>CM070788.1:4800000-6036666 GCA_036346955.1 Dipus sagitta | reverse complement strand
AGTAAAACTGCAGAAAGAAGTTGATATACGTTGTCAGCATAAAATAGCTGAAATGGTGGCACTCATGGAAAAGCACAAGGTAACTTTTTGTATCATAAAAATTATCGAGATTCTCCCATGGGTTAGATTGGAAGAGCGTGAGGGCAGGGTACAGTTTGGGTTATTTGATAACTTGTCAGCTTGCTGCCCTTTTGGTTCCAGATGAGCCCAGATAATAGGGTGAATCCAGACCTAGGCTTGTCTCTACTTTTAGGTTCCTTGTCTTAAGAAGAAAATGTACTTACTGGGAAGGAAAGGGTAGAATTTTGAATTAACATTTTGTTCCTAAATCAAAGAGGGCTTAGAATTGTATGTCATCAATTATATTTTTATAAGCTCTACTTTCATTTCACTCATGGAGAATCAAGATTGGTATTTTGGGCTGGAGAGATGGCTTAGTGGTTAAGGCTTAATTAAGGACCCAGGTTCAGTTCCCCAGTACCCAGCTGATGGTGAAACCATTATAAAAGGCCTCCAGTCCATTTTCCAGGAGCAGGGGAAGGCAGAGTTGGTGTACACCTGGCAGGACCATAGCTATTTAGCAACCTACATGAACAAAAATGGAAGCTTCACCAACTTGAGAATTTATCCACATGGATTGGTGTTGCTGGACCTCCAGAGTTACCACAGTGACATACAAAGCAAAGAAGAGACTGACAGTATTTTGAACAAAATAGAAGAAAAAAATGAAAGAACTGAGTCAGGACAGTACTGGGCAGGTGAAACGTTTACCACCCATAGTTCGAGGTGGGGCCATTTTCAGATACTGGCCCACTGCTGATGGGCGCCCGGTTGAGTATGACATTGATGAAGTGGTGTGTGATGGAGATTCCCCTTATCAGAACATTAAAATTCTACACTCCAAGCAATTTGGAAATGTTCTCATTCTCAGGGGGGATTTGGCAGAGAGTGACCTGGCATATACTCGGGCCATCATGGGCAGTGGGAAAGATTATACTGGCAATGATGTCCTGATTCTGGGAGGTGGAGATGGGGGTATATTTTGTGAAATAGTCTAACTGAAACCAAAGATGTCACTATGGTAGAAATTGACCAAATGGTGATTGATGGGTATAAGAAATACATGCTAAGAACATGTGGTGACGTCTTAGACAATCTAAAAAGAGACTGCTATCAGGTCCTCATAGAAGACTGCATTCCAGTACTGAAGAGGTACACCAAAGAAGGGAGAGAGTTTGATTATGTGATTAATGATTTGACCACTCTCCCAATTTCTACATCTCCAGAAGAAGATTCCACAAGGGGGTTTCTCAGACTGATTCTTGACCTTTCAATGAAAGTATTGAAACAGGATGGAAAATATTTTACACATGGAAACTGTTAATTTGATGGAAGCCCTATCACTTTATGCAAAACAACTTGGGCGCCTATATTGTTCTGTGGAATTTTCAAAGGAGATTGTCTGTGTCCCTTCATATTTGGAATTGTGGGTATTTTAAATTGTCTGGAAGGAAGCTAAGCCCTGGAGATGAGCATCCCCCTAATCACGTGTGCTGCGAGCTGCCTTCCTGACCACCTTATGCTGTACGTGCCATCAAGACGAGTCAAGCAACTGATTGTGAATTCCTTCAAGTGTTTCTTTCTTTTTTAATTATTATTTTTAATTTTAAAAAGCCAATGGAAAATGTATATTTTGATGAACTAGAGTGTTAATTTTTTTGAAAGTCAGCTGAAGGACAATTAGAGAGCACTGCAAAGACTATGAAATGCCCTGGAATGTTATTTTTAAAATTTTTAAAATTTTTGGTTTTTCAAGGTAGGGTCTCACTCTAGACCAGGCTGACCTGGAATTCACTCTGTACTCTCAGGGTGGCCTCCAACTCACAGCGATCCTCCTACCTCTGCCTCCCGAGTGCTGGGATTAAAGGCGTGAGCCACCACACCTGGCTGGCATGTTATTTTTATTACTTTTTATTTCTGTGTGGGTTTTTTTTTTAAATTTAGTTTTGTTTTGGTTTCACTTGACCTTTGAGTTAAACATTTGGAGGAATGAACATCATTGTTTTGTTCTGGAGGGAAGTTCTTGATGGTGTTTCTTCCCCTCCCCAAATTTGATTTAGATTTGAAAATTTGGTGCTTTTATGACAGATAAAAAAATGACTTAGCAGTGCTTCAATTAAAATCACAAAAGAGAAAAAAATTATTAACTGGAGCTATTATTTCTATTATAATTGTGAATTAAAGTAGTCTGATTTGTCAGAGAAAAATATTGTTTATATGATAATGACTAGTTATAGCTTGAATTATTCCTGGTCCCTTATTTCTCAAAGTTCAGATTTTTAACCACACAGATAAATTGAGGTATCACTTCCTCTCCTTATGTATAATAGATAGAAGTAACATTCATTTTCTAAATACTTTTAGTAGTCTCATAGCACTTACCATCTTTTATTTAATTAATTCCCAGGAATTTCTCATTAACATTTGTATTTTCTACATGTATGTCTTATTTACTAGGCTAAACAAGTTCTTTCAAAAATATTTTCATTTATAAGTAGAGAGAGAGAGAGAGAAGGGGCACTATATGGCCTCTTGCCATTGCAAATGAACTTCAGATGCATGCGCCACTCTGTGCATCTGGCTTTACGTGGGTACTGGGGAATCGAACCTGGGCCTTTAGACTTTGCAACCAAGTGCCTAAGCTGCTGAGCCATCTCTCCAGCCCCCTAAAAAAGTTCTTAATCAAGGAATGAATAGATGTGAGGCTTAACATCTGTTTTAGGAAAAGCAAGTATCCCTCATTCTCCTTAAGATTTGGAGAGGAGGTAAGAGTATACCTACCTATTAAATTTTAAAAGTTACTGCTGGAATCCAACATTACTCTTAAATAACATTGCAAACTAAATAGATTTAAACAAAATGTGTATATTTTAATTTAACATCCATATTGATACTGAAGTATTTTTGCCTTTGGCTAGTAGAACTTAAACTGACTGGCAAGTCTTTTTGATTTAAATCTAATAGTCTGTCATAGCTTTATTTTTTAATGCTTATTATTATTATTTTTCTTTTTTTTTTCTTTTTTTCGAGGTAGGGTCTCACTCTAGCCCAGGCTGACCTGGAATTCACTATGGAGTCTCAGGGTGGCCTCGAACTCACAGCAATCCTCCTACCTCTGCCTCCCAAGTGCTGGGATTAAAGGCGTGCACCACCACACCCGGCTTGCTTATTATTATTTTTAACAAGATGTTTCGTATGGATATACCATGTGTTGGTGCCCACTTTTTCCTCGTTCCTGCCTCCATTCCATGGGGGCACTCCTCAGTGGGGTTGCAGGTGTTTCCTGTGGGGTTGTAGTTTATGCGTTGTGGGAGCATCAGCCAGTTATTTGGGGTGGGGGAGGGAATGCCTCTGGGCATGATGTCTCAACCTGTGGCTCTTACAATCTTTCTGCCCCCTCTTCTGCAAAATTCCCTGAACTGTGGTGGGTGAGTTTTAAGTCTACTTCAGTGATGAGCTCTTAGGGGCCTCTGGATCTCTACTTCAGTAGATGTTGAGTATCCTCAGGGTCTGTTTCCTACACCTTGGCACATAGCTTTATTTTTGTCATGACAAAATTTTCGAGGGTCATGTGTTTTATATCTTACATTTGGAAGCAGTTCTAAAAGACTTCTTTTTTAAGAAGTCCTTCTTTTTGAGGCAGGAGTCTCACTGTGTAGCCCAGGCTGGCCTTCAACTTGTGATACTTCTGCATCAGCCTTCTTAGTGTTGAGAGTATGAGTATAGTGAACCCACCAAATTCAATACTTTTTTCAATGATGAAATCTAATGTTCCCTGTTTAGTTAGTTCCTGTTCTTCTGTTAGATTATGTCCAAGACATGTCTATGTTTCAGTGTTCAAATTTCTTTGAATAACATATACAATTGTAATATATGTATATATGTATGTATATGCAGCCTGGTGTGCTGGTATACACCTTTAATTCTAATAATTGGGAGGCAGAGGTAGGAGGATTGCCGTGAGTTCGAGGCTAACTTGAGACTACATAGTTAATTACATGTCAGCCTGGGCTAGAGTGAGATGCTACCTCAACCCCTCCTCCCAGAAAATATATATGTATGTGCTAAGATTTATTATAATAATTTTCTTTAAATATTAAAAATATAATCAACTAATCTTGTTAAATATAATCTATTCAGTCTTTATACAACTAAGATTTTCACTTTGTTTAATACAGCACCAGTATGATAAGATTGTTGAAGAACGAGACTCAGAATTAGGACTTTATAAAAGTAGAGAACAAGAACAGTCATCAATGAAAGCTTCTTTGGTGAGATACAGAACAAAGCAGTAAAACTTAATTCTTATAATACCAGCACTGATGGCAAAGAAAAATATTAAGTAAAGCTATAACTTTTGATCTATAGATTAATAGTTTTAGCTCTAAAAGGAATCTTACATATTTTCTGGTTAAGTCATTTTCCAATTTATTTTACTTTTTTTGCCCTTTGCATGTGTGTGTGTTGTACATGTGTGCATGCATGTTCATATGTGTGAATGTAGAAGCCAGAGGACAACCTTGGGTGTAATCCTCAGATGTGCTGGCTACCTCTTTTTAAGACAGGTCTCTCATTTGGCCTAGAGCTCACCAATTAGGCTAGGCTAGCTTCCAGTGAGCCTGAGAGATTGTCCTATTTTTGCCTTCCCAGTGTTAGGATTATAGGTGTATGCCACCATACTCAGCATTTATGTGGGTAATGGGGATCCAACTCAGGGCCTCATGCTTGCATATAAACACTTTACTGACTGAGCTATCTCCCCAGTCCCCCAATTTATTTGTTTACTTATTTAAATTTTATTTGTTTATCTAAGAGAGAGAGAGAAATGCAGATAGAGAGAATGGGCATGCCAGGGCCTCTAGCCAATGCATACAAACTCCTTGTGCATCTGGCTTATGTGGGTACTAGGGAATGGAACCTGGGTCCTTAGGCTTCTGTACAGGCAAGTGCCTTATCTGCTGAGCCATTTCTCCAGCCCCAATTTAGTTTTTTAAATGATGGAATACACTCTTCAACTGAAATGTTTGAGTCCAATTACAGTAATTTTTTTCATTTATTCTTATTGACAATTTTTATACATGTATACATAATGTATTTTCATCATGTTCACCCCATTGCTTTCTCTTGTCTCCCTCCCCTCCCTTCCCACTGAACTACTTCTTTTAAACTACTAGTCCGTCTTCTACTACTTAAAATAAATTCAAAGCTCTGGAGTTTAGGAAAAGAGAGTGATACACACACACACACACACACACACATATGTTTATATCTTTTAGAGGAAACTATAAAATGAATTGTTTAAACAGAGACTATTTAATATCTTTATACGTTTAATGGTATTTTCCATTATTATCCTTCAACCTTCATATCTGTAGGCTTTTAAAGGACATTTTGTGAGTTAAATTTGTTAGAGCTGAATTTATTTGAAATGTTACATTATATTTTCACTGTATTGAGAAATATATGGAAGCACTTATAAATTTCATCTTTCTTTTTTTAGGAGACTGAACTATCTAATATCAAAAGTGAACTTTCATCCCTTAAGAAGCAACTTGAAATAGAAAGGGAAGAAAAAGTAGGTTTTAGTGTTATGGGCAAAATGATTGTAGGGTGTTTTGGTGTTTGGTTTGTGTTTTATAAGCGTAATATTAGAAAATAATTTCACAAATTTTAATCACTAGGGATGAGAAAGTAGTTTTTTTCTTAGTTTTTTGGAAGTACCTAACACATTTCATTTAAATCATAAGCACATGTGAATATATATATGTGTGTATATGTGTGTGTGATCAAAAGTTTGAAATGCTTTAAAATATACTGTAGTTTTAGAGAAATATTATCTTACATTAAAATGTTTTTCTATTTAATATGGGATTTTAAAGCTTTTACTGTTACAGAAAAATGTCATATATCTTTATAACATTTTACAGTTTTTGCAAAATGATTAGATATAATTTAAAGTACCAAATTGTTGTTTTTTGGTTTTGCTTTCTCTATAGCAAGCACTGTGCTAAGTACCCTACTTATATCTAATTCAATCCTTAAAGTAATGTTGTATGCATACTTACTATGTTTATTTTTACAGAGATTTGGTTCTTTACTCAATAGCACATAAGAAAGTAGAATGATCAGAATTCAAGTCTAGGTCTATTTTGCATGATTTAAAACTTGTTCTTTTAGTTACTTTGCAACAGCTGAGATAAAATATAACTTCATTTTCAAGCTTGTTTGGTAATTTGGTTTCTTGCACTGAATTCCTTTCATTATCTGTGGAAAATCTCACACATCTTACATGTTAAATGCCTGTTTATATATTAAATATTCTTGTAGCATTTTGTTCTTATATTAAAATAGTTATTTAAATATATATGCTGTCTATCATATTGCAAGCTTTTCAGGGTCTAGGATTATTTCTTATCTTTTTTTGAATTTTTTGTATTTTTAATAGATACTAGTTAAATAAATGACTAAATAGATTTCTCTTTACTATAGTAACAACATTCATACTTGCATGTATCCTAATGTTTTAGTAGAGAGGAATCCTTCTGTGTCCGCTTTTGATGTCCTTGATTAAACTCTGAGATATCTTCAACTTTTTATTTATTTTATTTTGAGATGCTGTGGATTAGATCAATTTTTACACTTTAATGACCATGAATAAGACTCCCATTAACTTAAAAGTCTTAAAACCTTTATGTTCTTCTTAAGCTTCAAACTTTATAAAGAATAGCTCATAATACTACCTTGCTATTCCTTTACTGATCAGAATTTAGGTAGTAGCCTATCCACTTTCTTGATGTGGGTCATGTTGAATTTCTTATTGACAGCTTTAATGTCATCTTATTTATTTAGACATCAGGAATAATTTGGTGTCACTATTAATATATGATTGTGTTTGATTATGATTTATCTATGAAAATAAAGCCCTCTTTTTTTAAAAAAAATAATGGAACGCTTCACGAATTTGCGCGTCATCCTTGCGCAGGGGCCATGCTAATCTTCTTTGTGTCGTTCCAATTTTAGTATATGTGCTGCCGAAGCAAGCACTAAAGCCCTCTTTTTGCTATTTCAAGAAAAAACTATATGGAATTATATGGTATGGTATACAATCTTTTGGGGATTGGCTTTTTCATTCATAATTGCTTGGAGACTAAATTTTGCATGTATCAGTTGTTAGATACTTTTTATTATCAAGTAGTATTCTATGATAATGGACATACCTTATTAGTTTAAGCATTCACCTAGTCGAGAACACTTTGTTATTTCCAGTTTTGATCTATGAAAGAATAAAATTAAAATAAAAAGTGAACATCTGTGTGTAAAAGGTTTAGTGTGACCATAAGTGTTTGTTTATTTGAAATAGCTGCCAAAGATTGTAATTATTGAGTTGTATGGAAGTTTTGTATTAAATTTATAATATTTGCCAAATCTTTTTTTTTTTCAAGGTAGGGTCTCACTCTAGCTCAGGCTGACCTGGAATTCACTAAGTCATCTCAGGGTGGCCTCAAACCCACAGTGATCCTCCCACCTCTGCCTCCCGAGTGCTGGGATTAAAGTGTGCACCACCACGCCTGGCTGCCAAATCTTTTCTAAAGTAGTGATAATCATTTTACATTGCTAACAGCAATGTGTAAGGCACCCAACTCTTTGCATCTTTGCTAGCAACACTACTATTTTTTCAGTTATTTGCATAGGTTTGTGGTGATAATTTCTTCATTTTTTTTCATTCCAATGATATTGCTTTCATTGTTTATCAGTTTTTAAAATTAGCATGGAAAGTTATGGATTTCATTATGAAATTTTTGTAATACTTCTCTTTTTTAATTGAAAAATATTTGATGAACCTCAGTGTATGGCTTCAAGTCACTAGGACACAGGAATCCCCAATACCCTTTATCTTCTCCTCAGCTATTCTGCTGAAAAATTTGGCCTTCATGATGACAAGTTGCTTAGGGAACTTTCCTTTCCCCAGAACTTTGTAATAGCCCTATCGCACAAAATCAGCGAGGGCAACTCCAGTCTTATTTCTGGTAGCATTTACCCCCTGTTTGTTTACTGACCAACATCCACAATTTGACAGGCAGAAGCTCTGTTCTTCTTTGAGTGGTAATGCCTACATACCAACTTTCCCAAAGTAGCCTGGATGATACTTGTTAACGTCTATCCTGTGGTGCTGCGTGCCACCAGCATTACCCCAGCCTCCTGGGTGCTTCCTGTACTTGCCTTGCTGATGTGGACATAGCCGTGGCTCACATGGCCCTGAAGTTTCTGGGTTTTCCTCAGTCTATTGACATGTTGGTGGCCAAAAGGAAAGAGCCATGCTTTATTCTTACTAGTCCACCTCCCTCACATTCTTCTTTCATCTTCCTAACTACTTACTGGTTCTTTTCTTCCTCTCAGTAGCCTTCCTTCTGCTTTGAAAGCCTATTACTCTCTTCCCCACCTTAGCCATTAAGATCCCTCCCCTTCTTATGGTTCCTTTCCTAGTTTTATGACATATACCTTTGCATACCTACACATATATGAAAATTGAGGGCTGGGGCTCAGTGGTTAAAGGCATTGGCTTGCAAAGCCTAATGGCCAGGGTTCAATTCCCCAGTACCCATCCATGTAAGCCAGATGCACAAGGTGTTGCATGCATCTAGAGTTTGCTTGCAGTGGCCAGAGGTACTGGCACACCCATTCTTTCTCATTCCCTCTCTTTCTAATAAATAAATAGATAATGAAATATTTAAAGAAAGAAAATTCGAATCTAGGATTTATATATGAGAGAAAATGTAGTATTTATCTTTCTGAGTCTGGCTTATTTTGCTTACCATCTATTTTCCTGCAAATGCCATGATTTTTATTTTTTTAATGGAAGAATAAGATTGCATCGTGTATATGTACTATACTTTCTCTGTCCATCCGTCTGTTTTTTTTTAAACAATTTTATTTATTTATTTGCAAGGAGATGGAGGGATAGGGAGTGAGTGTAGGTGTACCAGAGCCCCCTGCTCCAACTCCAGTTTCATGGCCCACTCTGTGCATCTGGCTTTATGTGGGTACTGGGGAATTGAACCAGGACTGGCAGGCTTTGAAAGCAAGTGCCTTTAACCACCAAGCAGTCTACTCAGCCCTCATTCATCTGTTAATGGACATCTAGGCCAGTTCTATTTCTTAGTTATTGCAAAGAATGCAGTAATAAGCATGGATATGCAGATATCTCTGCAATAAACTCACATATCCAGGAAAGGTAGTTTTATTTTTCATATGGAAAGGCAGAAGGCCTCGCATATCCAAACATATCCTCAACAAAAGAAATACCTCTGGAGGCATCACCATACCTGATCTAAAGCTATATTACAAAGCCATAGTAATAAAAACAGCATGGTACTGGCATAAAAACAGGAGTATAGACTAATGGAATAGACTTGAGGACCCTGACTTTGGATCAAGCAACTATAGCTATTTGACATTTGACAAAGGCCCTAACAATATAGGCTGGAAAAAAGACAGCATCTTCAACAAATGGTGCTGGACAAACTGGATAACCATATGCAAGAAATTGAAACTTGATCCACACATTTCGCCACACACTACACTCAAGTCCAAATGGATCAAAGACCTCAATATAAGACCAGAAACTCGACTACTACTGGAAGAAAATATAGGAAATACTTTCCATGATATAGGAATGGAAAAAGACTTCCTGAACAAAACCCCAGTAGCTCACAATCTTAAACAGTCACTCAACCAATGGGATTACATGAAGCTGAAGAGTTTCTTTACAGACAAGCATACAATAAGCAAAGCCAATAGATTATCCACAGAATGGGAGAAAATATTTGCTGGTTATCCAACTGACAGAGGCCTGGTCTCTAGAATCTACAAAGAACTCAAAAATCTAAACAGTAAAAAGTCAAACACCCCACTCACAAAATGGGGCAAAGACCTGAACAGGCAGTTCGCAGAGGAAGAAATACAAATGGCAAACACACACTTAAGAAAATGTTCATCATCCCTAATCATCAGAGAAATGCAAATTAAAACAACTATGAGATTCCACCTTACCCCAATAAGGATAGCAAACATCAAAAAATCAAATGAAAATAAATGCTGGCGAGGATGTGGAGAAGTAGGAACACTCATCCATTGTTGGTGGGAATGTAAGATGGTACAACCACTTTGGAAAGCAATATGGAGACTCCTGAAAAAGCTGACTATAGAGATACCAACAGACCCAGTTATTCCCTTACTGGGCATCTACCCTAAAACCTTCAAACCACAGGCCAGAGGGATTTGCTCAACAATGTTTGTAGCGGCTCAATTCATAATTATTTTTCGTTTTCTGAGAAACCTCCATACTAATTTCCAAATTGACTGTACCAGTTTTTACTACCAGCAGCAAATAAGGGTTCTTCTTTCTATATGTCCTTGCTTGCATTTGTTATCCTTTGTTTTCTTTCTTTTTAAAAAATATTTTTATTTATTTATTTGAGAGCGAGAAAGAAAGAGACAGATAGAAGGAGAGAATGGGCACACCAGGGCCTCCAGCCACTGCAAATGAACTCCAGATGCATGTGTCCCCTTGTGCACCTGCCTTACATGGGTCCTGGGGAATTGAACTGGGGTCCTTTGGCTTTGCAGGCAAATGCCTTAACCACTAAGCCATTCCCCAGCCCCTCCTTTGTTTTCTTGATGTTAGTGATTTTGACTGGGATAAGATAGAATCTCAAAGTGGTCTTAACTTACATTTCCTTAATGATGTTAAACACTTTAAATATATTTGCTTATTTGCAAGAAGAGAGAAAGAGAGAATGAATGGGCACACCAGAGCCTCCAGTTGCTGCAGATAAATTCCAAGTTCATGTACCACTCTATTCATCTGGCTTTAGGTGGGCACTGGGGAACCTGGGTGTTAGGCTTTGCAGCCTCCCAAGTGCTGGAACTAAAGGTGTGTAACACCATGCTCATGCATTGATATCTTTTTATCTTTTTTTTTTTTTGAGGTAGGGTATCCTCCTAGCCCAAGAAGACCTGGAACTCACTCTGTATTCCCATGCTGGCCTCAAACTCACAGTGATCCCCTCCTACCTCTGCTTTTCCAAGTGCTGGGACTAAAGGTGTATACTACCATTTCTGGCCTTTGGTCTATTTTGAATTTATTTTTGTGTCAGACATGGGTCTAAAATTTAAATGTGGGTCTAAATTCATTCTTCTGCATGTGAATATTTAGTTTCCCTAGCATCATTTAATGAAGAAGATGTCTTTTTCCCACTGCATGTTTTTGACACTTTTGTTAAAAATTAGGTGGCTATAGTTGTGTTTGTTTCTGAGTATTTTATTTTACTGGTCTACATATTTGTTTAGTGCCAAGTTCCAAATTGTTCTTGTCACTCAGGCTCAGTAGTATAATTTGGATAGGAATTGTGATACCTCCAGCATTGTTTTTTCTGCTTTGGGTTGCTTTGGCTACTT
Source organism: Dipus sagitta (assembly GCA_036346955.1). Taxonomy (NCBI): domain Eukaryota; kingdom Metazoa; phylum Chordata; class Mammalia; order Rodentia; family Dipodidae; genus Dipus; species Dipus sagitta. The sequence continues at coordinate 6,025,149 of CM070788.1, read as the reverse complement.
GGGATCTTTTGTGTTTCTGTATGAATTTTAGGATTATATATATGTATATACATACACACACACACACACACACACATACATACATATATATATGTATACATATGTATGTATATATATAATGTATATACATACATTTTTTTTTTCAAGGAGAGAGAGAGAGAGATATTGGGCAGGTCTCTTGCCACTGTAAATGGAACTCCAGATGTATGTTCCCCTTTGTGTACTTGGCTTTACATGGGTACTTGGGAATTGAACCCTGACTGACAGACTTAGCAAGCAAGTGCCTTTAACTGCTGAATCATCTCTCCAGCCTGAATTTTAGGATTTTTATAGTTCTATAAAGAATCTCATTGTAATTTTGATAGGAATTACATTGAGTTCATAAACCATTTTTGGTAATACAGTCATTTTCATAGTATTCTGCCAATGCATGAACATGCAAATCTTCATTTTCTGGGGTCTTTAATTTCTTCCTTTGGTATCTTAAAGTTTTTAAGTGGAGAGGTCTTTCACCTTGGTTAAGTTTATTCCTAGGTGTTTTTGTTATTTTTGTGGCTATAGTAAACGGGATATGTTTTCTTCATTTCGTTTTTGGCAAATTCATTATTGGCATATAGTAAAGGTATTAATCTTTTTTGTTTTTGAGGTATGGTCTCAATCAAGCTCAGGTTGACCTTGAACTCACAGTGATTCTCCTCCTAGCTACTGAGTCATAAATCTGGCTAACTATTGATTTTGTATCTTGCTACTTTGCTGAAAGCATCAGATCTGAGAATGTACTAGGGGGATCCTTGAGATCTGTGAAGAAGGATAATTTGACTTTTCCTTTCCTATTTGTATCCATTTTATTTCTTTCTCTATTATTTTAGCTAAGATTTTGAGCACTACAGTGAATAAGAGTAGAGAGTGTGGGCATCCTTGTCTTGTTCCAGGTTTTAGAGGAAATGCTCTGTTTTTCCATATTTAGTGGTTTGTTTTTTTAAAACAAATATATTTTACTTACTTGAGAGAGAGAGAGAGGGAGGGAGAGAGGGAGTCAGAAAGACACAGACACACAGAGAGTGAGTATGGGCACGCCAGGGCCTCCTTCCATTGCAAACTCCAGATGTATGTGCCCATTTGTGATCTGGCTTTGTGAGGTTTCTAGGGAATCTAACCCAGGCTTCTAGGCTTTTCAAGCAAGCACCTTTAACCTTTGAGTCATTCTAGCTCTTAGTTTTTTAAACCTTAAAATCTCTCATTCTAGCCAGGCGTGGTGGCACACACCTTTAATCCCAGCACTTGGGAGGCAGAGGTGGGAGAATCACCATGAGTTCAAGGCCACCCTGAGACTACAGACTGAATTCCAGGTCAGCCTGGACTAGAGCGAGACCCTACCTCACACACACACACACACACACACACACACACACACACACACACAGCTCTCATTTTGAGGTCAGAACTGAGATGTGGAGTATGACCACTGAGCAACCTCCCTAGTCCTTTGTATACTTTCCTATACTTATTAATGTGATTATTGTTGCTTCTTAGCATTTTATCTTTCATCGCCTTTTCATGTTAAATGTTTGCTCATTATTTAAAGTCTCACTGAAATTTTTTTTTTTTTTTGAGGTAGGGTCTCATTCGAGTCCAAGTTGACCTGGAATTCACTGTGTAGTCTCAGGCTGGCCTCCAACTCATAGTGATCCTCTAAACTCTGCTGAGTAGTGTTGGGATTAAAGGTGTGTGCCACAAAGCCTAGCTGAAATGCATTTGTTTTTAACATCCAGGGGAAAAGCTGTTTTAATTCTAAAGATCTGCAATATTTTGAATTTCTTTGCAACTCTGTAGTTGAGTTACATGTCTCTATCCCTTCCTCTATAATCTTTTTTTTGGGGGGGGGGATTTCGAGGTAGGGTCTCACTCTAGCTGAGGCTGACCTGGAATTCACTATGGATTCTCAGGGTGGCCTCGAACTCACGGCGATCCTCCTACCTCTGCCTCCTGAGTGCTGGGATTAAAGGCGTGCGCCACCACACCCAGCTTCCTCTATAATCGTATTCCTTATCTACTTCATTTTGCATATAATAAAGCTGAGATTTACTGAAGGTCTTACTGGTACAAAGTAGAGAGAGAATTCTAGCTAAAGATAAAACCAAATATCTCTGTAAAAATGAGCTAATTTGTTTTCTTTTCATTATTTTATAAAATTGAGAGATTTGCCTTTCTTTGTCAAGTTATTAGGAAAGGTTTAAATAGTAATATTCATTTGTGATAATAATGATTATGTTGTACATATTTGCTAATTATTTTTAATAGGAAAGGCTAAGAAGAGTGGCAAAAGACGATACAACTACTCTCAAAGATAAAATAGATAAGGTAAGAGTTTTATATAAACACTACTAAATATTGAACCTAGGGCCTTGCCTGCCTATGCTAGGACAGTACTCTGCCACTGAGCAGTATGTCTAGCACCAATAAATTTCCTCATATTTACTTAGAAATAATTCCTTTTATTCATAACTGGAAAATATTTATTTACTAATAATTATTTTTGCATATAAAAATAATATTTAAAAATATATCACACAAATTCATTTCCAAAATTATTTCTTGTTATTTATTAATTCAGAGGCACTAGCTAAAAGTTTTAGAATATTTTTATTTGGAAATTCAGAGATTATTTCAGTCTTTATAATTCTGATTACAGTATTATCTTAAATTAGACATGTCTTTTTCTCTCTTGAAAACTTTCCAATATTAGAGGGAAAATACTTTCATTTAAAAATTACAAAGTTTGGCTGGTCATGTAGTTCAGTGGTAAAATACTTGCCTAATATGCACAAAGCCCTGTGCCTTTATATTCAACATGATGTTATGTTTGTTTCCCCATCTCACTGCCCTCCCCCCAAATCTTTCTATCCCTATGGTCTGGGCCTTGAGTTGCCTATCAGATATGTCAGCAACTTGAGCAGGTCCAGGATAGTCACCTCAGATAAGTGACACCATGTGGTGTTTGTCTTTCTGTGATTGTATGAGTTTGCTGAGTATGATCTGTTCCAAGTCTGTCCATTTTTCTACAAATTTCACTGTTTCTTCTTACTGCTGAGCAGAATTTCATTGTGTAAATGTACCACAACTTCATTATCCATTCAGCCAATGATGGACATCTGAGTTGATTCTAGCTCTTAGCTATAATGAATTGAGCAGCTATAAACATGGTTGAGCAAATGTCTCTGTATTGATGCATGGTGCATTTAGGATAAATGCCCAGTAGAGAATAACGGGGTCTGTTGGTAGCTCTGTGTTCATCCTTTTCAGGAATCTCCAAATTGATTTCCATAGTGGTTGTACAAGTTTACATTCCCACCAACAGAGGATGAGGGTTCCTCTTTCCCCATATCCTCACCAACATTTGTGGTTGTTAGATTTTTTTTAATGATTGTCATCCTTACTGGAGTAAGGTGGAATCTCATGGTTGTTTTAATTTGCATTTCCTTAATGGTTGATGATGTTGAACATTTTCTTTTTTATTTTTAATATTTTTATTGACAACTTCCATGATTATAAACAATATCCCATGGTAATTCCCTCCCTCCCCCTGCTTTTTCCTTTTTGAAACTCTACTCTCCATCATATCCCCTCCCCCCTCAATCAGTCTCTCTTTTATTTTGATGTCATGATCTTTTCTTCCTATTTTGATGGTCTTGTGTAGATAGTGTCAGGCACTGTGAGGTCAGGGATATCCAGGCCATGTGTCTGGAGGAACACGTCGTAAGGAGTCCTACCCTTCCTTTGGCTCTTACATTCTTTCCGCCACCTCTTCCGCAGTGGACCCTGAGTCATGGAAAGTGTGATTGAGATATTGCAGTGTGGAGCACTCCTCTGTCCCTTCTTCTTAGCACCATGGTGGCTCCTGAGTCATCCCAAGGTCATTGCCATCTGAAAAGAGAAGCTTCTTTAGCCAAAAGTGAGAGTAGCATTAATACATGGGTATTAACATTAAGAGAAGTGCTTACTTGGCACTTTGGTGAGCAGAGTATATACTTTTAGCCAGACAGCAGCAGATGTTATATCCCTAGGGCTCTTGACTACCCCTGTTGTAGGTTTTCAGTATCAGGGATATATTCCCTCCCATGGAGTGGGCGTCCAGTCAAATTAGAGGGCAGTTGGTTTCCCCCTTAACAGACATGCCACTATTGCACCCGTTGGCTCATTTGGCTTGGCTGGCCAAATATAAGGTTTGTAGTGTCCACTGTTGGTTATCTTCACTGGTGATTTCTCTCTCTCCCATTGAACAGCGTGCAGCATGGCTTCTTCCAGCTTTCTGTCAGCTGGTCTACATGGACAAGGTTTTCACATCAGCTCCAGCTGGGTTTCTCAGTGACCTTGCAGGCCAAGTATGTAGAGTCTTTAGCAATAGGGTCTTACCATATATTCCTGGTGGGAAACCAAGGGCCTCTGCAATGGCCTGTAATGTTTTGGGGGCATCAGGGACCTCCCTGGCCAACAACTCACTGGAAGGTATCCCATCCCTGTCACTGAAAACTTTCTATTAACAATCTATGGCTCCTGTGTGTTCCATTGTCCAAAAAAGTAGGTTTCCATATGACTTATTTATACCCTCAGATTTTGATTAGCCCTCTCACCACCTTTCCTTACTCAATCTCTTCCCCTGACCTCAATTAGACTTTTTCACCCCCATTAATCTGTTCTTCTACTTACATATGTACAATACCATCCTACTAGGTCCCCCCCTTCCCTTTCTATCTCCTTTCTAGCTTACTGGCCTATGCTACTGAGTCTTCTTCCTACTTACACAGAAGTCCAGTTATTTGTAGCTAGGATCCACATATGAGAGAGAACATGCGACATTTGGTTTTCTGGGCCTGGGTTACCAGATCCATCCATTTTCCTGCAAATTTCATAACTTCATTTTTCTCTACGACTGAGTAGAACTCCATTGTATAAATGTGCCACATCTTCATTATCCACTCATCAGTTGAGGGACATGTAGGCTGATTCCATTTCCTAGCTATTGTGAGTAGAGCGGCAATAAACATGGTTGAGCAAGTATCTCTAAGGGAGTGAGATGAGTCCTTAGGATATATGCCTAGGAGTGCTGTAGCTGGGTCATATGGTAGATCTATTTTTAGCTGTCTCAGGAACCTCCACACTGATTTCCACAATGGCTGGACCAGATTGCATTCCCACCAACAGTGTAGAAAGGTTCTTCTTTTTCCACATCCTCACCAGCAGTTATGTTCATTTGTTTTTATGATGGTAGCCAATCTGACAAGAGTGAGATGGAATCTCAACACCGTGGGTTTTTTTTTTTTTTTTTTTTTTGAGGTAGGGTCTCACTCTAGACTGGGGCTAACTTGGAATTCACTATGTAGTCTCAGGGTGGCCTCGAACTCAAGGTGATCCTTCGACCTCTGCCTCCCGAGTGCTGGGATTAAAGGCATGTGCCACCATGCCTGGCTCAACGTAGTTTTAATCTGCATTTCCCTGATGAGTAGGGATGTGCCATCTGTGTTTCTTCTTTTGAGAACTCTATTTAGTTCCATAGCCCATTTTTAAATTGGCTTGTTTGATTTCTTTTATTTAATTTTTTTAGTTTTTTGTATATCCTAGATATTAATCCTCTATCAGATGTATAGCTGGCAAAGATTTTCTCCCTTTCTCTCTTTGCTCTATTCACAGTGTCTTTTGCTGTACAAAAGGCTTGTAATTTTATTAGGTCCCAGTGATTAATCTGTGGTTTTATTACCTGAGCAATTGGGGTAATATTCAGAAAGTCCTTGCCAAAACCAATATGTTGAAGGATTTCCCCTACATTTTCCTCTAGCAGTTTCAGAGTTTCAGGTCTGATGTTAAGGTCTTTGATCCATTTGCACTTAGTTCTTGTGCATGGAGAGAGAGAAGGATCTATTTTCATTCTTCTACAGATACATATCCAGTTTTCCCAGTACCATTTGCTGAAGAGGCTGTTTTTTCTTCAATGAATATTTTTGGCATTTTTATCAAAGATCAGGTGGCTATAGCTACCCAGACTTACATCTTGGTCCTTTATTCTGTTCCATTGATCTACGTATCTGCTTTTGTGCCAGTACCATGCTATTTTTGTTACTATGGCTGTGTAGTATAGGTTAAAATCAGGTATACCACCAGCATTATTTTTGTTTTATTTATTTTTGTTGCTCAGTATTGTTTAAGATATTTGAGGTTTTTTATGCTTCTAAATGAATTTTTGGATTGCTTTTTCTATTTGTGTGAAAAACACTATTGGAATTTTGATGGGGATTGCATTAAATGTGTAGATTGCTTTCGGTAAGATTGCCATTTTCACAATAATTGATTCTTCTAATCCAAGAACCAAGGGATGTCTTCCCATTTCCTAGTGTCTTCTGCAATTTCTTGCTCGAGCATTTTAAAGTTTTCATTGTAGAGATCCTTCACTTTCTTGATTAGGTTTATTCCAAGGTACTTTATTTATTTATTTTTGATGTAATTGTGAATGAGAGTGATTCTCTGATTTCATTCTCTGTGTGTTGTTAGCATATAGGAAGGCCACTGATTTCTGTGTGTTTATTTTGTATCCTGCTACATGGCTATAAGTGTTTATCAGCTCTAACAGTTTGCTGGAGTCTTTAGGGTCCTTTATATATAAAATCATGTCATCTGCAAATAATGATAACTTGATCTCTTCCTTTCCAATTTGTATCCCTTTTATGTGTGTCTCTTACCTTATTGCTATGGCTAAGAAAAGCTTCAAGTTTTTCTCCATTTAGTATTATGTTGGCTGTAGGCTTGTCATAAATAACCTTTATTATGTTGAAATATGTTCCTTCTATTCCCAGTCTCTGACTTGGATTTTGTCAAATGCTTTTTCTGCATCTAATGAGGTGATCATGTGATTTTTGTCCTTCAGTCCCTTTATATAATGTATTACACTTACTGATTCGTGTATGTTGAACCATCCCTGCATCTCTGGGATAAAGCCTACTTGGTCAGGATGAATGATCTTTCTGATATATTCTTGCATTCTGTTTGCCAATATTTTGTTGAGAAGTTTTGCATCTATGTTCATGAGGTAGATTGGTCTGTAATTTTCTTTTTTGTTCTATCTTTGCCTGGTTTTGGTGTCAGTTGATGTTGGCTTTGTAATGGAGTTTGGTAGGATTCCTTCTTTTTCTATTTTATGGAAAAGTTTGAGAAGCTTTGGTGTTAGTTCTTCCATGAAGGTCTGGTAAAATTCACCAGTGAATCCATCTGGGCCTGGACTTTTTTTAGTTGGGAGATTTTTTTTTTTTAATTTTGGTTTTTCATGGTAGGGTCCCACTCTAGGTCAGGCTGACCTTGAATTCACTATGTAGTCTCAGGGTGGCCTTGAAGTCATGGAGATCCTCCTACCTCTGCCTCCCAAGTGCTGGGATTAAAGGCGTGCGCCAACACGCCCGACTAGTTGGGAGATTTTTGATAAGTGCTTGGATCTCCATATTTGTTATTAGTCTATTTAAGTGGTTAATCTCATCTTGATTTAATTTAGGTAGGTCATATATACCAAGGAAATCATCCATTTCTTTCAGATTTTCAAACTTAGTGGAGTATATGTTCTTATAGTAAGTCCCTATGATTTTTTGAATTTCTGTGGTATCTGTTGTGATAGTGCCTTTTTCATCTCTAATTTTACTATTTTGTGTCTCTTCTCTCTTTCTTTTGGTCAGATTTGCTAAAGGCTTATCAATCTTTTATCCTTTCAAAGAACCAACTCTTTTTTTCATTGATTCTTCGGATTGTTTTTTTGGTTTCTATTTCATTAATTTCTGCCCTAATCTTTATTATTTTTCTTATCTACTAATTTTTGGTTTGACTTATTCTTCTTTTTCCAAGGTTTTAAGGTGAAGCATTAAATTGTTTACTTGTGACCTTTCTAATTTCTTTTTTTTGGATTTTTGTTGTTGTTGTTATTTTGTTTTTCAAGGTAGGGTTTCACTCTAGTCCAGGCTGACCTGAAATTCACTATGTAGTATCACGGTGGCTTCTAACTCACAGTGATCCTCCTGCCTCTGCCTCCCAAGTGCTGGGATTAAAGGTGTGCGCCACCACGCTGGCTCTAATTTCTTCATATAGGCACCTAAAGGTATAAATTTCCCTCTTAGGACTGCCTTCATTGTGTCCCAATGGTTTTGATATGTTGTGTTCTCATTATCATTTAACTTTATGAATTTTTTAATTTCCTTCTTGATTTCTTCATTGACCCATTCATCATTTAGTAGTGTATTACTTAGTTTCCATGATTTTGTGTATGATCTAGAGCTTTTCTTGCTATTGCTTTGTAGTTTGATCCAATTGTGATCAGATAGAAGGCAAGGAATTATTTTAGCTTTCCTGTATTTGTTAAGATTTGTTTTGTGTCCTAATACATAGTCTGTTTTAGAGAATGTTCCATGTGCTACTGAAAAGAATGTATATTCTGAAGCAAATGTCCTGTATATATCTGTTAGGTCCATTTGTTCTGTGATCTCATTTAATCCAGATGCATCTCTGTTTTTTTTTTTTGCTGGGATGAACTGTCAATTGATGAGAGTGAGGTGTTGAAGTCATCCACTACAATTGTTTGGTTTTATCTGTGACCCTAGTTCTAGTAGCATTTGTTTGATGAAGTTGGGAGCCCCCATGTTAGGTGCATATATTTTTAGGATTGTAATGTCCTCCTGTTGGAGGGTGCCTTTAATCAACATAAAGTGACCTTCCTTATCTTTCTTAACTAATGTTGAACTGAAGTCTACCTTGTCAGATATTATATAGCAACCCCTGCTTGTTTTATAGGCCCATTTGCTTGAAACACCGTTTTCCAACCTTTCACCCTAAGATAGTGTCCATCCTTTGTAGAAAGGTGAGTTTCTTGGAGGCAACAAATTGAAGGATCCTGCTGTTTAAACCAGTCTGCAAATCTATGTCTCTTGGTTGGGGCATTGAGGCCATTGATATTAAGAGTTATCATTGAAAGGTGCTATTTATTTTTGCCATTTTTCTTGTTTTGTTGTTCTTCTGGTTTTACCTTGGCTTTCTTGTATTAACTAGTATTTGAGTATGGTTTGTTTTTTCCAGGTTCCTTATATGTGTGCTTTTCTTTCTCTTCAGCATGGAGGATCCTTTAAAGTATTTTCTGTAGAGCTGGTTTTGTCTTCAAATATTCCTTTAGCCTGCTTTTGTTGTGGAATGTCCTTATTTCTCCATCTATCTGAATGGATAGCTTTGCAGGATAAAGTAACCTTGGTTGACATTTTTATTATTATCTTTCAGAACTTGGAATACATCATTCCAAGCCCTTCTGGCTTTGAGAGTTTGAGTAATCTACTGTGATCTTGATGGGCTTGCCTTTGTATGTGACTTGATTTTTCTGTCTAACTTCTTTCAATATATTTTCTTTGGTTTGTGTGTTTGTTTGGTAGTTTAATTATAATATGGCAGGGAGATGTCCTTTCCAGGTTTTGTCTATATGGTGTTATAAAGGATTCCTGTATCTGCATTGGCACCTCTTTCCCAATTTGGGGGAAGTTTTCTTGTATGATTTTGTTGAAGACACCTACTATGCCTTTGGAGTGAAATTCTTCTCCTTCTACTATGTCCTGAATTCTTATGTTTAATCTTTTCATAGTGTCCCGAATATCTTGAAATTCCCACCCATACTTTTCTATTAGTTTGTTTTTCTTTTTGTTGGACTGTATTAGATCTGCCACCTGGTCTTGTAGCTTAGATATTCTGTCCTCTCCTTCATCCATTCTACTGGTGAGATTTTCTACAGAGTTTTTTATTTCATTAACTGTGTTCTTCATTGCTAGTAATTCTGACTGGTTTTTCTTTATTATTTCTATTTTCTTATTGATGTCTGGTATTGACCTCTTTATTTCATTAAATTGGTGTCCTGTGTTTTCTTTGATTCCTTTGATTTCCTCTTTGATTTCTTTGAACATATATATAATCATTCTTTTGAAATCTTTCTCAGGCATTTCCTCTAACTCATTCTCACTGGAGGTCATTTCTGATGCATTAATGCTTTTTGGTGGATTTATATTGTCTTGATTTTTTGTGTTTCTTGTGTCATAATGTACATATTTTTGCATCTTGGATTAATTTAATGTTTGGATTTTCTAATTAGCTGCAGTATTATTAGATGTATCAATCAATCTGATGTTATATATCTTTAGGGTAGGAGCTTAAGGTGCTAGATGTGGCTCTTAAGACTTTTATAGTAACTAAAAATGACCCTAGATGTTGGGTTTGTGTGCTACAAGAGTATCCAAGAAGGCTGAGTGGAACGAAATACAGGCAGATTCTAAAATTTTACTAAACAATGTACACATTCAATGAAAAACAGCACAGAGTATTTATGCAAAAGTAGGTATTATGACTACCAGATCCTTAACAAAATCACAGTCCCTTATGATGTGTGTTCCTCACACCCTTAATCCTATCAACTAGGAGACTAAGATTTCTGGTCTGTTGAGGGTTCCAAGTCAACTTGTGACCATGTGAGATCCTTCCCTGGTGTAATCCCTTTTAGCTTTTGGAATGATTTTGGTTTCAATTATGCTATGCTCCTGCTTGGGTACCTCTTTGTTGCTCTGTGGGTTCAGGTAGGCTGGCTGGGTCACTGGATTACTGCTCTGATCACCTGTTGGGTGCTGTGTAGTTGACCTCCCTTCCCCAGGTCTCTGGTACTTGCTGGCGCTTATGCTGGTGGTGGGGGAGGGGAGGCTGTGGAGGGTGGCTGATGTTTTCCAGCTGGTCCTTGCAGTCATCTTCCTCCGTTCTTTCCTGCCATCCTTCCTTCACATTTCTTGAGTTTGTGAGGAGCTCCAGCGTGAGTGGAGAGTCTCCTCACTTGGCTTTTTCTGAGGCTCAGGTCGAGCCTTACAGCTGGAGCCACATGGACCTGGTGCCACCACTGCTGGAGCCACTTCTGTCTGCTTCTGTGGGCTCTAGATGCTCTGGATCTCTCCTGCTGTTCTGCTGCCATTAGTAATTTCTTATACGCCTCACTTTCTAGTAGAAGAGTGTATTTTGCTTGTATTTTTTTTTTGCCTTTTTTTCCACTAGGCTGCTTTGGCGTGGTTCCTATGCTGCCATCTTAACCGGAAGTCCCTGAACATTTTCTTAAGTGTGTTTTAGCTCTTTGTAGTTCTTCCTGTCAGAACTCCCTATTCAGTTCTCTGCCCCATTTCTTGGAGTGGGTTGTTTGATTTTTTTATTGTTTAGTTTTTTGAGTTCTTTGTAGATTCTAGATTTTAGGCCTCTGTCAGTGGTATAGCTGGTGAAGATTTTCTCCCATTCTGTGGGTAATCTGTTGGCTCTGCTTATGGTATGTTAGTCTGTGCAAAAGCATTTTAGCTTCATGAGATTCCACTGGTTGAGTGCTTGTTTAATATCCTGGGCTACTGGGGTTTCCAGGAAGTTTTTCCCCACTCCTATATCATGGAGTGCACCTCCTATTTTTTGTTTTAGAAGAAGAGTTTCAGGTCTTATATTGAGGTCCTTGATCCATTTTGACTTGATTTTTGTGTATGAAGAAGTTAGTGGGTCTAGTTTCATTTTCTGCATATGGTCATTCAATTTGCCCAACACTGTTTGTTATAGATGCTGTCTGTTTTTTCATTCTACCTTATTGGCACCTTTGTCAAAGATCCAGTAGCTGTAGTTACTTGACCTAAGGCCTGAGTCTTCAGTTCTGTTCCATTGGTCTATATTTCTGTTCTTATGCCAGTACCATGCTGTTTTTGTTACTATGGCTTTTTATGGTGATATGGTGATACCTCCAGAGGGTTTTTTTTTTTTTTTAATGCTAAGGATATGTTTGGATATCCGAGGACTGCTGCCATTCATATGAATTTTGAGATCATTTTTTCTATCTCTGTAAAGAATGATGCTGGTGTTTTTATTGGTATTGCATTAAATTTGTATATTGCTTTTGATAAAATTGTCATTTTCACAGTATTCTACCTATCCAGGACCATGGGAAGTCTTTTCATCTTCTCAAGTACTCCTTAGTTTGAGGGTTTTTTTTGGTATGTTTGTTTTTAAATTTTATTTATTTATTTATTTGAAAGAGGGAGGTAGGGCGGGGGCAGATTGAGAATGGGCACTCTAGGGCTTCCAGCCACTGTAAATAAATACCAGTAGCATGCATCACCTTGTTCATCTGGCTTTGTGTGTGTACTGGGGAAGTAAACCTGGGTCCTTAGGCTTCGTAGGGAAGCACCTTAATCCCTAAGCCATTTCTCCAGCCCAAGTTTGAGTTTTTTAAAAGAGTCTAAATAAATGACATTCTATATTCCTGTCTTGAATTCTAAGCCAATTAAAAGAAATCAAGGAGAACTAAAAATGATATCTTTAATATTCATAACTAATATTGGAGTTTGTGGTTTATAATTGAAGACTCTCCAAAACTCCTGCTTTTCTGTGGTGATGGGGAGTCACACCAGAGCTTTGCTCATGGTAGAAGAGAATCCTGATATCCAAAATTAGACAGGTTTATCTATTCTTTTACAAGCAGAGCTTTATTGGACAAATCTACCCACTTGATGATCTACTCTTGTAAACTGACAGCAGAAACAAGCAGAAGAGATATATGCTTTCTTCTGTTCTCAAGAGGAAGAATAAAGAAAGGGCTTTTGCTCCTATATTTACCAATCACATAAGGCACCATTCCTTTCTTTAGGGAGACAATGAGAGGTTACAACTATTATCCTAGTGTAGCTCCCTACATGTGAGAGGAATTTCTAGGCATGGGAAAGAAGAATGAACCCTTGGATTATTGCAAAGAATTTTTATTTAACCAATTTTTTAATTTAAATGAGTATTTTCTTTATACATAATGATGTAATCTTCTAAGTCCACAGACATATTTCTACGATTGAAGTTACACTGAATGTAAGAAATAGAATAGTATGGGAACAAACAGTCAATTGTTAGGTATAGATAGTGACACAGCTTTGTTACCTTTGAGTTCAAAGGAAGAGAAGAAAATATTGAACCACTTAATGAATATTTAATGCTTTTATTTGTCCCAGACACTACACCAAACACTTGAAAAAATATTTGGAGAAATTATCATTATAATAAAATTAACCAACAGGTTAGTAAGTACAGTGTCTGATAAACATGAATAAATCAATTAATCTGTCATTACCTTATATAGAACACATTCATATTTTGATAGCATATATCATATATATATATTTTTTTTTTGAGGTAGGGTCTCACTCTAGCCCAGGCTGACCTGGAATTCACTATGGAGTCTCAGAGTGGCCTTGAACTCACGGTGATCCTCCTACCTCTGCCTCCCGAGTGCTGGGATTAAAGGCATGTGCCTCCACACCCGGCTGCATATATCATATATTTTATAGAGATCTTTGGTTCATGTATAATCCTATAATATATACTTATTTACATCTGTAATCAAGTAGGTTATCAAATGTCATATATTTTATTTGGGGAGTCTGGATGTTATATATACTGTAAAAATGAAAAAAAAAATCAAAGAAATGAAGAAATTTGACTAGACTTTTTGGGGCTAGACTTTATTCTAATACTGCTGAAATACCACAAATCTAATATGTAAGAAACACTAAATTCATCAAATGTTTCTTATTTGGGGTAAATTACTTAAATTCTTTATGCCTCAGTTTCCTTATATAAAGGGATTATAATATTTAAAGTTTTGAGGCTTGGAATAGTATTTGTGAAGCATTAAAAATAATGTTTGGCATAGAGTAAATACAACAGAGAAAACTGTGTATTCTGTATATGTACATATTGGAAATATAATCTTCAAAATAAGAAATATAACCTTCACAAAAAAGTAATGCTTATGGAAACATATTTTTCCATGATTATTACCATTATTCTGTAGGGTGTGTGTGTGTGTGTGTGTGTGTACTTTTCTTAAATGTTAATTCCCTGACATGGCCACAAGGTGGGAGTGCAGGGACTTTAAAAATGCCAATCTAAGGCCTGTTGGGAGAACATTAGTCCATGAAAAATTACATTTTTGGAGGTTCTAAGTGAGCAGAAAAAAAATAGGCTTTTTTCAGATTCTCTCAAAAAAAATAAAAAAAGATAAAAGAAAAATGCTGCTAGAATTCATACCTGCTTGAAAAATGGTTATGAAGTGACAGATTTCTAGAATGAGGAAATAAAGCTGTGAACCACCTCAGTTAGTATTGTGATTTTGTAGATGGATACAATTTAGCTTGAATATGTTTGGCTATGTACTTAAAATTACCTGGAAAAATAGAAAAAGATCCAGGAGAAGAGCATGTTACATGGTTCTTTCTTTAATTTTTTTTTTTCCCAAGGTAGGGTCTCACTCTAGCTCAGACTGACCTGGAATTCACTATGGAGTCTCAGGGTGGCCTTGAACTCACGGTGATCCTCCTACCTCTGCCTCCCAAGTGCTGGGATTAAAGGCGTGCGCCACCATGCCCGGCTCTTTGATATTTTTTAATAGTACATGGACTCATTTCTTAATCTTGAACTTGTTACTATTCCTCCAATTTAAACTTACATTAAGTTCAAATACCACACTTGTAGCTCTCATGTGTGTGTGTGTGTGTGTGTGTGTGTGTGTGTGTGTTCGTTTATGTCTTCATTCTTTCAAGTGAGTGATTGTATTCATGGAGATAATGGTGATCCAAAGGAAGAGGTAAGATAAGATAGAAAGTGATGAACATAGCTTTCATGTAAGTTTCCACTAAAGTAATTAAAGTTACTACCTTTTGAGAATTTGAGGTCAATCATAAGAGCACTTGCCTAGTCTGTGCAAAGCCCTAGGTTGTTTGATCCCAGCAATGAAATTTTTTTTTCACTGGAACACTATGTCAGTTATTAAAGAAAGCTATATACAAAGGTAAATAGAAAAAGAATTGAGGAAATAATCAAGTTGAGATAATGTCTAAGTATCTAGATTAAATTCGAAATCTGTTTAACTCTTAGAATTGAAGCAAATAGGGGTTTGGGAAATGGCTCAATGGGTAAGAGCACTTACTGTGCAAGTACAAGGACCTGAGTTCAATCTCTAGCACCCATGTGACAAGATCACACATGCCTGGAACCAGAGCACTGAACAGGGTAGAGACAGGAAGATCTCTGGCACTCATGGCCACCCTGGCCTAATGGAAAAACAGTACAAGTTCCAGGTTCATTGAGAAGTCCCTGTCTCAAGGAAATAAGGCAGAAAAGTGATTTCACAGGATATCTCATGTCCTCCTCTGGCCTCTGCACATGTGGACACCGGATGCACACATTTGCTGATACACAATATGTACTCTATACACACAACCCCCCCAAAAAGATGAAGCAAATAGCCATTTCCTCATTTCTAAATAATGTTTCTAAATAATTCTTTCACAATATTGTTTCCATTTTTTGAAGGTGAATGAAGCTGCTGAATAGGAGCAGGCTGAGGGGGAAATAGGGAGGGAAGACCAAAAGAGAAGAAGGGGGAGAGAGACAGAGTACATGCAAGAGAATGAATGAAAATGGAAATACATTCCTCTCTGGTTTTGGGGTATTAGAGTGAAATGCAGATTGGCTTTTTCCAGGCAGAGATATTTTAGTAAAGAGAATCACCAACTTTTTGGTCAATAAAAATTTGAGATGTTTGTTTTCATAGTACTTCTGTGACAGTAAGAAGTGGCACATAATGACATTAATTTTTTAAAAAAATATTTTTATTTATAAGCAGAGAGAAAATATATGTAGGTGTGCCAGGGTCTGTGTCTGCTGCAAACAAATTCCAGATTAATGCACTACTTTGTGCGTCTGGCTTTATGTGGGTACTGAAGAATCAAACCCAGGGCATTAGGCTTTGCAGGCAAGTGCTTTAACTCCTGAGCCATCTCTCCAACCCCCATATTAATATTGAATGGGCAAGTAAAGTGACAAAAAGGATAAGTGTAATGGCTTCACACTTACCAACAATAAATTTGGGTGTAAATTCTGGTTTATTTTAGTATTGTTTCTAGTAGTTGCTGTACCTTATTAAATAAATAAGTAATAGAAACACCATCTGGGAAAGAAGCATGATGTAAGACTGGCACTTGGAAACCTTAATTTGGAATTTGAGAGTAGCTTAGGGCTGCCATAATGAAACCCTACCTCAAACAATAGCAACCAGAAAATTAATGATGTTTTTAATCACTTTTGTACAATGCAGAAAATACAGACATGTTTACCAGAAACACCTGAAACTGCTTGTTGGAAATTTGATTCTAAGGTAGCTTCTTCACAAAATTTCTCATCAGCTGACAATGGCAAAGCCAAAGATAATGGAGACTATCAGTTGGCATCTACAAGAAGTTTTTTATCTACAACAGTAGCAAAGGTTGGTTGCTAAAATTTCTAAGATAGTAATAGTTTCTTTTTAATAAAAAAGAAGGTTCTGGTATCACCATGTATTTAATTTCATACATACACATTTATAAAATATTTTATTGTGGAGTTAATTTTTTTGTGTGGTCATTTACCAAAGCAAAGCCTCTGATGTGGGTAAACTGTTTTTTAAAAACTACTTTTACTAATTTGCAAGGAGAAAAAAAGAGAGTGAGATAGATGGTAATAGGTACACCACAGCCTCTTGCCACTGCAAATGAACTCCAGATGCATGTGCCACTTTGTGCATCTGGATTTACATGGGTCCTGGGGAATTGAACCCAAGCATCAGGCTTTGTAAGTAAGCAGCACTTTTAACTGCTGAGCCATCTCCCCAGCCCAAAAAATCTGGTTTTGATTTAATGTTTTACAGAACTATCCCTTTGCTCTTTATTCTACATTATTTTGTTCCTAGAGTCTTTTTATTTTGCAGTCATCTTTGAATAAGTGCTATTATCAGTATGACACAAGTTTTATCTTCTACATGTTTGCTTAACCTATAGGGAACTCCTGCAATCTTGTCATAATTCTTTCTGCCCGCCCCCCACAATTCATGTCTCTCTAATTTCCCTTTTCTTTGCTCTATTAGACACAATGATAGATAAACAGATTTGCTGCCTGGTTTCATATTCTACTAGGGAATGAAATGCCCGTCTCATATTTGTTGAAGTTATCACAGCATTGTTTTTTGTTTGTTTTTTGTTTTTTTAAGGCAAGCCCAACAGACTGGCCATTTTTTATGCAAGAGAGCCAAAATGAGAGAGAGAGAATAAAGAGTCAGAGAGAATTGGCATGCCAGAGTGTCCAGCCACTGCAGTCAAACTCCAGATGCATGCGCCTCCTTGCATACATAAGTTGGATAATATCATGTATATTTATCAGGATAAAAATAGAACTTTTAGGTCAGCCTGGGCTAGAGTGAGACCCTACCTCGAAAAAAAAAAAAATAGAACTTTTTCTTTTGCTCTGGGATCATCATCTGGAAAATGGAACTTAAGAAAGTGCTAGTATCACACATATGTGTGCAACCTTGTGTGCTTGTGTCACTGTGTGTGCATCTGGCTTATGTGGGACCTGGAGAGTTGAACTTATGCTTCACAGGCAAGTGCCTTAACTGCTAAGCCATCTCTCCAACCCCATCACTAGTTTATAAGCATACTTTTGGAGTTCTTTTCTCATTTTTCTATAGTGAAAAGCTTATCAGTCTGTCTCTGCTCCTTTAAGCTGAAGTCTGAAGCCTTTCAGAAACAAATGAAGAAATTATTTCCTTAAAATACTTAGGAAGGAGAAAAGTTTTTGTTGATATATGGCTTGTTTTCTTCCACTTTTTCTTTTCTTTTTGTTCTTTCTTTCTTTCTTTCTTTCTTTCTTTTTTTTTTTTTCTTTTCAAGGTAGGTTCTTACTCACAGGCTGACCTGGAATTCACTCTGTATTTTCAGGGTGGCCTCAAACTCACAGTGATCCTCCTATCTCTCTGCCTCCCGAGTGCTGGGATTAAAGGCATGTGTCACCACCCCTGGCTTCTACTTTTTAAAAAAAATATATATTTTATTTATTTATTTGAGAACCAGAAGAGACAGAGAGAGAGAGTGAGAGAGAATGGGCACATCAGGGCTTCCAGCCACTGCAAACTCCAGACACATGCGCCCCCTTGTGCATCTGGCTTGCATGGGTCCTGGAGAATCGAACCAGAATCCTTTGGCTTTGCAGGCAAACACCTTAACCACTAAGCAATCTCTACAGCCCCCCCTTTTATTTTAAAAAATATTTTATTTATTTATTTGTTTGAGAGAAAGAGGCAGAGAGAGAGAGAGAGAGATAACTTCTACTTTTTATAAGACCTAGAGAAGGACCTATCCTCAAGCATAATTTGTTTTCTTTAAAATGTGGGATTCTAGCACTTCCTTCAGTTTCGTTTTCCAGTTGATGATCCTAGAGCAGAAGAAAAAGTTCTGTTTTTATCCTGATAAATATACATGCTATTAACCAACTTATGAAAATTAATAAATTATACAGTTTAGAAAAATTGTGTATTAAATTATCCAGTTATATTTATGACAGTATTGTTCATAATATAAAACAATCTTATTACAGAATGACTTGACTTTAAAAATTGTTAGTTGAAATATTTCCAAGAAAAATATATAGGTTTGGGGGCTGGGAAAGTGGCTCCATGATTAAAGGCACAGCCTGCATGCCCAGGTTTAATTCCCAAGCCACCATGTAAGACAGATGTAAAGAGTCACTAGTGTTCATTTGCAGTACCCAGAAGCTCTGGTGCATGTGAACCTCCCCCCCACACACAATTATTCTCAGCACTTTGATAATTTTTGAGTCTTCCTAGTAGTCACCACTATCTTCAGAATGAAGCTTCTCTGACCAAAGGTGAGGCCAGCATTAATCCCTGGGCATAAACATAAATATTTAGAAGGCAATTTGTAAGACACAATATAACCATTTAGCCAAACTGCAGTAATAGCTTCCCTCCTTGTGGCCTGTTACTTTCCCAGCCATAGACTTTTGACTAAGTTTTTAGTTCTAGGCATGAAGTCCCTCTTGTGGAGAAGGACTCAAATCCAATCTGAAATCAGGTGGTTACCCCATACATGACATTACACCAGGGGGAACATTTTATCTTGCTGGTGGGTGGCATAGTTTATAGGGTCTACTGTGAATTAAGACTATTGATGACCTTTCTTTCCCAATAAGCCTACTTAACACCTTTTAGCACTGTGGCAGATATAGGCTTGTTGTGTGTGTATGTGTGTGCACATGTGCTGTCCATATCTTTCTGAGACAGGGTCTCACTGACTTCAAGCTCACCAGTTTGGTTAGATTGGTTAACCAGTGAGCTCTAGGGATATTCCTGTCTCCTCTTCCCTAGTGCTGGGATTACATGAGTATGTCATCACACCTGGCATTTTACATAGATGCTGGAGGTCAAATTCAGGTCCTCATGCTTACATGGCAAGCACTTTACCTTACCCACTGAACCTATCTCCCCAGCCCTTGATCTTAATTTTTACTGCATGTATTTTGTGTCTACAAATTTTCTTCTAAACATTAATTTTACTACATCCCATAAATTTTCATCTTATATGTTCACTCTCATATATCTCAAAGCATATTCTAGTTTCCTTGTAATTTATTATTGATTGAAGAATGTACTATATTCACATATCTATGAACTTTCTTTATACCTATTTGACTAGATGGTAGTGTTCTTGAAAGATGCTGTTTCCTTCTGTTTAGTTGTTTTATTAATTGATGATTTGGGGGGTATTGAAACCTCTGGCTATTAATTTTGATATTTTTATGCATGTGTGTAATATATTATGATCATATGCAGTCCATTAACCCCTTGTCCCCTGGTGGCCTCCTAATCAAATAGTGTCCCTTCTACTTTTCTGTATTTTTTTTTTTTTTTTTTTAAGATCTAGCCTCAGAGAAAATGTGATTTGTATTTGTGAGTCTGGCTGTTTTGTTTAACATGATTGTTGCCATTTCCATCTGTTTTCCTGAATATGACATGATTTAATTGTTCTTTATGACTGAGTTGTGTATATATACTCCATTTTCTGAATTCCTTAATCTGTTCATGGGCACCTAGGCCAATTCCATGAGGTAACTATTATAAATAGTACTACAGTAAACATGAGTATATGAGTGTGTCTATAATAGGCTGACTTTGATTCCTTCAGTTGTATACCAAGGCCTAATACAGCAAGATCATTTAGTAGTATGAGGAACCTTCATGCAGATTTCTCTAGTGGCTTTGTCAATTTACATTTAAACTCCTTCGTTAGGTTCTGGAAAAGCTACTGATTTTTGTATGTTCATTTTGTATTCTGCTTTTGGAACTAATTTGTAGGAGGAATATGAAAATATTTGGAAATTTAGGTTAGAGAAGCCCTAGAGTGTTATGCAGAGTTTAATGAGGCATTCTCATATGAGTTTGGAAGGTCAGAATGCTGAGATAACTGTAGTGTGATGAAGCAGTTTCCAACCCCTCGAACGATTCCTCCCCTCCCCTTGAAACACAAGCCAGAATAAACATTTTTCTTCATGTTGCTTCTGGTCAGGTATTTGTACACAATGAGACAGTAACTAATAGAGCCTCTCTTCAAATGATCATATGATTTTTGTCTTTGATTCTTTTTATGTGTTTGTATGTTTGTTGATTTGTGTAACTATCCTTGTATCCCTGGAATGAAACAACTTGAGCATGGTGTATTATCTATTTAACGTATTGGTAATTTTGGTTTGCAAAGACTTTATTGAGGATGTTTACTTCTGTGTTTATCAAGGTCTGTAGTTTTGGTTTATAGCTTAGGTTTTTGTTGTATCTTTCTGTGGCTTTTATATCAAGCTTGTTCTTTTCTTTCTTTTTTTTTTTTTTGGTAGAGTGAATTTGGGAGTGTGCTTTCTCTTAGTTACTAGTTTGAGGAAATTTGCTAGTTTCTTTTTAAAGACTGGTTCTAGTCATTTCTTTGTTGGGAGATACTTTATTACTGCTTCAGTCTCATTTTTGCTTATCTGTCTTATTTCTATCCTCTTTGTTCCATATTGGTAGGTGGTATGTGTCTAGAAATTTATTTAGTGCTTCTAGATTTTCAATTTATTGGAATACAGATTTTTAAAATACTGTCTAATCATCCTCAGATTTCACTGGCATCTGTCTTAATAGCAACTTTCTCATCTCTTAATTTTATGCTCTGTTTTATTTTTTTTTTTGGTTGTATTGGTTAAGGATTTGACAGTCTTTTCTTTCCAAAGAAGTATCTCTTTGTTTCATTGATCATTTTTATTGTTCTTGTATTATCTATTTTACTAATTTTACTCTCATATTTAAAATTTCTTTTGTGGATTTGGCTTGTTCTTATTTTTCTAAGACTTTGCAATGTGTCGTTATGTTGTTTATTTAGATTCCTTCTGAATTTTTGCTGGAACTTTTTGTTTCTGTAGTCTTGGTGATGTTCAGTCATGAGACTGTGGCATGCATTGTCTCATGCAGGCTAGCCAAATATTCTTCCACTAAGTTATATCTCTAGCCCCCACATATCTCTGATTTTTAAATATAGACATATCTATAAACCTGCCATTTAGAACTGCCTTTGATGTATATATTACACATTGATAGACTGTATTTTTTATTTATTTATTTGAGAGCAACAGACAGAGAGAGAGAGAATGGATACATGGGGGCCTCCAGCCACTGCAAATGAACTCCAGATGCATGCGCCATGTTGTGCATCTGGTTTATGTGCATACTGAGGAATCAAGCCTTGAACCATAGGCTTCAAAGGCAAGCATTTAGCCACTAAGACATCTCTCCAGCCCTGATAGATTGTATTTTTTATATTCATTTGATTCAGCAAACTTTTCAATATTTTTTCTGATTTCTTTAGTGAGCTGCTGATAATTCAGGGCTATATTTTTCTATTTCTATGCTTGTCTGC
Source organism: Dipus sagitta (assembly GCA_036346955.1). Classification (NCBI taxonomy): domain Eukaryota; kingdom Metazoa; phylum Chordata; class Mammalia; order Rodentia; family Dipodidae; genus Dipus; species Dipus sagitta. Next base: position 6,003,268 of record CM070788.1, on the reverse strand, counting down.
TTTTAGTATTGTATTTTTTCTCTTGCTGTTGGTTTTTAAGTTTTATTCCATTATAATCTGTTAAATTACTAGGAAAACTTTTTTGAGACATGGTAACATGTAGCCCAGGCTGACTTTGAACTCACTGTGTAGCTAAGGATGACTCTGAACTTCTGATCCTCCTGCCTCACCCTCTTGAGTCTTGGGATTATAGGTGTGTGTCATTGTTACAGTTACCTTATTTTTTATTATTAAATTATTATATTTATTGAGGGAAGTACAGAGCCAAGGAAAGGTACCCACGTGGCTAGAGATCTCATCTGGAGGACCTGGAGAAAACCATGGAAGGAAAAGAGAGAAAAGAAAGTTCAAGGAGCTCCTGCCATGTGGGGAGCTGGAGGGGATTAAAAAAACAAACAAACCCTGCCATGTGGAGAGTAAGGGCTAGGGTGACCTCCCGGTTTGACTTGGGCTGAGCCAGTCTATGCCCAGCTAAGGGAAAAAGCTCATCCACAGATGGAAGTTCCCAAATAGTCAGAGAGCCTGCCTTCCTCTTTCAAAGGTATTTATAACCTTACAGTGGTGGGCTGTTTTTCATTGCAGGTGACCCAGAGGGACAGCTGATTGGTTAGGGCTAGGTGCTATCTCAGGAATAGGCTAGCCCTGACACCAAGTTCTGGGAGCTGAACTTGATCACCCACAATATTTAAATCTTATGAAAGACCTCCCTCCCAGGAGGGGTCCTGTTTTTTTGTGGCAAAATGGGTCTAGCAAACTAGGCAAGAGATAAGAAGTCAGATCATCTTTGATTTCTAGTGAGTACAGACTTTTCTGCCTTTTTCTTATTTCCAGGAGTCCAGTCACCCTAACTGTACCCCCCTCTCATTCCCCTTTCTTATGAGAAGACGCTCTAACTGCTGTTAGAGGACAGGGGGTGGTAGCATCAGATCTTGAACTACTTCAGTCTGAGCAGTGGTATAGAAATATGGCTGTTAGGGTGTCTCTCCCAGAGAAGGGAACTATTCTAAAGGATCCTGAAAGTGTATTGGTGGAGTGCAGGAAGATAGTTTTGGAAGAAAATATTAGAGAGAAAAAAAGTAAGGAGTTAGTGAGAAGTGAGTGCACAGCAAATTGGTCACTTTCAGGTTTCCCTTCTTGTGGACTTCTAGGCCTTGGGGAGCATTTGAGGGAACCCAGTTAGATGGAGTTGGATTGTCTCAGGATCATCTGAGCATGAATTGGCTGAGGTTTTCTTCCAGAAGTGTCCATCAAATGGCACAGTAGTGTTTGACATGACCTGAATCTGTTTCTGTACAGTTACCTTCTTGTTGTTGGGACAAAACACTACACCAGAATTTTCATCATAGCAGAGCAAGTATGGCACAAGTAGAGAGAGGCTGGGCATCAAATCTTGCCATGGCAACTGGAAGGTAGTAGCAAAAGTGTGCTTGGCCTTACAGTGGGGATGACTTTGAGGTGGCTTTAACAGACCTCCTCCAGCAAGCCTCCACCTCCTAAATTGCCACCAGATGTGGATTAAGTATGAGGCTGAATCATGAGCATATAGGACTATGGGGGGGACACTTCATATTCAAACTATCACAGACATGATGACTAGTTTTATGTGGTACATGCACCCAGGGCTTTATGCATGCTAGGCAAGCACTCTACCAACTCTGGCCACATTCCCAGCCAGAAATTATTTCTGTGTGTGTATATGGGCATGCATATGCCCCAACATGCGTGTTGAGGTCAGAGGACCATTTGGGCTGTCAGCTCTTACCTTCTACCTTATTTTGAGGTAGGATCTCTCATTGTTCACTGCTACATATACCAGGTTAGTTGGCCTGTGAGCTTTTGGAGATTCTCTTGTCTCTGTCTTCCATCTTACCATAGGAGCACTGGGTTAGAAATGTGTGCTACCATATCTGGCTTTATGTGGGTTCTGGGAGCCTGAACTCTAGTCCTCATGCTTGAAACGTAAGTGCTTTTATCCACTGAACCATTTCTCCAGCCCCAAGATTATTCTACTTAAAAAAAAAACTTATACTATTGGCTTTATTCCCTAAAATTAGATACAATTTGGACATATTTCCATGAGTTGCTGAGAATTTGTGTTCCATAGCTGCTGGATGAAATATTCTGTAGATGTCTATTAAGTTTACTTAATCTAGTTTAACCCTGAAGTTTCCTTGTCATTTTTTGGGGGGAGGGCATGTCTGGTTGATCTCTCTGTTGATGACAGTGATGTATTAAAATCATCCACTGTTATTATATCAAGATCTGTCTGTCACTTTGTGTATAGTAGTGTTGGTTTTATGAAAGGGAATTCACCATGTGGTACATATGTATTTATAATCATTTTATCTTCTTGATGTATTGTTCCTCTTATTAATATTCAGTAATTATCCCTTGTAAATTTAGCTTGAATTCTTCATCACATATGACTGTAACAACTTTTACCTGCTTTCAGATATCATTTATTTGGCATATCATTTTCCATCCATTGACTTTAGTCCATGTGTTTTTCAGTGAGGTGAATTTCTTTCAGAAAGCAAACATCTTGATTTTTAATCTGTTCAAGTCCATGTCTTTTAATGAGAAAGTTAACACTATTTACATTTAAGGTTATTGTGGAAAGTTATGCAATAATTTCTCTTATTCATTTTAGAGGCTTATTAGTTTACTGAATATTTGCGGTTTTTCCCAATTTTCATTTTTTAAACTTTTTATTTACACTTTTTATGTGTGTACATAATGCATTTTGATCATAATCTCCTCCCCAAACCTTTTGGTTTCCCCTAGTCTTCTTTTCATCGACCTCCCTTTTCTTTCCAACTTTACTGGGTATAGTAATCTAGTGTTTCCAGGGTATGTCATAAATGTGGAGTCTTTAAGGGTAATGTAGATCTAGAGTTCAGAGATGATACTAGGGAAAGCTAAGAGATCTCATAAAACCTGCTGTTCTTACAAAAATTCAGTAGTTTTTTTAGTAATCTGTATCCACATTACTGTTAGCCTTTTTCATTTTTGTTTCAGGGTTTGTAACAGTCCATCAGTCCATGTTCTCCTAGCATTTTGAGTTTCTTTTTATTTTTCTAAATTTATTTTTGTTAGTGATAATTTTTATACCTGTACATAATGCATTTTGATCATATTCACCTCCCATTATACCCCCCTCCTATTGAATTCCTTCCACTTCCCAACTAGTCCTTCTTCTACTCATATGTCTTTGTGTGTGTCTGTGTGTGTTTTAGTGATCCACTGAGATTGATTAAGGTAGATCACACGAGAATGGGTAGAGTTTATTTACTGGAGCATGTATAATTTACTAGTGGTTATTACTGCAAAAAAAAAAAAAAAGTCTCCACCTTTCCTAGCAACCATTAACTGCTAAGAACTTCTCAGGAAAGGGTAGGGACCTCATGAGCTCCTCCATCATCCATGTTGGAATATTGATGGGCCCAGCTTCCTTAGGTCTTGGTGCTGGTAACACCTACTACTATGAGGTCATGAGTACAATAACCATATCATGTTTGGAAGACATTGTTCCATAGCACTCCCCTCCTCCATCCTCTGACTCTTAATTTTTTTTTTCTGTCCCTTCCACATTGTTCCTTGAGCTTTGGATAGGGTGATATGGTTGTTTCATTTAGCACTAAGTGCTTTTAAGGTTTCTGCTTTAAGGTCTGTTATTATTCTGATAGGTTTACCTTTCTAAATAACTTGGGACTTTCCTCTTGAAGCTTTCAATATTATTTGTGCTACACATTTGACATTTTAACTATAATGTGTTATGAAGACTTTCTCTGGTCATGTCTATTTGGAATTCTGAATGCCTCTTGTACTTGCATCTCCATTTCTTTTCCTAGATTTGGGGAATTTTCTGTTACTTCATTGAAAAGGTGTTCTGTCTGTTTCATCTATATATTTTAGTTCCCTTTTCTATGCCAAAGATTCGTCAGAGGCTTAGTATGCTAGATACATGAAGGTTGTGATCATGAGTGTTTATTTTTGTTTATTGCTATCTAAATACAATAATATCTCAATCTTGTTTTTAAATTTTTTGTTTGTTTATTTGTTTATTTGAGACTGACAGAGAGAGAAAGAGGCAGAGAGAGAGAGAGAGAGAGAGAGAGCGAAAAAGAGAGAGAGAAAGAGAGAGAGAGAGAATGTGTGTGCCAGGGTCTCCAGCTACTGCAAACAAATTCCAGGTGCATGTACAACCTTGTGCATCTGGCTTACATGGGTCCTGGGGAATTGAACCTGGGTCCTTTGGCTTTGCAGACAAGTGCCTTAACCACTAAGCCATCTCTCCAGCCCCCTTTTTTGATACAGATTTTCACTTTGTAGCCCCCAAGCTTGTCCTGGAACTTTTTGTAGCCCTCACACAGGCTATTACCAATTGTCATTGCTGAAGATGCCACTTGTTTCAGTTGCCAGACACTGAGTAATCAAGCTAGAACTGAGCTGGAAGTCTTCTCCCTATTGGTTAGCTCTCATAGTGCTGGAGGGTGCTAAGTAGCCTATTAAGGGAGAAACATCATTAGCTATCTTATCCAGCAGGGGACTCTGCAAGATGGGTATAATCAACTTTTCACTGATTGGATCTGAGGCTTACTGTACAGAAATGAATTTATTTTTGTCTGGTACTGAAAAGGTAGTCTAAAGTCTATGGCTGAGAAGGTCATATGTCCTTGGGGTGTGGAGGGAAGCTACTGGTGTTGTTTAGCTAAGTGGGTATGTTGTATACCCATCAAATTGCCCACTAAATATGTATGTCTATGCCTATAGTTTAGTGCTGTTCTTTGTTTATTTATTTATTTTTTTGAGGTAGGGTTTTACTCTAACCAAAGCTGACCTGGAATTTACTATGTAATCTTAGGGTGGCCTTGAATTTATGGAGATCCTCCTATCTCTGCCTCCCAAGTGCTGGGATTAAAGGCATGAGCCACCATCCCAGCTCCAGAAAGACCTAGTAATGAGGGATAAATGCTTTCTAGATTATGTATCGAGTACTGAGAAAATAGGTTCTGACCATTTTATTTTTTATTTTATTTTCATAAAAGGTTATATACTCTTCTGTCCCCTCATCCCTGCTCCTATTTCCCTAGAGGCCCTCCTTAGTGGGGTTATTGGTATTCACTGTGGGGTTGTGAAAGCCTCAGTCAGTCTCTGTTGGTAGGAGGGGGAGCAGGGAATGAATAGTACCTCAGGGTATTTCTACCTATTTGTGGCTCTTATAATCTTTCCACCTTCTCTTCAGCAGGGTTCCCAGAGCTATGCCAGGCCTATATAAGCAGTCTGATTTAGTGTTGAGTTCTCTGTAGCCTCTGGATATTCTGCTTTGATAGATTTTGATCAACCACAGTGTCTATCACCATCACCCTGAAACTGGTTGTCAGGCCATCAGTGAAAGCAGTATTCCTAGTGCTGCAGTTTCTCCTGGGCTCTGGCAGATATGGTAGAGGTGGCACATCTTGTGGTAGGCAGTTGTCTATCTTTTCTTGTTGTTTTGATGAGTCTTGAATCTCAGTTTTCTCTGCCACCTGTAAACTAAAACAAATTCTTCAAGAGTGAGAACAGCTTGGATTAAAGGGGATAGGTAGTTATTTGAGAGACCTTTTGGTATGTGTGCCCACTCTTCTTATCCAGAGAGCAGTGGGGGCTTTTCTCTGGAATCTATAGGATTTTAACTTGGTTCACAGTACAAGATATTAATTCTGTCTCCACAAAATGGGCCTCATATCCAGGGAATAGTTGGTTACCCATAAAGGCTGTGTACTTCTTGCCTGGCTAGTTGATACCATAGCTTGCAGGGTCCCCTGCTTATTCATGCTGTTGGTGAGATTGTCTCCCAGCAGCTCCCATAGCACATTCTATCACTATGAGGGCAAGCCAGGAGGAAAATAGTTTCCCTCTCAGTTCCAGCATGGTATCTCTACATCCTGTGATCACAGCCGGTGGTGGATTCTAATCATTTTTTTTTTTTTTTTTTGAGGTAGGGTTTTACTCTAGTCTAGGCTGGTCTGGCATTCACTGTGTAGTCTCAGGGTGGCCTTGAACTCATGGTGATCCTTCTACCTCTGCCTCCTGAGTACTGGGATTAAAGGTGTGGGCCACCACTCCTGGCTCTGACCATTTTTTAACCACTATTTTTATTGCTTTCACAAATAAATGAAGTTTTTAGAACTCTCTAATCTTCCATTTTTGCTAATATCACTAGCCCTTTTAAAGATACTCTTTTAAATGATAAAATCTATATTATAGGATATGGAATGCTAAACGTTGACTGATATGAATTACTTAACCAACCAAAATAAACATGTTTTCTCACAGAGAAACGAGGATTTCTGTGGAGAGAGCAAAGTTCATTTATTTTGTTTTCTATTTGCTTAGAAAAATTAAAGACAAAGTTAGCTGGGTATGGTGGCACATGCCTTTAATCCCAGCACTCGGGAGGCAGAGGTAGGGGGATCGCCGTGAGTTTGAGGCCATCCTGAGACTACATAGTGAATTCCAGGTTAGCCTGGGCTAGAGCGAGACCCTACCTCAAAAAAAAAAAAAAAAAAAAAAAAAAGACAGAAAGTTGCTGAAGGTTTCTAGAAGCTTATCCACTTTTCTGTTATTTTCTGCAATGAGTCAAAGGGAAAGACAGTGAAATTCTAATATTGGGTCTTTTTGAAGAAAGGTATTTCTTAGGTCAAGAACACCAGAATTGGGCTGGAGGGGTGGCTTTAGTGGTTAAGTCACTTGCCTGTAAAGCCAAACGACCCAGGTTCAATTTCCCAAGAACCACATAAGCCAGATGCACAAGGTGGTGTATGCATCTGGAGTTTGTTTGCAGTGGCTGGAGGACCTGACATGCCCATTCTCTCTCTCTCTTTCTCTGTCAAATAAATAAAAATATTTTTTAAATGTCAAAATTAAATTTATGTCTACCAGGTTCAATTCCCCAGGACCCACATAAGCCAGATGCACAAGGGGGCGCATGCATTTGGAGTTCGTTTACAGTGTCTGGAGGCCCTGGTGCACCCATTCTCTCTCTCTTTCTTTCTCTCTCTCCCCCCGCCTACTTCGCTCTCTCTCTCAAATAAATAAAGAAAAATATTTAAAAAAAGAAAAAAAATTATGTCTAAAGTTTCTACCTATTTGCCAATAATGGGTATTTATTGTTAAAGACTTATATTGTCTTGAAATGTAATGATCTAGAACTGGCTGTGTTGTTCAGGATGCCTAGAACTCATGATTATCCTTCTTTAGCTTCCTAAGTGAACTATATAGATGTGTAATACTGTATCCAGTTCTTAACATATTTTTTATTTTCATATAGGAATATATTGTGAAAACACCAACTAAAATAAAAATACAGCAAAGAGAAAACAATTATATACCTGTGGAAGGAAATAATAAAAAGAGAAAAACAATCTTTGAATTTGACATTAATTCAGATAGTTCGGAACCTACTGATCTATTGGTAAAAATATTATAAATAAATAATTAACATTTTAACTTAATATGTTATTTATCTTATTTGTTGATTTAAATGTATAGCATATGTACATAGTACTTACCATTGAAATAAATGAAATGCAATAAAATCTCTTAACACTTCTTGAGAGAAACTAAGGTTCAAAAAAATGGTGGCGCATGCCTTTAATCCCAGCACTTGGGAGGCAGAGGTAGAAGGATCACCATGAGTTCAAGGCCACCCTGAGACTACATAGTGAATTCCAGATCAGTCTTAGCTAGAGACCCCCTACCTCAAAAAAAAAACAAAAACAAAAACAAAAAAAAACTACTTCTAATACCTTAAAATTATGTTTACTGCCCATTCACACATACTAATATTTTCTAAAGGCATGATAATGATAAAATTAATTAGCTGAAATTAATTAAACTCAGAGTGATTTGATTTAAAACTGATTAAGTGTTTCACACTAAATGGAGCAGTAAGCCCAAAGTCCTTAGTAGTAAAATTCCAGTTAAAGCCATTTGTTTCATTATTTCCACTTATAACTAAAAGATCTTTTGAGCTTTTTTGGTTTTCTTTTGTTTTTCGAGGTAGGGTCTCACTCTAGCCCAGGCTGACCTAAAATTCACCCTGTATTCTCAGGGTGGCCTCGAATTCATGGCAATCCTCCTACCTCTGCCTCCCGGTGCTGGGATTAAAGGCGTGCGCCACCATGCCTGGTTTATGAACTTTTTTTTTCCTGTTTGAGAGCCTCATTTGTTTTTTTTTTTTTTTTTCTTTTTGAGGTAGGGTCTCACTCTAGCTCAGGCTGACCTGGAATTCACTATGTAGTCTCAGAGTGGCCTTGAACTCATGGTGATCCTCCTACCTTTGCCTCCCTAGTGCTGGGAGTAAAGGTGTGTGCCACCACACCTGGCTGAGAGCCTCAAGTTGTATTTGTTCTAGAATCATAATGAGTAGTAGTTGAAATCTTAAAATCCTTTTATTGAAGTCAATTTCCCTACCTCAGAATCATTTTATTTTATAGTCCTGACTCCAGAAGTGTTACACAACTTTATTCCAGAATCCTTTTGTTTTATAGATAATGATTAACATATTAATGATTCAACTGTGAACTAGGGCTTAGTTTTAAACGCTTTAAACATAAACATAGTTCATTAAATTATTCAATAACATAGTTCAATAAATCCTGTGGAAGCATAGAGAATATTGCTGTTTCCACTTTACAGTTGAGGAAACTCAGCCACACCAGGTATCTTTTACAAGATCACATAATAAGGCATGCAGCCAGTGGATACAAACAGCTTGGTGTCATAGCCCACATAAATCATTATATTTACTAACTTCCAGTGAAAACTTCAGTCCAGGTATATAACAATGTAATAAGAATTGCTAGAAAGACCATGGGTTTTTGGAATTAAACATTCCAGTGTTGTAAGCCCTGTTATTTTTCTAGCCAACGTAAATTTAGTATAGTTTCTTAGCTGCTGTGAGATTCAAAGTGATTCAAAATTATTTTATTTTCATATTTTAAAGGAGCATTTTATCAACTAGAAAAGAAGGTCAGTGATAAAGTGTATGAGTGGCGCCTTGACTTTGATATCCAGCACTACCAAACAACACCAAATTTAAATAAATAAATAAACAAGCAATAAATAAAAAGGTGCTGAGTTTAACTTTGGGAAGATGGTAGAGCAGGAAGTACAAGGACTCTTATCTCTCCTCGGTAGCAGTTATGCTGGTAGACACTAAATGAAGTAACTATTTTAGAACTCTGAAAACTTAACTTCAATGCTTGTAATTTACAGAGGAAATCTTAGATTGCAAATTGCTTAATTTAGATCAATTTCAACCTTAAGCTTTGCAGTACCTAAGGATAATCCCCCAACCCACAGACCTGTAGTAGGTAGCCAAACTCATGTGTCTGTTGGAGCTTGCTGGTACCAGGTGTGCAATAAGGACTTTGCCTTCCAAATATCAGGTTTAAGTGTTAAAAGACCCATTTTTCTTCTTTTTTCTCCCTCTTTCTCTCTACATTCCTTTTCCCTTCATTTGACTCTTAATTTTTTTCATCACTGTGATGATGGTAGCCTCAACATTATAATTTTATTTTTTTCTGTCAGAGCTTGGTTTCAGATGAAGAGCTATCAAGCAAACTTTACAGTAATGACAGTCCACCAACATCTCATCTTTTGGTCAATGCACCAAAACAGGTAGCTTTTAAATTTTATTTCAGAAAGCAAGTTTTAAAAGCTTTCTTTTTTTAAAAAAATTAAAATATGATTGCCTTTTATTTTGTATTTAGACTCCTGTATCTCTGTCAACCTGTGCATCTTTCCGGAAGTATGGAGCTCTGAGAAAAACACGAGAGGACCGTTGGGCTACAATTGCTAAACTGGATAGAAGAAGAAAATTAAAGGAAGCAGAAAAATTATTTGCCTAATTTCATAAAACAATATGATTGTAGAATCTAATAGCATTAAATTTATCATTAACTTTTTAATTATTTTCCAAAGTGCTAAAATTTATCTGGAAATTCAGACTTGGATATTTGTAGAAATAATTGTGGTTATGCTACTACTTTTTTGGCCTAAATGTGAAATAACCATATTATATGAGACTTCCTGGGATAATTATGCTTATTTCCTTTTATTTGCATTGAATATTAAGGTTTCAAATTTTAAAGTTTAGCCTTTGAATGCTCTTTACTATTAAAATATTCTGGATACAAATAAATGTGTCTCATTGATTCTGTGGAGGATATCTAAACAGCTAATAATTATAATTTTCAGAGCAGTGATCAGTTACTTTCTCATTGATGTGGACAAATACCTGACCAGAAGCAACTTAGGGAAGGAAATTTATTTTGGCTTATAGTTCCAGAGGTACAGCCATCATAGTAAGGAAGGCATGGCAGGAGTGGGTTTCCCAGTTGACACATTGGCTGGCAGGATACAAAGGAAGAACAGCCAGTGGGGCCAGGCTAAAGACTCACCTTCGTCAGCCGGGCGTGGTGGCGCACGCCTTTAATCCCAGCACTCGGGAGGCAGAGGTAGGAGGATCGCCGTGAGTTCGAGGCCACTCTGAGACTCCATAGTGAATTCCAGGTCAGCCTGGGCTAGAGTGAGACCCTACCTCGAAAAAGCAAAAAAAAAAAAAAAAAAAAAAAAGACTCACCTTCAGTGGCCCACTTCCTCTAGCAAAGCCCCACCTCCTGAAGTTCCACAACCTTCCCAGATAGCACAAACACATGTGCAGATGGGAGACATTTTACATTCAAACCATAGCAAACAGGAGGTGATAAATTATATTAAATGATGCTTCTTGAATCAGTGTGAAGATCATTGGTAATCTTTCCAGTAGTTTTTTTGTTTTGTTTTGTTTTGTTTATTTTTATTTATTTGAGAGCAACAGACAGAGAGAGAATGGGCGTGCCAGGGCCTCCAGCCACTGCAAACGAACACCAGATGCATGCGCCTCCTTGTGCATCTGGCTAACATGGGTCCTAGGGATTTGAGCCTCGAACGGGGCTCCTTAGGCTTCACAGGCAAGCGCTTAACTGCTAAGCCATCTCTCTAGCCCTCCAGTAGTTTTAATGATTGAAGGTATTTAAGGAGAGAATGAATAAGGGAGAGGAAATGAAGGTGACTTTTTCTATCAAGTTTAAGAAACTAAAGAAACCACACTTTAGGGCTGGAGAGATGGCTTAACAGTTAAGGCCTGCAAAGCCTAGGAACCAAGTTTGATTCCCTAGTACCCACATAAGCCAGATGTACATGGTGGCATGTGTATCTGGAGTTTGTCTACAGTGACTGGAAGCCCTAGTGTATCCATTCTCTCTCTCTCTCTTTGTCTTGTCTGCTTCTTTCCCTCTGTTTCTCTCTCTCTCTCTCTCATTCTCAGATAAATAATAAAATTTTAAAAATCACATTTTAAAGGAAAAAGATAAATAGGGCAGTTCTGGAGAGAGGATTGGATTAGCAGGTGTTCCATGATCCTGGCATCTCCATTGCAATTCAGGCTTCACTTTCACAGCTTCACACGGTGGCCTTAGAGCCTGCTTACAGCAAATCTGGCCCTGCCACACGTTACCTGGTCTCAGTGTCACAAGCCTGCATGACCCCTTTACTGTGGCATCTTTCATGCCTGCAAAACCAGTACCATGTAGATGATGCTGTCAAGTTCTGCTGCCAGTTGATGTAGTCTGGCTCCTCAGGCCATAATTGCACTGGACCTGTGTATTGACTGTGGATCAAAACTTCCCTAGGAGTTGTCCAGCAGTGCGTCCCATTCAGGCTTCTCCTTTCCAGCAGATGTCCATTTTCACAGGATGGAGGCATTCATTGGTGAGCATTTGTCTTCATGGCAACTTTCTATTGTCCCAGTGTAGAACACATGATTTCTCTTTAACATCACAGCAGCCTTTAAACTATCCCTTCCCACTGAGCTCTACCTTTTTCACATCTTTTTGCTCCCTGTTACTCTTGCCCACTATACACTTAGGTAAGAGCAGTGAGAAAGAACCATGAAGAAAGCCTGAATGCTATCTTTTTTTTTTTTTTTTGGTTTTTCAAGGTAGGGTTTCACTCTAGCTCAGGCTGACCTGGAATTTACCATGTAGTCTCAGGGTGGCCTCGAACTCATGGTGATCCTCCTACCTCTGCCTCCCAAGTGCTGGGATTAAAGGCTTGTGCCACCACGCCCGGCTCTGAATGCTATCTTGTCTTCAGATTTCTTCTACCAAACATGAGTCCATTATCTTTAAATTCAGCTTCATTCGTGTTCTCAGGATATTGGCAGAATGTAAGATAAATAACTGTTACTGGAGTTTTTAAGGTTTGAAGCCTGGTCTCTGGCAGCTCTAACAATCTAGATTTGACCACCCATCCTCTGTACACAAATTAAGGAGACAAGTAATAGTGCAAAGTAAGAAATGGAAATTTCAATGTGGCCACATTGGAAGAAGGACAAATAAAAGAGGTCCAGTGATATACCCTAAGTACATCTTTGGGGTCCTGACATGTAGCTTAGGTTTAAGTAGAGGGCAAGAGGTATGTATTACTAAGCAAGCATGGCCAAGGTATAGTCCTATCCATGGGTGACCCATTACTGCATAAGTTCCAGTCTGTCTTACAAGGTGGTCTCATGTCAGGCGATTAGGGCAGAGTGAGGCATTAAGATTAGCATATTAAAAAAAAGACAGTTGAGAGAAAGACTGGGTATCCCTCCCCAAGGTTGACATGTAATAGAGCATGCATAGAAAAGGTATAAACTGGGCAGGAGAGATGGCTCAGTGCCCCGGCCAGCGGGGCTTCAACGGGAGCACGGACCCCAGAAAACCTGAAATGAAAGGGACAAGAGACACAAGGAACCGACAGCAAGACAGGAGTCTGATCAAGCTGCCAATTTTTATTTTTCTCAGGGTGCCTTTTATACAGCAGAACAGGGAAGTTTGTCAGCAGTTTAGGTATTGCTACAGTTCTGTTTCAATAGGATAAGGTCCCAGCCCCAAAGGTACAAGATGTTTCACAGGATAAGGCCCCAGCCCCAAAGCCACAAGATAACGTCTTTCTCATTCTTTATGGGTTACATTGTTCTTTCTCCGTGCATGGGTTAACAACTGCAGACCTTGTGACTTTCCAGAACAGACAACTTATCACAAAATGGAGTCATTATTTAAGATGGAGGCACTTTTGGTTTCCTAGTGCCCATTGGCTCCCCACAGCTCAGCAGTTAAGACGCTTGCCTGCAAAGCCTAAGGACCCATGTTCGACTCTTCCAGTTCCCAGGTAAGCCAGATGCACGAGGTGATGCAAGTGTGCAAAGTCACACGTGCACAAGGTGGTGCACACATCTGGAGTTTGATTGCAGTGGCTGGAGGCCCTGGCACACCAATTCTCCCTTGCTCGCTCTCTCGTTCTCTCTCTCATAAAAATTTACTTAAAAAGAAAAGGTGTAAACCTTCTGAATGACCCAAAATGTGATCTTGGGATATAAAGTCCCAATACTGAGGCTGGAGAGATGGTTCAGGAGTTAAGGCACTTGCCTGCAAAGGCTAATGATCCGGGTTCGATTGCCCAGTACCCATGTAAATCCTGATGCACAGGGTGCTGCATGCATATGGAGTTCATTTGCAGGGGCTAGAGGCTCTGGCAGGCTCGTTCATATTCTCTCTCTGTCTGCTTGCAAACAAATAAAAATATACTTTGTACAGTATTTTTCATTGAGCTTCTTTCTTTCCCAGCTTACTTCCTTAATAAACTCTGTTTCAATCATTGAGCTAGCCACTTTTCTGATTCCTCTAACCAAAAGAATGCATTGTGACTTACAGTTTCAGGTTACAGTTACAGTCCATCATGGCAGCAAGACATGGCAGGAGCATGAAGCAGCTGGTCACAAGCAGCAGAAAGCAATGAATACTCATACAGATATGCCCAGTCTTGGTCAAGATGTAGTCTCTCCCATCAGTGACCCATCATTGTCTCACCTCATCTTGAAGGATGATCTGAAATCAGAATTGTGTGAAATCTCTTCTAAGAGACAAGTTCTCCTCTTGCTGGTGCCAAACTTCAGCATTTTCCTTTCCCCAGCATGAAGTGCATGGGGAAATTCCAATTCGCTGGGGACTGTTATTTAGTCTAATAGCCAAAGATAAGGGCACAAGTACCACCCTTTAGAATATCTTCTCCTAGGGTGCTTACATGACCTCTAGCCTCGTTCCTGATACACTTATTCAACCCTGAGAATTCAGGAGCCAGGCCTTTATTCTCATTTCTCTTGGCATTCTAAACTTCCCACTTCTCACCAAAACAGCTAACTAAGCTCTGTCTGCACTGCAACATTCTAGCGTTTTTCTAGCCTGAAGTCAAAAATTCTTCCCACAAACCAGTTCCAATGGTCTATGAACCACATGTGCAGGCTTATCACAACGGTCCCACTTCTTAGTACCAATTTTCTGTATTATGTGCTTTTTTCGTTGCTGTTATCAAAGAAGCAACTTAAGGGAGTGGTTTTTACTTTGGTTTATAATTTGCAGGGTACAGAGTCCATTATGGTAAAGGAAGGCATAATGGAAGGTGTTTGGCCACATCATGTCTGTAGTCAGGAAGCACAGAGAGACAAATGTTAATATTTTCAAGTATTGATATGTGCCAAAAGAAGACCAGTGTAGTAGTTAATAGCTGTTATGACTAATCATTTACCTTGTGCCTAAAGTTCAACATAAGTGGTCATACTTAATATTATTCCTCCAAGCAGTGATTCAGGAATTCTTACTCCTAATTTCTAGCTTCAACAAGATCAAATATTAGAAATTAGAAATATCATTACACTAGCCAATATTTCACTTTCTTTGAGTTATGGAAGTTGTTTTTTATGATTTTTTAAATTTATTTATTTGAGAGAGAGAGAGAGAGAGATTGAGAGAGAGAGAGAGAGAGAGAGAGGGCGGGCCAGGGCCTCCAGCTGCTGCAAACAGACTCCAGATGCATGTGCCACCTTGTGCATCTGGCTTATGTGGGCCCTGGGGAATCAAACTGGAGTCAGGCTTTACAGGTAAATGCCTTAACTGCTAAGCCATCTCTCCAGCCCTGGAAGTTTACTTTTGACAACCAAGACTAGAATAAAATTTAAAACTAATGTTATTGTTTATACCTTAGCTCCTTTCTTTTCCTTTTAAAGATTTTTTTTTTTTATTTGCTGAACCTGGACATAATAGATACACAACCAATTTTAAGTACACATCTTTTAATTCAATTGTGAAGTGTTTACACACACAGTTGGCATGTAACAGTTGTCCTAAGATGAAAAACAATTACCTATGAATGAACTGTTTTAAATATTTTCACCCGATAGAAAAATGTTTGTTTGTTTTTTTTTCCTGAACATGAAAACTTGAAACAAATTAAAAATAATTCTAGGCAGGTGTGGTGGCACACACCTTTAATCCCAGCACTCAGGAGGCAGAGGTAGGAGTATCGCTGTGAGTTTGAGGCTACCCTGAGACTACATAGTGAATTCCAGGTCTGCCTGGGCTAGAGTGAAACCCTACCTTGAAACAAAACAAAACAAAACAAAACAAAACAAAAAATTCTAAACTTCCCCTACAAGATCAAAAAACTACAAGTAACCAATATATACCAGTCATATGACCTAATCCTGGATGGCTCTCACATCAAAAGCAGGGGATTCTTTTATTTAAACCCATTATCGGAGATCAAGAAAAAGTTTGGATTTTACATAAAACAAAATTGACATGTGCCAAAAAAGAAAAGGGCTCAGGAGAAATCAAACAAAAACTAGTGCTGACATCCAGTTATACAAGAGGCTACTGACCAAAAATAAATATGGCCTGTGTATCACTACAAGGAAAGCCAAGAGGCTTTACCCCTTTGGCATTAGAAATCCATATTTTTCCAGTTGTGTGAATGTATACTTCTGAGAGCTAGCACAGAAAGGACACCTCACTTGCTGAAACACCTGGAAAATTAGAGTTAACAGAAACTTCTCAAGGTTATACAGAGCCAAACAACAGGTATTAGCTGCTTATGTCAACAATTTAAGCAGAGGTGATTTGGTCTCAAGGTTCAACATAAAGTTTTAGGTGGAAAATGTGTTGGGGATAGACGTATGTTTAAAATAAAAACAAAAGGTATAAAATTGCCCAGCCTGATAGTATATTCCTAGTTGAGTCTCTCGGCCATGGGGGCTCAGATTGTTGTTGTGTATAATGTCAACAAAATGAACCACAGGATTAGGGACTACCAAGGATGCAACCAGTAAAGTACTCTCAGGATTTGTGCTAACTTCCTGAATAACTGCATTTTATTATGAAAACCAAAGGAAATGAAGACATAATGTATGGATATCATGCTTGTCCACAACAGGTTAATCTTTGCACAGGTTGAGACTGAATACCTATATATACACGTCTTTGGGTGTGAACTTCTAGGACACAAAGAGCTCAACAGCTTCTACAAAGGCTTTATTGTGTGCTAAGCATATCCCAAACAAAAGGTTTGAATCAACAACTCGTGATCTCCATTGTGTCAAAAATAAACATTTTTCAGTTTGTCATAAACACCCCATAACTTTTACTGCCTTAGACTCTCAATAAAAGCTTCGTGTGGTGGTATATGCCTTTAATCCGAGCACTCAAGAGGTTGAGGTAGGTAGGAGGATCACCCTGAGTTTGAGGCCAGCCTGAGACTACATAGTGAATTCTAGGTCAGCCTGGGCTAGAGCAAGGCCCTACCTAAAGAAAAAAAAAAAAGCTGTGAGTAAAGTCAGCTTGGGGCTTCACTCCATTTGAGCCTCCTGGACCTCCTTCAAATTCTGTCGTGTGTGTTGTATAACCATTTCACACCCCCTGGCCCTCCTTCAATTCTATTTTGTGTGTTGCATGATCATTTCGCATCATCCCAGGTACCGCAGGACTGTACCAACAATAATGATGACTATATTCTTGTATTTCCTTTAAAGCTTTTGGGTTCTTGGAAAGACCTATATAATAGGGCAACATTCAAGTAAGTTCTAGGCCAATAAAATATTACATTTTCACTATAACTTTCCTAAAAAGTCCACCCCAGCATTATTAATAGCACAGAAACATGAGTAATGATGGCATAGCCCAGAAAATAAAAATGCAGAAACTAATGACATTATTATGAACCAGGAATTTAGTAAATAAGTGAATTATGAGTCAGGAAAAAAGCCTTTTAAACAATCCTTCAGACTTCAAAAAAAATCTCTTCAGGAATTATGTGGTGGTTTGAATGTAAAATGTTCCTCATAGTTTCATGTATTTGTGATTAAGCCTCCTACTTAGTCACCGGCTGGTGGAGTCTTGGAGGAGGAGGTGTGTCACTGGAGGGAGGCTTGCTTGGGGTTTTCCAGGCTAGCCCCCTTTGCCAGTGTTAGCTAGCTCACTCTTGCTGCTTCCTTTAAGCTGACGGGACAAGATTTGATGCCCAGCTATCTGCTCTGCCATGCAATATCCCTGTCTGATGGAACGTGCTCTCGAAATAGTAAGTGAAAATAAACTGTTACCTTCCATGAGCTGCTTCCGGTCAAGTGTATTGTCGCAGGAACGAGAAGATAACTGCAGCATAGTAGATCTGTCCCAAGGTCATGGCAACTAGAACCAATGCCTTGAAGAAAGACCAAATGTTCGCTCTGCTATTAGTGTTGTTGATGGTGCACACAGAGGTGTATCCTCTCCCAAACTTAGAGAGAGAGAGAGAGAGAGAGAGAGAGAGAGAGAGAGAGAGAGAGAGAGAGAGAGAGAGAGAGAGAGAGAGAGAGAGAGAGAGAGAGAGAGAGAGAGAGAGAGAGAGAGAGAGAGAGAGAGAGAGAGAGAGAGAGAGAGAGAGAGAGAGAGAGAGAGAGAGAGAGAGAGAGAGAGAGAGAGAGAGAGAGAGAGAGAGAGAGAGAGAGAGAGAGAGAGAGAGAGAGAGAGAGAGAGAGAGAGAGAGAGAGAGAGAGAGAGAGAGAGAGAGAGAGAGAGAGAGAGAGAGAGAGAGAGAGAGAGAGAGAGAGAGAGAGAGAGAGAGAGAGAGAGAGAGAGAGAGAGAGAGAGAGAGAGAGAGAGAGAGAGAGAGAGAGAGAGAGAGAGAGAGAGAGAGAGAGAGAGAGAGAGAGAGAGAGAGAGAGAGAGAGAGAGAGAGAGAGAGAGAGAGAGAGAGAGAGAGAGAGAGAGAGAGAGAGAGAGAGAGAGAGAGAGAGAGAGAGAGAGAGAGAGAGAGAGAGAGAGAGAGAGAGAGAGAGAGAGAGAGAGAGAGAGAGAGAGAGAGAGAGAGAGAGAGAGAGAGAGAGAGAGAGAGAGAGAGAGAGAGAGAGAGAGAGAGAGAGAGAGAGAGAGAGAGAGAGAGAGAGAGAGAGAGAGAGAGAGAGAGAGAGAGAGAGAGAGAGAGAGAGAGAGAGAGAGAGAGAGAGAGAGAGAGAGAGAGAGAGAGAGAGAGAGAGAGAGAGAGAGAGAGAGAGAGAGAGAGAGAGAGAGAGAGAGAGAGAGAGAGAGAGAGAGAGAGAGAGAGAGAGAGAGAGAGAGAGAGAGAGAGAGAGAGAGAGAGAGAGAGAGAGAGAGAGAGAGAGAGAGAGAGAGAGAGAGAGAGAGAGAGAGAGAGAGAGAGAGAGAGAGAGAGAGAGAGAGAGAGAGAGAGAGAGAGAGAGAGAGAGAGAGAGAGAGAGAGAGAGAGAGAGAGAGAGAGAGAGAGAGAGAGAGAGAGAGAGAGAGAGAGAGAGAGAGAGAGAGAGAGAGAGAGAGAGAGAGAGAGAGAGAGAGAGAGAGAGAGAGAGAGAGAGAGAGAGAGAGAGAGAGAGAGAGAGAGAGAGAGAGAGAGAGAGAGAGAGAGAGAGAGAGAGAGAGAGAGAGAGAGAGAGAGAGAGAGAGAGAGAGAGAGAGAGAGAGAGAGAGAGAGAGAGAGAGAGAGAGAGAGAGAGAGAGAGAGAGAGAGAGAGAGAGAGAGAGAGAGAGAGAGAGAGAGAGAGAGAGAGAGAGAGAGAGAGAGAGAGAGAGAGAGAGAGAGAGAGAGAGAGAGAGAGAGAGAGAGAGAGAGAGAGAGAGAGAGAGAGAGAGAGAGAGAGAGAGAGAGAGAGAGAGAGAGAGAGAGAGAGAGAGAGAGAGAGAGAGAGAGAGAGAGAGAGAGAGAGAGAGAGAGAGAGAGAGAGAGAGAGAGAGAGAGAGAGAGAGAGAGAGAGAGAGAGAGAGAGAGAGAGAGAGAGAGAGAGAGAGAGAGAGAGAGAGAGAGAGAGAGAGAGAGAGAGAGAGAGAGAGAGAGAGAGAGAGAGAGAGAGAGAGAGAGAGAGAGAGAGAGAGAGAGAGAGAGAGAGAGAGAGAGAGAGAGAGAGAGAGAGAGAGAGAGAGAGAGAGAGAGAGAGAGAGAGAGAGAGAGAGAGAGAGAGAGAGAGAGAGAGAGAGAGAGAGAGAGAGAGAGAGAGAGAGAGAGAGAGAGAGAGAGAGAGAGAGAGAGAGAGAGAGAGAGAGAGAGAGAGAGAGAGAGAGAGAGAGAGAGAGAGAGAGAGAGAGAGAGAGAGACGAGAGAGGGGGGCCAGGGCCTCAGATGCTGCAAACAGACTCCAGAGCATGTGCCACTTTGTGCATCTGGCTTTGTGGGCTGGGGAATCAAACTGGAGTCAGGCTTTACAGGTAAATGCCTTAACTGCTAAGCCATCTCTCCAGCCCTGGAAAGTTTACTTTTGACAACCAAGACTAGATAAAATTTAAAACTAATGAAACCACTATATAAACAAATGAACCACTTATAATTAAATAATTCAACAGTATTCATACATAAAAGCTACAGAGAAGTAGTTGCTAATTTTATGTCATTTATTCAGGCCTAAGAAAAGATCTTCCAGGAGAATGAGTTTGAACATAAATGGGGGTGCTACTCTTAAACAAGAAGAACAAGAAAATACATGTAGAGCCGGGTGGGGTGGTGTATGCCTTTAATCCCAGAACTTGGGAGGCAGAGGTAGGAGGATCACCATGAGTTCAGGACCACCCTGAGACTACATAGTGAATTCCAGGTCAGCCTGAGCTAGAGTGAGACCCTACCTCAAAAACAAAATGAAGCAACAACAACAAAAACAAGAAAATACTTGCAGAAGAAATAGCAATATAAGGAATAAGAAACAGATAGGAAAACAGTGCATGGTCTGTTTAGGTACAACTTTGTAAGTCATGTTGCAGAGGTTGGACTTTTTGGTTTGAAAAATGGAATATAGTTTAAACAAAGAAAAATAGGCCTTATTGTTTAATAATAGGATATTTTGAAGTTTAAATTTGCAAAAGGTATAAAGTATAAGGTCTTCTAATTCTATCATCCATCCTCCCAGCTTAATAAAAGAATTGTTTTAGCCGGGCATGGTGGCGCACGCCTCTAATCCCAGCACTCAGGAGGCAGAGGTAGGAGGATTGCCACAAGTTCAAGGCCACCCTGAGAATATATAGTGAATTCCAGGTTAGCCTGAGCTAGAGTGACACCCTATCTTGGAAAAAAAATTGTTTTAGGAAGGTCATCAAAGATAACTGGACCGATGGTAGGACTATTGCAGCTATAGAAACAGTCCAATAAAAGATGGAAAAAAAATTAGATTGAAAGCTTAAGTCCCAGACTTTCGGATTAGATCTACGATCTTTCCTAAGAAAAATATCTGTGACATTATCACTCTAGCTGGAGATAAATGCCTCCTACCTCATGCAAATGTAAATTAATGATGTCAAAGACCAAGTTGCTTTGGTTGATATAAAGGTTAGAAATACATTATTCATACCTCAGGCAACCTAAATTCAGTATAATCCATAGTCCACAGGCTGTAGTAGTACATTAGGAACTTTAATCAGAGACAGGTCAACTGTAGGTTACAAATAGAAAATGGCAAACAAGAGAAAGATAAGATTTAACATTATGCAAGTTACGAAATCAGAGCTCAGAGCTGAAAGGAACTGAAAAGACTATTTGATTTCAACAGATTAGTAATTTATTGGTTTACAAAATTAAAAGATAGTTGTAAAATGACCTTTAATTTATACACGAATATACATCATTTAATGCACAAATATGATTGTATAAGCCATTATATAAAGTTGAAAATGTATTATTCTTTGACAAAAATGTATTCTACAAATATGTTTCATAAAACTAACAAATTGAGCCGTGCATAGTGGTGCATGTCTTTAATCCCAGCACTTGGGAGGCAGAGGTAGTAGGACTGCTATAAATTCAAGGCCAGCCTGGGACTACAAAGTGATTTCTAGGTCAGCCTGGGCTACAGTGGGACCCTACCTTAAAAAAATAAAAGAATAAAAAAACCTAACAAATTGGTAAAACACATAATGCAAGTTGTCTAACTATTACATCAATTTCTGATTACTTAACTTTAAAAAGTTGTTGCTGTTATTTGCTTAATATGGTGAATGAAGACTGAGCCACGATTTATAAAAATAAAATGCATCATGTTGCAGTCTGGTTCGCGTTGCTGGTAGAAATCACGCAACCAAGAACAGCTTCTGGGAAAAAGAGGTTTATTTTGGCTTTTAAACTTGAGGGGTAAGCTCCACGATGGCAGGGGAAAAGGATAGCATGAGCAGAGAGTGGACATTATCTCCTGGCCAACATAAGGTGGACAACAGCAACAGGACAGTGTGCCAAACACTGGCAAGGGGAAACTGGCTATAACACCCATAAGCCTGCCCGCAACAATACACTCCCTCCAGGAGGCGTTAATTCCCAAATTTCCATCAGCTGGGAACCTAGCATTCAGAACACCTAAGTTTATGGGGGACACCTGAACAAACCACCACACATCATTTATTTTCCAATGACTTTTTATAAAATCAATAGTGTTTCAGTGACCTATGGTTTGAATAAATAGAAAATTCCCTTTCCCAAAAAATATTGTTCTCAGTGCTGAAGTCTCTCATTCTTTCCTAAATTGACAACTATTACATTAAAAGTTTTCTGCAGCTGGAGAGATGTCTTAGCAGTTAAGGTGCTTGCCTCTGAAGCCTAAAGACCCAGTTTCAATTCCCCAGTACCCACGTAAACCAGATGCATAAGGTGTCGCATAAGTCTAAGGTTCATTTGCAGAAGCTAGAGGCACTGGCATGCCCATTTTCTCTCTCTCTCAAATAAATAAATAAATGAATAAAATATAAGAAAGTTTTCTGGCTCTTATAATAGTATCTGAGATTTTATATATTGTTTAACAGCTCAAACAGATATAGTTTATTAGATTATATTTAATTAGGTCAAAACTATTCGATTCAGACAACAGGTGATATGAATGTATCAATAAAATGGGGGAGGTTTGACTGCCTGAGTTTGTAATCCTAGCTCTGACTCTAAGTTATGATAAACCGTATTGTGGTTCACCTTTATCGTCTCTAAAATGAGGGTATTATAATAAAGAGAAGAAACAGTATAAACTTTTAATTTTTAAAATTTATTTATTTTTATTTATTTGAGAGAATGGCAGATAGAGAGGGAGAAAATAGGCATACCAGCAGCTTTAGCAGCTGCAAATGGCTGGTTTGAACACATATATATATTGCTTTTAAAGGTAGGGTCTCATTCTAGCCCAGACTGACCTGGAATTCACTGCATAGTCTCAGGGTGGCCTCGAACTCATGACGATCCTCCTACCTCTGTCTCCTGAGTGCTGGGATTAAAGGAGTGTGCCACCATGCCCAGCTTAATACATATTTTTAAGGATTCTTGGTACAAAACAAATGTTGATAAATGTTACCTCCAACTTAAAAGATTGATTTTTTTTTAGTTACCATACAAAATAATGGGTTTCATTGTGGTATTTTCATGCCACATAACTGCATGTTAATAAGACTCGTCTCCCCCCCCCCCCCCCCGCACTGTTCTCTCTTGTTTCCACTTCCCTCTCCTGTTGCCTTCTTCCCTTCAAATAGCCCAGCACTAGTCTATTCTGCACATGAAAGAAAACGTGCTATTTGTCTTTCTTATTTTCTCCCATTAGCCTCTATTCTTCTGTCCTCCTCAAATGTCGTAAATGCCCCTAAAAAGTAAAACTGTAGTGAGTTAAAAAAAAAAAAAACAACTTAAATTTAGCTTATTTATCTATTAGAGAGGGGGGCAGATAGAGAGAATGTGTCGGCACACCAGGGCCTCTAGCCACTACAAACGAACTCCAGATGCATGCACCACCCTATTCATCTAGCTTTATGTGGGTACTGGGGAATCAAAACTGGGTCCTTAGACTTTGCAGGCAAGTCCCTTAACTGCTAAGCTATCTCTCCAGGCATATAGTGAGTTTTAATGAATTTGATTCCAAGGTAAGAATTCAGGGACAGAAGAAAATGAGGACTATAGGGCTTCCCCCAAAAGCTCCAAATACATTCCATGTGATTACCTTCAGAAATTGTCCCATTCTGGAAGTGCAGGAAATGTCAGCAGAGCCCCTATTACCTGGCTGATGACTCTAGTAGCCATTAACTGATGTTTTCCCTATCTGCTTCTCCCAGGTTCTCTAAACTAAGTAACTTTGGGATGCAGTTCCTACACATGAACACATGACCATCACAAGGCAGCTTTGGCCAGTGACAGGTGGCTATAGTAGACGAAGGACCAGAAAATCTTGGAGCACTGCCTACTGGTCCCAGCTACCCACTGGAAAAATAAACTTCTCAGACTCAAGCTGAGAACAGCACGGATCTATTGGCATTTATATAAATGTGCACAAGGCAGTTTAGTGAGCACAACATGTTCCTTTAGAAAAACAGAGATAGTAGCTTCATCCCTATAACCTATGACTTCCCCAGCCACTGGCTTTTAGCCAGATTTGTAGTATCAAGGCATGAATTTCCTCAAGGGGAGCAGGCCTCAAATCCAATCAGCAATTCATTGGTTAGCCTCATAATAGTCATGCCACTATTATACCAGCGGGCATATCTTGCCTGGCAGGTTGGATGTAGAGTCCATTCAATTTCATTTTTAAATTGAATTAATAGTTTTCATGGGTTGACTTTTTAAGTTCTTTGTATATTCCAGACATTAATCATCTGCCAGAGGATTTTTCTCCCATTCTTTAGGCTACCACTTAGCTTTATTAACAGTTCCCTTTGCTGTGCAGAAGCCTTTTAATTTCATGAGGTCTCATTTGTTGATTGTTGACCTTAGTTCCTGAGTCTTATTCAGAAAGTTCTTTCCTATGCCCATCTTGAAGTGTTTTCTCCAATTTTTTCCTTCAGCACTTTCAGAGTGGCAGGCCTTGTATTAAAAGCTTTGATCCATTTGGCATTGATTTTTGTGTAGGACTAGATATACTGATCTAGTTTCATGCACATACACAATTTCCAAAACCATTTGTTGAAGAGGCCGTCTTTTCTTCAATGTGTATTTTTTTTTATATTTGTAAAAGGATCAGCTGGCTATAACTGTGTGGGCTTATATATGGGTCCTCTATCCTATTTGATTGGTCTATAGCAGCTGCAAATGGCTGGTTTGAACACATATATATATTGCTTTTAAAGGTAGGGTCTCATTCTAGCCCAGACTGACCTGGAATTCACTGCATAGTCTCAGGGTGGCCTCGAACTCATGACGATCCTCCTACCTCTGTCTCCTGAGTGCTGGGATTAAAGGAGTGTGCCACCATGCCCAGCTTAATACATATTTTTAAGGATTCTTGGTACAAAACAAATGTTGATAAATGTTACCTCCAACTTAAAAGATTGATTTTTTTTTAGTTACCATACAAAATAATGGGTTTCATTGTGGTATTTTCATGCCACATAACTGCATGTTAATAAGACTCGTCTCCCCCCCCCCCCCCGCACTGTTCTCTCTTGTTTCCACTTCCCTCTCCTGTTGCCTTCTTCCCTTCAAATAGTCCAGCACTAGTCTATTCTGCACATGAAAGAAAACGTGCTATTTGTCTTTCTTCTTTTCTCCCATTAGCCTCTATTCTTCTGTCCTCCTCAAATGTCGTAAATGCCCCTAAAAAGTAAAACTGTAGTGAGTTAAAAAAAAAACAACTTAAATTTAGCTTATTTATCTATTAGAGAGGGGGGCAGATAGAGAGAATGTGTCGGCACACCAGGGCCTCTAGCCACTACAAACGAACTCCAGATGCATGCACCACCCTATTCATCTAGCTTTATGTGGGTACTGGGGAATCAAAACTGGGTCCTTAGACTTTGCAGGCAAGTCCCTTAACTGCTAAGCTATCTCTCCAGGCATATAGTGAGTTTTAATGAATTTGATTCCAAGGTAAGAATTCAGGGACAGAAGAAAATGAGGACTATAGGGCTTCCCCCAAAAGCTCCAAATACATTCCATGTGATTACCTTCAGAAATTGTCCCATTCTGGAAGTGCAGGAAATGTCAGCAGAGCCCCTATTACCTGGCTGATGACTCTAGTAGCCATTAACTGATGTTTTCCCTATCTGCTTCTCCCAGGTTCTCTAAACTAAGTAACTTTGGGATGCAGTTCCTACACATGAACACATGACCATCACAAGGCAGCTTTGGCCAGTGACAGGTGGCTATAGTAGACGAAGGACCAGAAAATCTTGGAGCACTGCCTACTGGTCCCAGCTACCCACTGGAAAAATAAACTTCTCAGACTCAAGCTGAGAACAGCACGGATCTATTGGCATTTATATAAATGTGCACAAGGCAGTTTAGTGAGCACAACATGTTCCTTTAGAAAAACAGAGATAGTAGCTTCATCCCTATAACCTATGACTTCCCCAGCCACTGGCTTTTAGCCAGATTTGTAGTATCAAGGCATGAATTTCCTCAAGGGGAGCAGGCCTCAAATCCAATCAGCAATTCATTGGTTAGCCTCATAATAGTCATGCCACTATTATACCAGCAGGCATATCTTGCCTGGCAGGTTGGATGTAGAGTCCATTCAATTTCATTTTTAAATTGAATTAATAGTTTTCATGGGTTGACTTTTTAAGTTCTTTGTATATTCCAGACATTAATCATCTGCCAGAGGATTTTTCTCCCATTCTTTAGGCTACCACTTAGCTTTATTAACAGTTCCCTTTGCTGTGCAGAAGCCTTTTAATTTCATGAGGTCTCATTTGTTGATTGTTGACCTTAGTTCCTGAGTCTTATTCAGAAAGTTCTTTCCTATGCCCATCTTGAAGTGTTTTCTCCAATTTTTTCCTTCAGCACTTTCAGAGTGGCAGGCCTTGTATTAAAAGCTTTGATCCATTTGGCATTGATTTTTGTGTAGGACTAGATATACTGATCTAGTTTCATGCACATACACAATTTCCAAAACCATTTGTTGAAGAGGCCGTCTTTTCTTCAATGTGTATTTTTTTTTATATTTGTAAAAGGATCAGCTGGCTATAACTGTGTGGGCTTATATATGGGTCCTCTATCCTATTTGATTGGTCTACATGTCTGCTTTTGTGTCACTGCAAGACTGTTTTGTTTTTTTTTTTTTGTTGTTTTGTTTTTGTTTTTGTTTTCAAAGGTAGGATCTTGATCTAGCCCAGGCTGATCTGGAATTCACTATGTAGTCTCAAGGTAGCCTCAAACTCACAGCAATTCTCCTACCTCTGCCTCCCAATGGCTGGGATTAAAGGCATACACCACGATGTCTGGTGCAAGACTGTTTATCTTTTTTTTTTCTTTATTAGTTAGTTTTGTATTCAGCAAATACAGTCAGTTTGGTACCATTATTAGGCTCATCTGTGACCTACCCCCTCCCATTGGCCCCTCCTTGTTGAGGTATATGGGTCATGCATTGTGGAGTTAGCCCACAGTTTTTGAGGTAGGGTCTTACTCTAGCTCAGGCTGACCTGGAATTCACTATGTAGTCTCAGGGTGGCCTCGAACTCATGGTGATCCTCCTACCTCTGCCTCCCGAGTGACTAGACTGTTTTTGTTACTATGTCTCTGTAGCATAACATGAAATTAGCTATGGTGATTCCTTCAACATTACTATTATTATTTTTGCTCAGGATTGCTTTAGTTATCTGCAGTCTTTCATGCTTCCATATAATTTTCACTGCTTTTTATATTTCTGTAAAGAATGATGTCAGAATTTTGATAGGGATTGTACTGAATTTGTAGATTTCTTCTGTAGGCTAGCCACTTTTACAATATTAATTCTTGCATTCTATGAGTATTGGGAGGTCTTACTATTTTCCAGTATAATCTTCAATTTCTTTTTTTAGTGTTTTAAAGTTTTCATTGTAGAGATCTTTCACTTCCTTGGTTAGGTTTATTCTGAGATATTTTAAAGCTATTTTGAATGGAGCTATTTTCTTGATTTCTTTCTCAGTACATTTGTCATTTGTATATGAAAGGTTACTGATTTTTGTATGATCATTTTGTGTCCTACCACTTTGCTGAAAGGGTTTATCAGCTCTAAGAGTTTTCTGGTGGAGTCATTAGGTTCGCTTATGCATAGAATTATAGCTGCAACTAAGACTACGTAGACACCTTCCTTTCCTATTTGTACCCCTTTAATCTCCTGCTGTTGTCTGAATGCTCTAGCTAAGAATTCAAACACTGTAGTAAATAGAAGCGGAGAGAATAAACACCCTTGCTTTGGATCTTAGTGTGAATGCTTCCAGTTTTTCTCCTTTGAAAATGATGCTGACTATAGCTTTGTCATGTATGATCATTATTATTTTGAGATATTTCTCCTCTATTTATATTCTCTTCTGGGATTTTTATTATTAAGTGATATGGGATTTTGTCAAAGGCATTTTTGCATCATCTATTGAGATGATCACATGATTTCTGTGGTGGTTTGATTCAGGTCCCCATAAACTTAGGTGTTCTGAATGCTAGGTTCCCAGGGGATGGAGATTTGGTAATTAACTCCTCCTGGAGGCAGTGTATCGCTGGGGGCAGGCTTATGGGTGTTATAGCCAGTGTCCCCTTGCCAGTGTTTGGCACACTGTCCTGTTGCTATCGTTCACTTTATGTTGGCCATGGGGTGATGTCCCCCCTCTGCTCATGTGATCATTTCCCCCTGCCATCATGGAACTTCCCCCTCAACCTGCTAGCCAAAATAAACCTCTTTTTCCCACAAGCTGCTCTTGGTTGGGTGATGTCTACCAGTAATATGAACCTGACTGCAACAACTTCTATCCTTAAATTAATATACGTGCTGTATTACAGTAATTTATTTGAATATTTTCAGCCATCCCTGCATTACTGAAATGAAACCAACTTGATCATGATGCATGATCTTTTTGATGTGTTTTTAAAATTCATTTGGCAGGTATTTTATTGAGAATTTTTTATATATGTTCATCAGAAAGATAAGTCTATAATTTTTTGTTGTGTCTATGTGTTACTGGTATCATAAAAAGAGTCAAAGTATTCTTTACTTTTATACTTTATGGAATATCTGTAAAGAATTGGTGTTTGTCTTTAAAGATCTGGTAGGATTCTGCGTGAATCTATCAAGGCCTGTATGTTTTTCAGTTAGGAGTTTATTGCTATTCCAATCTTATTGGTTGGTATAGATCTATTTAAATTATTCATCTTGGTTTAACTTTGGTAGGTCATATGCATCTAGAGATTGATCTTTTTAAAAGTATTTTTTTCAATTTAGTGGAATATGTTTTTATGGTATGTCTTTCTGATTTCTGAATCTCATGGTTGTCTGTTAAAGTGTTTCCCCTTTAATCTCTAGTTTATTAATTTGAACCTTTTCTCTTTTCCCTTTTGGTAGTTTCTCTAAGGGTTTGTTGATCTTGTTTATCTTTCAAAGAACCAGCACTTAGTTTCATTGACTCTTCCTATTGTTTTTTTTCCCATTTCTATTTCATGATTTAATCATTTATTTACATCTACTGTTTTGGATTTGGCTGTTTCTTCTATTTTCTAAGGCTTCTTTGTTCATTAAGTTATTTATTTGAGACCATTCTGAGTTTTTTTGAGGTAGGGTCTCACCTTAGTCCAGGCTGACCTGGAATTCACTATGTAGTTTCAGGCTAGCCTTGAACTCACAGTGATGCTCCTACCTCTGCCTCCCAAGTGCCTGGATTAAAGGCGTGCGCCACCATATCTCTGATTTTCAATGTAAGCACTCATAACTATTAATCCCTCTTAGAATGTTTTCATTGTATACCACAGGTTTTGGTGGTTTTATCTTCATTTTCCTTCAATTTTAGGATTTTTTATTTATTTGAGAGGGGGAGGGCAGGTAGAAAGAATGGGCATACCAGGGCCTCCAGCCACTACAAACAAACTCCAGATGCCTGTGCCACCATGAGTGTCTGCTTGCCTGGGTACTGAGCAATAGAACCTGGGATCTCAGGCTTTTCAGGCAAGTGCCTTAACCACTGAACCATCTCTACAGCCCCAATTCTAGGATTTTAAAACTTCCTTCTTTATTGCTTCAGTGAGCCATTGATCATTCAATAGTGCATTGTTTAATTTTCATGAGTTTGTGAATTTTCTGTAGTTTTTCTTGCTGTTAATTCCTAATTTTAATCCATTGTGGTAAGAAAGAATACAAGAAGTTATTTTAAATTTTCTGTAAATGTTGAAAATTGTTTTGTGTCCTAATATATGATCTATATTACAGAAAGCTTCATACGCTGTTGAGAATAATGTATATTCTGCATTGTTTGGGTAGAATGTCTGATAGGTCCATTTGATCTATGATGTCATTTAACTCCAATGTTTCTCAGATTTATCTTTTGTGGCCTTCTTTACCTCTCCTGACTGGTTTTGTTTGAAGCCTATTGTGTCAGATATTAGGACAGTGACATTTGCTTGTGTCCTCATTCCATTTATTTGAAACACCTTTTTACATCTTTTCATCTTAATATAGTAGGTGACTTTGGTGGTAAAGTGTTTTCTTGGAGGCAGAAAATTCCTATTTTTTAATGCAATATGTTAGTATGTGTCTTTTTTTTTGTAATTTTCTTGTGTGTGTGTCTGTGTGTGTGAGAGAGAGAGAGAGAGAGAGAGAGAGAGAGAGAGAGAGAGACAGAGGGAGCACACCAGGGCCTCCAGCCACTGCAGTCGAGCTCCAGATGTGTGCGCCACCTTGCATGCTTTGGTCCCTTGTCCACTCTTGCACGCCTTCCCCAGCTCCCAGAGTTCTGACTCCACGGCCGGGACTGACTCTGTAACGGGCAGTCTGCTGTTCCCTCTGTCTTCCTTTGGATGCTCAGACTTAATGCCTGTGTGTTCTCCATTTCGAGTCTCTTCACTTTGCTTTTGTTTCAAGGTAGAAGCCTGGAGGGTTGATTTTAGGCCTTACCCTTCCTCCTCCTACTCTTTTGAGTGGGTTCCTTATTTTTTGTTGACTACCCCCCCCCCCGCAACCTTATTTCTAAGAAGCTGAAGGTCACTCTTTGCCCAGAAGGTAACACTTGAAGACCAATTATATTTGTTCAGAGAAGGCTTATCCACTTAATTCAAAGAGATTAAATCATTCTATCCATGTTTGAGAGACTGTCTTTGTTGCTTGCCATAGTTTATAAGGGAAAAGAGCAGAGTTGCTCATTAGAGGAAGAAAAAGTATTTTTATTCTGCCCTTATGTTATCTGGTGCTCTGTAAGAAAACACAGATTAACAGACCTTTCTTCTTTTCCAATACATATTTAAAACCATACATTTCTCTTTAACAACTATATAAGCTGTGTCTTATAAATTTTGATATGGCTTATTTTTATTTTGTTAATTTTAAATTCTTCCTAATTTTCCATGTGATTATTTATTTATTTATTTTTGTTTTTTTGACATAAGGTGTTACTCTAATCCAGGCTGACCTGAAATCTCTCTGTAGTCTTAGGGTGGACTCGAACTCACAGCAGTCCTACCTCTGCTTCCCAAGTGCTAGGATTAAAGGCATTGGCCACCACTCCTGGCTCCATGTGATTTTTTAAATCATTGACTAATAATAGAAGGTTCTCAAATATCTACTATTGATGTTTAATTCTGTTTTAGTTAGTGCTCATAGACAGTACTATTTTAATCCTTAAAATTTTTCTTTATGAGCTGGGCATGGTGGCCCATGGTGACTAATTGGCCTGATGCTCACCAGTTAGGCTGGGTTGGCTGGCCAGTGATCCCCAGAGATCTGCCTGTCACCTCCCCAAGGCTGGTATCGCAAGCACCTTTCATCATGCCCAGCATTTTGACGAGGATTCTAAGGAGCGTACTGAGTCCTCACATGTAAGGGCAGCACTTTGCTAGCTTAGCTATCTCTCTAGCCCCTGCTTTTCAACTTGTTGAGACTTGTTTCATGGCCCAGAATAGTTTATTTTCGTGACTATGCCATGTGAACTCATGTGTTCTATTTGTAGTGTGTGGAATGTTTTTATAAATGCCAGGAGAAGATGATTTATAGTACTCTTCATGTTTTCTACAAGTTTTGCCTGCTTGTTTTCAGTTGCTGAAAGAACAATGTTAAAAATTTTTTAACTATAACTGAAGATCATGTCTTCTTCTACCAATTTTTATTTCATATGTAGACATTCTCAAGTTGCAGTGAATCAACATGATATTTCAACTTCATTATTGTGTGAAAGTGGTCCATATTCAATAGAAGTTGTACTTCAAGTTTTGAATTTTATTCTTTTCTCAGAACAGTGATGTCTCAGGATCATGTCACTCATGTGATCACAAATGTCCACAACATACTCTGCAATGTACTGTGTAGCTCTGCTATAAAATTTTGTGCATTAAGTGTGTTTTTGGTTTATAATGTTTTCAATTTACAATGAGTTAACTGAGATATAATCTGATCCTAAAATAAGGAGATTCTATATCTTTTTTCAAGGTAGGGTCTGACTCTAGTCTAGGCTGACCTGGAACTCACTCTGTAGTCTCAGGGTGGCCTCAAATTCACAGTGATCCTCTTACCTCTGCCTCCCAAGTGCTGGAATCAAAGGCATCAAAGAGAGACAGAAAGAGAGAGAGAGAGAGAGAAAAGAGACAATGAGTGTGCCAGGGCCTCCAGCCACTGCAAAAAAACTCTAGACACATGTGACCTCTTGCACATCTGGTTTATGTGGGTACTAGGGAATTGAACCTGGGTCCTTAGGCTTTGCAGACAAGCACCTTAACCAGTAAGCCATCTCTCCGGCCCAGATTCTATATTTTCTTAAAGACTATTATTTACTTATTTGAGGGAGAGAGAGAGAATGGGCACATCAGGGCCTCTGACCACTACAAACAAACTTTAGATGCACATACCACATTGTATACCTGGCTTCATGTGGGTGCTGGAGAAGAACCCAGGCCTTTAGGCTTTGCAAGCAAGTGCCTTTAACCACTGAGCAATCTCCCCAGCCCAGGAGATTCTGTATCTTGAAGTCTGATTATAGTTGCTTTATTTCTTGATGAAATTTACATCTTTATAGTTAAGATGGCCCTCTTTATTAATAGAATATTCCTTAATATAAATATAGCATCTCTTTCTTTTAATTTGCATTAGTATTTTTTGCTATTTTTCTGTTTTTCATGTGCATATACATCTTTCTATATAAAGTGTATTACATGTAGACAGAATATTATTAGCCTTAGTATTTTACATTTATTCTGCTAAACTTTGCCTTATGATTAGAAGGTTTAGACTATTAACATTTAATCAATATTGTTGGGATTAAGTTTACTCTCTTGCTGTTCATTTTCTATTTTACTATTTGTACTTTGTTCCTGAAGGCTGGTGCTTGCAGTTTATGTTGTTATGTCTTCAAGCTTATTGTTAATTTTAAATATTTTAAAAATAGTTTTAATTTATTTATGAGAGAGAGAGAGAGCCAGATAGAGATGGAGAAAGAGAGAAAGAATGGGCATGCCAGGGCCTCTAGCCACTGCAAACAATCTTCAGATGCATGTGCCACCTTGTGCGTCTGGCTTGCCTGGGAATTGGGGAATCAAACCTGGGTCCTTAAGCCTCACAGGTAAATGCCTTAACTGTTAAGCCATCTCTGTAGCAAAAATTTAAAAAATATTCTAAAATATCATGTATTTATTTATTTCTGTATTTGAGAAAATGAAAAAGGCAGAAGAGAGGTTATTGTTAATTTTCTTCTGAAGAAACTAATCTGCTGTTCATCAATCCAATGATTTTCTTTTCCTTTCAGATAGTTCATGTATAGAAGACCCACTTAGGTCTTTTATTATATCTTTTAGTGCTTTCTCCTTTTGTCCATTTCACCATTTCATCATTTAGACTCTTCAGACTATTAAAATACCTTTTTTTTTTTTTTTTTTGAGTAGGGTCTCGCTCTAGCCCAGGTTGACGTAGAATTCACTATGTAGTCTCAGGATGGCCTTAAATTCACAGTGATCCTCCTACCTCTGCCTCTCCAGTGCTGGAACTAAATGTGTGGGCTACCACACCCAGATATTAAAATACTTTCAAAAGTTATTATTAGTTTTTCATAGTCTTGCTAGGTAGCCCAGTCTGGCCTGAATTTGTAGCCCATGCTGGCTTTGAACTTGTGATCCTTTTGCCTCTGAGTGCTAGGTTTGCAGGCTTATGCCACCATACCCAGTTCTTTAACAGCTATTTTAACAGCTTGTCTATGCGTTTTATTATTTCTCTAATTTCTGAGACTAGTTTTATTTATTCATCTTTCTTCTTTTTTTTTTATTGCTTCTCTCTGTGTGTCTCATATGCACCCGTTTGCATGTGTATTGTCGTCATGTGACCGCCCCATACACTCACCTGCAATAGATGCAGAGGAATGCCAGGTGTCCCATTCATTGCTCTTCTGCCCATTCTTAAGCTCTGACGGTCCTCGGGTCTCTGCTCCCTTACAGGACTGGGGGTACAGATGCACAGGCTGTCGATGTGGGGCCTGTGGACTGAACTGGAGCAGTCTCTCAGGCCTTCTCTCACCCCCAGCCCTCATGTTTGCACAGGACGTGTTCTTAACCCCTGAGCCATTTCTCTAGCCTGATTTTTCTTCTTGTATGAATCACATTTTTCTATTTCTTTGTATGCGCGGTAATTTTATTGCGTGTAGATATTTTAGATTTTACATTCTAATAACCATTCTAGATTCTGTTGCATTTTTAAAGAGAACTGAGCTTTGTTATTACACACATTGAAATTACTTCCAGATAGTTTTAATGCTTTTGAAACTTGTTCAGGAAAGCCTTAGCTATTGTGTTGTTACTCTGTCCTAAAAATTCAAGTCACTCAGTGCCCTTGAATTGTGATATCTGTCTTCTTAACTCAGTAGGACTGTAGCCTCTGCTTGGCTTCCACTCTGCGCGGGGTGCTGTGGCCTAGAAACTGCCTCTGTGCAGGCAGCTAAGCCAGTTACAGGCTCCAGTTAGGTTTCTCTTTCAGCATCCGTCTGTGCTGCCTGCTAACCCATGTCTGGGCACAAGGGTTTCCTTTTTCTAATCCTCTGTAGTCGGAAGGCGCTTCCTATAGCTTTTAATATCCTATGGAAAGAGGGAAACTGATATGGGGCCTTTGGGAGGAGCTTAATAGCAGCACTAACCAACAAGAAGAGTCAGGCGTGGAGCAGAGACTTCTACCAATGTTCTTGGTTTCCTTGAGGAACATTTTTTTTTTTCCTGAAAATATTTTGGACATTTCTCTTCTTTTACTTCACCTTGTGGGGATGTTCATTGAGTCTGGTTAATATTTTGGGCAAGAATAGCTGGCTTAGCTCTGTTCTGCCTTTCACTAGGAGTGAACCTAAACTGAGGCTTATCTCAGATCTAGGGGATTCAGTGTGCTTCCTGCACTTAAGGTGCCTGTGAAATATCCAGTTAGACATGTTTCATAGACATTGGGTAGATGGGACTGGAGTTCACAAGGAATCCCAAACAGAATATGTAAAGCTAGTGGGTACATTAGTTATTTTGCTTGTTGCTCTGACAAAATTCCTGACAAAAACATCTTGAGGAAGGAAGGATTTATTTTGGCTCACTCTTTGAGGGGATAGTCCATTGTGGTAGGAAAGCATGGTGGAGGGAGCAGGAGGCAGCTGCTCATCCTGTCTGTAGTCAGGAAGGAGAGAGGGATTAATGCTCAGTTCACGTTCTTTTATTCAGTTTCGGACCCTGGCCCATGGAATGGTGCTGACCACATTAGGATGCATCTTCCTATCCCACTTAACCCAATCTAGAGCCTCCCTAACAGACATATCAAGAGGTCTGTCTCCTAGGTATTTCTAGATTCTGTCAAGTTGATATTTTTTTAACTTTTTATTGACTACTTCCATAAGTATAGACAATAAACCATGATAATTCCTTCCCTCCACTCCCATTCTCCCCCTTTTAAAATGCACCCTCCAGTTAGGCTGACATCATTTTGATGTCATCATTCACATTGATCAATAATAATAACATCACAGCTGTGCTTGGTTGGTGACTGATGAGACAGATCCCTGGAAGGTCATGTCTGGCATGATGTAGAAACATACTAACCAAATGAGTTAATGAATTTATGAATATCCATCACTCTTTTTTTTTAAAACTGTAGTGACAATTTCAATATATGTAATAATGTATGTTGATCATTATTTCTTCCTAATACCTTCTTTTGTCCCCCCTATCCACTTTCACTGAACCTCTTCTTACTTTCCAACTAGTTCCTGTTTTATTTTTATGTCATTTTTTTCTCCTCCATCATCTATGACAGAACGTTGATGGTCCTAATATTGTGCAAGTCTTGTACAGGTAATGACAGCCTCTGTGAATGAATGCAGTGGTCACTTCATGTCTGGAAGACAGAGTGCCAAAGCACTCCTCTCCATCCTCTGGCTCATATATTCTTTTCATCACCTCTTCTGCAATGTTCCTTAACCTTGGAGGGCTTACATTTAGCACCGAGCACCTAACAGTCACTTATTCTCAGCACTCTAACAAGTTTTGAGTCCATACAATAGTCACTGCCATCTATTAAAAAAAAAAAGCTTCTTTAGTGACAGGAGTGCTCAGCATTGCAATATCTCTGTCACACCTTCCAAGCTCAGGGTCTATTGCGGAAGAGGTGGAGGAAAGAATGTAAGAGCCAAAGGAAGGGTAGGACTCCTTACAACGTGCTCCTCCAGACACAAAATGGCCTGGATATCCATGACCTCACAGTGCCTTACACTACCTACACAAGACCATCATAATAGGAGGAAATGATGATGACATCAAAATAAAAGACTGATTGAGAGGGGGAAGGGATATGATGGAGAGTGGAGTTTCAAAGGGGAAAGTGGGGGGGGGAGGGAATTACCATGGGATATTGTTTACAATTATGGAATGGAAGTTGTTAATAAAAAATAAAAAATGAGCTGAGCGTGGTGGCACACGCTTTTAATCCCAGCACCTGGGAGGCAGAGGTAGGAGGATTGCCAAAGTTCGAGACCATCCTGAGACTACAGAGTGAATTCCAGGTCAGCCTGGGCTAGAGTGAGAACCTACCTCCAAGAATGACAAAAACAAAAACAAAAACAAAAAAAAAACCTAATTAATTTAAAAAATATCAAGGAAAATGTTCCAAAAGAGAAAAAAAATAGCTTTTTTTTTTTTTTTTTCCGAGGCAGGGTCTCACTCTAGCTCAGGCTGACCTGGAATTCATCTGTAATCTCGGGGTGGCCTCAAACTCACAACGATCCTCCTACCTCTGCCTCCTGAGTGCTGGGATGAAAGGCATGCGCCACCACGCCCTGCAAAATTAGCTTCTTTGACCAAGGGTGAGAGCAGTATTATGTATGGACATAAATGTAAATATTTAGAGGGCCATTTGATGGTCAGAGCTTATCCATTTAGCCGTACTACAGCAGTAGCATCCCTGCTAGGGTCTGTGACCTTCCTAGGCATAGGCTTTTGACTAGATTATCAGTAGTAGGCATGAATTCCCTCCCATGGAATGATTATCCATCATTTTTAACTGAAGGCAATTCTGAACACCAGGAGACATTCACACATATCTAGTAAGGGAAATTAATTTCTTTTTCTTTTTTTTGTTTTTGTTTTTTGTTTTTTGATGTAGGGTCTCACTCTGGCTCAGGCTGAGGGACATTAATTTCATTATGAGTTGGTCATTCCTTGCCACTGATTAATTTGCATCTGACTCTTTTTTTATTTTTGCTTATAATAATATTGTGAACTTCTTTTAAAGTATGCAGAACAAAGATGAAAAAGTTAAAATAATTTTTAGTAAGATTGATAGCATATTGTTGCTTGCTTGCTGAGAAGTTACACCTGTTATTATGAGTACAATTAATACTACTCATATTATTCAATCACAGAAATATCTAATTTCCAAGAGGTTATATAAAGTAATAGAAGTAGTGTGAAAAATATTATACTAAGAAGTAGAGGAGCTGGTTCTAATAGACAGGAAAGGAAAATTGTGATACTGATCTGACTTTATGAATTTTATGACAGAAGATTTTAGCAACTCCTATTAACATTTATATGTAACCTTAATTTCAAAAAAGTTTTTAAATTGACATAAAAGAGCTTATGCATATTCATATAAATTTGGTATATTAAGAGCTTTCACTTGTTATCAAAAGAGAGAAACAAATTGACCTTTTTATTTATATTGAATCAAATTTGTCTGCCCACTTGGAAGCTTTAAGATAATAAAATGCTCAATTGCGCTAGGGCAAATTCTGCTTGAATTAAGTATATTGAATATGAAACAAGCATTTAAAAAGTCAAATAAACAGACAGGTTTGTTTCAAGTGGTAGATCATTCTGCTGTGACTCACAGCAACTTACATTTCAGATGGATAAACTGACTTAGAAGAAAATCTTTTGCCTAGAATTTAGAATTTTATTGAAATATTAGAAGCATAGTAGACGCTAGAAATGTATCTATTCTCTGGGAAGGGGTGAATATTAATAAATCTAATTGGTATTATGATGCCACTCCTCTGCTAAGCTACTAAGAGAGCATGGATAGATGAGTGTTCTTTTTTTTTCTTTGAAAATGAGTTAAACTTTTAATGTAATATAAAGGATGTCAAGACAACTGTTTTATTGGCATTACCTATAACCATCTCTAGAACACTAGAATGTTTACTAAGCTTGCCATGGATTTAATTGTGCACACTAGTATTTCCATTTATTTATACAACCAGGAAGTATTGATTAAACACACAGTATGTGCCTTATGCTGATTTGGCTTCTAAGAATGCACCTTTAAGGGGCTTACTTTCAAGTTGTTAGGGAACAAACAGAATAAACACATTAACAAACAAAATAATATCATAAAATGATAAATGTTGTGGAGAAAATTTGAGATCATGGGATAGGAATGATCAGAATAGTGTGGCCCAGGGAAGCTTTTCTGAAGAAACATCAATCTGAGATGATAAAGAGAAAGCCATTAAAAAAGTGGATGACAGTGGCCTTAATGGACAAAGTTAAAAGCCCTGCTGCAAGAACAGATTTGCAAAGTTCAAAGGAATACTACAAGGAGAGAGAGAGAGAGAGAGAGAGAGAGAGAGAGAGAGAGAGAGAGAGAGGGAGAGAGAAGGGGAAGGAGGGGGGGGAAAGAGAGAGAGAGGTTATTTGTACCTGTAGCTTTGTTGAGGTATTGCTGGTGAACAGTAGACTTCCCAGTACTGATTTTCTAGGGTTCCCCCCAACTCTGGTTGTCTGGTTTATGGAATCTGTGATGGTTAATCTCTGGTTGTCAACCTGACAGGATTTAGAATCATTTATGTATGGAAACAAATCTTCTGTCTCGTGGGTTGGGATTTTCTAGATTACATTAATTGAGGAGGGAGGAGCCACACTAACTGTAGCTGGCGCCATCCCATGGGCTGGGTTCCCAGACCGTATTAAAAAGAGAAAGTTGGCTGAGCACCAGCATTAATCCCTGCGCTCTGCGGCCTCGCCGCGGACTGAATGTGAACAGCCCCGCTTTCCCTGCCATGATGGGCTGTGCCTTGAAACTGTAAGCTAACAATAAACCTGTTCCCTCCGTGAGCTGCATATGGCCCGGTGTTTTCTCCCAGCAGTGAGAAAGTCTTCACATAGGATTCTCTTTGTTCAAGTATGCGTGCTCAGAGTTCCTCTTTGTAAGAACACCAGTCATATTAGATAGGTGCCTATATGATTTCATCTTAATTACAATCTGAGGTAGGATTTCACACAGGAATTTGGGGGGTACACAACCATAACACTTCATATATTTGAAGTGATAGGGAGAGGTAGATCCTGTAACTAATTATATTACCAAGATGATCTATTCTCCATCTCTAAAAGTTTCCTCTCCCCATTGGTAATCCCTCTCCCTTATCTCTGCTCTTTCTGTTTTGTGACTAATTTGTATTTCCTATAAAGAGAATCATAATTCATGAAATTTTTTCCTGGATTTTCTCATATAGATTAATTTTGTTTGAAATTCGTTGATGTCATTGCTAAAGAAATTGTTTATCCCTATTTATTACTGAGAAGTATGTCATTTTATGTATGTGCCATGATTCATTCACCACCTGTGGCTGGTCATTTGGGCTGTTTCTAGTATTTGGCTTTTATAAATAAGGCTTCTGTGAATGTTTGTGAACAAGCTTGTGTGTAGAGGTATCCTTTTATTGGTCTTGAATAAATACTTATGAGTGGAGGGGCTAGATTATATGATATATGTATATGTGTATATACATATATATATTTAACTTTTAAACTGTCCATTTATACCATTTTATACTTTCATCAGCAGTGGAAGGTAATTTCAGGTGTTTCACATAATTCATAACACTTTGTATTATCCACTTTTAAATTTTAGGCATTCTAAGAAGTGTGCAGTGTTATGACTTAAATCCTAATTTGCATATCCTGCAGACAAATGCTATATATATATATGTTTTGTTTTTTTGAGGTAGGGTCTCACTCTAGCCCAGGCTGACCTGGAATTCACTGTGTATTCTCAGGGTGGCCTCGAACTCACAGTGATCCTCCTACCTCTGCCTCCTGAGTGCTGTGATTAAAGGTGTGAGCCACTACGCCTAGCTAAATGCTGAACATTTTTATATGTCTATTTCCAATCTGCTTATGTTGGTGAAATGTCTGCTTGAATCTTTTACTCACTTTTCAAATAAGGTAAATTTTATATTTTATTTTATTTTTTGTTTTTTGAGGTAGGGTCTCATTCTAGCCCAGGCTGACCTGGACTTTACTAGGTAGTCTCAAGGTGGCCTCGAACTCACAGTGATCCTCCTACCTCTGCCTCCCAAGTGTTGGGATTAAAGGCGTGTGCCTCCATGCTTGGCTTATTTTGGTAAAATAAC
This sequence comes from Dipus sagitta, assembly GCA_036346955.1. Classification (NCBI taxonomy): domain Eukaryota; kingdom Metazoa; phylum Chordata; class Mammalia; order Rodentia; family Dipodidae; genus Dipus; species Dipus sagitta. The sequence goes on along the minus strand of CM070788.1, from coordinate 5,963,135 downwards.
TTTTGTTTATTTAATTTTTTTGAGGCAGGGTCTTAATCCAGCCCAGGCTGACCTGGAACTCACTCTGTAGGCCTAGGTTGGCCTTGAACTCCTGGTGATCCTCCTACCTCAGCCTCTTGAGTGCTGGGATTAAAAGCGTCTACCACCACACACGGCAATTTTTTAAATTATAGGTTTTTGGTGCGTGTATGTGTGGTGTATTCATGTGTACGCAAATGTACAGGCCCATGCACATGTGTTTGTAGGTCAGAGGGGGACATCAAGTGTCCTCCTCTATCATTCTTCTACCTTACTTCCTTAAGGCAGGGTCTCAGTAAACCTGGTGCTTGGATCGTCTTTTTTTGTTAGACTAGCTGACCAGTGACCCCCAGTGTTCCTCCTGTCTCTGTCCCTGTCAGTGCTAGGGTTACAAACATGCGCAACCATACTGACTTTTTCCACGGGTGCTGGGGATTGAACTCAGGTCCTCATGATTGCACAGCCAGCACTCACCCACTGAGCCACCTCCCAGCTCTTTATATGTTCTTCATACAAGTTTTTCATTTCATATGCTTTGCATTTTTGTTCTCTTAAAATATGTTTTAAAGAGAGAGGTTCTTAATTCTAAGTCAAATTTATCATTGTTTAAAATGGGGGATCCTGTTCTTGGTGGTGTCTCTAAGAAATTTTTACCTAATCCAAGTGTTACCTCACACAATATTTACTCTCTGCCATCACCCAGAAGTTTTATAATTTTAGTTTTTATTGTTCATGTTAGCATTTATATATGTAACTAGCTATTCATTTCTTCATAAGGGTGACTTAATAATTCCAGTAACATTTGCTAAAAATACTCTTCATTCTTTACTTAACTGCATTTGCATCTTTGTTAAAAAAAACTTTTGATTTTATGTGTATGGGTTTATTTCTGTATCTCTTTTGTTTCACTGGCTTATTTGTCTTTGTATTTCTTTCTTTCTTTTCTTTTTTTATTTTTCTAGGTAGGGTCTCACTCTAGCTCAGGCTGACCTGGAATTCACTATGTAGTTTCAGGGTGGTCTTGAACTCGTGGTGATCTTCCTATTTCTGCTTCCTAAGTGCAGGGATTAAAGGCATGCCCCATCACACCCAGCTTGACTTATTTGCCTTAATAGCACTTTCTTGACACTATTTTATTTACTATAGTTTTATAATTAACCTTGAAATCAGCCAGTGAAAATTCCTCCAGCTTTTACTTCTTTTCCAGTTTCTTTCTTTTTAAAAAAATATTTTTATTTTATTTATTTGAGAGAAAGAGGGAGACAGAGAGAGAGAGAGAAAGGGGGCAGGAGGGAGAGAATGGGTGCACCAGGGCCTCCAGCCACTGCAAATGAACTCCAGATGCATGCGCCCCCTTGTGCATGTGGCTTACATGGGTCCTGAGGAACTGAACCGAGTTCCTTTGGCTTTGCAGGCAAGTGCCTTAACCATTAAGCCTTCTCTGCAGCTCTTCTAGTTCCTTTTGACATTCTGACTTTTTGCACAAGAATTCCAATATCCTGAATGTTTTTACCTAGCAGTTTTAAAGTTTCAGGGCTTTCACTAAAGTCTTTGACTCATTTTGTGTGTATGGTGTGCATGCATGTAAATATGCATGTTTGTATATCTATGGGTAAATGTGCATGTGCGTGCATGTGAATTGCAGAGGTTCATATTGAGTGTCTTTCTCATTTGTTCTCCATGTTCTTTTTTAACACAGGGCTCTCAGTAACCCAGACTAGAGACCCCCAGAGATCCTGCTGTGTCTACGTCTCCAGTACTGGGGTTGCAGGCCACACTGCTGGGCCCAGCTTCTCTGTAGGTGATGAGGATCTGAGCTCAGGGCCTCATGCTGTGCCACAGGCACCTTGTGGCTGTGCTATCTTGCAAGCTCCTCTGATCCATTTTGAATTGGTTTTTGTTCAAGGCAAGAGATAGGATTGAGTTTCATTTTTCTACAGGTGAATACCCAGTTTTTCTAGCTTCATTTATTGAGAAAGCTGTCTTTTTTCTTTTCTTTTTTTTTTTGGTTTTTCAAGGTAGGGTCTCACTCTAGCCCAGGCTGACCTGGAATTCACTATGTAGTCTCAGGGTGGCCTCGAACTCTCGGTGATCCTCCTACCTCTGCCTCCCGAGTGCTGGGATTAAAGGCGTGCGCCACCACGCCCGGCTCTCTTTTTTCCATTGTATATTTTTGACACCTTTGTCAAAATTTAGGTGGCTCTAGAATTTGAGCATGATATTGAATAAGTGTTTGCAGTCTTTCCACACTTGGTGAAACATTAGCTATAGTTTTGTTGTGGATAATCTTTGTTATGTTGAGATAATTTCCTTTTCCACATTTCTCCAGTGTTTTTGTCAGGAAGCAATGTTGACATGGTTAAAGGCTTTTTAGCGTCTATTGAGGATTATGTACTTTTTGCCCTTGAGTCTATTTTTATAAGTTTTGCTTATTGGTGTTTGAGTTTAGTATTTTCTTGACCTTGTTCTCTATGCCTGATATTCTTTCTTCTGTTCAGCCTAGTGGATGGGTGATATTTTCTACAGTGTTTTTTATTTTGATTCATTAAAATTTTTATTTCTAATGTTTCTATATGGTCTTTTTTTTTTTACAAAGTCTCAATTCCTTTGCTAAATTTTTCGTCTATGTTACCTATTTTTCATCCATATTTCTGATTTTCTTATTTTTTTTGAGGCAAGCCCAACAGACTTTTTTTTTTTTTAATGAGAGAGAGAAAGAAAAAGAGTGAATTGGTGCATCAAGGCTTCCAGCCACTGCCATTGAACTCCAGACGCTTCAGCCACCTTGTGCACATGTGTGACTTCCCGTGCTGTGTCACATTCTGTGTCTGGCTTATGTGGGACCTGGAGAGTTGAACATGAGTCCTTAGGCTACTAAGCCATCTCTCCAGCTCAGATTTTCTTATATTTTTGACAACTTTTTTCTATATATTGCTAAGTTTCATCTCCAAGGCCTGAAGTGAATTCATCTGATTATTTGTATCTTCTTCTTTTTTTTTTTTTACTCACAATTATTTGAAGTCCTTATCAGGTATTTTTCCCATCTTAGTATCTTTATTAAAATCAGTAGTTGAAGAGTTATGGCTTTTTGAAGGTGTAATATTGCCTTGCTTTTTTACATGTTTAGTCTGTCTGTGATGTGATTTGTTGGCTTGATTAATATTTTTGGCTTTATTTGAAGGATATATCTATTTGGCAGCTAAGTCTTGCAAGTCCAATCCCTAGTATTATTCAGCAAGGGAAAGATGAACTTATAACAGCAACAACATGAAATCATAACTACCTTTAGAATCAATTAAGGCCTTCTAATACATCACCAGTGACTACAAACCAGAAAACAGTAACATGTGCTACTTAGAATGTGCTATGATTATCAATACTATTTAGAGTAAATGTAAAAATAGCAAATGAATGAGATTAAAAAAAAAGAATCTGGGAAGGGGAAAACAGGAAAAGCAAGGGTAAAGAAAGAACAAGAGGAGGATCTGAGAAGATTGTTATAGAGGAGAAATAGCAAGAAATCATAAAAGATTTAAAAATAAAGAAAAATACATGAGGATTTCAGGGTCAGAGCATTGGCTCAGTGGCTAAAGGTGCTTGCTTGCAAAGCCTGACGGGCCTGGTTATAGTCCCCACTATCCATGTAGAGCCAGATGTATAAAGTGGCGCATGTATCTGGAGTTCATTTGCAGTGGCAGAAGACCCTGGTATGCTCATAATCACTCTCCCTCTGCCTCTTTCTCTCTGTCTCTATTCCTCTCAAATAAATAAAATATTAAAAATGGATTCCTAATTATAGGAAAGTTTATAAACAATTACGTATATGTGGAAAGGGGAACAAAAAATAAAAATGTGAGCTTATTTTTTTAAACAATAACAAATACTATTAATAGTATAGTAGAGAGAAAAGTTGGGGGCAAACACAGAGGGCAACCATAAAAACTTTAAAAAGGAAAAGAAAAAATAATGAAAAAAGAGTAAACAAACTCAGATGAATTAAGTTAGATGTGGTGGTGCACTCCTTTAATCCCAGTACTCGAGAGGCAGAGGTAGGGGGATTGCTATGAGTTTGAGGGCACCCTAAGACTACAAAATGCATAATTAAAACAAAAAGTAGAATTTCAAGGGGAAAATCCCACAAAAAGGAAAGAAAGAAATCAAGTGTTGGAGCAGCTTCTTACTGAGTCTTCAAAACTTGGCAACTTCTAGACATATGCACGGAAGTGGGGAAGGTCATTTTATCTGTGGACTCTTGTCTTTCCTATTGCTTTTACTGGTGTTGAGCCTGGGCTGCCCATCAAAGCTGTCTTTGCTTTATAGTATAGGCCACAGTTAGCATTGCAGAGTGGGCTAGGCAGGTTCGCTCACCCTCTAAGACTTACCAGACCATATCCCTCAGGGAGTTAATGTTCTACCTGAGGGGTATGTGTGTGGTGTTTGTGTGTTTTATTGTACTGGGAGTATGAGAAGCAGCCACAGTGTTGAGATCAGTACAGGTGGCGGACTTACGGTTTTATTTTCAAGACCTCCTGAGTACTAGTTTTACTAGTTTCTGCTGCACTGTTTTGGAGTTCTATAGCAGTGAATGGCAGGTAGGTGGCTCTAGAGGTTGAACCATCTTTTGAGCGTCAGAATTCTTTTTTTTTTTTTTTTTTTTTTTTCTGGTTTTTCGAGGTAGGGTCTTGTTCTAGTCCAGGCTGACCTGGAATTAGTCTCAGGGTAGCCTCGAACTCATGGCAATCCACCTACCTCTGCCTCCCAAGTGCTGGGATTAAAGGCGTGCGCCACCATGCCCTGCTCAGAATTCATTCTGTAAGGCCACTCAGTTATAGACTTTGTTTATCTGAGATTGTATTTCTGCAACAGCATCCACAGGTTGTATTTCTAGTTTACAGGTTTTTGTTTTGGTTGTTTTTCTAAGGTAGGGTCTCTCTCTAGCCAAAGCTGACTTGGAATTCACTATGTAGTCCCAGGGTGGCCTCGAACTCACAGTGATCATCCAACCTCAGCCTCCCAAGTGCTGGGATTAAAGGCCAGCGCCACCATGTCCAGCTGGCTTACAGTTTTGAGGCGAAGTTTTATCATGTCAAGGAAAGCATGGCAGGGACAGCCAGCTAGTTATCATCACACCTTATCACATTAGCAGAGAAAGACACAGGAGTGAGAGAAGCATGGCCCCTCCTTTGTAAGTTGCGTGGTTGAGTTTCATTGGTGTTTTAGGATTTGAGAGCACTTTGCAGAAGTGATACATTCTTAGATTAGCCATGGAGAATAGAGTTCCTATCTATCTATCTATCTATCTATCTATCTATCTATCTATCTATCGTCTATCTCTCTGATCTGTATATGCATCTACCATCTATCTATCTGTATATATCTTCCATGTCCATGCATATAAACCTGTCTGTCTATCTATCTATCTATCTATCTATCTATCTATCTATCTATCTATCTATTTATCATCTATCTATCTTCTATCTGCCATCTATCTATCTGTATATTCTAGTGCTACACAAATAAATCTATCATCTATCTATCTATCTATCTATCTATCTATCTATCTATCTATCATCAATCATTTATCTAAATATCTACCATATATCTACCTGTATATATCTTCCAGGTCTATGTATATAAATTTAGTTGAAACTGAGTTTCTGGATTAATGCTTTCTATAATAGAAGCATGAATTTGATTAGAAGGAAATATCTGACATTCCCTGTCACATACTCTTGAGATAATGTCTTGGCTAGAAATCCTTATGCAAGGTTGTTTGCATGAGATTTCTACTTCTCCCAGTTTCAGAGTTCTCTTCTTGCATAGTGGCTCAGAGTTCTAAGATCTAAAAGTCCCTGGACTGACTATTCTTGGTTTATATTTGCTAAAGTAAATTTTGCCTGAGAATACTCTTATACTGTGAATTCCTACCTCATGAACTGAAACCTTATTTTGCATACAAACTATCTGAAAACCTAATTTAGTATACTTTTGTAGCAATAACTCTGAAGCCCCACGGTGGCTGGAAACTCACAGAGATCTTCCTATCTCAGCCTCCTGAGTAAAGGCATGTGCCACCACACCTGGCTTAGCAGTTACTTTCTCATTGCTGGGACAAAACACAGCCAGAAGATGCTAATGGGAGGAAAGGGCTTATTTCAGGCTTGGAGTTTCTAGTAGAGGGTTCATCATGGTGGAGAAAGCATGGCAACTGGCTCGCGTCTTCATGTACCACCAGTAGAGAGATAGCTGCCAGAGTGGTCCAGCTCCGCATACCCAGTGGCTGGACTGATAAACCTCAAGGCCCACCACCAGCAACGCCTCCTCCAGCAAGAATCCCCCCTTCAAGATTCTCTTGCTGGGGACTAAGAAACTTAATCACAAACACTTGAGGCTATGGGGGACATTTTTCATTCAAACCATCACACTTTAAAAAAAATTTTATTTATTTATTTGACAGAGAAAGATGGAGAGAGAGGGAGAGAGAGGGAGAATGGGTGACCAGGGCTTCTAGCCACTGCAGACAAACTCCAGACGCATGCGCCACCTTGTGCATCTGGCTAATGTGGGTCCCTGGGGAATCAAACCTGCGTCCTTAGGCTTTGCAGGCAAATGCCTTAACTGCTAAGCCATCCTTCCAGCCCCATCACACTTTTTAAAGTAATACCTGAGGCTTAGCCCATTATAGCTGCCAAGTTTTAGTCAAGCACAGGCAGCCAACTGATCGTAACATGTTCATGTAAGTCATACTTTGAACTTCCTTTTCCATGCCTCACTTTTGCTTTCTGTCTATCAATGTTGTTTGGCCATGTTGAGTTCTCTGACACTCTTTTAGTTCTGAGGGCCAATGGGCTTAACAATCTTTCATTGTTCAATAAAAGTCTGTTAAATGTAATTTTTCCTCAAGCTTTTCTTTAACTCTACCTTGACTTCACCATTATTCCCCAGAGAGATTTACCTACCTATGCCAGGAGTCATTTTTTTTTGTAATTGAACTTCCATTAAGGTAGGAGGATTGCTGTGAGTTTGGGGCCAGCCTGAGGCTATAGAGTGAGTTCTAGGTCAGCCTGCACTAGAGAGAGACTCTGTCTCTTCATCAATAACAATAAACAAGGCTACATTAAATAGAAACAAACAGGTTGTTAGTAAACCATAAAAATATCTGGTGTTAAGCCAGGCATGGTAGCACATGCCTTTAATCCCAGCACTTGCGAGGCAGAGGTAGGAGGATCACCATGAGTTTGAGGCCGCCCTGAGACTCCATAGTGAATTCCAGGTCAGCCTGGACTAGAGTGAGTCCCTACCCCCCCCCAAAAAAAATCTGGTGTTATTTCACATCTACCATAGGCTCAAGTTTTTATGTATTTTCTCTAATTATCTTACAACCACTAATCATAAGTGGTCTTAACCACTAATCATGGAAAGGTGTACAAAAGTGATGGTTTCTCAGGTAATCCATGAGAGATGAATAGAAATTAGGCAAGATGAGACATAGAGTGACGGATTAGGCAGGTGTTCCCTCAGTGGGAATGGAATATAAAAAAGCTGGGAGGCAACAAATAATGTGATGAACTTGAGAATTCCAGTTTATTTTATCTTTAAAAAAAACCCAGAAAATACATAGTAAATGGAAAAAGGTTGTGGTTTAAAGACAGAGGGAGGGTGGGAGATGGGAACAGATGGAACCAGAGAGCTCAAAAGAAAATGAGGGGCTTTAAAAATGATACCACATCTGTACTTTTTCCTGAGGATATTTAGAAATGCCTAATGTGTTTTTAGAATGTTTATTTATATTGAGGAAAAGTGGTTTAAAGGAGTAAAATGTTGAGATAGAGAAAAATACGCAGTGGGCTTAAGAGTTGAATAATTAATTTATGTGTTGTACAGCCACCTATGCACCTAACATTGACTGCCCACTAGATATTGGGCACTATGGATAAATATTTATTAAATAAATATATGCTATAAATTAACTATTATTTATTGATCCCCTATCAGGTAACAGACACTGTTAAATGCCTTATAGAAATAGTGATGTTGCTTTTTTATTTCTGAGACAGAGTCATGTTATTTAACACAGTCTGGCCTTGAACTCTCCATCTTTCTGCCTTTGCCTCCAGTGTGCTGGGATTACAGGCATGCACCACCATGCCTTTTAATAGGTAAGGAAATTAAAGTAAACTAATGCCATGCATGCAAGTGGCATAGCTGGTTAATGCCAGAACCAGGATTCGAGCTCAAGTCAGTCTGACATCCTGTCAGATTTGACCATGTCATTCAAACAAAATTTCACACATGCAAGCTATAATTAACAACTTTAAAAATCCTAACAAGAAATAGTAAAATATTTTAAGCTAGTTAAAAATTTAATTAGCAATACATGGGCTAATTGGTCTAGATTTCTGGGAAAAAAGTTACCTTTACTTTGTAGATGGGTAATTTTATATATCTGTACATGAACAACGGGGGACAATTTGGAGCACTCAAGCCCCAAATAAATTTTCATTCCCAAGACTTTTTTCGTAATTTTCCCAACTCTGTGCCTATCCTTTATTAATATTAAGAGATATTAAAGAGGATATATTTGAAATAGGAGAGAGGAAGATGCATGCTGCAATAATCTCTGAGTTTCTAGGGGAAGATATTGTGAACTTGTTTGTCCAAACATACTTTATTTGGGGTTCAGTATGAATTTTCAATAGATGTTGTTCAGATAAGAAAGCAGCAATTCAAATGCAATTATATAAACAAGAAGATCAGAGGGGAATTATCCTGAAGGGTATAAAGTGAGCAGAGAGCCTGAGTCAGTGCAGCATCAGCTCACCAATGCAAAGTAAGGTAGGTGTCCACAGTGAGGTCCTGCAAGATGAAATGTTTCTATGATAATTTTCTTTTCTTTTCATATTTGTAGCATTTATTGAAAATTTCAGGTGCTGAGAGATACTTTTCTTTCATAGGCTGTCACGTCTTTAATTATTACTCCAAATCATTCTGAAGCGAGTGAAGGTACGTGAGCTTCATATATAAGAATAAGGATAAGGCAAAGTTCATTGACTTAGGGGCAGAAACAGTTGTTCAGGTTCCCAATGAAGGATGAATACTGTGCATGACTTTCTCCTGCTTGCATTTCAATGTCTTTATCACTTGTGTAAATCTGCATATTAAATCTTCTCAATTGCTACTGGTCATCTTTAATGAAAATATACTTACTTCTTGAGAGTTTTAGAGTAAATTCAGTTTTGAGACCTACAGAGGTAATACAATTTGCATGACAATAGTTTTTTTAGTGATCTAAGAGCAAACCCTCCTAGATAGTATCAAAGTAACACACTTGATTACCATTGTCCATTTTTTCTCCTCTGGAAACATATTCTGTTTCAGTGAAATTCTGGGATTGTTCATAGGCTAGCAGAATGATTCTTTTTATAGTATAGTAAAGAATTGAGAGAGAACGGCTGGTGATAGATAGTAGCAGAGCAGAGAGCAAAGGGCCTCAAAGTGAAAGCAGCGAGAGCTTGACGAAGGAAAAGCTGAGAGAGCAAAGAACACGGCGCAGGATGCGGCCGAGCGTGCGAAGTGCGGACGGACACACAGTCTGCTGAGAGGGCGTCTCTCTTCGCTCAGGCGCTGCCTAAAGCCACACTCGGGATGTTATTTATGATGAGTTTCAAAGTGGCAGTTAGTTAGAGTTCTATCCAGGTGACAACAGAGAAGACGTTGTGGCAGTTAAACAGGAAGGCATTAACACTGATTTACATAGGACTATACAGTTACATCATCTTTCTTTTGTAGAGTTCACAGGTATTATTGTAATCTTTTTATGACTTTAGGCAGCAATACGTGGAAAATAAGGGCACAAGAATATTACACTGTTAAGTTTTACACAATGCAGCGGAATTCTAGATGACTAGCTCTTAGATTGGAATCTGAGGCTAATTTACCACAGAATCAGAGACTATTTGTGCTGCAGAATTTCAGGGTCATGTTTTGGTTCTAAACCTTTCTTTTTTTAGATGAAGAAACTAAGATCTAGAAATATCACATGGGTTTTAGAATTTCTAATAAAGAAGCAAAGGAGAAATAACAGTTTTTTTTTAAAAAAATATCCACAAAGATACATAGCTACTGACTGGCAATTTAGTAATTTTTAATATTTTACTTTTGTAAGGTTAAACTTTTATATTTATGAGCACTTCAAAAGTAGTATCTATTTGTTAATAAGGCAGCAATGGAGTAGGTCATCTTAACTCTTCATCCTACACTCTGTAAAAGGGTCAGGCAGGCTTGTCTTTGTTTTGCAGGTGAGGAAATAAAGCCCAGATGGGTGAGTATTTTGGTCAGTTCCTTAGGAGAATCTTCTAGATCTGTGCCTCTAATATAATGGAACCAGCTAAGCATTGTACAAGGAGCTCCCATCTGTGAAATGCTTGAGCAAATCAGCATCCAGGAGTAAGGAGTTTCTCTGCTTTCAGGCTTAGACACAGAGTAGCCACCTAGCATGACTGAAACTCAGGGTTCAATCCCTAGCACTGAAAAAAAAAAAAAAAAAAACCCTCCAAGGAATGCTCAAATATGCAATGATTTATTTAACAAAGTTTGCCAGAGGCTTTGGAGTATATAGTTTTAAAATTCTATGACACAATCAACAGATGTGAGAAAATCTTGGATACTTTTTTGATGATTAAATAGAATGTTTAGTGCACAGTAATTTAATAAAGTAAACAAACAACTTTGTGTTCACAGATAACAATATTGCTCCAGTAAGGTGTGTATTTTCTTTGCTTACAATGATCCTTAAGAACATAATAACCAAACATACCTAGCTAGTTGAGCAATATTAGTAAAATGAGAAAAAAATCTTCTTAATCTTTGAGGTGATCAACCTACATCCAAAAGTCTGAAATTTGATCACCCTCTCTCAGTAGCAGAACCAAAATAATCATAAGTCATAACAACTCCCAGAACATTGTAATGCCTGTCAGCGAACAGCTTCTCCATTAGACAGCACATGAGAACTCTGCTTCCGCCGGCAGTCCCTGGGCCCTCTGCTGCGTCCAAGCAGACAGAACATGTTTTCCAGATCTGCCTAGCCCATACGGGACCAGTTATTCTTGATTGTATCATGCTCAATGTGCCAAACCATGTTATTTTTGCCTTCATATGTTTTAAGATTATGAATTCCACACATTTGTGTACAATAATCTTTTATTTCAACTCAAATTTTTCAACTTTAAAGGAATATCTTCAGGATTCAGAAGGGGTGGGGGGTTCCTAACCTTTTACCATTAGTAATCATTTCAGTTGAATTTTTCATGGCTTTCTCTAGCTTCTTGGTATCTCCCTTGATTAGTAATAGGTGGAATTATATACAGAATTGTATGCACTGAGATGGTACTGAAGTTTGTTTATGATTTTTCTTGGTCTCTCATTTTTTAATTATGGGAAAGGTTTGTTGGCTTTTTAAGCTATTGAGCAAAATTTTTAGAAACTTACAGCTCTGTGAAATCCCTTTCTGAAGAATATCTGTTAATTCTCACTCGGATGAGTACTTCATCACCTCTCCACTGAATGAGTTACACTTAGTTAACAGAGGAGTCACTGCCTTTGTCCTGCAGTGATGTTCCAGGCTTTCCATTTCACCTCTGGGGATCACAGTGGCACTGGCAAGCCAGACCTTTGAGCTCCTATATTGTGCAGTATGTCGACCATGGTCATGGTCATATCTATTGGAGTATATTGGAAGATTTGAGAGCATTAGACTTGCAAAAACACCTCATATAGGGTCTAGAAGGAAGCCAGCCTTCAATGATTGGCTGTTTTTATTTTTGGAATTTATATATGTTTTGTAAATGTGCTTCTGAATGTCCTGAAAGGATACATTTAATAGATTTAATAGGTTCTGTAATTTTGTCTTTATTTAGCATGAGTGCTATCTTCCTGATGTACACGCTTTTTGCTCTTGCGTGTGGGCAAGCAGCATCATTTTGTATTCCAACTGAGTATACAATGTACGTCGATAGGAGGGAGTGTGCTTATTGCCTGACCATCAACACCACCATCTGTGCTGGGTATTGTATGACACGGGTATGTAGCTCACTGCACTTTAGTAATAAATGATATAGACCACAAAGCAGGCCATTCCTTCTTAGACAGGAAACAAGACAAAGCCTAACCCTATTTTCCAAACTCATTGGCACTGACTCTTTAAAAACTAGAGCACACAGTTTACAGCATTATGTGGACCTACTCAGAAAAATTAATTTATAACAGTTTACCTCCCAGATTTATTTAAACCTTGTCTTGTTCTCATGATCAAGGATAGAAGAGAACAAAGTGCCACTTTTGTCTCCGGAAGACTAAACGTAGATGTGCTAAGTTGGTATTGGGGAATGGGACTAGAGAGTCTTCTCCTAGTGACATCTGTGACATAAGAATAGAAGTAAACTGGGTTTTATCTGTTTCAATTACCTATATATTTTCTAGAGCTTCTCATATCACATGATGTTTCCTTCCCTACTCTGTCCCCAGGATATCAATGGCAAGCTGCTGCTTCCCAAGTATGCACTCTCCCAGGATGTTTGCACATACAGAGATTTCATCTACAGAACAGTAGAAATACCAGGATGCCCACACCATGTTGCTCCTTACTTCTCCTACCCTGTCGCTGTAAGCTGCAAGTGTGGCAAGTGTGACACTGACACTAGTGACTGTACACACGAGTCTGTCAAGACCAACTATTGCACCAAACCACAGAAGTCCTACCTGGTGGAGCTTTCTGCCTAACTTTAATGGCAATGTCATTTGCAGTTTGGTTAAATGTGTTTACCTGGGCTAGAACTAATAAAATATCATATGTTTCACAATACTATGTGTATGTTTTGAATACTATTTCATCCATCCACACAACACCACATCCACACTAGCATAAGACAGCTAAAGAGACTTTAGAAATCAAGGTGGGAAAGAGCCTTTCATGGTTTTCCCATAGTGCAGATTGGAGGTGAAATGGGAGTTCAGGGGCATGAGTCTTGAGTAGGCTTTCCTAACAGGGGACCATGAGGTTTGTCTGGACATAGAAAGTGAATGTGGAACAGCTATTCATGAAGAAAAAGTAACGGGGACAGAAGCTGAGAGAACACATGGCATAGGGTAGTAGAGGCATCATCCACAGGCTAGAAGCAGGGTTGAGCGGAGGTGGGGAGAAAGGAATGCGTGAGTCCTGTCATAGAATACTTGATCCTCGTCATTCAAATGCTCCGGATAAAAGTGCACCGAAACTCAGTAAAGAGTAAGAGAACTTCTCTCTTTAATTTAATTACTCTGGTGGGCCAACTGACCTATGAAAGTTATACCTCAGAAGGTCAACTTATAAAGCCGAGAAAAGAGGCCACGATCGTTTTACATATGCAAGTCTAAATCCTCCATAGTCCCTCAAGTAATAAGAGATACTTCCCAGCATTTATATCAAAAGCAACCTGTTCTGTTTTGGCTTCTGATGTCATGAAACACTAGTACAATTATGAAAGGTTTTAGGGACAGAAGAGGGGGAGTGCTGCGGGATTTAGTGGAGTAAGATCGGCCTGGCCTCTAATCTTAATCTTCATTAGTAGTGAAACACTGTTTTCTGTGAATATGCATGGTGAGGAGCTGTTTGTTTTTCTCTTCCCTCCTTAAAGGTTCCTTTTTGAGAGTGTAGTTTCTAGAAAAGCTTGAAGTGAAACCGCTGGTGTTCTTCTGCACACTTGACTTCGAAAAGACCATTCTATGTTGTGCCAACACTTGCCATCCACATCACCACCATGACAGTGACCCTGTAGTCAGCAGGGCCGTTTGGCTTGCCTGCGTCCCACAACTACTGGTTCAATTTGACTGGGCAGCTTGCAAATTCCTGCATACTGAGAGCGCCACAGGGGAGGGAAAGTGGTGCCCATAGAGTTAGGACCAAACCCATGCTTTGCCAAGGGGGAGAAAATAATTGTGCACTTGCATGCAAAAGAGCAGGGACCTACATCATTGTCTTAATATCTGAAGTTGATACACGAAGAATCTCGATATTAAGCTGGGGCTTTGGGTTCTCCTATCAATTGATAATATGAGCACTTACAGTTCCGTTATCAGTTGTTTATCAAATCAGATCCTTGATGAATCAGCGCTGAGTGTAAAGTGCAGACGAGGGCTGGCACTATGGAAAGGCAAAGGTGTGTACTGAGACTGCATATAGCTGAGAGATTTTGTTTTGTAATTACCTAAGTAGGTTTCCTTAACCTACAGGGAGGGGTCAAGTCAGGACCTGGTTATACCAGGCGCATAGCATTATGGGTCATAGAGGCCTAGAGTGGGCGTATGGGAAAGTTGTTTCCTCTCGCTGAAGGCAGTCCTTCGGGAATAGATGTACACATGTGAATTGTATTAAAGTGTTCTCGGAAGGACAGCTGTCCAAGACCAAAAAGTCCTTCAAATGGAGTTCAGGGATTGAGGAGAGCAGCAGCTCGCCTCCATCCAGAAACTTGGGAATAATGAAACTGCTGTTTCAAAGAGTCTGGGTGTCTGTTAGGCATCAGACAAGCAGAATGGAGAGGCTTAGAAAGGGGGAGGTGAAGGATCACTTCTTAGAGAAAGATGGAAACTGGAACATCTTCCAGAGTAACTTTAAAAGCCATCTAAAGTTTAAAGGCATCGATTCTTGGCAGATGTTTGCAACTCAGTGCTGTAAGAAAAAGAAAGCTCTTATTCCTCATTTGACAGAAATATAAAGAGCTCTTTCATTCACTTGATAGATTTGGGGTAACTGCTGCAACAGCCTTTTTCTAACGGTCAGATTTTTCAGGAACAAGTGAATGTACCCGAATGCATGTGCTGTCAGGTTTCAGCGGCATGTTACTCCTGTTAAGAGGAAATTCTAATAATAAAAATTCTCTTTTATATAAGAAAGTATCCTTAAAAAAATAAGCACAGCAAGCCCGAGTTTAAATGCAATAAAAATTCTTGTTATCAAGGTAACTTCAGCTCTAACCTATTTTCCATTGCTGGTTTTTTCTATCCTCTCCTCTCATCAGTCCTAGTTAACCTCTCCTTATCTTTTAAGACAGTCCTGTCTCAGTTTTCCTACTCTACTACCCTCCTTTTACCTGCTGGCTCCACTAGCTGCTTCCACCCTTCCTTCTGGTAATTTTCCTTCGTGCTTTCTTGGCACACCTGCTTTCAGTCCAAGTGGTTCAAGTGGGGCAGGAGGGGCAAGAAGACTCTTCAGGCTCAGCTAAGCCCTACTAGTTAAGTTGGCCCCAACCCCTCCCACTGGGAGTCATTCCCAGGACTATGTTACCTGTTGAACAAAAGAGTGCTTGCTCTTATTAGGGTGGATGGAATGTGAGCTTGGAGCTCTGGAAACAGCCAGCTTGAGACGAAAGAGTCAAACCGAGAAGACCCAGAGAGCAAGAGCAGAGGACAGGCTGCTGACTCCTGGAGGCTCATCTGAAGCCATGCCCACCCTTAAAGGAGCCCACTTCCCTTTCCTGACACTTGCATCTGAAAAGCCCTGGCAATGCAGCATCACATCATTACCATTTCTTTCCGACTTTCCTGAGACCATCCCTTAGCTTAGCTCTTCCCTTACTGTTTCCTCATACTTCTTTCCTACTTTCTCTTTCTTGTTTTCCCAAGTTCTTTTTTCTTTAACTTCAGTATGAAGCATACTGTGGTCTCCCTTCAAAAGGCCAATAACCCTGCCTTGACCCCATGCAACTGGCTAGTTTCTTACCAGATCCTTGAGTTCCTATTCCAGGAGTTTTTTTTTTTTTGAAAGAACTCACTTTCCTAGCTCTCTTCTTCCTTGTTTCTCATTGTTCATTCAGTTCACTACAATTTGGCTTTTGCTTCTATTGCCTTTGAAGTTGTTTCAGTAAGGGCAACCGTGGCTTGCTGGGGGTCCCATCAACCCATCAGAGCGTTCTTGCCCTGACCTTTCAGCTTCCAAAGGTCCTGGCAGAGGCCACATCCCTGCATTCACAATGCAATATAGTGATGGCAATTATAATTATTCCTAATGAGGAGGAAACCAACTTTTCTCATTTGTTATTTAGAGATGAGCTCTCATATGGCCTTGGCTAGCCTGGAAGTTGTGCTTCTGCCTCTGCTGCTAGAGAGTTGGGAATACAGGTAGGCACTCCCACACCTGGTTTCATTTTTTAAAATGCATCTTCTTTCCACCCTCCTCCAAGAAGATTCAAAATCTGTGCAAAGTTGCGAGCTGACAATAGCAGTTGTGGGGCTGGACTGTATTTGGGGAGGAGATAATTTTGCTTGATGCTGTAGGGGTAGAGACAAAACTTTCAAAGAAGGGCTGGTGCTATAACCATCTCATGCGAGATGGCTGGTGAGCTCTGTTGGTTAGCATGCGGGCCTGGTAATTTCAATGTGGTGTTGGCGCTTTGGACATTGCTAAATGTAGAGAATATAAAATGAGCTTATATTATTCGTCCTTGTCCTAAGGAATGAGACCCGTTACAGTTTTCTGAGGCTACTGAAGAAACACAGAACTGAGAACACTTCCAGCTCTGAGAGTAAGAAATGGGTGTTGGACTGCAGAGGTGGCTTAGCAGTTAAGGCACTTGTCTTTGAAGCCCAAGGACCGAGGTTTGATTCCCCAGAACCCACATAAAGCCAGATGTATATGGTGGTGCATGCATCTGGAGTTTGTCTGCAGTGGCTAGAGGCACTGGCAAGCCTGTTCTTTCTCTCTCTAATAAATAAATAAATGAAAATAAAAAATATATATAAGAAATGGGTGCGGAGTAAAAAATTATTGCAGGCTTTTAATTTACTAGCATAGAAGATTCTATTTTTTTTTTTGTTGTTGTTATTTTTTTCAAGGTGGGATCATACTCTAGCCCAGGCTGATCTGGAACTCAATCTGTACTGGGCCTCAAATTCACAGCAATCCTCCTACCTCTGCCTCCTGAGTGCTGGGATTAAAGGTATGTGCCACCATGCCTGCTTTTTTTTTTTCCTTTTTTAAAATTTTTTATTATTTATTTATTTGAGAGTGACAGAGAGAGAGAGAGAGAGAGAGAGAGAGAGAGAGAGAGAGAGAGAGAGAGAGACACAGAGAGAGAATGGGCGTGCCAGGGCCTCTAGCCACTGCAAATGAACTCCAGATGCGTGCACCCCCTTGTGCATCTGGCTAACGTGGGTCCTGGGGAATTGAGCCTCGAACCGGGGTCCTTAGGCTTCACAGGCAAGCGCTTAACCACTAAGCCATCTCTCCAGCCCTTTTTTTCCTTTTTTTAACTTTAATTTCTCACTGGGGATTTCACCATGAGAGGTGGCTCATTTTGTTTGAAGTTGGGCGCAGTCATTCTTACAAGGAAGATCCTTGAACATTTTATTTCAGAGTTCTCTTCTGTGCTTCAGAGTCATGGCTCAACTGCTGGATTCTCTTTCCTCCGGGATGTCGTCCGCTGCCTCTTCTCACCACCAGCACCTGCGCAGCACTTTTCCAGCAGTTGGGAGCCTGGGATTACTCTAGGTTCCCCTTTCTCTCATCCCACTTGGGGATGGGGTGGGGTTTCTAGAACATCAGAAATCTCCATGACTTTGGTCTATCATACAATCTCCTCATGCTAAGAGCATGTGATCTTGAAGTTTTAGTAATTGAAAGTTTGATTTGTTAGAACCTTTGTTAAATGATCTATTTTGTAACAAATATTTCCCTCATAACAGCTTACTTCATTATATTTGTTTGTGATAACCCTCCATGAGTGTTTTAATGTTGTTTCAAGGTCTTCCTGCATGTTCTCCTCAGGAATCCCACATGCTTTTCCTCTACTCCTGCCACTTGTGACTTGGCTAACATGCAAAGGTTCTCCAGGATTCAGGTTACAGATGCCAGCATCAGGGAAAGCTCTCTCCCAACCACTCTTCCTACACTGGGTTCATGATTATCATACCACTTATGGTAATGTACTGGCCTGCTTTCCTCCAACCTAAGCTTGTCCTGCTCATCCTAGAATGTCGGCATTCTCATATTCAAATGCACAAGACAGTAACCTCAAAGTAAAAATCCTGTTCCAACATTAGTGTGAGCTGCATCTGATAAGGTAGCACAGGCACAGAGAAAAATACTCGGACTCTAGCTATGACGACTGATATTGACTTTTTGAATTAAAATAGAATTGGGAAATTGGAACTATGCTGGTCAGGTGAGGTATTGGTACCCATCATGGGTCATGAATGTGCTCGTCTGGTCAAGTTGGGAGGGCGGTTCCTACAGAATGCCTTAGAGGATGGAGGAGGATCAAAAGAACATGACGAAAGGACAGAGGAATGAGTACCTTGAGAAGGGAAGGTCCTCAGGGGATGGAGGCTGAGGAAAGGACACTAAAAAGGATAACAGGACAGGAACACGATCAAATTACTGTATATTCATATGTATTAATGTTCTCAATAAGAGTAAGAATCAGGAAATGTATGAAAATTGATTAATTCAACAAATGAATGTGCTCACATATTTTCAGTGCTGCATGATTTTTATAAAAAGTGATTTATAATTTATAGAACTCTTCATTAAAGTATCAATGTAATTATAATAACTAATATTTAACAGTTCCTGGGTATACTAAGTAGTTCATATTGGTAACTTCACTTATGTAATAACCAATTTTTATTTTGAAAATTTTAATCGAATTAAAATTTTTGTTACTTAATGTAGAAAATAATTTATACAGGAAAAAAAAAAACAAAGCACAAATCCTAAGGCTTTGGCAGGGTTTCTGGCACTGACACTTTATGAAATCAGCATAGGTTATGCCCTGTGACATACAAGGCATGCTGCCTCGTTCATCATACTTCCCTGTGTCAGGAGACAGCCATCTGAACAGTGCTGGAATGCAGTTACCCTTTGTTTCTATAATGAGGATATCAAAAACTAATAACACTCTTTATCTGTATAGTCTTTTCACCTTTAAAAAGGAAGGGCATTTATATATAATTCCTGTTATAGTAAAAATAAAGAATGTTTAAAGAAAGTAGAAAATTGTCCCTCAAAATATATACTAATGCAGATTTGGCTTTGATGAATCCACACATGACCCAGCTCATCTACAAGCTTCAAGAACACCTGAATGCTCCTATGTAGGGTTTGGGAAAATGGGGTTAATGAAATAAGGAGCTGGTGTCAAGGGGGACATGAACTAGGAAAGCTGGGGTGTGGTATATCTAATGAAGCCCCTCCCAGTGGTTAGCCTCTGGGCCACTGAAACCACTTTTGACTTTTGACAGGAGAATGACTCTCCTTTTCATCTTCAGTAAGCTTATTTCAGATGGGGAAAACATGCTACCCTCTCCACTGGCACCTTCTTGTGAGCCTTATTCTCACCCAGCCAAGCCTATTTTCACTACCCTCAGCGAAGGAACAGAAACTACTGCTGCCCACTGCAGGGGCCGGGGGATCACATCAGTTCGGATTAGTTTTATGTATCAAGCCACAAGTAACAAAGGTGCTTTTTTGGAGGAAAGAGGGACAATTTGGGTGAAACAGTATGAGTCAAAACACAGCTATATGCTATTAAAATCCCCAGAATGTTGCTAGTTCTCCATAATAACATAATAGCAAGGTCTTTTTTTTTTTGGTTTTTCGAGGTAGGGTTTCACTCCGGTCCAGGCTGACCTGGAACTAACTCTGTCATCTCAGGGTGGCCTTGAACTCATGGTGAATCTCCTACCTCTGCCTCCCAAGTGCTGGGATTAAAGGCATGCACCACCACGCCCAGCTTAATAGCAAGGTTTTAATCTGTTATTTTTTTCAAGGTAGGGTCTCACTCTAGCCTAGGCTGACCTAGAATTGAATTCACTATATAGTCTCAGGTTGGCCTCAAACTCACAGCAATCCTCCTACCTCAGCCTCCCAAGTGCTGGGATTAAAGGTGTGAGCCACCACACCCAGGAGAGAGAGAGAGAGAGAGAGAGAGAGAGACAGGGAGAGAGAGAGAGAGAATAGGCTTACCAGGGCCTTCAGCCACTGAGAATGAGCTCCAGACACATGTGCTACTGTGCATCTAGCTTTATGTGGGTACTGGGGAATTGAACTTGGGTTGTTAGGCTTTATAGGTAAGTGTCTTAATCACTGAGCCATCTCTCCATCTCCACAATCTGTTTCTGCCATATTCAAAACAGCTATATGCTATTAAAATCCTTAGGATGTTGATAAGTCCTGTTCCCAGCAGTAACATAAAAGAAGGGTTACAATCAGTTTTTGCCATATTGTTTAACTGGTAGACATTTATATATAACTATATATGTAAGTACATATATATATATATATATATATATATATATATATATACATATATATATATATAGTTATATATAACTTTATGAAGCTGTTTAAAAAGATATACTAGGATTTTAAGATAACACAAGCAATTTTAGTACATAGAAAATTTAATCTAAAATAATTTAAAATATTTGAACCTGACCTCAAATTAGTTCAGGTAAACAGAAATAACTGAAAATTTATGTATATGCATGTGCATGTATCTGTATACATACATATATATCCATACTTGCATTATACATGTCTTAAACTTGTTTATGTGTATATCCTCAAGAGATATATATTCAAGATATATATAAGTTCAAAACATAGGAATTACATATCTATATAGATATAGCCTTATACATTCACTTAAAGATATATATCTACCCTCACTCAGAGATGGAATTCTCTAATTTTACTCATGGCACATTGTTTGGAAAGCTTAACCCACAAGGAGGTACTTCTAGTCTTGTCCTTACAATTTTACAAATTATTTCTGTTCTTTCACTTAGAACTACTATAGTCTTCAAAGTTGTTCATTCAGAATGAAACTCACTTCTGTGGGAATGAGAACTGATTCCAAGCTGGAGTAG
This sequence comes from Dipus sagitta, assembly GCA_036346955.1. NCBI lineage: Eukaryota > Metazoa > Chordata > Mammalia > Rodentia > Dipodidae > Dipus > Dipus sagitta. The sequence continues at coordinate 5,942,216 of CM070788.1, read as the reverse complement.
GCTGAGCCCACACACTTGAGCCTGTGCCCTGTCTTCAGGTGGAAAGATGGACTAAAGCTCCCAGATGGGTGCTCTGCTCTTGGCTTAGATTTATCAACTATTGGCGCATACATGTTTCATGAACTGGTTTTCTTAAAACAATTTTTTTCTTTTGCTGCAGACACAGCAAAATAGTTATGCACAGCTAAGCTTTTAGCTTGTTCCCAATCTTTTTTTTCTAAAAAACAAAAAACAACTTTTCTCTAAAGTTGGTAGTAGTGGCAAATATGGCTGAAAGAGAAATGTGGTGCTCTGTGAAAGCAAGACCATTTCAAGTGGTTATATGTTTTCTGCAAAATGTTTTGGAAAAGGTTTTTGGGAACTTGGAACTTTCCTTTCTTTAGTACATAGGGGAAGTTCTATGTTCTCACATGCAGAAGTTCACCTGGGGGTTTCAAAAGACCTTCATACTTTTACTTTTGTGTGGCCACATAAAAAATTTTAAAATCCATAATTTATTTCCTATAACAAATGATTAAAAATTACTAACGAAGAAGACCCCAAGATTGGGCTTTCCCCATTTAAAATCAAGTATAAAGACCAAAGAAGAACTGAGACATTATATTTTCTTAAGGACTTGCAGAGAAAGAATATATTTGTGCTATGTGCATATAAGTATTTATATTTCCCTAACTTGCCTCTGTTGTGTGTATACAATGAGAAGATGATTTTCCTTGTTTATTTCAGCTTGGCCAAGGATGCTCATAAGATAATATTTGAGTTATACAGTAATTTATTTATTTTAAGGGGTGAAAATTGTAGTTCTTCTATAAAGAAGAATTCTCTAGGTGAATAAATAAGAAAAATACAAATAGGAAAATATGTAAACCCATTATGAGGTATTTCAAAGATACAGTGCCAGTAAAAATCATCTTTCCCACAACTTTCAACTCCAGACCTCTCGCCTTAGTCTTTCTGAACTTGTGTTTGGAGAAACATGGAAGAGATTGAGATAGAAGCCCTCTCAAGGAGGTCAGGCTGCCGGTAGTTCAGAGCAAGCCAGGAAAAGGGGGAAAGCAGAACTTATCTGCTTTATAGAGGAACAAAGATACTCCTTAAAGTTGTTCAGAGTGTTTTCTTAGTCCTAAAAACACTCTTATAGGGCACATGACTGCCTGGTAACAAATCTTTCCATAAGGTTTTTTTTTTTTTTTTGTTTTTGGTTTAAATTCTAGGAAAGCATGACTTATTCAAATTAGACTTTCCATGCTATATTTAGTTTTACAGATGTGTTTAGTTCTAAAACCGTGGTTTACTGTATTGTGTGTGTGTGGGGGGAGCATGTATATAAAAAAAATCCTAAGAAACCCTTACACTCAACTCAGACGCAGCCAGTCCTGACACTGCTCTATCCTCTCTCGATTCTAATAGGCTTATTGCTTCCATTAACTAGAAATCCTGCATTGTCTTAGGCATCTGACTTTCATGGCTAAAGTCTGAGAAACTGATCCATTATCACATTTTCTGAATAGCTAAGTTTTAAAGTTTCTCAAAGCTTTTTTTTTTTTTTTCCTGGTAATTGAATAAGTTACACCTCTTACATAACAAGAAGTAGGAATTCCCAGAGAACAGAGTTCATTATGTGTAATGCACATACCAGAAACCCACAGACCACACTTGAATATGTTCTCAGTCAACACACATGGACATTCACTCCAGGAGCAAACCAGTAACAAGCCAGACATACATACATGTGCAAATGTACAATTGACAGCAACTTATTTTAGATCCTAATGTCCTGAATGTTAAAAACAAGCTGAGACAGCTCTCGTGACACTCAGTATAAAAGCATGATGAAGTAGCTTCAAATCACATCTCGCGAGTTCCGTATTGCGCAGCAAAGGACCATGCTGAATATCATGCCAAAGATCTGAAAGAGAAGCGAGTGCTCATTAGTGACCTTCAATACACATGGCTGTTTAGAAAGGTTAGTAAGCCGTGTAGGCAAGGCTTGCTCAAGCTAATAAAGAATTATAAGCCAATAATAGTCATTATAAACGACATTTATATGTTCCTTAAGGATGACTACTGGGTAGGACCTCTGTGTTAACTTTGCTTAAAATGCATTACTATGTTTTTATGGTTAATAAATCTGTTTTAAGAAAGGTCATTGCTTCTGGATAGCAGTTATATATTTTAGGTTAATATCAAATGTTATTCATTCAGAAAAATATGTTTATAACTTATTATTTAAATAATTTTTTATTGTCAGAAAAGCTTTCAATTTTACCAACAGTGGTCACAGATTTAAAAGTGGGGCATCTCTTTGGTCTTACTTCATTTCTATGCAAATGATACTTGACTAACTCACTAGTTTACGAAGTATAAACTGAGGTGTTTGGACTATGATATTCTTGATTTCTCTTAGAAGTCAAATACTTGGGTGAAATCAATATCCCATTATAAGATGTGAATGAATATATAAGTTCCAAAGGGTCCTTCTTATCCTATCATAGACAGCCTGTGGAACCTCATCTGTTGGTGCTCTTTTATAAATTACTGTTGGTGTTTGTTTCAAAAATTGGCACTATATCTTGGATTCTCTCCCCAATCCCATCCTAAGTCAGACTAGGATCTGTGGATGCTAAATGCAGTAAGGCAGGGATAATGTTTTGGAAGGGTCAGCCTGAAGTAAGTACAGAGCTAGGAACGATTTCAAGCTCACAGCTGACAGAACTCAGCACCACTGTGTGGCAGGGGAGACACCTAATGGGCATTTGGTTAACTGATTACACTGTACAATGTTTAGCTTCTATAAAGCAAGACTAAAGGAGGAATTTTTGGGGTGCTGACTCAAGATAGGCCACCAAGGGTACTTCCCCACTACCACAATTACAGGGATGGAAGTGACCCCCCCCACACTTCATGCTGGTGCTGTCTGAACAGGCTTCCTTTGAAAGATACTCCTTCAGTTTCAGCTGCTACTTTCATGAGTTGGAAAGACTGCTTCCAGGCTGCATGTCTGCTGAAACTGCACATTTGGTAGGATGGTCTACTTGATACCTCCATTGTATGGAATGTCTTCACACTACTGCAGGCTTGACCCTGGGGAGCTGCAGATGTGCAGCTGGGCTAGCCCCACAGCAGGAGGGGAGGATCTGAGGGATGTCCCTGGATGTGGAGGTCCTCCTCAAAGTCACTTTGCCAGCCACTGCCCCACTTCTGTACTCCAAACACAGAAAAGGGAAAAAGAACTTGGGTGTCACTTAAGAACTACTAATTCATGGATTTCCTTGCCATTCTTAGTGCAGGCCATGAGTTAACCCACGAGAGGGTAAGTTCTGTTACAGTTTTGTTACTCAACTTCTAGACAATGGAATCACTGGCCTCCAAGGCCAATCTTGCTTCTCTTCCTCTTGCTCCACAGGTCCCTCTGGTCTTGAAGGCTCCTTAAGGATGAAGCCCAACCTCTCTAAGGGCACACAAAGCCTTCAGTTCTGTGGACCTGGCACCCCCTCCAGTGCTATCCCTGTTCCTTGCCACTCTCATCATACCTGCCGGTGGCGATCAATTCTTCTCATACACTCCTTTTGAAAGACAGAGTCTTATGCATCCTCTACTGGTCTTGAACTCACTATGCATGTAGCTAAAGATGACCTTGAACTTCTAATTCTCCTGCCTCCAATCTCTGCATGTTGTGACCAAGATATGCACCTCTAGGCCGGTGTATGCACTTCTAGGATGGAACCCAGGACTCTGTGCATGCTAGGCGAGTGCTCTACCAACTGAGCTACCTTCCCAGCCTTCTTTTCCATTTACTCTTGTTCTGTGCTTTTAAAGGACTGGGCCACCAACAGGATGCAGTATGCTCCACACCTTCTCATATCGTATTCCCTTTGCCTGGATTCTGAGTTTACAAACATCCAAATTATATAGAAAGCCAGTTGGCACTTACTGAATGCTAAATGTTCTGGGCATTTTGTAGAAATTAATTTGTAATAATAACAAATAATAATTTGTAATTATATGTACCATATCATTTAATTTCAATATTCTTGTGAAGTGGATATGTGAAAAATTCGTATTTTACAAATGAGGAAATTAAAGAATTAAAGCTTAAAGAAACTAAGGAACTTTCCCTTAATCTCAGGGTTTATAAGTGAGTCCCAGAGCCAGGAATTAAGCCCAACTCATGTAATTCCTGTTAAGAAAAGTCTGTACAGGTTCGAATTAAACACAGGAAAGCCTCATCCTGTCCTGTGCTGGTGCTCCAATGCACATATGAGAGATTACCCTGATATGCTATTTTGAGTTGAAGTCACTAACCTAGGTGACTTTAAAATGAGAAGTTATTACAGTGAAAAATCAAGGTCATAATTAGGTTGACACGGACGACTATGCTGTATTTTACAGGACTACTGTGGATGCACTTAATTAGCGCCGTCCTTAGAAGCCATACTGTGAACAAATGCCTTTGTTGCATGTGAGCATTCCCTTCAGGTACGGCCACCTCACACCTTAGGAAAAGTCAGACACAAAGGTTCAAAACTTCCCAGAGGGCAATAAAGGTTAAGTTCTGGAACTTTCTTACTGTGAGACCCGCAACTCCAATACCAACAATTCCGACGAGCTGGAGTTTAATACTGATTACGGTTTCAATTTCATCGATGCAATTCTGTTTTGGAAAAAATAAAAGTCAAGAATCAAAAATGATGGTATGTGAACACCCTCCTGATCCAATCCTTCTTTGTCTGAGAGCATTCTGAGTCACCATGCCAGCTTCTGCTCATGTGCGGACCATACCTCTTGGGTTCCATCATCTTAATAATCTTAAAGCAGGAATGTAGTTGTGGGAAAACTACACTCCTCCCTTTTGATGGAATTTTCCTGTTTAGGCCAATGGCTCCTTCAGACCTCTGAAATCTAATGGGAGGAGGCTATTTCTATGGGATCTGAGGCATCTTAAAATTTGAGAGCTCTTCTTACTATAACCAAACAAAAATAAAATATCCCTAAAATAATAACATCCTATTTTATATTGTCATTTATAATCTAAGAGACTATTTTTTTCCCTAAGGTAAGGTCTTATTCTAGCTCGGGCTGACCTGGAATTCACTATGGAGTCTCAGGGTGGCCTCGAACTCATGGTGATCCTCTTACCTTTGCCTCTCACATGCTGGGATTAAAGGCGTGCGCCACCACGTCTGGCTGTCTAAGAGACTTTTTATACATGGTCTAATTTACTATACAAGGGCAGGCATTTCCTATGTACAGGTTCAAATTAAACATAGGAAATCCACGACTTCGGAAAGCTAGATCTTGGAAGCTGGAAGACCATTCTGCCCTGTGGTGGATGGGCTGTGGGTCCCTATCCTTACCCACTAAAAGACCTGTGGAGCATGGGTTTGAAGAACCTTCATAGATAGGGGAAACTTCGGCAGCAGAACAGATCATCTGCGACCATTATTAGTTTTCCCAGCTTTGAAAGCTTCTATTGGGAGTCTTCCTCAGCAGCAGCATGCTCTCGATCTGATTGCATCCTTAGGCTGTGCAGACCTTTGCCACGGGTCTGCTCCTTCTGATACCCACGCAAGTGACACAAGCCTCACCAATCTCCTGTGCGTCCCCTCTCATACTGACCGTCTCGGCAAACATTTTTGAGCATCTCCTTTGTGTCAGACACTGGAAAGGGTTGGTGGAGAGGAAGAGTATGACAATTTCTTCTGCTCTCAGCTCAGTACAGAGGATGCAGACTGACCTTTAAATGTATTCTACTAAAGGAAACCCCACTGGACGCAGCAGCATTCTTACAGAATGCAGAAAACAGGAAATCAACCTACAGAACTGGAAGCATTTCTCTCCCTCACCTGGACTCTGAGATGTTCCCTTCCTTCATTGCCTGGTACTGTTGCAGGTAGCTGTCACACAAAGGGGACAAGTATGCCTCCTCAAAGGCAAAGAGATACTTTAGCCTGTGGGAGGCTAGCCTGCTCTTGCTCAGGGGTCTCCCTCACTCTCACCTCCTTAGGAAGGCTGCCAGCAGCCCCTTCCCTTCCTATACATTCAGCCTCTCATTCTTCATGGACATTCCCACTGACCAGGTGGTCCCATGTTCAACATGCTCCATCTAAAACAAACCCAAGTCTCATACTACTTGCTAGCTCTACCTTTTCCCTCCTTTCATTCAGAGCCGGTATCTTTTTATGAAAACCAAACAAACATGTATTAGCTTTCCTTAGTCATAAAGGAATACATGGTTATTGGAATTTGGAAAACAGATGTTCATAAAAAGAAAACTGAAAAAAATCTGTACTTCTACTAAGGTAGTAACTAGTGTTGTTGGTTCTTATGCATAAAGACATCCACACACTCAGTTCATGCTATGTAGTAAGCTGTGTGCTTTTTATTTTATTTTTTATTTCTTTTATTTACTGAGAGAGAGAGAGAGAGAGAGAGAGAGAGAGAGAGAGAGAGAGAGAAAGCATGCCAAGGCCTTCAACCACTGCAAACAAACTCTAGAAGCATGTACCACCTTGTGCTTACACGGGTCCTGGGGAATCAAACCTGGGTTCTTTGGCTTTGCAGGCTAGTGCCTTGACCTCTAAACCATCCCTTCATCCCCCTGGGTGCTTTTTAAACATAATGTGAAGAGACAAAAATGTCCTATTTCACTAATTTTTGAAACTGTGATTCCTAATGGCTATAAAATATTTCATCAGATGAAGTCATAATAATTTATTTAAACAATCCCCCATTGGTACATATTAGGAAGCCAATGCTTAGGCCTTAGTAATGCTGCAACCCCCCCATTGCACAAAAAATCTCAGTCCACAGTTTTTATTCTCTTTCCTTTGAATTCATTCTGAGAAGCAGAATTTCTGGATCAAAAGGAATGGACATATTTATCGCTCTAGGTTACATAATTGTACTAACTTCTAAGACTATGATACCAATTTTAAAAAAATATTTATCTCACGTCATTCTTGTCACACAAAAAAAATCTGGGCCAATTTCACAGGTTAAACAACAGCATCTCTTCATTTAAATTTGGACTAATTTTAAGATTGCTTTTAATTGCATATGCTTTTATGTGTTTAATAGGAATTTAGATTTTATCTCTAATGAACTCTCACTTTATGTCCTTGGCTCCAAGTCAAATTATATAATTACCTCTCATTGTGGGAGATGTTACTGAGGCATCATTACCCACAGGCAGTCTTCACTGGGCCACGCTGCTTCTGGTTTCTCCTAAGTGCCTTCCCCTGCACCCAGAGCACCATGCAAACTTATGCACGCCTCCAGTGTGCACTGCATCCATTCTCCTATTAGTTAGCATGTTTCTGCAGGCAGCGACCTTTCTCATTCATCTTTGTATCCACCTTGCCCAACACAGGTAGGTCTTGAACAGACAGGGAGCTGACTTCCCCTTCATGATGTCTGACCACTTCTCCCAGGGTCTCTATTTGGCCACTTCCTTTTTGCTCAACCTTAAATGGTTCCCTAGAGTTCTAATCTCATTTCTTCTTTTCTTCAAAATCTCATGAGACAAAGTCATATGGTAATTTTAAAATTCTGTAAGCTGCTGACACTCCAATGTCTCTCCTGAGCCACACACTAGATTTCCCAATTGTTTATTTGATATTTCCACTTGGGAGACTATCTGACTTCTTAAAAGCACTGTACTAGATGCTAAACAATTCCCTTTTTCAGTAACTGGCTCCTTTTCTGTTCCTCAGTTCAGCAAATAGAGGTAGAAGAGCCAGAAACTCTGCCGTGAATGCCCACCTTTCTCATAGCTAGCTAGTCATCATCCTGAATATTTTACCTTCTACTCTCCATTCTGATTGCTCCATACAGCTTGTCCCAGGTAACCTCACTGGGCTGAAATAGAGCAAAGGACTCAAGGAGTTCCCACTAAGATCAGAAACAAGACAGGGGTGTCCACTCTCACCACTGCTCTTCAACATAGTACTATAAATCCTAGCAATAAGGCAGGAGAAAGACATAAAAAGAATACAAATTGGGAAGGAAGAAGTCAAACTAGCACTATTTGCAGATGACATGATCCTATACATCAGTGACCCAAAAGACTACCAAAAGGTGATAAATTCCTTCAGCAGAGTGGCAGGGTACAAAATCAACACACAAAACCCAGTAGCTTCCCTATACGTAAAACATAAACACACAGAAAGACAAATCAGTGAGGCTGTCACATTTTCAATAGCCACAAGAAGAATACAAATACTTTGGAATAACACTAACCAAGGACGTGAAAGACCTACATACTGAAACATAAGAACACTCAAGAAAGAAACTGAGGAAGACAAGAGAAGATGGAAAGACCTCCCATATTCCTGGGTCCATAGAATTAATATTGTGAAAATGGCAATTCAACCAAAACCATTATACAAATTTAATGCAATACCAATAAAAATATCAGCATCATTCTTTACAGAGGTAGAAAAACAATCTCAAAATTCATATGGAACAGCAGCAGGCCTTGGATATCCAAACATATACTCAGCAAAAGAAACACCTTTGGAGGGATCACCATACCCAATCTAAAGCTCACTACAAAGCCATAGTAACAAAAACAGCATGGTACTGGAATAAAAACAGAAAGAAGACCAATGGAACAGAACTGAAGAATCAACTGGCTACTTTAAGTCCAGGCTATTCATTTTGCATCCACCCTCCACAATACTATCAGCAAACTTAATACAATGAAACTCCTATTCCTTCTGTGGATCCTAAACTGGCAGGATGAAGACAAGACTTTTCAATTCACAAGGCGGTTACCCAGGACCTTTGTGTAGCTATTTCCACCAGAACAGAACAGCACCTCCTGGAGAGAGGAGGGAGACTTGGTAGGCCCAGGAAAGTCACAAGAAACTTACAAGATGCAGGAGGTCCTTCCTCAAAGTCATAGCAGTCAATAACTGCTGGGGAGAGGAGGTGCTTTTGTGTCTTAACTGCCAGCAAGTTGTACAGGAGACTCCAGTGATGTGGCTTTCATTAGTTGTCACTCATATTGGGGTGGGCTTGTCATTGACATGGCCGCCCAAGCAACCCATGCTTCTATAAGTACCCCCTCACCCATGCCCCTGTCAGTAATCCCAATAAACTCATTGGTTCACCAAGCTGTCCTGAGACAGAATTATTTCTTTGGTCTGTGCTGGGTGGGTAAACAGAAATAGACACCCCAAGGAAAGTAATGCAACAGCCCTTGAAAAATAGGTTCCTTCTCTTTGAAGAACTTAACCTCCCTCAGGCATTCAGTGCTTTCTGCCTCTCCTCAAAACTATGTTTACCAGAATACAACTCTTGTCCCCATGCCTTTGTCCTGTTCCCCCAGCCTTTCTTCTGCTTACTGAACTCTCATTTATCCTTCAAGGTTCATCTTGACAATCACAGCTTCCCAAGGATTTAGGGTAAGTCGGCCTGCTCCCTCTAATGTAGCTTTCACTTAGTTCTTGTGGTGTTAACGGCCCCTTGCACATCTCCCCAGCCAGATGTGAGCCCTCTGAGGGTGGTGCTGTGTGCCTCATTCATTTCATCCAACTCAGAAAGACCTGGTATTTTGAATGGCAATTCCCACCAAGCTAAAACGTGCCTCTCCTCATCCGTATCATTGTCACATTCTCACATTTCTGTCACGCTGTGCTTTCTGCAGTTGTCACTGAATTCTGAATGTCACTGAAATTCTGGCAAAGGCCATTAACAGTGCACTAAGTATCAAACCCAACAATTTTTTTTTTCTATCTGCATTTATTCATCCACTTCTGAGCACTGGTCTGGACTCTCTGACTCTTACTCCTTCAGAGCCTGCTGCACTCAGATTATCTTTTAAATGACAACATCACTTCTTGTTCCTTACTCTGACCCTTTGCCTAGGTGTCTTCATTCACTCCTATGGCTTCAGCAACTGCCAATATGTTGAGACGCCCACCCCAGTGTCATCCTCAGAACTGGCTGTCCTATGGGTACCTAAAGTGAAACAGAACTGAAGTTGTCATCTGCTTCCAGGATCTTCTCATGTCACTATACTCACCTCTCTGAGCAGTGCCTCCGCCTCTCCAGTCACCCAAGCAAGAACCTGGAAACCCCAGGCTCCTTCCTGTCATGTACCACTCATCCCCAACAAGTCACCCTGTCCTATGCCTCTGTGGCCTTATCTCTTGAATGCTTCACTCTTTTTCCTTTCCACTCTTCCTCATCAGGTCACACAGGTGCCACCAGAGTGGTCTCCCTCCCTGAGTCTCCAGCCTTCCAGTTTGCCTTTTACACACAGCAGCTTGAGCGTTCTTCCTACAATGCAACAGCAATTTGTTTTCTTATTTATTTATTAGATAGAGAGAGGCAGATAGAGAGAAAGAGGGAGAGAAAAAGTGCATGTGCCAGGCCCTCCAGCCACTGCAAATAAACTCCAGATGCATGCGCCACCTTGGGCATCTGGCCTATGTGGGTCCTGAGGAATTGAACCTGAGTCCTTTGGCTTTGCAGGCAAGTACCTTAATCACTAAGCCATATCTCCAGCCTAATATTTTATTTTTATTTATTTATGAGAGAGAGAGAGAGAAAGAAAGAAGCAGAGAGAAAGAGAGGGGGGAACTCCAAATGCATGCACCACCATGTGTACTGGCTTACATGGGTGCTGGGGAATCAAACCTGGGTCCTTTGTCTTTGCAGGCAAGTGCCTTACCCCTTAAGCCATCTCCCCAGTGCAATTCACTTTCTACTGAAAGCAATGATTTCCTCAGACTTCCAGGTGGAAAATCATACCTCTGCTTGCCTCTCCCCAAAATGTCACTCAGCCTTCCCTCTGGGCTCCCTGTTCTCTACAGCACTGGAGTTGCCCACTAGCATGCTTCTGCTACTCTCTGTGCCTGGAAAGACCTCCCTTTGTCAAAACTCAGCTTAAGGTTAGCCTCTCTATAAAGCTTTCTTCACCCAGCTGTGTCTCCATGGTATGCTGGAAAGACTTCTTACACAAGCACCACAGTCACTGACTAATCTGTCAGGCCTCTGAGAGAAGGGACCATGTCTTCTTCTCTTGTACTGGGATAGTTCCAGATACAATACTGTAGTTTATCAGTGCCATGACTCTCCTAGAAAGACATGGGGCACACATACTTTTGGCCCTGGTGAGCTCAATTAATACCAAAAGCTGGTGGCGTCATAACTGGCAACTGAGTTGTCATCGTTCCCTGCGGTATAAGGAGAGTGTGACTCAACACTGCTGCTAATTTCACATGGTGGCATGAGGTGAGGCCTGGAATCTATTGGGAAACAACTTCTTAGAATCCCTCGAAGGTAGGCCCTGAGCCTCCTGGCCACCACCCTCACAGCAAAAGCATGTCACATCAAGGGCCTGTGTGTTGTGGGAGCCCTGGCAGAAGCAGCTTACCTTGTGGGCTAGAAGCTCCTTTGGACACGTGGGTTGGACCTGTTCAGAGCTTTCTTTTCCACAGCAATGAAACTAGAGGGTAAGAAAAAAGAATTAAGGACACAGGAGGCAGAGGTAGCGGCTCCAAGCCCGGGCACCACTACTGCCTGGCAGTGCCAAGGCGGCAATGCAGCTACGATGTTCACACTGCTATTTCTGGAAAGCAAGCTCAGAGTCCAGAGTTGAGCTAGCAAACCAAGAACATGACTTCTCTAAAGCTGCCTGGATTTTATGATAGGAAGTGATTTCAGACAACGCAAACAAGGCAGAAGGTAGTGGACGGTGTCTTCGTAAAGTGCTACTTTTCAGACACGAGCTGGGGACCTCAGAGTCCTTTTTTCAGCCTGGAAGTCCTATAGTCTATGGAAAAGCTAAAGCTTTATGAGTTTTGGGAAGGGTTCATTAACTGGGGACTGTCTGGGAAGGAGAGGAGAAGAGGCCGTAGTAAACTCCCAAGAGCAGGCTTAAAAAGTGCCTGGCAAACAGGTGCCCTGCCTAAGGACTGGCCTTTCCATACAAATGAGTCTGTGTGCTGCTTGATGCCCCTGAGGCACCTTCCAAGACACTCTTGTCATACATAGAGAACCAGGTACCTGAAAATACTTGGCCCACAAGTTCGCAGCTATGTTTCATATCAGTGTCTATGAAATCAGAACAGCTCTGGCCTGACCCATCACCTCTATATGCCTTCTTTGACTAACTATTTGTGGTTCTAAGCACTCCACTGACAGCACATACTCATGGAATGTTCCAGAAGGGAACAGAATTGTCTCTTGTGACCCCTCATCTTACAAATAAGAGAGCTAAGTGGTACAGGGACGTTAACTAACTTGCTCAGGGTTAGAAAGCTGCTAAGAGTCAGGACTCCAGCTTGGAATTAGCTTTCTAGCTTGAAGGCCATGCTTGCTTCTGCCATACCATGACGTCACTTCTGAGAGAGCCCGACATTCACATGGGCAGCTTGCTCAGTGTTCTTGTTCGGGCTCTTTGGTTTCTTCTGGGCACACACCCTAACTTCCTCCAGTGAGCTCTGTGGTAGACCTTATTCTAAGTTAGGGTTCCTCACAGAACACGCCAGACTCTCGTCGGGGCTAAAATCGGAAGCTGCTGCTTCCTTTTGCTGAATTTATTTTTATTTTTAATCTAGGTGTGTGAAGAACCTGCCTCAGACATGGTCACTAGAAGATGTGATGTCAGGGAGGAAATAAAGTTACTCACTGCTGAGTGGAAGGTAATGAGCGTCCCGTTTCCCTTTTCCCTGTCCTTAAGGTAATCACTGTAAGCCTCTTCATACATGCTCTGCACGTGGCGTATAGCCTGAAAAAAATACAACAGGAGGATTGAAGGCACAGTGAATGGGGGTGTTTCAAATGTTTTCTTTTACTCAAGGAAAATCCCCTCTTCCATGCCCTTCAAAAACACTGCATTTGCACATGCTCATCCGTATTTTAAGACAATTCTACACATATGGACCAGAACACACACTCTAGAGTTCCGAAGATGCTTTGGTGCATGGGAGGACAAACTCCGAGTTTCATAGACTGAACGGAACTCACAGGTCGAGGTTTGTAAGTCTGACAGGCTTTAGCATCATCTGGGCCCATGCCAGGCCCCGCTCAGAGACTGAGACACACCGATGGGCTGCAACCTACGTAACCATGGGTCTCCACCAGTTAAACAGATTCAAGATGTTTGTTGCCAGGGAAGATATTCTGCTTTCAGTTATCATATGCAGCTTAGAGAATACTTTCTGTAGTATAAACATAGGACCAAGCAGGGCTGTGGTGGCACACGCCTTTATTCCCAGCACTTGGGAGGCTGAGATAGGAGGAGCACCTCAAGTTCAAGGCCAGGCTGGGACTACAGAGTAAGTTCCACATCATCCTGACTTAGAGTGAGATCTTACCCCAGAAAACAACAACCACACCACCAAAAAAGACATAGGACATCAAATCTACAGAAATTTCAAACATCCTTTTTTTTTTTTTTCAAGGCAGGGTCTCACTCAAACATCTTTAAGTTTTACCTCTATATGGGGCAAAACTGAAACTAACCTGTGCATATAACCACCTATTTAGAACAGACATGAACTTTGCTTATTTTACCTATATTAAAAATATTTTTATTTATTTGTGTGTATGTATACATGTGCAACAGGGCCTCTTCTTGCTGCAAATGAATTCCAGATACATGAGTCGCTTTTGTGTTTGGCTTTATGTTGGTGGCTTAGGAATCAAATATGGGACAACAAGCTTTGGGGGCAAGTGCTTTTAACCTCTGAGCCATTTTCCCAGTCTATCTTTCCCATTGGTAAGTCCAAGTTTAGAAACACAGTATTGACGATATATGAATTAATTGGAAATGCAGTACTCTTAAAGTTCTATTCTTTCCTTTTGATTACTCTCTATCCTATAGTGTGTGCATTCTTCTAAAAGCCCACTCCCTCTGTGGACTCTCCTGATAACAAGCTGTTCTGAACACTAAGTTGTCACTTGCACACATTAGGTCAGAATTTACATTTTCATGGCAACATGCACCTGTCCAGGCCAAGCCTTACAGACAAATGAGTCAGACAATGGATGAGAAAGCAGATTCTCCCTTATGCCTCATTCTCATGTTCGTAATCATTTTGAACTAGGATAATCTTAAACTAGAGAACCTTTGAAAATCATAGACTAGTTTCTAAATCTAATAAAAGCTATGTATTATCTCCCCAGAAAATGTGTGCCCATAAATGCAGACACATACACGCTCACTTCTGTACACTACTAGATGGAAAGGTTTTACTTCAACTATGCTTTGGAGACTATTCTGTTTCCTACTAACATTTTTGGGATGAATATTTCATTAGGCTTTGCCATAAAGAGAACACTTTAACCACCATAAGGAAACATTGGAAGTGATTGTACTTACCACATCCTTGCCTATGAAAGCAAACACTCCCGTGGTTACTTCAGCAGCAAATATCACCAGGAGGCAGGTAAAAAACTGTTGAGAGAAAATACTACCTTCATTAATTTAATACCTTTTCAATTTATTTAGCCTCTTTGAATCTAGTTACACTGGAAAAGCATCAAGATTATGTGTTTGATGGGCTGGAGGGATGACTTAGTGGTTAAGGCGTTTGCCTACAAAGCCAAAGGACCCAGGTTTGATTCCCCAGGACCCACGTTAGCCAGATGCACAAGGGGGTGCATGCATCTGGAGTTCATTTGCAATGGCTGGAGGCCCTGGCATGCCCATTCTCTCTCTCTCTCTTTCTCTCTCCCCCTTTCTCTGTCAAATAAATAAATAAAAATAAAATATTAAAAAAGATTATGTGTTTGAACTGATCCACTTATTTACCCCGTAGGTGTCTTTATACAGTTTATAGCTTATGTCATTTTCATGTTCATTCATTCACTCAGCAATTGTTTGTTGAGTATCTACTCTGTGCCAGGTACTGTCCTTGGTGCTGGCTATACAACAGCATACAAGATTATCTGTCACTGTAAACCTTGTTATCAGGCAGGGAAGATATAATAAACTAGTAAAAACTAAAAAAGTTAATAATGGCTGGGTGTGGTGGCGCACACCTTTAATCCCAGCACTTGAGAGGCAGAGGTAGGAGGATCGCTGTGAGTTCGAGGCCAGCCTGAGAATACAGATCAGCCTGTGCTAGAGCGAGACCCTACCTCAAAAAAAAAAAAAAAAAAAGCCAATAAGGGAATTGTAGTCATATAGAAATCCCACCGCCTTGGACAATGCCTGGTGCGCATGTGCTAATACATACTTGATGAGCAAAATGTTCTAGAATGATAGGAAATAAGGCCTGAGACAGACAGTAACTGATGGGGCCTGGGCTCAAGGCAAGGCGTGAGATGAGCCTGTGGTCTGGAAGGCTCCTCTGGGGACAGGGAAAGAAGAGGCAAGTGTGGGTCTCCTCCCCTGCAGGACTTAGGTGTGCTTTGATCAAATAAAGCTACATGCAATGGGAACTGAGTGTGAGGCTGCCTGGCTAGGCTCCCTGTGGAGAAATACAAAAACTTACTTCCTACCCTTCTCCTCCTTTAGGCTTCACTGGTATTGACTGTAGTTAATAGAAACTTTTTTTTTTTTTTTTCTAAAGCAAAGGCTGCTGTTTGAAATAAACCACCAGAGGGACGTTTTTGATTGTTACTGATAAAAAAAAAAAAGCACATTCTTTGGTGCATGTGTGTGTTACCTTTAGGTGTCTATGCACCACCTTCTTTGAGATGGTCTCTTGCCGTTGCAAACAACGTCAGACTAGCTAGCCAGGGCACTTCAGATTTTCCTGGTTCCACCTCCCACTGTGATGTGTGTGCTGGGATCACAGAGGCATGCCCCACTTCACATCTGGCTTTACATGGGTGCTGGGGAATTGAACCCCGGGCCAGCAGGCTTTGTAAAAAGCAAGCACCTTTAACCACTGAGACACTTTCCCAGCTCCTGAGTTATTGATTTTACCCAGAAGTTTTCTCCTTGTAGATAAAGCACTTTCCTGATTCTGGGAACCTTCCAGCTGCCTCGCCACAGTGAACGTTATGTTCTTATAGAACAATCATGATCTCGCTGTATAATCCTAGGCACTTTTCCTCCCCAAACATCTTCATACTAATTACCTCATTTTCTTTTCACATTTTCCACATGAGGCGGAGACAAAGATAATATCATCTCACTCAGAAGATGAAGAAAGAAACCAGAGATCACGGAAGGGGCCATGATTCCTGGAGCTGGGACTCAAGTCACCTGACCTCCTTGGGCCATTTCTGCCCACTCCAACATGTTCATTCACTGAACCCCACTTACTGATCCGAGAACACACTGAGACTCCCGCATGGCTCCACAGCACCCAAAAAACCCCACGGCCATCATCAGGGCTCCGGCTCCAACCAGCACGTAGAGTCCTATGGAGGAGAGAGCAGGGAGAGCATTCAGAGCCCCGTGGAGCCCAGGGCCCCGGCGACAGCACTGTACCGTCAGTACTTGTGGTGGGGGCACTTTCTGAATACCAGTGATCTCTTCATACACGAGCTCACTCAACCTGCATGGTGGACTGAGGGAGCAGATTGAGCACAGCCATGGTGTAAGGTAGGGGCTGCGGTGACCCCCAAGGCACGCTGAAGGAAACCGAAGTGAAGGATGCTAAGGAAAGTGTTCAAGACACAAAGCCAGCAAGGGTCAGGAACCAGCTGTGCTCAGCTACTAATCGTCAGCACATGTCTCCTAATGTCCAAGACTGCATCTCAGGTTTGGCACCTTTGGGCAGGGGGAGCACTACCACCCCACACACCCAACGACCCTGAACAGGGGTGATCAGGAGCTTATACCAAAGCTGGGACAGACCAGGTCTTCTCCTGAACCCTTGGGCCGCTTCCCATCTAGGCTTAACGGCGGCCTCCGTCACTGAGGCCAAGTGTTGGTGGAGGTACAGGGGAGGAGAGCCTGAGTGGGGCTTTGAGTTGAGGACTGGAGCTTGGGACATAACAAAAAAAGCATTCGTTTTGCATGAATTTTCTGCTTCAGATGTCAACACCATGGATACTGGACACTCAGGAGTCTGTGTTACAAGAAAACAGTCAGTGAGGGCAGGAGATAAGGTAACAGCCACCAACAATATTATTCTGAGCACCACAGTCTAACCGACGGAGCTAACTGTCTACCGGACGCTAGGACTACATTAGCTGTACGCATGACTCATGTTTTCAGGCTTTGTTGTAAGCCCGTAGGGTAGATGTATTTGTGTAACCGTGGCAGTCCTGAGGCAGTGAGATAGTAGATCATTGCTCCACTGTCAAAGGAACTGGGCTCCAGAAGGTTAAGCAATTATTCCAAGGCCACAGAGATGATGTTTGTCCTTTCCATGAGGCCTTGCCTCCCTAGATAGCAGCAGCCTTTTTCCTGTGGCGATGTCACCTCCTAAGTCCCAGAATGGTTTTCTCGCAGATCAAGAACAGAACAGAAATGCCTGGCTCAGGGAGTCCTCAGGCAAGCTGTTGTGATTTCCTTCTCTGATCCCAAGATAACGTGGAACATGGTGCTAGCTAGGGCTGGTACCTGCCTCTCCAGGAGGCAAGAAATCGCCCTTTCCTCTTCTGCAGAAACAAACCCCTCCCATTCACTGGAAGTGCCCGCCCCTATGGGGAACCCCTGAGTCTGACCTTCAGGCACTTCCTGGGGCTCCTCTGGGTTGCCCACAGTGGTTGGTGCCCTGCTTCCTGCCCTGCCCAGCCGTCCTCACGGTCCTTCTGGGGGAGGGGTTGTGCGGAGGGGTTGACTGTGCAGTCTGAGGATCCTACATACCCCGGCGTTCCAGCCTATACGTACTTCCTCGATTTCCTTGTCTCTAAGAGGATGATTTCATGGGGAATGGATGTGATAACAAGAGAACTGATACCATATTAAAAATAATAGTATTGTTGGCCCTTACTGTCAACACCTTATTTATTTTATTTTTTGCTTTTTAGACGTAGGGTCTCACTGTAGCTCAGGCTGACCTGGAATTCACTACGTAGTCTCAGGGTGGCCTCCAACTCATGGCGATCCTCCTACCTCTGCCTCCCAGTGCTGGGATTAAAGGTGTGTGCCACCATGCCTGGCTACCTTATTTTTTTTAAAATAACTTTTGAAAATATTTTATCTTTATTTATTTATTAGAGAGAGAGAGGGAGAGAGAGAGAGAAAAGCAGAGAAAGAGACAGAATGGGTGCGCCAGGGCCTCTAGCCACTGTAAACAAACTCCAGATGCATGTGCATCTGGCTTATGTGGGTATTGGGGAATTGAACCTAGGGCCTTTGGCTTTGCAGGCAAGCGCTTTAACTGCTAAGCCATCTCTCCAGCCCTATCTCACTGTTTTAAACAATGTCTTCTTCCTTTTTCAAAGCTCTCTCATTCCCTGCATCTCACTGCCTCCCCATCACTGCTGTCTTACAGGTCACAGGAAAGATGGTTGCACCCCGGCCACTCCTCAGCCAGCACTTCTCACTGAAACAGGCCGAAGGAAGGGGATGGCAGCGACGCAGTGCTCAGCTACCGCAGGATGTCTCAGGGGTGGCCCACCCGTGTGTGTGTGTTCATGTGTGCATGTGTGTACGGAGCCCAGAGGACAAGCTTGGCTGTCCTTTCTCAGGAAGCCATCCACCTATTTTTTAAACAGGCAGTCTCTCATCGGTGTGGGACAAGCCTGATTAGGTTAGACTGGCTGGCCAGCAAGCCCCAGGGATCTGCGCGTCTCCACCTCCACCACGAGTTTATGGCTTTTATGTGGGTTCTGGGAATCAAAGTCAGATCCTCATGCCTGTGAGGCAAGCGCTTCACTGATTGAGCTATCTCCTAGCCCCAAGAGGGCCCACCTTAGTGCACTGATTTCTTGCTTAAAAATCTTCATTGCTCCTCACTACTACTGCTGGAACTGCTGCATGACACAGTGCTCAGACTTCATGGAGTTGGAGTCGCAAGGTTGGGATCAGCCCCCTAAATCCTCATCTAGCCTACACTACAGCCACATGGGAATCATCGTGTCCTGCTCTTGGGTGACTTGTACCTTTGCAGGTTTCTCTGTGTAGATTTCAAATCTATAAACAAACCTTACTTTCCCCTGCCTAGAACAGGCCAGCACAAGGTAGAATTCCAAAGTTTGGGACTGGTTACCACATTCCTCTAAGCACTTGGTGCTTAGAGATGTATGCTGAGAACTCATGACCGCAAACATGGACCAAGTCACCAAAGAGCTGTGTTCTCCAGGGTCAGCCAGATGGGAATGAGAGCTTCACATCCTGAAAGAGCCTTGAACACAGAAGAGAAGGCTACTGCTATTGAGGAGACTGGGGCCCAGCGCGTAGAGGCCCAGAGAGCTGAGGAGTACAGCGGCTCCCTATTAAGGCATGTCCACTTGGGCTCTGTCTGCCAACACTCCTTGCATCTGAAGCAGTGAGCTTTCCAGAATATGGGTTCACTTGAACAATATTCCACACTTAGGTGCTCAGAACCTCAGAGCATATGGCAAAAACCAATGAAGTACCCCCAGCAGCTTCTATTCCCAAGGCTTCTCCACAGCAAACCGCGTTTGCATAAAAGGGCACCATTGTGGCTTTCTGTTACAAATGAGCACTGTGTGTGGAGCTGGAAGGAATTAGGAACTGCTCAAAAAGTCAAATTCCTTGGGCTGAATCGTGTTTCAAATCTGGATGTAAGGCTTCACAACAGAAAGCCACCAATGACTTCTGGGGATACCTTATTACGGTCTGCTGAACAAGAGCTGTTGGGGACTGAAGAGATGGCTCCGTGGGTAAGTCACTTGCCACACAACTCTTGAGTTCCTGAGTTTAGATCCTCAGACCCCAAGTAAAAAAGCTGGAAGCTGCAGGATTCTGTAATCGCAGTGCACCTACCATAAGGAGGAAGGAGCCGGGGATGGGAGAAAGCTCATGAACACGCAGAGGTGAACAATGGAATACTGGGTCAAAAGAGTCTGCTGCTGCCCCTGACCTCCATACGCTGTGGCCCACACACACTGGCCCTCACACACACTGATACACACACCAAATAAATAAGTAAATAAATAAATATATGTAAAAACAGCTGCTGGATGAATAAATTAATTTGTAGTCACTTTTTTTTTTGTTTTTTTGAGGCAGGGTCTCACGCTAGCTCAGGCTGACCTGGAATTTAATATGCCATCTAAGGCTGGCCTTGAACTCACAGCGATCCTCCTACCTCTGCCTTCCGCGTGCTGGGATTAGAGGTGTGTGCCATCACGCCTGGCTTGTATCCACATTTTAATTCCAAGATGGTTTCCCTTCCATGGCAGCACATGGAACAGATGTGTAATCTATGTAACGAATCCATCATGCCTCCTAAGTCCTATTTTCCTTGATTTGAAAAGAGAAAACCTATGGGAACTGCACTTTTTAAAAATCATTAATAGCTGGGCTTTGTGTTGCCAGCAATGGGCCCTCAAGGGGACGCTTTCTTCCCTGAAGGTCTTATCCACCCTTCTCTGATTCCATAGAGTCCTTGTAAAGCGAGTGGCATCACTTCAGTTAGCAAATACTTAAGAGGGCTTCTGAAAGGCCTGTTGGCATCAGCACACTTTACAATGCCTCCCATTGTTGGGAATGGATATTGGCAAGCTCATTAACGCCAGTGATTTTGGCAGCAGATGGTCTTACATAAGATCATGTTTTCAACCTAAAAATGTCTTATGTTCTGCAGAAAAAGTCTCCCTCCAAGCTTTCCTTGAGTTCACATAACTAATCATCCCACAGTATCCATGAAGACTGGTTCCAAAATCACCTAAATACCAAATCACGGGATGCTTGAGTTCCTCATAAGAAATGGCATAGTATCTGCATATAGTATACATATATCCTTCCATATACTTAAAAAATTATTTATTTATTTGCAAGCAGAGAGGGGGGGGGAGAGGGAGAGGTTGAGATGAGACAGAGAGGGAGAGAGAGAGAGAGAAAAAAAGAGAGAGACAGAGAGGGAGAGAGAGAGAGAATGGGCATTCCAGGACCTCTAGCCACTGCAAATGAACTCTAGACGCATGCATCCCCTTGTGCAACTGGCTTACATGGGTCCTGGGGAATCGAACCTGGGTCCTTTGACTTTGCAGGCAAGTGTCTTACCCGCTGAGCCATCCCTCCAGCCCCTTCCATATATTTTAAATCACCTTTAGGTTACTTGTAATGTCTTTAAAATGTTAAGTGGATATAGCTTCTGTACTGGATTATTTTAGGGAATAATGACCAAAAAAGTCTTTATATGTTCAGCACAGATGCACTGTTTCCAAGTGTCTTTCATCTGTGGCTGGTTGAATCTGTGGATGGCAGAGCAGTGGCTGTGGAACCCACAGTTCTGAGGGTCTACTGTCAACATCTAGAGTATTAAGTGTAGCTCAGTTCATGAGAAAGGGAAGGACTTGGTGTTCTCTAGGCGGCGGCGGCGGCAGGAGCACAGCAGCGATAGTTACTCAGCACGATTCGAGGTGCTTCACACGTTCAGACGCCATTGGCAGGAAGTTGATAGGAAGTACCACTTTCTGTTGGCTCAGCCTGCTCTGGGTGGCATCTGTACCCTGCACTCAACACACACCATCTCAAGAACCTGCTGGCTGAGATGGCCAATGGTATAAACTAGTCTCCACTCCTGATCCAACACTGTCCAAACTGCTCCATTATCTTTTTTCCTGTTCAGACGGTCCTTCCTCAGCATGATTTCAGGACGTGACTAGCAAGAGCTGGCATTTCCTCGAGAGCTCACCCCACAGCTGGCACTGCACTGCCACATTCATAGCTCGCAGCTGAAGAATCTGAGACATGGAGAATGAAGACTTCATAGTAAGGGAATAGAACTGGAAATGAACACCAAAATGCACACCCTGAACTTTACTTCCAACAGGACACAACAGTGGCTTTCTTAGCTAGAAATGTGCCTCGTTATAAATGCAGGAGGATTCTCTGTGGAGAAGTTCCTGGTCCTAAAAGTGATGACTCTTGGGGTTTCCTCTCTGGAAGAACAGAGCTGGGATCCAGAAATCTAGGCCTGTCGAGACTGACAGAAGGGACATCCTCTTCCTCAGGGTTGCTAATTATAATATGGAAAGAATTCTCTACTCCAACTTTCTGGAGGATACTTTGGAGAAATTGTCTTGCCATGGTAAGTTATCCCTCTCTGCTATCTAGCTCCTGTGGTGTCGGGTATGAGTGAAGAACAAGAAAAAATAAATGTTACCAGAGTGAGTCAGTGTTTAAAGAGGCAGGTCAGCCCGCTGATGCTCAGGAGTGGAGCACTTTCCTTCCACACAGCCTTCAGCCACAATCAAAGCCAGGCTTCAGGACTCTAAATTCAACAGGGAGAGGCAGCTGTAGCCAGGCTGTGACTCTGGGGAGCCAAGTGGCTCTTATTTGTGTGGGCAGCCCCCCTCCCCGATGGAGAAACCTGCTCATATCCTCTGTTCACAGACATGATCTCATGTGCTCCGGTACAGACTCCAGCTCCCTGGGGCCAAGGGGTCCACTCCACACTCTGTGCTCCTAGAAGGAAGACCCTGGGGCATCTGCCCATCCATGGAGGGACTGTCACAGGGCGTCATGTGGAAAGGTTGCTGGAATTTGGAAGCTGCAGGGGTTTTAAATAGGAATTTGCTGAAAGAGACCATAGTGGAGAAGGTCTGAATAACCACGGCTCTCTGGCTGAGCTCCATTCTGGCAGGGCTCTCATCTCCCCACCTTGGCCACTGAGGGATCAGAGCCCTGATCAGCCTCCAGGAGAAGGCCTGGGCCCGGAGGGACTCCACAGGAGGCAGCAGTCGCAGCCACTCTGACTAGTCTCTCCCCTTGTCCTCATTTCCCATAGCGCTGTCTGCCTGCCTTGGCTAGAATCTTCCACTCTGCTTGTCTTGCATTCAGCTTCATCATAGAGGAGAACTTCATTACCATGGAGGGAGAACCAGGGATGTCAGAAACGAAAGCATTTCCCCAAAGATGGGCCAATTCCTCCCACAAGTTTGCCTGTCCTCTATCTACCTAGAAGCAGAGAGTGAGACAATGCATGCCAGGCCTTCCTCACTCTAGGGTGGGTGGCACCCCACTTTCCTTCTTGTCCTCTTCCCTTCCCCATGATCCTCTTCATCCTCCCATGTAGGTGACACTGTAGGTAGGCACCACTGTGCCTGGCTGAGGCCTTAACTCTTTGAAGAACCACTTAAATGTGCCACTTGTTTTAAGATGGTCTTTAACAAAGTGCTGATAAGTATGAGCCCACTGCTCTGGCCTGGAACCTATTCTAAATAGAAAACACACAGATCAGCTGGCAGTGGTGGCATAGCCATGCCATCTCAGGACTTGGAAGGTGGAGGCAGGACGATCAGGAGCTCAGGTCATTCTCAGCCACATGGCGACTTCCAGGCCAGCCTACCTACATGACACTCTGCCTCAGAAAACAAAACAAAACAAAAAAACTACAAACAACAAAATAAAATTAAAAAAAGAAAACCTTCACAGATCAGATAATGGAGCCCTACAAAGTTTCCACAGCTGGCCCTTCTTCCTTCTGAAGCCCCATGGCCTCACACCAGATGCTTGAAGCAGCATAAATGGTGCCCTGGTATGTTTTGCTTCTTCTTTTGCTAGAGAACCGGTAGGTGCCTTATTTGGAAAATGATTTATATATTAAAAATATCTATTTCTATGAACATCTGTGTTGCTCTCCCTATTTTTAAGAAACGTTTGAAGTTAAGAAAATAGTCCCCTGCCTTCACAAGGAGTTTTTGTTGCCACTCTCCAGAGAGGAGCACTGGGTGTCAGCAGACCTGGGCTCTGGGTCAGCTCCAGCAGGAAGAGCCAGAGACCCATGACTGTCAGCCCCAGTTGCTTAGCTCTCTGCCACTTAGTTTCTTTATTGTGCTTAGTGCTAAGTTTCCATGAAAACTGGTTTTCCCAACCACTAGCACCGACCGTGAGCTGCTGTGGGCTGACCTGGGGAAGGTGTGGCTGAAGAGCTAAGGGTGAGTGTGTCAGTTACTTGCTTGCTGCTGTGACAAAATAGACCAGAAGCAGCTTATGGGAGGAATGGGTTTATCTTGGCTTACAGTTGCAAGGGGAAGAGTTTATCACTGCAGAGAAGGCATGGCAGCCATGGTGGCCAGAACTGGTCATATTCAGTTCAACAGTAAGGAAGCAGAGCACAGTGACAAAGGCTGCGGCTCAGCCAGTGCTCTGCTTTGCATACAGTCCAAGAATCAGGAGACCGTACTGGGGGAGGGTACTTCCGCTTCTACTAATGCAATCTAGAAAATCCCTCACTGGCATGATTTGCTTCCATGGTGATTATAAGTCTTGTCAAGATGACAACCAGAGACTAACCATCACACTGAGTGAACCCATATCTATGCTCTGCAGCACTGAGGACAACATGAAGGGTCTAGGCTCTGCCTGTGGACCTTTCTTTAACTCCTTTTCCTCTGTTAGATAAGCCAAACTCATTCATTCTCAATCCATGTGGCTTAAGACTTTTACTGTACCTCAAGCTCCTTGGCGGGCATGAAGATTTATGCCACAATGACCAGTTTGGAGATGGGCACAAGAGTTTGGCTGGAGACTGACTATAGGTGGATCTGTTGGAATAAGGGAGTCATATTCTTCTGCTAGGGTTAGGAATGTAGGACGGCTGACAGCCCTTCTATCAGGGGAGAGGAGACCTGCCTAATTACCAGCAAACACAGCCAAGATGGCCAGACGATGGGTGGATTCTGATCACATCATTGGAGTCCCTGAGATGAAAATTCATCATGGATTTTTACTTATGTCAATCACTGTATTTCTGTTCTGCTCAAGTCTGTCAGGGTTCTGTGACCGGCCATCATAGGAGGAGTCCTGACAGGTATGTCCATACAAATATAACATTAAAAACTTAACAGTGTTCTTGCTGCTTTGGCTTAGTTTAGAAAGCAAAGCAGGAAGCCGGGCGGTGGTGGCGCATGCTTTTAATCCCAGCACTTGGGAGCAGAGGTAGGAGGATCTCTGTGGGTTTGAGGCCAGCCTGAGACTACAGAGTGAATTCCAGGTCAGCCTGGGCTAGATCAAGACCCTACCTCAAAAAACAAACAAACAAACAAACAAACAAAAAATTAAGAAAACAAAGCAGGAATGTTTATGTAGATCTCATTCACCCTGCTGCTCAACACAGGCAGCTCTTGGGCTGGCAAACAAGCAGTCCCTATCTTTGTCACACTGCAGGTTAAACACTGACTTAAAGGAGAGGCACTTCCATCCATGGAAGTTTATTCAACTTGTTGGAGTTAGCAAATCATTACAGACAATTTTTAGGTTGAAACTCTATCTATACCTGTGAAATTGCTACCTGTACTTTGTTTCTGGAGCAATGCAGACTGGGATAGTGCCTGGGACAGCTTCTGTCTCTGGTCCCAACGACCACCTGTGCTCGCACCGTGTGGGAGGCTCCTTACTCTGGAGCTCAGGTTTCCACCAGAAAATCACGAATGATCACTCGCTGCTTGATTCTGTCATTGATGCTCTTTTTGCCATTTTGATTCCTCTGTCTCTGAGTTTATTTACTAAGCTTAATAATAACAGTTCTTTTATTTTTTAACTCTTTATTGACAACGTCCATATGTATATGCAATAAACCATGATAATCCCCTCCACCACCTACATTTTCTCCCTCCCAAATCTGTCCTCAACTGAATCCCTTCTTCTTTCCAATTAGACTCTCTTCTATTTTGATGTGATTTTTGCCCCTCTTAATTTGCAGGTCTTGAGTAGATAGTATCAGATACTGTGAGGTCATGAATATCAAGGCCATTTTGTGTCTGGAAGACAAGCTTATAAGCTAGTCTTCCCTTTGTCTCTTACATTCTTTTTTTCTTTTTCCCCCCTGATGTTGAATTTAACTTATTTTTAGCTTCCTACTTTGCCTTTATAATTCCTACTGTGAGCTACGTCCTTATTTCTTCAGGCCTGTCTGTATGAATAACTTGCCATGGTCTTTTAGTCCTATGGCTGCCATAAGTTTCCACTGCTCCAGATTAGTTTAAAACGTAGTACAGATACTACTGGGTCCCAAGGCCCAAAATCTGTCTGTTGTTTACCAAATTAACCATCACATTCAAGGCGCTTTCTGATTTCCAAGCAAGTAATCTCACTTTCTGTCATGGCCACTCCTCACTCCAGTGAGAGTCCTATCCCAGTGTGGGCTTGCTTATCCTTGGTGATCCCCATACTTCATCTAGTCTTTAAAACCGAATTCAAGTCTTTCTTGCCACAGCAGTTTGTGATGGCCTCTGCCTACCTCTGCTACATTTTTGCACAATGACCTTAGCTGACATGGCTGCTTTCCTCACAGGAAGAGAGGATCAGCTATGAGCTGCCCTTCAAGGGGATGGCCATGTCCCGAGTTAGGCCTGGAATCTCACTCTCCTTCTTTCCTCAGGATCTGGAGCCAGTGACCTGTGTTGGCCGTTTTTCCCTAGGCACAGACCACAAACAGCTAAGGCTTACTCTGTGGTCTGGTGCTGTCTACACGGACTCCCGTCTTGGGTCATTTGAAATCTAGAGAATGAGGAAAGCCCTGGAAAGGGATAAAGAACCTGAGGCACTAAACCTACCTCTACTCAGAGCACCAGCTGACAGGAAGCTCAGCCCTACCAGGAAGCGCCTCACCTCACTTCCTGCCTGCTGCTGGCCGAAGCTGGGACTATTGCCCCTCCCATGAGGCCTCTTGTGTGAGCACAGGCCTCATTGTGTCCTTCCCCATAGCCTTCTCCTCTACCAGCAGTTCCTACTCATGAGGGACTGGGATTTACACCTTCATTTTGAGCTATTTACTACACAATTTAAAAATCCAGATCAGGGGCTAAAGAGATGGCTTAGCAGTTAAGGTGCTTGCTTGTGAAGCCTAAGGACCTGTGTTCGATTCCCCAGTACCATGTAATCTAGCTGCACATGGCACATGTGTCTGGAGTTTGTTTGCAGTGCCTCGGGGTTCTGACATGCCCATTCTCTCTTTCTCCCCCTCAAATAAATCAAAATAAAACATTAAGAAAATAAAAATAAATAAAATTCCAGATCATAAGATAAAATTCTGATTCAGCAAGGAGCCCATGACACCCTGAAGGACCACTACCCAGAGGACAAAGGGAGTTTCTAATTCTTTAAAGTAAATTTTAGTTGCATTTCCTTGAGACTTCTTTAACTCAACAAATCAGTCTACGGCCATGGAAAGTGGAAGGAGCAGCAGGACCAAGCCTGCTCTACCCATCTCCCCAGGTGCAGGTGTGGCTCCTTCTCCTGCCCCCTGAGGGCCCACCCCATCCCACCAAAGACCAAGCCAGCTTCCGTTCTAAGCTTCCGAACGTCCGCGGCTAACGGCTAGGGGAAGTTAAAGCCACTTACCCATGTAGAAATACTCCGGGGACTTGTCCTCCGAGGATAGATCTTTTATGGTGCCTCCAAAGCGAAACCATAGTCCAAAAGCAATGACAGCCGAGCCTGCCAGCTGGAAGGTAAACATCACAGTGTCACATGGAGGGGAGGATGTGTACGCTGGCCAGAGAGCAGGTGACAGGCACAGGATGCCCAGGCAAGGAGAGATCGCCATGTAGAAAAGTCACCTAGGCTACTCTTCACCAGGGCAGGCCCTGGTGTGCTTAAGCAGACCGAGTTGGCCATGCCATCTGTTTGCCCCATGGGTCGGGCACTCATGGTGTGACTGGGTAGGGGGATGACTCGAAAATATTGTCCTAACAACATTCACACTGCAGATATCTGCTCCCTGCCTTAACTGTGCCTGTCTGGGCAAACGACCTCTTTGTCAACACTGGTGAGTGGCGACTCTCTCAGGTGTCAGGTCATCAAGAGCAAGTCGAACTCCAAGACCTGGGGGAACCCACTTTCTAAATTAGGATACAATATACCAGCCTCTAAGCCCACCCACATGAGACACTTCTGTTGCCCTCTCTCCCCAAGTCCTACACGGCGGCTGCTGCCCTGTTCCTGCCTGGCCTGGGGATGGTTTTGCACTCAGGGAATGAGCCTGACCTGTTTTTTTTTTTTCTTTTTCTTTTTTCGGTTGCTATTTTGAGTTTCCATGGAAAGTGAGAAAGGAAAAAATAATTTTCTGAAAAAGCATGGTTTGTGTGCCGTGTGGCTCATGGAGAGGCTGAGTGGCTGGCGCAGGCAGTGGCCGGGCAGGCTGGCGGCGGCTGGTAGAGTCATCACTCGGGTAACTCACCTTACTGTGAAGTTGCTAAGGGGCTCCATGTCTAAACTGGCAGCCTGTCTGCCATCTGGGGACTGTCACAGCCACACACCAGCAGGCTCCAGCCAAAGTGTTCTCTCCACAAACAGTACTCTCAAATTTCACTATATCATTCAATCGACACATGTTTACTGGGTCCCTTCTGGGTAACCTCCTGCCCTGTACCAACCTTTCCAGTGACTACTGGGCACACTAGCCTCCTACCAGACAACAAGTGTGGGTCTTCCCTTGCCTGAAAAGAAGAGAGTACACACAGATGCTTGCAGCAAGAAGTCAGGAGGAAACACGCAGAGAAGTAGACGTTTAATAAGGAGCAATCCAAGTCAGGGCAAGGGCACAGGATGCTCTGCGAGGACTCCTACCTCGCAGGGCAGCTTATAAGGGATCAGCGCTACCCTTTGGGACTACCTGGCCCACTTTACGAGTTCTTCCCCCACCACCTTCTGTGACTGACTGCTTTAGATGTGCACACGCCTTCAGTGAGGAGTTGGTGGGTTGAGTTCCACCAGCTGGATGCTCCCATGTGGAATAACTAATGGTTTCCAGCCCTCAAAGGAAGGCACTAATTGGATAATGTGAGGGGTAGCTGAAAGAACTGGGCTCAACCGCCTTTTGAAAGGCTTGCATTTTTAAAAAGGGCAGGCTGGCATGGAAATATATGAAATGAATCATGCTGAGACATTAGCAGTATTCATCTTCGGAGGGTGGGATTACAGGTGACTGTTCCTTCTATTTTCTAAAGGTTCTACATTCAGCATGTATTACTCTTCTAAGCTTAAAAACATGATTTTTAAAAAAAGCATTACACAGTACTTTTATGTTCAATATGGAAAGGTGGGTGTGCTTAACTCTGGAGAATGTTAGCTTTGGGGTCCTTGCAGGTACCGAGTAGGGAAGAGTGATGTCCTTGGTTAGCACTGACTCTAGAAGCATCCAGAGTTACTTGAGATGGGTCTGCCCAGCAAGCCTCACAGGTGACCCCGCTACCCTTGTCCCCACAATGTCTCTATGGAAAGACAGTTTCCAAACACAAAGCAAAATCTATTGACAAAGGCTCAAGGCCAAATCCAGCCACCACCAAGCAGACTGTGGAGGAGGTGACTGGTCCTAGGGACACCCTACTAGGAAGCCACATTTTTGGAATCTCTATACACAAACTCTAATTTATAGCCGTCTGGGATCATCCTCCCAGACGGAATCCATTCGTCCAGCTCTGGCACAGATGTGTTGGATGCATAATGGAAAATTAAAAGAGAGGTTGCAATTTAAAGCCACCAGGCAATGGGGAAAAAATCTGCGCTTGCTCATCCACACCCCCAACCAAACCACAAGGGTTTCCTCCTGAGTTAGGGAAACTGTGGCTTAGCTGAATGTCATCACTGTAGAAGGGAATCCTCTAAGCGTGCCTTGGGCTGTGCCAGGGACCCACAGGCAAAGAGCTGGTGAGGGCTGCTGGGCTGAGTGGTCCCTGTTTTGGGAGGAGGCATGTAGCTTATGAAATGCTCTATGTTTGCTGCACTTGGGCCAGGGTTACCACACACTAGAGATGGCCTGAAAAGAATTCACACTAGCCCAGTCAGGAGCAAAGCAAACAAGCTTAGCGTCAATAAGTTCTGATTACTTTCTTCCTTCCATAGAGCCAGAAGAGATCCTGTCCCCAGTGCCCCAAGGGAAGTTTTCAGGCTTCTCTAGTTCTAAATCATAACCCTATCAGGCCCAACTTCCTCTACGCCTTAATGATCTGTTTTGCATGCTTTCATGTCTACACCTCAGCCAAGGATAAGACAAGGAATGAGAGGCTGCCCCCCCTTTCTACCTGTCTTTGTCTTGCTGCCACCGTCATCTCCTTTCACTTTCTCCTTGCATGTTTAGTAAGACCCGGCCACTGTGTGGTCCAGGTCCAGGTCAGGTACTGTGCTCCCCACCACAGACATGATGGAAAGGCAGGACTCACGACCCACACGGAAGACAATCACACAGAGGAGGAGGCACAGTAAGGACCAGTAAGTGTGCTGAAGGGAGGAGTAAGCGCTTGCCAGGGGCAGGAGCCAAGTGCAACCACCAGCAGACAGCAGTCACTCAAGTCTGATTTCCACCTTGAAGGAAGTCACAGAGCAGGGAAGAATCAGAGGGTGCAGAAAGCACCAGGCGGAGGCAACAGTCAAGGGAAGGGCTTCATTCCTCACCTCCGTGCTGTGCTGGGACAGACCAGTGTGAGGGCATTCAATGTCAGCACGAGAGGCATGGGGGACAGCTGTGGCTCATGGCTTCTGCTTAGCTCACTGCCACGTAGGAAGCCCATGGCAGGTGCTTGAGCGGAAGGGAGGTGGGCCGCGCCTTCTGATGGGAGCAAGCAGGAGCTTGAGTTGGCTTGCTGCCAGACACAGTGAGCAGCCACAGCTAAAGGCCTGAGTGACCAAAGACTGCAGAGCTGACAGCAGGAAATGGATGCAAAGAGCCCTCAGGACCAGTGGGAACCCCTATAGCAACTAAGGAACAGTGCTGAGGGCAGCCCAGCTTCTAGGCCAGGAGCAGGACCATCCCTGGGTTTTGCAGAAGACCAGAAACATTGCTGCTTTTGGAATCGACTTTTTCATACAACAGCAGGCGCGGGATCTTGATGATAATCATTTAAATGCTTCATCTATTTACATTTGCAAGTAGAGAGAAAGAGAGAATGAGAATGAATGGGTGAGTCAGGACCTCTTACCACTGCAAATGACCTCTTTATGTGTCTCGCTTTACATGGGCACTGGAGAACCGAACCCCAGGCCATCAGGCTTTGCAAGCAAGCACCTTTAACTGTTGAGCCATCTCCTCAGCCCTTGATGCTAATCATTTAGAAAAGTACTTGCCGAGCACGGCTGTGAGCCAGGAGACAAGGATGCAGAGATGAGAAAGAACTGGCCCTTTCCCTGAAGTCTTCAGGGATCCCTGGAGAAGCCACGGGGTGGGAATCTAATGGCACAGGCCAGGACTCAATCCCTGGTCCAGCCAGTCAGCTTCACGAGAGGACACTAGGGTACCATTCTTGCCAGCATCATTCTTTCATTGCAGACCAGTGGTACACAAGGCATTCAGGAAATGTGAAGGGAACGCTGGGAGTGGCAGCACATGCCAGGAGTCCCCGTACTCAGGAGGCTGAGGCAGGAGTACGAGACGTTTGAGACTAGCCTTGGCTATATAGCAAGTAATCAGGCCAGCCAGGGCTATGTGGCAAGGTTCTGCCCCCAATTTTTTTTTAAAAGATAACATTTTTTTGGTGGGGGGAAGCACACCTACTAGTTGAACACATAAATAGGAGGAAAAACAGTGAGGAAAATTCATTGCAGGGAACAGTGACACAAGTCCATGTCAGCAGACAGGGGTCACTGGATATAGCCATGTTTTCATGGCAACTTTCTTCAGTAGCTAACCATATTCTAGAAAGTTCTCAGGACATACAAAATTGCAAATTGTAAGCATATGTCTTTAGAGAAGAGAGTCTGTGTTCAAAAACTAAGCAGAAGAAGGAATAGAAGACCTGGATTAGAGCATTGTTAAGGAAAATAAATGGGCAAAAAGTTGCCTTTAAGTAACAGCTATTGCCAAAAACAAGTCATGAAGCACGGCCATGAATACATTTTAATTTGGTTTTACTACACTTATTTCCACTTTCCTGGATTGCTGATAAAATGTCCTGTTTTGAGGATTTTTTTTTCCTAAGGGAAAAGGTTTTATGGGTTTGCAAATATGGAAGGCCTAGTCTAGCTGGAAGCAGAGAGTGCTGGGATGCGGAACCGCAGAGCCACTCCCCGGCCCTGGCATGTCCAGGGTGCCCAGCCCTCCCCTCCTAGACACCAGCCACCCTGGACCACAAAGCCCAGGGCACGTCACTTCTATCTGTGAATGAAGCCCAGCAGAGAGGCCCCTTTCTGGGTCGAGCGCATCCCCTGTGGGAACTCTGCACAGCACTCGTGGCTTTGCCTAGGTGGGAGACAAGGAATGGTTCAGATGTCAGACCAGTTTCTGTTTCTTCTTCCACTTAGGGGCCACTGGGCTCCTGCCCTGCCCCCGCAGCCGGCCGACACCCATTCACAGCTTTCCACTCTATGGTTACTTCCTCGGGGAAGCCTACCTTGGCCTAGATATGTGCCTTGCTAGATTGCTCACAGAACTGTTGCTATTTAAATATTCTTGCATTTTAAAAGCCTGAGCTCTGGGAGGGCAGGGACAGCTCTGGGGTGCTATATGCCAGGCTTTCCTCTCTGCCTTGCTGAGCATGCTCTGTGGGGAAGGACTGAGTGTGTCCTCCTTAGCCAAATTCACGTGTTGAAGCCTCCCCCCAATGGGATGGTTCTTGGAAATGTGGCCTCTGGAGAGTAATTAGGGTTAGATGAGATCATGGGGGTGGGCCCTCATGATGGCCTAGTGCCCTTATAGGAAGGGACACCACCGAGTCTGCATTCTCTCTTTCCACCACTAAGAATGATGTGAGCAGGAATCATCTGTGAGGGAGGAAGAGCTGGACTCAGGTCTCAGATGTCCAGTCTCCATAACTGTGAGAAACAAATTTCTATTGTTTAAGCCAAATAGTCTGTTTTTTTTTTTTTTATGTTACTGTCATTGGTTTAACTTTTAAAAAACATTTTATTAATTTATTTGAGAGAGAGAGAGAATGGGCACGCCAGAGCCTCTAGCCATCGCAAACGAACTCCAGATACATGTGCCACCTTGTACATGTGGCTTATGTGGGTACTGGGAAATTGAACCTGGGTTCATAGGCAAACTCCTTAACTGCTAACCCATCTCTCCGGCCCTGGTTTATGTTTTTGTTTGTTTTGAGACAGGATCTCACTTATGTAGCCCAGGCTGCCTTCAAGCATGCGATCTTCCTCCTGTTGCAGCCTCCCAAATGCTGGGTTACTGGCATGTGGCGGCATGCCCAGCTCCAATTTAGGGTATTTTTCTCTTCCTCTTCCCTTTGTCCTTTTCCTTCCTCTCCCTTCTCTCCCCTTCTATCTGTCAGGATTTGAGGATTGAACCCAGGGCCAGACATTGCGCTTGTATCTCAGCCTGAGCTGACAGGCTAACGGGAGGCACTGTGAACAGCCTCTCTCCCCTCCTCTAAGGAAATACTTTGTAACGTACTATTTTCAAATCCATCTGCAGCTGGGAAACACTAGTTACTGTGAGAACACAATGTTGAATATACTCAGCAAAACAGTCACCCACAGAAAAAGAAAACAATGGGAGAACATGAGTATCACTTGTGTGTCTTCTAAGCCTGCGTGCTGAGAAGCATGCGTAGACACAAGGAATAAACCTGTGTGTGCCTTTGACTGGCTGCAGGAATGAACGTGTCATACGGTTACAGCAACAAATACATATGTGGCCCTCAAATGAGAGAATGAACCACACCAGCTTATAGCATCCTTACCACCTCCTCTGAGAACATCACAGATGACTGAGCAGAAAGAATGTTCAGAGCTGGGGGTGGGGAGCAGTGTTGTGGATATCTTCTGGATGCCACATGGCTGTCACTACAGCTGTGGTTCCCTACACAAGATTGAATCCATCATTATCCCACCATGGATAGGGAGGGGCTCGTGGAGACCCACCTCTCCCTAAGAAGCTATCGGCAGCTAGTAGTTGCTATGGGAGGGGGAGTCGTACTCGTCAGTGGTGCATCTGCAGTTAAGTTACCTATAGACCAGTATATAGCCCTCCAACTCATGCTCAACAAGCCTAAGTTAACTCACTGTACAACAACACACAACAAAAGGACATGAAGTCGGAAGGGGATGTGAAGAAGGGGGTTGGTAGAAGAGGGAAAGAAGAGAGGAACAGGAGGCAAATATGGTCAAAAAACATTATATACACATACGAAATTATACACAAGAAAATAAAGAAAAAGAGAAAACCAGTCTTGTGGCCTTGCTTTTCCCAGGGGTGAATGCCGGGAGTGTACAGCCCTGCTCTGGCGTTCCTCGCATCTCGGAGGTGAAGGCATCCAAAACTGGAAATGCTTTAATCCTACAGTTTTCACTGCATGCTTTCAAACTAATGCCTGTGTGATGGTAATTCTCATCCTAGATGGAATCATAATGAGCACTCAATCTGATTGAACCCCATTATGCTTCCACAAAAGGATGCAGGCTCAGCCTTTTAGCAGGCAGACGTCAGAGGCACATTTGCCTTGGAAGATGACACTAATTTTCTCAAAGTGGAAAACCAGCTCTCTAGACTTTCATCCTCAGTGAAAGCAAACCCAGGATTCAGATGGCGCATTCTCAAAACCAAGGATTTTGTCAGAGAAAATACAAGTGCCGAGTGACAGTCAAGCCAAACAGCCTCTGAAGGACTCTGTTGCTATGCCCTTGACATCGGGCCCAGGGGAGGTGTGACTGGGAGGCAGGACCGCAGACATGGCAGGCTGAGAAGGCTGTCTGAAAATACTGGGCAGCTCCTTGAGGTCCAGTCTTCCGACCTTGCTGAGAACAAGTCCTCCTTCCCTCAGGTAAGAGCGCATTTTATTGTCAACCAAAACTTCACTTTCTGTGCCGATGGGAGGGGCTGCACTTCAAACCTTGATAGGGTCTGAAGCATGTATGCTGTTCCTCTCTAGAAAGAACATTTGGCTCTGTATTTGTGCCAAGCACACGTTCTTCTGGCTGTTGAGGTTGTTATCCATTTAACCTGTGCGGATCAGCTGACCTTGCTGGAGGTAGCTTAGAAGTTTAGTGGAGGAGAGACTGGCGGTGAATATCACCAGTTTGTGATATGTGTGTCCCCTCGTGGTACACGATGTTTTCTATCTGAACAGAAGTACTGGGGGAAGGAGAAGAGTAGGGCAGGAGAAAGATGATGGCGGAGTGGTTCTTTTTCTATACAGAAAAACAAAGTCACAGACCATTGGCTCACAATGTCAGTGAGCAGACGGCTGCATCAAGTGAAGATCACACCCACAGAGCTGAAACCCACCCTGTAAGTCAGAGAAGTGAACTGATCTCGATGTCTGCCTTAATCTTACCCAAGGATGAACTCTAGGAGGGGGAAAAGTGGTCTTTTCTATCTTCTTGGACTTCCTCCGGTAGCATCCAGCTGTGATTCCTCTGCTCTCACTTTCTGAATTCACAAACACCTTGAGAGCCATGGCTGCTGTGATAGCTCACTTACACTGAGCTTTAT
This sequence comes from Dipus sagitta, assembly GCA_036346955.1. NCBI lineage: Eukaryota > Metazoa > Chordata > Mammalia > Rodentia > Dipodidae > Dipus > Dipus sagitta. Next base: position 5,906,838 of record CM070788.1, on the reverse strand, counting down.
ATAGGCAAAGACAAGATATTCAGTGACATTCATGTTTCTCTCTAATATCCTTTATGGACGCTGAGAGGATGACTTTGGAGCAGATCATTAAGATTCTTAAATATTGACCAATAACAATTCTCTTTATTGAGTATTCATTATTATAAACGAGGGCAGAAATTTATGTATGTAGAACTTAGATTGGAACAAGTTAAAACACTTTGTCAGCGAGAAGTGCCCTTGGATGGAGTATAGTAGAAACTATGAAAACCTAGGTTGGTGTCCTATAGATGTTTTTCTCTTTTCAATAGCAGCATTATCAGAACCTTCCTGAAGTCAAGAAGCAGTGGGACTGGCCCCTTCCCAGATGCAGGATGACGGACCCAGCTTCCCATGCCATGAGCCTCCATCCCTGCCCTGGCCTCCCCCCGTTATAAGCTGGCTTTCCCAGTCACTTTTACAATGGAGAGGACAGTGCCTGGTATATATTCAGTAACTCTTGTCACCTGTTCTACAAGTTTTCTCTCTTCTGAGTGGTCACAGCATTACTCTGGGCATTACGTGCCCTGAGATAGGGTGGTATCTACATGTACATAGTACCCTGTGTAAAGGAGTTACATTGGAGAGAAATGGGGGTTCGAGCAACTGGGTTTGGATCAGATCCTGACACTTACTAGCCCTGTGGCTCATCCCTGGGCAAATCACTTAACTCCTCTGACCCTCAGCTAACCTATCTGCAAAGGAGAGGTAATGAGAGTGCTTCCTCATAGAGTAACCGAGATCAGCTACACGCAGGACTGTGAGTGCTGGGCACTTAGTCCTTTCATGCTGGTGGGCTCAGTAGTGTTATATTCAAACGGAAAGTCTACTATTTAATATGGGAACCCCGACTCTCACGGTACTCAAATTTTGTGTCCTGCCTTCTGCTAATTTTTTTATTGTTTTATTTATTTATTCATTAGATACAGAGGGGAGAGAAAGAGAGAGAGAGAGAAAGGGAGAGGGAGAGAGGGAGAGAGGGAGAGAATGGATGTGCCAGGGCCTCTAGCCATTGCAAATGAACTCCAGATACATATGCCACGATGTGCAACTGGCTAATGTGGGACCTGGAGAATCGAACCTGAGTCCGTAGGCTTCATAGGCAAGCGCCTTAATCGCTAAGCCATCTCTCCTGCCCCTTCTGCTAATTTTTGTTGGTAGTCCTCACCTACTTTCCTTAACAACTGGAATTCCCCTGAATTTTCTAAACTATACTAGAAATCTGGGGGCCTTTTATAGAAGCATCACCTCCATTTCTTTAAGTTAAGATGCAATGAAAGAAAATAATGGGCTGGAGAGATAACTTAATGGTTAAGGCTCTTGCCTGCAAAGCCTAAAGACCCATGTGTGACACTCCAGGCCCCATTTAAGCCAGACACACAAGGTAACACAAGTGTGTAAAGTTGCACATGTGCACAAGGTGGCACATGTGTCTGGATTCTGATTGTAGTGGCTGGAGGCTCTAGTGCACCAATTCTCTCTGTCTCATAAAAAATTGCAAAAAATGAAAAGGAAAATATGAAGGTGTATTTATGAAAGAAATCATAATTATATTCAGGATAGAGTGTCCAATAAAAATTTCTCCAATGGGGCTGGAGATATGGCTTAGTGGTTAAGGCACTTGCCTGTGAAGCCTAAAGAACCCAGGTTTGATTTCCCAGGGCCCATAAGCCAGATGCACAAGGTGGCGCATACATCTGGAGTTCATTTGCAATGGTTAGAGGCCCTGGTGTGCCAATCTTCTCTCTCTCTCTCTCTCTCTCTCTCTCTGAAATCAATAAATAAAATATTTAAAAGAATTTCTCCAATGGTGTGAACGTTCTCCATCTGTGCTGCCCAGTGCCATAGCTACTTGCTACCTACAGGCAACAAGCACAAGAATATTACATTTTATTTAATTCTCATTACTTTAGGTTTAAACAGCCACATGTGCTCACTAGCATAGCCACCATCTTGGACGGAGCAAACCTAGAAGTCACATACTCATCACAGTGTCCTCCTTCTCTCCCTGACTTGGAATGGTTAAGGCCTACGAACCACACACGACCCAGATCTGCCACGGGCAGCTCAGAGATGGGCACCTCTCTTCAACTTTCCTTTTCTCAGTGGTAACGTGGGGATGATGACAGCTGAGTTTCATAGGATAGCTCTGAGGACAGAAGGAGTGAGATGAGACTGTCAGGAGAGCAGCAGCCCAGGGCCTGCCCAGAGTAGGACTTACTGTTCTTGTCCTTCAGCCTTTGCTACTGAGATTAATGTTGTAAGCTGTCCCTTTCCACAGTGATTACTGATCTCCCCACCGAGGAGGGTCCTCAGTGCAAGGGGGGCAGGAGAGAGAGGACAAAAGAGGATAACCCAATGTGAATAAGACCAATTTGCAGTATGGCCATATATCTAAGTTTCCAATAAAACTTATTTTTAAAATAGACCTTATAAGTTTGTCTGGATACATATCTTTTCTCAGTTTCCATCTTGTTATTCCTCTGCCTTCAACTGGTCAGTGTTCTTAACCTCTCCACTGCTTTTGCCATATGTTGGGGTAGTTTATACATCTCTTTGCAACTGTATTTCTAGGATGCTTTGAGACTAACCCTAATGTGGCTGTAGCCACTCCCATCACAGACTTCACATCTTCCAAGCTAGTGGCACCTTAGTTTTGTTGAGATAGTGCCTTGCTATTCTTGCTATTCGACCTTCCTGCTCCAGCTTCCTAAGTGCTGGGATAATAGGTGTGTACCACCACACCCAGCTTATGCTGTAGATTTCACATGTCCCAATCCATTAAATAACAAAAAATGGAGTTAAAAAAGGGATCTTGGGCTGAAGAGATGGGTCAGAAGTTAGGGTACTTGCCTGCAAAGTCTAACAACCTGAGTTCAATTCCCCGTACCCACATAAATCCAGATACGCAAAGTGGCACATGCATCAAGTCGGTCTGCAGTGACCAGAGGCCCTGGAGCATTCATTCTCTCTGTCTCTCTTCTCTCTCTCTTTTCCTCTTTCTGTCCTCGCAAATAAATAAAAACATTAAAAAATGAGATATTGGACATACTAGCTACTGAGTGTGGTTTTTAGCTGCTATGAGATGGAGATAATTAAGCTTAATGAAAGTTATTATTATTGTTTTGTTATTTTTTTTTCTTTTTTGAGGTAGGGTCTCACTCTAGCCCAGGCTGACCTGGAATTCACTATGTATTCTCAGGGTGGCCTCGAACTCATGGGGATCCTCCTAGCTCTGTCTTCTGAGTGCTGGGATTAAAGGCATGTGCCACCATGCCCAGAGAAAGTTATTTTTAAAATAAGACTATGGGGGGGGGGGCTGGAGAGATGACTTAGTGCTTAAAGCACTTTCTGGCAAAGCCAAAGGACACAAGTTTGATTCCCAAGTACCCATGTAAAGCCAGCTGCACAAGGTGGTGCACGTGCCTGAGTTCATTTGCTAGAGACTCTGGCGCGCCCACTCTCCCCCCACCTCGCCTCTTTCTCTCTCCTTCTCTCCTCAAATAAATAAGTAAATGAAATATTAAAAAGATGGAAAAGAAAAGACTATGGGGAAGGTTACAAGGGGAAGAGGAGGAAGAGAAAGGGAAACAAAAAAATGCATGAAAAATGATATAATGAAACCTAATTATATGTCTGTATGCTAAAAATTGTTAAAGAAAATTCAAAATATATATGCTATGGAAATGGAGATGGCTGATTCATTACCAGATGGGATAATGTATGTGAAAACAATTTGTCAACTAAAACATATGAGTATTAGTTAGCATTGTTATTTTTGCCAAAGAGACTTAGAAAGGCAAGGCAAGGCAACTCCCATTCATCTGTAGGATGTCCTCCAGCTTACTGGATGTCACCATCGTATTGGCCTATTCTCCGTGCCTTCTCCTTCATGGCATGGCTTACTTCAGTGGTCAGGAGAGCATCACATGCTTTAATAAGGAGATCAACCCTGTTGTTAAGTCAACAGTATTGTTGAGGTTAGAGGTTGTAGCTCTTTTGTCACAAAGGGAGAGTGGAGACCCGAAGATACTGCAGAAATAATGATATGCAATGACACAGTGAAATGCAATGCATGATGGTAATTCTAGGAGCCATCAAGTACTAGTATAAAATGAATCTCAAAATGGTAATGACAAAGCAGTGGCTGCTGAAAGCAAGCCTAGAGGAGAAATGTCTCCCTGTCCCAGCTAGAAACATGAGTCTCTGACAGGTCTCATAGGACTTGAGGCCGCATCTAAAATCCTGGTTCTCAAAGCACCAGCACGAGTGTCATCTACAGATTTATCAGAGCTGCAGACATACTTATTCAGAGCATGTCACTGACAAGCCTCCAGGTACCTGTAAGGACACTGAAGTGGGAGAGGCCCTCGTCACCAAAGACTATTCCACTGCCATACCTTGGCTCCTACCTGGTAGCCCAGAGGCACAGCGGGGGCACCACAGCTCTGCAGGTCAGTGCTTATGAACCTGTCAATTGGACTGAAGACGGGATGCTGAGCACAATACAGCCCCTGACCTCCAGGTACAAAGACCAGACAGGAAATGAGCTGTAGCTCATCAACATCGATATGGAGGCTGAAGGCTGGAGCGCTCCTGATCTGGACCTGGGTCTTGATCTTCTTTAAATCACCAGCACTTAGCAGGATGTCCAGCAAGAGCAGATGCACAGCACATGTCTGCTGAGTGAATGAAGAATCGCTCCTTTGGCTTCCATGCCTTCCATAAGCTGTAAGACTCCTGCCACGTTGACTGGCTGGAGTAGGGTACGTGCTTGCTCCTTCTTACATTTATGGACCTCCTGAATGGTAGGTTTCACATTCCCACTTGCACTTCATGTTTAAATTTTACCTTTACGAACATCCTAGGGTTTTGAGCATGTACTATGTGCATGTACCCGTCTTCAAGTTTACGTATACTAATTTGTTTGAGCTGCACAGACATCATAGAGGGATGCACGTACTGCTTTATTTTGTTCATTTTAGAGGTGACAGAATGGAGGCCTAAAGAGATCAAACAACTTGCTCCTATCCCCAAAGTAGTCAGGAATAAACTAAGGCAATGTGGTACCAGAATCTCCCTTTTAGGCTAGGACCTGGCTTTGGATTGCCATACTGCAGAGACCTGCCCTGGTCCACAAGTCTTGTCAGACTGGGCCTACTTGGGTCTCTTTGCTCCTCCAGCAACTCTAGGTCTTTGGTCCACAGTAGGGGAGGCTGGTCTCTTCCCACTTTGGCAGAATTCAGCAATGAAGGCTATCCTTCAGCAGGTTGGTGGGGGCCTTCAAAGGATACTTTTCTTCCCTCTCTTACTCCCTTCATTCCTTCCTTCTTCCTCCCCTTCCTCTTCCAACTTTTCCAATAGGTCACTGCTCTGACATTACTGCTGGAAATGTTCTGGAAGGAGGGGAAGGTGACTTCCATAAGCTTTGTCCTTCACCACCCAAACTGAGAAGACACTATCTTTCCACAACACCTGCTAGGCAACACCAAAAGGAAACCCAAAGTTGCATTAATCATAGGAGGAAAGGGGAGCAACTTCAGACTTGCCATATATGGCATCTCACTTTCAACAGAGAACAGCCCTGCTTCCTGTTGGACGTAACAACCAGAAACTCAGAGCAGCACAATGATAGGAAAACACTGAGCAGACAATAAGCAAGGAATAAACAGAGCCTAGGGTTTTCTTTAAACCAACATGTGTGGCTGGGTGGGTTGTGGTGTTTTATTTATATTGCTATGCAACAGAGAGGGAAAAAGAACAAACGTGATTTCAACGAAGGGCACAGGACTATACCAAGCTACCACACTATGTGACTGCAGTCAGACTTGACAGATGCTTGACGGCGTTTCAGGGTAGACATCAATCATGACAGCAGACATTAATTTAGTAGAGTTCCTGACTAGGCTCTACTTTTGTTTTTAGAAGTTTCCTGGTGGATGTGGCTGGCGCTCCAGGCCAGGGACAGAACTGTGCTGGCTCTGGCAGGTCTGGTTGAACGTCGAGACAACTTCAGGAGCGCTGCTGAGGGGAAACCTGAGCCCAGCTATCAGGATGAAGCCAGGAAAGGAATCCGGTAATGGCAGATCACAGAACATACATCTGATTTCTGACAGGACCAGGTACCTTACACCTCAGAAGGGCAGACGTCTAAGGGTGTTTGTAAATGTTACACTCGAAGTCATAGCCCAAACCTGCCTTCCAGGGAAATCCCTCCAACCAGGAAAAAACAACTCCAGAGACCAGGGTGGGGCTTCTCTGGGATCAGGTTCCTTTAGTGGTGTGAAGTACCTCAGTGATTTACCCACACAATTGCTTCCCACATGACAGTCGCCATCTGTTTCTGTTTGCTGTTTTCACTTGGTGGCACAAGTGTAGTGGGGAAGGCTGCCTACACCTGCTGCTCATTCACCAGCCAGCCACTGCTGCAGCGGGGGCGGGGGTCCTCCTAGCTCCCTACCCCGTTCAGGCAAAGTCCAGCCACTAGGCAACACGCAGGCAGTGACAGGCCCAGTCTCTGGATCAAGTTAACGGGTGGCTGTTGGAAAATCAGGAAGGCTGTGTATGCTGTTTTCTAACCTGTAGACCCATTCATTCATTCCCTAGATATGTTTTAGTAGTTCTACATGCTGGCCACCATTCCAGGTGATGTGCACATGGTAGTGAACATAGCAGGATAAAACGTTCTGCCCTCAGAGATTAGAAGTTCTAGTGGGGACAATGCCCAAGTATAAATTAGTCATCCACCAAAGAAGTCGTGTGCTTTGCTCCTCAGCTGGTAGCTCAACTTTCCCCACCCTAATTCCGCCACCTTAACAGTCTCCCTCACCATCTCCTTCAGGAGGCTTTAAAAAAATCTTTTTTTCATTTTTACTATTTATTTGAGAGCAACAGACAGAGAAAGAGGCAGACAGAGAGAGAATGGGAACGCCAGGGTCTCCAGCCACTGCAAACAAACTCCAGATGCACGCGCCCCCTTGTGCATGCGCCCCCTTGTGCATCTGGCTAACGTGTGTCCTGGGGAATCAAGCCTCGAACCGGGTCCTTAGGCTTCACAGGCAAGCGCTTAACCACTAAGCCATCTCTCCAGTCCATCCTTCAGGAGGCTTTTTAAAGGCTTCCTACCGGTATTGGGATTCCTTCTCTGAATTCCTGCATTTAGATCACACATAGAGAAGGCCATCCCTAACCTCAGTGGCTAACACGTGGAGGCTCTCAAATGTCACTGCCTTGATGCTTCCCGTCCTTACTGTGCTTATAATCAATGGTGTGAAGCTTGCCTCTTGGCTACTGGCTATCTCACCTTTTGTTCTTGTTCTGCATGAACCATTCCCATTTCCTCAGCTGGACCAGCAACTTATAGAACAGTGTTCTATGGTTACAGGTGACCCTTTGTTAGTAAATAGTGGCTCTCATGTGTGCCCATGGGCCAGGGTTATCTGGATGGCCTGCTAGAATAGTTGGGGGGGGGTTCTCCCCCAAGGTTTCTGATGCAAGTCTGAGATGGGCTGAGAATGTGTGTTTCTGATAAATTCCTAGGGGACACTTGCTACTGACCAGGAGCCACATTCTTGGGAATCAGTGGTTAATTGAATGCACCATAGGGTTTAAGAGCAAGCAGACAGCCTTTGAGACTCTTGCCACTCAGCAGCTGTGTGACCATATTCTGTAAATGGGATGACAGGCCACACATCGGAACTGTGGTGAGGATGGAGCGAAAGGATGATGTAAATAAAGCGCCTAGCACTGCCCCTGACACGCTGAACACATTTCATAAGCCTGGAAAACCCGGTGCTGCAGCAGGTGCAGGATAGGCACTGAACGCAGCCTCGAGCTTCCTTCTCAAGCTCGCGGGAAACTATGAATGTGTACAGTGACAGTGAAAGGTGTCACTGCAGCATGACATCTATAATTAGCAACATGTGAAATTAAGCCAGACCACTGACAGCATACAACATAAGGGCCTTCAGAAATGCCTCTCCCTGCGGTGAGCTGGATGTGAACGTGCAGGTGTACAAAGCCTTGTGTATTTTTAAAGCGCAGGGGCTGTCCCCAGGTACCTCCTCCAAACCCTCCGTTGCTGAAGGATGTCGAAGATGACCACTTGGCCTCCAAAGAGCTTGGAGCTGGAGTCGCCCAGGCGTCTGGCTGATGGGTTGGCAGACCCAAGTGGAACCCGTCATTGAATAATTAATCACTTGCAGTCTTGGGAAGAGAACCTCCTCCGAGCAGATGTGACAATCACCTCCTCTAGCCCAGTAGTTTTAAAGCACCCAGCCCTTTATGGTCCCTCCCAAAGCAAGACCCACGTCTCCCCTCGGGGTCTATGTGAACAGTTACACTGGCTGGCATTTTCTTACAGAAAACCCAAGTGAGGTCAGAAAAGACTATTTTCAGACCTTTTCCAGTTCACCAGGGCACTTGGGACAGAGGATTCATGGGACCAGGGATGGGCTTGTCCTGGCCATGCCCTACTAACACGGGAGACCAGGGTTTGGCCCTCCCTTTGGGCCCCTCTCACCAGGAAATGCTATCAGATGTATGCCACCTTGCAAAGTTGAATGAGATCATCTAGGGGGTCAGTGGTTGTGGGCAGAGCGCATAAGGGGGATGCTGCTGGTCTCGCAAGCCCTTCCATCCCTCACCCCCTCACAGACGAGCACTCACCCAGTATCACCCAGCGGTACCCTCCCTCAATGCCACGGAAAAGAACAACCTTCCCCCTCTCCTGCAATTTTTCACTCTTGGTGGGTATTTCCTGAAGAAGCCAACACAGCCAGCGGAGTGCCCACACTCCCGGGGCCCAGGCCAGGCCGCCGAGCTCCCGCGGGGAGGCGGACCGCGGAGGGGGTGTGTGTGCACTGGAGGCTGCAGGGACGTGGGCTGCCAGGCCCCGACCCTCGGGAGATGAGCGCCGGCTGGGTCCCCGCACCTGGCGCCACCCGCAGGGCAATGACACCGAGGCAGAGGGGTCCTCCCGGGAAAGAGCGGCACGGGGGGTGGGGGGTCTCTCGGCTTCTCACGGGCTCTCCAGCTTCGACCTTCTCTCCTTCGGTCCCCCTCCATCCGCCCCTCCCTCTTTGTCTGCCGTCGCCTCCGGAGCACCCTGCCCTGGCTCTGGCGCCCGGTCCCCGGAGAGCCCGGCTCGTGCCCCGGTCCCCAGTCTAGCCCCGCCGGTTCGGGTCTCACCCAGAAGAGCAGGTTGAAGCCGAGCAGCAGGTACTTGATGCACCGCAGACCCCCACGGAAGCGCCCCATGCTGCGGTGCCGGCGGCGGGCTCCCGAGTCCCCAGGCCCGCGCGCCGAGCCCCGGGAGCGGTAGGCGCCGGCGGGAGGGGCGGGGCGGGGCCTCGGGGGCGGGGCTTCAGGCGCGGGGCGGGGCCTGGGCTCGGGGGCGGGGCCTCGGGGCGGGGACTCTAGCGACCCAGGGCGCTACGGGGGAAGAGGTCGCGGTCCCCAGGAGCCTGTCGCCCCCACTCCCGAGCCGGGGTCTCTCTCCTTCTTTCCTTCCCACAGGATGTCCGATCCTTTGCGAGGAGCAAGCGTCCGCAGGGACGCGGGCTGCATTTGGTCTCAGCCAGACTGACTGCCTTGAGGCCACAGTGATGGTGAAGTTATCCTCGGTGGCTATGGACACCCAGGAAGGCGGTTTTAGGTGGAAAAGCTAAGACCCGTGGCAGGGCACCCGGCCAGTGACCAGGGATGTGGTTCCCCGGCTCCCTGCCAGCGCACAGGCCGCGGAGACCGCGCTGGGGACCCTCCCTCTGTCCCTCCTCCAAGGACGCTTACCTTAATAGGCAAGAACTGGGAGAAGGCGCAGGAGCGGCCGCCCTGGGCCCTGACCCTGCTCCCCACCCTGTTCAGTTGGACAAGCCGGCCGGAGGGGGTCAGATTCTGCACATCCTGCTGGATTAGACCAGGGGAGGGCTTGAAAAGAGTCCAGATTCTTGCAGTCTACATTGTTGTGATGTGTAGATGGGATAAAAGGGGCGTTTAATTTTTTTTTTTTTTTGCTCTGTTTTTATTAAGTTTAGGCGGCTGGCTGGGAAATCAAGCTCCTACTCCCTTGACTAAGTGTCTACAATATGTGGTGTCAGACAGCACAGTGTTGGGGGGGGGGGAAAGCAGGAAAGTGTAAAATTCAGGGAGTTATGCATTAATTTAGCAACACTCCAAGTGCCAATTATAGGCAAGGCATAGTAGCAAGCCCCAGGGACTCCAGAAGACTGCCAGACCTGGTATGAGGTCTCTAGTGGTGGGCACAGATCACATTGGTAAATAAATAATTAGACCGAGGTGATGTGGGTGGGGAATACTGGGCAAGAATCTGGCCTCCCTGCCTTGGCCAAGTAAGGCTTTGCTAGGGAGAGTAGGCCTGATCCAGGCTTGAAGAATCCCAGCTGAGAAAAAGAACCGTCTTGAAGAGAGCATGTGCAAAATCCCAGGGGCAGACACAGGTCCTCCTGGGAGCTTGTGCAGTAAAGCAGGAGACAGAGCAAGGCAAAGGCGCGGGATTCAGAAAGCATTCAGGCCAATCGCAGCTGGCAGGCAGCTGACCAGCATGCACCCCTAACTATTACCCTTGGGGCTCAATTTCCTCATCCCAACCTGGAAGTGATAGCGTGGCTTCAAAGAGGTTTTGTGGAGACAAATGAGTTAATATGTATAAGATGTCCAAAGTTGTACCCAGCATTAGCAAATATGATGTAAAGGTTAGCCAGTATAGTACCACACTCTCAGCCAACCATTCAGGCGCCACCAGGTTGCCATCTTGGCTGACATCTGCGTTTGTGGACAGATGCTTGAACAGCTAGTGGATTTCGTTTATGAAAATGAGAAGAAAAATGAAAGTGCTGATTCTGGGAGTAACAGTGAAGCGGAGGCGAAGATAGAAGTCATTAATTATGCATAAGCAAAGCCTTCCTTTTAGTCACACTCACGGCTCTATATTTATCACCTGTTTTGCTATAAAGAGGAACTAAATTAATGAGTAGTGTGCTACCCAACAGGCACTCAACAAAACAACTGAATGAACATTGATATTTTACTTTAAGTGTATTGTTGAATTTTATGTCTCTAAGACAAAATATATTTAGAGATTACATATTTTATCCTCTCTAGGAACTGAACTATTGTGATATATCAATATATTGTTCTTCCAAGCTGTAATGCTAGCATATATATTTGTTTGGAGGATTATTGCATATCTGTCACGATACTTTTAAATTTTGAGTATTGACTTAGACAGCCCCCTTCAACAAAGTTATGTTTTAAGGAACTTTATAGGCCTAGCCTAAGAACACAGATGTGCACCACAATACCCAGCCTTAAGATAATCTATTGCCCTTGTAACTAGCTCATAAAATAAACTGACAGTTGTTGTGGTAACGGCCTGGGAGTAGTGGCTCCTAGTACCCAGCTGGTCTCTCTCCTCCTCAACATTGTTGGATATGGATGTTAGACTCTAGGTTGCTGTAGACTTCTTGGTACTAGCCAGGATACCAACCCAATACTGAGAACAATAAAATGGAAAGCTGGAAAAACCTGGAACATGCATGAATTTACTCCATCACAAAGTCAGCCAGTTCCAAAGCCCTTGTCATCTAGGTTTTCATGTGTATGTGTGTCATGTGTCATTGTGGCTGAGAGGTCTCTTAGCATATGACACATTACAAGAGTACATTGAAAGTAGAGAACCATGTTAAATGATATAATAAGGAAAATCAGCCATTAAACAAATTGTCATTGCTTTTAGAGCCACACATTTTCCTTGAAGAGCATATTGTGACTGTGAAGAATTGCCAAGAGAACCCCAGATCTGCCCACAGAATATGGCTAAACCACAGAACGAACATAACCGTCTTCTTACCTCCAGACTTCTTGTTACATAAGAAAAACCACAGCTTATCTTTAACGTTGTGCTCTGCTCTTGGAGCTGAGGTGTTCCTAATGACAGAGGGAAGACAATGTGCTCACTTTGGATGTGCTGAGTTTTAGATGTGGTGGAGAGGCAGATGGAGTAGAAATATGTTTGGGATTCTGGAGGAGGGTTTGGGCTACAAGCTTAAGGCAAGGATTCATTAGCAAGAAATCTTAACTTTCCCATACATGTGCTAGAAGATTATGAAAAAGCATCTCCCCTCATACTTTCCTCCCAACATTTTATTATGAATATTTTCAGACATTTGCAAAATTAAAATATTGAGCAGTGAACATCATGTCTTGGAGCCATAGAGTCTGCAATACACTTTTTTTTTTTTTTAAGTTCCATTACTTCTCTATACATCTGTCTTATTTGTTAATCTATTTTATATAATTTTGGGGGGCTTTGTGAGGTAGGGTCCCGCTCTAGCCCAGGCTCATCTGGAATGTACTACGTAGTCTCAGAGTGGCTTTGAACTCACAGCAATCCTCCCACCTCGGCCTCCTTGGTACTGAGATTAAAAGTGTATACCACCATGCCCAGTGGGGCGGTGGGGAGACACAGAAAGAATGGGCGAACCAGGCCCCCTAGCCATTGCAGACAAACTCCAGATGCATGCACCACTTTGTGCATCTGGTTTTACATGGATACTGGGGAATTGAACTTGGGTTGTTAGATTTTATGGGCAAGTGGCTAACCACTGAGAAAACTCCGCAGCACTAATTTTTTTTTTTTTTTTTTGATGTAGAGTTTCACTCTAGCCTAGGCTGGCCTTGAACTCAAGGTTAAAGGCCTGTGAGCCACCATGCCCAGCTCTTTTTTTTTTTTAACTTTTTCATGGTGCTGGGGATAGAACCTCATGCATGTCAGGCAAATGATCTACCACTGAGCTATGTCCTCAGCCTGCTAATCTATTTTAATATACTTTTCCAAGTGTTTCACTCCTAATCCCTTTAGCATAGATGACATTAACAACAGTTCAAATATTTGCTTAAAGAGAGGTTTTTTTCAGATAAAATTTATCTCAACTAGATATGCATATTTTAAGTTGTGTTTAGTGACACATGTCTTTAATCCCAGTATTTGGGAGGCAGAGAGAGGAGAATAAAGCATTCAAGTCTAGTATTGGCTACATATTGAGTTTTAGGCCCAGCCTAAGCTATTTGGGACCCTGATAGAAAATAAAAGTAATTTTTTTTTAAAAAAAGATATGTACACTTAAAGTAGACCACTTGGTAGTTTTTTTTGGAGGGGGGGTTCAAGGTAGGGTCTCACTGTAGCTCAGGCTGACCTGGAATTCACTATGTACTCTCAGGGTGGCCTTGAACTCTTGGGAATCCTCCTACCTCTGCCTCCTGAGTGCTGGGATTAAAGGCGTGTGCCACCACGCCCGGCCCACTTGATAGTTTTTGACAAATGCCCAAACATCACTAGTGTCCTCTACCACTTCCCAGGCAATATGTGCCCCCACCTCTCCTAGAGACAGTTTCTATTTTCTTTCACTGGAAATTAAATTTGCCTGTTCTAGATTTTCATACAAATGGAATAGTACAGTATTTACCTCCATGCATCTAAATTTATATATAAAATTATTTATTATGTTTCTGTTTTTAAACATGTCATTTCTGAGTTATCTTAAATATTAAAATTTTAATACAAAAAATTTTGCTTCTCTCATTTCAATGCACAGTAGAAGTGGCATGCCAGTGTGATCTGCTACCCGCCTCCTGCCATCTAGTTAAAAACACATGAACAGCAACGTGGCCTTGATATTCATGACCTCACAGTGGCTGATGCTACTGACACAAGACCTTCATAATAGGAGGAAAGAATATCATCAAAATAGAAGAGAGACTAGTTGGAAGGAAGATGGGATTTAGTAGAGGGGTGATGTGAGAGAGGGAAAGGGGAGGGGATTATGATCATGGTATATTGTCTATATGTATGGAAATTGTCAACAAAAAGTTTAAAAGAAACCATACGAACAAGCTTTTCTTTAATAGAAAGGAAATTTCACATCTTTTCATTTTATCCTTGAACCTATATTTTCATTCCACAACACACTCTTAATGCACTTTTACATTTGAAAGGTTTTTTTCTTGGATGTCTTTTTATACTTGTCTGGACAAAAATTGCTATGTTGTGATTGAAACAAATAGATACTTTTTTCTCCTCAATACCATAAGACTCTATGTGTCAATTAATTTCTTCTAGATTGAGTTAGTGTTAAAATTATTTTAGCTCAAAGTTGATTAAAATATCAAATATAATTTTAAATGTACAATTATTAAACATAAAGGGAAAGTATTACTAGAAATTCCTCTTTTGATATCAATAAATTTATCTTTATATTCCTTTGAGGTTAGCATTCAGCAATAGGTTTCTTTATGGCATCCTCATACATAATGTGTATCAATATATTTTGTTCTTATTTGTCCCTCTGTCATCTCTCATACTCCCTCCTCCACTCCAGTGGTCCCTTTAACTCCCAGTTAGTTCCTCCTTCTGCTTTCTTACTCCACATATTCCATTACCCTCTCTATTTCCCCCTCCCTTAAGATCTCCTCCCATCTTATGATGCCCTTTCTAGTTCTATGACTAAAACATGCACACACACATTCATGCACACATTATTTTATTTTTTAAAAATATTTATTTATTTATTTGAGAGAGAGGGTTTGGGCATGCCATCCAGATGCATGCGCCACCTTGTGTATCTGGCTTATGTGGGTACTAGGGAATTGAACCTGTATCCTTAGGCTTCACAGGCAAGCATCTTAACTGCTAAGCCACCTCTCTGGTCCTGCATAGGTTATTTTAAATCTAAGTACTGCATATGAGAAAAAACCATGGAACTTTCTTCTTAAATTTGCCCATTTTGCTTAACATAATGACTTCCATTTGCATCCGTGTTTTTTTTTTTTTTCTGGAAAAAATGCCATGAGTTCATTTTTCTTTATGGCTGCATAAAATTCCATTGTGGTGGTCACACCTTTAATCTGAGCACCCAAGAGGCAGAGGTAGGAGGATCACCATGAATTCTGGAACTACAGAGTGAGTTCCAAATCAGCCTGGGCTAGATTGAGACCCTACCTTGAAAAAAAAAAGGAAAAAGGAGTCCATTGTGCATATGTACCACATTTTCTTTATCTATTCATCAGCTGATAGATACCAAGACTGATCCTCCCCCCCCCTTTTTTTTTTTTTTTTTTTTTTGAGGTAGGGTTTCACTCTAGCCCAGGCTGATCTGGAATTCACTATGGAGTCTCAGGGTGGCCTTGAATTTACGGCAATCCTCCTACCTCTGCCTCCCGGGATTAAAGGCGTGTGCCACCACGCCTGGCTCTGATCCCCCTTTTAGCTACTGTGTGTAATGCAGTAATAAACATGGATGTGCAAATAGCAGCGGCATGCTGAATTACAGTCCTTCAGGTACAGACTCAAGGGTGCTACAGCTAAGTCAGATGGTAGCCCTAGTTTTCGTTCTTTGAGGAACCACTACACTGATCTCCACTGTGGCTATGTGAGTTGACATTCCCTCCAACAGTAAATAAGTGGTCTTTTCCCCACATCTTCACAAGCTCTTGTTGTCATATTTTTCTTGTGACAGCTATTTTAACTAGGATAAGGTAGAATCTTAAAGCAATTTTAATTTACATTTCCCTGGTGGCCAAGGGTGTTGAACACTTTTACAAGTATTTATTGGCCATTTCAGTTCATTAATCCATTTATTGATGGATAATGTGAATTTTGATGTTTAATTTTTGCCGTTATTTATATATCCTAGATATTTATCCTTTGTCTGATGTACTGCTTGCATATCAACATAAATTCTCTTAATGTTTTTCTTGCTTTTTTTGAGACAGGGTCTTGTTATGTAATCCAGGCTGAACTTGAGCTTTTGATCCCCCTGTCTCTGCCTCCACCTCCCAAGTGCTGGAATTACAGACTTATACTGCCACAGCCAGCTCCTTTAAACTTCTTCTGAAAGTCCCATTCACAGTTGGGTCTGTTATCAAAAACTATTTTGTTTTTATTTTTGTTTTTGTTTTTCGAGGTGGGGTTTCACTCTAGTTCAGGCTGACCTGGAATCCACTATGTAGTCTCAGAATGGCCTTGAACTCACAGGGATTTCCCTACCTCTGCCTCCCAAGAGCTGGGATTAAAGGTGTGAGCCACTATGCCCAGCCTCAGAAACTATTTTTGATGGTTAATCCAATTGGTTATCAATTCTATTTGGTCTTTCTTCAATTTTATTGAAAACATAGAGTTGTCACCTTTTTAACTAATAGGATATTAACTATTTACATGGTAGTTATTTGCTTTCTCAACACCTACAGCATTTTCAAGTTGGTTGGTGTGGAGGAAGAGACCTTCCTCACAGGTATATCCTCAGAGGGTTGATTGTAGGAAAGAATCACATGAAAATCAACTGCAGATCTGGAAGTTGATCCTCTCAAAACTGTTCTTGTTGTAGTTCCCTCTGGAAAGATTTCTTCTATCCCCAGATATGCATGCTCCTGGGACAGAGCACTTTTTAAGTCAGGAAGAAGGATGTGTCTGTGGAAATGATCAGTGTTGAGAACAGACACTGTAGAAAACACTGTAGAAAACATCTTCAGGGGCTGGAGAGATTGGTAAGCGGTTAACGCTCTTGCGTGCAAAGCCTAATGATTCGATTCAATCCCCAGTACCTAGGTGCCAGATGCACAGAGTGGCACATGCATCTGGAGTTCCTTTACAGCGGCTATAGGCCCTGGCGCATCCATTCTCACTGTGTCTCTCTTCTCTCTATCTCTCTGTGCTTGCAAATAAATAGATTAAATTACATTTTTAAAAAGAAAAAGAAAACATCTTCCATCATAATCATTAATTGATATCATCAACTTACAAAAAGAAAAGGCTTGTTTTGGCTTACAGTTCTGAAGTTCCTGTCCATGACAGACTGGGCCATTGCTCTGGGCCTGTGATGAGGTAGCACATCCTGGTGAAAGCACAGGATGGAGCAAAACCACTCACCTCACTGAGAGAAGAGAGAGCAGAAAAGGGAAGAGACTGGGGCCCGCACTACCCCCTTCTAGGACATGCTCCCAGTGGCCTGAAGCTTTCACCTTCAGCCCAACTTTCCAGTAGCACAAAGTTGAGGGACCAAGTTTTTTTTTTTTTTCTTTTTTGTTTCGAGGTAGGGTCTCACTCTAGCCCAGGCTGACCTGGAATTCACTATGTAGTCTCAGGGTGGCCTTGAACTCACAGCGATCCTAATACCTCTGCCTCCCGAGTGCTGGGATTAAAGGCATGGGCCACCACGCCCAGCTGGGATCAAGCTTTTACACTGGGAGGCATTCATGCACATCATAGCAAACTCTCACGAAGCCCAAGGAAGCAATGAGCAGAGGAGTAAGAGAAAAGTGGAAGAAAGTGGTTCCTGAAGGCTGAGGAAGGAAAAGTTTCTGCAAGGAGGGAGCAGACATATTGCTCAAGGCCTCGAGCTTGGTGACCTGGTGCCTCAGAATACCACGGCCTGGGCAAGGGCCACTTCAGAAAGGTGGGTGTGGGCAGAGGAGGAAGTGGATGGTGGAAAGTCACAATAATTGCTCTTTCAAGAGGCTTAGCTGTGAAAGTGGTGAAACAAGACTGGTGGAAGTTTTTATTTGTTTTTTTTTTTTTTTCTACTCCTTAATGAGTAAGGCAGAGACCTGCTCACAGTCCTTGGGAAAGGTGCTTGGGTGGGGGAAAGAGTGAAAAGAACAATGGCAAGAACAAGATCTCTGGTTAACTTGCTGAGAGCAGATGCCACAGGCTCACGTCCGGAAATGGGAGGAAATGGGCAAGAATGGAGGGCCGGTGTTTCCTTGGTCTCCTAATCCCAGCACGCAAGCTCTCTGTGCCCTGCACCCCATATATTGTGTGATTTTCAGCAACTGTGAAGTGCTTATTTTCCTTAGCAAACTTTGAAGCCTTTGCGTCTCTCCCAGAATTCCTTGTCCTTTTGTAAGTCATCTCAAAGCGCTGCCGCCATGGTAAGAGACGGCAGAGCCACTTCAGGACTGGCCTGACACTGACTTCAAAACCTGTGCCTTTTCTTCTCTCTCTCTTTTTTTTTTTTTTTGTTGCATAATGAGTTTATTTCTTGCCTACTCTTACCTTGAGGATGTAGCTCCTGGGAAGGCGGAACGGGTTTGGTTGGGGCCTCCTAATACACTCTATTCAGTGGCATTTCAGGCTTAACGTCACCAGCTCCAAACCACTGCAGCTGTCTAAACAGAAACTCAGGGCAGAAGGTGGCTTTGCCACCTGCCTGCTTCCCAAGGTTTTTGTTTTTACTTCATTTTGGCCTTTGTAAATTTTCTTCTTTTGTAGTAGTTCAGCAGTGTGTGTGTGTATGTGTGCACGCACAGTGTTTATGTGTTTGATCCATTGTTCTGTATTTAGTAGAGGAGGCAGTTCAGGATGTCAAGTCTGCCCTCTTGCCAGCACAGAAAGCCCAGTGTGCCTGCTGGCATAAGCTTGGTTTTGATAAGCTGGACATGAGTGGTTTTTCACTGCTGGGGTTGCTGTGTATGAGTCCTGTTGCTATGCACTTGTTGCTGGAAAACAGTCTGTGGACTTGGGGTTTCTAAACCAACCATTTCTTGGATGCTCAGAGACAGAAGGAAAGCAGGGGCCGCGCTGTGCTGATCACACCCATCACCATGGCCACGGGCTGCTGGAGTCTCCTCTCCCAGTGTTTTCCCAGCAGCAGTCAGGCAACAATAGCTTCTTTTGGTCATTTTCCTTTCAGCCTCTGGCATTTGCTGGTGACAGGAAGGATTGCACACATGCTTGTGGCGGTGTGAGACATGAGAGAAGGGACGATGACACAGGAGAAGAGAACAACCACCAATCCTGATGGATTGCTTCCAAAGACCCCAAGCAAAAGCCCGGCCTACTTTTGTTTTCATTCCTACAGAGGCTGGGGAGACAGGACATAACTCACTCAGGTCTGAGCTCTAAGTCTAAATGTTTATTCTGCATTATAAATGATTCCCATTTGAATCATCTGGATTAGGAAAAATGCTTTATAAAATTACACAATAATCACCTGATGCAATTTTAGTGTGATTTCCCTTTTCACTTTCAACAGGATCCAAAGACTAGAAACAAAATTACAGGTATGTAAGTTCTCTTATAGTACATTCCAAACATTCCAAAGTAAGACACAAGCTTGTGTCATTAGTCATCATAAAGAATCAGATCATGTGATATGGAGGGTGGTCAGTCCCAGACCTCAAAGCTGAAGACCCAGAAGAACCAGTGACGGTCTAATTTGAACCCAATGGCTCAGGAACCAGGAGAGATGGTAGAGAAGCTCCCGTCTGAAATTGGGAAGCTTACAGTCAAAATGAGGAATAAAAGCTGATATTTAAGGTCGAATTCCAAAGCAGGAAAAGATGGATGTCCTAGCTCAAGCAGCCAGCCAGGAGGAGTGCCCCATTCATTCATGACAGGTCAGTGCCTTGTTCTACTCAGGCCTCCAAATAATTGAATAAAGCTCACCTCCATTAAGAAAGGCAATCTACTTAATTCAATGGCATTGTCTAAATGTTAATGTTTTCTAAGAATACACTCACAGTCATACCTGGAAGGATATTTGATCAATTATTTGTGTCTCTCACTGTCTAGCTGTGTTGAATAGGCTAATGATTAAGTCAAATCAAATCACAAGGTGGGAATGCACAAATAACCACTGCCAGGAACCAAAAAATAATGAATTGCTATAGATATGCAAATGTTAGATAATAAGAAGAGGATAAGATAAATAATTCTATGTGAATACATTTAAAAACTGGATGAAATGCATTATCTGGATGTGGTGACGCATGCCTGTAATCATAATACTTGGGAGGTGGAAGCAAGCCTACGTGATACCTTGTCTCAACACACACACACACACACACACACAATCATCAAAACTGACTCAGTGAGAACAACAAAGTCTGAATAGTTCTACAATCTTTAAAGAAATCATATGTGATCTTTCCATAAAAAATAAAAACCAAAAGCCTGGGCCCAAAATGATCATCACTGGTGATTTCAAACATTCTATTTTGGAATAATTCTAACCTATGTAACTCTTCCAGAGAATAGATAAAGAAGGAACACTTAAAAACACTCAATTTATGACATCTTGAAACTTGAACCTAAAAAGACAGCGTTTTCTTCAGGGAAATTGAATGTCAATTTTATTCATGAACATAAATGCAAAAGTTCTTCAGCAAAATAATAACAAACAAAGTAAATTTAACCCCCCCCCCCAAATAACCAAGGAAACAACATGTAAAAGTTTTAACATATCATGACTCTGTAAGAGTTACTCTAGGGATGTAATGTTGGTTCTCATTTTAAAATCAATCAGTATAATCCAGCACATAAGTAAATTAGGGAAACCTATTTTATGACCATTCAACAGAAAAATATTTTTGATAAAATTAAATCTCAACCTACAGTAAAAATCTTAGACGACTGGGCATATATGAGAATGTATTAATATAAGGTAAATTTTGAGGCTCAGTACAAATCCCTGCTATCAGTGCTACTCAATATTATGCCAGAGGCTCAATCAGTCAAGAGAAACAAGCCAAGTGTGTAAGGTATAAAGTGAAATAAAATTGTCATTATTTGCAGATGATCTAGGTGTGTGCCCATTTGGATATAATGATACATTAATAGAATTAATAAGAGAGTTTATTAAACTTGCTAAAAATAAATGTAAGAATATCTTTTCATCATATCAATAAATAGAAAACTAACTTTAGTAGATATAGATTAAAATAGTATAAAACATCTGGCATATCAGAACTTTACAGGAAACATTTAAAATCATTATTGAGTGATAAGAAGGAGCAGTAAACAAAGAGACCCACTATATTCATCATGTAAAATCAGTGTGTAAGAATATGATTTCTCTCTAATTTGATATGTAGATTCAATGCATTTCCAATAAGATTGTTTTTCAGACACTTTTGGTTCCACATTGTAGACTGATTCTAAAATTTTTTATATGAAAATACAAAGGCCCGAGGATCCCCAAGGCTTGTACAATGATTCTAAAATTTTTATATGGAAATGCAAAGGCCTGAGGATCCCCAGGGCTTGTACACTGATTCTAAAATTTTTATATGGAAATGCAAAGGCCCGAGGATCCCCAGGGCTGTGGTGAAGAATAAGGAAGCAGGATCTTCACTGCTGGATAGCATGACACACATCGCTGCAGGGTCTAAAACAGTGTATTGGTCCTGGGAGAGCCTGTAAGCCCAAGTGGAAGAGAGCGTGGCTTTCATGTATGTGGACATGATTCAGGATAGAATCTGTATCACTGCTGTATAATGAGGGAGATACTCTTTAAACACGACCAGGTCAACTAGATATCCCCATGGGAAATAAATTAATCCCAACCTCACAGCACACACAACGATGCCACGGGTGTGCAGACTTACAAGAGAGCTGAAACTGTGAAACTTCCAGAAAGCATGTTTTATTGCTTCATTGATACTCAGTTCTCCCTGGGCTCATGGCTAAGTGACTTTTCTCAAAAGAGACTGCATGCATGTTCCCTCCTTCATTGTAAGGTTGGCTGTGACACTGGCTTTTGTGAAAGAGACCGCAGCGTGCCTACCTATCCTGAGCCTATGCCTCTTGGAGCCAGCACATCTGTGCGTGCCCTCTTGCCTTTAAACCGTCACCATGAGAAAGCTAGATCCACTGTCCCGGGAGGGAAAGGAGAGACATAAGGACTCCCTGGTTTTACCTTCCTCAGCCCACTTTACCTCAAGACAGACAGCCAGTCTCACATGAGCTCCTAGATAAGCTGACCTGAGCTCATGAGAGAGAATACAGAATGATTTTTGTTTTTAATCATTGAGTTTCAGGTTAGGTGGCACTAACTTATGGGAAGGCCATAGAGGCAAATGTGTATGACTTCCTGATAAGGAAATGTTTCTTAAGCACAAAGATGCCCAATTATCTTAAAAGGTTATGTTAAATTAAAATACCCTGTTTGGGCTGGAGAGATGGCTTAGCAGTTAAGGCCTGCAAAACCTAAGGACCCATGTTCAACTCTCCAGATCCCATGTAAGCCAGATGCGCAAAGATGAGGCAAGCGCAATGTTGCACATGTCCACTACATGACACAAGCATCTGAAGTTCAATTTCAGTGGCTAAGGCCCTGGCACTTCAATTTTCTCTTCTGTCTCCCTCCCTCTATCTCTCTCTCTAAAAAAAGATCCCTAGTTTATCAGGAGACCTTCAGTAAACAAACTATTATAGAACTGAAGGAGATAGCTATAATCACTCAAACAGCAAACACAAAACAAATGCCACTCCCCAAAAAACCCTCCCCAACCAGACAAGACAAAAACAAAAAGCACGTGACCCCTTAGTACCCACAAGCTCTGCATCTGTGAATTCAACCAACAACAGACCAAAGTCATCTTTAAAAAAAAAATAGCATCGAGGGCCTGGAGAGATGGCTTAGTGGTTAAGTGCTTGTCTGTGAAGCCTAAGGACCCTGGTTTGAGGCTCGATTCCCCAGGACCCATGTAAGTCAGATGCACAAGGTGGTGCATGCATCTGGAGTTTGTTTGCAGTGGCTGGAGGCCCTGGCATGCCCATTCATTCTCTGTCTGTTGCTCAAAATAAATAAATAAAAAATTAAAAAACAGCATCTGTATCAAGCAAGTTGTATTAGAAATGTAGAAACATTTTGTGCCATTCACTAAAAAATCTCCAATATGATAGCCATTTATATGGCATTTATTTGTATTAGATATAAATAAGCTAGAGATGATTTAAATAATGCGGAAAGATGTATGTAGATTACATGTAAATACTATGCCATTTCCATAGGGACTTAAGCATTTATGGGTTTGGGTATTGGCAGGGGTTGAGGGATCCTGAAACCCATCCCACTTGGATACCAAGGGGAGACTGTCTCCAAAATATTTAAAGAATTCCCGCATAGAAATAAAGGGCAGATAACACCATATAAAAGTGGGTAAAGGGGGAAGGGGCTGGAGAGATAGCAGTTAAGACATTTGCCTGCAAAGCCAAAGGACCCAGGTTCAATTCCCTAGGACCCACATAAGCCAGGTGCACAAGGTGCATGCATCTGGAGTTCATTTGCCCTGGTGTGCCCATTCTTTCTCTTGCTGTTAAATAAATAAATAAGTACATAGGCAAAAAAGACTTGGAGCATTTTACCAAAGAAGAAATCCTAACGGACATTAAATGTATGATGCTCTCAGTTTCAGAAATCAGAGAGATGTAAGTTGAAACCAGCAGCAAGCTGGTGGCCTGCGGCACAAGACTAAAACAGTTCTTGGAGAAAATATCAATCCACAATGACAGCCTAGAAACCTAGGAAATAGGGCATATGACATAATATTAACAAGCACATGCTGAGCTGTGTGGTGTAGTAACTTCACGCTTGTTACAAATCGAGTCTACACACCTTGGGCCCATGTGATTCCTCTGAAGGGTATAGAGAATAGGACAGGTTCCCTCTTCCTTGGGTTGATGCAGGGCAGAAAGAATGCTGAGAGAAGTGATGGGCTGAAGGGAATTTAGGAACTCAACTGCATTGTGGAAATCTTGGCTTCTTCTAAACTGTCTTCCTCTGTGCTTGTATGGTGTATAGGCCATGTGTTTGGGGGTGGGTCTAACCCTATCCACCTCCATGGACACATCCTAGTAAACCTGAGCCCACAAATCACAATCCCATCTCACTGGCCATAGATGGAGATAGTCAACTCTCTGTATCTGTTAATTCAAAATATTGTAGGGAGGGCTGGGGAAAATGGCTTAGCAGTTAAGGCGCTTGCCTCCAAAGTCTAAAGACCCAGGTTCAATTTTCCAGTACCCACGTAAAGCCAGATGCACAAAGTGGTACATGCATCTGGAGTTCATTTGCAGAGGCTAGAGGCCTTGACATGCGCATTTCTCTCTCTCTCTCTCTCTTTCTCATTCCTTGCAAATAAGTAAAAAGAAGTATAGGGGGGAAGTTGTAGTTGTACTGGAAAAGTAAAGATTCTTGTTCTTGTCATTCCCTAAATAATGTGGTATAGCAACTGCTTCCATAGCACTTACATTCTATTTGATATTATGAGTAATCTGGAGATGACTTAAGGAAAATGGTTACATACATATATTGTGTCATTTTATGTGGGGGATTTGAGCATCTACAGATTTCTGTATCCTTGGCACCCTGGAACCACTCCCCTAAGTAGACTGAATCAGAATGAAGACCCAGACCTTTTCTGGGAATTGAAGGAAGAGCATAAGCTCCTGGAGGACCTGAATGTGCTGCAGCCCCTTTGTTACAAGGAGGAACCTGGTCTCAGGACAAATGCCGTCCAGGGGAAGAAAAGACCAAGCCACGAAAATTACAGAAGAATTCCAGTTTGATTAGGTGCCTAAAAATCTTTCAGTTACTGAACTTAACAAACTACAGAATTCTTCTACTGTTTCAGCCAGTTTGGTTGGTGTTCTGCAAGTTGTATTAGAAAGCAAGAGTAGGAAACAGAACAACAGGTGATCAGAAAAGATAATTTTCCCAGAACCTAGTGATAGGAGAAGCACAGGTTACTTACTCCACTAGATACGGAGCAGAAGCTCTGTCAGCTTTGGGGCAGCTCTGAGGGGAATGATACTGCAATTGCTATATAAATATGACTATGGATTCCACTGACCCATAATAAGGAGGACAAGGTGGGAATACGAGGGGTCACGGGCATGAAGAGCTTCCATTTTAGCCAATGCATGAACACTGAGTTGGCATTTGGTAGGAATAAAGAAGAATGTTTAATGGATGCTTTGGGAGGACTGACACAGGGGTCAGTCTGCCCTATTCAGAGGACGTCAAGGGCTTGAATGTGTTTGCAGCATGGACTGTCTGTTTATAGGAATGGTGCTCCTGGGCAATGAGTGGAAGTGAGGGCATACTTGAGTATAATGGCATTTTAGGTCACCTTGTGACAGATCTTGTCTCTTTGTAGATTCTAAGTTTCTGGGGCTTTATTTTGTAGACAGCAGAACAATGACACATACATTTATGTTTATGATAAAGAACAAGGGACAGTGAGGAAAATGCATTCACAAAACACATAGTAATTGTGCAAGACTAGGAAAAATAATTAGATATGATCTCTGATCTCGAGAAGCCCATGGAAGTTCTGAAAGAGGAGGTGTTCACCCAAACAACATCAAGGTGGTTGGTGTAGAGTCCAGCGTGAGCGGTCCCAAGCACTCCACACATAGAAGGAAATTCAGAGAACCAAGGCTCTTTCTAGAATGGGGTGGGAGAAGCTTCAAGTGGTGTTGGCAGTGGAGGGCTGGGTCTTGAGTAACTAATGCGATTCAAAGATGGAGATTGGTGCCGGGGCAGACACTGGAGTGAGTGGTGTCTGTGTGGGATGTTGCTGTTACTCTGGCTAAAGTGTGGGACATTTGGAGAAGGCTCAGTGGGAGCCAAGGGCAGACCTTGATTGGCAGACCAAAGCATGTTTCCTGCAATATCCTATCACTAGGGGCACACGTGGTTTTTGTTGGTACATGATGAACATGTCAAAGTTTACTAGCTAGTATTTTTATATTAATGCACATGCAGCATACTAAATGATAATAGTACTTACAATGTGGCAAAGTAAAAACAAATGGGGGCAATTTAATCAGATTTCAGGAAATAGGCCTATATATGACAAGCATAATTAAAAACTTGGGGAAAAATGGGGCAAGGAGTTTAGGATATTTTTGGAATGTAGGCAGCTTAGAATTGAAGAGCAGGGTTCCAGTGCACGGTCAGCCTCAGAGCTGGTGTCCATGGATTGAACTGGAGAGGCAGAGCCCCAGGATACTACGGTGTGGTGGGAAGAGTGAGACCCACGTGGTCTTTCCACCTCCAGCTCCTCAGATTTGTCAGTTCTCACTGTAAATTCAGCAGCTTGCTTCATATGGAAGTGACATGTTTGTAAATGACTGGCTTTTTGCAAGACAGACATCTCTTGATTTTGGCAGTGGTGTTTTGAAGATTTGACACATTACATACCACAGTCTCATCTCTAGGCTCCTATTCTTAGAATCAATGACACTTTAAAAATTGGTTTCTATGAGAGAGGGAGAGAGAGAGATTGAGAGTGTGCGCACGAGAGAGAGAATTGGTGGGCCAGGGCCTCCAGCCACTACAATTGAATTCCAGACGTGTGTGCCACCTTGTGTGCAGGTGTGACCTTGTGCACTTGGGTCACCTTGTGTGTCTGGCTTTCATGGGACCCGGAGAGTTGAACACGAGTCCTTAAGTTTTGCAGGCAAGCACCTTAACCACTAAGCCATCTCACCAGCCCTCAATGACATTCTTAGTCTAAGCACCAGAAAGTTTTCATCTAAGGGCATTGGAAGAAGGAAAAGACATTTTGAGCAACTGCCAAGCTAGAGAGCCTCTGACCTGTACTGAGAATTCCAAGCTCTGTTTAAATGAAATTCAGCAGCAGGGAGGGAAGCAGAGGCTCTCTTTCCTTCCTAGTGTCCAGTTCTCCTGCACTTTCTATACTCATTCCTTTTGCAATGCCTACGTTCTTTGAAGCACGTGGATTTCTCAAGATATTGCAATCCACTTTGAAATGTTCTTCCTGTGAGAAATTATGCATTGAATTAGCATATTTGGGGCAAGATTTGCCAGTTCAGGAAGAAAACTCGCTGCATTGCCCTGCATGGATCTTCTGGAGAAGTGGCCGCGGCCCCTTCTGTGCTTCCTTCTTCCAGGCCGTCTCCAGCCCCACGTCCTACTCTTTGGTACTTGATCTGCATACTCAGAATCTCATCTCTAGCAACACAGATCTTCTCCTTCACCCTGTCTAGGGAAAGCACACCTCTGGGTCAGACAAAGACTTGGATAAAGAGGTTTATACATAAATTTTGATGAAGTGAGCAAATTCCGGCTCAGTTTCCTTTGCCCCTCTTACTGCATTTGGTGGCTTGTGTATTTAAGGTTGCTTTCTCTCTTTGAAGGCTATGGTTGAGTCAGAGAATGAAGCCTTGGAGAGAGTTTTATGACATGTGACCTCATTTGAGGTGCCATCTGGAAGCTTCTTTCTGTATTTCCCATCTCCCAAACCTCTAGATGGTTTGTCCTCTTGACAAGCTGCTGCCTGAAATAGTTTTCTTCTTGGGCAAAACCACAGGTACACCTAATCTGAACTTGATGACCCTGCAGCCTTTTCTTAGGACTCGTTAGAAGATGTATAATGTCATTTTCTTTCCTTGTGGTGCTGGGAATGAAACTCAAGGAAGTGGGTATGCTAGGGAAATGTTCTACCACTGAAGATATCGGCTTAATTTTGATGGATTTAATGGATTGTTTTTCTTGGTTCAAGATTTCTCCCTACTTTTTTTTGGGAGTGTTGCCCATTTCCTAGTGTTCCTTGGGGGGACACACTTCCCCTTGAAAGCTGTTTTATTGAGATGTTGTCAAACTAGAAGTTTTGTCTTCTGGCCACAGTGAAGTGGGCAGGTGAGCCAAGCTGAGTCCTGCAGGTTCTCTTTGGGGAGCCTCAACCTTGAGAGGTGTCACTGAGGCTGAAAGAATGGCTGGAGCCATTCATTCTGACAGAGGTGAGGCATCCCCAGCTACCTGGGTCTGTCCTCAGATGCTACAAAACATCCTCTTCCGAAACATTAACTTTTTGCTCAAGTAGACTAGACTTTGCTGCTGTTGCCAAAACTCTGAAAATATCATCTTCAATTCTCTGTTGTTAGTCCTTTTCCAGGCTTCTTTCTCACTTGGGGCTCTTTAATGACATCACAGTCTATCCAAGCTGCTCTAATAAAGAGCCACAGACTGTCTACCTTATAAAGAGAGTGTATTTTTCATAACTCTGGGGGTTTGAAGACCAAGATTAAGCTGATAGGCATGGTGTCTGGTGATGATGGTCTGCTTCATAGATGTCTGTTTCTAGAAGCGGCCTCACATGATGGAAGAAGCTGGCTACCTCTCTAAGCTCTCTGATAAGGGACCGGGACTCATTCATGAGGGGTGCACACTCATAACCTAGCCACCTCCCAAGAACCACCTCCTGATACTCTCACACTGGTCATTAGCTTTCCAGCATACGCATTTTGAGGCGATATAAGCATTTAGGCCATACCAAGTGGCTTCCCATTTCTCTTAGATTAAGACCCAAAATCCCAACCACAGCCTGCAAAGCCTGGTCATTCGTGGCCTCTCCTCCATGTGTCTCGTTCCCATTCAGTGTCCTCCTGGGCATTCCACGCTCACCGCCGGGACTGCATATGCTCGCTTAGCCTTCAGCATTCCTCCCCGCGCCCTCCTCAGTTCTTGACTGGGTTTGTTAGGTTAGAAGCTAGCCTGGGACACACGCAATATTTCTCCATTATAACGTTGTCACAATTTATAAGTACCAATACTGTTGGCCTTGTGTGAGAACAGATTCTACATCCATGGGATGCAACCAACTACAGGTCAAAAACATCTGAATAACAAATTGTGTCTGTCTCCTTGCTATTATTCCCCAATGAAAATAGTATAATAATATGTACATAGCATTTGCAGTGTTTTAGGTAAAGTAATGTAAAGATAAGCATTTGAGAGGTCGTGTGTAGTTATATGAAAATAATGTGCCATTTTATGTCAGGGTCTTGAGCCTGTGAAGATTAGGTATCTGCAGGGGTCCTGAGGGATGATCACCCATAACTGCATGTGGGTCACTGTGGATTTCCCTCACTAGATCATAAGCTTTGTGAGAGTAGGGACTAGGAACCATGTTTTTGTCCATGACTATATTCTGGTGTCTAACACAGCCAGCACTTGGTGTGTGGTAAGACCATGAAACATTTCACTGGACTATGCATTTAAAAATCCGTATGTCACCTGAGATATGGCCTGTGTTTCCACTCTTTTCTCCTGTGAGGCTTCCTGAGCTTCACCCGTGCTATTAAGGTTCTGGCCTGCAGTAGGCTGCGGTGGTCAATGACCTGATCGAGCATAGAGTCCAGATTGTTTTTAGCAGCTCTCCCTTCGCTGACCTTCCGTTACAGCCTCGCCTGATGTGCATCTTCTGCTACTTGATTATGTTCTCCTTCTCAGGCCCGTTTCCTCACAGGATTATTATATACTTGAAGGCAAGAACTAGACTGATGAGGAGTCATTCTTTTTGTTGTTGTTCTTTGTTTGAGTAGCTGGGCAGACATTGCCTAATTCATGTAATCTCCTTGAACCTTACTTTCTTCATCTCCAAAATGGGTGCAAAAATATATTCTACTGAGTATTACCTGGTGGTGGTGAGGACGCCAAGAAAATTACTAAGTGGAACATAAAATCTACAAAATATTTATCATTATTTTATGACTTTTCGATGTCTCATCACATTTGGTTATTTACAGGTATCCTCCAAATATGACAGTGCATTAATCAACATGCTCTTCTTCATGTAGTAAGGGAGATAAAAATGTATCTTTCCAGAGCCTCACTCAGAGGTAAGGTGCTCTCATGTTATCCTCACACTCCTCGCTTTACTAAGATGAAGCTGACACTAGGGCTTATTCAAGGTCACACAGATGACACATTGGGGGGCTGGGATTTGAATCCAAGTCACAGGCTCCAAGGCCAGTGCTCCTTGCAGGGTCCCCAATGCCTCTCTTGTCTGCAGGTCCCTTTTTAGCAGCCAACCCAAAATTGTACTTTCTTATGTGCCTCCTGTGTTCTAGGCAGTGTGCGGGTTGGTTTTCTACCTTTCTACCTCTATCAGCCTTTCCGAGAGATAACCTGGACTCTTAGCTTCAGGTGGGACCCAGGAAACGGCAACAGGCCACCTCTACCTATTGCAGTAATGGGAGAGAACTGGACACATTTGGGGGCAAGCAGAGTACTGTCCGCAATTTATAGGTTTTTTTTTTAACCTGCCTGGCACCATGGGATCACTTCCCCGCTCTTTCCCTTCGGCATTTACTTTCCTCTGTGGGAATTGCCTGGGTTTAATGCAACAAGAGACTTTCCTCAGGCGTTGGCGCCCTCTGCCGTCTCACTGAAGATTTGCAAGAACTTGGAGCCGGCTCCCGCAGCTCTCCCAAGAACCTTGTAAGGTGGACTCAAACCCTCAGTCTGACAGACTACGCAACTTTGTCCTTTACTGGATATTGACCGATTGGAGATGCCGGCAAGGTCCTCATCTGCACCAGAGCACCCGCAGGGCTCATAATATTTGGGCATTAAGCGGGTCAGTGAACGCGGTGCTCAACGTGGCCTGGGGTACAGCCAGTGATTTGTGACCAGCGACAAGGGCAGTGGTCATCTGCGCTGTGGGTGGGGCCACCCCATCTTCCCCGTGAGTCTCCTTGCAGGCAGCGTAGATGTCTCTGATCACATTGGGAACTGGCTTGGGTGTCCTGATGAGCTGGGCGTGAGGGAGGGGAGCGGAGGTCCCCGGCCTGCTAAAGCATTGCCCTGGCTGCTCTCAGGCTTCAGCGATGTGAAGCTTGGGGTGTCTTCCTCCTTCCATTGTCTCGGAGAACGCCTTTCTGAGACGGAGGTGCTAGAGCTAATGGAGAGTAGAAGTGGTCAGCTCACCGTCGTTCCTGCCTGGTGTGAGCAGGCCTCCTGAGGTGGGTCTCCCGGGATCTGGGTGTTGTGGTCAGAAGAGTGCTTGGGGCTTCCTGGTGTCGAGCTCCTAGGAAGAAGCGGCGTGGCTCCGGGCCTCAGGGGCCTGGTTTCATGGGATACTGGGTACCTGGGAGCCCGTGGCTTCTCCTCTGGGTCATGCTCTTCGTGGTTTCCAGTTTCCCCTCCTCTCAGCATCCCTAAGGAGCAGCGGCTCTTCCAGGCTTCATCCCTGGCAGCAAAGAAGAAGATCCAGGGCCCCGGGTGCTGAAGGCACACTCGGCCCTCGAGCACCTCTGCATTTGTGCGAGTCTCCCCCATGGGTGCTGCCTGGGACCCCACGTCTCCCAGCATAACCCGGTCTCAGTGCCACAAACCCTGCCTGCCACACAGGGGTTCAGCAAAGTGGGGAGGCTTTCCAAATGGTCTGTGTCCCGCAGCCCCCAGCTCCCCTGGCGTCCCAGCAGCATGATGTTTGGCTTGTGCTCCTTTTCTGCTGTCCCGCCTCGCTCACAACCCACGTGGGGCCTTAGGCTGGGCTTTGGGACTTTGCTGTGATGTAGAGTTGCCAGATAAAACTCTAGATGTCCAGTTAAATGTGAACTTCAGAGAGAAACAGAATCTCTTCATGTTAGTTTAAGTAGATCTCAAATATTGCATGGGGCATACTTATCCTAAGAAAATGATTCTTTGTTTACCTGAAACTCAAATTTAACGGTCTCTCTTGTATTCTTAGGCATAAATTGCAGCAGCCCTGTTCTGACCTGCTCCCCTCAGAGGGGCCTCCTGGAGCTGGGGAGCGCCAAACTTTCTAGGGGAGGTTCCTTCCTGGCTGATTGACGACAGGGACCTTGCCCTGGTTAATAAATGATTTCCTCCTCGGCCTGGCAGCTACTGGAAGACAGGGCTTGGGTTTTCCTCACTGCCACCCTCAGGTGCCCTGGTGGACCCAGCTTTGTGTGCGGGGTCTCCAGCTAGGATCTGCGAGCCCTGCACACGGTGGACATGGATCCCACTAGAGCTGAAACCCCGACGAGCCCTGGGGCTGCCCGCCTGCTGGAGGCACCACACTTCCGGAAATGGCAGCACACTGGTGAGGGCAGGAACCTCAGCGAGGAAGTTCTCCCTACCAGAGGTCTGGCCAGGGCAAGGCTGGGGTTAGTCCTGCACTAAGTGGGCTTCTTCTGGCCAGATGTGCCTTTCTCCTGTCTGCGAAGGAGGTGTGGGATGAGGCTGGCCTCAGGAAAGGTAGAGCTGGGATCAGAGGGAGGCCTGCTGCTCAGTCCATTGCTCGGCACCAGGCTTCCTTTCTGAGGCCAGGGGAGACTGGAAAGTTCCTCTGTTATGGCTTCTGTTCTCAGCGAAGAGGACCGGAAGTTCAAAGCCAAATATTCACTGCAGGCAAAGTGTGAACGCTTCAATGAGACTTACTGAATTATCCCCTTGAGGAGAACTCAGAGATCAGATCCCCCTACCCAGGCAGGTGGCATATGGATAGGGTCACTAATCTCAGGAAGATGGACAGGGGCACCTTCTGGTATTTCTGTTTTGAAAGTTCCCCTTTTTCTTTTGTAAAGGAAAACCCACTGTTATCCTTGGGTCATGAAGTTGCAGAGAGCTCACAAAGCCTGTGATCTGTGTGAGAGAGCCCCCAGGCTTCTCAGCTTCAAACCAGAGCCTCTTGATTCCTCACCAGCCCTCAGCCCTCCTCTCATCCCAGCAAATGCTCTTCTCTGAGAGGTACAAGGTTACCCTATGGCTCCCATGGGGCCCACCTGAGAGAGTGTCTTTTTTTTTTTTTTTTAAACAAGTGCAACCTTTTCTGCTTCAGTTTTGTCTCTCCCTCTTCCCTATTACCATTATCTTCTCTGCCACAATTTCAAATCCCCAAGTGCCCCTCTTCATCTTCTGTTGGGACTTGCCCACATTCTCTTGATGGTGGAAGGGTCCTCCTGTTGGTATTTCCCAACTGCAGCCCCTTCCCTTGGGCTTTTTCCTCTGTCCCCCACCCTTACCCACTGACAGCTCTTAGACAGTGATTAATGAGGTAGCTCTCATTCCATTGCTAGAGGGCAGAAAGGAAGGGGTGAATGAAAGTAAGGGGGCCTGGGTCAGGGGGTGGGTGGGCTTGTCTCTAAGAGGAGCCCCAAGGTCCTTTATAATACCTTGAACTTCATATGCTGATCCTTTTGTGGTCAATAAAGTAAGTTTAAAATATTTTAAATGAAAAGAATTTTTAGAAAGGACATTCCTCTCAGCATTAATGTTTTGGCAAGAGAAGAATTGCTTAATTATAAGACCCAAAATATTACCAAAATATTGATCATGTTAAAAATAAAAGAACTATTTTCATTATGTATCTTAAAATAAGTGGAATATGAGAGAAGATATTTAGGATGTATAGAACTTGCAAAAGATCAGTTCATGTTACATATACAGAACTCCTGCAATTCACATAAAAGAGTTGACATGAACAAAGGCTTCACAGAAAAGGAAGTGTGTGTGTGTGTGTGTGTGTGTGTGTGTGTTAAGTAAATATGAAGAGGTATTCAACCTCATTGGTAAATAATCAAGGAAAAGCAATTAAGATAGCAATTGATTAGTGCATATTTACTCAATTGGGAAATTTCAGCCTGTTAATATCGGGAATTGGAAAAGCTGTGACATCCGTTTATTATTCAGTGAGCTTGTTTCTGAGGCTGACTGAATTGGATGATCCTTCAGGCAGCCAGAACATGGCAATGAATAAAGGAGCTAAAAATACCAGTTCTTGTGGTGGCTTCCCGAGAGATGGACAATAGAAAACAGTTGGAATTACTAAATAAATTCAACAGCATGCCAGTAAGGAAGGTGCAGAGAGGCCAAACACGAGTGGCGGTAGAATAATTTTCTGAAGCTAAAATGAACTACTCAAGGCGTCCTTCATCGAGAAGGTGACATCTGAGGAAGACTTGAAGGACTTGAAGGAGTGCGTTGGGCAAATACCTGAGGAAGAGCATTCGGGCAGAGAGGAAGGCAGCACGAGAACCCCGAGGCAAGCCAGCAGCAGGGTTCTGTGCACCTTGTTGATCAGCATGGAACTTAGTACAACACCTTTGGAAAACAATTTGGCCTCATCTTGTGAATTTGAACAGTTCTACACTTAAATACACCCTCAAAAACACTCTTACGTGCATTCCAAGAGAAATGTACACAACTATCCACACAGACATATTTAAAGTAGAAAAAAACAGTCAAGTAGAAACATACTAAAAGCATGTTCTAAGTAGCTATTGTTGAATAACAAATAATCCAAAATGTGGCTTCTAACAACAGCCACTTAATATTGTTCTTGGTTTCTGTGGGTTAGAGGTTTGTTTGTACACGGTGGGGAAGGGATAGCTTGTGTCTCCTCCACAACCTCTGGGCAATCAGTGGGGAAGATGTGAAAATTGGGGGTGTCTCATCAACTGGGGTCTAGAGTTATGTGGGAGCCACACAGTTGTGGCTGCTGCTTTCTACCAGCTAGGATCTCAACTGGGCTGTTGGGCTGAAAACCTGCATGTGACATCTTTGTATGATCTTTCGACGGGATACCTTAGAGCTTCTCTCAAAAATGGTGTCTGGGTTCTCTCAACAGCATGTGGCTTTCAGGAGCAGAGCAGCAGTGCCTGAAATCTTCATGACTTAACTGTGGAAGTTGCACTATCCCCTGGTTTTACCCTCTGTGTGCAGGCAGACACCAGGCACATCGACATCGAAGGGAAGGAGACATAGACACCAACGCCTACACACCTAGTTGGGAAAAACACATCTTTGTAATATAAGCAAAGCATGTGTGATGGGAGCTACTGCTGTGACTGTTTTTGAAAAATATAACCTGCCACACTCCATCTTCACAGCCCTTCTCTATGTGAAATACACTCGTCCTTCCCCTAATACCTCTAGGACTTACCCCATGATCTGGTCAGCTTGAGCTTTAGGACTCATAATTTAAACGAGGCCCAAGTATGAATGAAGGTACCCACGTGTGGTCCTCAAGGAAAACTTGAATGGGTTCCTCCCTATGTGCATTAAAGACATAAGTTTCTGTCCCACGCAGACAACACACCATGCTGGGTTAGGCATAAGCAGTAGAACCCTCATGTCATAAAGAGGGAATGATCATACACAGAGCAGCCACTGGCCCACGGGTATTCTGAAATCTTTCTAAGCTTATAGTTGTCACTTATGATTAGGTTCAATTCTCTCTGGAAGGTGTTCTGTGCATGTCTGGATTTTCTTCTCTCATCTTTGGGCTCTTGATTTAACCCTCCAAGTTACTCCTCTTTTTACGTAAAATAGCTTATGTTTTCAGCTGATTTTCCAAGCCTAGCATCTGCATGCTAGTTTTGTGTTCCAAAGTTGTCTTAATTTTGTGCTTTCTATATCCTTTAAGCCAAACTTTACTAATTATTTAATTGGGGGGGTTAATGCATCAATTTTTAATTTGCTCTGTTGATCAAGAACGATAATCACAATGTTCTTTGAGATGAGGCTTTCTCTGCTTTTGGCTCTTTTTGTCATTCTGCTGTAGGATAATGGTGTCAATATTTTAAGAAGGTTTTTTTTGTTTGTTTTTTTAGTATCAAGGGTGTGCAAGATACACCCGTCACACCCTGCTGTGGTCAAATATCTGACAAGAAGCAGCTAAGGGAGGAAGGATTTGTTTTGACTTAAAGTTCAGGGGAAAACAGCCTGTTGCAGTCAGGTTTGCATTGCTGGTAGAAATCACCCAACTAAGAGCAGCTTATGGGAAAAAAGAGGTTTATTTTGGCTTACAGGCTCGAGGGGGAAGTTCTATGATGGCAGGGAAAATGATGGCATGAGCAGAGGGTGGACATCACCCCTGGCCAATATCAGGTGGACAATAACAACAGGAGAGTGTGCCAAATACTGGCTTGGGGAAACTGGCTATAACACCCATAAGCCTTCCCCCAACAATACACTGCCTCCAGGAGGCGTTAATTCCCCAAATCTTCATCATCTGGGAACATAGCATTCAGAACACCTAAGTTTATGGGGGACACCTTAATCAAAGCAGCACGTGGCCCATCATGGCGGGGAAGGCATGGCAGCACGAATGCGAGGCAGCTGGTCACATTGCCATCAGGAAGCGGAGTGCTCACTCTTTCTCCTTTTCCTTCAGTCTGGAACTCCAGCCCATGGAATGGTGCTGCACACACGTAGGGTGGGTCTTGGCCTCCCAATTAATCGAATCTAGAAAATCCCTCATAGTCATTTCCAGAGATTTGGTTGCATGACAATTCTAAATCCTGTCAAGTTGCAGTGGAGGTTAACCATTACACATCTTTACAGGAGAGGAGGCATTGAAGAATGGCAGAACTAGGGAACCTCCAAAAAGCTGTTCCTCTAGAAAAGAAACCAGACCTCTGGCAAAGTCAATGCTTTCAGAACATTGAAAATTAACCAAAGGCTTTCAACAATCTGAGGAATTTACTAAGAAAAGATGGCTGAATCTTGGCAAGAAAAGCTAACCCTTTGATGTTTTCATTTGCTATGTACCCGCCCCTCTCTGCCTTGACTCTGTGAGCTTGAAACCAATATCTGTGCAATCCTGACACCTTTCTGAACAGCCTTTGTAGCAGCTCCTGAGGAGGGCATGAAGGGCTTGAAATGCCCCAAAGCCCCCTCCCCAGGATTGTCACTGACTCCTTGAGAAGGTCCCACTCATGTGGCTCATCTTTACTTTTATGACTTAAAGTTCACCCAGTTATGAAGGCCCCACTTCTGGGTCTTTTTTCCAAAAACTATCCACAGCAATCATTTGACATCAGGCTACTTGAGGCAGTGATTCCATGGAGGTAAGAGGCTGGCCAAAAATCCTAAAAGAAAAATTTGATAAAATGAGACGTCCACAGGGATTTGTGAAGCTTCCTCCTGTCCCTGTGGATGCAGAGGCTGTGCACAAGAAAGGCCTGAGAGGGTCCTGACCTCTCACTCGGCTGGCGCCAAGACTGCACATTAGGAAATAAAGACAGAGACGTCAAGTGCTGGCATATTGAAGAGGTGCCCCAAAGTAGAAAGGTTCCATGCATGGCAAAGGTGAACTGCTTTATGGCATTTAAGAATTCTTTGTCCAATTATTAGCTAAGCATTAAGCTGGCTAAGTGCAGACTCCCGTGTTTGCACACAATTGGAGACTACAAGGAATGATTCCAGGATCCAAAGCAGCACTTATACACTAAGAACACACCAGAGCTTACACATTGAGCATTATCTAAAATACAGTTTTCAACTCAAACTTAGAAGATAAATGAAGAAGCATAGAATTTTGTTGCATACACAGGAAAAAAATCCATAAAGAAATTCTCTCAGAGGAAGCTTTCGTGTGGGATTGATTCAACAAAAATTTAAGATAAGATTTTATTGTATGTATGAATGAATGTATTCACAGAGGGAGAGAGAGAGAGAGAAGGAGAGAGAGAGGAGAGAGAGGATGGGCATGCCAGGGACTCCTGCAGCTGTAAATGAACTCCAAATGCATGCCTCACCCATGTAAAGTGCATCTGGCTTTAAATCCGTGCTGTGGAATCAAATCCAGGCCAGTAGGCTTTGCAAATCTGTAACTGCTGATCCATCTCCCCAGCCCTCTAAATTAGCCTTTATAAATATATTCAGAGAAGTAAAGGAAGTGCTTCCTAAAGAAATAAGGGAAAATACGGCAATAGTGTCTCTGCAAATAGAGAGTGTCAATGAGACAGAAATTATGAAAAGAACCAAACAGAAATTCTGGACTTAAAATGCACAGTAACTGATATGAAAAAGCCACTAGAAGCCGGGCGTGGTGGTGCATGCCTTTAATCCTAGCACTCGGGAGGCAGAGGTAGGAGGATTGCTATGAGTTCAAGGCTGCCCTGAGACTACGTAATGAATTGCAGGTCAGCCTGGGCTAGAGTGAAACCCTACCTCAAAAAAACAACAACAAAAATAAAAATAAATAAAATAAAGCCACTAGAGAGGCTAAAGGCAAATTCAAGCAGACAGAGACAGAATCAGCAAATTTGAAGGGAGGTTAATTAGGATTATCCATTCCAAGGACCAGAAACTAATAAATAAACAAACAAATAGAACCTCAGAGGTCTGTGTGTCTTTATCAAGTAAACTAACATCTGCATCATGCTACTTACAGAAGAAGAAAAGAGATACATGGGAAAATATTTGAAAAAAAATTAATGGAAACCTCTGAAAACAGATGAAAAAGAAACTCAACAAACCCTAGGTAGGATAGATTCCAACAGATCTGCACAGACCACATACATTCCAATAGATCTGCTCACATCACAATCAAATAGCTAACAGTCACAGAAAAGGAGAATACTGAAAGTAGCAATACAAGAGTTCATCATACACAAGAGTTCCTCTATAAGAGAAGTAGATAATTTCAGAAATCATTGATAGTGGAAGGAAGTGAGAAGACATATTTAAATTTCTGAATGAGGCTATCAAGCAAAAATTTTATATTAAATCAAAGTATCTTTCAAAAATGAAGAAACTAGGGGCTGGAGAAATGGCTTAGTGGTTAAGCGCTTGCATGTGAAGCCTAAGGAACCCGGTTTGAGGCTTGACTCCCCAGGACCCACATTAGTCAGATGCACGAGGGGGTGCACACGTCTGGAGTTCGTTTGCAGTGGTTGGAGGCCCTAGCACACCCATTCTCTCTCTCTCTATCTGCCTCTTTCTCTCTCTGTCTGTTGCTCTCAAATAAATAAATAAAAAAAAAAGAAAAAAAATGAAGAAATTAAAACATTACCAAGATAAGCAAAAATTAGTAAAAAAGAAAATACTGAGAATTTTGCTACACGACATGCTAACAGGAATTCATTTAGGCTGAAAGGAAAGGGGGCTGGTGATAGCCTGACTCCACATGAGGAAAGAAAGCATTGTTAAAGATACCTGCATAGGTTAATATAAAAGACAGTATACTGGTTTGTAACTTTTGTCTTTTTTTTTCTATCTGTTTTAAAGGAAAAGTTATGAAACAATAGTTTTTGGGGTTTTTTTTGGTGGGGGACATTGAGACAGGGTGTCATAAAAATCTCAGGCTAACCTTGAACCCATAATGTAGCTGAGGATGACCTTGAACTCCTTATCCTTGTGTCTCAGCCTCCCAAGTGCTAGGATTACAGGCATGCACTCTATACCTGGCTTGAAGCAATAGCTATAAAATTGTTGACAGCTTTTCAATGTATGAAGATACAGTTTTTATGGTAATAGTAGCACAAAGGAGTGATGTAGGACTTTGGGGTTCAGGAGGGGTTCTTCCAAATTTGTGAACCCCAATTCTGGGTTCTTATCCCAATTTTAATAATTAATAAAACAAACTTGAGATGGCTAAATTATGAATTATTGAGTTTGTTTAGGGAGAAATTACAGTTTGTGAGGTTTATTTAGGGGAAATTGGTATCTAGGAAAAGGCTGGGAGATATGACATGGAAGATCTGACATAGAAGCCTCTTCAAATAACAGAGCAGAGAAGACTAATCAATGGTGAAGGACTCAGAGATCAAAGATAAATCTTACATATAATTGAAGTGAGAAGGTACCCCCAAAGCCTGACACAGGTAGAAGGAAAGAAGGAAAGTACCCAAGTCAAGATAAGCATTCTCCCATTCCCAGCCGTGTTGGAGGGTCAGTCTCATGTGGATGTTTTGCTGGGTCATAGGGCAAAAGGAAGAGAAGTGTAGGGAGAGAGGGACTGGGCCATGTGGCTCACCTCCTGGTTCAGACACCCAATCAGGGTGAGCTTCAACATCAGGCTCAGGTTTATAAGTGGAGAATGGACTTGTATGGACTCTAGGGGCTGACCCAGAGAGGCCAAGATGAAGGATAAGTAGGACGTTCCTGCTGGGTGTGCCACTGGTAGACATCCTGGAAAGAAAGTAACAGACCCAAGTCTCATTTTTGCCAAGATGGACAGAATGGCATCTCCTTGCTCCCTCACTGGGCTTCTGTCCCTGATGAGCTGCCTGAAACTAGCTAGATTTCTCCTTGAGGAGGAGGGAGCATTGTTTTACAGTATTGAAATTAAGTTGGTATTAACCCACATTGGTTCCATTGTTAATTATAATCTTAAAGGCAGCCACTAAGAAAATGACACAAGAAACATAGTAAAGGAAACCACAGGGAATTACCATGGTACACTAGAAAATATTTACTTATGGCACAGTTGGTGCTGGAAGATGGAGGACAAGACACTTGCACACAGTGATAGCATATCTAGCAGAGAAAACCAGGGATAGATAGATGGAGTGCAGCTAGCCTAAGAGGTGGGTGATGGCAGAAAAACACTAGCCTCCGTAGCACACTAAAGTAAGACACTTTTTCAGAATAGAACAGGAGAGATCCCAGAGTCTGTCTTCCAGGGGGGCTTGCCCATCTGGGGAGCACTCCCAGTGAGAGGGAGTCTAGTGCAGAGGGCTGGAGCCACAGCTTAAGATGAATAGCCTCAGAAAACCTGCGCTGGGCTGCACTTTTAGCATTAGACATTTTGAAGAGCATGGGCCAGGGGAGGAAGACAAAAGCTGTGCATCACAGCTATACCCACAGACAGAGGGAAGGCGCTGGGAAAACCCTCTCTTTTTGGCACTTGACCAGAGTGGCAAGAAGCCACTTTTTAAAAAGACCCTTGCTGAGTCAGCAGCTTGGCAAAATGTCTTTTCCCTGAAGCACACACTCTGGGAACCCAGAGCAAGTGTCATGGGAATGTGCTTCAAAACTGGCCTGCAAAATACTTTAGATAAGGGGGGAAACTTTGAGTTAGAACCATGCAGTGTGCAGCTGTAGTCTGGCATAGGTCACATGGTCATGCGTTCCCTGACCACATGAAGGGCTGCTCAGAGCTGGGCTGCCACCAACATCCAGGCAGGACACTTCATGTAGACTCCAAATCTCCATTCAGCATTTTTCATTCACTTTTATCCTTTCCTTATGTAGTATCTAATGCCAATGTAGTGAACCATATCTGTCTTGTTTTGTTCTCTTTCCTTTTCTTTTCAATAGACTCTCCCAAAGAACATAGGCTGGCTTGGATTTGAGGGTCTATCTTCTGATTCTTTTAGGTTGTCTTATTTCATTTATTTACTTCTTTCACTTTCCATTTTACCTTTAGCCTTGACTTTATTGTTCCCCCTTTCTATTTACTTTTCCAAACTCTATTTTTCTTTGTCAACCTAGTATTAATTGCTTGTTTCTTTTGCATTCCTACCCTGCGTAACTACTATCTGAGTGTGCACAGTACTACACATGAGCCTTTAGGTCCCAAAACTATTGGTGTCGAAGGGACCATTATTTTCAATTGACTGTTACTGTATTTTCATAGTGGGCCTGCCTTTGATTGTGGTTACTTCTGAAGATATTAGTCTACTCTCAGAGTAGAGTGGGGGTTGAGCCTGGTTCCCTGAGCAAGTTGGCTGAGGGTCTAACCATTGAACAACATCACAGATCAGTGGAAAGAAACAGCTCATCCACACTACAACGTAATTCCACTGGAGCACTGAAAATACTTTTACTAAAAGACTATGGCTATGGCTGGAGAGATGGCTCAGTGGTTAATGGCACTTGCTTGCAAAGCCTGATGGCCTGGGTTCAATTTTCTTTTACCCATGTAAAGTCAGATACACAAAGTGGTGCATAGTCTGGAATTTGTTTGCAGTGGCAGGAAGCCCTGGCATGCCCATATTTACTCTCTCTCTCAAATAATTAAAAAAATATATAGTTTTAAAAGGACTATGCTGAGCTGGATGTGGTGGTGCATGCCTTTAATCCCAGCACTTGAGAGGCAGAGGTAGGAGGACTGCCATGAGTTTGAGGCCAGCCTGAGACTTAATAGTGAATTCCAGGTCAGCCTAGGCTAGAGTGAGACCCTATCTCAAACAA
Source organism: Dipus sagitta (assembly GCA_036346955.1). Lineage (NCBI taxonomy): Eukaryota > Metazoa > Chordata > Mammalia > Rodentia > Dipodidae > Dipus > Dipus sagitta. Next base: position 5,865,337 of record CM070788.1, on the reverse strand, counting down.
ACAAACAAAAAAGACTATGCCTGATTAAAAAAAAAAAAAAATTCAACCAGTACCTAATCCCAGATGTACAAATTACAAATGCAGAAACTCAAGACACATGAAAAGTCCTCTGAAAAATTGCTAATTTCACAGTAATAGCCACCAATGAGAGTGAATTAAATGAAATCCCAAAGAATTTTTACAGTGATTTTAGGAATGTTCAGTGAAATGATAGAGAATATGAAAATTCAAAGTAAATTCAAAGAGAACACACAGCAAACAACAACAACAACAAAAACCAAGGAAGTCAATACAGTACATGCAAATAGGATTCAATAAGGAGAGATACTGACAAAAAACAAATTGAAATATTGGAAAGGTAAAATTGAATAAGTCATATAAAAAATCTTAGTGGCAAGCCCCATGAATAGATTGAATCAGGTGGAAGACAGAGCATGGGGGCTTAAAGACAAGGTAAATGACTTAGCACATTCAGACAATGAAGAACACAAATCATAAGAAAGTATGAGCAGATTTGAACAAGAGATTTATGGGGCACCATTAAAAGACTAAACTATGAACCATGCACATCAAAGGAAAAGATACTCAAGCTAGAGGCACAGAAAGCATTTTTAATAAAATCATAGCAGAAAACCCTCAAATGTAAGGTGGCCATCCAGGTACAGGAGGAATGTCAAAAAGACAAGACCCAGGGCTGGGGAGATGGCTCACACAAGTGCGAGGACCTGAGTTCAGATCCCTAAAACCCATGGAAAAGCTGTATGCAGTAGCATGCACCTGTAATCCCCACACTTTTATGGTGAGAAAGAAGACAGAGATAGAAGAACGCCTAGAAGCTGGAGGCCTTGTGAGCACAGTGGTGAACAAGAGACCCTCCTCCCAACAAGGTAGAAGGTGAGGACCAAAACTGAGTTTGTCCTCTGATCATCACATGTCTGCTGTCACATGCATGCACCTAAATGTATATACATGCACACATGCACACACTTGCACACAGATTAAAAATTAGATGACTAGGAGCTGGGTGTGGTGGCTCATGCCTTTAATCCCAGAGCTTGGGAGGCAGAGGTAGGAGGATCACTGTGAGTTCGAGGCCACACTGAGACTTCATAGTGAATTCCAGGTCAGCCTGGGCTAGAGTGAGACCCTACCTTGAAAAACAAAAACAAACAAAAAAAAGATGACCAGGAAAGAAACTCCCCATGTTATATTATAGTTATAATACTAATACGTAAGATAAAGCACACTGAAAGATCAAGATAAAAGCACCCACTTACATATCAAAATAAGCTCATCAGGATATCAGCATATTTCTCAATGGAAACTGAAAGGCAGGAATTTACCTAATGTATTTTGAGCTTGGACATACAATGAGTGCTGGATTTACTAAATCCAGCAAAATTGTCCTTCAAAAACATAAACTAAGAGAATTCATTCCTACTAAATTGGCACTACAGAAGAGATGCACAGGAATCCTGTACTAAGAAGAGAAAGATCAATGCATAAGTACATTGACGAGGCTGCAGGACAGAAAACAAATGCATTAGGATAGCAGGTAAACAATGGTTATGACTATGTAACAAGTCTGAGAATAAATTATAAGAACAATTAGGAAATACTGTGAAATGAATAGAACAAAATCACAGTGTGTCCAACCGTATGGGATACAGTGAAAGCAATGATTCTGTCTTGGACATTTGGAGCTGTTAATATTTGTATTTACAACAAGGATGAAGGGCTGGGAAGATGGCTCAGTAGGTAAGAGCACTTGCTTGCATGCATGCATGAGGGCCTGAGATGGTGTGAGTTCGATCCCTGGCACCCACATAAAAAGCTGGGCATGGTCACACATAGCTGTAATCCCAGACCTGGGAGAAGCAGAGACAAACGAATTGTTGGGGCTCACTAGTCAGCCATTCTGACAGAAAATGGCAGCTCCCAGTTCAGCGAGAGACTCCATCTCAAGCAAACACCAGAAGAATGATAGAGGAGAGAACACTGGATGTTCTCCTCTGGCCTCCACACACATGTGCATCCACATACATGTACATACATTATACACATAACACACACACAGTGCTCATACTAAACACACATGTGAAATAATAAAAATGGCAGAAAATAGAAATCATGAGCTGCTGTTCTTTGAAAAAAGAGAGGATAAAAAATCTCAAATCCATAACCTGACCCAGAAAGTAAAAAAAGAACAAAGGGAGGAAAGAGTGCACAGTAGAGTGGAAGAATAGAAAAGCAAGGAAGATATTCAATGAAACTAAAAGGTGGTTCTTTAAAACAAACTTTTAGCTATGCTGACTAAGTGGAGCTGGAAAGGAAAACCAAATTTCTAAGATCAGGATTGGAAGAGAGGATGTCACTACCATCTTTACAGAAATAAACAGGGACCACTTTGTATGCCAACAAATTCCTAACCTAGATGAAATGGACAAATTCCTAGAAAGACACAAACTACTTAAAAAGACTAAGAAGAGAGAACGTGAGTAAACCTATAATAAATGCTATGGCCTTAATGTTTGCCCCTCCCCCATACTCACATGCTGAAGCTCTAATCCCCCAATATGTTGGGATGATATTTGGAAGTCTTCCTTTACCTGGGGTCATGGGGTGGGATTTCCATGATGGGACTGGTACCATAAGGAGAAGAATGTTCTAGCACTCTCTTGGCCATGTGAAGATACCAAAGCAAACTGGGAAGCAATCTGCTCTTGACCTGCAAAATCAGTTCCTTGGCCTTGGATTCTTTGCCTCCAGATGTGTGAGAAATGGTATTTTGTTGTTTGAGTCATTTAGTCTATGGCATTTTTGTTACAGTAGCCTGAACTGACTAAGTTAGCAAGTAAAGAGATTGGATTAACAGGTAGAGCAGGCACCCAGAGTTCGTCTGACCTGCCTTGGAAGTCACATAGCATAAACTATGCCATACTCTGCTGATGGAGGCAGCCGCAAGGCACAGGCTCAAAGGGACAACACAGACCCCCACCTTGATGGGAGAAGCATCAAATACTTTGTAAGATAAGCTTGTGAGTGGGAAATAATACTGCTGAAGTAATAATTGGAAAATGAACTTTGCCACAGCAAGCATGTATGTGAGCTGTATTTAAGAAGGAAGTTGTAGTTAGCTTTTATGATGGTTGTGTTTTGATTAGGGGTCCAGTTCAGAATGGTGGCAAGCAGGGGTACCTAGGGTCACTGTGCTAGCTAGTCCTCCAACAAACCCAGAAGCCTTGTAACTAAGTGGCACTGGCGATCCTAGAGTGGTACAACCCACCGGGGTGGGCTCACGGATGTCTACTATCAACAGACATTATTTGATATGCTCCCTTAAGAACAACAAATAGTAGAAAACATATGCAAAATACATGAGGAGAAGGTCAAGGCTTTGATCAGTCAGATAGTCAACTGCACTTTTGAGGCATCCAAAATGCTTTCCCTGGGATGGTCCAGAGGTCCTGGGCTCTCTGTACATGGTCCTGGAGTACTGCTTGTTCGTAACTAACCCTTCTTCCTTTTATGGAACCAGCAGAGGTGGACTCTGAGAGCCCCATCTGTGCTTCAGCCTCGTCTCCTAGAGAATGTCCTTCCTCAGTCACAGAGAGGGTCATCTGACCAACTTAGGCCTTCTGATTATTGACTCAAAATCTACAAGCTGGAGCTGAAGAAAGATTTACCTTGTCTGTGGTATTGGGAGCCCTAATCTGGGAGACTTTGAGGCCTTGGCTACTATTTAAAGCCTGCCATTCAGTGGCAGAGAAGACTGGGAAACAAATGACAAGCTGGTCCAGCTCTGCTCTTGCCCTCCTTCGGGTACCGGATTCCAGTGCACTTCCCAAAGCTTTCTCTTTGGCCCAGCCTAGTTTCAGCTGAGTTTCTGTCACTTGCTAAAATGGGGTTAAAGCCAGGCATGATGGCTCACCCAGCACTTGGGACGTGGAGGCAGGAGGGTCATTTGTTCAAGGCCAGCCTGGGCTACATGAGACTCTCTCCCAAACACACACACACACACACACACACACACACACACACAGAGAGAGAGAGAGAGAGAGAGAGAGATGAGAGAGAGATCAGGTTAGTAGGCTTGTTTGAGGAACTGCTTCAATGGCCAAATTTTAACACAGAGGTTGAACAGCAAGCACCTAGGTGCTGGTAAGTTCCTAAGCAGGACTGTAAATATACGAAGTCAAATAGCATTTATCTGTTCACTTTATTCATTCTTTCAACCAACTTCTGTTGAGTACCTTCTGCATGTCGGGCTTCTAAGACCAACTTATTCATGGGTGGGCAAACCTGCCATGATACCAACCCCCACGGAGAACAAACTTGCCCACATGTGCATATGCGGCTGTGCACTCTGGTCTGTTCTCCAGAGGAAAGGGATAAGAGTGCTGAGAGAAAACAGCAAGGGCAGAGCTGAGAGCTGGCGATGATCAGAAGGCCTTCTGAGAAAGGGACGTTTGAACCAAGACCTAGATGGGGCAGAAATCATCCAGGGGAAGAGTGAAATGAAGCACGTTCCTGGAAAGCTGTGGTGGGGGAAACGGTGCTCATGTACACACACCTTGCTTGTGATGTGCTGGATACCCTTCTTACTGATCCTCATGACATCCTCTGGCTTTGGAAACACAGGCACTGAGCCGCTAAGAAACCTGTCCAAGGTCACAAGCTAATAAGTGGTGGGGCTATGATCCACACCGGGAGGATGACTTTGAGGCAGGAGCTTGCCAGTGATGTCGAGAGCAGAAGGCGATCAGACTGCGGCTGGCTGGAGGGTCTGGAATCTTTCCAGGCACCGAAAGGGGTTGGAATTTTCTTCTATATGTGGTGAGAAACACTTGAAAAGATGTGATCAGTCAAGTGCAGGACCCACTGTGCATATTAAAAGGCCACTGATGAACCTAAAATCATTATATTTTATGATTATAACGCTTCTATGTGCTCATTTGGAAAACACAGAACAGCACCAAGTAGAAAGTAGGAAAATATAACCCCTGCTTTGATGGCACAGGCATTGCTATTGACCTTGACTGTGGTCTCACAGTCACTGAGGAATATTAGTATTTCATAGCATGTTTGGAATGATCATGCGGTACATATTGTTCCATCAGGCAGCACTTAAGATACCTTATCATGTGGCACTTTTATTCAAGGTTTTGCAGGAAGAGTCACTGTTGGGGGGAGGGGGGGAAGTAGCTTCTGTTCAGGAAGTGAATCAGCCCAACAGGAAGTGGGATTGTGTCTGGGGCACAGAACTAGGTTGTCAGTTGGAAGACTGTTTCTGAGCCTTAACTGAGCTCTCTGACATTTCCAGTTTCTGTGAGTTCTCCAGGAACAGACCCATGCCAGCACCTCTCCTCTGCATACCAACACACGAGGGCAGCCATCCCAGGCAGCTCACAGTGTGGGAACCTGTCCTTCAGCATTGCTGCACAGGCCTCTCCAACCCTTATCTCCTTTGTGCTTCCACAGGTCTATAACCTAGGACGAGGCCTCAGTCTACAAGTTGTACTAGGCATCATTTTTTAAAATTTTTTTGTTTATTTTTATTTATTTATTTGAGAGTGACAGACAGAGAGAGAAAGAGGGAGAGAGAGAGAGAGAGAGAGAGAGAGAGAGAGAGAGAGAGAATGAGTGCGCCAGGGCCTCCAGCCACTGCAAATGAACTCCAGATGCATGCACCACCATGTGCATCTGGTTAATGTGGGTCCTGGGGAATCGAGCCTCGAACCGGGGTCCTTAGGCTTCACAGGCAAGTGTTTAACTGCTAAGCCATCTCTCTAGCCCCTTGGCACCATCCTAATGGACTCTGCTGTGTTAGTTGCAATGTAAAATGTTCCCCATAGCTTCATGTGTTTGTGATTAAGTCTCATGCTTAGTGCCCAGCTGGTGAGCCTTTGCCAGGTGGAGCCTTGCTGGAGAAGTGCCCCTGGAGCAGGCCGTGGGTCTTTATTGTCTAGTCCCCTTGTCGTGCCTGCCAGCTCACTCTCTTGCTGCTTCCTCCCTGCTGTCTATCCCACCATGCTTTCTCCACCACGATGAAACTTCCCCTCTAAAGCATAAGCCAAAATAAACCCTTCCCTTCCATAAGCTTGTCCCAGGGATGGTAAGGTGACCTACCTACCTATTACACCTACCTACTCTCTTCCGCGGTCCTTCCTGGCAAGGAAACAGACTCAACAGCTAGAAAGTGGCAGTTGAATGCAAGGAAGCCGTAGCCAAATTCCTCGTGTTCAGCTGCCGCTTCATACAGCCTGTGGCCCCTCTAAGCTGTCTAAGGACTTGCTGCTCTGTCTGAGGCAGTTCCCCTTCTCTGTGTGGCCCTAGGACTGGGCTCAACTCAAGGCTGATGGCAGACTATTCAGATGGGGCCAAATGACCCCAGTGCTCATGGGACCCAGGCTGAAGGCCTCCCATGCAGTCCATCCAGGAAAGAAAGCTGGCTCCGGGGAGGCAGGGCCGCCTGAACACTTTCAGATCAGGATCGAAGTGTCCGTTCCTCACGCACTGATCAGGGCTTTCGCCACATCTCGGTCAGCTGGAGTCATTTTTCCGGAACTGGCTAGTAAAATCTCTGAGATGTCAGGCCATCAGGCAGTGTGCCAGGGGAAGCTGCGCCACGCTGCCCCCTCCCTCCTATTCATGGAAAAGTACTGGCAGGTGGGTGCCCTTCACGGCCGCAGGCAAATGCCTGGCTGCCCTCTGGACCCTTCGACTGCAAGTGCTGACTAGTTTGTCCTTGGGCCAGGGCTGGAGGAAAATAGTTTCCCAAAAAAGCAGTTTAAAAAAATATGGAAAATACCCACAACCCCAGCATCTGCATAGGGAGGGGATGGGAAGTTTTCTAGACAGGCTTGTAGCCGAAGATCCTGCAGCCCTCCAGCAAAGAGGCAGGGAAGAAATGTGAACTGTCACCCTAGGAGCCACGCACCATGCCCAGTGTGCCCTTCACTTCCGGCCTGCCCCAGCGGGGTCAGGCGTGTGGAGCATGCTGGGGAGGCTGCAGGCTGCTGGAGGAACCCCCAGGTGTTCAATGGGGACCTGGAATGTGTTTATTTCCTCACACACACTCTCCAGGCCTCCAAGGTCTAACCTCTCGTTCTACCGCCCTCTCTTCCTACCTGGTGTAAAGATTCCATTTTATATATACTTGATCTATGCAGCCCAAGTGGCAGGAGACGTAACAGGTGGGCAGCACTGAATGTATTGTGCACAGGGAAGACCGGAGCAGGGGAGGTATAGGCCTGGCATCACCTAGACCTTAGCCTCCATTGAAGCTAGTTTACTGTTGTTAGAACAGGACATGGCCTGCAGCCTTGCACCTTGGCTGATCACCGGGTCCCTGGGCTCTTAGCTCAGAAACAGGAAGTGCTGGGTGTCGAGCCTAAGTTTGTACTCATGAGGTCTGGGCTTACTGACTGAATCAAAGAATATGTGAGAGATCTTGTGCAAATCACTTCACCTGCCCATGCTCAGCGTCATCATCTCTATACAATGCAAGTGTTGAGCTGGATGACTTCTGATATTTAAGCCCCTTCTGGTTCCAAACTTTTGGAGGTCTATGTTTTCTGCACTTCTTAGCTTCTTCCCATAAAGTCCATTCCCTCCTCCCTAGCCTATTCAGACTCACTTCCCAGCACACTGTCTGCTGAGACCTTTTTTTTTTTAAAAGTATCAGCCACTGCAAACAAACTCCAAATGCATGCACCACCTTGTGCATCTGTCTTACATGGGTCCTGGGGAATTGAACCTGAGTCCTTTGGCTTTGCAGGCGAGTGCCTTAACCACTAAGCCATCCCTCCAGCCCTGCTGAGATCTTTTTTGATGCCCCCTATGCACTTAAACAAGTGCAGGTTCTGGAAGCCAAAGGCCTGCTCTGCCTTCCATCACCACACAGCACCCTGGTTTGGTTGTCTCTATTGAGTGCTTTGCAAGACCATTGATTCCTGCATACTCAGCCTTGGGAAGGTATAGTGAAGCTGGGATTTAAGCAAGAGATTAAAATATATGGATGGAAGGCATGAGCTGGGGAAAATCAGTATCTCAATGGGAGGGTCAGGTGTGAAGCATATGGAGTGAGGATAGTGGTGAGTAGCCCAGGGGAGTGGGTGGTGAGTGAAGACTGTGACTGGGACAGGGGAATTGCTGTAACTGCGTTTTCCTGGGGTGAACATCTCAACGTGGACGGGACGGAGTAAGCGGGGAATTTCATTTCTCAGATCCAGGTGGCTGCTGCTCCTTCCCTGAATGGATTAACAGCATGGGAGTTGAGTCCCTGAGTGCCTGTGGGCTTGACTTTCAGTCCTGGGGTTGGCTGGGCATCAGCAGGGCAGGGCCATCACCTTGCCTGGCTGGACTTGGTCTGGTGGTGCTGTTGGTGTGGCGCCAGTATGCTGAGCTGACTCGGGGACCAGGGAAGCCCTGGCACTGGGAGAAGGGTGGGGCTGCCTTTGTGGGGCTGTGAGGATGGAGGAGAGTGGAGGGGTGGTGTAGCTCCAGGCTCTCCCAGGCCTGCCACCATGTTTGAAACCCAGTTTATTGAATTTACAGTAAAGGTTTTATGGGGCTTTCCTGGAAGCCTCTCATTGTGGAAACTCTTGTGCTGCCAGTGTGGTGGCTGCTGTCTGGTTTACTTGGGAGAGGTTGAGTCAGGCCCCTGTCTCGATGGAAACTTCCTCTGCCTGGGTCACTTGAGGGGAGCAGGCTGGGGGGCTTTCTTCAAGGTATGTCCTGTGGCTTGCTTGGTTCTTACTGGCCCCCAACCTGCTTCATTTCTCTGACCCTCTTCTGTGGGTTCCAGACCTGTACTCTTCAGTAGAATCTTGGCTGAAAAGAAAATCACCCTATTATTAAAGCTTCATTATTTTTCACATTTTTGAAATGCATCAGATGTTGGTCTACTGAGCAAAAATAACCTAACTCTACAAAAATGGATTTGTTGATCATAAATGCCAGAGATACAACTCACCAGGCTACATCTGGATTTGAGTTCTTTGGCTCGAGCATGAGGTGCCAACAGTTGCCCCCTTAGAAGTTACTTTCTTGGCTCTTCCAGCATCCTCCGGGGTTCCCATTCTGATTCTTGCTCACCACTCAGCCACATTCTGACTCCAGGATGGCTGACTTCATGACAATAGAACACCTAGGATCTTTGCAATGGTCTAGGAGCCCCGGTGAGTACTGTGGAGACCCTGAACTGGAAATGACTCACAACCCACCACACTCTCTAGCTGTTAGTAGGACTGCATATCTGGTCACCAGCCCTTCCCACGTGTGTTCTGTTTTGGCATTTAATGGCTGGTGTTCTGGTTCTTTAAGACTCAGGGGCATTCAGGAAACAGAACTGCTTGGCATTTGAATGACAACTGTGAATTCAGGTTGCTGAAATTTCTCCGGGTACCCCCTGTGTGCCCCTCTCTATGAGGACAATGGCAGAGCCCTGCTTCCTTGGGGTGAAAACGTTTCCTCCCAGAGCTAGACAGCCACCACCTCCGTAGGAGTCCCAGGCGTCCAGGAACTGTTGTGGGCAGTGAGCTGCCTGTCACTGGAGACTTCCAGCGAGGATGTCCGCTGGAGCTTTGAAGGTGTAGGCTAGGATAGTCTCTGGGGTTGCTGACCTGAGGCTCTGTTCTGGACACACATCAGCATTTAAAATTTTTTTATTTATTTTTATTTATTTATTTGAGAGCAACAGACAGAGAGAGAGAGAGAGAGAAGAGAGAGAGGAGAGAGAGAGAGAGAGAGAATGGGTGCTTCAGGGCTTCCAGCCACTGCAAATGAACTCCAGACACGTGCGCCCCCTTGTGCATCTGGCTAACGTGGGTCCTGGGGAGTCGAGCCTCGAACAGGGGTCCTTAGACTTCACAGGCAAGCGCTTAACCACTAAGCCATCTCTCCAGCCGCATATCAGCATTTAAAAGTCAGGCAGACCTGGGAGCAAGTCTGTGTCTTGCATACCCTGGTTTCCGTCTTGGCAGAAAAGAAGATATAAGTAACTTGGCAGGCTGCTGGGAGGAATAAATGAAGGGGCCCAGCGAGCACCTGGAGCCTGATGGTGCTGCTGGGGTTCCCCGCCCCCGCCCCTCCCCCAGGTGTGGGCTCTGCGCTGGATACAAGCCTGTTTTAGAATAAACAAACACTTGACTCCATTGATATATGATATATACACCCACAGGAGTGTTCATGGCTTGCTTTCATCCCCGACTCCCCCCTCGTCTGTTTCCAACATGTAGGTCTGGGTGTGTCTGTGTTGGATGTGGCGCCCTGAAGGGCTCTGAGCTGTACTACGCATAACTGTCTGCTTCCTAATTGACGACTGTGACGCAACGACACCCGTCTTACTGGGATGGCTGCCTGTGACTTTCACAGCATCCCCGGGAGAGGGCAATGGGCTCAGTGGGTGGGAGACTGCTGCTGTGACGCCGGCTATGGTTACAGGACTAGACCTAGACAAAGCTGGCCTGTGACTGTAGCTGGTGCTTTCTGGACCTCCCTCTGTCCCCGTACTGGATGTTCTGTTCACAATATGCTCTTGAACCCCTTTTTACTGGGCATGGCTTGAGTGCCTGTAGCCAAATTTGATAACCAAGTTTCCACATGGCTTTTCTCTGGGGCTCTCCAGGCCTGGAGTCTGGGGTAGGTAAGGGCCAAGTCACCCATGTTGGTATACTCAGGGAGGCTGGGCTGTGAGCCATGGGCCCTGATCCTGCTTCTGCCTCCCTGAGAGTAGAGCACGGGAGCATGACCAGCCTGCAGGTGCCATTTACGATGTGCCCACATGCCCATCTTTAAAAGAATTACTGTGTGTGTGGGAGGGGTGTGTGTGTGTGGGGGGGTCAGGGTCTTTTGCTGCAAATGAGCACCTGTCTGACTTTATGTGGGTAGCTGGAGAGTTGAACCTAGGCCAGAAGGCTTTGCAAGCAAGTGCCTTTAACTGCTGAACCATCTCCCCAGCTCCCTCTTGTTTTTAGCAGTGATAGTCAGTCAATCACTTGTCAGTATTAGCTTGTTTCCTCCCTGAATCTGTTACATGCTCTTGACCCGTGCTTCTGGTTATCTGGTTGTCTGTCTTATCCTCCCTGGCTCTGAGGCAGTTAAGTTGAAGAGCCCTGGAAGTCAACAAATGGACACACCACCGAGTAATCCAGAGACAGAAGGGAAATTGCCAGGCAAAATGGGCTTCAGAGTCTGGTTTAGTGAAGGAAGCAGTGATTTGGCAGAGAGGCTTTGTGGAATTCTAGGTGTGAAGTGGGAGGGCGTGGCCTTGGCTCATCGATGGAAGAGAGCACCCAGACAAGTCTGAGCACAGAGAGGGTGTCATTGTGCATCTGCCCAACTTCTCTCCCAGCTCCTGGCTCTGGAAAACAGTTTCAGGCTTCTGGAATGTTCCTTGATTGGATGGGCATCTGACCTAAGTGCAACTATTCTGTAGGTTCTCCAGAGACGTGGCTTGCTTGAGAAGATGAGTCCAACCTGGTTGGATTCCCTCAAGTGATTCTGAAGTAGCAAATTCAGAGAGAGGATGATCGTGGTGGGTGGATGTGTCACTTGCTGTAATGGCTAACGTCTGGCTGTCAGTTCAACCGGATTTAGAAGGATGTGTGTGAGGGATTTTCTTTTTTCATTTTTATTCCTTTCTGCCCACGTGTGTGTGTGGGCACGTGTGCTGGTGGAGGCCAGAGGACCACCTTGCAGTGTCTGTGCTCTTCTCCCACCTTCTTGAGACAGCGTCTCCTGCTGTTGTAAATAAGCACCGGTTAGCTGGCCCATGAACTTGGGGTTCTCCTGGCTCCCTCTCCCATGGTCATAGGTGGATGCATTGGGATCAGTGGTACATGTTCCACTTTGTGTCAGGCTTTGCATTGCGGCGGGGGGGGGGGTGCTAAACTCTGGTTCGAAAGATTTGCAAACAAGTACCTTTAACAGCTGAGTCATCTCCCAAGTCTGAGAGCTTTTCTAATCAGGCTAATTGAGGTGAGAAGGAGCACTCACCACGTGGGCAGCGTTGCCCATGGCCGGGGTCTCGGGATGAAGACAAAGCAGAAAAGTTGCTCAGCACCATCATCCTCCACTCCCTCTTCCTCTCCGTGGACAACATACGCCAGCTGCCCCTGGATCTTCGCCACCGTGGCCTTAACCTTGAACTGTAAATCAGAATAAATTCTGTAAGAAAGTAATGAATATAGTTACTTCCTCTACAGTTTTTGTGACAAGTTCCCTGACCAAAGCTACTTAAGGGAGGAAGGATTCATTTTGGTGCATGCTCTGAGGGGATCCCGCCCCCTCCGTCACAATAGGAAAGTCACGGAGGGCAGCACAAGAGCTCATGGTCACGACGCACCTTGAGTCAGGAAGCAGAGATGGCTGGCAGGTGTGCAGATCACGTTCTCCTTTCTATTCAGCTCGAGTGCAGGCCACGGGATGGCACAGTCCACATTCAGAGTGGGTTTTTTTCTCTTGGGTAAACTTTTCCAGAAACACACTCCTAGCCTCGCTCAGAGGCTCATCTCCTAGGTGATTCTCAATCCCATCAAGTCAAGAACCATGACTGACCATTGCAGTGGGAGATGAAGCTGAGAAGCAGGAGTTTATTTTTTTACTTTTATTTTTTATTTTTGTTTATTTGAGAGTGACAGAGAGAGAAAGAGGAAGAGACAGAGAGAGAGAGAGAGGGAGGGAGAAAGGGGGGGGAGAGAATGGGTGCGCCAGGGCTTCTAGCCACTGCAAATGAACTCCAGGTGCATACACCCCCTTGTGCATCTGGCTAACGTGGGTCCTGGGGAATCGAGCCTTGAACCGGGGTCCTTAAGCTTCACAGGTAAGTGCTTAACCATCTCTCCAGCCCCAGAAGCAGGAGTTTTGTAGTGGGGAGAAGCCACAGAGTAGAGAACCTGAGGGCTGCCCAGTGGCAAGACCCAAGCGTCGGCACAGAAGGAGGTGAGATTTTCAGATGCCCACTCCCCAGGGCTAGTTTCCACCTGCTCTCCTTACTGCCAGTGCCACATTTGGCGCTCTCTGAGCTCCTGGGTCCATGCACCCTTCAAGAAACCCCCATGGCAAGAGACCACATTGCTTGACGAACAGAACATACGGTGACCTAGCAACTCTCATAAACACTTAGAGGCAGGGCCAGGCACCCACGCACGCGCATCTCAGGGGAAATGTATGTACAGACCCAACCCCAACACAGAAGTCCTGTGAGTGTGGAACAAGCGGAGGGGCTGTGGAGAGTGCTGAGGGAGGGGACACGGGGAGCCCAGTCTGGAGAGGCCAGCCTTCCCTTCCTGGCGAGGGTCTTCCTGTTGGAAGACCTCACGGTGGAGGAGGGAGCATCTGCATCCTGAAGAGAAGACGCCATTTAGAACGGGACTAGGATTAACTGGGGCCGACACTGTTGCTCTGTCTGACACAGGGCAGTGTCGCTGCTTGACAGCAGACGCTGGCGTGAAGGATGACAACTCCATGCTGCTCCACCGTGTCTTTCCCGACACTGTTTGTCTTCTGTCTGCCAGACTCCCGCGTGGATGGCTTTTCTTCATTGTGATTCTGCGAATACCTTTAATGCGTGTCATCTGTATGTGTCTTCCTGGCATCCACTACCTGCAGCTCTGGGGACAACTCCTAGAGGTCTGTCTTCAGGTCTGAGAGTGCCTTGTGTCCCTGGACCCTGAGTCAGAAGTCAGATGTCACCTCTCTGGCACTTGCTGCTGTGTGAGGCCAATCACATCTCCAAGCCCCTGTTTCCCTATCTGAGAAGTGGGAGCAATGATGTTTCCTGACCGGGAACAACACCGGCCTCTCTCTTAGATGGGAATCAAATACCAGTGCCTGAGAAGCTTTGTGAATGGAATTGGGATGCCGAGTGAGGAATGACATTATCTTCTCCTTGTAAGGAGTGTGCCTCTCAGTTTCTTTTATGGCTCTCAGCCTGACCACAAGATTGGCACTCTGCTGTGCATATAGGAGGAGTTCAACGAATAATTGTTGAATGCCGTCATTGCTGTTTTCATTTTCACAAACCCCTTGTTCATGCCTGTCTGGGGCCACCAGGGGCCTCACCCTCCTGTGCTGCTGAGAGAAGCCGGGGTTTACGGGGCAGTGGGAGGCAGCAGAGAATAAACCCCAGTTACACTTTGGAGGCTAGAAAACATGATGAGTGAATGACTGAGATGAGGAAGTAGCTTGCAAGAACAGCCTAAAGACACAGATCGAGGCGGGGCCGGGCAGGCAAGTTGCTTTTATCTACTTCATCCAGAAGACCTTCCAGAGGAAGTGGTTTTCAGGAACACGAGGGCTGAGGATGGCATGGGCTTGATGAGAAAGTGGTCACAGAACATTCCAGGCACCTGAGTGCTGGTGGCCTTTGAAGGCTGAGGTAGCAAGATGCCTTCGGGGTGGTTCATTTCTCTTGACAGTTTTGAATGGTTAGATTAGGTGAATGCATACCTGTGTGTAGGAGGGGGTAGGGGATTAGGGGATGAGTGCAAAGGGGCAGATGGTGAGGGTGGGAGAGAGGAAAGGAGGCACTTGGTGCAGGTGATGAAGAAAACAACGGGTGAAAACTCGCATGTGTGCCGTGCATTAGAGAAAGCCTGGGTGATCTCTGTACGTTGTGACCAGTAATGATGTTCCTGCTTCTTGTTTGGATTCAGAGCCTAGACCTGAGCTAGGTCAGAGACTGGGGAGGGTTAAGGAGTGAGTGTGGAATAAAGAAGTGAGGTGTCAACGTCAATACACTAATTTAGCTTAGTTAAGAATCTAGCTTAGCCTGGGTTAGCACCTTTCATGTAAAAGTTTACTATTGAGGGCTGGAGAGATGGCTTAGCGGTTAAGCGCTTGCCTGTGAAGTCTAAGGACCCCGGTTCGAGGCTCAATTCCCCAGGACCCACGTTAGCCAGATGCACAAGGGGGCGCACGCATCTGGAGTTCGTTTGCAGAGGCTGGAGGCTCTGGCGCGCCCATTCTCTCTCTCTCTCTGTCACTCTCAAGTAAATATATAAACAAAAAAAAATTAAAAAAAAGTTTACTATTGAAATTGAGCTTTTAAAATTCTTTCTTGCTATTCATTGTAGAGCGCTGTCTAACCCCTCCCCACCACATTCCCATGTTTGCTCATCTTGAGACGTGAGTGCCATGAACTTCAGACTCTGGTTGGGGCTTCTGAATGTGCGCATCCACTTGGAACGAGGGGAAGGACTGGCTTTCCCTATGCACAAGCCAAACTGCCCAGGGCCGCTTCTGGCTTCTCCTTCTATGCTCTTGGGACCTCAGAAGTGATCTCATGGCCACTCCCTAAAAGGAAGAGGGGAGGCACAGGACCATTTGGTTCCTCTTCAAATGGGGAAACTGAGACACTGAACAGGGAGAGGAACTTAGTAAGAAGGAGATAATGAGCCAGTTGTAGAACTGAGAGCAAATGGGTTTTGGTTCAGAGCGTTTGCCATCCACTACAGTGTGTGTGTGTGAGACTGATCCTCAGTCTTCAAAAGATGACACAGGTTAAAAATGGACTTAAGTACCTGAGAAGGAGTATGTGACATTAGATACATTTCATAATGTTTGTAAATCCAATGTCCTTGTCTGTAAATAGGGATAGTGGTAATACCTACTTTATAGATAGTCTTGCTGAGGTGGGTCATTGAGGTCAGTCATATCTGACCCCCAATGAACATACAAGCCACCAGACCACAGTGCCCACGTGCTGGAGGAGATTCCACTGTGTCAGTCAGTGGAGGGAGCCATGGCTGCCCTAGACACTAGCTAGTCTATTGTGGGCCTGCATCCTGCACTGTGTTTGCTTTCCTAACTTATGTTACTATAGTTCCTACTATGTGCTCTATGTAAGGGCTTTTATTGCATCTTTACATTAGTCCCCAGGGTCCTTGAAGGAATTGCTTGCCCAACCTGTTCTGGATGCTGAGAGATAGGAGGAAACAAGACAGATGTTTTAACAATCCAGACTGAAGCGATCATAAATCCGAGTGTCTGCAAGACCATGGTCCCTCTCGCATGCCCATTTCTTTATGAGTCATTGCAAGATGTGTCTAGGTGGCCATTTGGTGAGATTGATTCTATCCTTCTTGAATCTTCCTCTTTCAGCTTTTCTCTGGCCCTCTTCCCACCTCAGGATTTCTTTCTTAGCTTTCGTGGGGAGCTGTTTTTCCACTGACCGCCTCTTAAAAATGAGCTTGGCTCAGTGCCTGTCCCCAGCTCTTTCTTCTCCTCATGGTGGCTGCTACCTTGAGAGATCTTTTCCCTTTCCGTGCCATAGATTACTGCCAACCTCAAATCAGCTCTCCAAGCTTCAGACTAAACAGTCAATTACCAATTACCTCCCAGAATTTCCTTTTGGTTGTCTCTGAGGCACGTCCAATGCTCCCTGTTCAAAATTGAACTCATCATCTTTCTTCCTCAGAGGTCTTCCACAATTTCTGGGTTGATGAGTAACACAACATCAAGCTGGTCCCCCAAGCCTGGAGCTGGGAGTAGGTTGAGAACCCTCCTTTACCTATCTCCTCCACACCCAGTTTGTAACGAAGTCTTTTTGGCCTACTTTCGTTCATATCTTTTCCTCCATACCAACCCTTATGCTGGTCCTAATTTAGACCCTTATTTTCTGTTGACCTTAAGTTTTGTTTCCCAACAATTCAACTTCTGTTCCCTTTTTACCCGAGTGGCTTCTGACTTCCTGACACACACACACACACACACACCCATGACTTGTCCGACTTCCTTAAGTACTTGAAAGTCTTTTGAGAGTGATCATCATGTCTTAATCGTATATTCACCAGGTGTTAATCTTGATGTTTAATATACTTTGGGGCGGGAGAGATGACTCAGTAGTTAAAGATGCGTGCTTACAAGGCCTGCTGGCCTGGGTTTGATTCCCCAGTACCCACATAAGGTCAGGTGCACAAAGTAGCCCATGTGTCTGGAGTTTATTTGAAGTGATATGAGGCCATGACACACCTATTTTCACTCTCTCCTTAAAATTAAATAAAATACATTGGAAATGTAACCAATGTCTGTTGAATGAAAAAGTTAATAGCAATTTAAAAATCCATGCTGATCTGCAGTTTAGGGAGGCAAGCTCTTATTTCTCCCACGAGAGGGCGCTCTCGCCATGTGCTTCACTGGCGACTGCCGGGGCTGGTCCTCCGCAGCCTGCGAGGTGCTCAGCTGCCCCCAGGAGCTTAGGGTTGGGCCCGTCTCCTGACTTGGCTCCCGTCATTCTCTTCAGATGCACCCTTCTCCCGTCACTCGTCCCTCACCTCGTGCTTTCCCTGGATGCACACAATGCTCTGCTATGGCAAATTCAGACCTCGCCTTATTTCCTTCAGTGGTGGTCAAAAGAATCTTAAATAATCTGAGGAGAAAACACTAATTACTGACAATTTCTGCGGGCTACATCCTCCTGTTGGTTTTACCGTCTTTGAGTGGCTGGGGACAATTAGGTTTTGGTGGTGGTTCTATAGTGTGTGTGTGTGTGTGTGTGTGTGTGTGTATAGGGCTGGGGGGTTGCTTGAGAGCCCCTCAAATTACACCACAGAGTCTGCTCATGAATGCTCAGCGCCCCTTGTCCCATCAGGACTCACATCCATCAAGATGCCTCTCACAGCACACCTGGGTGCTGGTATAGTGTCCCTCTGAAAGAGTCTAGTTGTGGATTGGGCTCCAGTCTTGTCTTGTCTTTTCTTTTTTTCTGTCTTTTTTTTTTTTTTTGGTTTCTCGAGGTAGGGTCTCACTCTAGTCCAGGCTGACCTGGAATTTACTACGTAGTCTCAGGGTGGCCTTGAACTCATGGCGATCCTCCTACCTCTGCCTCCCGAGTGCTGGGATTAAAGGCGTGCGCCACCACGCCCGGCTTTTATAAAGGGTGTTGTGAAAGTATTGCATTCTTAGTTTCATTCATAAAGTTTCCTCTTCTTAAAAGTCCCGCGGTGCATTGTGTTGTGAAACCACACTTGAATTCTGGGTTGGGTTCTGTGCATTTGTATTACCCAAAGGTACTATCAAAAGAGGGTGATCGGAGCAGTGCAGGCTCCGGGAGCTGCGCACCACGCGAGCATCCGTTGAAGCAGGGGAGGCTGAGGGCGCTGCAGAAGACGCGGCGGAGGAAGCGCATGGCTCCCGGTCACGTGGCGCTTCTGCGGTCAGGTGCAGAGTCGAAGCGGAAGCTGCACTTCTGTAGAGTAGAGGTGGGGGCGGGGCTAAAGAGGAAACCGGAGAGGATGGAAAAGCTCCTTGCAAAGTAAGACCTTCCGCAGCAGTTCTACGTCAAGAAGCTGCGTAACGGCGGGACACTGTAGACGGAGGCCTGCTTGGAGTCTAGTTGGAAATTGGGAGGTGGAGGCGGGGGAGCGGTTTCTGCCCCATCAAAGGAAAAATGTGTGGAAAGATTATAAAACATCTATGGGGGCTGGAGAGATGGCTTACCGCTTAAGCGCTTGCTTGTGAAGCCTAAGGACATCGATTCGAGGTTCAATTCCCCAGGACACGTTGGCCAGATGCACAAGGTGGCGCATGCGTCTGGAGTTCGTTTGCAGTGGCTGGAGGCCCTGGCGTGCCCATTCTCTCTCTCTCTATCTGCCTTTCTCGCTCTGTCTGTCGCTCTCAAATAAATAAATGAAAATGAACAAAAATATTTAAAAAAATCTATGGCTTATCATTTGATTTGACTTTTTGAAAAAATATTTTCTTTTTATTTATTTATTTAAGGAGAGAGAGAGAGAGAGGGAGAGGGAGGGAGGGAGGGAGGGAGGGAGGGAGAGAATGGGTGTGCCAGGGCCCCTAGCCACTGCAAAGAAGCTCCAGATGCATGTGCCACCATGTGAGTCTGGTTTATGTGGGTTCTGAAGAATCGAACCCGAGTCCTTAGGCTTCTCAGGTAAGTGAGGAAACACTTAAGACATCTTTCCAGCCCGATTTGACTTGTAATAATCTCAAAAGTTCCAGGATGTTTGGAATTGCGTTTTCTTCAGTTTTGGTTGTTTGGCACTTACTTGAATGAGACTGTTGAGACAAGAACATGAGGAATTCTGGTTCTGTGGGTTAAATGAGGATCGTTTTGTTACAACTGGCCAAGAGAAGGATGGCCTCCTTCACGGTGTGGTAAGGTCCCCTGTGTTTGGATGAGCCTCTGTCAGGAGGGAGAAGGGCTCTGTCCTGGGTGGAAGGCCGTAGTGGCTTCCAGGATCCCTTTCAGTTCATTACTTCATTAAAATGGCGAATTGCCAGGCAAGTTTGAATGGCTTAACTGCTGCTCCCGCAATTCTTGTCAAGTCTGTTGGAGTGCACACGCAGCTGTTGGGCCTCCAACCTATCCTGGATGGTTCTATGTGAATGCACCAAGGTCTCTTGCCATTGCAAGTGAACACCAGACACATGCACCATGTTGCATGTGCCTTTACATGCTGGGGAATTCAACGTGGGCTGGCAGACTTTGCAAGCAAGCACCTTTAACCACTGGGCCATCTCCCCAGCCCTTGAACGGTTCTTTTCTGGTAACTAATTTAACCCTAAGGACCTAACTCACACCTTCTCCATTCCACACATCTAGCCATTGAGCAGTCATCTCGCATTGTCCTCTGTATAATCGGAACAGTTAAACAGAAGGCAAGGATTGGCTCTGTGAACATCTGCAGAGGACACTCTATGTTCCAGAACAGTAGGGTGCTGGGAGTGTAAGTGTCACTGAGCCTTAGTGACTTCAGTTCATTTTCGTGGGAGACGGAGCCGTGGAAGCCCCTGATTGCAAGGTAGTAGCTGCATCACGGATTCGAGGTGTGTGCCAGGGAGCAGTGGCAGGTGAGGAAAAGCTTAACTGAGGGGGTCCTTTGTCAGCCAGTTTGCAGGAGTGAGAAGGGCTTGCCAAAGGAGCAAGGGTAGGGAAAGGGCATTCCAGGCAAATATGTGAGGCCAGATGATGAATGGAGGCATTATGCCAGGGAGGAGCGACAGGGCTGGAGTACGGAGGCCCAGTGAGGAGGCAGGTGAGAAGTCATGAAGAGCTTTGGTCTTTACATCCAGTCTGTAGTTTCCAAGTCCTGAAAGTTCATCACCCTTCAGTGGAGCTATTGCAACATTCCTAGGGCTTTAATTGAGTGCATGATTTTTTTTTTTTAATTTATGGGGCTGTTGTTAATGTTCTGAGCTGAAATGCATTAGGGCTAGACGTGTGTGTGTGTGTGTGTGTGTGTGTGTGTGTGTGTGTGTATTTGAATCTATAGCATAGTTGAAAAAACCCTCTGGTTCATTGCTCCTTTGTAATTTTCTATAGTATGTTGACCTTGGGATATTAATTTCCTCTGGATGTTTTCTGCTGAACACATTCAGCCTGGAAAAATATTATATTTATTTATTTATGCTACTAAGTTAAAGTTGTCCTTACAGTTTAGATTTGTTTTGGGTGTTTGGGAAGAAAATTTCTCTTGCTATTTTTTTTTTTCAAATTTCTTCCTTCTCCCTCTTAAATTCCTTGCTTGTTTAATCTTGTTTAAACAATTAGAATAACTTTAAGGAAGCCAAAATTGCAGCCCCTTTGGGGAGGGGGTTGGGGACCAATACATGCCTGTTTTCTCTCTTCCGGAGTCTTCCCATCCCTTTTCTTCTGCCAGCTGGTTTGCTGTCCTGATGGGTGCTCAGGGGTGCCTCTTTCTGGATGGAGACCACTTGCTTTTTGTGTGAGAGAGGACCATTTACTCCTTTTGTTTTTCCATTTGGTTAGACCTCTTAGGCCTGGGCTGGGTCAAGCTGTGAGAAGTGGCCTGGGGTTTGGGTAGATGGCATTTGAGAGAACCATGCTGTGCAGGGAGCAGCAGGGCTTGGTCTGGGCAAGAGACCTTGGATTGTGGTGACTTCTGTTCCCGAGGCCTCAGCTTCCTGGGACTTTCCTGGAGCGGTTGTGGTTGTTGACAGCTGGGTGCCTGGGGCAGGAGCTTCCACACATCATTGAAGCCAAGTGCTGTCAGACAGGGGCAGAGGTGTCGTCTTAGAGCTCTGAAAAGTCTGCGGACTGTGGAGCTCTGAGGAACAGCCATCTGGAAAGGTGACACTCATGGTGCTCTTGGCTGGGAGTGGAGGAGCCATATTTGTGGTTCACCTTGGATGTGTGGAAATTTGGCTAGGTGTGTTTGAAACATGTTTTATTTAGTCCTTCACTAACACTTATAAGCACTTCACTTTCCTTGGGACTATTACATCAGGATACAATTGTGATCCATGATTATAGGACATCCCGTGAAAGTTCTTCATAGAAAACTCACTAGTATTTCTGTTTTACAGAGATGGAAACGGGCTTGAAATGGCCAAGTTCAAGAACTTGCCTTGGTTCCTGGGGTGGGTGCCAGATGAAGCTGATTAAAATCCTGGACCCTTTCACCATGTCTATCCAGGCAGGGGGCTAATGCCTTGAAGTTTGTGCTATCAAATATGATCTATTGAATTTCCTCAAATGAGCAAGGAACAATTTCCCCCGTAAAAACAAACGACCGTGTTCTATATATGCAACATGAAACCACAAACACAAGCAGCCTGGGTCAGGAAAAGCGAGCTGTTGGGAGACACATGTATGATCCTTTGGAGTTTTCCCGTTAATGGTTTCTACTCATTCATTTATTTTGTCTTAGGCTAGTTCTAGCCAACAGACAAGTGGTAACAGACACTGTGGTGGAATAAAAATGTATGGGAGTCTACAAATGAAAAAATTCTATATGTTCACTTTTTTTTTTAGTGCATTGGGAAAGCTGCTGCCATTTGATTTAAGCGGTGCACTCCCCTCCTCCCAGGCATGCTTCTACAGCACCAGTCTCTGACAGTGAGCCACACGGACCATGAATGGGGGAAGCAGATGTGTGCCGGGGAAGGCTTGTCCCCAAGTGTGGATCTTGCTTCGGAGCTCTGGAAGATGTTACATACCATTTTATAGCCAGACAATTAATCTTCCATGTTCTTTCTGTGTATGTTACCATCAAAATGATTTGAAATACTCAAGCACACTGACGGGCCTGTGAACTTTGCCTGAAGAGCGCTAGTGGAGGGGGCAGGAACTCTCTGCCTGGAATTTTAGAAGTGGTCGGGGGTAATGCCCACTGCATTCCAGAGGTGACCTAGTGGGTTGTTCTCTTTTTGAAAAACTTTTGAACAGGCACAGACTCAGACCATCATTTCCCCTAACTTTCCAACATTCTCCCCGAGACAGCAAGAGCACCCTGGTGGCCCTTGGTGCTGTCATTTCTTTCCAGGGCTTGGGAGATGCCCGCAGTGCTCTGAAGGATCTGGGCTCTCTCTGCTTTGCAGCACTAAATGCTACTGCTATGTAATCCTGTCAGCTCTATTAACAAAATCCCAGTTGGGGCTCCTGCTGCTGCCTCTCTTTGGAAGGTAAGGGTGGGTGCCCAGTTTGGGTTGGGGAAAGATACCAAAGCAACAGTAATGGCAACACAGCCCTCCAAGCCATATCTACTTAAATTTTTTTTTATATTTATTTATTCATTTGCAAGGAGAGAGAGAGATACAGAGAATCGAGACGGAGAGGATGGGCACTCCAGGGTCTCCAGCCACCACAAACGAACTCCAGAAGCATGCACCACTTTGTGGCTTACATGGGTACTGGGGAATTGAACCTGAGTCCTTCGTCTTCGCGGCCAAGTGACTTAACTGCTAAGCCATCTCTCCAGGCCCTGACTCTACTTTTAGTGTGTGCAGTGTACAGAGGCTGGGCTCCAGCTGGTAAAGCATTAATGAAATGATTATGCTGCATTTTGCACTTGTAAAAAAAGAATAAATGTTAAACAACAACAACAATAATGGTAATATAATTTTGGTTTGGGGAGGCGGCTTTAGCATTTCAGAGATGGAACACATATGGAATACATTCATAGCTCTGTATAATACCCCATAAACTGATTGGGTTCAGATGCGAAACATTTGTCAGCGAGGTTCCCGTTACTGGGTGTGGCGGGGTCTGGTGTGGGCTCTAACGAGAGGGGCTGCCTTAGAAGATGGGATACTATTGTTATGTGGCGATGGTGAGTATTCTGCAGGGAATTCTCATCTTCAAGAACACTCCAAGCCAAGGAATGGTTGAATGGCTGAAACCGTTCACTTTGGTCTTCAGTACGGAAGATGTGATAGATCCAATGGGAGGAACAGGAGGAAACCTGTTCAAGCTATAGACCACGAGAATTTTGGATTCCAAGTTCATCTCCCAAAGTCCCTCACAGTTCTTTTGTCAGTGACAGGCTATGAACTGGGAGAAGTCAGTGCAGGTTTGGGTAACCCAGAAAAATAACGTATGGTGAGTTCCATATATGGTGGTTGTGGTAAGCCGTGGTATTGCTGGATGCAGCGCACAGAATCTCACAGCCCTGGCCTGTGCAGCCCTGTGATGATAAGAGAAATGGCCACGTGACTACAGTTTTGCTCTGGAAAGGAGGAAGTAGAAGGTTTTCCCAGAGGGCTCTGTCCCTGGGGTTTTCTGCTCCTCTGTTTCTTGGCTCTCCCACTTGGGTGGCCTTGGGGGCTACTGCTATTATCCAATTTCCTTGCTTCTATTTTAATCATCACCACCAATCCTTGTTGACTGTTCCAGTGGAAATTTTGCAAATATTTAAAAAATGAAATTGAGTTAGAGGTTTATCAAATAGAGATGTTTGCCACATTTAAGGCATTCTCACATATGCAGACTATTTACTGCCCAAAGTCTGTTTTAAGCAGGTTTCTCCTTTGTGGCATGAATTTTGTAAGTTTTGTTTGATAAAATTCAGCTCTTACAGAAATTGTCAGGGGTACGGGTGGATGGGAGATCTCTCGGGAGACTGGAGGGGAAGGGCAGGGTGTTGGAAGAGGAGGTTAGGCAGCTAGTGGAACGGGAAATTGTTACAACCACTGTTGTCTTCCACACGTTACCATTACTAAGTGCTCATGCCTACATGTTTGCCTCTGAGAGAAATATGGCAGCGGCTGATAGGCTCAGATCCGGGAAAGAAGAAGGCACACCAGTGTTCCTCGTCTCATGAAGGGCAGAGAGCTCACGGAGAACAGGGGCTTTTAGAATGATGTGTGCGAGACATGCTGACAGAATAACAGAGTGAGGGCAAAACCTCCCTTGTGTGGGCTGCTGGCTTTTGCCTGTTCATTTATCCTATTTCCACCGTCTTTGCTAGTCCTTGGTCTGGTTTAAATGTCCCAGGGCAGCAGGTAGTCTTAAGAGAGTGTGTGTCTGGCAAGGCGAGCTCCTCCCACTGCCTCTTCCATCCTCTCTGCGGAACATCTGGGTGCATCTCCTGCCCGAGCACCCGTGGCCCGTTTCACTGCTTTCTGGGTTTCTCAGTGTGCTTACTCAACTGTACCTCATAGTTGTGGTGGCAAACACAGAATGTTTGTGTAACCCTTTCTTTTTTCGTCTCCTGACATCCAGTTTCACTCTGAACTGCATTTCACATTCATCCTATAGTTTTCAGCCCTATCACCACTATCACAATTCTTTCTTGAGACCAAATTACATCATCACCAGCACACTACCATGGCCATATTTCCCATTGTCCTTGCCCATCCTCTATTTTCTCCTGTTCTGGAACAACTTCTCATATATAGTCCAGTTTAATATATGTTAACAGGATGTTAATATATGCACTTGCAGATCCTCAATTACACCCAGCATAAGTCCATTTAAGATGCATCTGAGCTGGGCGTGGTGACGAACGCCTTTAATCCCAGCACTAGGGAGGCAGAGGTAGGAGGATCGCCGTGAGTTCAAGGCCACCCTGAGACTACATAGTGAATTCCAGGTTAGCCTGAGCTACAGTGAGACCCTACCTCAAAAAAACTAAAAAAAAAAAAAAAAAAGATGCATCTGATTTCTTTTAGGAAGATAAATACAAAAGTAACTGAACGAAGGGAAGAAAAAAGATTTGTATAAAAGAAGAAATAGAGAAACTATTGTAGACCGCATGCTGAAAGAGGACCCAGGGGTTCTGCTGTCCAGTGGTAACTTGGAGTCAGGTGCAATCCTGTATGTGCTCATTACAGGACCTTGGGCAAATCATTGCTTATCTCTGGGCCTGAGATTGCTCATTTGTAGGATGGGAATTAAGAACTAGATCATTGCCAAGTTTTCTCCTGGAGGACAATTTGATTAATAATTTTGTTGATTTTTGACGACTGGCCAGCTCTGCCCAAGGGCTTAGGGTTTGGGTGATGACTGTTCATTTCATCCTGCAAATAAGTAACTCAATCACTTACTTGGGAATTCAGGTTCTTGAGACGGTATCCAGCACAATTACACTGAGCAGCCAGGCAGATGCCCGAGCCGCTGCAGGGCAGGCATCTCCGGTGCCCTTTGTGGGGATCATGTTGACTGTGGCTGGTCCCCAACCCCGAGCAGAAGTTAGTCCCCACCACGTGCTCTTGTAAGAATTCACCTCGGTCTATTCTCAGCTCTGGAAGTCTCACCACAGTCCTTGCTTATAATGTGTTTCAGAAGGTCCAGGCACAACACAGTGGGAGTCCATCACACAGCGCCCGCCTGGGATCTGGATAGTTAACATTATGAAACTGGGGCACAGGGAGGAGGCTATCCTCACCCCGAACACAGGCTTCTGGCAACCTGGTTCCACCGTGTGCATGAACTCAAATGTCATAACAAGGAATTATAAGACCAAAACAACTCCAAAATTAAATGTTGCTTAGAGTTTTTTTTTAATGTTGAGTTCATGGCCTAATTTCTCTGGCTTATCAAATGCCAAAATATTAGTTTTGAGGAGTAGCATTATGGGTCTGGGAATTAGCTCAGGAAAAATAAATCATACATTTTTAAATTCTCCCTAAACCTAAGAAGACTTATTGTCATCAAGGATAATAAATCTGGTTAGACTAACAGTTCTAAAGAAAGATTAATTTTGGTCCCAGGACAAGATTAATAAAAGGGAATCCTTAGCCGTGCGCATTTTCTTGTTCTTACAGCCAAGCTAATTTGTCCTCAGCATCCTCCCTTTCCATATGCAATGTTCTTTCTCCTCCATCAGAACTCCCCTGTTAGAGCTTGAACCTCACCTTCCCTCCATAGAAATGTGCCACTGGTGTCCTCCTAAACCCATCCTTTCTGGAGGTTTTCCATGGTCAAGAGAATGCAACTGGAAGATCACACAGTTGTGTGAGAAGGAGCATGGTTCTTAACCCCCATGTCACAGTATATGCTTAATCCTTGGAATGAACGGGTAGAATGTTAAGGGCCTGTCTAGCTCTCAGATGCATGTAGAGTTCAAGATGTGAAAATTATCATGCGTTCACTTCTTTTGTGAGAACTACACTGCAGATTCAGATATAGAGGGTATACAAAGAGGCCTTTGGCTTTCTCTGGACTAGTGTAATAACATGGAAGACATATTTTATCTTTTTGTAGAAGGTGGACTATCCTTTGCTGTTGATAAATTTTATTTCTGCTTTTTTGTTTGTTTGTTTTTGAGGCAGATTGAACAGGTAGATGAAATGGTCTAATCTTGGCAGTTTCATACAGTTGGCCAAATAAAGAGGCCTTTGTTGAAGATATTCCTTCAGTTTTGCCAATCTAGTCATCCTTTCTCCTCCCACCATACCTCTTTGACCAACTGGCAGACTTCCTTCTGTCTTTCCAGTCTTCCCACAGGGAAGATCTACAGGACTCTCGCAGTACCTCATGCACTCCCCTTGTGTTCCATGGAGTGAGGGCGCCAGTAGGAAATGGATGGCATCCTCTAGTGTGAGAATTAAGGAGAGTTTAACGAGGGTATCGTTTATGAAGATGCGTCTCAAATGAAGGGAAATGAGCAAGGCATGTGGAGGCATGTGGAGCTAGCAATTGTAGGAAACCCTTGTGTACCCAGAGGCCTGAAGAAATGAGAGGAAAGAAGGATTATTGCAATCCAAAGAGAGCCACAAGCGGACCCAGGAGAGATCCACCCATAGGAGATGTGAAATTCCTCTCTTTCCATCCTGCCATCCCTGCCTCTCTTCCCACTAGCCAATGCCAGCCAGGGTCAGTGGGCAAGAGCCTTCTATACCCGAAGGTCAGCTTCCAGGACAGAGCAGGAGGGAGGGGGTCTACCGAAGGTCACAGTGGCTGTTGTGTCAGGAACAGGCTGGAAGAGTTGGTGACTTTATTGTCGACTTTTGTTTATTATAGATTTCCATTTGCCTCATGAAGATGGAGGCTGTTCTGGTAGTGAGGCAAGGTCTGAAGAGCAGGTCTTTCTTTCCCCGTGTGTGTGGGTGTGTGTGTGAACGCATGTGTGTGAGCATGTATGTTGAGGCCAGAGGTTGATATTAGGGGGTCTTCCTCTATGACTCTTCACCTTATTAGCTGAGGTAGGGTCTCTTGCTTGGTCCCAGAGCTGTATGATTAGGCTAGTCTAATTCATCAGCTTGTCTGATGGACCCAGTCTGTGTCTCCTGAATTCTGGGATCACAGGCAGGCTGCCACACCAGCCCAGCCTTTATGTGGGTGCTGGGGATCTGAACTGAGGTCTTCATAATTGCCGGGCGAGGGCATTACCACTGAGCCATCACTCCAGCCCTCAAGAACAGTTCAAGAAGAGATATTGGATATTCACACTATTTTTAAAGTTAGAAAATATTTCAAAAGCACAATAATGTGGTAGGCAATGTTCTCACCACTATATTTACAATTGATAATGGCTTACTACATTTATTTCAGATACTTATTTAAAGTAACAAGATGTTATTCAGCTATAACTATTTTCCCTAATTACCACCATCTTCACTTTTCAGGATAATCTTTTTTTTTTTTTAAGCATGCCACCTTTTCATAATTAATTGCTTAAATGGATACAAATGGCTTCTAGTGAATGTACTATTTGCAACTTTTAAAATTTATTTTTACTTAAGTGTATATTTTTGAGATTTAACCATGCTAATACATTGTATATGGCTCAGCACTGTGACAACTGTTCTTTGTATGACTGTAATATAATTTACTTATCCATGCCTACATTGATGAACATCCCAGGTTCATCTCCCTTTTCCTCTCTCCCCTTCCCTTCCCGCTCTCTCCCCTCTCTATTCTCTCTCTCCCTTCCTCTTTCCACTGTCACAATCTGCTGCCACCGACCCCTGGGTGTCTGCACAAGACCACTTCTTTTGCAGAGGAGTTGCCTTCAGCTCCCCTGAGAACACCGAGTTTTCCTTCAAATTGGTCCCTCCAGTTGACAGAGCTGTGGATTAGAAGGCAAGGGTGTGTGGAGGCCTCTCTGTGGTTGGCCCAAGGGTTAAGAAGTCCCCAAGGGTGGTATGTTCCGGGTTGAGGACGGCTAGTGAGGGTACCAGTGTCTCCCCAGCTGTTGAGTGGTCTTTCTTCCAGCACAGAGTCCGCTCTCTTGTCCAGACTGGAACATCCCCGTTTCCTACGGTGGGATCGCTACTTTTTTCTTCCTTTCTTTCTTTTTTGCTAAAGCTGGTGCTGCAGTAGAGAGAGGTGAAGAGACTTGCCCGACGAGGCTCCCTGCAGGGCTGGGGCTGACAAAGCACCCTGCGCTGTGTGCCAAGCGCTTTGGCACGGAAGGAGGGAGAAGCGCAGCCAGTTCCGGGACAAGAGGCAGTGGTGATTGATCGCAGCACTGAGCATCCTTGGAGCGCCTTTAAGTAAAAATAGTCCCTGCAGAAAGCAGCGAGGGTGGTGAAGCTTCTTGCCAACGGCAAACAAAGTCAGAGCAGAGAGGCCGCAGCTCGGGAGAGCTCCGAGGAGAGAGGCTGGGCAGCAGCTGCGTGTTACATCACTGTGCATTTTTCTCTGCTTGCACGAACGCTGCGGTTTGATTCACTTTTAAATGGAACGATAGGGTTAAGAGTCTGAAGTTTATAAGGTTTTGGGGGAGGGTGCTGTTTGAGAAAAAGCATAAAGTTGCTAATTCCATATTAAGGTCTTGGTAAACTACCTCTGTATTGGTGACACCGTGGAGCAGGAAGGGCAGGGTACCAGTGAGGGTGCTGGATGTGGGGTAGGGCGCTGTTGAGGGCGGCGCCCCTTGCCTGAGTAATGGCTGGATGCAGGGAGCCTGGAGGTGACGAAGAGTGAGGATGGAGGTGAGAAGCTGCCTTAGAGATGCCTGAAGTCTAAGGAGGTGACATGTTGGGGGGGGGGAGAGGGGGAGAGAGAGAGAGAGAACGAGAGAGAGAGAGTTGAAAGCCTTGGACAGCACTGTAAATGACAAGAAAAAAAGTATGGACTGGAGAGATGGCTTAGCAGCTAAGGCACATGCCTAGGAAACATAAGGACCCCGGTTCAATTCTCCAGGTCCCACGTTAGCCAGCTGCACAAGGGGGCACATGCGTCTGGAGTTCATTTGTAGTGGCTAGAGGCCCTGGAGTGCCTATTCTCTCTCTCTCTCCCTTCCTCTCTCTGTCTCAAATAAATAAATAAAAGTAAAATCTTAAAAAAAAAAAAGAAAAAAGTATGAAGCTAGAACTCTACTAAGGAGGAAGGAAGGTGGGAAGGCGGCGGTTGGGGATGCCCTGGCTAGTCTGCTGCGGGGTAGAATCAGGACTTTACTAGGTGATGGCACGTGTACAAGGATGGAGCAGGGGTGGACCAAGAGTTAAGAAGAAAACACCAGTGTGTAAGGACCCACTCTCTCCTACCCTCTGTTGTGGATGAATAAAATCTATAGGAGACTGGAGTAACAGCATTTTGCTTCCGGTAGTGGTCCACATATTTCTGTACTTTGTAGACATTCTAGAAAAACTATGTGTTACTGGACTTGGTGGCTTACACCTTTAATCCCAGTACTTGGCAGGCTGAGGGTAGGAGGATCACTGTGAGCTCAAGGCTAGCCTGGACTACAGAGTGAGTTCCAGGTCAGCCTGAGCTAGAGTGAGACCCTGATTAAAAATAAAATCAGAAAAACAAGCAAAACCCCAACGACCTATGTACATGTGCCCAAGATGTAGGCTCATGTGTATGTCCATGTGACGTTCTGTGTGAAGTGTGGCGTGAACAAGGTCTCCCTCAGTCCTAGGAAGGAACCCAGACCAACAAACTCTTTGTGGAGAAAGGAAAGACGTTTGTGGAACTCCCCACCACAGAGGTAGACATTCCATGTCGCTAAAGGCAGTTCCTCTAGAAAAATACACCTTGGAATTGGAGGGGACCTTGTTTTTGGAACCAAAAGTCAGGTGCATGGTCCAACAAAGAAAGTGAACACTTGGAACCCTAACTTTCCAGGAGAATTTTGGTTCTGGAGCACTAGCTCCTCATTGGATTCTGTAGGCTAGTACACTTGTTCTGGAAGTGAGGTGTCCCATACCTAGAAAGTTTTAATAATTTTTGATAAAATTATCCCTTAGCATGTGTGAGAGCCTAGGCTCACTCTTCAATAGTACAGAGTCTTCAGCTCCTGAGGCACCAAGAGAGTGATGAGTCTTTTCTCAGTCTGGTGATGTAATGAAAGACGTCTGGTCCCTTCGGTTATCTAGAGCCTTGGTCCCAGAGGGAGAGGGAGAGGAAGGCCAGCTCTCACTTGTAACAGCCTATAATTTTTCTGGTCCTTTGGGAGGATACTATCTGTTCCATGTGATTTGGGGTGAGAGGGATGCTGAGAGAATAATAGTGGGAACTTTATTATGACTACTTGGCATATGCCAGGCATGGTTATTTATTAATTGGTTTATTTTTAATTTTTACTAGTATACACACAGAGGAAAAATATCACAAAAAGTATGCTCAATAAATTATATAAGAAATACCATATAAATTTCACTTACTGAGAAAAAAAAAAGAGTCATCACTTCAGAATCCTCCCTCATGCTCACTCCTATATCTCCAAATATAAACTTCCTTAAAATCAAGCTTTACAAATTTTATTTTTATTCATTTATTTATTTGAGAGGGAGGGAGAGAGAGAGAGAGAGAGAGAGAGAGAGAGAGAGAGAGAGAGAGAAAGAGAAAAAGAAAGAAAATGGGCGCACCAGGGCTTCCACTCACTGTAAACGAACTCCAGATGCATGCTCCACCTTGTGCATCTGGCTTACGTGGGTCCTGGGGAATCAAACCTGGGTCTTTTGGCTTTGCAGGCAAAATGCCTTAACCACTAAGCAATCTCTCCAGCCCTAAAATCAAGCATTTAATAAAGACTTATTTCGATCCTCTTTGGTTGTAGCCATGCTGGTGGAGATTGGAGCTAGCTACCTCATTCAAGGTTTTGTTTTACATTTCCTCTCCCTAATGAGATTGGACAACGTTTCCTACTTATTGGTCATTTGGGTGGTATTATATGTGTCTAACTCAGCTCCTGCTGCTTTAACAGGAATCCCTCAGATTAGACACTTGGTAAATCAATCACTTGTCACAGTTCTGGAGGTTGGGATGCCCCAGATCAAGACCCTGGGTACATTCAGTGTTTGGTGAGGACTTGATTTCTGCCTCCATGGTGGTGCCTTGCTGCTGCCTTCTCCAGTGAGGATGAGTGACGGAAGAGACATGGTGGAAGAGACAGAAGGGCAAAAGGGATAGCTAGTCCCCTTGGGCCTTTTGTATGACTTTGCCACCTTCTAAAGGTCCCATCTCTTAAGGTTCTCATCATAGATTCCAACATGTGTGCTGGGTGGAGGCACACATGCTCTTTGTAAATGCCTGTTGAGGTATTCACACTCTTCTATTAGGCACTTTGTGAACCTAATAAAACGATCCAGACCCACGCACCACCAGTCTTACTGATCTGTGCATGTTATTTACACATTCTGGAGCAAACCCTTTGCCACTTACATAGAAATACTCCTGCGATCCTTCCCTTAGGACATGACTATGTGTTCTCTTTTTAAAATGTATTTTATTTATGAGAGAGAGAGAGAGAGAGAGAGAGAGAGAGAGAATGAAGAAGAGAGAGAGAGAGAGAATGGGTGCCCCAGGGGCCTGTGGCCACTGCAAGCAAACTCTAGGTGCATGTGCCACCTTGTGCACCTGGCTTGTGTGGGTACTGGGGAATCGAACCCAGGTTCTCAGGCTTTGCAGGCAAGCACCTCAACCCCTAAGCCATCTCTCCAGCCTTGTGTGTTCTCTTAATTCTGCCTTTTGGTGAGCAGCAGAATTTCTTGATTTGACATATTCTTTGGTTATGATTGTGCATTTTGTCCCTTCTTTTTTTTTTTTTTTTTGGTTTCTCGAGGTAGGGTCTCACTCTGGTCCAGACTGACCTGGAACTCACTATGTAGTCTCAGGGTGGCCTCGAACTCACAGTGAACCTCCTACCTCTGCCTTCTGAGTGCTGGGATTAAAGGCGTGAGCCACCACGCCCGGCTTTGTCTCTTCTTTTTGAAACATCCTTCTTTTTAGTCATGAAGGCATTCATATATTCATGTCTGCAGTGTTTTGTTTTCCAGACTTGAAGGTACATTTTTCCTGGACTTTATTTTTGTGTTTGATGTGAGGTGAAAATGCATATTTTTCCTGTGGATGCCCAGTGAGCTCTGCACCCATCATTAAGCATATGCTTTTTGCATTACCATAGAGCCCTGCCTTGGTCACAAACCAAGTATCCCTGGATGTGTGGATTTCGGGATGCCCTTTTTTTTTTGTTCCACTGGTCTGTTTACCCTTGCATGAATGCCACACTCTTAATTTTTGTGGTTTTCTAATGCATGTGATGCTCGGAATAAAGTTCCTTTTTGGCTTTTCAAGTGCCTTTGCTCTCCTTGGTTCTTGAATTTCCATACATATTTTATAATTATCTCATTAACTTTCCTAAAAAAAATCCTACTGAAATTTTTTATTGTAGCTATGTTGAATTTATAGAGCCACTGTAGAAAATTGATAGTATCATAATATTTGTTTTTCCAAGCCACAGTATGGGATAGTCTTTCATTTATTTAGGTTTTCTTCAGTTTATTTCAGTGGTGACTTATATTTCTTTCTGTAAATGTCTTGCACATTTTTTCATTAAAATTATATGTATTGTTAATAGTTGTATAAATGTTATCCCTGTTTTCTTATTGACAGAAATATATTTGTTTACAGCTTTTGGCAACTATGAATAACAGTTTTTCTGGTATAAGTCTTTGTATGGACATATATTTCCATTCTACTTGAGGAAATGCCTAGAAATGGGGTGACTGGGTCCTCGGGCTGATGTACTTTTGTTGGAAACTAACAGACTTGGCTTCAAGGCAAATACATAATCGGATACTCTCTTCAGCAATGTTTGAGATTCCACTGTTGCACATCCTCACTAGTGTGGATGGCGTTGGCATTCTTATATTTTAACTACTTCAGTGGTGTCTTACTGTGGCTCTGGTTTCATTTCTCTGGTGACTGATGATCCAAGGGTTTTGTACTTACTGGCTATTTTTATATCATCATTTGTCAAGTGTATTTTCAAGTCTTTTGACAATTTAAAGTAAGATGGATTATTTTTATATTACTGAGTTATATTTAAATTATATTGAAACTACCTTTCATATGTCCCTTGACAGATATTGTGAATACTTTCTTCTAGTCTCTTTCTTGCTTTTGTTTTTCACAGTACCGCTTGATGAACAGAAGTAAATGTTGCTAAGTTATTTGTCTATAGTTGCTGCTTTCTGCCACCCAAGAGTTTCTTGCCTTGCCAGAGATTTCCTTCTGAGTTTCTTCTAGAAGATTTGGAGCTTCAGCTTTAGGCATATGATGTATCCATAATTTGTTTTGATGTATTGGTCAAGGTTAATATTTTCTTTTCAGGTATGGCAGAAAGCTTTTTCTTCTCTCATGTGTTAAAAGTCAAATCTTCCTTTCCTCAGCCATTGGATTTGAGGTAAAACATCAGTTGATCATGCAGTGTGGGTCAACTTTTGGACTCTATTGCTTTGAGCTCTTTGTCTGTGTTTATACCAATACCACACCATCTTGATCACAATTTAAATAAGCCCTGAAATCAGCTTCTCCAAGCTTTCCTTTCCCAAGGTTATTTTAACTGGAAGTGCTTCCATGTAGGTTTAGAATCAACTTGAACATTTCTACAAGGATTTTCACTGAGATAGTGCTGAATATATAAACTCAAACTGAAGAAAAATGGCAAAATATCAAAACTTTCTTGCAATGAATATAGTCTACCCCTTCATTCATTTACAACTTACTTTTTAAGCAACATATAGGATTTTTTGCATGTAAAACACTTTACATATAACTCTTTTTTTTGAGGTAGGGTCTCACTCTAGCTCAGGCTAACCTAGAATTCACTATGCAGTCTCAGGGTGGCCTCAAACTCATGGTGATCCACCTACCTCTGCCTTCCAAGTGCTGGAATTAAAGGCGTACACCACCATGCCCAGCTCTCTTTACATATATCTTAAAAATTTATCTCTGAATATCTTTATGTCATTGTAAGTTGTATTTAACATATCATTTTCCTTTTGTTTTGCTATGATATAGAAATACATAAAAAATTTAAAAATGTCAACCCTGTTTATTAATTTACTGCTATCTTATAAATGACCCCAGCATTTAGCATATTAAAGAACAAGAATTTAGGGCTGGAGAGATGGCTTAGTGATTAAGGTGCTTGTTTGCAATGGCAAAGGATACAGGTTCCATTCCCCAGTACCCATGTAAAGCCAGATGCACAAGGTGGAACATGCATCTGGAGTTGGTTTTCAGTGGCTAGGGGCCCTTTTCTCTCTCTCCCCTCAAATAAAAATAAATAAATAACATGTTTTAAAAAGAAAAAAAAAAAAGACCAAGAATTTATATCTTTGCAGTTCCTGAGAATCAGGACTCCAGAAATGACTTAGCTGGGTAGTCATGGCTCAGACTCTGCCCTGGGTGCCACTCAGCTGTGAACAAGACTGGAGTGATTCACAGTTCAACAGAGGCTGGGGAATGTCTCTTCACAGTCACCTATGTGGCTATTGGCAAGAGGATTCATTTCCTTATGTAGGCCTCCTGTAAGATCACATGTAACATGACAGTGGGATTTCCTGAGTGAGAAGACAGAAGGTATAGCATAACCCGATTTCAGAAGCAGAAATAGCACACTGTCACATCTTCATACAATACAGAAAAGGATGATGCCAAGAGGTGCAGGTCAGGAAGTGGAAATTGTTCTGGAACATCTTTTGAGTGTGGTTTTCCTACTTCCCTAACTCTGCAAAATCCATCTCAAGGGCCTCATAATTGTTATTCCATTGTAACATCAGTTCAAGTGTCACAATCTTTTCTTGTTTTATATTTTACTTTTGTTTATTTATTTATTTGAAAGAGGGAGGGAGGGAAGGAGGGAGAGAGATAGAGATAGAGATAGAGA
This sequence comes from Dipus sagitta, assembly GCA_036346955.1. Taxonomy (NCBI): domain Eukaryota; kingdom Metazoa; phylum Chordata; class Mammalia; order Rodentia; family Dipodidae; genus Dipus; species Dipus sagitta. The sequence continues at coordinate 5,830,064 of CM070788.1, read as the reverse complement.
GAGAGAGAGAGAGAGAGAGAGAGAGAGAGAGAGAGAGAGTATGGGCATTCCAGGGCCTCCAGGTGCTGGAAACAAACTCCATATGCATGCATTTCCTTGTGCATCTGGCTTATGTGGGCCCTGGGGAATCAAACCTGAGTCATTTGGCTTTGCAGGCAAGTGCCTTCACCATTAAGCCATCTCCCCTGCCCCACAATCTTATTTTCTAAACCAGGTCCACAACTGTAACAAGTAATCTCAACTTGACAGTACCTAGAATCATCTTGGAGACAAATCTGTGGGCATTATCTGTGAGGGAGTTTCTAGATTAGATTAATTGAGGCGGGAAGACTCTCTCTGTGGGTAAAACCATTCCATGGACTGGGATGTGGGGCTGAGTATAAACAAAAAAGAGAGCTGAGCACGGGCATTCATGGCTCTCTGCTTCCTCACTGCACATACAACATGACCAGCTGCCTCTAGGCCTTTCCCCTCCATGATGGACTGTGTCATCTGGAACTGTAAACCAAAATAAATACCTCCTCCCTTAAGGTGCTTTTGGTCAGGCATTGGGTCCTAGCAATGAGCGAAGAGTTAATACAGTACCCTCAGCCATGATGTCCTGAGCACAGCTCAGTAAGCATCATTCCTCACTTGTAGACAGAGGAACTAAGGACACAAGGAATTTATCCCTTGGACACCTAACATACAATGGTGGCATAGGGAGAGGATAACCAAAGCAGATACTCCTGTTCAAATGGGCAGCAATGGAAGTACAAATAAATCACTGGTTCATAGCAGTTCTGGAATGCAACCCAACAAATGTTGTTATTAGGACTCGTTCCTACCGCTGCCTGGAGAAGACGCCACAGTCTTGTCTCTGTTCTCTGGGTTTTTGGTGTCCTCTCTAAATTGTCCTTCTTTTCTCATGAAAGTATCCTATGTTTGCAGGTGAGCCATTCCAGTTTCTTCAACTGTTTCTGTTTGTACAAAGTTTGGTAACCCAAAACCTCATTCATTCTATACTGCCTGTCATTTTTGCTGAAAGTCTGATGATAAAACTCCCCTCAAGAACTATGAGGTCCTTCTGAGAATCTCTCTAGGGTTGGCTCTCTCAACAAAAGAAATCCACATGTTCACTGAGAGAAATGCTCTTATGTAGGGGCTTTGGCTGAAATGGCTGAAGGGCAATGGCCTTAAGTTTTTGAATGTTATTTTATTGATTAGAGTCACATAAACCCGTGAATTCTGGAGCAGGATTTTGGTCTGAACATACTCTCAAGAGCCACTTTTCAACTTTCTGAGATCTTAAAGGAGGATTTTGGAGGCCATTTGGAAGTAGGGAACTGGAAGGGAAGGTGGTTTCCTATCTTGAACGGACAAGCGTTGGACAGCTAGAGTCAGTCCCCATGGAGATCGTCATTGATAACAGATTTCTTCTGGGGAATAGCAGAGTTTGTGGTTTGGTTTTTCAAAACTCTGCTTCCGCAAGATGTGAAAAAGGAGGAGGCTACAGAAGTCCATCTGATTCCAGATATGAAGATGGAAGAGGGCCACCAGGTAACCCTCCCTGAAGAATGGGTTGAATCAATCATCTTCATGGCCTCAGTCCTCCTCCGATGGCTGGTGGATGAGGAAGATAATGTCTGCTCTAAGAACCAGACAACTAGACATGCACATCCATAGAAACCATCAAGAAGTGTTGAGGGGATCATACTGGACAAGAAGATGAAGGGGTATGTCTGCCCAAGGACTGCTCTGCGTCCTCACAGGCGAATGAGGTCGTGCTGGGAATTCCCTCTGTCTGCTGGGGTCTGGCCTGACTGACATGCAGTTCTATAAATGTACATCTTTGTCACATTACCTGTTTTGTATAGGTTACTAAAGTACTAATATAGTTTTAACAAGTAAATATTTCTAGGTTGCAAAACTTGATTCCTCATCTTTATATAATTAAATCACAGAAACTCTGATCTTGAAAATGAACGTTGTGTATTTAGTACTGTATTGTGTTTTCAACTCCTAAAATACTATTCATTGTCAATTTGTTTTCATTGATAAATAAACAACATCATATTAAAACAAAAGGAGGATTTTATAGACATGCCCTCGGCTTTACCTTTTGATCACTGTGTCCTTCCTGATGGTGCTTGGATGTGCTCTTTGCTTGGGAGCTATTCTTCATTTTAGTATTGTTTGCCTCAGGGACAGCCTCAGGAACTTCAAAACTAGACAGACCCTGTTTTGCTCAGCTTATGTCTCTTCTCTTATATTTCACAAGCAAGTGCCTTAAATGGCTGAACCATCTTCCCAGCCCACTTGTCTTACATATTTTAAAAACTTATTTATTTTTGAGAGTGAGAGAATGGGTGTGCCACGGCCTTCAGCCACTGTAAACAAACTCCAGATGTGTGCGCCCCCTTGTGGCACATGTGCAACATTGCATGTTTTGTATCACTTTGTGTCTGACTACGTGGGTCCTGGAGCTTCAAACGTGAGTTCTTAGGCGTCACAGGCAAGCGCCCTAACTGCTAAGCCAACTCTCCAGTCCCCACTCACCTTATATTTTAATAAAGCAGTAACAAGAAGCCAGTTGATACCCTGAAGAGTTGGCCTGGACATTTTAGCTAGTATACTTAACACATTGGGTACATTTCCTTTTTCACATTATTACAGGAAGCAGTCTTATTGAGTTATCTGGGTGATATATAAGGATTTGTGTTCTTCAAATTCCAGCAAGATGTTCCTCACTTCCCTTAAGTCCCCACCAGCCAAGTCTATTTTACTAACAGGACTGACTCCAGGCAATCCAGGCCCTCAGAATGTTTTCTTTAAAGTTCTAAGACTGGGCAACTTTCTACACAGTGCTTGATTCCTGTTCTGCCCCTGCCATGTAGGTTTTGTTACAGCAGTACTACATTTTAAGCCCCCAAAGTTTGTGTCAGTAGAGAGAGTGGAAAGTGCAGTTTTAGGTTTTTCAGTGGTAGCCCACCAGATTCACCAGCAGACAGGAGATAAGGAAGTGCCCTGAGTGACTTCTCTCAGGGCGGCATCCTGTGGCTCTAACTTGAGTCCCTGAGTTAGTAGGAGCCAGACCTGAATGAGCATATGGATTTGAGTCAGTGATAAGTGTTTAGGAAAATTAATGTGGTGCTGGGGAGATGGCTCAGTGGTTAAAAGGACTTTCTGAGCAAGCCTGGAGACTGAATTTTGGACCCCCCAGAATCTAAAAATGCCAGATGAAAGTGATGTATATTTGTAGGAGAGGTGGAGTTAGGGGATCCCAAATATTGTGGGCCAGCTAGTCTGACCTTCACAGTGATAAACAAGACAGACCCTGTCTCAAGAAAGAAGACAAGAACCAACACCCGGAAGCTGTCCTCTGACTTCCACACGCACGCTGTGGCATGTGTATACACTCAACACACACACCAAAAATAAACAAATAACTAAGTAAATAAAATAAGAAAGAAAGAAAAGAAAAGAAAGCAATAACAAAAGAAACACATATACACATGTCCGCAGAACAAAGCTAGGCAGAGTCAGAAGGGTGTGCTGACTTAGTAGAGAGGCGACTAAAACCCTGAAGCCAGCTCCTTTAACCCTTTCCAGGACCTGCCAGGTAGCGCATGAGCCCACAGTGCCGCCAAGTTCCATGCAACAACGCTTCTCCTACCCGAGCAATCTCGGGGGTTGTTTGGGAAGAACATGGGCAGAAAGCTAGGATTTCCTGCCAGAATTTTCATTGTTTGCATCCACTGTGGTAAGTCTACTGAGGAATGTTCAGAAGTTAATGCTCTGGGGAACCTTTCTACCCGACTCTGAAGATCTGAGACTTCCACTGTGACATTTTTAGAGATCAAAGAGCAGAGGATTATCTCTGGCTCCTCCTCTTGTTTTTTGCTTTTGGAGAGATGAAGCAGGGCTCTTCGAGACAGTTTTTGTTACTTATTTGGGGTGATTCCTTTCTTCATTGGGAACAAAGTTGTCAGCGTATGTCTGGAAGACTGGAATCTGAGTAACTCGGCTCACCTGTCTGTGTGAATGGTCAGCACTGAGGAGCCCGTTCCAGTTGCTGGCTGCAGTTCAGGAGCCTGGCCACAGGCTCCTTGTCTACCTCAGTGGATTCACAACTCAGCTCAATGCTTTCTCTCGCTCCAGCTGCTCAACTTCCAGTATTAAAAAAAAAAAAAAAAATCTCAAAGACATTCTGAGTCACTGATACACAAACTTCAATTTTTTCCTATTTCCCGGGAACCTAATGCTTTAGAATCTACTTCAGAAAATATTTCTTGAAGGTGTCTTTTTTTTTTTTTTTGATATCCCTATTGCAACTGCCTTACCTCAAACCACCATTTACTAACATACAAATGGCACTTACTACGTGCCAACACTACCTTCTCTTGGGTGCTCTGCTCTGGGCTGGGATATGAAGGCGCATTCGATGTGGTGCTGTCCACAAGCAGCGTACTGTACAAGGATAGGGAAGGAGACAAAAACAAAGAATGGCAGTAAAACGTGACACGTGATGCACTATTGCTTCTCTCCTATGCTGTTACAGCGGGCCTTGGGCTCTCCCTCCTGCTCCATTCTCTTCATTACTCTCAGAAGTGCTCTTCTAAAATACAGAACTAATCATGACCACTGACATCTTGGTCTCCCTGTTACCAAAAGGTTGGAATCCATACTTCTTGGGATGTCACTCAAGCCCTCACAGGTTGCTTCAGATCTGCCTCTCTGACTCCATTCCTCTGTCTTCTACCTCAGGACCCAAGATTGGCACCACTGCGCTAGCAGCACACTGCCAAACCCTGCTCGGGCAGACGCGCTGTTCCACGGCGCTCCTCGTTCCTTAGGTTTGAATGCCCATCTCAGCACTTCATTACTCATCACCCAAGACTCACCTTCCTCAGCTTCCTTACCCCGAGGCAGGATTAGTTACATTCTCCTTTTCACAAACTACTTTTATAGAGTTTATTCATTATGTTTCCATCTCAGCAACTCTCAGAGTGCCTAACATATCCTTGTTGAATGGCTGACAGTCCGTCTAAACTATTTAAACTGTGCTGTGCACCATTGCAGAGGGTGTTATTTATACATATGAACAGAACTGTGAAAAAGACTACTCAGAGTCCCCAAGTGTCTAGCCAGAATCATCATCACAATTCCTACACTTGGGATCAAAGGAATTCCTTCTTTTTCATCTTCTCTTTCTCTCTCTCTCTTTTGTGTGTGCTGTGCATTCATGTATATGTGTTCATGGGTATGAGTTTGAATGTGTGTGTTCAGTTGCATGTGTCTGTGTGTCTATCTGTGTATATGTGTGTGTGTGTCCAGGTAGACTAGCGTCAATGTCAGGTGCCATACCTGATCGCCCTCCACCTTATCCTTTGAGACCGAGTCTCTCACTGAACCTTTACATGGGACTACATGTGTGTAAGAGCATGTTGGGCATTTATGTGGGTCTTGGGGATCTGAGCATCCACCGAGCATCTCCTTGGTCGTCATATTTCTTTCTTGTACAGTTTGAAGATCTGGACTGAGACGTTTTTATTATCTGGAGTTGACACAGTAAGATGGGACCAATGGCCCTGGGGTCCTCAGCAGAGAAGAGGAGACAAGGAGAGGAAGAGGGAGGGAAAGGGAGAATCCTCGGGATGCTGGATCAGGAGAAAGCCCTGCTTTCACTTTATGGATGTGACTGAAGTTTTTCCACCCCACCTCACGGTGCTGGTGGTGAGGTATATGGAGACGTGTGTGGCAATGCTTGGAGAGAATTTGAACATGCTGACGTGAGGTGACCGAGACGTGACTCACCAGTAAGTGCATCTTCCCTAACAGCTTTGTGAGTAAGTGGCAAGCTATCTGGCCAGAGCTCTTTTTCCTACCAAGTCCCACTTTGAGAATGCAAACAGGATGCTTCAGAAAAGAATATGCCCCATGTACAATTGGATACAGGTTTCACATACATTTGGGAAAACTCACTCAAACATTTCAGCCTTTTTTGCAAACAATCTCCAGAATTTCATTTCATGGTAATGATCACTATTTCAAAATATTCCCCACAGGGAATCCTATCAATGGTTAGGAAGTCTCTAGAAGGTTACAGATAAGGGCTGGAATGCTTTCCTTCCTTTCAAAAACTGAATTCCCAAGGACTGTAGCATGTGATCGGCCTGGCCGGTGTTTTGTGTTTCCCAGCTCTCAGCGTCTTAGAGCTGTAGGGAGTTGAGGGAACAGCTGGCTCAGACCCTCACTTTTCTTACAGCGTCAGAAAGTTAGTCTAAGGTCACTCAGCTTATTAGGGGTGTAGCTAGGACCAGTTCAGAGAAGAAATCAATATTTTAACGTCCCTGTGGTTGTGGTTCCTGCCTTCTGCCGGCTCCAGGACCTCAGGAGCACATCTCTCCCAGGATTCTCTTCTCACTGCCTACCATGTAGCTTTCCCCCCTCATATGCATCAAAACCATTAAGATATTTAAGAATGCAAGACCTGGACTGGAGAGATGGTTTAGTGGTTGAAGTGCTTGCCTGCAAAGCCAAAGTACCTAGGTTCTATTCCCCAAGACCCACGTAAGCCAGATGCACAAGGTGGTGTATGTGTCTGGAGTTCGTTTGCAGGGTCTGGAAGCCCTGGGGTGCCCATTTTTCTGTCTCTCTAATAAATCAATAAAAATAAAATTTAAACAAAGAATACAAGATCTTCAGTCTTCTCTCAGAGTCCTGCCTTATTAGTGCTGAGTCAACCATGATTAAATTAAAAATCTCAGAATCTCCCCTTTGACTGCTTCCAAGGTAATTCTGAAGTATGAAAAAAAAAAAAAAATCATGAGCCTCGACTCACATGCAGGCCTTCCTCATCAAAATAGCAGACCTGTATCCTCTGGGTATTTCTGCACACAAACCTCCAGGTTGGGAAAGCCCAGGCTTTGGGATGCGGCCTAGCAGAGTCTTCTGCTTCAGGGTCTCACAGAGTGTGATCAAAGCTTCGGCAGGAGCTGTAGTCCGTATGGAGACTTGGTCAGGAAAGGATCTCTTCCAGCCACAATCACATGACTTTTTTTTTGGCAGCACGTGGTTCCTTGGGCACTATTGGTCTGAGAGCCTTAGTTCCTGGCTCGCAGTTGTATAACCATTACCTTGCATGTGGGTCTTTCTGCAAGGCAGCTTGTGACATGACACCTTGCTTAATTTAAGTGAGTAAGCTGAGGGGGTGGGGAGAGAGGGAAGGAGATGCAGAAAGAGAGAGGGGGGATTATCAGGAGATCCAACTGCCCCCTCCATACAAGGTGACCTTGAACTTCTGGTACACTTTCCTATACTTTGTGAGTGTTGGGGTTACAGGCATGAGCACCGTGCCTGGTTTATGTGGGGCTGGGGATTGAGTGCTAGGCAAGTATTCAGCCAACTGAGCTATATTCCCAGAACAAAATTGTTCTAAAACCTCACAGCGTTATCACTGTTCTCAGTCAAGAGGAGCCCAAGAAAGCAAGATGCCTAAATACTATGTGACATCTTCGAATACATGACAAGACATGAAGAAAAAAAAAATAAAGAAATTCCAAGATAGTCAGGACCTTATTACTAATAGTTAGTCAACATTGATTCAATAATGGTAAATGTGCCATACTAATATAAGATGTTAAAAACAGATAACCTTGATATGATGGAGAATGGAATTTCAAAGGGGAAAGGGGGGAGGGTAATACCATGGGATATTTTTTATAATCATGGAAAATATTAATAAAAATTGAGAAAATAAAAAAAATAAAAAATAAAAATAAAAACATAGTAACTAAAACAACAACAACAACAACAACAACAACAACAAAAAAACAGATAACCTTGGTGTGAAGTGTATGGGAACTGTGCACTGTGCAAATTTTTTTTCTGTTAATTTAAAAATACTATAAAATGAAAAGTTTGCTTTAAAAAACATATTTTACCAAGTTCTTTTCTTCTCATGTAAAGGTTACACAAGTATTTGTGTGTGTGTGTGTGTGTGTGTGTGTGTGTGTGTACTTGCAATGGTGATTGATCCTGGCCTCAGACATGCTGGACAAGCACTCTACAACCGAGCTACAGTCTGGCCCCCACACTAGTGTCACAGACTTGTGTCACACCTCTGCAAGGTCTAAGTTCAGCTTGGTGCTGGCCTGTGAGACTCCTTAGAGAGAAGCCCAGAGCCCTGCATAGTGCATGTGTGAATTGCTGAATGAATGAGTGAATGTCTGAGGATGTGGTAGTGAGTGACTTATTGGACTTTGGGGTTCTTCAGGACACAAACAACCTGGTTAAAGCCAAGGGTAACAGGGACATGTACTGCCTTTGTCTTCAGTTCACGCAGTTCAACCAAGCCTCTGAAGTGGCCTGCTGCCCCTTCCTTCTTCAAATTACATGTTCCTGCTCTGTTTTTATCCCAGTCACGTCCCCTTCCTTCTGTTCTCTCTTTATTTCTGTTATTGTTTCTCTGCTGTGGTATACTTTCCTCCCATCCTGACCCGAACAATGGCTGTCCCTCCTCACATGTGGTGGTCTAGGGGAAGCTTCTGGAGGGTCAGTGATGGGCTGAGGCTGAAGGAGGAGGAGAACAAAGCCCCACAGTTCTGAGTGAATGCCACCCAGGTAACCACAGAGCCCAGACAGGAAGGCTCTGGGCCACTTCCCATAGAATTAGTCAAAATTGATGTGTTTTTAGTAGTGTTCAACAATTAGACTTAATCCCCAAGTTTCATCATTTCGGAAGAACTGTTTTGATTTCCATTGAGCTACAGCTTCAGTGTGTGCTCAAGGACAGAGTTGTCAAACGAAAGGTGAAATCCTTCCTTTAAGGATCACTCATGGGCTCCCATTGCCACACGAAGCAAAGGTTTGTGAACTTAGAATCATTTCTGTGATTGGACGCATTTGCCTTTGTCCTTTGCCCCACTGTCTCTTTCAGGTCTGGATTCTCATTCGTAGCGCAGCTTCTTAGTCATGGGTTCAGTTTTCCTGGGCTTTTCTGAGTGCCTCTTTCTGTTCCTCGCCGCGTGTTCCAAGCAAGCAAACCACCAACTAGGAAGCGCGCAGACAGACCACGCTATCTGTGAAGGAAGCTCCTGACAGGTCCTCCGAAGAACACATGCGAGTCAGCTGCTTTCTATTGGCCTTCAGCAGCGGCTCAGGGGTGAAGTCCAGGCGGTGAAGGAGACCACAAGGTCTGGGCCTTAGCAACACCATTTTCTTGTGCTCTGATCTATTTGTTACCACCACACTGAAATGATTCATGTTTTTATAGTATCTTAGGCTTGTCAAGGACTATATCTGCTTCTCACTTCGACTCTTGGCATGTTTCTTTCAGGAGTTCTAGTTCTTAGGGTGTTAGACCAACTCTGTACTGGGGGGAAAGTGAAGTGTGGCTATCACACTGTGGAAGGCGGCAAGCATTAAATGTGAGATGCACTTCCTTGGACAGCAGGGTGAAGGCTGTACCTGCCCTGTGACCCCTCAGGTCCAGGTCACAGTGCCTAGCATCAGCAGGTACCCAGGGGCAGTTGACGCCACCTCTCCTTTTCCTGGTGGGATGAGAACAGGAAGCTGAAGTGGGCATAAGATGTGACACCCTCTCATCACCAATGTCTTCAAACAAGGTTCTAGTCAACAGTCTTGGGGACATTGTAGTCCCCAATTTCTTTCTATTGACAAGAGAGAGATGGGCTTAGTGCTATTCACACTTTCCTTCTTATTTTTGACAGGGATGGGATGTTGCGAATTGAATCAGTCACGATTCTGGACATGGAATCACATTGACCAATGGGCAGGATTTAAAGAACAGCTGGCTAGTGAGCTTGTCAACATGCACAGGTTTGTGGATCTCATCTCTTTGGTCTTCAGCAACTGGCCAGATGTGGTAAGACCATTAGTCTGACCAGCGGCCATGTTCAGCATGAATCTACGCACAGAATCTCAGGCCCACACTCGGCTGGCTTGTTGTCCAGTGGCGCGCTGGTTTCCCATTTGCCACTTGTGTATGCGTTTGCATCTCTCCTGGTGGAGGAGTGGCTGAGCCAAAACAGGTGTCAAGTCCTCCTGGGGCAACTCAGAGCTCTAACCTCACCCAGGCCCCCAGTGCTGCTGCTGGAGATGTTACTGAATGGACGCAGCTCAGACGCGAACACCAGTCGCTAGTGAATCCCTCGTGCAGAAGCTCCCTCCTGCTTTAGTCCACTTACTCTTCTCTTTGCCTCTCTTCACACTGCTCTACAGCAGCTCCTGGAAGCAGCTAGTACATGATTTTCCTACATCTCCTGCAGAACTGCCACAAACCTGGATGCTTATGAGCTAAAGAAAGTTTTGTGCTCATAGCTCTGGAATGTAGAAATCCAAAATCAGGGGCATTGGCAAAGCTGCATTCCTTCCAGGGGCACCGAGGAGCAAATCTTCCATGCGTCTTCCAGCTTCTGGTGGCATCACTCTGGCCTCTGCACCTGTCTCCACACGACCTTCTCTTCTGTGTGTCAACCCTCCCTGTCTCCCTCCTACATGGTTGCATGTGTTGGCACTTAGGGCCTTGTGGTTTCCTAATCACACTTGCAACCTTTCCCCCCCCCCCACATAAGATAAAATTCATAGATTCTAGGATTATGCCTTGATTTCTTTGGGCCCACCATTCAGCACACAGCAAGCAGACTCTAGAATCTTTCTTCTTTTTAAAAGGAGTGACATACCCACCGCTAGACTCCTCTGACCAGGTGGACTCCAGGCTCTGACTGTGGGCACAGTGCTGGAAAAGGCTCTCTCTTTTTCCTGCTGGGATGACTTATTTCAGATTGTAAAAGAACTTGCTTGCATTGCAGAAAAAGCCCCATCCATGTTATCAGATGCTGGTCTTGAAGCAACTAGGGTCCTTGTTTTGGGGGTGCAGGAAACCCTGCATGTCATTCTGAAAAGAGGGTTGTTTCCTTTCATCTGGATGGCTGAGGAAGGTCATGGGGTGCCAAGTAGCCTGCTGGTGGTGGGAGGCGGAGCTATTGCTGGCCTGGAGTTGTGAGCACCCCTTCGAGAGTGGGGTGGGGAAGAGAGAGTTTTGAACCAGTGTTTTTGAACTGTGGGGTGGAGGCTGGGTGTGGAGAATGACAGAAGGAAGTGGGACTATGGGATTCTGGCCCCTGCAAGCAGCCACATTAAAGATCAAAGGAACAAAGGCTGTGCATTCCAGACAGAGTCAGGCGGCAGTCAGGAGGACCAGCTATGAAAGCATTCTTGGCTGCGGTACCCCCACCCGCAGCAGCAGCGCGCTCTGCACAGCACTGCGCCGCACGGTGTGTTCTGCTCATCGGGATGAAACAATGCTCCTTCTAGTCTTCGCAGGGTCTGGGCCAGGGCCAGGGATAGATATATTCAGTGCAATCAAAGTAAGAAGATTCTGGGTGTGTGTGTGGGGGGCACCTTCTGTTTCCTTGCAGATAGAATGGAAAGGTGGGGTCTGGTCTTTGTGGGGAGCAAGTTCACCTGCTCAGCTTTGGGCCGGGTTTTGGAACCATCTGGTTCATTTTCCTGTGGGTCCTTCCTAACAACCACGGATTCCCAGGTTCCTGGTCAGAGGAGGCAGCCGGGCTCTGCGCCTAACCACAGGGGCTTGAGGAAAGCATGGCAGGAGTACAGCTTGGGACTGATCCCTGGGCATTTTGTTTGTGATGGTGACATGCTTCTCCTCGCCTGAAATCTCAATGACTCCTATCACTTCCCCCAGTGGCCTGGAGTTTAGGTTCGCCTATGGATGCTGTGCCACCATGGGTACAACTCAGCTTAAAACCCTTGTCCATCTGGGTGGTGCCAGTATAAATGGGGATTACGAGCCCAAAGCTCTGTATTCATGGCTTTGCCCCCTGCTAGCTGTGTGACTGAGAACCTCTGTGCAAGTGTGATGATGACACCTGACTTTCAAACTGTTTGCAAGGATTCGTGGGATAATGTCTGTAAAACACAGGTTCAGTGGCCGGCCCATAGTAGATGTTGGTGCTCACTGTTTATTGCTATCATAAAAGAGGCTCTAAGAGGAGGCCCGTGTTTTACTCTGTAGTTCCCCTTTCCTCATCTTACTTACTTTTCATTCTAGGATTCCAGTTACGGACACCAAAAACAGAGAGAGAGAAAGAGAGAGAGAGAAAGACACACACACACACACACACACACACACACACACACAGAGAGAGAGAGAGAGAGAGAGAGAGAGAGAAAGACACACACACACACACACACACACACAGAGAGAGAGAGAGAGAGAGAGAGAGAGAAAGACACACACACACACACACACACACACACACACACACAGAGAGAGAGAGAGAGAGAGAGAGAGAAAGAGAGAGAGAGAAAGACACACACACACACACACACACACAGAGAGAGAGAGAGAGAGAGAGAGAGAGAGCGAGTGAGCTTGGGAATCAGAATATGAGGATTCTTCCGGAGTCCCTCTCATCTTAGCCTGGAGCTCATCTGACTAGAATAAAACACTTTGGGGTTCACTCATGACCTGAGGCAAGTCTTCATTAAAAAAAGAATCTGGGCTGGAGAGATAGCTTAGTGATTAAGGTGCTTGCCTGCAAAGCCAAAGGACCTAGGTTTAATTCCCTAGAACCCATGAAAGCCAGAAGCACAAGGTGGCACATTCGTCTGGAGTTGGTTGCAACTGGAGGCTCTGACCCACTCATTCTCTCTCTCTTTCTCCCTCTCTTTTCTCTCTTTTTTCTATCTCTCTCTGCTTGCAAACAAATAAATAAAATAAATAAATTAAAAAATCTGGGGCTGGAGAGATGGCTTAGCAGTTAAGGTGCTTGCCTGTGAGGCCTAAGGACCCAGGTTCAATTCCCCAGTACCCATGTAAGCCAGATGCACAGGTGGCACATGTGTATGGAGTTCATTTGCAGTGGCTAGAAGACCTGGCATGCCCATTCTCTCTCTCTCTCTGCTTCTTTCTTTCTCTCCCCAAACAAACAAATAAATAAAATATTTTTTTAAAAGTCTGGGATGGAGAGGAGATGGCTTAGTGGTTAAAGTTTGCTTTGTGGTTAAGGTGCTTGCCTGTGAAGCCTAAAGATCCTGATTCCATTCCCCAGTGCCCATGTAGGCCAGATTTACAAGGTGGCACGTGCGTCTGGAGTTCGTTTGCAGTGGCAGGAGACCCTGGCACTCCTATTCTCTCTTTCTCTCACTCTCTTCTCTCTGTCTGCATGCAAATTAATGAAATAATTAAAAAAATCTAAATTCTAACTAAAGAGAGAAAGAGAGAGAGAGAGAGAGAGAGAGAGAGAGAGAGAGAGAGAGCCACTATTAAGGTTCTGTCCCTTTTCTGCCAATTCCTGCCTTTTGAGCAGTTACAGTGACAGAACTGGACACCGAGATGGGTCTTCAGCTCTCTCCACTTTCAATCCTTCCTGAAGCCCATGTATCCAGAGTCTTTGTTATTCCAGGCTGGTTCTTCCTCATGGGCCATGTCTACCTGGTTTTAGAAACTCTAATCATGGCACATGCCTTTAATCTCAGCACTCGGGAAGCAGAGATAGGAGGATCGCCATGAGTTCAAGGCCACCCTGAGACTACATAGTGAAAGTCAGCCTGGGCTAGAGTGAGACCCTGCCTCAAACCAAAACCAAAAACAGAAACAAACAAAAACAAATCATGAAAGGATGCAGAAGTCTTACCCTATGGTTGTTAGTGCTCAGTAAATTGGGCACCATGGTTGAACTTTCTTCAAAGGTCATCTGTGAGCTTTGCTAACTCATCAGAGAAAAGCCAGATGCTTTCTTCTCCCTTCTGTAAGGAGGGACAGGCTTGGGTTCAGCTAGAAAGTTAGTGAGTGACTCTTCAGGTGCAAGTGAGGACCCTGTCTGAAGATGGAGGCTTCCTCTAACTCCTGCCAGGTAGAGCAGAAGCTGTTTGTGTTTTGGGGAAAGTATGCAAGACTGACTGGAGGGAGGCTTAACCCCTGAGGACCTTGGTCATGTCATCCACAGAATAAAAACAAATATACCTCAGGTGGTGCTTGTACAGTTTAAATGAAATGCAATGATGTTCATTCTTGAGTGTATGATTCAGTGAAACGATTCCAAGGAAACCTGAATATTCTTATGCTATAGGGAACTCTCTGCTAGTTGTTTTGAATAAGAGGATAGAATCTGGGTAAGGCCCAGCCCCAAGCCACCTCAACCAATGCCCATTCGAGGGGTTTTACAGGTCTTTCTATAGGTTCTATGTGGAAAATGATAACAATTAACACTAAAATAAGGCTTTTTACTTGCAAGTGATGGATGCAATTGTAGACAGGACCTGTGAGATCACTTTCAGATCACAAATAATAACTCAAGAAAAATGGAAAATCTAGAGCATTTCTGAGGGAATAAATCTCCTTTTCTGGCCTCCCTCTCTCCATCTCCCTCCCACCTTTCCTTTCTCCCTTCCTTTTTTCCTTTCTCTCTTCTCTCCTTCTGAAGATGGAGGCTTCCTCCAACTCCTGCCAGGTAGAGCAGAAGCTGTTTGTGTTTTGGGGAAAGTATGCAAGACTGACTGGAGGGAGGCTCCAGTCTCCTTCTTTCTTTTCTTCCTTCTATCTCCTTCTGTGGCTTGGGATGAAACTTCCCGTGACAGGCTTATGAATAGCGTCAAGCAACGTGTATAGGAAAAGAAGTTGAAGTGCTCTGGAAAATGATGTCTGGCAGTATAAAAGATGGCTCCAGAGAGGCCCAGGCACTGATATTAAACATGAATATGAGGAGCGTGGAAAAGACTGTTTTATGAACTGTGAGTTTAAGGAAAAAAATTTCCAAAATTATGTGATTTTATATACTGTGATTTCAAATATTTTTCTAATTATACTTTCTATTGTAAGTGGACATTTAACTATTTCATCTGTGGCTCCACATGCTTGTAGAATGAAATTGAGGAAAATGTTTTCTGGACAGTGCTGAGTCCTGAGGGCTGAGGATACTGGGACAGGGGGTGATTTCTTCTCTCACTCCTGCTTCTCCAGTCAGCTTCATTTTCTCTGGCTGTGGTTCTGCATTCTGAGCTTTCTGGTCATGTCAGGAGAAAATGACTCTCATGTCATCCCAGCTTCTGTCCAGCTTGTGGAAGACCTGGGCCCAGACTGACAATGGCATCTCTAAGCCTCTGTCCAGAACTTCTCAGGAAGAGATTGACAGAACCAAGTTAAGCTTGTGTCGCACCCATGAATCCCTTAGCCATTGTCAGGGTCATATTTTACAGACAGGGCCTCTAGGGATTTGTCCTTCTTGTCCTGTATGTGACTGGCCACAAATTGGACATTGGTAATTGTAGGCAACATCTGTAGGCAACTGTAGGGACTGAGTTAGGTACAAGGGGAGCTGTTTTGAGCAAGCGCTAATTTGGTAAGGAATAAAGCCAGGTCAACTTGGTAAGAAATGATTCCAGTGGAGAAGGAAATTTAGGAGACACTCTTCTAGAGGTGACTCAGGAAGCCTCAGGGCCTTTAAGGCTTTTTTTTAAAAAAAATTATTTATTTATTTATTTGAGAGAGAGAAAGAGGGAGAGAGAGAGAGAGAGAGAGAGAGAGAGAGAGAGAATGGGCGTGCCAGGGCCTCCAGCCACTGCAAAATGAACTCCAGATGTGTGCGCCCCCTTGTGCATCTGGCTTACATGGGTCCTGGAGAATCCAACCGGGGTCCTTTGACTTTGCAGGCAAATGCCTTAACTACTAAGCCATCCCTCCAGCCCCAAGGCTTTTCTAATAGATGCCAGTGGCCAGGGAGGCAGCTGTGTTTTCTGCAGTTATCCCTAGAAATTGTCATAGGTAGCAGCAGAGGGAAGAGGAGGCAGACTAGGGAAGGCTTTTAGGAGGGAGCGGAGAGCTCTTGTTGGCCTGAGGAGTATTGCAGTGCTTCTCTTGTCAGGGGCCTGCTCATTGATTCTCAGTGAGAAGAATTATACTGCCCCTGTCAGGACCTGCTAGCAGGCTCTGCTTCTTGTGTGTGGGAAGAGCCATCAGTGCAACAGGTTCCTGACAGGGCAGTATGGTGACACAGCTGAATAAAACGTGAGAGGACTCTTGAGTCACACTGGCTGGCGGTGTCTGTTGAATGTGTGGGCACAGATATAAACACAGTCCCACACACACCTCTGACATGAGGGCTGGCCCGGGAGGTCGGGCAATGACTCAGATGGGTGGCATAGATAACCGGCTGACTCACGGGTTTAGATTCTCAGCTCTCCTCAGACGTGCTGGGTTTGAAGATCAGCTGACTCACAGAATGACCCCCTCTGAGGTCTGGTTTCTCCAAGTGTTATCTTTAGTTCTCCAGGTCAGCTCAGCAGTTGGGACATCCCTGCTGGAGGCAGGTTCTCAGTGACATATTCATTTTCTCTCTGGGGTTTTCTGTCCCATCAGCTTCTGCATTCTAACCATTCACCCCTGTAATCAGCATCCACGATGTGATGTGCTGCCTTCACACTGGGTTCTGGGTGTAGTGGCACCTGAGGTGTGACCCCCTTCTCTGGAGAGCTACAATCATCTCTTAGTGATTAAAAAAATTTTTTTTGTTTGTTTATTTGAGAGCGGCAGACACAGAGAGAAAGAGATAGATAGATAGATAGATAGATAGAGAGAGAGAGAGAGAGAGAGACAGAGAATGGGTGCGCCAGAGCCTCCAGCCACTGCAAACAAACTCCAGATGCGTGTGCCCCCTTGTGCATCTGGCTAATGTGGGTCCTGGGGAATCGAGCCTCGAACCGGGGTCCTTAGGCTTCACAGGCAAGTGCTTAACCACTAAGCCATCTCTCCAGCCCAATGTTTTTTTGACTAGTTTCATGTAGAACTCAGTTTAGTCCCTCTTCTGACCCTTCCCTCACTTGGGGGCTCATGTGATGATTGGCAAGTTCCCTAGTCACCTAGAGTGACCCGATGGCCAGGTTTTCTCCTGGACTTTCTTCATGTTTCCTGCAGTCTCAAGAGAGTGAGTCTTCTTCATTCTACTGACCATCCTTAGATCACTGAATGACTCACCTTGCTCCATATCTAGACTCTCCAACATTGCCCATGGTCCCCTCCCTTGGAGCAACACTCACTTTATTTATCAAGCCTTACTGTCCTATATGTAATTACATGGTCACAGTCACTCTGTGAGGGAGGTGATAGGTTATATTGTCATTACAATCATTATTTTGCATGCCAGAAAATAGACGAAGTTTAACCATTTGCCTAATGTCACACCATGTACAAGAGATAGTCCTGTTTTATCCCAGAACCTTCTGCTCTCAATGACTTGTACATCTCATCTTAAACACAAGGCAAGTCCTCTGCCTTCTTGGGATGTTCTTTTCTTGAGATTAGCACGGAGGGCGTCTTCATCTGCTGACTTTTCTATAAGCCCAACAGATATGAGGTGGTACTAGTAGGAAGGGTATGACGAGGGTGTGAGGACACACCTGCAATGACAATGGAGAGCTGCTTGTCCCGTGAGCCTGCTGGCCAGCACTCATGGCAGCTGCAGGGCCGGGCGATCTTGAACAAGACTCTGATGTGATCAGGATTTTCTGTCAGGCTTACCTGCCTGCCCCATCAGGATGTGAGAAGGGCCTCAAGTCATCATTCACACCTTTGAACTGGAAGAGTCTCTGTGACCATCTGATCCAGTTTCCTCACATTACAAAGACAAGAAGGAGGGACCAGGGATGTAGCTCAGTTGGTAGAGCATGCATAAGGTCTTGGGTTCAATCCCCAGCACTGCATAAAGCTAGGTGTGGTGGTGTGTGACTGGAATGCCTGGACTTAGGGGGTGGAGGCAAGAGGATCAAAAGGTCAGGGCCTGCCTTGGCTACATGAGACCCTGTCTCAAACAAAACAAGACAAGGCAAAAAGAGGTGGGAGCTTCTGGCATTTGCCTTAAGTGGTGATAAGACGAAGACATGAACTTGGGTGTCTTTCTGCTCTGTGCTCTTTCCCTGGCATCACCTCTTAGCACTATGGACAACATTAGAGAAAGCTCTGGAGTATAAAGATTGGCATGAGACATGACACTTTCATCCACCCAGGCCTATACCCACTGCTTCTCCCCCTCCCCCCCATGCCCTGTCCTCTCTTCCTTGCATAGTCCATCATGCCACTCTGTCCTAGGACCCCTGGGCCCGGGCCGCCCTTCTCCTACTTTATGTAAGTAGTCTTACAGAGAACCCACAGTGTAAGGGTTGAACTCCAACCAGAGCATCTCCGAGAGGAAGGTTCCAAGTTTGGTCAGAACGAGCGTGTTCACCTGCAGGTGCTCCCCTCTGTCTTCTGGCATTGGTAACTATCATTGTTTGGTGAGCTTCTCTTGTTCCCTGAAGAACCGTCATGGCATCAGCTGTGTGAAGCACATCTTCTCGTTGTGAGAGCCTCGCACACTGGGCCTTGGGCTGTCTTTCACTGGCTTGCACACATTGCCTGCAGGGACCGTGCATGCGCCCCTCCAGCTGCATCATGTTGTGTGTGGCATTATGGAAAGACCACATTAGAATCAGACTTTAGGAAAGAATCCTGACTTCCCTATAAGTAAACAAAGGATATTGGGGATCACAGAAGATGAGTTGTATGAAGGGGTCTAGCAGACAGCACAGCTCAATCCTATGGAGAAGGTGGCTCTGTTGTTAGTAAGCTGAGATTTTCTGTTGTCTGCTGCCTGTGAAAGCAAAGAGGCTGTAATCTCAGGTGAACACTGTGACAATGGAGGGCATACACACCCACTTGTGAAATATTCATCGCCTTGCTAAGGTTTATGTTCTTTTCCTCAATGGCGTTGCAGGGAGAGTGGGTGTATGTCTAGGGCTTTTCTCAGGGGAAATGTGAGCTAGAGGGTCCTGGGCTTTCCTACCTTCCATTAACCAATTGTCTTGACACTCAGAACAGGTATTTTGCTGCATGTTTCTTTCTCATCCCTAAGTTGATGGGAATACTGGGGCTGGGGAGATGGCTCCGTGGGTGACAGCGCTTGCTGTGTAAGCATGAGGGCCTGAGTTCTACCCCCAGCACCCATGCTAAACAAAAATCCAGGTATGGCCAGTCACTTGGGAACTTCTGGCTATGGGTGAGCTTTTCCGTCCACTGGGCCTGGGCTGAGCCAGCCAGGAGGGGCCCATAGCCCTTACTCTCCCCATGGGCTCCTTTATCCCCTCCAGCTCCCCACATGGCAGGAGCTCCTTGAACTTTATTTTCTCTTTTCTTTCCAATATTTTTTCAGTCCCTCCATGTAGGATCTCTAGCCACGTGGGTGCCTTTCCTTGGCTCTGTATTTCCCTCAATAAATATACTAATTTAATGATTAAGAAAAGCCAGGTATGGCTGCATATGCCTGTAGGTCCAGTGCTGAGAGGGGAGAGGTAGGAGGATTGGGGCGTGGTGTTCACTGGCTACCCAGTCTAGCAGACAAATGGCAGGCTCCAGATTCAGTGAGAGACCTTGTGTCAAGGAAACGACAGGGAAGAATGAGGAGGACACCTGACATCTTTCTCTGGCCTCTACATGTGTGTGCATAGGATATGTGCATTTGTATACACATGAATGCACCACAAGCACATGCAAACACACACACACAGAGACAGACACACACACAAATTTAAAAAATTAGAAATACCCTTTCTTGGGTGTGATGGGAAGGATAAATCAGATGACACTGTGGAGTACTTACTGAGCACAGTGTGTATTAAATTGGAGAAAAATTTTTAGAATTCTCATTTGGATGGTATTTCTTTATATTAACAAGGCAATGGTTGCTTATGGAAGCCTTTCCAAAAGGGTGATCGTGTTCTCAATTTCTGCCTAAGTGTTTTCAATTGCTGAGGTATGTTTCTGATTTTGGAAATACAGGCTGTTCTCTGCAGGAGGGGCCCTGAACTGAAGGACCCTGGTGCCCACATGTTAAGTGTTCTCTCTACCTTTCTTGGAGCTTGGGGCTTTATAACCCTACATAATTTGGTATAAAGAGCAATGTTTGTCTGGAATCCCACCTGAGGCTGGAGAGAGAATAGGGTTTATTTCAAAGTGCCAAATGCCTTTGTAGATACTGCTGCCTCTGTCTGGAATAGTCTTTTCACTTCTGGCAAAAGCCCAATCATCCTTTAAGAGGCTACTTATTACCAAGCCTTCTCCGGCCTCCCTCGGCAGATTCCGCTGCGCTCTCCGTGCAGCCCCGCGCTCTGCGCATGCTGTCTAAGCTGCTGTCACGCGCTACACATGGCGGCCCTGCAGCCGCCCAACTCCCTCTCGCCGTGCCCCTCTGCCTTCCTTGCTTTCTACACTGAAGTCTTACTGTGTCCCCCGAGCACTCATAAGTCCTAGTCCCTCTGCTGCCAGCATTGCAGGATACTCTTGTGCTCAGCATGCTTGGTCCCCAGACTGCACGGACAACGTCTGTTCATCCACGGAAACAGAACATCTCTTCGTTTGGGGAGAGGCTCCCAAGCTTCCAAGCCTGGGCCATCCTCCTGTGGCTTCTATGGCCGCCTCTTCCTTCTTGTCATACTTTCTCCTGCCATATCCACCTCTTCTTGCCAGACTGTCTGAATCTTAGGGAAGGAGCTGTGAATTGTGCTTCCAGTTGTATCCCTGACACGAGCACAGGCCTATCGTAGCTGTTCATCATACTGAAAATCAAATCCATTTCGTGTTTGTTTCCCACAAAAGAAAGAGGGTTCACTTCCGGAGGAGAAGGCTCATCTTCATGAAGATCCCGTCTCTAGAGGTAGCACAGGGTCTGGAGCTGCTCATCAAGGATGACTTACAACATGAGCTCCTAGGCCCTGTCACAGTGAACTCCCCAAGTACCTTTATTTAAGCAACTGGATTTCTTTTTTCAGCATCATAGAAGAAAACAACTGGAAATAATCCCAGAGACCTGGCTCCTTGCAGAACGCATGGGCTCCCTCATGCCTGGCAGGTGGTCCTGCCTGCCCCCCCTTCTTCCCTTACTTCCATTTACCCCCGCCCATCTGAGCTGTTACTGGAAGTTAATGTCTCTGGACTTTCCTTCAGGCTGAGAGTCACTCTGGTTGCACTTAAGAGTATGAATCAGTTTTGTCCAGGCATAGACCTGCCAATGTTAGTAAATGTTCTCCCAGATCTGGTGTCTGCCAATCCAACTGTGTCCTCTTCATTTGCTCAATATGTTGAGCACCAAGGTCAATGGGAGTCACCCCATGGGTTCCTGGCTCATTTATTAAAAATGTGGAACAATTTAAGTTCTTGCCGCTTTGACTGGAAGTCCTCATGCACATGTTTCCAGCAGGCTGGGGGGTTATGAGGTCAAATTTCAGATGCGATTAATTCAGTGTAAAGGTGAGCCTGTCAGGCCTGGAAGAAAGAAAAACTGACTGCTGATTTATGATGTGGCTTTTAAACAAATCACCCCGAAAGCCCAGCTCGTTTCGTTATGGCAAGGGCTCAATTTGTATTAAAGTGTCATCCTCGGACAGCGATGCTGCCCCTTAGTCAGCAGCTGGTAGAAAGAGATGGATTTCATAGGTTCCAGAACCATCTCCGTAATGTTTGGCAAAAGAAATGCTGGAGCCTTCAGGTCTCTTTCACGTGTACTTGTAGTGGTGAAACACACCATGGGCACTGGGTGGATGTGTGACCATGCACGGATGTCTCGGGGAGTCTCGTCTTAGGGCTGAGGCTGACTGGGAATGGAGGTACTCCCACCGGCACAGCGCTCTGCACCTGTGGCCTGGTGTGGTTTCTGTCCCCAGAGCTGGATGAATGGGATCATGAATAGAGACAGGTCTAGACATGAAGCTGTACCACGCTGTTGGGAAACGCTTGCTTGGAGTCTTGATGGGGTCCTTTCCCTCACGCATGGACTGCAGTTTCCTGTGCACTGGGCAGGAACTAGAAAGCAGGCACTCATGGCAAGCAGACAGAGAATGTGACGAGAGCCCTCTCAGAGGCCTCCAGGAGGGCCTTTCTCCCAGGTATTCTGGTGTTTAATGACAGACTGCTTTGTTTCTCTTCATTCTTGCTGTTCCAAATATGAACTGGGACGTGTGGCCACCATCCAGGCACCATGGAGCCTCAGGTGGCACCCCTGGTGTGAGGGCAGGGAGTGGTCCTGGGGACAGACTTGGTGGCTTTCCTGGGACTTGGTCTTCTCGTCCTCAGTCCAATAACAATGACTCAGTGAAAGAAAAAGTAGTCATTCCTGAAACCCAGACATAAGGCCACGGGGGCTCCAAGTTAGTGGTCAACCCAGGCAGCTGCTGTCTGCGTGGATAAGTGAGTGGGTAAGATGGGGGCGGGGAGCTCTGGGCCAGGGCTGATCGTGGTGGAAGAAGCCTTGCCTGGAGAGTGAGCAGCCAGTGCTCATGCACACGCGAGGGCAACTTTTACACTACTGAGCGTGCTCCCACTCAGGACGTCGGGGCGGCCCTCTGCTTTCCTCAGCTCCTGGCAGCTGTGGAAAAGAAGACCTCTCCCTCAACAGGCAGTCCTCATCCTGGGTGGTTGCAGACCAAATGTCTGCTCGCATCTGCTGCCATGAGCCAGAGGTGCCAGCATCTCTTGGCTGGGCATGTGGCTTTGTGGACTGTGGAATTGCAGTCCATAAAAGGACAACTCATGAACAAATAAGTCCTTTTTTTTCTGCAACAGTAGAAACCATGTTTTCAATATGAGGTCCTCACTGCTGCTATTTTCTCTGGCCCACCAGACAAATTTAGTACTATGTTAAATATTTCTACAGTGTGTGAGTCTACAGTGGGGTCACCCACCACCTCACCCACTGAATGCCTGTAACCAATTGTTTACATGTCTCATCATGCACGCATCACATAACCTCATCGTTGAGGGCACTTAGATATGTAAGGATGTCCTCAGGCAAGTGTGACAGACTTTAGATCCAGATAGACCAAGATGGAACCCCAACCCCACTTTTCAGTGGCTGTGTGAGCCTGGAAACCTACTTCAATTTTCCTAGTCTGGTTTTTCTTCTCTGTAAGACAGAGCTCTTGCTATTCAGGGGTTTAGTGTAGATAAACTGGGACATTATATTTCATTCTAATGTACTATGTGACCTGGCTATGTTAACATCTATGTGTCTCTTCAACCCTCAGCAGACTGAAATTCTTTAAAGGTAGCATTATATCTTATTCATATGTCTTTTTTTCTCTCTCAGTCCTTAATGCACTGCTATGTGTATAGTGGTGCTAAAGTAGAGAATGAATTTGTTTTATTTGTCAGTCAGATTAGAGTGAGAAACAGACATGAAAGGAACATCCAGTGGGGCCACAGCCTTCTGTGATGGTTAACCGCCATTGCCAACTTGACTGGATTTAGAATCCCCAAAGGCACACCTGCACACACGCCTCTAGGTGTGTCTATGAGGGTGTATCCAGAGGATTAGCTGAGAAGGAAGACACACCCTAAATGTGGGTGGTGCCATCCCATGGGCTGGGTGGGGGAGGGATTAAGAGGGGACTTAGGAGAAAGCCAGGGGCATGCTTTCTACTTCCTACTTCCTGCCTGTGCTGTGTGGATGGTTCCAGCCTATACTCCCCACCAGTCCTGCTGCTGTGCCTTCCCCACCATGACCAACTGAAACCTCTCTGAAACTGTGAGCCGAGACCATGACCTCTCTCCCTAAGTTGTTCTGGCAGTGATTTTGTCAATGTGGTTCAAGGCCCCGAAAACTCATGTTGCCAGAGCACTAATTAACCATGAAGGGTCCAGCTGGGTAGATGGCTCAGAGGCAAGAAACACTTGCTGCACAAGCTTGATGACCAGAGTTTATATTTCAAAAACTCAAAAGCCAGCTGCAAGTAGCACGCGCATCTGTAGTGCCAATTCGCCTACAGCAGCAGGAGGCAGAGGCAGAAGAATCCTGAAGCTCATGGAGCTGGTTTGTCTGGGCTCACAGTGGCAAAACAAAAGAGAATGTGTCAAACAGGATGGAAGGCAAGGATGGGCCCCTTGAAGGTGTTCCCTGACCTCTACACGTGTGACATGTGCAGACATACACAAACACACACATGATCAGTTGAACTATTGATCCAGAATCTATATTTTAACCAAATTCTCAGGTGATTCCTGTATCTCTTTTTAAAAAGTATTTTATTGTTTATTCATTTATTTATTTGAGAGAGAGTGAAAGAGAAAGAGAGAGAGAGAAAGAGGAAGAGAAAGAGAGAGAAAGTGGAAGAGAAAGAGACAGAGAGAGAGGAAGAGAAAGAGACAGAGAGAGAGGAAGAGGAAGAGAAAGAGAGAAAGAGGAAGAGAAAGAGAGAGAGAGAAAGAGGAAGAGAAAGAGAGAGAGAGGAAGAGAGAGAGAGAGAGAGAGAGAATGGGCGCACCAGGGCCTCTAGCCATAGTAAATGAAATCCAGATGCATGTACCACCTTGTACATCTGGCTTATGTGGGTCCTGGGGAATCGAACCTGAGCTCTTTGCCTTTTCAGGCAAGTGCCTTAACTGCTAATTCATCTGTTCAGCCCTCATGTATCTCTTAAGGTTTGAAGAGTGTCAGGCTAGAAAACTGTGTTAATACCCATATACTAAGTAAATAAATGAAGGAGTAAGACTAGGAAGTGAGCAGAATAGTTTACTAGGACTATATTGGTTTTACATAAAAGGAAAAACTCTATTAAAGGGGAGTACACATAGTTCTGCAATTTTACTCTAATTCTAACAGGCCCTGATCTGATATGGTTCTGCCATGTCCATGGCTACGGACACTGCTTCCTACCTGTTCTCCCCCCTCCCCTTCAGGCCCTGGTGTCCTGTCTCTTTGTGCTTGTCCTTCTTTGTTGGCCATTCTCTCTCCCTGGCTCTGTAAGTTTATTTGCGACTTGGGGTCTTATGAGGTCATGATGCTCAGGTCAGCCTCAGAGGTTGTCTCCCGTGAGTGTCTCCCGTGGGTGTGAGGTTCATGCTTGGCTCTCCACAGAACATGCATTGTTCTTGTTTGGATCACTGCCCTAGGTTCAGGTTCATGAAGAAACACCCAAAAGAATCTGGCTCTGGTGTTCGCCTTTCAGAGCTGGCACACCTGGAGCGCTGTGCGGAACCACGGCTTCCAGGAAGACAGAGCATCCCTTTGTGTCTATCTGTCCTGCCCACTGCCGCAGACATGGGAGTGCGTGGTCCTTCTTGTCCTCTTTGCATTCATGCTTGGCAAGCCAGTCAGTCACTCATGGGCTGAGCCCCACTGATGTCTATGGAACTTGTTCTACAGTGCTGATGGGGTCAGGATTGTAAGCGCTTGTCTGTTCTCCACACTGGCCTCCTCTCCATCTGCGTGGCCATCACCTGTCTGCACACGGCCCTGTCCTGCCCGGGTGAGAGTCATGTCCTCCTAACGGCATCCCGAAGGCTGTTTGGTTCTCACAGTTGGCTGGGGTTCTTTTCTTCTTTTTAGTGTGGTGTGGTGTGGTGTGTGTGTGTGTGTGCGTGTGTGTGTGTGTATGAGAGAGAGAGAGAGAGAGAGAGAGAGAGAGAGAGAGCACATATGTGTGCGTGCCTACACACACATATGAATTTTTGCATGTGGAGACTGGAGGTGAATTTTGGGTGTCTTCCTCAGTCTTTTTCCATCTTACATTTTGGGACAAGTTCTTGCACAGAACCCAAGTT
Organism: Dipus sagitta; assembly: GCA_036346955.1. NCBI lineage: Eukaryota > Metazoa > Chordata > Mammalia > Rodentia > Dipodidae > Dipus > Dipus sagitta. Next base: position 5,804,476 of record CM070788.1, on the reverse strand, counting down.
CACTACTTGGCTAGACATGCCAGCCAGCAAGCCCTGAAGACCCTTCTGTCTCCACCTCCCCAGCTCTGGGGTTGCTAATGTAATGCAGCCTTGCCCGGACTTTTCATGGGTCCTGAGGCCCAAACTCAAGCCTTCATGCTTCTGCGGCAGTGGGACCCCAGCTCCCACTGAGAGGTAAGCCATAGGGCCACAGAGGTGCTTACAAAGCCTGGCCGCCTGGGCTTGATTCCCCAGTACCCACATAAAGCTAGATGCAGAAAGTGGTTCACGCAACTGGAGTTTGTGTTTGCTGTGGCAAGAGGCCCTGGCATGCCCATTCTCTTTATCCCTCTCCCTCAAACAAATAAATATTTGAAAAGTAAAACATAAACCGAATGGTCGTTTTCAAGTTTAAAATCTACATTGTTTCTCTCTGCATAAAGAATGAAATCCAAACTCCCATCAGCCTGCAGGGCCTTTGGCAAGGGACCCTGCCTTGTGTTCATCCTCCACAAACAAGGACAGGCTATAGTTCCCAAGAGAGTCTCACAGGCCTTCCTGCCCAGTAAGTGATGCCCTGAAGTCAGGGCCCACCGAGCTGATCATGTTTCCCTCTTGTCCGTGTCCCATCAGGAGGGAGCCAAGCTTTCTTCCCTGGGCCCTGCCCTTCTGCCATCTGCCCTGTGTCCTGCTGACCCGATGGCCCTGCTCTTGCTATGGAATTAAGTCTCTTTGGGCACTTGTGTTCTCTGAGCCTCATGGCTCCTGATCTCGTTACCATATTTTTCTGCCCTTTCCTCCCAGAACAGCTGGGCCACCTCAGCCCTAGGGCCTTACTCATGCTGTCTCCCTACCTTCTGTAGAAGGATCACCTGGAGCTTGAGGTTAAAGACAGGGATGACCTTTGTTCTGGGAATTCTGAGTCAGGAAGCCTGGTCCAAGGCCCAGGAGTCCTTATTTTTAGCAGGTGGTCCTGGGTGCCTTGCTTTTTAGGCAGTTTGCAAGTCATTCCCCAGGCTCGCTCATATTCCCCGTCTCCCAGGGCCCACAGTCCTCCTGTGCCCACGGTACAGCTCATGTTTTTGGCAATGTGGACTTCTGACTCTCAGTAGCCTATAGCTCTTCTGTCCAGACTATAGAAATTTCTTGAGGATAAGCATCAAGTATATATTTCTCATATTGGAGATCCCCAATAAATAATTTGGCTAAAGTGGGCATGGTGGCACTTGCCTATAGCCTCAGCTCTTAGAAGGGTGAGGAAGGATTACTGCAAGGTTGAGACCAGCCTGGTCTACATAGCAAGTTCCAGCCCAGCCAGGGCTACACAGTGAGACTCTGTCTCAAAGAAGCAAAGAAACAAAAATAAATAAAAATTGGTAAAATTTAATTTTTTTCCTTATTGTATTCATTTTTAGGCACAATCACTGCCAGAAAGTCATGAGAAAAGGGGCTTAGAAATAAGTAGATGAAAGGCATGCTAATTTGTGATTAAATGTGTTTGATCAAGTAAGGCTAATTGCATCCATTCTACTGTCCAAAAGGAATGGAACTGAGGGTCTTGATTAAAGAGTGTCTCCAATTCCTGGATCCGTCATGAGTTGTATATGTGGCCTCAGGTGAGATGTGTCAGCAAACTGAGTCTCAGTTTCCTTATTATAACGAGACAGACCAGGTAGTGGTGGTAACACGAGGTTCTCTGTGCAGCCTCCGTAAACTGTAAAGTGCTTGCTCATGGTAGGAGTGATGCCTTTGTCATTCTTCCCCATGAGTTTCCCCTCACTTGCTTTTCTTCCTGAGTCATGTGATGACAGCTTAAACGCTATGCCAGGGAGCCTGGAGGTTCCACTTCCCAGCAAGATTTAAAAACCCTCACGTCCTAAGTGCGAGAGACAATAGGAATCAGTGACTCAGAGCAGCCTCCGGGGGGGCAGCCAGCTCAGACAAAGGCTTTGAGGAGACTCTTCAGGCCTGAGTGTCTTCTCCGCTGGGTGTGCCAGGGCATTGGAACAGACCCAATCTAAGCTTTGGGTTTGTCTCAGAGGGAAATTTGGAAGCTGGATTATGATTGGGTAGATGGCTAACATCAGTGAAACTAGGCAAGACTTTCAGATGGCAGTGTTTAAAATCGCAACAACAACAACAAAAACGATAAAGGTATTGCATAAAAAGGAGCCTGTTGTCCTTCAAATCAACTGTTAGAAAATCAGATTTTCTGGAGTTAATATTACCATATTACAAGCAGTAATTTTCAGAGTCCTGTAAGTTTTGGCAGGGTTGGGCTAGTACATGTGAGAAGAAAGCCAGACTTTAGAAATCTGCACAAACACCAATGGAAATAAACTTGTAGCTTGTTGTGATGTACCCACATCATTACAGATTTTGCCTTTAACATTTCTCGTTTAAATTTGACTCCACCAGGAAATAGATTTGGAACTTGATCAATCCCAGACTGGACTCTGCAGTCCTCTTAGAATTATAAACAGGATTACTACAGTGCGTTTCCTGCATGTGCCTTCCATGTGGCTCTGGTCTCCACCTCCCCAGCGCGCCGAGTCAACACCCCCACGTGTGTAATCCTGCAGTGTTGCCCAGATGGTGTGGTCTGGAGGGGGTGCTGGGGAGTAGGACTCAGCCCGTGTGCACCCTGTAGCCCAGCCTCGGGGTACCTGTGAGGGGACACTTCGGGGAGGGTGCCTGGAAAGTCCTCTGGTGGCAGAGAAGTCACCCTTGCTTTATTATATGTATGTTTGGTCAGCATTTGGAAGCTTACAAAGGAGTTTGGAGATGTTTTCTTTACTTTCTTTTTTCTTTTATGATCCCTTTCAATCCATCCCATTCCTAGAAAAACCACAGCCCCCACCCCAGCAATCTCTGAGCTCTTTAGTTTTAAAACGCTCACAGCTTCGCTGCTACCCGTAGCTTCTGTGGGCTCGTTTTGAGGAGCAATTAATTTCAGTGCAAATGAGTTTAGGGCTGACACTTTTGTTAATGTGGACAACCAGCTCCTGTGGTTTGACAGCACTCAAATGCACACATTGCTAACTTTATGAATTTTCAGCAATTCTCTTGTTTCTCCTGCATCTCATATGAAACTCATTTCCCAATGAACTGACCAGAGACTTCTAAACTTCTTGTCTCAATTGCTTCAAGGCTTCCAGTTCTTTGCCTTGGCCTCATATTCCAGATAGTAGAAGGTGAACTGCACTTCAAAGGGCAGTATGCCAGATGTCTTCTTTTCCCCAGGAGGGGCTGACTTCCTCTCTTTTGCCTGCACTGGGTGTGTGATTTCAGGTATCCATGCCTCCTGGGCCTTAGGCTGTTTCCAATGGATCCCCAGATGCCTGGGCACGAGGCTCTAGCTTATATGATATGCTGGTCCCCGCTGCATGGATTTGATGAGGCTCCCTGTTATTTATGCTGTTTGGGTTGAATGTGGGTAAATATGTACACGCACATGTGTGCAGGAGAGAGAGAGAGAGAGAGAGAGAGAGAGAGAGAGAGGAGAGAGAAGAGAAAGCACACACTTGTGCTCCATCAGCACCAGCAGACACCTGACCTAGACCTATGTTGGCCAACACAGCAACCACAAACTACGTGTAGCTACTGAGCCCTGGAAGTGTGACTAATCTGAACTGAGATGTTCTGTAAGTGTGAAACACACACCAGGTCTCAAAGGCTTAGTATGAAAATGGAAAATAAACTATCTCATTAAGTCTTTATATGATTACATGCTGAAATGACGCTATATTTGATATACTGGATTTTGAATAAACAAAATATCAACATTAATTCATCTCTTTCCTTTTCAAAATGGGATTCCTGAAAAATGTAAAGTATTTTGTGTGGCTTATAACTGTATTTCTAATGGACAACATTGATACAGACTGATTACAGATGCCCTAAGTTACCTTGTTGCTAAATCACAGGCTGCAGCGTACCTGCCCTGGTGGCATGCGACCTCGGGCTATGCAGTGAGTGAGTAGTTGGGCTTTCATAAATCAGGTGTGGTAACTTTGAATGATAGAGGACACTCTGTGTATCATCAGGGTCCCTACCTCAAATGGTCTCAGGTGACATTTGTGCCCTGGGCAGGCTGATCCCCTGTGCATGTCCTCGCAGATAAAATAGAAAGATTGGTACCCATGGATCTGGGTGCTGGTGACAGAGACCTGGCTAATGGTCCATAGTGCACCATAGGTGTGTTAGTCCTAGATAGCATGCAGTTACTTTCTTCCAAGTATGGACTGGTCACTTCTCTTTGGCCTTGACATTTTTAGGATGCAGCTTAGTTGGAAAGGATTTTTAAAATTAAGTTTAAAGATGATGTTTCATCTTTTAATTTTATAAAAGGGAGCACTAACACCCAGTAGTATAGTGCTTGGACTTGGTTAGTTTCAAGTTCAAATCCTGGCTAGCAGAACTTCAGCAGGTCTTCTGAACTTCCCTCCCTCCACTCAGTTTAGTTTTCTGTCTATTAAATGAAGATCATCACATATTTCTCAACAAGTTTCCACTGTAGTAAAGTAAGAAAATGGACAGGAACAGTCAGCTGGTGACCTGGCAAGTGAATGCTTGGTAACTGCCATTGGTGTTGTCATTATTAGATCATGGTTGGTGTTGCCAATATTAGATCTTACTGCTGGGTTGTGCAGCTGATTAGTGGGAGGGCAGATACCCACCTCCGAGGCAGCGAGATGAGATATAACAAGGAAAGGCAGAGTGCAAAGCGGGATGGGCAGTACTGTTGGAGGGCCATGGCTTTTACAGCATTGTGGTTGCTGAGAAAGTAGTATTTGAGCCCTGGTACTTTTGTTTCACTGGAGAGGCCAGGCTGGGCACATCTTGTCACACCTGAAGTTGAAGTACGAGGCTCTGAGACAGTGCTCTGCTGCTCTGGCAGTGTCCCTGCAGCCGTGTGGCCTGCCTGGCACAGCACTCCTCTATCAGTATTGCAGTGGCCTGTGTCTCTGGGTGTTCGTGGCTTCTTGAGGGCTAGGTCTGTATTTTAAGTAGTCTCATAGCCCTGCTGGCCTTTCATCAGTATACTGAAGCCCTGCCACGTGATGTTAGATGCTTGGCATGCACCAGGGAACACAAGCAGATACAAAGATAGTAATATCCCAGCTGATGGAGATGGACAGACACCCTCTTGAAGAGTTAGTTGTGTGGCTTCTGCTCAGGCACAGTCTGGTCTGCAGGCTTACTTTGTCTTGCTAGAGCAGCTCTGTCAAAAGTTTTCTATTGTTTCCGTTGAGGAGCCTCTTCCACCCTCCCCAGTCTCTTGTGCAGGCCTAGGGCCCACCGCAGAGACTGTTGCCTGTCCCTCCCGTGTTTCACAGGCGCAGCACGCTGTATAGCTGCTTGCTTGCAGCCTGTGCCTCTGTCTCTCAGAGCCCACCTTCCACCCTAGGGCTGTCTTGTGGCCTCTTCGGTGAAAGATTGTGTGCCAACCATGTTCTCACCACCTGGAGGAATGAGGGTTCTAATACCTATTGGGTAAATGTTGATTGATGGGAGACAGATTCTTTAGGATGCATTTCTTTCTTTTCTTTCTCCAAGGAGACTACAGATGCATTTTCTTTGTATGTTTTATCTGAAGATGTCCTACAGGAAGGAGCCATGGGCTTGTTTCAAAGATGTGGCTGGACCCAACTTCCGTCCATTTGCTCTCCCTCCATCTATTCCTTCCTTCCTCTTCTTGCTCACTTCAACTTTTCTGGACTTGAATATGTCCCAGTTATATTTTCTAAAACACTGGACCAAAGCAGCTAGTGATCGATGCAATGTAGAAAGAAAAAATAGAGCAGGGTGGAAGAGGTGATGGGCGTTCTGGGGTGGGGGGAACTACCGCCTTCAACAGCATTGTGGGAGGAGCTCTGCTGAGAAGGCAAGAAGAAGAACAAGGATTTGAGGGGGGGGGTCAGGTGTACAAATGCACCAAGGCAGGGATAGGGAAGAGCAAAAGAGGGGCTCAGTGGAGATGAGGTCAGAGAGGTGGGCGACAGGTCACTTTAGGTCTTGTGAGTCATGGTGAGGACTCAGAGTAGATGGGAGTCTGCACTGAATTTTGAGCAGCAGTGTGACTAGGAATCTATCAAGTGACCTGGCACAGAGGAGGTCCTCATTCAGTGTCTGATGACTTGAAATAAGACATGCAGTTGATCTGTGACAGATCTCCCACAGTTACCCCCTGCTCCAAAGCAGTGCCCTGCACAGAGCCCCTAGCCCCATGGAGGGCCAGGGCTGGACTTGTGCATTTCTAGCCAAGAGTTGAAACCAGATGGAAACAAAATGCCAGCATTAATCTGAAAGGCATGTGGGAGAAAGATCAAATGGGAGACGAGGATGAATGTGTTTTCAGCGGGACTGTGTGTTTCCTTCAGAACCAGATTTGTGGGAAGCCAGCCGAGCTAGGCTTGTGCCTCATGACTGGAAAGGGCTTTTGCCTGGAGCATGCAGATGGGTAAGTACATCCATTTCCCTGCAGCGAGGGATGGGCTCCCTGCTCAGAGGCCAATCTACAGTACTGTCTAGGTCCTGGTGGGTTCCTGGGCTGACTCTGTTCTCATCACAGAAGGCACCCATAACAACAGCTTACAATATGCAGTCTTACTTCCCCTGGGGCTGCCTTTTGTGGTATATCTATTTGTGTATTTTAATTCATGCACACTAATTGTATGTATTTACAGAGTACAAAAAATTTTAGTGCACACGTACAATGTAAAATGATCAGATTGAGGTCAATGGCATTCCTATCACCTAAGGTAGTTATCATTTCTTTGGATTGAAACCATTAAAAAATCTCTGCAGGGCTGAAGAAGATAAATTAGTGGTTAAGGTATTTGCCTGCAAAGCCAAAGGACCCTGGTTCAACTCCCCAGGACCCATCTAAGCCAGATGCACAAGGAGGCTCATGCATCTGGAGTTTGTTTGCAGTGGCTGGAGGCCCTGGTGTGCCCATTCTCTCTCTCTAACCTCTTTCTCCATCTCTTAAATAAATAAATAAATAAAATATATTTAAAAAACTCTCCCTAAGCTATGTTCAAATATTCGATTCAATTGTCCATCATAGTTAATTGTTGTGCTACAGAACATTAGAAGTTATCCCTCCTCCAGCTGTATGCCATATCCATTAACCATTCTCTCTCTTCTTGCTTCCCCTCCATGCCTTTCCCAAACTCTACTCTCTTCTCAGATCAACTTCTTACACTTCAGTGAGGACATGAAATATTTGTGTGTACTTGGCTCATTTCACTTAGTATAACATCCTTTGGGGCCATCCATTCATTTGCAAACAAAAGGGCTTCATTCTTGTTCATGGCTAAATAGCATTCTAATATGTATACATTCCAGTTTCTTTTCTTCTTCTTTCTAAATATTTTATTATTTATTTATTTGAGAGAGGCAAAGAGGCAGAGAGAGAGAGCAAGAGCGAGAGAGAATAGGTGTTCCAGGGCTTCCAGTCACTGCAAACAAACTCCAGATGCATGCACCACCTTGTGCATCTGGTTTACAAGGGTCCTGGGGAATCGAACCAAGGTCCTTTAGCTTTGCAGGCAAATGTCTTAACCACTAAGCCATCTCTCCAGCCCCATTCCAGTTTCTTTATCCATCCATCCATCTCATCAATGAATTCCTAGGGTGGTTCCATCATTTGGTTATTGCAAACAGTGCTACAATAAACAGAAATACAGATATCTCTTTGGCATACTTATTTTATTTTATTTTTTTTGAGGTAGGGTCTCGCTCTAGTCCAGACTGACCTGAATGTACTATGTAGTCTCAGACTGGCTTCAAACTCACAGTGATTCTCCTACCTTGGCCTCCTGAGTGCTGGGATTAAAGGCATGTACCACCACACCTGGATATATTCTATGTTTTGTAAAAGTAGTTTTTATTTATTAATTTGCAAGCATGGACAGAAAGAAAGAGAAAGGGTGTGCCAGGGCCCCTAGCCATTGCAAATGAGCTCCAGATGCATGTGCCACTTTGTACATCTGGCTTTTACACGGGTACTGGGTTATGGAACTTGGGTTGTTAGGTTTTGCAGACAAGTGCTTTAACTGCTGAGCCGTCTCTCCAGCCCTCAATTCTATGTTTTTACAAGTTTATTTTATGTGCATCTTTAAAAGATTATGCATGTAAAAGGGTGAGAAGGGGTGGTGGCTAGAACTTCAGATACAGCTTGAAGAGTATAAACGAGAGCACAGGAGAATGGAAACATCCCAGACTTGACCTCCAATGTGGGGGAACATCTGCTTCACAGAGCATAAAAGAAAGGGAATGTAATTATACGAATCCTTATATTCTGAGGAAAGTGGGTTACAGGGGAGAGAAAATGTATAAACTGGTGGTTTTAAAGCCTGTATTTGACAAGATATGGGTAATTTATTTAAAGTAAATCAGAAATTTATGCTCAGGCTAAGGAAAGTGATTGGGCTTTTTGTCAAGAGTCTTGGAAGTGAACCTTCTCAGTCATCTTATTTTGATGTGGAACTATGTCATGTTGCCAGAAGAAAACACAAAGCTCAAAGGCTCTCAGATATTTTCCAAACATGATCACAGACATCTTTGGAACCTAGAAAATATTGTTAGCATCCAGTGAAGGAAGAGATTCAGTTCTGCGAATATCAGTAAAACCTGTGTGTCTACACAAGAAGGTCTGAGGACCTCAGATGCTGGCACAGCCAGCTGGACAAAAACAAGTCTCATAGCTGTGTGCATGGTTCTGCCCAACTCCTTGATTGCCAGCTGAAGCCACAGGGTGGTCCTTCTGCTCAAGTGGCCTGGCTCAGTTGTCTTCTGGCTCCTTTATTAGCCAGGGGAGGTTATGTATTATTTTTGTTCTATTTTTAATACTTTACCATAATATGGTTCATAAATCAAAATAAGAGAGACTGATTGAGAGGGGGAGGGGATATGATGAAAAGTGGAGTTTCAAAGGGGAAAGTAGGGGGAGGGAGTGAATTACCATGGGATGTTGTTTACAATCATGGAAGTTGTCAATAAAAAAAAAAAAACTGGGGAAAAAGGAAAAATATAGGAAGCAGCATTTTGAAATTTAAAATGTAAAACTCTACCACTCCATCTAGAGGGGTGGTAGAGCTCATTACTCAACAACTTTCTGTTCAGTTTTAAATATTTTTTGTTCATTTTTATTTATTTATTTGAGAGTGACAGAGAGAGAGAGAGAGAGAGAGAGAGAGAGAGAGAGAGAGAGAGAGTGTGTGAATGGGCGCGCCAGGGCTTCCAGCCACTGCAAACGAACTCCAGATGCATGCGCCCCCTTGTGCATCTGGCTAACATGGGTCCTGGGGAATCAAGCCTCAAACCAGGGTCCTTAGGCTTCACAGACAAGTACTTAACCGCTAAGCCATCTCTCCAGCCCTCTGTTCAGTTTCAAATCATTTGAAAAGAAATTTAAAAGAATCATATCTTATAACACATGAATGCTTTATGAAATCCAAATCCCATTGCTCATAAAATTTTATTGAAATATAGGTGTGCTTATTTGGGCATTACCTATGGCTGCTTTTGTTTTGTGACTACAGAGTTTAGGATTTGAGATCAAGACTGAATTCCACACAAAGTCAACATGTCTATTATCTGGTCCTTCACTGAAAAGATTGCTAATCATTTTCTACCCCTTGGAGCAGCCCGGTGATGCCTATGTTGGTAAGGAAATCTTTCATTCTTAAAACTGATTTTCCCTTTCCTCCTGATCAATTACCAGACACATATCTCCTACATCCCCCACTGTCTTCTCTTCCTCGGCACAGCTAGTCAGTCTATCACAGCTGCTGACAGGCCACCGCATGTCAGGAAGAGGAGCTGGATGTAAGCAATGTGGCAGGGGCAGGGGAGAGGGCTCAAGCTTGGGGTCATCAAAAGGCCACCAGAAGTTCCCTGTCATCAAGAGCAACACTTGGCTTTTTTATATAGATTATAATCTAGAACTTCAAACCATTTTCTACCTTGAGCTCATTGTGTTTTCTGTATCTAGTTTTAGGAAAGAAGGAGGCTTTGTGGAGAAAACAGAATCTAGCCTGTCCACAAAAGCTTTCCCATGAGAAGGATAGAATTTACATCATAGACGGCATGCCAAAGATCACAATCCAAATATTACTGTTCCTTTGGCCTTGTGATTTCTCTTCCCCCTGCCCAGGATCTGCTGTTTCTTCCCCAGCTATGTCTTCTATTTAAAGGACTTCATGTCCTCCTTCCTCCATGAAGCTTTTGCAGACTGGGTTGGTCACAAATTCTTTTCAATAATTTACTTATTTTCTCTCTACTCCTCACTGTTTCTTGAGATCATTAGAGCCAGTCCTGCCATCTGGTCTCCACTTCCCTTATCTCTATCTCCACAGTCACTATCCCAATCCAGAATAGTTTCTCTGGATCTCTTCGAGGTGACGTCTAACTGCTGCTGGGCTTAGCCTACTCACATCCTCCCCCTCCAGGTTCCAGATTGTATACTGAAATGCAAGTATGACTTCCTTACCCCTATCTACCTGGCTTCCAATTCTTCCTTGCTCTGTGATTAAGGCAAACAAAACCTCCTAGGAGTTGGTTCCCACCCACCTCTTTAACCTCTTGCCCTTCTCTGGCAAAGCATAACTGCTAGTGGGTTTAGTAAACACTGTGGGGGGTGGGCTAATCAAAATATAAGAGGGTATGGATAAGTCATATAAAAACCTACTTTTTTGAACACTGGCACACCCAGAAGCCATAGATTGTTACTAGAAATTTTCAGTGCCAGGGATGAGATACCTTCCAGTGAGTTGTTGGCCAGGGAGGTCCCTGATGCTCCCAAAACATTACAGGCCATTACCAAGGCTCTCAGTTTCCCACTAGGGATAGATGGTAAGACCCTATTGCTAAAGACTTCACATACTTGGGCTGCAAGGTCACTGAGAAATCCTGCTGGAGCTGAGCTGAAAACCTCCCCTATGTAGACCAGCTGACAGAAAGCTAGAAAAAGCTATGCTGCATGTAATTTCATGGGCGAGAGAGAAATCACCACTGGAGATAAACAACAGTGGACACTGTAAGCCTTAAAGTTAGCCATCCAGGCCAAATGAGCCAACAGGTGCAATAGTGGCATGTCTGTTATGGGGGAAAACAACTGCCCTGTAATTGGACTGCAGGCCCTCTCCATGGGAAGGAATATTGAAAACCTATGAAGGGGGAAGTCATGAGCCCTAGGAGTGTAACATCTGCAGCAGTTTGCCTAAAAGTATATACTGTGCTCACCAAACTGCCTGGAAACCAGTGTTCTTTTCTATATATTTATGCTACTCTCACTTTTGGTTAGAAAAGCTTCTCTTTTCAGATGACAGAGACTTTGGGATGACTCAGAAGGCACCATCGTGCTGAGAAGAACTGACAGAGAAGTGCTCAGCACTGAAACATCTCTATCACACCTTCCAAGGCTCAGGGTCTAATGCGGAAGAGGTGGCAGAAAGAACATAAGAGCCAAAGGAAGGGTAGGACTCCTTACAATGTGTTCTTCCAGACACAAAATGGCCTGGATATCTATGACCTCACAGTGCCTGACAGTACCTACAGAAGTCCATCATAATAAGAGGAAAAGATGATGACATCTAAATAAAAGAGAGACTGAGAGGGGGAAGTGTTATGATGAAGAGTGGAGTTGCAAAGGGGAAATTGGGGGGAAGGAGATTACCATGGTTTATTGTCTTATTGTCTATAATTATAGAAGTTGTCAATAAAAAAGGAAGAGAGAGCCAGGCGTGGTGGTGCACGCCTTTAATCCTAGCACTTGGGAGGCTGAGGTCGGGGGATTACTGTGAGTTCAAGGCCAGCCTTAGACTACATAGTGAATTCCAGGTCAGCCTGAGCTAGAGTGAGACCCTACCTCGAGAAACAAAATGAATGAAAGAAAGAAAGAAAGAAAGAAAGAAAGAAAGAAAGAAAGAAAGAAAGAAAACACTGTTGTGTATATATTTCCTCTCTGGTCCTCTTTTCCTAAGTAGCTCACGCTAATGCTCATGGCTTAGCCCTGGGGAATGACGCTTTCAGAAATCCTCCGCAGGCTACCTGCTCTTCTCCCCCAGGCTGGCGAGGTGTTTATCTGTGTGTCTATAAGGCTGTCTTCAGGGTTGTGATCTCCTCACTATGTTGTCTATTCCCATGAGTGTCTTCCTCCAGTGAGCTATGGTAAGGATGACATCCCATTAATCTCTTTGTTTTCTTTTTATTTTCTTCCAGTGCTGGGAATGGAACCTAGGGCCTTGAGCATCTTAGGCAACCACTCAACCACTTGAATACACCCCATTTAAGTCCTATTTTTCTTTTTATGGTTTGTGTATGTGTGAGGTTTGCATGCTTGCCTGTGTTCTTATGTATGTCGGTGCACATGTATGAATGTGCATGGAGGCTAGAGCTTGCCACCTGGTGTCTTCCTCAACCAATCACTCTCCATCTTATTTTTTTAATTTTTTGGTTCTTCATGGTAGAGTCTTGCTATAGCCCAGGCTAACTTGGGATTCACTATGTAGTCTCAGGGTGCCCTCGAACTCAAGGTGATCCTCTATCTCTGCCTCCTGAGTGCTGGGATTAAGGGAGTACACCACCACACCTGCTGTGTCTGGTCTGGAGGTTCATCCCAGAAACCCGAGGCTGTCTACTACAGAACTGGTACCAGAATATGGCTGTGCCTGCACACCTGGTATTGGTTTCAGAAGCAAGGAAAATACATGGAGTGGGTCATGAAGTGCACATGGTGAACTGCTGCTGAGATGTGGCATGAGGCAGGGCATGATAACACTGAGAGGCTGGCAAAGCCATTGGGAGATGGACTGTGGTTTGCATGGAGACCCAAAGATGCTTTGAATATACCAGGACTGTGCAAGGGCTACCATGGAGTGCACCTAGGAAGGAAGTTTTTCCCTGGCTATTCAGCCTTGCTGGAGGGATAGAACTGGAAAATCCAGAGATACCTCACTGGTCACTGCTTATGATACCAGACTTGGACTACAGATGGTTGATGTTTGCTTCATGGTTGTTGAGTTTGCATAGTTCCGGTCTCTTCCTGTTATGTCTTACAACAGTTGGAAATATTTACTCTGTACCTTTATATGTTACAAGTATATAACTTGTTTTGATTTTACAGGACTCACAGCTAAGAGACCATCTTAAATTTCAGAGGAGATTTGGGACTTTGGAACTATCTTTAGTTGGTGAAGACTAATGGGACCTTTGAAGTTGTGCTGAATACAATTTACAATGTGAGACGGTTATGAATCTCTTGGGGCTAGGGGCAGAATGTGGTAGTTTGAACAAATGCACCCCAATAGATTCAGGAGTTTTATTAAAGCTTCTTGGATTTCCAGCTACCTGGCTGGTGGAGGCATCACTGAGAGCAGATCTGAATTTCAGCCTCAAGTACGCAAACTGCCTGGGTTCTGCCTGTGGCTCCCTGCGGTCTGGCTGCCGGCTTTTGCTCTTGCTTTCGGTGGTGCGGTTTTTCTGTTTTTGCCATGATGGAACTTCCCTGGATCTGTAAGCTTCAAATCCCTTCTTCCTCCCATAAACCGTGTTTGGTCTGGAGGTTCATCCCAGCGACCTGAGGCTGTCTACTATCCACAGGTTTTATCAGTGAACCCAAGGCTCACTGATTTGGCTAGATTAGTTGGCTAACAAGCTTCAGGGATCTCCTGTCTGTCTCCCCAGGGCTGGGATTACAGGAATGTGGGTTTTATGTTGGTTCTGGGGATCCAAACTCGGGTACTCACAATTGAACTGAATCAAGCACTTTATTAACTGAGCCATCTCCTCAGCAACCCCCCCATTTCTATTTAACTTTACACCCTTACTTCTTTTTAAGACTCTGACTGATAGGGGATGCTTAATGCATGTTTATTGAGGAGATCCAAAAGATGGGCGATAAACCCTTTAAGACAAGGTAGGGTTTTGTACATGGTTTTATTCCCAGCACTTGGCTCATTTCCTGTTTTGCCACTGTTGAGGATGATTCCAGGTATGTCTTTGGGTTACAGGAGCCGTGACCAGCTCTCAGCCTGCCTGTGCTTCCCAGCAGCCGCAGCGGGCCCACCTCCCACGCACTCCATGGTTCACGCTAGATGATAATGGTGACACACATAATTGCAGGTTGAGCGGTGACTGTGTGTCCCAGGTGCCTAACAGAACCTCCAATTCTCAATGCAACACTGCTAGGTTAGCATGATCCTCTGCCAAAGAAACTGAGGCACAGAGACATCAAATAGCTTTCCCGTGATCATATAACTAGTCATTATAAAACCAGGACTTGAATCCAGTTCTGTTTGAATTCAAGAACCTTCATCTTTCTGTGATATTCCCTTTACTTGTCTATAACTTGAATTCTAGGAATATCAACCAAAAGGCACACACATGAAAAAAGAAGGGGAGAAGGGGAGAAAAGGCCAAGTTTAGCCATAACTCTGACACCTGAAAAATATTCCAACTGTTTGCCCATTCTCGGGTGTCTGTGCACACGTGTATCTAGGGGTTGTGGGAGGCATGCCACTGCCTCTCCCCCACAACATTACATCAGAAAACATTTTCCAAAGACTGGTCGTAGTCTTAACAACTGTACTTTCAGTGACTCTCCTTCATTTCTGATCTCAGTGTTGTTAATAAGACTCTTCCAACGCCCGCGGCACCCTGTCCCTTCCCCTTCTATTCCCTGTTCTGTAAGTGCATATGGCCTTTATTGAAGGCAGCTGTGAACAGAGCACTGGTCTTGGTACCAGAAAAGTTGGCCCAAGTCCCAGGTCTGACAGCAGCTAGTTGTGTGACCTTGGGTAAGTCAGGTTCATTCAGTTTCAAGCCCCTCCCCTGGTCTTCAGGCAACTTTTGGGCAAGGGTTGTTTTGTTTCTTTCTTTGTAGGCCTTGTGTCTGGCCCAGAGTATGAGACCAAATCCGTGTTTGATAAAGGCTCTCAAATTCCCCTCTGTGAAATGAGATAAATAAACTGAAAGATGTGGTAATTAAACGAGGCTTTATACATACATGCAGGCATGGGCACATTTACTACACATACGTGAACACACTGCAGTTGTAAATCATTATACAACTATAAGTTGGTATAACTAGTATAATTCCTGGGTTTATACAATTCACATAAAAGTCTATTCAATTATCTGGAAGAACAGCGAGTTTTCTGATTGAATGTTACATCTTTCATCCAGATGTTTGGCGCCCTGTAGACACAGTAGACCACAGACTTAAAGGAATCGTCATTGAGTGTTTATGTCGAGCCATCTGCATTTCTTCATCATGTCTTCATCATTGTCTGCCTTGACAACGGGGACTGCATGTGCTTCACTTGTTGAGTGCAACACCATGCCAGCCAGGACCCTGGTAAGTCACTTTGGTGTGATTACAATGAGGAATGTGGAACGGTAAAAGTTCAGGTCCAAGAAGCATGGCAGTTTGCGAGAACTCATTCCAGTAGGTACAGCCATTTGCCTGGGGGTAGAAACTGTTGGATCGGTTGTGCTCAGGCAGAAGGCAGCAGTCCAAAGTGTGGGAGGTTTCCATTCTTCCCCATGTATGAGGACAATGACCTTACAGAACAAAAGAAAACAGCCCAGAGACTGCTGAAACAATCCGTATCTCATCTACTCTAAAAATAATCTTTTTCACTACAAAGTCCCACCAGCCAAGTATCCCTCACTGTCTACATAATGTTAGCATTGTAGTTCTGAGTATTAACAGAGATTAAGTTGTTTTCAGGGTTAGTTTGACTCAAAATACCACAAACGTTAGTAACTAACACATCATACCTTGATAGAAAAAAAACTGAAAGTTTATAAGAACTATGTACTCAGGTAAGTTAAGTTTAATCATCAGGGAATAAGCAAAGGGCTGGAGAGATGGCTTGGCTGTTAAGGCACTTGTCTACAAAGCCTAAGGACCCAGGTTTAGTTCCTAAGGACCCGCGTAAGCCAGATGCACAAGGTGGCCCTTGCATCTGGAGTTTGCTCGCAGTGGCTAGAGGCCCTAGCGTGCCATTCTCTCTGCCTCTTTTGCTCTCTCTCAAATAAATAAAGAAAGACAGTATTAAAAAAGGAATAAGCAAAGATGAACCATAGTGAGTTTTTAAAAAACACCTCTTCTGCTCATGAGGCAAACTGAATTATACCTAACTTATACAGAAAAGTATTTTTAGAGTGTTAGAAAGTATATAAAATAAAAATAATAAAATATACTTTTTGGAAAGGTTTCAAAATATGTAATTTTCAATGCTATTAATTCTGATTCATGTAGATCATGTAGATTCATGTAGATTAAGAGTGTGCATCTAGTAATGATAGAGTAGTTTTCATTGTACTAACCTTCCCATAGATAACCATGATGGATTTTGAATAATGACGCTGGAGAGTGGCCAAAAGAAAGCAGAAGCTGCAGGCTGGAGAGATGGATTAATGGTCAAGGCACTTGCCTGCACAGCCTAAGAACTCATGTCTGAATCTCCAGGTTCCACATAAGTCAGATGCAGTGACACAAGCGCACAATGTCGCACATGTGCACAAGGAGGTGCACATGCATTTGGAGTTTGTTTACAGTGGCTGAAGGCCCTGGCCACCCATTCTCTCTCTCTCTCTCTCTCTGTCTTTCTCTCAAATAAAAATAATAATAGTAAAAAGAGAGCAGAAACTGGAAGAATGTTAACTTCTTACAGAGGGCACCCAGGTAAGAATCGGACACCTGAACATACAGCCCAGCCCATGCAGGGCCAAGCAGGAAGCTCTGCTGCTACTGACAGGTGAGGTCAGAGGACAGGGCTTGGGCTGCCAAAGTGGCTGCAAATTAGAAAGTCATAAAATGGTCTGCAGAAGGGGTAGCCTAAATTCCTTACGTATTTTACCCAGTGGATCATGGTCTTCCCAGAAGTAAAATAGAAAGAAAGCCTACTAAATTCTTCTTTGATCTGTACAAGCAGAAACATTCCAGAGCAAATGAATGAACGGCTACCTTGAATCATACAAGAGTGAGTCATGGCCTCTCAAGCAATTTCCTGAACCGTGAATGAAGGGGAGGCTAGGTCCTCTGAGGAAGGACCATAATTACCCTAAAATACCATTTATTGTTTCACCTTCCTCCCATCCTTCCCTGAAAGAGTCTCTGAGCTTTTACTGGGGTAGCTGTACGTGACATCAAAGGAAATGATCACACTTTCAGGAACTGCTAAGTGCTGGCTCTGAACTGATGTTCATTACAGGAGATACTAAGCAGCAAGGATTGGACCATCAATCAAAGTAGGGACTTAAGAAGGCAACCAATGTGACAACGACAATGTCCAATTTACAGTGTGTCCAGTTGGTTCCCAAATTCATCCTGTGGTTATTCTGTCAGCCCCAGAATGTATAATTGGGGTAAGTATACGTAGGAGTTGGCAGAATCTCCACATAAGTTCTTCACTTGTGTGAAGGCTATTATAGTTAAAAATGCCAAATGGAAGCCATTCAAGCTACCTCTGCCTGGGAAAATAGTAAACCAAAATCAGTATTACATCCCTGGAGGGAGATTCCACCAAAGACTTGAAAGATACAGGGGTAGCGGTTTCAACCACATCTCCATTTAACTCTCCTATTTGGCCTCTGCAGAAGATGGATGACATCTTGGAGAATGGCAGTTGACTACTGCAAACTTAAGTGATGACTCCAGTTGTGACTACTGTACCAGATGTCATTTCTTAGCTTCATCATATTAATACATCTCCTGGTACCTGGTATTCAGATAACAAGCTATTCTTTCTCTATGTAAGGCCTAGCCAAGTATGCTTTCAGCTAGCAAAGCCACCAGTACACCTTTCTGCCTGTATCAAGGGCATATTAACTCTCCAGCACTGTCATAACTTAATCTACTAGGATATTGATCTCCTGTCTCTTCCACAAGTTTCACTCATCTATTACATTGATGACATTATGCTGATTAGATGGAGTGAACAGGAAGTATTAACTATGCATGTCTTATTGATAAAACCTTTTTCTGTCAGAGGGTGGGTAATAAATCCAAGCACATTCAAAGGCTTTCTTCCTTAGTAAAATTTCTAGGAGTCCAGTGGTGTGAGACATGCAGAGATATTCCTTCTACAGTGAATTGGTAAGTTGGTGCACTTGGCCTCTACCAACAAAGAAGTGCAACACCTCGTGGGCCTATTTGCTTTTTGAAGGCAGTGCATTCGTTACTTAGTTGTGTTACCCTAGATAGCATACCAAGTAACTAAGAAAGCTGCTAGTTCTGAGTGAGGCTTGAAAAAGGAGAAAGATCTTCACCAGGTCCGGGCTGCTGTGCAGGCTGCTCACTTGGAACATATGATACAGCAGGCATGGTGGTACGTGAGGTGTCAGTGGCAGAGAGGGGTGCTGTCTGGGGACTTTGGCAGGCCCCCACAGGTCAGTCATGGTGGAGGCCCTTGGGGTTTTGGAGTATAACCCTGTTGTCATCTGCAGAAACTATTCTCCCTTTGAGAAATACATCTTGTCCTGTTACTGGTTATCATGTGATATGAGCTACCCATAATGAATGGGGCATATCTGACTTTCTAAGCCATGAATTTGGATGTGCACAACAGTGGTCCATTTTCAAATGGAAGTGGTATATGTGTGATATGTGTTATCAGGCCTGAGCAGGTCCTGAAAGCACAAATCAGTTACATGAAGAAATTACCAAATGCTTATGACTCCTACTTTAGTTACAATGCCTTCTCAATGCTCAGTTTACTTAAGAAAAGAAAAATAGGGCTGGATTTACAGATGATTCTTCATGCTATGAAAGCATCATTTGAAAGTAGACCATTATCCTATCTGAAGGATAGGCATAAGGGAAATTTTCACAATAGGAAGAAATGTGGGCAGTGCACATTGTCATACATTTTGCTTGGAAGGAAAAATGGCTGTATGTGTGAGTATATACTCATTCACGGGATGTAGCCAATGGTTTGGCTGGATGGTTAGAAACCTGAAAGGAGCATGATTAGGAAATTGGCAAGAAAGACATTTGGCAAAGAGGAATGTGGATAAACCTCTACATATAGGTAAAGGATGTGAGGATATTTGCATCCCATGTAAATACTCATCAAAAAGTGACCACAGGAGAGGACTGCAACTGTCAAATAGGATAATCTATATTATAGGTAGTAGCCAACCTTTTTCCCTGGCCCGCCCTGCCATTGCTCAATGGGCCATGGCATTCCACATAGCATTGTTTCAGACCAGGGATTCACTTCATAGCAAAATAAGTGTGGCAGTGGGCTCACCATGAAGTTGGCTGATCTTACCCTTTATCCCACCATGTTGTAGCAGGTGGCTTGATAAAATGGTTGAGTGGCTTTTTGAAGGCAATGTCAATTAGGTGGAAATAGCTAGGTGAAAAGGCTGGGTCCAGATTCTCCAGAAGGTTTAGTATGCTCTGAATGAGCATTCAATACTATTTCTCCTATAGCCCCAACTAGTGGGTCTAGGACTCAAGAGGTGGAAATCGAAATTGTGCCACTGACCACCACCCCTAGTTACTACTAACAAAAGTTTTGAGTCTATTTTAGTGATGAGCTCTTAATAATAATAATAATAATAAACATTTAAAAATAAAATAAAATATTTTCCTGTTCCCATTGTCAGTAGAAATGAACTTCAAAATGGAAATAGCAAACTTGCTAAAAGAACTCCTAAAAATAAGGTCAAGTGTTTCAAAAATACACAATGAGAGGATAAATAGTCCAAAAAGCAAAATTATACTTTTAGAAAAATATTACAGGTGCAAGAGAGGTGACTCCAGGGCTAAAAGCATTTGCTTGCAAGCCTTATGGTCTGGGTTCGATTCCCCAATACCCACATAAAAGCCAGATGCACAAAGTGGTGCATGTGTCTGGAGTTTGTGTGGAGTGGCAGGATGCCCTGCTGTGCCTATTCTCTCTCTTTCAAATAAATAAAAAATATCATATGTAGAGACATT
The DNA here is from genome assembly GCA_036346955.1 of Dipus sagitta. Lineage (NCBI taxonomy): Eukaryota > Metazoa > Chordata > Mammalia > Rodentia > Dipodidae > Dipus > Dipus sagitta. Next base: position 5,784,531 of record CM070788.1, on the reverse strand, counting down.
TATCTTATACATAACTGTGAGCTAACTCCACAATGCATGACCCATATACCTCAACAAGGAGGGGCCAAGGGGAGGGGGTAGGTCATGGATAAGCCTAATAATGGTACCAAACTGACTGTATTTGCTGAATACAAGACTATCTAGTAAAGAAAAAAAGAAAAATAAATAAATAAAAAGTACTTAAAAATAAAAGTAGCATTTTATATCTAATGAAAATTTTCTGGGTAGGATTAATAACACGATATAGAAGAAAATATATGACTGAACCTGAAACCATTTACTAGAAACTATTCAATTTGAAGCACTACAGGAAAGAAGAAACCAGTGCCACACCAAGAGGTGGAGTAATGTGAAATGTCTAATGGAAAGAATATAACAATGACAGATTTACATTCAACCATATCACATGTTGGATTAGATGGAAATGGCATACACATTTCAGTGATAAAGTAGAGATAATGAGAATGTAAGACCTGAATACATGGTGTCTAAAAGGAACCTACTTAAAATGAATAGGTTAAAGGTCAAAGAGTGAAGAAGACAGGCTAGACATCACTCCCAAATTTTTATGGGAATGAAAAATTGTACAGCTACTGTAAAATGGAGTATGGCTACTTCTCACAAAATCAAACAACCTAATAAGTGACATCCATAAACACATATAGTTAATAAAATACTTAATAGAAGAACAATATAATTTCCTCCTCAATATGATAAACAAGCAAAAAATTTAGTCTTCACTAGTTTTTCAATATTTTACTAGAGGCCACAACCAATACAATCCTATATATCAAAAGCTCAAGAAACCTACAAAAAGTTGAAGGAGTTATGAGTTTAGCAAGGTCCTAAGATAGAGTGTTCAAAAATTAATTACAATGTCATATGCTAATAACTTAATTGGAAAATGAAACTAAAACATTACCATTTACAATAATATCAAATTGTGAAGGCTTAGGGATAAATAAGTATTATTTTATAATGAAGGCTACAAAACATAATTCAGTAAAATTTAAGGCTTCAATAAATTGATAGGTGAACTATTTTCATGGACTGGGGGTGCTCAGCCTTGGTAAAATGACAGTTTTTCCTAAGTTGAGCCATAGATAAAATAAAATTATAATAAAAATCACAGGATGTACATTATGTTATCTAACTTTACTCTTTTATGAAACAACAAAAGACAGGCCCAACTATTTTCATTAGAATGAGGTATTTAAGGTATCAAGCTATATGAGTTTAAGACATTATCAAGCTATGCCAAAGAAGACTGTACTATTAAGAGTCAAACCGAGAAATTCAGAAATAGAACCACTCACACATGATCAATTGATTCTCACCAAAGAAACCAAGACAAATCATTTAGAAGTTATTGCTCATACAAATGTTGAAACTTCAAATAAGTCTGATCTCACAGTTAAAGCAAAAGCATAAAACTTCTATAAGGAACATTGGGAAAATCTGCAAGAAATGTATGAATAAAATGAATCACTTGAGCCCTAAAAATCATTAAAATTGTTTAATCTTTCTTTTTAAAGAATATTTATTTGGAGAAAGAGAGAGAGAATGAATGGGCAGGCCATGGCCTCTTGCCACTGCAAATGAACTCCAGATGCATACACCACTTTGTACATCTGGCTTACTGGGGAATTGCCAGCAAATGCCTTTAAGCACTGAGCCCATCCTTCTTACTTTTTATAAATATTAATAATTCTGCTCTTAGTCACTATAGGAAAGTAAAAAAAGGCAAGCCACAGATAGGAAGAAAATGTTTTCTCACATGTATCTTTAATAAATATTCAGCTAAAAGTCTAAACTATTAGTCATATACAAAGAATTCTTATAGCTCTACAATAAAAAACACAGAGCACAATACTATTTTAACAAGCATTTCACAGAAGTAGATATACAAATAGACTACAACTCAAGGCATACGATCAGAGAAAAGAGCCATTTCATGATGATACAATGAGAGTATCATAATGAATTCATCAAGATAAAGTAAATCATAAATAAATATCTAGATGATAGTAGATATTTTAAATATTAAAGTAAAAATTGACAGACTAAGACAATGCAGACAAGTAGACATATATTTGTCTCCCAGGTTCTTATAGATCCAATAGAGATAGTTGATAATAAAGATTAGCTATTATATTATCTATTCCTTCTCAACTTGATTCCTAAACATAGCACTTTAATTTATATTCTTCCACTCCCCTTCCCCATAGGCTCATTGCCATCTAATAATGCAAAGTTCATGCAGTAACTGTAAACATAGTCTTTAATAGTTTTAAGTCTGTTCAAAAGTGTAAGCAGAGTCTCTTCTGAGACTCAGGCAATCTCTTAATGATGAGGCACTACAATATCAAAAAACAAGTTGCATACCTCCAACATACAATAGCAAAGAGTAAACATTTCCATTCCAAAAGGGAATTATGGCATAGCAAGGAAAGACCTGACCAAAGAAAGACTGAAACTCAGCAGGACAAACACCAAATCCTGTAGCTCCATGTCCAGCATCTGGGATTTGTGATAGAATCATCTGGGATCCAAAGGCCTTGGGTCATCCAACTCCTCCAGGAGTACATTCAGCCTCTCTTGGGCCATTTCCACGTTGTGCATAGAGCTGTCCTCATAGATATCTCATGGTTCTGGCATCTCCAACATTGCAACTTAGGCTTCATTTTCACATTGGCCTCTGAGAGACTTTGACACGAAGCCTGACTTCAGTGGGTCTCTGAAATGGTGATGCAAGACTCTATCCTTCCCTTAATCTTACACTATTCGTGCACGCAAAACCAGTATCACATCAACAATGCTGTCAAGTTATGGTGCTAGCTTGAGATGGAGCCTGGTCATATTAGTTACATCAGTCTCTGTGCCTTCCAGGCTGTCCCTGGGAAACACTTCCATAAGTGGTTGTGTTTGAGTAGGGAGTCCCTTCAACTTAGGCTTTCTACTTTTAAATGAATTAGGATTTTCACTAGGTGCTGCTAGGGTTGGGGAAATGTCCTCAGTGGATAAAGCTCTTGTCACACAAATTTTAGTACCTGAGTTTAGATCCTAAGACCACATGTAAAAGCTAGATGCTGTGATGGGCATATGGTGTCCCAGGGAAGGGAGGTGGAGACAACAGGATTTCCTTGAAGCTTACAAATGGAGCAGGAAACAATGATGAGAGACACGGTCTCAAAACAAGGTGGAAGGCAAGGACCAACTCTCTAACCTTCACATGTGTACTGTGGCATGAGTGTGATGCATGCCCCACCCATACATACACTAAATAAATACATAAAGATTAAAAAATAAGATAGTTTCTGATTGGTAGAGTCTTGTCCTCAATGAACCTTTCCCATAGTCCTAGTGCAACACTGGCATTTGCTTTTTAAAATATTTATTTATGAGAATGAGATAGAGAAAGAGAGAGATAATGGGCACACCAGGGCCTTTAGCCACTGCAAATGAACTCTGGACACATGTGCCACCTGTGCATCTGGCTTTACGTGGGTACTGGGGAATTGAACTCAGGTCCTTGGACTTTGCAGGCAAGTACCTCAACTGCTGAGCTATCTCTCCAGCCCTGGAATTTACTTATTTAATTTATTTAGTTGAGAGGGGGGGGGAGAAAAATAGGCAGAGAGAGAAATATATATAGAGAGAATAGGCATTCCAGGGCCTCTAGCCACTGCAAATGAACTCCAGATGCACAAATCCCCTTGTGCATCTGGCTTATGTGGGTCCTGGGGAGTTGAACCTAGGTTCTTTGGCTTTGTAGGCAAGTGTCTTAACCACTAAGCCATCTCCCCAGCACAGAATTTACTTTTTGAAAGTGCATATCTCTTCAACAATTACAGATTCTTTCTTGGTTTAAACTTAAAATCACTTCTTTTACCCACACAATGACGCATTTTCACATTATTTGCTTCACTCACTCATGTCTCTCATTGCAGACCTGTATCATAGCAGTGAGCAATAACTGTGACACAGCTTGAATACTATTCTGCCTGGACATTTCCTCTACCACACAAATTAGTGCATTAATTTTGAATTTAGCATCATTCATGTTCTGAAGGCATAGGCAGAATGAAGCCATATTCTTTGGCATAATATAACATGGATAGCCTCTAGCCAGGTTCCCAATAGGGTCTTTTCTCCCCTCTGTAACCTTATGAACCAGACCTCCACTATTTAAATTTCTCTTGGCATTCTGATCTTCCAAATTCCCATCGGAATGGCTCATTAATCTCTGTTTAGAGCATTACAGAGTGTTCCTAGCCCAAAGTTCCAAACTCTTCTGCATTCCTCTGGCAAACCAGTTCCAATGCCTATGAACCACATGGTCAAGTTTATCATACCAATGGCCTTATTTCTTAGCACCAATGTCCTGTTTTAGTTCTTTTCTCATTGCTATGATCAAATACCTGACAAGAATCAACTTAAGGGAGGAAGTGCTTATTTTGTGTTACAGTTTCAGGAGGTAAAGCCCATCATGGCAGGGAAAGAAAGATCTCAAACATGTACCCTAATGATGAGCCTTAAGGTCTAAGAACAGTAAGAGCCATTAAAATCCAGAATTAACAGATGAAAAGAAATAATAAAGATGAGGGAAGGAATTAATGAAGTAAAAAGTTAAGAAAACATTGTAAGGGATCAGTGGAAGAAAGACTTGGTTCTTTGAAAAGATAAAACAGATCAACAAACTAGCCAAATTAACCAAAGGAAGGTGAGAAGATCCAAATGAATCAAACTGGAGACAAAAGAGGTTATTAAAATAGGTATAACTGAAATCCAGAGGATCATTAGGGAATATTTTGAAGTCTTATATTATAAACTGGAAAAAACACGTATGATTAAACCTCATGCTTTATCCCCAGCAGGTAGAGCCTTGCTGGAGGAGGTGTGTCACTGGGGATTGGGCCTTGAGGCTCAGCCATCTGGATGTTCACAGCCAGCTCACTCTTGCAACTTCCTCCCAGCTGATGTGACAAGATGTAACATTCAGTTGTCTTGCTAAGCCATGCCATAGTGGAACTTCCTTGTTGAGACTGTAAGCTTAATTGAACCCTTTCTTTCCATCAGCTGTTTTCTGGCCAGGTGTTTTATTCCAGCAATGAGACAGTAACTGCCACAAGCTGCTTCTTGTCAGTTATTTGGTCGCAGCAATGAAATGAGGAACTCATATACCAACCATTATCATTCCTCATATGTATGCAACATATAAATATGGTTGAGTGAATTCATACATAGATATATATTCATAGTCTGAATTTTCTCCATTTCCCAATCTGCTTCCAACTCTAGTTCTTTGTCCTATTCAGCCCTTTTCTGTACTGCAGGAGACAGATTCCTCAGACTTCACTTTAAATTCTCTCTTGTTGATTCCAGCATGAGATACTAGGGTGCAAGAAAAGAACCTGCTTCCTTCTCTGCTCCTTTCCTGCTTGGTGCTGTGTTTTTGGCAGCTGCCATATCTTCTCATGACTGAAAATTCTGCTGGGTAATCCATAACCACCACCAATGTTCTAGTACTTACTGAGCTCTGGTACATGTTTCTGCCTCTTGTTCCTTGGCACCTAGAAAGAGCAGTGACTTCCCACTCATTTCTAGAAAACTCATTTGTTTCTTAAATTATGCCAATGTTTCTATCAATTGTTCCTTTATTTAAAAATTTCAATTCCTGGGCCTGGAGAGATGGCTTAGTGGTTAAGCGCTTGCCTGTGAAGCCTAAGGACCCCAGTTCGAGGCTCGATTCCCCAGGACCCACGTTAGCCAGATGCACAAGGGGGCGCATGCGTCTGGAGTTTGTTTGCAGTGGCCGGAGGCCCTGGCACGCCCATTCTCTCTCTCTCTCTCTCTCTCTCTCAGCCTCTTTCTCACTCTGTCTGTCGCTCTCAAATAAATAAATAAACTAACAAAATTAAAAAAAGAAAAGTATTTAAAAAAATTTTCAATTCCTTTGAGCCATTTGGATTTCACTCTGTTTTCTACCAAGTCTTCACATATATACATAGAGATGTGCTACTCATACATATGTAATATGACACTATATGTATAAACATTTCAACAATCACTAAATTTCAAATGAAACAAATTACTTAAAATGGGCACAATTATTGTTTCATGATTCAGAAGCAAACATATACTGACAAAACACATTTTTTATTTCCTGTTACTATAAAAGTAATAAATGCATGTATGTATGACAGAAAATATTGCCAAAAATCATTTTCATTACCATGATTGGTAACATAAATTTAAAATATTTCAAAACAATTTTTTCTCACACTGTGTCTTAATAACCATGATGGCTTATCTATTTAATTTGCATCATATTATTGGCATATTCCCATGGAATTAAACCCAAGCCATATTTTAGAGGCTATACCTTGATATGAATATGCAATGATTTATACCTTTCTTTATGTAAAAATTTGTGTTCTTTCCATTCTTTACAATTGTTTTCAATACTTTGATAAACTTCCTTAAGCTTCTAGTATTTTTTTTATAGCATATTCTTAGAAGCAAGGTTATAAGAAAAACTGTGTGACTAGAATCTTGCAAAGAATGATATCCAGTGAAACATCATAAGGGATTGGGTGGATTGCGCATGGCTGAAGTAGGAAGGTCAAGTGTTCAAGGCCAGCTTTGGCTACATAATGAAAGCTAAGCATTACAAAACAACAAAATGACAGGAATTAATTTATACCTTTCAAGAACTCTGGCTGTTAATGGTCTCAGTTTTAATTGAAAGACACAGGCTAGCAGATTGGATAAAAAAAATACAGGCTCATCTATTTCTTGCCTATGAGAAACACACCTCACTAGGAAAGATAAACTTATCCTTAGGGTGAAAGGATCGGTAGAAAAGGGCATGCCAAGCAAATGGAGCTAGAAAGCAAGCAAGTGCAGCAGTGCTGATGTCTATGAAAAATTAGTCAGAATAAATAAAGAAGGTCACTTTATATTGTTTAAGGGAATGAGCCAACAAGAGAATATTCTATAGTTCTAATGTGTGTGTGTGTGTGTGTGTGTGTGTGTGTGTATGTATGTATTAGCATTGAATAGCAGAGCACAATTTTAATAACACAAATACTACTAGATGTAAAGACATACATTGTATCAGCACAATAATACTGAGTTACTTCAATGCATCATTTTCACAAATTTGTATGAGTCACCAGGACAAAAATAAAAAAAAGTTGATGAACAAAATCAGTTACATGGCATTGTAGACCAAATGAACTCAACAGGCATCTACAGAGGTTCCAGATAGCCTCTTCTATGTGCAGGGATTACAGCTCTGCACAATCTATGTAAGCCCTCATGATGATTTATTGTATACCACTCATTAATAGTTTCTAAACAGTTACATCCTTTTTCTAATAATCCTGCTTCTGGGCATACTATAGATAACACATTCTTTTCAATAGCCCATAGAATGTTTCCTAAAATAGAACACATTTTAGGACATAAAGTAGTATTAACATATACAATGAAATTAAAATAATTTCTTATACTTTACCTGATTACAATAGAACAAGACTAGAAACCATCAGCAAGAGAACCTATAGAACATATGAAAACTCATTGTGGAGTTTTGGATGTGAAATGTCTCCCACAGTCTCATGTGTTTTTAATGCTTTGTTCCCAGCTGATAGAAATGGGGATGGAACCATGTTGGAAGAGGTGTTTCAGGGGGGCCGGCTTTAGGGTATTACATACCAGGAGCTTCTTCTTGCCAGAGTCAGCTCATTCTTGCTGCTTTCTACCAACTGCTGTGGCAATATGTGAAGTACAGCCTCTGCTCTGCCATGCTGAAACTTCCCCTCAAGACTATTTAGCCAAAATAAAATCTATCCTCCTATTAGCAGATTTTGGTTGGGCACTTTGTCTTAGCAGTAAGGAGGTACTACAACACACTACTGGATGATGAATAAGTCCTCAAAGAAAACAGGAGGAAAGTTTAAAAAAATCCTAGAATATGGGGCTGGAGAGATGGTACAAAGGTGAATGATATTTGTTTTCATAGCCTGCTGACCCAAGTTTGATCCTCCTTAGCACTCATTAAATCTGGATGCAAAGTGACCTGTGATCCCAACATGTCTACAATGGGAGGTGGAGTCAGGAGACTCCAAAGCTTAAAAGCTAGCTAGACTGGCACTAATTTGAGTTAACAAGAGCCTGTCTCAGAAAAGGTAGAAGAATAGCATAGACACTTTAAGGTTGTTCTCTGAGCTCCACATATATGTTGTAGCCTTTCTCTCTCTTTCTTTCATGTACAATATACTTCCAAATAAATTTAAGATATTTCTGGAATCCGTATGTTTGAACAACTTAAATATATCTGTGAATAAGCAATGATATTAAAGCTGTAATTAAAAGTCTCCCAAATTAAAAGCAAAACAAAAATCCTCTGGCCCAGATGAATTTGTTAGTGAATTTTACCAGATTTTTAAGGAAGAACTAATATAATGAGACTCAAACTATTCTATTAAATAGAAATGGAAGGAATGCTACCACAACCATTTTATGAAGCTACTATTACCATGCTACCAAAACCAGATAAGGAAACAACAAGCAAAAAGAAAATTATAGGCCAGTCTTTATAATAATCATAGGTAAAAAAAAATTCCCCATAAAATACAAATTTATGTACAAATAAATAAAATGCAAATTGAATTGACCAACATATAAAAAGATTATTCAAGCTGGGTGTGGTGGTGCCAGCACTTGGGAGGCTGCAATGGTACTAGCCCCCAAACAGGCTGAGGTAGAAGGATTGTTGTAAATTTAAGGCCAGCCTAGGACTATAGAATGAGTTCCAGGTCAGCCTGGGCTAGCAAAAGACTCTACTTCTGAAAAATAAAACAAAAAAAATTATCATTCAATATGAGCAAGTGGCTTAATTTCAGGTATATAAAGATGGTTCAACATGTGCAAACAGTTCCCTTTCCACACATTTTGCCAGCATATGGGACCATATATGTAATACATTACGTTAATAGACTTGAGTACAGAAATCACACAATTATATCAATAGATGAAGAAATAGCCTTTGACGTAGTCCAACATCCCTTCATGATAAAAGTCTTGCAGAAACTGAGAATAGATGAAATATATCTTAACACACTATAGTCTACATACAACAAACCTATTTCCAATATTGCACTTAATGGAGGAGTAATGAAAATACTTCTTTCAAAATCTAGAATGAAATAAGGACAAGATACTTTGTCCTCTCTTTTTCAAATAGTCCTTGAAATCTTAGCTATAGCAATAAGACAGGAAAATAAAATAAAATGGATACAATTAGGAAATGGAGAATTCAAAATACCTGTATTTGCTAATTATATGATCCTGTACATAATATACCTGAAAGACCCTTCCAGAAAACTCTTACAACTTATAAACACTGTCAGCAAAGTAGTTGGATATAAATTTAGCATAGCAACAATTAGTATTTACTAATACTGAGAAAAAAATCAGAAAGCAAGCTCATTCATAATAGCTTCCAGAAGATACCCAGGAACAAGTACCAGGGAAGTGAAAGATCTCTTCAGTGAAAAATTGAAAACATTGGGAAAAATTGAAAGACACTAGAAGATGGAAAGACCTCCCATGTTCATGGGTTAGTGGAATTAATATAGTGAAATGGCTATATTATCAAAAGTCATCTACAGATCAATGACATTCCTCTTGAAAAAGAAAAAAAAATCCTAAAATTCATATGAAACACAAAAGCCTTGGATAGCCAAAGCAATCTTGTACAAAAAGAACAATGCTAGAGATATCAGGATACCTAATTTTAAGTTATTGCAAAGCCATAGTAACAAAAACTGCAATGGTACCAGCATGAAAAAATAGATTCATAAATCAATAGAATCAAATAGAGGAACCAGATACAAATCTACATAACTATAGTCACTGTCTTTTTAAAAAATTTTATTGACAACTTCCATAATTGTAAACAATACCCATGGTAATTCCCTCCCTCCCCCAACTTTCCCCTTTGAAACTCCATTCTCCATCATATCCCCTCCTCTTCTCCTCCCCCTCCCATATATTAATGCCACTCTCACTTTTGGTTAGAGAATCTTCTCTTTTCAGATAACAGTGACCTTGGGATGACTCAGAAGGCACCATGGTGCTGAGAAGTGACAGAGGAGTGCTCAGCACTAAAATATCTCTCTCACACCTTCCAAGCTCAGGGTCCATTGTGGAAGAGGTGATGGAAAGAACATAAGAGCCAAAGGAAGGGTAAGACTCCTTACAACGTGCTCCTCCAGACACAAAATGGCCTGGATATCCATGACCTCACAGTGCCTGACACTACCTACACAAGATCATCATAATAGGAGGAAACTATCATGACATCAAGATAGAGGCTGATCTATTTTGTTTTATTTTTTCCCGGTTCCTTATATGTGTGCTTTTCTTTTTCTTCAGCATGGAGGATTCTCTCAAGTATTTTCTGTAGAGCTGGTTTTGTATTCAAATACTCCTTTAGCTTGCTTTTGTCATGGAATGTCCTTATTTCTCCATCTATTTGAATGGATAGTTTTGCAGGACAAAGTAACCTTGGTTGACGGTTGTTATCTTTCACGACTTGGAATACATCACTCCATGCCCTTCTGGCTTTTAAAGTTTGTGTTGAGTAATCTGCTGTAATCCTGATAGGCTTGCCTTTGTAGGTAACTTGATTTTTCTCTCTGACTGCTTTCAATATTTTTCTTTGGTTTGTGTGTTTGGTAATTTGATTATAATATGGTGAGGAGAGGTTCTTTCCAGGTTTTGTCTGGCTGGTGTTCTAAAGGCTTCCTGTATCTGCACTGGCAACTCTTTCCCAATTTGGGGGAAGTTTTCTTCTATGATTTTGTTGAAGACGCCTACTATGCCTTTGGAGTGAAATTCTTCTCCTTCTACTATGCCCTGAATTCTTATGTTTGATCTTTTCATAGTGTCCTGAATATCTTGAAATTCCCACTCATACTTTTCTATTAGTTTGTCTTTCTTTTTGTTGGACTGTATTAGATCTGCCACCTGGTCTTGTAGCTTAGATATTCTGTCCTCTCCTTCATCCATTCTACTGTTGAGATTTTCTACAGAGTTTTTTATTTCATTAACTGTGTTCTTCATTGCTAGTAATTCTGACTGGTTTTTCTTTATTATTTCTATTTCCTTATTGATGTCTAGTATTGACCTCTTTATTTCATTAAATTGGTGTCCTGTGTTTTCTTTGATTCCTTTGATTTCCTCTTTCATTCCTTTGATTTCTTCTTTGACTTCTTTAAACATATTTATAATCATTCTTTTGAAATCTTTCTCTTGCATTTCCTCTAACTCGTTGTCACTGGAGGTAATTTCTGATGCATTAATACTTTTCGGTGGATTTATATTGTCTCAATTTTTGGTGTTTCTTGTGTTATAATGTATATATTTTTGCATCCTGGATTATTTAATGGTTGGATTTTCTAGTTAGCTGGGTGTTATTAGATGTATCAGTCAATCTGATGTTATATAACTTCAGGGTAGGAGCTTAAGGCATTAGGTGTGGCTCTCAAGACTCTCAGAGTATCTACAAAAGTGACCCTAGGTGTTGGGTTTGCCTGCTTATGAAAGTATTCAAGTAGGCTGAGTGGAACCAAATACAGATAGATTCTGAAATTCAATTAAACAATGTACACTTTCAATGAAAAAACAGCTCAGAATATTTATCCAAGAGTAGGTATTATGACAACCAGATCCTCTCACTGTCCCTTAGGGTGTGTGGTGCCTTAATCCTGACACCAAGGAGGTTAAGAGTTCTGATCTGTTGAGGGTTCCAAGTCAGCTTGTGACGAGGTGAGACCCTTCCCTGGTGTAATCCCAGTTACCTCTGCTCCTGCTTGAATCCCGCTGTCAGTTCAAGTTGCCGTGGCCGGGTCCCTGGACCACTGCTCTGTTCGCTGGAGCTGGGCACTGGCGGTGGGGGAGGGGAGGCTGCTGATGCTGCTCTAGTTCTGGCGCTGTTCCACGTGTTCTTCTACCTTGTGATCTGCTCCTTCGTTGTTCACTGCCATTCTCCCTTCAGGTTTCTTGAGTTTGCGGAGAGCTCAGGTGTGAGTGGAAAATCCCCTCACCTGGCTTTTCCTGAAGCCCAGCCTGGCGGCTTTCTGGCCGCCACTGCCGCTGCGGTCCGCAGACCTGCTGGAGCTGCTCCTGCCGGTCTGTGTGGGCTCTGGATGCTCTGGATCTCTCCTACTTCTCCACTGCCATTTCAATTTGCTATTCACCTCACTTGTTAGTAAAATTGTGTATTTTGCTGCGGTTTTTTTCAGCTTCTCTCCCTCCCCCCCCCCCCCCAGGCTGCTTTGGCGTGGTACCTACGCTGCCATCTTAACCGGAAGTCCTCTTGTTTTATTTTTTCAAGGTACAGTTTTACTCTAGCCCAGGATGACCTGGAACTCACTCTGCAGTTTTAGGCTGGCCTCAAACTCACAGTGATCCTCCTATCTCTGCCTCCTGAGTGCTAGGATTAAAAGGTGTGTGCCACCATGCCTGGATTTTCAGTCACTTGATTTTTTTAAAAATATATTTTATTTATTTGAGAGAGAAAGAGGTAGAGAGAGAGAGAGAGAGAGAGAGAGAGAAAGAGAGAGAGAGAGAGAGAAAGAGAGAGAGAATGAGCATGCCAGGGCTTCCAACCATTACAAACTCCAGATGCATGCGCCTCCTTGTGCATCTGGCTTATGTGGGTCATGGAGAATCCAACTGGGGTCCTTTGGCTTTGCAGGCAAATGCCTTAACTGCTAAGCCATCTCTCCAGCCCTCAGTTACTTGATTTTTGACAAAGATTCCAAAAACATATAGTGGAGAAGAGATAGCTTCTTCAACAAATGGTTCTGTGAAATTGGATATGCACCCGTAGAAGAATAAACTAGATCTCTCTCACCTCATACAAAATTGAAAATGGATCAATGATCTTAACCTAAGAACTGGAACTGCTAAGGCAAAACCTTTCAACTTATAAGCATAGGAAAAGACTCCAATAACTCAGGAAATATTACGAAGAATTGGCAAATAGAATTACATGAAATTATAACTAGAGATTATCTTATTAAACAACGTAAGCCAGACTCACAGCAGAGACACACATTTTTGGATATATTATAAATATATATATTTATATAGCTATGTATAGAAGACTGAGAGAAGGAAAGAGAGTAGCTAAGAGTGGAGGGATGTTTGGAGAAAAAGGGGAGAGGATATGGGACATAAATATAGATCAAAATGCATGATGTACTTGGACAAAGTTATCTTTATAAAATCAAGCACGTTACAATTAGTATATGCAAATAAAATTTTTAAAAAGAGGGATGGAGAGATGGCTCAGCTGTTAAGTGCACTTCTTGCACAAGCGTGAGGGCCCTAGAGGGCCTGAAACTGACAGAATTTGAATTTCCAGATCTCATGTAAACAGCAAGGCATGGCCATATGTGCCTGTAACCCCAGTCCTGCAGGGGAGCAGAGACCAGGATTCACTCAGGCTCATGTAGAACAGCCAGCCTCAATGTCAGTAAGAGATTCCAGCTCAAATATGAACAGGCAGAAGAGCAATGGAGCAGGACACCCACATATGGCTCAGGCCACTGTAGAGGAATGGAACTGCTGTTTAGTGCACAGAGCACTACACGGGCTCATATATGTGTATATACCATACATGCTATCTACATGCCACACTGCACACAAGGCAAAGGGAAAAAAGAAAACAAGATAATTCTGTATTATAGAACTATTCTGTATCTGACTGTAATATGGACCCACTAACCATATTGGGTATTGAGCACTTGGAATGTAACTAATGAAACAGAGGACAAGAATATTTCAATGTCTCCCAGCACAGTTCTGGATTACTACTGCCCAACTGTCATCCAGGAAAATTGTAACAATGTACATTTCATCAGCAGAGTATGAGGTCCTCATGTCATTGTTAGCAATGATACTTATTATTTTCTAATATAAAGTGGGAAAAGATGAAGCATAATTTCCTTTTAATATTTTTTTTAATGATTGGGTTAAATAAATTTGTATGTTTTTTATTTTATTTTATCTTATTTTTTATTTTTATTTTTTGGTTTTTAGAGGTACGATCTCATTCTAGCTCAGGCTGACCTATAAATCACTATGTAGTCTTAGTGTGGCCTCAAACTCATGCTGATCCTCCTATGATTGTCTGTGCTAAAGTTAAAGGTGTGCACCACCATTTCTGGCTTTAAAAGATATTATTTAGGCCGGGCATGGTGGCGCATGCCTTTAATCCTAGCACTCGGGAGGCAGAGGGAGGAGGATTGCTGTGAGTTCGAGGCCACCCTGAGACTACACATAGTGAATTCCAGGTCAGCCTGGGCCAGAGTGAAACCCTACCTCAGAAAAAAAAAATTTTATTTATTTATTTATTGGAGAGAAAGATGGGGAGACAAGGAGGGAGAGAGAAAGGAAGGGAGAGAGAGAGAGAGAGAGAGAGAGAGAATATGAATGTGCTAGAATCTCTAGCCACTGCAAATGAACTCCAGACACATGTGCCACCTTCTGCATCTGGCTTACATGGATACTGGGGGATAGAACCTGGGTCCTTAGTCTTCACAGGCAAGTGTCTTAACCACTAAGCCATTTCTCCAGCCTCATTTTTTTCTTTTCTTTTATATATTTGAGAGAGAGAAAAAAAAAATGGGTGCACCAGGGCCTCTTGTTGCTGCAAATGAGCTCCAGACACTTGTACTACATTCTGAATCTGGCTTAGGTGAGTCCTGGGGAATTGAACCCAGGCAGGCAAGCTTTGCAAGCAAGTGCCTTTAGCTGCTGAATCATCTCCTCAGTCCTCTCATATGTTTTCTTTTAAAAATATGAAATTACAGGACTTACTAAGGAGGTCCAATAACTAAGTACTAGGAATTTAAGGAGGATTCCAGAGAAAACTAGAGAGGTAATAGTGAATGAAGTAAGATTTTCCAGAAATGAAGTCTGTGAGTCTTTAAGACCAACTTAGTACTCCACACAATGGTTAAGTTCCCCCCTGCCCCCGTGTTAAATTCCAGGCTACTGGTGCATTTATTTGCCAGGAATATTAGTGCTGGCTGCTGTGGTCGAGGATCCTCAAAAATCTTAGTGGTTTAACAAAGCCAGCCAGGTTATTTTTCACTTATGCAGAGTCTCATATATTTCAGGTGGCTCCACTCTAGCTCATAGATACGCCACTTGGGTGTGCGCCCTCAGCTAGTCATGGCAGAGGAAAACCGGGTCAGAGGTAGCACACTATTTTTGAACTTCCTTACCCTACAGGTGACATGTATCACTTTTGCTCTTAGAATACAGTTTCAACTTAACAACAGGAAACCTACAGGAGCACTGCCAAGGATATAGTACTGGCTGGTTTTGTTCCTTGTTTTCGAGACAAACTCATGTACACCAGGCCCTTCTTGAATTTACTAAGCAGCCAAGGATGACTGTGGTGGTTTGATTCAGGTGTCCCCCATAAACTTAGGTGTTCTGGATGCTAGGTTCCCCAGCTGATAGCAATTGGAAATTAAAGCCTCCTGTAGGCAGTGTATTGTTGGGGGTGGGCTTATGGGTGTTATAGCCAGTTTCCCCATGCCAGTGTTTGGCACACTCTCCTGTTCCTGTTGTCCACCTGATGTTGGCCAGGGGGATAATGTCCACCCTCTGCCCATGCAATCATTTCCCCTGCCATCATGGAGCTTCCTTCTTTAGCCTATAAGCCAGTGTTGCAGTCCGGTTCACATTGCTGGTAGAAATCACCCAACCAAGAGCAGCTTCTGGGAAAAACAGATTTATTTTGGCTTACAGGCTCCAGGGGAAGCTCCACGATGGCAGGGGAAAACGATGGCATGAGCAGAGGGTGGACATCACCCCTTGGCCAACATAAGGTGGACAATAGCAACAGGAGAGTGTGCCAAACACTGGCATGGGGAAACTGGCTATGACACCCATAAGCCCGCCCCCAACAATACACTCCCTCCAGGAGGCATTAATTCCCAAATATCCATCAGCTGGGAACCTAGCATTCAGAACACCTAAGTTTAGGGGGGACACCTGAATCAAACCACCACAGCCAGAATAAACCTCTTTTTTCCCACAAGCTGCTCTTGGTTGGGTGATTTCTACCAGCAATGCGAATCTGATTGTAACAGTAAAGTGGTGCCGAGGAGTAGGGTTGCTGCTAGACACCTGACTGTGTGGCTTTGGCCTTTCAGAGCTGATTTTCAAGAGGAATGTGGAAGGATTTGAAACCTTGGCCTAAGAGATGCCTTGCAGTGCTGTAAGTACAGCTTGATGGACTATTCTGGTCAGAGCTGAAAGAAGCGGCCCGAGTGCTCAAGGAGTGTCCTGTTCTTCAAAGTCTGCTTTATTTCCCCCCCTGGATTTACAAATTGGCACGCTACCTGGTATTGTGGAGTATAGGAAATGCAGGAAAGAAAGGATCATTGAATTTGCAACACGGTCTTGTGTTTTGGAAATGGCCATGGGCAGTGTGAAGCAGGTTTGCTGGATGCCTGCATGGAGACCCCGTGGGGCTATGAGGTTGAACCCTGGATTGCAGTGGAGACCCAGTGGAGATGCCAGGATCATGAGACATCTGCTAAGGAAAGCTGCCAGCCCCCGAAGTTTTCCAGGACTGTGAGTAGCCTAGCTGGAGGGGAAGAATTGAAACTCCAGAGACTTGTTGCTGGTTAGAATTATCGGACTTGGAGACTTGTCACTGGCTAGGGTTGTTGGACTTGGAGCTACAGAATTTGGTGTTTGCCTATTTAAATCATGTATTGCTTGAATATTTCTTTTCTATGCCCAATGTTATCTTTTGCATGTGAATGTTTATTCTGTTCCATTATGGTTTTGGGGGGATTTTTTTGGTATTATGGCTCAGTTAAAAGACTTTGGAGTATAGGGATGTTTGAACATTATTAGGATTGACAAAAACTATGGGGACTCTTAAAGTCATACTGACTGCATTGTATTTTATATCATGTATGGATATCAGTTTATGGGGGACAGGGGTGGAATGTGATGGTTTGATTCAGGTCCCCCCCAAAACTTAGGTGTTCTGGATGCTAGATTCCCCAGCTGATGGCAGTTGGAAATTGAAGCCTCCTGGAGGCAGTGTATTGTTGGAGTGGGCTTATGGGTGTTATAGCCAGTTTCCCGATAGTATTATAAGCATAGTATACGCTATGGCACACTCTCCTGTTCCTGTTGTCCACCTTATGTTAGGTAGGGGGTGATGCCCACCCTCTGCTCATGCCATCGTTTCCCCTGCCATCATGGAGCTTCCCTGTTGAGCCTGTAAGCCAAAATAAACATCTTTTTTTTTTTCCCCACAAGCTGCTCTTGGTTGGGTGATTTCTCCCAGCAATTTCTGTGAACTTCTGATCCTCTTCCTTCTACCTCTTAAGTATTAAGATTACAGGAATATACCACCATGCCTGGCTAATACTTGGTGTTTTTCATTCCAATAATTGGTTACAAAAACAAGAGCATATATATATATATATATATATATATATATATATATATATATATATATATATATTTCCTGCAATCAACTGTTTATAACAGAAGATTAGGAAGCAAACTAGTTTGGATTTCTTAATAGTAATTTTGGAAGTTAGATGACAATGGAATACTGCTTTAAGTTTTTCAAAGTAGGCCTGAAGAGATGCCTTAACAGTTAAGGTGCTTGTCTGTGAAGCCTAAAGACCCATGTTCTACTCTCCAAGATTCCATATAAGCCAGATGCACAAAGGTGAGGCAAGTGCAAGGTTTCACATGACCACTAGGTGGCGCAAGCATCTGGAGTTCAATGGCAGTGTCTGAAGCCCTGACGTGCCAGTTCTCTCTCTCTCTCAAAAAAAATTTCAAGGTAAGCAATTATATCTAGAATTATACTAAGGCAATTTACTAATTAATGGTCAATGTAAAATAAATTTATTTTTAGACATTTAATGTATTAGAATTTTACTCCTACGTACCCTTTATCAGGAATCTGCCAGAGAATGCATTAAAGTGGAATAGAAAACAAAGCAAGAGACACACAGGGATTCAGGGGGCAGGAGACTCAGTATAGAGGGGTGAAGAGAATGATCAGGGTTGGAGTGAAAGCTCTCTGGAAGGCAATGGCACCCTTAGGAGAAAAGGAACACAGATGAGCAAATGAGGTTACAAGAGAGGATTCTTCAAGAAGACGCAATTGACAGACTGAGTATCTGAGCACACTGCAAAGCAATTCAAACAACTGGCAGCAAGCTCTTTTGGAAAATAAGAAAATGATGAAAAAATCCTATTAAATCTAGAGAAATCAGAAATTTGTATGGGGGGGATTAAATCATAATTTACCACATAATTCAGCCATGGATTGTATCAAAGTAATCACCATGCATCCCAAGTACTGACTTCATTAAAGTTGTGCTCTGAAAGCTGGGCATGGTGGTGCACACCTTTAATTCCAGCACTCGGGAGGCAGAGGTAGGAGAATCACCATGAGTTCAAGGCCACCCTGGGACTACATAGTGAATTCCAGGTCAGCCTGAGCTAGAGTGAGACCCTACCTTGAAAGACAAAACAAAACAAAAAAATTATGCTCTGAGCATGCTGGGATTGTGAGAATGGATAGAATGGATAGGAGAAAAGACAGCCAGATGCCATCTTGTATGGAAGGACATCAGTTAATTTCTAGAAGTAAAGAAAGAGAAGGAGCACCCTATTATAAAGTAGGAAGAAAATACCTCCCCCCAAGCTGCTGTATTGATTACTTTTCATTTTTGGGATGAAATGTCTAAGAAAATAATATGAAAAGAGGAGGGATTTATCTTGGCTCAGTCTTCCAGAGGGTTGAGCTCATGGCTGCTTAGCCCGTGTATGTGGGCAGAGCACCGGCAGCAGGAGCAAGTCATGGAGAACTGCTCATTTCATGCCCAACCAGGAAACAGAACATAACAGGAAGTAGTCGTGCATAGTACTCATAAGGACCTACCCACAGTGATCTACTTCCTTCAGCTTGGTGTCACCTCTCAGAGGGTCTGACATCCCAGAACAGTAGCAGTATCTTGGGACAAAGTATTTGAATCATGCCTCTGAGGGACTCTGCACATTCAGATGATACCCATGGCTGGAAGAAATGCCTCTAAAAAGAAAGAAATGGGACTGGAGGGGCTGTTTGACTTCACTATTGTTTACTTAGTTGACTTTGTAAATTATGAGCTTGTATAATTTTGATAAAAATTAAATTTAGTGTATATACTGTGCTTATCAAACTGCCCAGTAAGCACTTCTATTAATGTTCATACCCTTATATTAATGCTACTCTCACTTTTGGTAGAGGATCTTCTCTTTTCAGATGGCAGTGACTCAGAAGCCATCATGGTGCTGGAAAGAAGTGACAGGAGTGCTCAACACTGGAGTATCTTTATCACACCTTCCAAGGCTCAGGGTCTATTATGGAAGAGGTGGCGGAAACAATGTAAGAGGCAAAGGAAGGGTAGGACTCCTTACAATGTGCTCCCTCCGAGACACAAAATAGCCTGGATATCCATGACCTCACAGTGCCTGACATTATCTACACAAGACCATCATAATAGGAGGAAAACATCATGACATCAAAATAAAAGAGACTGCTTGAGAGGGGTCGGGGATATGATGGAGAATGGAGTTTCAAAGGGGAAAGTGGGGGGAGGGAGGGCATTACCATGCAATATTGTTTACAATCATGGAAGTGTTAATAAAAAATAAATAAATTTAAAAAATATAAATTTAGGATAGCTAAATGGATGGGCATAGTATGAAACAATTCCTTTAGAAAATATTTTTATTTATATATTTGCAAGCAGAGAGAGAAAAGACAGAGAGGATAAGCATTCCAAGCGCTCTAGCCATGGCAAACAAACTCCAGACTCATCTGCTACTTGATGCATCTGACTTTATGTGGGTTCTGAGGAATAGAACCCAAGTTACTAGGCTTTGCAGGTAAGCACCTTAACTGCCATGTCATTTCTCCAGTGCTGAGACAATTTTTGTAAAAGCCCTGCACTCCATGTTTTGCAGGTTCATGCATGACTGCATGAAGAACTGAAGAGAGTTTAGGACACCCAGCAAATTTGAGACAGGGCTACCTCTGGGGAGGCGAGCCTGGAATTTAGAGCTTGGCTTGAGGTATAGGGGAGAATTGATTTGATTGTTCTAAAAATGTATTTGTGTGTTGTCTGTGAAGTTGAGTGTAAATGAAAGACAAATAATAAAAGATAAAATGTATCCTATACCTGGAATGGCATTGCTAGTGTTAGGTTCAAAATCTAGAAAACCACTGAGACAGTTTCTT
Organism: Dipus sagitta; assembly: GCA_036346955.1. Lineage (NCBI taxonomy): Eukaryota > Metazoa > Chordata > Mammalia > Rodentia > Dipodidae > Dipus > Dipus sagitta. Next base: position 5,764,166 of record CM070788.1, on the reverse strand, counting down.
TTGGGGTCCAAAGTTTTATTAATGCTAATCAGAGGGTGGTGGGACTCAGAGCAAAGAAAGTGGGGAGGGAGCTCTGGACTGCCCAGTAAGAGAAAGAACAGGTATTTATTAAGCCTTGTGGAGAAGCAGGAAGGGGAACATCTTACACTGTCGGGTATGGGGTGTCTGCTTTATAGGAGGAGGGAGGGTGGAATTTTTCTGGGGCCATACTCTCTCACATCTTTGGAAGGTGGGCTTCTGATCACTTGTTTTGGGTCTATAGGTGCTAGCTCCAGTGGAGGAACTATTTCCTTCCACTCAGGTACAGAAGGCCTAGGAATTCCCATAATAGAAAGTATTGATTCTAGGATCCCAGACCCAGCCTGAGCTTATTCACAAGGAGGGGTAGAAACATACAGTACTACACAGGACTGGGGGAGCTTGTCAGGGCAACCCACCAAGGCAGAACAGTGGGAAAATTTGTCCAGGCCAGGAGGAAGTCATCACCCCCCTTTGCCATCTTACCAGTTTCTCCTTCCCTGATCTGCCTAGCCCAAAAAGCTGCCTCCTAAGGTGTTTAAATCCCCCTCTGAGAAACAACCCTGACTGCTGTTAGGGAAAATGAGGTATTAGCAACTCTAAACTATTTCATGCTAATAGGGGGCAACGATGCTAGGCCATAGCAATTAGGATTTTTCTGGAGGGAGAGCTATTTAGGAGCCCATGGTAGAACATTTTAGGCCAAAAGTCAGCTTGTGGGTCCTAGAGTATTTCTCTTGTATTTTTGGCATTTGGAATTGCTTCTGGAACACACACAAAGGAGTGTTAGTAACATAAAAGATTGAGGTAGGGATTGGAGAGATGGCTTAGTGGTTAAGGTGCATGACTGCGGAGCCTAAGGACCCAGATTTAATTCTCCAGGTTCCATGTAAGCCAGATGCACATGGTAGCACATGCATCTGGAGTTCGTCTGCAGTGCCTAGAGGCCCTGGTGTGCCCATTCTTTCTTTAATAAGCGAATAAAAAAAATATTGAGGTAGAAGTGGCAAGAAATCAGCTTATCAAGATAGAAAATTGGAAAGGCAGTTGTAAGTACTATGCCAAGGTAAGGGGCCACCAAGTTGGGATTAGGGTGGCTCATTTTTAAGCACCTTGAATGTCAGAGGTAGACTATTATCATGGGTTTGAACGAGTTGGCATCTGAAGAGCAGCTTAAGGTCCCCTAGAGGTTCACAGGTCTAGTCAGGGCCTTCGGCTCCCTGGTCTGGAGGGTCAGTGGAGACTCTGGGAGTGTCTGGAGCAATCCATCCATAGTCTGAGGTGAGTGTGATGTATCCATGAATTCACTCCTGCCACTTGCACTACAGTAGTAGATAAAATAACAGGGTATGGTCCTTCCCAGGGAGGGTGAGCAATGATGCTCTTGTTTAGTTATGGGGTCTTGACCAGAACAAAGTCTCCTGAGAAAAAGAGGGGGTGGAGTCCCCCTTGTTCCTCCAGGGAAAGCCCAATTTATATCTCTGGCAACATTTGTTGAAATTTTGCTGATTGAGTGACATGGGACACGAGTCTAGCTTCCTTAGGATCTAATATTAAGTCACTGGTGAGAAAGAGCCTGCCATATACAGCTTCACAAGGGATTAAGCCCTAGTGATCAGGGGTGTTTCTAAGCCTGGTTAAGGCTAGAAGAAGAACTTAGTCCAGGGAGAGTGTTTCTTGCATGAACTTTTTTTTTTTTTTTTGGTGTCTTTTAGGAGCTTATTAGCTTTATGAGAAAGAGCTAGGCAAAAAAAGGGGGACCTATCCCCGAATCCTTATGGGAGGGCAGTCCCGGTGATCTCTCCTAACTTCCAAGTGAGGTTCTTAAATGTAAACAGAGACTGGGATGGTTTTTAATGGGATGAAAAAGAAAGCATCTTTATTTTTTGGTTATACTTTTTTTTCTGAGTGTTTAAGACCAAGCAGTTAGCCAAAATTTAATCAAATATATACTTTTGGAGGTCAATAGTGGCTTTCCAAGAGAGCCTCTAGGGACCTTGGAGGAGCTCTATGACTTCCTTAGTATTGGTGTTATCTGTTAGGATAAGTCAGGGTGTGCTGAGTGGTTTTTTTTGTTTTTGTTTTTTTTTTGGTGTAGGGAAGCCTAGAAGACTATTTTTTCTTTTTCTTAAAATTTTATTTATTTATTTTATCTATTTGAGAGAGAAAGGGGGGAGAGAGTGAGAGCGCTCCAGATGCATGTTTAGATTCACTTCTTGCAGATTATACACTGATTTATTTTTAGAGAGTGAGAAAGAGAACTGGCAGGCCCTAAGCCACTGCAATTGAACTCCAGACACTTGTACACCCTAGTGGGTATATGCAACCTTGCACTTGCCTCACCTTTGTGTTTCTGGCTTAAGTGGGATCTGGAGAGTCAGACATGGGACCTTAGGTTTCTCAGGCAAGTGCCTTAACCGCTACACCATCTCTTCAGCCCTAACCACTGATTTTTGAGTCCAGTCTCTGGGTCACTGCATCTTCCCAATTAGGGAGACAAGTGACTTACCAGAGGGCCAGTGTAGAACACACTAGAAGTGTCCCATAATTTCTTATGGCCTTTTGACCTGGAAGTAGATGCAAAAATATTGGTTGTCCTTTTTAGCTCCAGTGTCTCCAGTTGGCTGTGGCTTCTACATATGGTTATTAGAGCACTTAGAAAGAAAGTTGCACCAGCTCCAAAGAAGGGTGTGGATATATAGCATATCTGATTAGTGGGAGCTAGCTAAAGAAGGGCTCAAAGGCTTAATGTCCTCTGTATAACATCTAAGTTAATTGTCCTGTGACAATGGAGGCCATAGCTGAAGCATAGAAAGCAGGCATGTTTTAGCCTTTTAAGTATTTAACAGCTATAAGTATACTAGCAAATCCAAATTAATTGATTTGATTTAGGAATCATTTCAGGAAAAGACAAGACAGTACAAAACCTTAGCATCTGTATTTGAAAACACCTCAATTACCAAGGAAAATTGGAGAAAGAACACTGGAGCTCAAAACCATTTTTTCCCCAGATGAAGATTACTTGAGCATGAGGCTGTATCCTAGAGATGAGAATATGGCTTGAGAACTATAAGCAAATGAACTTGAAAAGTCAAAATTTAGACAATTATTTAAGTAAAACCTTGTCAAATACTATTTGATCACACAGTATCAGTATATACTGGTCATTGTTGAACTAAATAGTTTGGTTCCAATATAAGCCTTGACATATCTGTCAAAAGAGAAAACACTATTGGACAAGCAATGTTCTTAGCTTAATCTTGGGTAGCAATTAAGCTGATATATATTAGAGCCACTGATTAACATAAAGAACATAACATAAAGAACATAACATAAAGAACATAACATAAAGAAATTTTATGTTTTACCCATGACTGTTAAAATAGATAAAGCTTAGGCAGGATATACCAACATATTTGTGCCTAACAGGAGGACAAAAATCACAATAACTTAAATGATAAGCCTAGTAATGACCATTTGATAGGATTAGCCTAAACAAGACAGGAGGTATCTTTAAAACCACATTGTTTTGGGGGATTGTAGGAAATCAAGCACCAATGAGTGTTCCTTAACCTTGACTCAGTTCAAATACTTAAAAGTTTGACAGAGGAACATAGCTAACTTTATTGAGCACTTTAAGGGCAGTTTTTACAATCATTAAACCACAAACAAATTCATTTTAGTTGAGCTGAGACTTTAGCCCTGACATTCCAAGGCTTATGCCCAGGAGCCCAAATTTTGTCACCACTATATATCTTGCCTTTTTGGTTTAATCTGGGACAAGTGATACTTTCTATGAGGCCTTTAGATAGGGCTGGAGAGTTAGGAGCTACTGAGCCACAAACCGTAACTGGAGTGATCAGGTCTAGCTGACAGTCAGTGGCCAGTTTAGATGGTCACAGAGTTGGTGTAATTCAGTTTTCTATAGAGAGGTCAAGTTGGAGAATAGTGTTGTATTGAGAATTGCCCTGTGGTAGCCTTTTCTTTTATATTTTAGAGGGTATTATAGCCAGGCTTTTTGACAGAAGAAAAATTAGTCTGTTTTGTGAGGTCTGGTAGTCTATTTTTTCTAATGCTTTAGCAGACAGCTGAAGGGAGGCTCCCTCTTGGAACTTTGGAGGTGACTGATCCCATCTGTAGGGCGGGGAGAGAAATAAAAACCTAGCTACCCTACCTAGACATCTCTAGTAGACCCTCAGCTCTTGTATGAAGAGACGTATCTCTTGATCTCTTATACCACGGACAGAGAACAAGAGAAAGGGTATGCCTGGTGTGGGGGTCATCTGGCACCAGCATGACCTTATAGTGTATTTCCTCATTTTCTTGACTTTTTTCTTATATCCTTGTCATTCTTGACTTAATTGTTAAAAGCCTAAAACCTATTTGGACCCTAAGCTGGTAAGCTGTCCCTGGGGAGGGACCTTTTTATGTATGTGAGGCAAGTATGGTAGCCATGTGTGTAGCTCTTTTGGCTAGTCAGCCCTGGAGGCTTAAGATCATGCCCACATCTGTGCCCCCCTGGGAGCCAAATGTGGTGAGACTGCATGGTATGCTAGAGCAAAGAGAGCCTAACATAAGGTACTTTTAAGATTGTACTAGGGGTCCTGGAGTCCACGGAATTAAATTCTTACTGATGGGTCCCCAAATAAGCTTGAGGACTATGGATTTATAACGTTACAGATGGGAACCTAAAAATTATATAGGGAAGCACATGGTTTATAGAATTAAGTTCTTACTAATGGGTCCCCAAACAATTTTAGGGACTATGGATTTATAATCTTACCAAGGGGACCCTAAATTTAAGCTTAAGCTACTCCATTTGTAGCTTTGTATCCTGTCTATACCTGATTATATGGGCAGAAGACAGGTCCTCTTTTGTTTGGAGTGAAGGCTACCTGTTCTCCGGGTGTCCTCATGTCACTGCTTCCCAGGGCCCATAAATTTAAATCTTCACTACAGACTTAAATTTTACCTGATGTGATTTCAAACATTTGTCTGTCTGTGTAGGATCTATAATTGATCTTGGCCACATATTTGGCCTCTGAGCATGTCTTATTCTGAAGCAATATTGACAAATTGGAACCTTGGGAATAACCAAAATATCAAGAAATAACCTTTGTAAATCTGTAAATCACTATATGTGATATAGAAATTTATAGGTAAAACATTCCTAAAACTAGGAGCAGACCCAAAAATATCAAATAAGTCCAGCCACTGTCAAGTATATCTAACTAATGAGCCATCTGTTTGATCTTAATTTATCATTTTTAATATGGAAATCTATATGTATAGCATCTTATTTCTTTTAAAACCAGAAGCAAAGCAGGAAATATCAGGCAATCAGAGTTATTAGCAAGTGTCTTTAACAATTGAGCCATCTGTTTAGCTTACAGATGGAAAATATTTGTTTGAGGAGTTTTTAGGTTGATCAAATATCGTGGCTCAGTTTACCCATTTGATCAAGGTATGTTATCTGACAGAGGTGACTTTGATGTTAAGTAATCAGAAGTAAGCAAGAAAGTATAGATTAATGAGTTATTTAATTGGTGGAATAAGCAAGATTAGGAGCTTTTCCTAGGCTTGAGCTTTAAAGGAGTCTCAATCCATGTTGTGAGCCCAGAACATGTATCTGGCTTCTATGTAGGGCTGGCATGTGATGCCCTGGGGCACCCATTCTCTTTATGTCTGCCTGACTCTCTCCTCCGTCTCTCTCTCAAATAAATAAATAAAAATAGTTTTCTCTTCTAATCCTTTTGTTCAGTATACTCATACCTCTTAACATGTACTTTTGTCCTTTTATCTAAATACCGCTTAAAGTCTTTCTTATCCAACATTCTATTTATCCAGCATTTAAAATTTCTTTTCAGTTCCTTCAACTATCTTATCTCATCATAACCCATAAAACTTTTTCAACCATCTGTGGTGGCTTGATTCAGGTGTCCCCCATAAACTTAGGTGTTCTGAATGCCAGGTTCCCAGCTGATGGATATTTGGGAATTAATGCCTCCTGGAGGGAGTGTATTGTTGGGGGTGGGCTTATGGGTGTCATAGCCAGTTTCCCCATGCCAGTGTTTGGCACACCCTCCTGTTGCTATTGTCCACCTTATGTTGGCCAGGGGGTGATGTCCACCCTCTGCTCATGCCATCGTTTTCCCCTGCCATTGTGGAGCTTCCCCTGGAGCCTGTAAGCCACAATAAATCTCTTTTTTCCAGAAGCTGTTCTTGGTTGGGTTAATTTCTACCAGCAATGCCAACCTGACTGAAACAGTAAAGTGGTGCTGAGGAGTGGGATTGCTGCTAGACACCTGATTGTGTGGCTTTGGCCTTTTGGAGGTGATTTTCAAGAGGAATGTGGGAGGATTTGAAACCTTGGCCTAAGAGATGCCTTGCAGTGCTGTAAGTACAGCTTGATGGACTATTCTGGTCAGAGTTGAAAGAACTGAATGCAGTAAGAACTATGGACTGTGAGGTTTGGCTTATGAGGGTGAGAAAGAGCTTTGCTTGGACTGGGCTAGCAGCTTGTGTGAGAAGCTTATACTTATGCCCATATCCTGAGAAGTTGTGCAGGGTTGCTTTGCGTAGAAATGAACTGGGGTGAGTGGTGGGATGTGGCACAGAAAGAAAAATCTTTGGGTGAACTGTTGCCCATTCACTTGCAACTGAGAGATTACAGCCTTTGAGATTGGGCTAGCTGACCTGCACTGGGACAACAAGAAGAATGCAGACACTTTTGAAGGGACCTGAATACTCAATGAGTCCTGTTCTTCAAAGTCGACTTTATTTCCCCCTGGATTAACAAATTGGCACCCTACCTGGTATTATGGAGTATAAGAAATGCTGGAAAGAGGGTCATTGAGTTTGCAACATGGTCTTGTGTTTTGGAAATGGCCATGGGCAGTGTGAAGCAGGTTTGCTGGATGCCTACATGGAGACCCCATGGGGCCATGAGGATGAACTGTGGATTGCAGTGGAGACCAAGTGGAGATGCTGGAACCATAAGATGGCTGCCAAGGAAAGCTGCCGTCCCCGATGAAGTTTTCCAGGACAGAGAGTAACCTAGCTGGAGGGGCGTAATTGGAATGACAGACACTTGTTGCTGATTAGAATTATCGGACTTGGAGATGTGTCAGTGGCTGGGGTTGTTGGACTTGAAGCTACAGAGTTTGATGTTTGCCCTGGTTGTTTTAAATCTTGTATTGGTTGAATGTTTCTTTGCTATGCCCAATGCCATCTTTTGCAGTGTGAATATTTATTCTGTGCCATTATGGTTTTTTTGAGGTTATTTTTTTTGTATTATGGCTCAGTTAAAAGATCTTAGACTATGGGGGTGTATGAACATCATTGGAATTGATAAATACTATGGGACTTTTATAGTTAGATGAATGCATTCAATTTTACATCATGTATGGTTATCAGTTTATGGGGGTCAGGGGTGGAATGTGGTGGTTTGATTCAGGTGTTCCCCCATAAACTTAGGTATTCTGAATGCTAGGTTCCCAGCTGATGGATATTTGGGAATTAATGCCTCCTGGAGGGAGTGTATTGTTGGGGGTGTGCTTATGGGTGTTATAGCCAGTTTCTCCATGCCAGTGTTTGGCATACCCTCCTGTTCCACCTTATATTGGCCAGGGAGTGATGTCCACCCTCTGCTCATGCCATCATTTTCTCTTGCCATTGTGGAGCTTCCCCTCAAGCCTGTAAGCCAAAATAAATCTCTTTTTCCCAGAAGCTGCTCTTGGTTGGGTGATTTCTACCAGCAATATGAACTGGACTGCAATACCATCTTTCTTATATGAATCTATTAAGAGAAATGACATCTCATTGATAATCTAGAATCTAGGACTTAACCATTCTATCATTTTAAATCTGAAGAAAAACATCCTTATCAGAAAAACTTAGAATTAAGCATCTTTAGCATGAATACTTAAAAAATTTAAACTTTTCTCTTATTACTTATGTCACTAAAAGTCTCTATACTTTAAGTGAAATCCAGGAAAAATGACAACCAGACTTGACTTACAATAATTTCCCAGCATATGCATATGGGCTTTGGTATCTGTTGGTTTTAGAATAAACTTTATGAAAATTCCTTTACTTAAAAAAATATTATAGAGAAAGCAAGAGAGAGACAGAGAGGGAGAGAGAGAGAATTGGAGCCAGGGCCTCAGCTACTGCAATTGAACTCTGGACACTTCTGCCACCTAGTGGTCATGTGGGACCTTATGCTTGCCTCACCTTTGTGCATCTGGCTTACATGGGATCTGGAGAGATATCGAACATGGGTCCTTAGGCTTTGCAGGCAAGCTCCTTAACCACTAAACTATCTCTCCAGCCCTATGACATACTTTTAAAAGCATGAAAATAGGGGCTGGAGAGATGGCTTAGCAGTTAAAGCACTTGCCTGCAAAAGCTAAGGACCCAGGTTCAATTGCCCAGTACCCATGTAGGCCAGAGGCACAAGGTGGTACATGTGTCTGGACTTCATTTGCAGTGTCTGGAAGCCCTGGTGCACCCATTCTCTCTTTCTTTTTCTCTCTCTTTCTCTGTCTTTCTCTCTCAAATAAATATATAAAATATTTTAAAAAACATAAAACAAATAAATAACCTAAGGCTTGTTATTTAAAGCATTAAAACAGGTTAAAATGAATGCTGTATGAATGAACATTAAAATGTGGTACAAAGAAATATTTTATTCAAACAACTGAGAGAGAAATACAGTTTATTCTGTTTTACCTCTATTCCCAATGTAGGTTTAGGGGCTGTCTTAGCAGGGCAGTATGCCAGACCCTGGTGCTGGCCAGAATCAGGTCGCCATGTTGGATTAGCCTTGTGCTCATCCTCCATGATCCCTGTCTGAGTTCAGGGAAACCTGTATTTTTAGGTAAGACCATCTGGCCTTCTAGTAAAAGGCAGACAAGCAGCCAGCATTCAAGGTTAAGACAATTAACATTGGAATTGGTAGAGGTTCCTAGTCAGGTAGCTGGTGATTAAAGGCAGCTACTTAGCAGAGTCCCAGCTGCACTTTTCTGCTTCAGCTTTGGGGGTTACCATCTTTTAGTCTCCTGCTGCATGGCTAGATCCATCCAGATCTGCCCACACACTGGCCTGTTTGGGAGACAAGCATGCACCCATATTGGGGAGGCAGGTTGAATTCAGAGTCTGCCTGTTTGAAAAGGGAGTTGTCTGGGGATGGCAACATTGCTGGTTGATGGACTAGGTTTTCTCTCTCTCTCTTGTTTTTTTCCTCCTGCTTCTTTGGCCTGGAGGTGAATCAGTATTGAGATGTCTGGTGATCCCAGATGAGCCCCCAAAATGTTACCATTTAGGGGTCAAGGGTTCATTTTCTCTGACAATTATGGAATTAAGAGGCAGGAAAATATTTTAAAAGAATAAAGTTTATTTCAGAATAAGGGGGAAAGAAAGGAGAAAGAATAAAGCTTCCCTGGAGACTGAGCCTTTATTGCGTGGGAGGGCCTGATAGCCATGAGTGTGTGATTGACCAGCTTGAGTGAAGGGGAGAGGCTGTGATGGTTCACAGTGCACCCAGCACTATACAGGCCTCAGGAAGCTTGTTAGGCCACCCAGCAAGGCATCACTGTGGGAAAATCTGTTCAGGCCAGGAAGAAGTCACCCCCACTCCTGCCATGTTGTATTACGAAGGACCCCTTCCCTGATCTGTCCAGCTCAGAAAGCTGTCTCCACAGTGTCATTTGTGGAATAGAAATAGCTTCCTCAGTGAGTTAGAGCAGGGTCAGGGGTGGCGGAGAGCACAGAGTCTTCTGAAGTCTTCAGAGTTAGAAAGCCTCTTTTGAGCTTACTCCTCTTGTGCAGCACTGATAGTGAGAAGGTCTACATGGAAAGCTGAGGAGAGGGACAAGCAACCAGGAAGGAGCTACTAATGGTGTTATGGGGAGGGGTACTGTTGCAGTCAGCTTTGTGTCACTGGCAGAAAACACCTGACCAAGAGTAGCTTCTGGGAAAAAAGGTTTATTTTAGCTTACAGGCTCAAGGAGAAGCTCCATGATGGCAGGGGAAAATGATGGCATGAGCAGAGGGTGGACATCACCCCCTGGCCAACATCAGGTGGACAATAGCAACAACAGAGTGTGCCAAACACTGGCAAGGAGAAGCTGACTGTAACACCCATAAGCCCACCTCCGATAATACATCACCTCCAGGAGACTCCAATTCCCAAATTACCACCAGCTGAGGACCTAGCATTTAGAACATCCAAGTTTATGGGGGATACCTGAACCAAATCACCACAGGTAAACTGAAGGAGACTTCCCTTTACTGTCACCCTAGGTCACTGTGGCCCTAATCTTGTTCAAGGCCTACAGAGAGACTTAAACATTTTCAATTAGAAAGTCCATTCAACTAGACAAGTTATCACTGTGCTCACATTCCCTCCTTAGGAGAACACAGAACTGCAGGTGCTGCATGAAGAATTACCATTGTCATCTCTGAATCAGGAAAGATGCTCAGCTATTTTCTCTCTATCCACAGACAGACAGACATGAGCATGCACACACACACACACACACACACACACACACACACACACGAGAACACAATCCCACAGAGCACATGCCTCTGGATTGTGGCCTTTTGGGTATTGGTAGCACTTGCATGAAGCTCACTCTATACCTGTGGGATGACTGAGAGGTTTTCTCAGAGACCCTCATTGTCCTATCCAGTTTTGGACTCCAGAACTCCCCTTTTGCTTTACCCAAGTGCCTGAGATTCTCTGAAGACAGAGGCTGGTCCAGGGCCATGCACATTGTAAAATGTTGGAATTCAGAGGAAGGAACTCTTTTTCCTTTCCATGTGCTGTTGGGTCAGGAGCCTGGCATTCACATGCCTGCCTCTGCAGTAAGTCTGTTTTGAGATAGCACAGGAAACAGCAAACAGACTGGGGCAGGACATGCTCCATTGGGATGAAGCTCAGATGACTCTTAGCTTTGCTGTGGTTCCTGGGTCCCCGTCAGTTCTTCACCCTCTGCTTGCTTCTGCCACTGCATGGTGGTGTTCACCCTCAGGCTACTTGTAAACTTCCAGGTGGAAGCTCCAGGGAGGTCACCGTGTTCCCAGCAAGCTCAGAGCTGGAACTGGCTGGGTGCTTCCAGGCAGAGCAGCTTAATTCATTCACCCAGAATGAAATGCCTGCTGAGATGGCCAATTAACAGTCATGTTTACAGTTGTTCCAACCCTGCTGGGCCCCTGCCTTTGGTGGGTTACCCTGCCTCCACCCCCTCCATGGGGGGCAGGAGGTTCGCTGTGGTGGGTCCCTGCTCTCCTCTGGCCACACCATACCAGGACAGTGTTCTTTGTGGAAACCTCTTGAGTGCAAATGGCCTCTTTATGACAGAAACACCACAGGGATATTCCCCAAGTGTGCTGTTTGCTGGGATTGTAATCTACAGATTTTCCCACCAAGATCCTGGAGCAAGTCCAGGTTAGAATTTCTCCTGTCATGAGAAGAGAACATGTCTATGGGATGGAGTAACAGCCCTTCCGCCTCTCCAGCCCTCTGATTGTGCACTCATTGTTAGTGGTCAGGAGCCAGCACCTCCTTTTTGAACTGGAAAGTCATGGGAATGAGAGGTCTTCTGCATACTTAAAAGCAGCAACAAAATAGCCACAAAACCACTATCTGTGCTGGAGCAACTCATGCTGTGAACCTCTCTGGAGCAGAGCCAGGAAAGCAACTCAAGCCAGTCCCCCAAAATGGGTTCTCTGTAACAGTCATTTCCTTAAAGAATAAAGAGTACAAGAGGGAACTCTCTCTCTCTCTCTCTCTCTCTCTGTGTGTGTGTGAGAGAGAGAGAGAGAGAGAGAGAATATGAAAGAGAGTGCCTTCCAAAGACACTGTTTGCAGGATGCATTTCTATGTTGTTTGCTTGGCTGAAGTCGAATTATCTGAGAAAATTATGTTATCTGCTGACAAACAGCATGGTTGTCAAGAAATTCATCATCATTATTTTCCCCCAAAGCAACTGATTTCAGATTCAACTGAGGGCTTTGCAGAGTTGATTTTGCCTTCACCAGGCTGTCAACAAAAAGACACTGGCTAGTGCGGCCTGGTGAAGTCTCCTTCTGAGGGCCACTCTACATTACTCCTTGCATTCTCTAGAAGGTCTTTCAGGTCAAATAGAGTGAATGGCCATTTATTTAAAGAGGCCTGCTTTGTGCTAGGTACTTGCCTAGGCCCTTCTGCCACTGGGTTTGGAGCTCTCTGTCCTCAGAGGAGCCCCACTCAGGAGGCACGACTGCTGACCCCACTGCGTGGATGAGCAACGTGAGGGCTGGAGCACTGCTCGGGAAGCAGCGGATGGCTCTGGTGTCATGAAACCAAGTCCATGTTCTTTTGGTCTTACTACCACTTATTTACTTTTCGTTTAAAATTTTAATTAGGGGAGTTAATAAAAGATTCCTTTGAATGGTGTCCATGTCCGGCCAGTGGACTTGTGCCTTATAAACCTGATTGCTAGACTAATTTCCCTCTGTCCACTCAGTATCTATTTCTACTGGGTGCCCAGGAGACTTAACAAAGGACAAAATAGATTCTTTGAATTTTACCTACAAATGTGCTATTCTGATAATCTCCATTTCAGTAAATATCTCTACTATCTAATCATTAGGCCTAGATAAAACCTTATCCCTCACTGAGGACAAGAGAAGTGGCTCTTTTGTCCTCAGTGAGTTAATTAAGAGTTAACTGTGCTTCCTGCACAGGCATGGGAGCCTGAGGGAGCCTGAAATTGCCTGAGTTTGAATCTTTGGAACCTACATAAAACAGCTGGGCATGGCCCCAGCCTTATGGGGGAGTGAAGACCAGAGACTCACTGGGGCTCATGAATGGCAAGTTCTGGAATCTGTAAGATACTCTGTCTCAAGGAACAACGGGTGGGTGAGCAATGGAGGGGACATGTGATGACAGCCTCCGGCTATTGCAGGCTGCATTGTACAGGGTGGCATCTCAGCACATACATGTACATGCACCACACAGGAAGCACATACCACACCATACATACTACTAAGCACGTGCTAAAAGCCTTTCTATTTAGATTTGCCAGTGAATAAAGTGCTTGCTGTACAAGCCTTACAAGCATGAGGACTGGAGTTGGGATCCTCAGTACCCGTGAAAAATGAGGGTGTCCCAGTGAGCATCTGTAATCCCAGCACTGGGAAGGTGGAGACAGGGAACACCTGGGGCTCCCTGGCTAGTTAATCCAGCTAAATCGACGAGGTCTAGGTTCAGTGAGAGACCCTGCCTCAAAGAGTAATGTGCAGTGATTGAAGAAGACACCTGAAATTGATGCCCAGCCTCTGCATGCACACACGTGTGCACACACACACACACAATACAACTCTACACACACATGCTCCCACACACATCCAAACACACATATACACATGCATGCACACCACACACATATGCACATTCAAAAATTCTATTGACAATTATAAGAAAGAGTGCATTTCTTTCTTCTCAACTACCACCATTCTTCTCTAACCAAGATTCTTGTTCATTGATCTTTGTAGTTTTACGCTAGTGAAATCTGACCACAGTTTTAGAGCTCTTCAATGGCCTAGCCCTGTCAATGGCTTTTGTATTAAAATTCGAAGTGCTACCAGGCTTCCCTAGCTGGCCTTCATCCCACAGGTATCGAGCATCATCCCCACGCTCTAGCTACTTGCCATCCTTCTGTTTCTTAACTAGAGGCCAAAGGCTGTGGCTAAGATACGCACTGTCCCTAGCAAATGCTCAGGTCTGCAGCCTTGATCCCGGTGCAGCCGTGTTCAGAGTGGGGCTTTGGGTTATAAATGTGGCTTTGAGCACTCTGACTTCTGAATTGATTAGTTCATTGATAGAACCACTGTTTGATGGTATTGTTGGGAGGTGACAGAAATGTTATGGAGATCTTGGTTGGAGGAAGTAGGCCACTGTGGTGGTTTGAATAGAATAGATGGCCATATATTCAGTTGTTTATTTGTTTGTAGTTTGCATCTCTAGCCATCTGGCTGGAGGCAATGCCATTGTGTGGATCTTAAGGTGTGGTGGTGGGTTTCAGATTTCAATCTAAGGATATGCAAAGTGTGCCTGGCTGGAGTTCCTGAAGTGTGCTGTGGCTTTTGACCTTTAGGCTTGTACTTCTCTCTCTCTCTGCTTGGTCCTGCGAAGGCAGGCCAGTTTCTTGTGCCACTATAGAACTTCCCCTGGATCTGTAAGCTTCAATAAATCCCTTCCTCCATAACTGTGCCTGGTCTGGAAGTTCATCTCAGCGAACCGGAAGCAGTCTGATACAGAACTTGGTACCGAGGAGTGGGGTGAGATGAACCTTACTTATGTGGATGTTGATCTTGTGGAACCTTTGTTTTGGAGGTATAAGCATGGACTTGGTGCTTGCAACTGAAGATGTAGTCTGGAGTGGTAAGCCAAGTTTTATGGACAATTCTGATGAGAGTCTGAGAATGCTAAGTGCAGACAGCATTGAACTTCAAGGCTTGGCTTATGAGTTTTCTAAGGGGGAGGAAAGACTGCAGGGGACTTTGTTGGAACTGGGCTACTGGCATAAGGGCTGCCCAGGCCCAGAGTGTTTGATCAAGGTTAAATTTGTAATGGACTGATGTGCTTGGCTAGAGATATTGGACTGAGAGGTTTAAGATTTTAAGCTGGAAAACCTCAAGCAAGTTAAAATTACAGGCACTGAGACTGGTTTTAGGTTACTGAACCTGCTATTGTCAAACACATTAGCAATCTTAAGGAAGATGGCCCAACTGCTTTACATTAAAACAATGGAAAGGATGCCTGAGGAAGGACTATCATAGAAATGCAAACTCTTTTGGAAAGAGTTGACTAGAGAAGGAACCTGCTTTTCAAGGTTATGATTTATTTCATCTGTGAATTAAGAATATGGCTGTGTCCTGCACACCTGGTATTGGTTTCAGAAGCATGAAAAATGCATGGAGTGGCCGTGAATTGCACATGCTTCCAGGAGCCGCTGCTGAGATGCAGCATGAGGTAGGGCCTGATGCCCTGATAGGCTGAAAGAGCCTTTGGAAAATGTGAAGAGTGGTCATGAATTGCACATGGTTCCAGGAGCTGCTGCTGAGATGTGGCACGAGGCAGGGCATGATGCCCTGATAGGCTGAAAGAGCCTTTGGAAGATGGACCATGGTTTGCATGAAGACCTGAAGATGTTTTGTATATACCAGGACTGTGCAAGGGCTACCATAGAGCACACTGTTGGCCTGGGATGGAAGTGTTCCCCGGGTACTCTGCCCAGCTGGAGGGGCGGAATTGGAAAGTCTGGAGACTGTTAGTCTCTGGGTATATTGAACTTGAACTGCAGAAGTTTGATGTCTGTTTGATGGTGGTTGAGTTTGCATTGTTTTAGTCTCTCCTTGCTGTGCCTTATACCAGTTGAAAATGTTTACTCTATGCCTTTATATGTTAGAAGTGTTTAACTTGTTTGATTTTACAGGTCTTCATATCTTAAATTGGTCAAGACTATGGGGACCTTTGAAATTGAACTGAGTACAATTTACAATGTGTAATGGTTATAAATTTATTGGTGGCCAGGGGTGGAATGTGGTGGTTTGAATAGAATAGATGGCCCCCAATATATTCAGTTGTTTATTTGTTTGTAGTTTGCATCTCTAGCCATCTGGCTGGAGGCAATACCATTGTGTGGATCTTAAGGTGTGGTGGTGGGTTTCAGATTTCAATCTAAGGATATGCAAAGTGTGCCTGGCTGGAGTTCCTGAAGTGTGCTGTGGCTTTTGACCTTTAGGCTTGTACTTCTCTCTCTCTCTCTGCTTGGTCCTGCGAAGGCAGGCCAGTTTCTTGTGCCATTATGGAACTTCCCCTGGATCTGTAAGCTTCAATAAATCCCTTCCTCCATAACTGTGCCTGGTCTGGAAGTTCATCTCAGCGAACCGGAAGCAGTCTGATACAGCCACTGAGCAGGGGGTTGTCACCTACAGTTATATGAGTTCTATTGTGTGTTGACCTATGGTCTTTGCTAACCTGTGCTCTCTCCCATGAGCTCTCAGCTTGGAGACATGGGGCGTGGTGGTAACTTTCCAAGCGTGTACAGGTGAAGGCAGACAGGACAGCACATGGTAGACCCAGCATGGAGACGGCATTGGTCACCTTTTTAGTGCTTTTCCTTATTGGTTCTGCCCTCCATGCATCTTAGGCAGTCAAATGCTCTACCAGTGAGCTACAGTCCCTTCCCTCCATTTTATGTACCAAAGAAAGAAACTGGACAGTATGTTTTGATCAAAATTTTGAGCCCTTGAGTGAGGCCTACCTAACCCTAATGGCCTATTTACATCTGCAGCCCTGCCTCCACCCTCTACTTCTCATCCTTGATCTACTTTTCTTCAGAGCATTTATTCTTCTCTCACATATGAGTCACTGTTGTAATCCTCAGTACCCCTGTGAGTGTCTGGCCATTATGACATTAGAAACTTCTGTGGAATGAATCAATGAGTCAAGCACCATGAAATGTGATTTCATAAAATTTCATCTTTATTTTTTGTGCTTTAAAAATATTTATTTAGGGCTGGAGAGATGGCTTAGTGGTTAAGCACTTGCCTGTGAAGCCTAAGGACCCCGGTTCGAGGCTCGATTCCCCAGGACCCACGTTAGCCAGATGCACAAGGGGGCGCATGCATCTGGAGTTTGTTTGCAGTGGCTGGAGGCCCTGGCGTGCCCATTCTCTCTCTCTCTCTCTGCTTCTCTCTCTCTCTCTGTCTGTCGCTCTCAAATAAATAAATAAAAATAAACAAAAAAATTAAAAAAATATTTATTTATTTGCAAGGAGAGAGAGGGAGAGACAGAGAACACACAGAGAGAATGGGCATGCCAGGGCCTCCAGCCACTGCAAACGAACTCTAGATGCATGTGCCATTTTGTGGGTACTGGGAAATTGAACCTGAGTCATTAGGCTTTGCAGGCACCTTAATGGCTAAACCATCTCTCCAGCTTAAAGTTTCATTTTCAGTAATTCACTCTTCCTAAGTAAAAGTTAAATGAGTAAAATAATATGAAGTGAAAGAACTAATTTCTTTATTATTGGTAAAGATGAAAATGGAAAATAACCCCTCAATAATAAAGGATATTTAAATGAATTCTGGTATAGTTATATAGTGTTATAAAATACCTAAGTACCTTAGATGAGTATTTGATAACATGGGGACAAGTCACAAAAATTGTATAACTTGACAGCAAATGTATGAAATGCCTTTCAGTAATCACAGAGAAGATAATGGGGAGGCTGACAGAATGCTCTCTGGAAGATGGGCTCACCGGCTAGTTTTGCTTTTGAGCTCTATTCTGTTTTGAACTTTTCTGTGGAGAAAGAAAGAGACTTACGGTGATGGAGTATTTCCTAGACCTTGGGGACTGGGAGAAATGGCCTCCTCCCAGATGCCTCATGGTAACTGCACCCTCAGGTGGACCCCTTTCTGGCTTTGGGTTTAGTCATGAAACAAACAGGTTTAGAAAGCATTATTTGCCTGGAGCTCTGTTACTGATAGGGGACTATCATCCCCATGTGAACAGACCTGGGATTTACAATGACTACATAGGAAATAATATTTTATGCACTTGGATTAAAATATTTAAATAAGCTTCACCCTTTTTTCTTTCATTTTTAAAAATTTTTGCTACTAGAAAATTATAAATTAGAGCACACATGTGGTGGCTAAGCCTAGCTTGTTGAGGCTACCAGGCCCTGGGCTGTAACCCTAGCAACTCAGGTAACAAAAAGGCTGCAAGCTTGCAGCGGTGGGGATGTTGGCAGAATTTTACCTTCTTGGGCTGCCCATCTGGAAGGCACACTTCCTCAGCCACTGGCCTCGGGCAGGCCTGGAAAAGCTCTTTCTGCTTTTTCCCACCCGCAACCACTCTGCTCTGTCTGTGTTTAGCTGTCCTATCCCACAGAGTTCTGTGGGGAAAAACCCACTCCATCAAGATAATGAGGGCATGCCCGTGAGAGAACAGGGAACTGGCTGCGTGGGGGAGGGTGATTTTGGCAGTGGTACCCTGTCATCAAAACTTCTTTGCTTCATAGCTGGGCGTGGTGGCGCACGCCTTTAATCCCAGCACTCGGGAGGCAGAGGTAGGAGGAGTGCCGTGAGTTCGAGGCCACCCTGAGAATTCAGAGTGAATTCCAGGTCAGCCTGGGCCAGAGTAAGACCCTACCTCAAAAAACAAAAAAAAAAAACAAAACAAAAACAAACAAACAAAAAAAACTTTGCTTCCCTCAGATGGGACCAGAGGTCCAACTTAGCTCCTTGATGGGGAAACTGAGTGTCAAAGATGCCCTATAACTTATTGAAGGTCACACAGCCCAGGAGGTCAGAATAGGATGCTGGCTTCAGACTCAGTGTCTCTGCTGCAGCCCACAGTATTTGAGGCAGGATAAAAAGACAGTGAAAATTATGGGGACCAGCAAAGGTGAAGGACTCCCTTGCCCTGAGTCTGGTTGATTCCTTTGGCCATTTGAGAAGCAAGAATTCCAACACATTTAGCACTTATTGAGTCCTTGCTCCTTTCCCAACTGTAAACCTGCAACTTTCTAGGAAATCTCACCAGAAGCCCCTTTATTACTGTAAAGCACATGACCTAAATCCCTTGTGTAATCCTAGTGGCTTCTGGTTTTACCTTATCAGATTGTAATCCCATCCAAGGCACCAATGAAGCCACTGTATCAAAAAGAAAGAAAAGGTTTTAAAAAAGGTTTTAGCGGGATGGAGAGATGGCTTAGCGGTTAAGCGCTTGCCTGTGAAGCCTAAGGACCCCTGTTCGAGTCTCGATTCCCCAGGAGCCATGTTAGCCAGAGGCACAAGGGGGAGCACGCATCTGGAGTTCATTTGCAGTAGCTGGAGACCCTGGGGCGCCCATTCTCTCTTTATGTCTGTCACTCCCAAATAAATAAAAAATAAAAAAAAAGTTTTTAGCAAGCCTCTTGAGGGCCACTGAGATATAAGACATTTAAATGCAACTCTTCCTTGAGAAGTGCATACCTACACTTGGGTATTTTACTTTCCTTTGGAGTGCCTCTCTTTCTCTTAACCTTCACCCTTAAAATATTCATGCAAATATCTTAGATAAAACCAAAACTCTGCTTGATACTGGATAGTGTTGAAATTCTTTACTACACCGAAGCTATAAATCCTGGGACTATCTGAGTTGAGGCGGAATTAGGTAGCTTTACTGTTAGGTAGCCAGTCAGAAGATGCCCCAAAAGAGGGAACCAAAAAGTTCTGGGCTCATCCAGTCAGCTCTCTCTCTCTCTCCTCCTACTCAGGTGTGCTGACCTCTTCCTGAGCCAGTCCTCTGAGCCCAGGCCAATCAGGTCTCTCAGTTTCACCCGAGCCTGAGAATAAAACCCGCCACAGTACAATTATAAATAGATGTTTACCAGGTGGGCACAGCCTCTTTTTTGGCTGTTTACCTCTCTTGAACTTCCAGGTCCCTGCTCTCATGAATCCTCCCTTGTCTCAGCCTGGTGGGCTGAGATGAGGTTGGGGACCCGTAAGCCCATGTGAATTCTCTACTCCCCCTCCCCCCACCTTCCACATGGCAGAAGTTCTCTGGACTTTCTTTCCTTTTCTTAATCTATTGAAGTCTCTCTAAACCTTACTCTCTAGTCTATGGATTTTCATTCCCTAAATTCATAAGGCAGGCCTGGAGGGATGGCTTAGTGGTTAAGCCATTTGCCTGCAAAGCCAAAGGACCCAGGTTCAATTCCCCAGGACCCACGTTAGCCAGATGCACAAGGGGGCACATGCATGGAATTCATTTGCAGTGGCTGGAGGCCCTGGCAGGCCCATTCTCTCTCTCTCTCCTTCTTTCTCTGTCAAATAAATAAAATAAAATAAAATATTTTTTTAAACATTCACAAGGCAATGATTCAGGGATACCCTAAATTTATTGGTGCATTGGCATATTGATGTATTGGCAAGGAACTCCAAAACTCCCATTACAGAGCCATACCTGTGTCCCCTCACCAGGGAGTATCAGTTATGCTATTACCCGAGTTGTTGGTCAGCCCTTGGGTCCTGGAAGCCCTAATGACCTAGGCTCAGCCACTCATCCTCAACGTGCGGATTTAAGAGACAAATGGTGAAACGAAGAAAAGGGAGGATTATTCAATGACTGTATTATGAAGAGAAACAAAGAGCTCTAGTGACTCCCTCGTCGATCTTCAGGGTCCTGATGAGAGGTTGAGGTTTAGAGAGAAGACAAGAGGTATGTGTGACCAAGCAGTCCTGAGCAAGGTGGGTCTTACCTGTTGTCATGGTCTCATCTCCACTCTCTCCTGCAAGGTGGTCTACCGAGTTGTCAGAATCCTGTGAGATTTCTTTTCAGATAATCCTTCCCTTCACTCTGGCTGGTACCTTGGACTTGCCAGCTTTTTCCTTTCCCAGCATGAGATTCCTAGGGAAACTCCATTTCTTTGGGGATCATTTTTTCAGTATCCAAATGGAGGATGTTCATTCCCATGGGTTATCTGTCTCTTTTTGGATGGAGTCTCACTCATGTCCCCTCTCCTGTTGTGTGCTGATTGGACAGAACTGGGAGCTCTGAACTGTTTGTACACCTGGCACAAACACTGGTCTTCTAGTACAGGGGAAAGGACTGAACACTTTGCCTGTCTTTTGGACAACAGAACAGGAATGGGGCTGGTAGGAGTTCTGGGGAGTGGGGAGGACATCCAAGAAGCACCGCTTCATTCCCTGTGTACGCCCAAACCACAAGCATGGCTGGAATGATCCTCGTATCTGCCTTGGCTTTAAAGCCACCATTCCTTTTCTGAGCCCAAGTCCTCTTTAGATGGGGCCAACCTTGTCACATCATCCTATTTACTGCCTTATTGCTTTCATTATGACTCATGTGGAGGCACAATCTGTGGCTGCTCCAGTGACTTGGACACATGGTGAGATGCAGAAATATCTCCAACCTTTGGCATCTATGTGAAGCTATGTCCAGCTCAGTTCACTGATGGAGCCAACCCAGTGACTTCTACCTCTTTCTCTTTAGCTGTCAGTGGCCACATCTTAGAGCTGCTGCCAGACGACAGCCAAACTCAGAACTGCTTCTCGAGGTTCCAAAGGGAGCTCTTCTATACAGTAAGCTTTCTAGCTCTGTAGCTTCCATGACGTCTTTTTCCTATTAGGTCTCCTTAATGATGTTACTCCCCCACCCCCTGGATGAAAGCACTCAGCCCTTTCCTTTCAGGATTTGCCCCCCTGCTTGGGACAGAAGAATGCATACCCAAAAAGTTGCCTAATTGGTGACACACACACACACACACACACACACACACACACACACACAAATACAAAGAGATGTTGAAGCCAAAGACTTTGGTTTAAAAAGTCCTCTCAAGTACTGGAACCTTGTTACCATGATGTTGAACACTTGATTTTGTTTCCCCCTTCCTTTTAATTCTGCTTTTCACCCAGATGTTTAAAGTCAGAAAGACGTGCCCAAGTTTGTATAATTATCAAGCTGCTCCTTATCTCAGTGTCAGAGGCAGTGAGATGAGGCCCAGTCCAGGGAAAAGAGCCCATGGCAGATGACGGCCAGCACAGATCTAAGGACGGGCTGGGAGGTTAGTTCCAGTCCACATGCCAAGTGCTCAAGGTGCATCAGGGCAGAAAAGCTCAATGAAGTGACATGAAAGTTAAAAGAGGAAAGTGTGTGATGCTGTCCAGGAACCAGCTAAGAAAAAACAAAGAAAAGCTCTTGTGAGGCAGATTGAGAATTTTAAAACAACACTCTCCGCCCTGACCACCCCATGACATCTGTTAACACAAGAGGCAGAGCTATTTCCTGGAAAGCCTCTTTGTGTTTACAAGGGTGAGACCCTCTTGATGTTTTTGCAACCTTAATTAAAGAGCCTAGGGGATGGATTTATATTCCTTGCGTTTCCCAAGGGGGAGCACACAAGCAAGCTGGTAGTACACAGTGCTGCGTGTTCAAGTGGAAAGAGAAAAGGCTAATCAATTATCCAGATGTTTCTGAATTTTACGTGTATCTAGCTGCAGTGGGGATTTGGCATATGGTAATAATGAATTATTCTTGCTAAAATGGTGAGGAAAATGTTCTTTAAAGGCAGGAAAAGATGTCTCTCTCTCTCTCTCTCTCTGTGTGTATTTGTGTGTGTGTGTGTGTGTAAGCCAGAGAATAACCTTAGTTGTTGTTCCTCGGGCGCCGTTCACCTGTTTTTGAGTCAGAGTCTCTCATTGGCCTGGAACTTGCCTAATTAGTGTAGTCTAGACTGGCTGGACAGAGAGTCCCAGGAATCCTGCCTTTATTTCTTTCCTCGTGCTGGGATTACAAGTGCATACTGTTACATCCTGCTTGTTTACCTGGATCCTGGCCATTAAAGTGTGCTTACAAGGCAAGCACTTTACCTACTAAAATATTTCTCCAACCCTGGAAGGTGTTTTCCTAATACCTTTTTAGGATATATTGAACAATATCAGGCAAAACAGAATGCTGGGACAGAGAAGGGAAGAGAAGAGAAGAGAAGAGAAGAGAAGAGAAGAGAAGAGAAGAGAAGAGAAGAGAAGAGAAGAGAAGAGAAGAAAGAAGCGCAGAGCACATCTTCTGCTCCTGGCTGGGGGAAGCAGCCTTGGGGTGGGAGTTCAGTTGTTTCGCAGGATGAGGTGAGCAGGCACAAAGCAGGTGGCTGCTTAGAACGGTAATGATTAATGACATCCTACCTAAGAGTTTGTTTCTAAAATAGTTCTTTAAGTTTTCTCTGAAGTCTGAAATTTCACAATTAGAAATCTAGTGTTTGAGTTAAGGAAAAGTTTCCCAGACATTAGTGTGTATAAGAATTGTCACAGAGCTAGGTCTACTACATTGCAGGTTTGGGACTGAAATGGGAGGGTAAGGGGTTCAGGAAAGTCCTTTAACTCCGAGCCCTAGGTTCATGTCTATCTTTAATCAAAGAATTGAATAAAATAAGTCTGAGCAGGATAGTTATTAAATTGTTATGTTTATTGAGGGAAGTGCAGAACCAAGGAAAGGAGAATGAATACTCCCACATGGCTTGAGAGCCCACGTGGTGGGTCTGGAAAAACCATAGAGAAGACAGGAAAGAAAATGCAAAGAGCTCTACTCTCGTGGAGAAAGAGCCCATGTGGAAGGCAGGGGCTAGGAGGTTCTCCCCTCTGCTGGCTCTGCTGAGCCAAGGAGGAACTCACCAGAAGTTAGAGGTTCACCAGTGGTCAGGCAGCCCAGAGACCTTGCCCTCCCCTTGCAAACGTATTTATAACTTCATGCTGGTGGGTCTTGTCTTCTGGCTCTGGTGACCAGAGGTAAAGTGATAGGTCTGTGCTAGGGGATGTCTCAGGAAAAGGCTAGCCATGACACCAAGTTCTGGGGGGCTACTCTTGATGAACCACATTGTCAGAATTCTAGAAAAAGATCTCCCTCCCAGGGAGGGGCTCAGGTATGGAAAAACAGGTCTAGGGAACTAGGCAAGAGATAAGAAGTCAGATCATCCTTCCATCTCTAGCAAGTGCACACTTTCCTGCCTTTTTTTAACTTTCAGCGGCCATCCTAACTGCCTGACTCCCTGTCAGACACACCCTCAGAAAATAGGGTTTGGTAGGTATCACTAGTGGATAGTACTAGAATAAGAGCTGTGAACAAGTACCCCAGATGGGTCTGGCATGTCACTGTAGGTGAGGTCATTCAGACCTTGCATGCTGAGCTGTTCTTTCTCTAAAGGAGGGATGGACTCCCTAGCTCAGTCTGGAACCAGGTTACTTATGTTTTCAGGTTATTGGATACAAATAATTTATTTGGGGTAAGTTTTATGCATTTTTATCCTTAAGCTATTTTAATAAACATTGTGAGTCACAGATAGTAAAGCAGAGGAGGACAACTCCTCATAGAAAAATAAATAAAGGATCATTATGAAAATCATATGGGTAAACAATCAACTTCATTGTAAATATGTATTCAAACCAGCCGCAGATGGTCATTCACCTTCTGGATAGTCTCTCCTCTTTTTAGACAAGAAGAATGGTCAGCTCCCTTGCTATCCCTCAGGCTAGTTTAAAATAGACATTGCCTTTGAGAATCCAAGCCCCAAAAGAACCATGCCTTCCACAAACAGAGAAGGGAGCTGTGTACTCATCTCCCACAAGGATGGAGGGTGTTACCTCCTCATTGCTAGATCTTGGCCAGAAGCAGCTGGTGGAAGGAAAAGGTTTATTTCAGCTTATAGTTCTGAGGGGAAGTTTTATCATGGCTGGACAAGCGTGGCCAAGCAGATAGCTGAGCATGCAGTGAGCTGAGAGGAAGCCACGAGAGTGAGCTTACTGTGAACACCCCATGGAAGCAGCAGGGGTGAGCCCTTGGTGAAATCCCCCGAGCTTCAGAAAGCTGCACATTGTCTCGCTTCTACAACTGTGAATGGGCTCAATGACCTTGTATTTCCTGTGTTTGTCATACTTCCAAAACCAGTACTAGGTGAGTGACACTGCCAAATTTGTACATTCCTGGGGGATAAAGGCCAACTCTGAGGAGCAGAAAACTGTCGGCATTCTTCCTTTAGGCCTCCTTCTTTCAAAAGATTCAGCACTCCTTCTGTCATCCAGTGCAGAGCAGCTGCCCCACCCTCAGTGGTGGGGATCCCCTGAGCAATCGCAGCTGACGTGGTCACAGTCTCTTAACTGGAGACCAGAGACTTTCAATTCACTTCCGTTTGTTTTTGTGCCAAAGTGTGTACCTGTCATATCTTTCTGCTCTGTAATTTCCTCTGCCAAACAGAACAGAACAGAAATCCATTACTTCTAAATGCAACTTTGCACATGTTCTCAAGGCTCAGACAGAACACAGCCAGACTATCACAGGGACCATCTCTAGCCCAGTCCTAACAAAGTTCTCCCCCACCCCAAAGCCTCATAAGTCAAGTCTTCATAGTTGACACTTCTCTGTGCATTTAAGTCTTTCAAACTTTCACCAGAATGGTCCATCAAGCTCTGCTTACAATACTGTAAGCCTTCTCTTGTCCAAAGTACTGAATCATATTCCTCCCAGAAACTAGTTCCAAAAGACCAAAACCCACATAAGTCAGGTTCATTGCAATAATGGCTCCACTTCTTGGTACCAATTTTCTTTAGCACTTACCTTCTTTTTGCTGAGATAAAACACCCTATCAGAAGCAGCTGATGGAAGGAAGGGGTTTATTTCAGCTTACAGTTTTGAGAGGGAAGTTTTATCATGCAGGGAAAAAAAAACATGGCAGAGCAGACGACTGAATATCACATCAGCTGGGAGGAAGCAGCAAGAGCGAGCTCACAATGAACACCCAGTGGAGCTGGGCTTATAAACCTTACAGTCTGCCTCCAATGACACCTCCTCCAGCAAGGCTCCACATGCCAAAGTCACCACAACTTTCTAAAATTGCCACCAGTTGGAGACCAAGTATTCAGAACACATGAGCCAATGGGGGACATTTCATTCTAACAATCACAGCAGGCAACATCTCCATAGCCCCTCATGTATATGAGGTCAATTTGGGAAGATGGGAATTTATATCTGCCTCTTCCTTAGCATACACCAGAGGTTGGAAGATGTGATTTTTCTAATAGAGGGGAGAAAGAGGGGAGAGTGGGGAACTTAGTATCACAAGGAGCCATTGGCCAGAGAGGTTAACAGAAGCCAGTCTGTGGGTGTAGCAATCCACCTCACTGTGGAAAATACTTAGAATCCAACACTGGCCAGTGCTGTCAGCTCACACAGCACCTGAAGTTCCTAAGTCTGCTGGACCTGGCACCATAGGTCATTGAAGGACATTCACCTCCAAGGTGGGAAATGACAAGCTTTAAAAATCAGTGGAGGGGGCTGGGCATGGTGGCGCATGCCTTTAATCCCAGCACTCGGGAGGCAGAGTAGGAGGATCACCATGAATTCGAGGCCACCCTGAGACTACATAGTGAATTCCAGGTCAGCCTGAGCTAGAGTGAGACCCTACCTCCAAAGAAAAAAAAAAAAAAAAAGAAAAAAAAGAAAAAAAAAAAAACCAAAAGAAAAAAAAAATCAGTGGAGGGACTGGAGGTGAAGAACAATGAGTAGATTCCAGAATGCTGAAGGCATGTGTCCACCCTGTCTACAGAAGGCTAGGGAGGCCTTTGCAGCCAGGGAAAAGGGAGGCTTGCAAGTTTGGACTACTGTGCTAGGGAGGACTCTGTTTTGCTGGTAAGGTCCCCAGTGAAGTCTCTGGTGCCTCCTGAACTCCAAGAGAGGATGGCGCCATGCAAATGCGGAACTGTTTTCACCTCCCTCACATGTCCCAGATTCGTGGCACTGAAAGTTGGTCCAGTTCTGTGAAATTCCCACTGTTTTTCCTTTTTGAACAGTTACTAGGCACAATGTCAGGAATGCTTCTTTCAGCAGGAAAATAGAATGGGCCAAAGAGCAAACTCTAGTGGGACAGGAAAGTGGATAATCTCTAACTCTGAGGGGGAAAATAATCAAAAAACAAATCACAGAAAATTAGTGCACATGCGAGAGAGAGAGAGAGAGAGAGAGAGAGAGAGAGAGAGAGAGAGAGTAGACACATAGACAGAGAGGAGGGGGCTTGGGTTGCTGCTGATACTACAATATGAAAATGCATAAGCATTCTCTGATTCCTCACTGACAGGTGCTAGAACACCCTTCGGCCTTGGTGGGTATGGGAGGGTGGGCAACGTTACCCTGTGATGGGAATCTTGTTAAATAATGAAGTCACACATGAGTAATGAAGTACTTAATGTACTGGAAGTTTTTTTTTTTTTTTTTTTTTTTACTTGAACCTGATGCAGACCCTTTGTTATACTTCTCTTTACACTTCATTTCTCAACAGGCTGGGTGTGAAGAGAGGCTTTCTTCTGCACACTCGGTGGGCTCAAGCTCCCTGGGAAAGCTCCCTGGCCCTGTGTGCTGAGGGCCGATGAGTAAGTGCCTCTTGGAGTGTGACTTATGGGTGCACTAGTGGACCTCTGAGAACTGTGGACAGTGTTTGATGCCTCTGTTCCCTGGGGATTGTCCTTTTATACTGCTCGCTACTTACTAACTAGGATGAGAGACATTTTGTGTTGGTGCAATTTTTCTACTCAAAAAGGGTGACGTCTTCTCCTTTTCTTACTGTGTCTGGTGTTACCCTTCTGAGTTGCATATGGGATTGAATCACTGGCCTGTCAGGTTGGTGCCTACCTTGCTCTTTGAAGATGGGTGCTTTTCAAAATTCTGCTGCATGTTCCCTTCACCGTGATCTTTCCAGAGCCCCTTGTTTTGCTTCCTTGGGCAGGGAGCTGTGCCACCTTCTAAGCCTAGCCAACAACCAACCTGCCAACATGCGTGCACGTGCGTATGGAGCAAGCACTCTCTGGGGCAGGGAGGAGATAGGAGTGCACCCTATCGCTCTCCTTCTCCCAAAGAATATAATCCCGTTAAGACAGTGTTTAGTAGAGACACAAAGAGTGGCTGTCAGAATACGGCTCAATGGTTTGCTGTCTGAAGTAATACCTCAGTATTACTGCCTGCACAGTTACATTCAGTAATATTGTACTACCCATACAGTGAGTATTGCTGTACTACCTTACAGTAATAAAGGTTAACCAGGTCTTATTTCCCCAGGTCACGAGTGAATTTTCTTTCCATGTGTGAGTTTTTGTGAAAGCCTTGAGATACTCACCATATCTTTCTTTTCTTTTCTTTTTTTTTTTTTTTTTTGGTTTTTCAAGGTAGTATCTCACTCTGGCCAAGGCTGACCTGGAGTTCACTATGTAGTCTCAGGGTGGTCTTGAACTTACAGTGATTCTCCTACCTCTGCCTCCCAAGTGTTGGGATTAAAGGTATGTGCCACCCGGCTTACTCACCATATCTTTGATGTCAGTAGCATGTAGATGTATCTGAGCTTTAAAGATCTGGCCTTCATAATAGTACCTTGAAGTCCCTGAGACCCCATAGATATTTGGGAGAATCTTAAGATTTTCCAGAGGTCTTATGGTGAAATTCATTATCTTCTAATATAGAAAAGAAGATGGCTCAGTATGGGTCTAAATCTCTACTTACTATGATCATATTTAACTAATCCCAGCTTCCTCATTTATATGTAAGAGGAAGATAGCATTACTACCTACTTGTAGCCCCCTACAGGGCTGTTAGTGAAATCTCCACTGATAGCAACTATTACAATTATTTAATCCTAAATTCTTGAGACTGACAGCCTGTCTGCAACTGCCACACAATTCAGTTATAAAATGTGCTAGGGCATTGCCTTGGTGGAAACAAATGAATTACACTATTTTGTCACTGGGATCCAGAAATGCGATCTTGTTGAGTTGCAGTCACTTTTATGCTATCTACTGTATTACAATTACATCACTTGACCAAAATACCTGACAGAAACAATTTACTAAAGGGAAGATTTATTTATTTATTTTAAAATGTTTTATTTACTTGAGAAAGAAAAAGGCAGAGAGAGAGAGAGAGAGAGAGAGAGAGAGATTGAGAGAGAGAGTGAAAGAGAGAGGAGAGAGAGCGAGAGAGAGAATGGGCACACCAGGGCCTATAGTGAACTCCAGACACATGCGCCACCTTGTGCATCTGGCCTTATGTGGGTACTGGGGAATCTAACCTGGGTCCTTTGGCTTTGCCAACAAGCACCTTAATTGCTAAGCCACCTCTCCAGGCCAAGATTTATTTTTGACTTATGGTTTCAGAGGGCTCAGGCCATCATGACCAAGAAAGCTGGCAGAACATGTCAGATCATGGTTGGGGAATCATGGTGTACCAGGCAGCAGCGAGTGAGGCAGGGAGCAAGGGTTGAGTTTAACCTTCAAAGGCTGCTTCTAGTGACCTACTTCTGCCAGACAGGCCTCATCTCCTAAAGCTTCCACAGCCTCACAAAATACCACCACCAGCTGGGAAAGAACCATTGAAAATATAAGCCTGTGGGGGACATTTCTGGTTCAAAACACAATAGCTTCCTTATAAATCATGAAATGCTTTCCCTCTCATGCAGGCTTCTGGTACAACCGGACTCATGCGGGCTGCTAGCTATGGTCTTGTTGGGAAGCTGAAGACACCTTGGGTGTGGTTTTCCAGTTCTAAAAGCAATTTCTGGGTCAGGAAGGAAATGGGTTTTTGCAATTCTTTCTTATTTAAATAGGAAAATTGAGCCTTGGAAACGTTGTGACATGCCTAAGATTGTGACAAAGCCAAGCAGAAACCTGATTGTAAGATCCTACAGTTTCAGTCACACAACTCCGAAAACAGGAGAGGGACAAGTGTCACCGAAGACAGCTTCCCACCCTCGCCGTTCCTGGGTTTTCATGTGCATCTTCTCTAGCACTCACTGACCAAGTTACACCACTGTGGGGAGAACTTGCCCAATGGCCACCCCATCCCTGAGGGTTGCCAGTAAACAGAGATTTGGGTAATCACTGGATCGACTAGTCTCGGATACTATAGAGAAAACACTTTTAAAGCTCTTCTAAAAATAAAGCTCCTCTGAGATGTTTGGCCTGTGGCAAATATGTTTGGAAACATGTTTTCTGTAAAACTCAACCCCATTAATCTACCTGCAATTCCAGAAAGACAGCTTTCACTGCACACATCAGGGCTTGTCCCAAGCTCTCCCATTCTCAGAGGCAGAGGAAGGGGAGTGATGACAGGCTCAGGGGCCTCTATGTCGTCTCCCAAGCACAGTCCAGGAATTGAGGACTTGGGCCTTAGTGTCCAGCTTGGTCTCTGGAGGCTGGCACCCTGGGTCTGGGCATCACCAGGGAGGTTCCTTGCTTTCCCCTTGTCCTCCTGCCTCCCATCCCTCATGCCATGGGGGAACTAAGAAGGAGGTGAAGGCTGTCACCTTATAAACCAGAGACGGTCCTTCCTCTGCAAGCATGGCTTTTGCCTCTCTCCTTTGCCATGAAACCCGAAGTACCAGCTTGTCATGTTTCAGTTCTAACCTTCATCTAACCCAAACCTGTGAGTCTCCTCTCCTTCCCCCTGGCCCTCTCTTTCTAAAGGAATACTCTTTTCAAACAAGTTTGACATCTCTGCAAACAGGGAGTAATACAAGGTAAGCCATGGCAAATAACAATATCACTTACTGCTGTGTAATTGGGGGAATCACCATTCACTAAGTGGAAGTTCAGGTGCAATTAGTGGAAAGTCAAGGCCCAGGATGAAGGTATGCACACTGTCCCCCCCCCGCCATGTTTCTTCTCTACTCTAAATGAGATTGACAGTCCAGGGAGAGAGGAATGCAGTTCACAGGACAGAGGTAGACACTGCAGCGCTGTCCCAGTTGCATCGTCAGTGAAGCCAGCTGGAAGTCCACGTTGGACAGACTGCCAATTTCATTCATTGAGACAGTCCCTTCTAATATACACCTCAAATTGAGCTAACTGGTTGCTTGTAGTAAGATAAATAGAGACTATCCTTTTTGACTTATGTATTGAGTGCTATTATCCATAGTGTTGTCTAAGGAGCAGAAATTTCATGTTTGGAAAGTAGAGCATAGACTATTTGTTAAGAGTATTATGAAATGTCCAGTAAGGTCTAGACTTCTATTTCTTTATTTGTTTGTTTGCAAGCAGGGGGGGAATGGATGGGTTCATCAGGACCTCTAGCCACTGCAATCAAACTCTAGATGCATGTGCCACTCTGTGCATCTGGCTTTACGTGGGTACTGTGGAAATCGAACTTGGTTGTTAGGTTTGGCAGGCACGTGCCTTGATTGCTGAGCCATCTCTCTAGCCCATAGACTTTGGCTTTTATTTTGGTGTGACAAGACACAGTGTACTGAGAGACCTTAGGGCTCCCACATTAATTTGCAAACTGCAAGCTCTCACAGTGGGATGTGAGAGAGGATGTGGGGGGTGTGGCCAGGGTGAGGCTGTACGATGTCATCCACATGGCTTTGTCACAGTCATCAACCAGCAATGGAACACACACACATAGGGAAGCCGGTGTCCTGGAGATCCCCTGGCTCCCCCATTGCGTCCTCATACCCGCCTTTTCCTCTTGGTCTTAGAAACATAGAATACCTTTGGCTAGTATTCTGTCTAGGACGGAAAGGCACAGAGTAGTGTGGGCCTCTCTCAGCTGCACCTCCATGGCCACTTGCTAGTGCAGGAACTCATCACTTCTGTGCCCTTTTAATCTCTTTCTTAGCTGTGCACAAGGTGGCAGGTGACAGATTGACTTGGCCAGAAACAAAGACAGTTATCCCTGGCTGCCACCTGTCTTCTGATGGCTGCTTGCCCTGTCTTGTTACACTCTCTTTATGTGTCTAATTTACACGCTGCAAGCCCTCTGGGCAGGGGGATTTTTTTTTTTTCTAATTCTCTACTCTTCTCTGAGGTTAGATGGCTTATGTGTGATGCTTAGTTTTTCTACGCCCACTCATTCTTCAAGATATGCCAAAAGAAAAATCCTTCAAATGAAAACATCTGATGGCTGGTTGAAGTGCGGCGAGGGGGGTGGGGACAAGGCTCGGGAGGTGAGGGTGGCTGGTGGTTGTGGCCTAGGAGCAGCTGCTGATTACCAGGAACAAGTCAAGGAGGGTGTCCTTGGTTTTCCCTAGAGTGGTGACCATACACAGACCAGGCCAAAGACCTCTGGTTGCTTTGCTTGAACTAAAAAAATAAAAAACAAAAAAGGTTTTTTATTTGTACATTGAGGGCTGGGAAGTTTCTTCTGGTAGAAGAATTGACTGGCTTTAAGACCAGAGAAAGTTCCTTTTTGTCAGTGCTTTGTTAAGTACCGAACATTTTCCTTCTTAACATAGTAACCTAGGGTTAGACAAGGCACAGGGCCTCAGAAGTCCTTAATTGTTTCTGTAATCCACCATCTATCCATTCATCCTATTTGTCAATTCTTCCATCTATGCACCCATCTACCTACAATGATTAATGACAGTGAAACAGAAGAAACATTCAGGTCAACACAATAACATGTTTTTGAGTTTTATCAACTTCTGTGTAAGTAACTGTGAGCTATCTGGAAGACTAGAGGCTGTGAGTGAAAAGAGAAGGCAGTCATCTGGCTTTGGGGAAGCAGTTTAGAGATTCTCCCATTCCTGAGACAGGCCCAATAGGACATTTGCTGGGCTTTCAACTAAGTGAGTGGGTAGCAGTGACAGACATATTAGTTTTCCTTTGAAATATGGCGTTAAATGAAATAACAAAGCGAGGCAATGAGGGGAGGGAAGGGGAAAAAGAGGAGTGGAGAGGAGAGGTCTGGAGTGATACTTCCTCGAGAAGTGCTTGGGGTTGAGAAGGAAGGATAGCAGGAGACAAACATTCCACGTTGGGGGAAAAGGTCTTCAGAGGGTCTGATGAGAAGGAGAAAAGGACAGAGGAACATGCTCTGCTACCCAGCCATCTATAGGTAGCACCCTTGGTAATGATGGCAGTAAATGACAGCTGAGGGGAGTTAGGGAGAATCTGATGAAGAAGTCGTGTATCATAGACCCGTAGGCTCTTCTAGAGAGATGGGTCAAGAAGGGAGATGCCATATTAGCTGGGTAAACATTCCGTGTCAGGCCGTGTGCCCACAGGCTGAGGGCCATGCTTGTTGCTCTGAGGCTATGGATGAGGTGGAAACGGTCCGGTGGAGAGAGTGACAACCTGCAATGTGTTCATGCCCACAGGGTCATGGATTGTGCTTGTGCGACAATGAAGGCATTGAAAGTCAGCAGTCCCAGAGAATCAGAGCTCCAACCAGATGCCAAGGCCCAGAGAAACAAGAGCTGAGCCCTTGCCACGAAGGTGCGGAGAGCTGCGGTCTCAGCCCTTGGAAACATCATCAAAAGAAGCTGTTTGGAGCAAAATGCATTCCATGTGTTGGCCCTGCCCATGTGTTTCTTGTCAACCAGGCTGATCTTCCTGGGTTCAGAAGGGTTTCTGTTTGAAATTTTATGAGCCTTGGCTGGGAAGCAGCACTTACCCCTGAGTTTGTGGGAGTTAATGGCCTTTTCTGGCGGCACAACTCTGGGGGCCTCGGGGAGTTCCCAAATGCCAGGAAAGGAGAAACCCATATCCCATATTTCAATTGAAAATTATGCTTTATTTATAGGCAGCCAGGGACCAAAGACTCCCCAGAGCCTTTTTTCAGCATCCCTTCAGAATCTGATGTGGTGTGTCTGGGTCACAAGACCTTGCCCGGGGTCAACCCTCAGAGCTGGTCAGCACGCTTGTGCGGAAGATGCCCAAGTTAAAGACACTTCTTTCCACAGGGCAGCCCATACCTGGTGCATAAATTGCATTGGTTCTTTGGCCTTCCATTTTTTAAATAGAAAATTCAAGATTAGACCTTGGCACACTGATGTTTGCTAATTGAATTTAGCCAACACTGATGGGACACAGACTCGGAATTGATTATTATATTGGACATCATGGGAACACAGAGACAAAAGTGTGATGGGCAACTTGAGCATTCTTGGGCCAAGTTACGCCTTCCACAGCCTGTCATGATCTATCACCTTGATACATGACTTCCCTTCTCTACTGCCTCCTCATCTGAAGATGAGGACCTTGGGTATGTACCAATACTGAGGAAATTTGAAGCAAGGAAAAATTCTTAAATTATTAGTCTTAAGAGAGTAATTGAAGGAGATTTGTGGGACTTACAAAAATATTGTTTTTCTTGTAGATGATGCTTAACTGCTTATTGTCTGTGGCAGACTGGGACAGGCAAAGGAAGATTCCTGCTGCTGCCCTGCTTGGCCCATCTGGGACCAGTTGCCATTGTGAATCTTTATGCCAGCCTGATGTCTCATCCTAACTCTCCGCAGATGTTACTGCTCCCAGCAATGTCTGGACCAGGCCATGATCTGTGCCCACTCCTGGGCTGCTCTGCCTGGGATTGACTCTTGGCCCTCGCTCCTGTTTCCTACTCGCTCCTGCCCTTTGGACCTGGGGACTGTTTGCTTTCCCTGAAGGTATTGTTTGGGAACCATGAATTCATCTCTTTTAAGCTACTTAAGATAGGATTCTAGTGCTCTAACTGATGTCCTGGCATTCAATTCGGGTTGCTAAGAAAATTGAAAAGAAGGAAAAATCTTTGCTAGCTATGCATCTGTTGGTGGATTGATAGCTAGAATATACAAAGAAATAAAAAACTTAACAAAAAAATCAAACCCAACCAATAAATGGGCCAATGAAATGAGTGATTATCAAATGATGAAGCACAAAGAGCCAGTATATATGAAACAGTGTCAACCTCACTAGTCATCAGGTAAATGGAAACTAAAACTACATTGAGCTTGGTTTCACCCCAGTTATTAAGAAAACAAGTCACAACAAATGCTACTGAAGCGGGCAAAAAGGGTCCTTACACACTACTGGTGGGAGTGCAAACTTGTACAGCCAACACAGAAATCAGTATGGAGGTTCATAAAAAAACAACTAAAAATAGCTCTACCACATGACTCAATCATCAGGTATTTACCCAAATAACTACAAAGCATATCACAATGATTCTTGAATATCCATGTTTATTGTAGCAGCATTCGTAGTAGCTCAGCTATGAAATTAATGTAGGTGTCCATCAACAGAGGAATGGATAAAGAAAATGGAACTTTTATGTATAAAGAAGAATGAAGTGATGTTGCTTGTAGAAAAATGGGTGCAACTGGAGATAAGCATATTAATCAAAACAGACCAGTCATAAATGACAAATATATATTTTTCTCATTTGTGGTCCCTAGATTTTATATAGATATGTAAAATTATGTATGTATACAGTACATAAAGGTAGAAGTTAAACTATTTTGGGGATTAAAGGAGACTATGGAGAAGGAGTAGGTATACATTTTTAAAAAGAAAAGTAAGGGAATTGGAAATGAATGCAGAGAAGTCTCCTTACTAGGGTTTAAAGACCACACCAGAATTTTAGCCAAAAGGAATATGTAAAAAAAATTGGAGCATGGGGCTAGAGAGATGGCTTAGTGGTTAAGGTGCTTTACTATGAAGCCTAAGGACCCATGTTCAACTCCTCAGATCCTACGTAAGCCAGACATCCAAGGTGATGTATGTGTAAGGTTGCACATGCGCACAAGGTGGCACACGTGTCTAGTGTTTGATTGCAGTGGCTGGCGGCTCTGGCATGGCAATTCTCTTTCTCTCTTTCTGAAAAAAAAAGGGGGGACTGGGGAAATGGCTTAGCAGTTAGGGTATTTGCCTGCAAAGCCTAAGGACCTGGGTTTGATTCCCCAGGACCCACGTAAGCCAGATGTACAAGGGGGCACATGAGTCTGGAGTTCATATGTAGTAGCTAGAAGCCTTGGCATGTCCATTCTCTTTTTCTCACTCATAAATAAATAAATAAAATATTTAAAAAATAAATAGATAAAATAAAGATGTATGCCACAATGTTTTGCTTAAAAAAAAAAAAAAACCCAGGCATGGTGGCACGCTCCTTTAATCCTAGAACTCGGGAGGCAGAGGTAGGTGGATCACTGTGAGTTTGAGGCCAGCCTAAGACTACATAGTGAATTTCAGGTCAGCCTGGGCTAAAGTGAAACTCCACCTCAAAAAACCCAAATAAATAAATAGCTAAATAAATAAAACAAAAACTGATGGAGCTTAATGATGTTAATCACTGAAAATTCCAGTGATGGGTCCTAGCTTTATGTTTCCCATTCACACCTTAGCAAGCCTCATTCCTTACTCATGTGATAGATCTTTGCACATACCATGGTTTGTATCTTAAATGTTCCCCACAGGCTTACCTAGTGAAGGCCTGGTCTTCAGCTGATGGTGCTATTGGGAAGTGGCAGAACCCATAGGAAGTAGGACCCAGCTAGAGAGCACACACTGGGGTGCGTCCTCAAAGGCACCTGGCTGTTCCATCTCCGCCTCTCTCGTTTTGCTCCCTAGCTTCCCTGAAGTAGCGGCCTTCTTCACCGAATGCTCTGTTCTCCATGATCCTGTCTTCTCAAGGGCCTCAAATCAGTTGGGCCCATCATGGACCAGAACCTCTGAAATGTTAGCCAAAGCAAATGTTTCTTCTTTAAAGTTGATTTTTCTGCACTTAGTGGTTAAGGTGCTTGCTTGCGAAGCCAAAGGACCCAGGTTCGATTCCCCAGGATCCACGTAAGCCAGATGAACGAGGGGCATATGCATCTGGAGTTTGTTTGCAGTGGCTAGAGGCCCTGGTGCACCCATTCTCTCTCTCTGCTTGCAAATAAGTAAATAAAATTAAATAAAATACTTTTAAAAAGTTGATTTTCCTCAGACATTTTATCATGGCAACAGAAAGTTGACTAACAGCACAATTAAGTACAATAATCAAGCACTCAGCATTTTGTGATGACCCATTTCTCCTGCTAAGCCAGTTTTTCTCCAGGCAAAACATCAGTTCTGCAGTTACCATGACTCTGAGTTCTTTTCTCAGCCTGACCACTCTTTCTAATCCCGCCTATCTGATCTCTCCGTCCCTCTCCTCTGAGATATCCAGAGTGCATGGCTCACTTTAGATAGGCTTTGAGCAGCCTTGGGACAGAATTTCTTTGCTTTAAATCAGTGTGTCCCAAACTTTGTCTTCCTTTCTTCACATCAGGGGCAAGTGGTAGGTGGTCAACTAGTTTCACAGATTGAAAGACTGCTGTTGGAAGACTTTTTATTACTGCATTTAGGAAATCCTACAGAATAATATCCTTCTTGCATAGTTCATAATATGTATTAAATAGTGTGGTAGTTTGAATTTATGGTCCCCAATATATTCAGAATTTTTTTTTAACAGTTTGTAATTTAGATCTGCAGCCACCTGGCTGGAGGAGGTGTCACTGTGAGTGGATTCTAGGGTCTACTGTGTGGTGGTGGATTTGGAATTCCAGTCTAGAGATATGCAAGGTGTCTGACCTTGCCTGGAGTTCCTAAGTGTGCTTGTTTGTGGTGCTGGCGATGGCTCAGGGCTTTCTTTCTGCTTGGACTTGTGAAGGCAGACCAGCTTCTTCTGCCACTACGGAACTTCCCTTGGATCTGTAAGCTTCAATAAACATCCCTTCCTCCATAGCTGTGCTGGATTTGGAAGTTCATCCCAGCAATGTGAGGCTGACTGCTACAAGTAGTAATGGATCTAAGTAGTCCTATTTTTCTTTCAATTAATTTAGTGTTTCCCGAACTGTTGCTCGCAGAACTATATATCAAGGCATCACTCATTGAACCCTGTAGTGTGCCACAAAGCTTTGAGTGGTTTGGCTCAACCTCTTGTATCACTTAAAACAATTTATTTTCTCCCTCCCTTCCTTCTTTCATACA
This sequence comes from Dipus sagitta, assembly GCA_036346955.1. NCBI lineage: Eukaryota > Metazoa > Chordata > Mammalia > Rodentia > Dipodidae > Dipus > Dipus sagitta. The sequence continues at coordinate 5,726,846 of CM070788.1, read as the reverse complement.
TCAATATAGTTTTAATAGTACATTCACTATCAATTAAAACAAATTTTTTAAACCCATTTCTCTTAAGTCATGTGCCAACTCTCCTACCCACTCCCTTTATTTGAGTGGTTGTAATTTGCCATTCATGACTTAATTGAAGCCATTCATAAAAATGAAACTTTATAAATATTAAATATTAATGTAGATATAGGTCTGAGGCCTATATACATTAGATATGAAACTCAATTAATTATTAATTATCCTAATCATAACAACATTCAGCTCATGAGGCTGAGGAGTTGGGCCAGTAAGTAAAATGCTTGCCCCATAAGCATAAGGACCTAAGTTTGATCCCCAAAGTCCAAATAAAAAAGCCAAGCCCGGTAGCACATGCTTATAATGCCAGCACTGGGAAGCAGATACAGGCAGATCCCTGGGCTCACTGGCTGGCCAGTCTAGCCTAACTGGTAAGCTCTATAAAAGGTGGAGGCACCTAAGGAACGACACCTGAGGTTGTCCCATGGTCTCCATATACACTTGCAGATATATGCACACAACAGACACACACACACACACACACACACACACACACACACACACACGATTCGACTCATGTTTCCATAGGTTAGAATGAAATGCTTCTCAAGTGCTCTCCTGCAATCAAAACCACTACAGAGTTATATCCTCAACCTAGAATAACTGTTTCCAAGTAGGAGATGAACTTGATAGAATGGATGAATTAATTAATTTTGGGTTTGTATGCGTGGTGTATGTGTGTACATGTGCATATGTGTGCACATATGTGCATACATGTGGTGTATGTGTGTAGCTGTGCACATGTGTGCATATATGTGCATGTGGAGGTCAGTCAGTGGTTGATATATATCTTCCCAAATCACTCTCTATCACATCATTTTTCTAGAGTGTCTCACTGAATTAGGAGTTCACCAATTAGCTAGACTAACTGGCGAGCAAGCCCAAGGGAACCCTCCTGTCTTTGGCTCCCAGTGCTGAGATTCTAGGCAGGCAGCACTGTGCTCAGTTTTGTATGTGGTGCTGGAAATCCTAACTCAAGTCCTCATGCCTGTGCAGCCAGCACTTCCCTGACTGAGCCATCTCCCCTCCTCTGATCCAGAAGTTTGGAAACAGAGGGGAGCTTTGAAGGGTGGATAGGATTAAAGTAAGTAGAGGAGATCAGAGAGGGGACTGTGGAAAGGTTGGTGAGAGCATGTACATGAATAATGGATTGTAGGCTTGTATAGACATGCTGGGGAAGGTCATGACAAATTCAATAAGCATTTATCTAGAACTTATGGTTGTGAGTCTATGTTCAGGGAGCTGGTTGGAAGGAGATTGAGTGGGATGGATACATAGATAATAATTTAGCTTTATAAATAACACATAAATGATGCATATGGCATAATATAAAAGGAAGGAGTAAAGTAGCACAAAAGAACATTTTTTACTTTGAGACTTGGGGAAGGCTTAACAATAGAGGTGAAGTTTACCATGAAGACTGAGCACAGCTCTGCCAGATAGGGATAGAGGGCTTCAGAATTAAAAACATTGACAACAGAATAGGTTTAAATGATGAGTACATTATGACCAAGGGAAAATAAGGTAGATATATGTAATCATTGGCATAATATGAGGACATGCCATTAAAAAATCATGTTTAGGAAGATTGTCTGCACTGCTATGTTGGCAGTATTATAGGAAATAAACAGGTGGCAAGAGGGTCTCAAACCAGGTGCAAGGGATGAGAAGCTGGGCTGGAATTGTAGTCATTTAGATGGCAAAGTAAGAGCAAAGGTGAATGTTTTCCAAAAGAAAAAAGGGAAAAAGAAATAGCAGAGCATCGTGCTATTGAAATTAGGAGTAGTGAGAAGGGAGAGAATAAACATACTTGTAAAGTTTTCAGTGTGTGAGGCTGGAAGAGGCACAATGCAAGGAGTGTTGAGCAATGAATCCAATCATGGGGAGAAGGTTTCTGCTAAGAAATAAGTCCAGTCACTCCCTGGGGGTTCTCTCCACAAGTGGGTGACAATCTTCAAATTAAACTCTAAGTGTTTAGAGTTGGCCTAGGACCCACTATGATTTTTGTTCTATTTCAGATATTTCTTAGCATGGTGAGATTAGGTCATGGCATTTTTATGAGCCAGTCTCACGTTACATTTTTGTGTGCTTGTTGGGCATAGGGCAGTGCAGGAAATAATCTAGTGCATGCTGCCCTGGAGCCAAATGGCTCAAGGAGACTTTTGCTTTCCCACTGTGGGACTTTTCAAATGTTCATTATGGCTTCCACTCTGGGGGTGAAGCATGGCTAAGACAAGTCCATGTAGATCTCTAGAACCTACCCATTGGCTTCTTTTTACTCTTACCACAATTCTGTGGCATCAGTTGGTTAAAGAAATAGCTGAGGGGCTGGAGAGATGGCTTAGTGGTTAAGGTGTTTGCCTGCAAAGCCAAAGGATCCTGGTTCGACTCTCCAGGATCCATGTAAGGCAGATGCACAAGGGGACACATGCATCTGGAGTTCATTTGCAATGGCTGGAGGCCCTGGCATGCCCATTCTCTCTCGTTCCCTCTTTCTCTCTCTCAAATAAATAAATAAAATATGTTAAAAAAAAGAAATAGCTGAGATAACAGCAACTCATTGGCACACTGATGTATTTATTGCTTCTTTCATCCAGGGATGTTCAACTGTTAATTTATTATTGACCCTTATAGCTAAAACTTAGCTCTTACTTCTTCCAAGTCTTTCCTTGTTTCCATCTTCCTGAGAGTCTTATATCCATTTTCAGTCTGTTTCCCAATGGCTGCTGCTTCCTTGATGAGAGCCTTCCATATGGAAGCCTGCACGGTGAGCTATGGGATGGGGACAGCCATCTGCTACCAATAGCTTCCTACCTGACACTGCTCCTCACTTCTCCCCTCCTACATATGCCTGAGGTCTTCAAGAACCATCAATTCTGGGACTGGACTGCCAAGGAAGTCCTGAACAGGGGGAAGCTGGAGCAGGAGCTTCATAAGTTTGGGGCCAACCTGGGTTTCATGGCAAGAGCTTGTCTCAAAGCCAACAACAAAATGGAATTTCTTGTGTCTGCCCTTCCAAAGTTAACTAAAGCCAAGAAGTTATGAAGAAATAGTTTTTCTGCATGGTTGCCTGACACTAACCGAATGTCTTCTAACCTTTACTCCTGCTTGGATTCTGTTTATGATATTTGTTTCAGACACAGTCATATTTCACTTCAAGATTAAGGTGTTTAAATGGAGTGGGGAACTATAACCATTGTGTATGTGTGTGTGTGTGTGTGTGCAGACACACACCACAGTGTTTATGTGGAAGTCGGGCAACAACTTGGGGTGTTGGTCCTTGCTTTCTACCTGGTTTGTTGTGTTTATGCCAGGCTAGCTGGCCTATAATCTCCTGGGGATTCTCCTGTGTCCATCTCCCCACTCACCATAGGCACCTTGGATCACAGATACTTGCTGCTGTGTGTATTTGGATGACAGAGATCAGAGTTCAATTCCTTATGCTTGTTCCATAAGTGCTTTACTCACTGAGCCCTCTCCCCAGCCCAGAAACAAGGATAATTCTAGAGACACTTGTGAATCTCCCTTTGACTATCAGAGTATTGAAACAAGGTCTGCTAAGGAATTAAAATTTCCTCAGGAATCTAATATTGGGAGAACAGGAAAACTGAAGCCTGGTGCTAGCCAGAGGAGGAACTTGTCTCCCAGAATGAGATTTTACGCAGCACTGACAACTTGTAGGAGAGTCTGGAGCCCAGCCAGTCAAGAGCGGGACAAAACCGTGTATGGGAATGCTTAATAATGCATACTCATTGCCCTCTCTTTAAACCTGAACCTCATGTTAGGACTGTGAAGGGGGACTTGGGAATGTTTCTGGACTGCTTTGTATTTTTGTTTGCCCCCAATGTGACCACATTGAATAAATGTGCTTTTAGTGATTAATTGTGCCTTTAAATGTATTCTTGAGAATAGTGATTGAGCCTGGAATTTTAGGGCTTCCAGGGCCTATACTCTGACCTTAATAATGTCAGTAATCCAAGCTGGTTCCATTTATCATCTCTTGTGACCAATAACGTAATAAAAATGGATGTGCAAGTACTATGTGGTATTTTTCTTTTAAGTCATTTAGGTATATGACCAGGATTGGTATAGCTGGGTCATATGGTAGGCTTTGTGTGTGTGTGTGTGTGTGTGTGTGTGTGTGTGTTTTGAGAAGCTTCATAGTGGTTACACAAATTTACATTCTCACCAGGATCGTATAAATGTTTCTCTTTTCCCATATCCTTTATGTCCATTTATTTTCTTAATTATATACATTTGTAGCAGTTAATTTATTGCTAGGACAAAACACCCAACCAGAATCAGCTTATGGGAGGAAAGTGTTGCTTTTAGTTTACAGTCTTATCATGGTGGGAAAGCATGGTAAGAACAGGAAGCTAGCTCACATCATCACATAAAGCAAGGAGGAAGCAGCAAGACTGAGCTAGCTAGCACTGGCAAGAGGGGGCTGGATTATAAAATTCCAGGGCCCTTCCCCAGTGGCACACCTCCTCCAGGAAGGCTCCACCTCCCAAGGGCTCCACCATCTGGGAATCAAAGTATGAGGCTTAATCACAAACACATGGGGGCATGGGGAACATTTTACATTCAAACAATCACAACATTTCTTCAAAAGTTTGTATTTTTGAGGCAAGCCCAACACACTGGCCTTTTTTTTTTTTTAATGTAAAAGAGCAAGAGTGGGAGAGAGGAGTGGGGGAAATTGGTGCACCAGGGCCTCTAGCCACCTAGTGTGCATGTGCGACCTTGTGAATTTGCATCACCTTGTGTCTGGTTTACATGGGACCTCGAGATTCAAACATGGGTTCTTAGGCTTTTCAGGCAAGCACCTTAACTGCCAAGCCATCTCTTCAGCCCTTCTTCAAGATTTTTATCATGAAATAATGTTGAACTTTGTCAAAAAAGCCTTTTTATACATTTATTATAATGATCATGTGATTTTTATCCTTAAGTCTATTTATGTAGTGCATTATTCATACATTTGTGTATATTGAACCATCCTTGTATTCCTGGAATAAAACACACTTGGCTAGTGTGTGTTTTCTTTCTTTCTTTCTTTTTTTTTTTAAAGAGATTTTATTTTATTAAAGAGAGAGGGACAATGGGTGTGTCAGGGCTTCCAGCCACTGCAAACAAACTCTAGACATGCCGGGTTCTCCGGCAGGTAGGGCTGTAGGAGAGCCGGTCCTGCCAGTCTCTCCTTGGGGCTGAGCGGGATGGTGAGTATCGAAGACCCAGACCCCCTCCTAGTCACCGGAGAGAAACCACACTGAGTCAGGAGACTTGTTAAAGCAGGATCTCACTTTATTGTAACAGGCAAGTGTTTATATAGCATTGAGAAGGAAGGCGGGGATCTCAGGAAAGGATGAGGTGTAAGGGCCAATAGCATATCGCGACTTTTGAAATGATTGGTTCTAAGTGTGCATGGGAACTCTAACTCTTTTGCAGAAGTAGCAGGCCAGAGGCAATTTGGTGCCCTGCTGAGTAGACAGGTTGCCAAACTTTAGCTAGGCTCAGGAAGTTCCACTAGGCCCTGCGTCCGGGCCTCTCAAGGCCCAACACAGACACATGTGCCACCATGTGCATCTGGCTTATGTGGGACCTGGAGAATCAAACCTGGGTCCTTAGGCTTTGCAGGCATGTGCCTTAGCCATTAAGCCATCTCTCCAGCCCCAGTGTGTATTTTCTTAATGTTCTGTATTCAGTTTGCAAGAATTTTATCAATCTTTTTGTGCCTATGTTCATTAGGAAAATTGGTCTATAGTTTTTTGGTTTTTTTTTAGTTGTATCTTTATCTGGCTTTGGTATCAGAGTATTTCTGGCATCATGGAATGAGTCTTGGAGTGTTCCTTCCTTTTATGTTTTGTGGAACAAGTTGAGGAGCACTAGCATGTATAAATCTTGCTTAAAGATTTGGTAGAGTTTGACTTCTTAGAATTTCTTTGTTGGAAGACTTTTTATTACTGCATCATTCTTCTTGATTGTTATGAATCTAAATTGCCTATATCATATTGTTTTAATTTGTTAGGTCATATGCATTTAGAATTTTTTAAGCTTTTTCTAGATTTCCTAGTTTATTTGTAATAGAAGGTCACAACTTTGAAAGTGAACAGGCAAGATGCAAATAGGTACTGTGCCATTACAGGACCTACATTATGGGGCAATCCTATTAATCTAGAGCTTCATATATCTCCTCCTGGGAATACATTACTGGTGTAAAGCCCTCTGTTTTTCCTCCTTTTCTGTGATATTTTGAATGTAAAATGTCCTCCATAATGTTATATGTTTGTGACTAGCCTTATACTCAATACCTAGTTGGTGGAGCCTTTGGGAGGTGGAGCCTTGCTGGAGGAGGTGTGTGATTGCTGGTAGACCTTGGAGTATTATAGTCCAGTCCCATTTGTCATAGCAAGCTTACTTTCTCTCTGTAATATGTGGAATTGTGGTGCCTGGAAATGTGTTTGCTCTGGTCATACTTTCTCAATTTTGATGAAACTTCCCCTTGAAACTGTAACTCAGAAATAAACCCTTTCTTTCCATAAACTGCTTCTAGTCAGGTGTTTTGTCTCAGCAGTAAGGACATAACTGCTCCACTACCCCTTGGATTTCTGTTGGTGAACAATGAACATGGCAGTTTTGTTTTCAACCTTGACATCTGAGACATGGGCTAAATGTCCTCCAATAACAGATGTCACAGTTTGGGAGTCTCCCTGGTAATCCTTACCCATTGCACCTCAGTGAAACTCCCTGAATTAGTTGCTTTGCTCATTGTTGAACAAACACTTGACCAGAAGCAACTTAGGGATGGAAAGGGTTGATTTTCCAGGATATACTTTCCATTGTGGCAGGGATAGCATGGCAGTGGGAGTAGCAGCTTGGCTGGCCACATTTTGTCTGTGGTTTTAGACTCACATGCTTGAATTTGATCAGCATTGGGGTCTTATGCTATGCTGGGATCACTTTAATTCATATGTGATTGAAAAAAGCAGAATAGCAATGGGGTAAGTGTGACATGTGGTGGAATAACTTCCTATACTGGGCTTCTCACTGATCCTCCTTTATGCTGTCTCTCCCGGCACCCACTTATTAAATCAAATTTTGTGGCAGGCATTTGTAATCCTAGCCACCCTTATGGATGAGAAGGGAGGGAGGTGGATATAGGAGAATTGGTTAGAAGCTTGGGAGCTCTTTAGTCTGGTGAATAAGGACAGACCCTGCCTCAAAGAGGTTTCCACCTCTTCCTTCCAGTGAGTAGTGACACCTGAAAGTTGTCCACTGACATCTACACATGTGCTGCGGCACATGCACTCATACACATGCACACACACACACTAAAGAGTTGTCACAATGACAGCAATAGTTAACCATGGTTGTGCAAAGATGCTGTGCTGAATACCCGCATTGTATCATTGAGATATTAACAATGCTTCATCGTGCAACATGATGGAGCAGGCATTATTAATATCCTCATCCTTGTGTTAACAGCAGAGGAGACTGAGGCCTAGAGAAGCTAAGTAGTTTGCCCACCCTTGCATGGCAATCCAGTGTCATGGCTTGGATATGAACTTGGATTTAACTCACCCAGAGTCTGTCTCCTGGTTTATGTGACATAATTAATATTTAAATATCAAAGGAAAGTCTCCTGTGCACCCAACTCCCCTGAGATTGGGTCCAATCAGATCCATATCCCCATCCTCCCTAACTTCACATCTGGAACAGGGTGGCTGGCCTATTGTCTCATTTTCCAGAAGGACTGATTCTCATTGCTTCTATAGGGACTGTGACATTGGGAGCATGTTTTATGAAGGTGAAGAGATGGCTTCTCAAAGCACCAGCCTCTCCAGATGGGGTGGCTGCTTTAAATCCTTCAGCCACAGCATCCAGGTCATAAAATGGGAGGGCTGCAATTTCCTCTCGCTAGCAGCATAAGGAATTGATGGAGGAAGGGACAGTCTTACAGACATGGACTCCTCACTCAGCAGGGCTGGGACATTTCAGTGGCTATGTGGTAGTTGGGATTGAAATGGCATTTCCATGTCTGGAATCAGAAACTTGGCAGACGACACACAAAAGAAAATAGCAACCACTAGCACCCCTTCATAGTTTCATAATTTACAGTACATTGTGCTTTATTCGCTCGACCTCTATTGCCTGATTCTTTCTCAGATTTCCTGAGTCAACATTTGTAAATCTCTTTGACCCTAACTCTTTAATCAAGGGTAAAGAGCTAATCCAGAAAGTTGTCAAATTATTTTGGTCTTTTTGTCTTTGAAGGAGCCCTAGATTAGGAGTGAGATTTTGAGTATTCTTTGAGAATTCTGAGCATTAGTTCTCTCATCTGTAAAAAGGTACTAATGCTGAACTCATCTATCTAGTGCACAAGATACCACAGCAAATGGGATGCACATAAGTAAATGTTGGAAAGTCCTAAAACCATGTAAAATAAAGAACTTCTGACAGCTACTGATTTCATACATTCATGAAGATTCATATTTGTGCAATGTAAATATTTCACAATCTACTACTAAAATTTAACATCCTGCTTCTGATTTCCAATAGCAACTGTGATCTCTAACATTCATTTAGCAATCAGTCATATGATGCTTCATGATATCTCAACTGTTATCTCAATTTTTATCTTCATTTATTGTTTCATGTGATAGGAATTCTTTCTTTTCTAATTATATTGTAAATGCCATCCTGGTGGAAACTGAATCTTAAAAAGTTTTATATCCCATCCAGTGTGGCCTGTGATTTGCCAGGGTAAAACATTCTTTGAGGGTGGCAGCTGTGCCACATTTCCCTTTCTTGGCAAGGATTTTTCAGAGCAAATGTCACTGGAGTTCATTTCAAACATTGTTTCCCAACATCCTCCCAAATGATTTTACATTGACTTTCAATAAAGGCCACTGGGCAGTAAGTAGATAGGAACAGAACAGATACTAGAGAAAGAACCATGTAGAATTTATTATGCAGCTGTTTCAAAAATGTGATGAGTTATATATGTAGATCTCTAAATAAATAAATAAATGAATGAAAGCTAGAGTCATACTATTCTGGTGTTGGAATTACTACAAAACCAACAAGCAAACCAACCAATCAACTTTATACTTTATTGCAGACTTGTGAAATGAAGTCTGCAGCGATTGAGGAGTGTTTTCTTAATGATTTCTAGTTTCATGCTTGTAACTCAGTTGTCCTCCAAGTGTTGTGTTGATCTAAGCCACATATACATATATATACTATATAGATATACAACATATATCTCTCTGTATGTAGTGTGTATACACACATCCATTATGTCTACTTTTTTAAAACCTAAGCTCAGGACTTTATACACTTCCCTCTTTTGTCCTATTGGAGAATTTTATATCTTGGTGAGGTTTTTTTCAGAACCTTTGTTTTCTATGGCTTGTGGCAGTTGAAGTGATTTATAAAGTTCTGGAGGAAAAGTGATTCAGGACTACTGAAGGCATCTACTTCCATCTTCTCTGTCACTTATGGTGGCTTCCTCCTCACTTGCTGATGAAGCCCAAGCTTTTACTGATTAACAATTTTGTATCTGCTCTATATCTTGCACAAAACTTTCCTTCATAGATTTTGTTCATGTGCCTCCTCTTCTGTTTTAACAACTTCTACATCCTTGTGAGCACAGTAAAGAATTTACTTTGGAAAATCACAATGGTCAAGTTTGCCTTCATGATCCCGTAGCTGCACCTTCCTCTGTCTCTTCCTTCTCTGGTGGCATGGGACGCACACCTTTCAGGTAGCCTTTGATCTCCTAGAGTCTTTTTTAAAAAAAATTTACTTGATGATTTTAGACTTCCGGCCAAGATGGCAACTGCCTAACTGTGCCACATATCCCCGGGAAAGAAAGGCAAGACATTAAGGGTTCACTGGATCTTTTAGGGGAGAGCAATCTCCAATAGATTGCCAGTGGGAGGGCACAGAGGGGAAAAAACAGGGAATCGATGATTCCCTCATGTGCGGGTAGCACACCCCTCCCCCCAAGCAGCCTCTGTACCACAGTCCCAGCTTCAGGAAACTCCCGCACTTACTGTAGGAAAAGGGTTCCAGGCCAACATAGTTCCACTTGCCTCACTGCACAGGGGCAATAGCCCTGCTACCCCTGCCCACGAGTGACCTTGGCCAGGCTACGCCTGCTGGCCCATTGGAGCTCAGGCTCCTTTGATCAATTTGCCTGCCAAATGTTCACCGCCCTGCTGGGGAAAGCTTAGCAGGCTCCGCCCATCTGCTCACTTACTGCTCCAGCCGCTGCACATTCACACGTAAGCCCAGGCCCATTGCAACTCCCCACGCAAGCTCAGACTGTCTCTGTCTGTCGCTTGTGCTAGCTCAGGTGCCAGCCCCTCCCTGTCTGCCACTCCAGCCGACCACCATTGTCCTGTTGCAGGTGAGCTCAGACTGCTTCTGGGTCCCAGTGTTCCACCACACCAGAGTTTGGGCTGCTTCTGTGCTTGGTGCCTCAGTGTCCCTCCTAGCGTGAGCACAGGAAGCTTTGGCGCATTACCACGTGAGAGCTCAGGCAACTTTGGTGCCCCTGCCAGGTAGGAGCTTAGGCGGCTTTGGCAAGTGACAGCCAAAGCCCAGGCTGCTTGGCAACTGCCGCAGTCTACCTCAGATTCCCATTGTGCTTGAGCCCAGGCTGATCCACCCACCTACTTGACCATACACTGCGATGGGCAGACCACAGCACAAAAGAAATAACATAAAAAATTAAATGCAAGAAAATCCAGTTAGATCACCCAGTTCTACAATGAACATCTCTAATCAAAACATAGAAGGGTCATTAGGATCAGAACACCAAAATGAAGCTATGAGCAATGCAACCCTGACCAACCTACTGGTAGAACTTGAAGAAAAGCAGCAAAGGACCAATAATCATGTGGATGCTGCATCACTAGACTAGACCTAATAGATAAGAAAACGGAAGGAGTTCAAAGACAGTTAAGAGATATGAGGGAGAGTGAAAAAAAGAGGACCTCAAAAATCAGCTGGCAATGCTAAATTAAGACATAAAGAAAGGCAAGGATGAATTCCAAGAAGCACCAAGAAAATCAGAAGATGATGTGAAAAGGGAGCTTGACAGAGGGATGGAAATTATACATAGAAAAATAATAGAAAATGCAAACTTAATTGAACAAGTCCACAACTCTCTAGAAGCTCTCAAGAGTAGAGTCAGCCATATGGAGGATAGAAACTCTGATCTGGAAGACAAGATGGAAGAAACAGTTCGAGAGTCCAAAAATTTCAGTAAGTTCAAAAGTTTCTGTGAACAGAACATGAGGGAATTGTGGGATACACTTAAACGTCCTAATATCAGGATCACTGGAATACCAGAAGGAGAAGAAATTCAGACCAAAGTCATGGAGAACTTATTTAACAAAATAATTGAAGAAAACTTCCCCAGTCTCTTAAAAGAAAGGCCCATCAAGATACAAGAAGCCAACAGAACTCAAAACAGACTGGACCAAAGGAGAAACTCTACAAGACACATTGTCATTAAGACTCTAAACATTGACACCAAAGAGAAAAATCCTAAAAGCAGCTAGGGAAAAACAGCACACCACTTTTAAAGGTAACCCCATCAGAATTACTCCAGACTTCTCAATGGAAACCCTGAAAGCTAGAAGGTCCTGGAATGAAACACTGCAAAGTCTAAGAACCTATGGCTTCCAACCCAAACTACTCTACCCAGCAAAAGTATCCCTCATAATACATGGTGAAAGAAAAACTTTCCATGACAAAACTCAGCTTTACAATTATATGAACACAAAACCAAACCTACAGAGAGTATTTCAGGAAATTTTTCACAGAGAAGAAACAAATAATCAACCTCAAATGCCTACAAGAAAAAGATCACAATAACCAAACTCAGAGTAGGCACAAAAAATTTCAAAGTCCATGAAAACACCAAACCACATATGCCATCACAATATGGCAGGAATCAAATAAAATCTCACAGTCATTACCCTAAATATTAATGGCCTTAATTCACCCATCAAGAGACACAAGCTAACAGGATGCATCAAAGAATTAGACCCCTCAATCTGTTGTCTTCAAGAGACCCACCTCACCACTAAAGACAGAAACATCCTCAGGGTGAAAGGGTGGAAAACAATATTCCAAGCAAACAGGAATAAGAAACAAGCAGGCATAGCTATATTAATATCTGATAAAATAGACTTCAAACCAAAAATAATAAAAAAGACAAAGAAGGCCACTTCCTACTTATCAAGAGGATATTACAATCATAAATCTGTATGCACCAAACACAGGGGCACCACAGTTCATAAACCAAAACTTACTTGACAATAAAACAGAAATAAGCACCAACACCATCATAGTTGGGGACTTCAATACACCATTATCAGTAATAGAGATATCATCCAAACAGAAACTCAACAGGGAAGTAAGAGAGCTCAACAAATCCATAGATCACTTAGACCTAATGGACATCTACAGAACTTTCCATCCCAAATCCACAGACTACACATTCTTCTCAGCAGCCCATGGAACATTCTCTAAAATAGACCATATACTGGGTCACAAAGCCTGCCTCCACATATTTAGGAAGATTGACATAATTCCCTGCATGATATCAGATCACAATGCTATATTGCTAGAAATTAACAAAAAAAGACCCACCAAGAATTCCAGTGGCACCTGGAAACTGAACAGCACACTTTTAAACAATAAATGTATAGTGGACAAAATAAAAAATGAAATTTCAAAATTTCTAGAAATGAATGACAATGAGAACACATCATACCAAAACTTATGGGACACAATGAAGGTGGTCCTCAGGGGAAAATTCATAGCACTCAAAGCCTTCATAAAAAAGACAGAGAGATCCCAAATCTACCTAACCATCCACCTAAAGGCACTGGAAAAGCAAGAAAAATCCAACCCAAAGAGCTCCAGAAGGAAAGAAATAATTAAAATAAGAGCAGAAATTAATGAATTGGAAATTAAGAAAACAATTAAGACAGTTGACAAAACAAAGAGCTGGTTCTTTGAAAAAATAAACAAGATTGACAAACCCCTAGCCAATTTGATCAAGCAAAAAAAAAAAAAAAGAAGAGATGCTTCAAATTAACAAAATTCAAAATGAAAAAGGAGAGATCACAACAAACATAAGTGAAATTGGGAGAATCATCAGGACTTATTTCAAAAACCTCTACTCCACAAAACTGGATAATGTGGAGGAGATGGATAAATTCCTGGATGCATGCTATCTATCAAAGCTAAATTCACAGCAGATTAATCTCCTAAACAAACCTATCACACTCATTGAGATTGAAAAATAATAAAAAAAAACCTCTCTAAAAAGAAGAGTCCTGGACCAGATGGCTTCTCAGCTGAATTCTATTATACCTTCATGGAAGAACTTAAACCAATCTTCCTCAAACTGTTCCATACACTTGGAGAACAGGGTAAGCTACCCAACTCCTTTTATGAAGCTAGTATCACCCTAATTCCAAAACCAGGCAGAGATGCCACAAGGAAAGAAAACTACCGGCCTATTTCCCTGATGAAGTTAGATGCAAAGATCCTAAACATTCATCCCAGGAACACAGGGGTGGTTCAACATATGGAAATCTGCCAATGTAATATACCACATAAACAAGGTTAAACACAAAAACCACATGATCATTTCGATAGATGCAGAAAAGGCCTTTGACAAGATACAACATCACTTCATGATCAAAACATTGGAGAGAATTGGCACGATTGGTTCATATCTTAGCATAATAAAGGCAATATACAAAGCTCCGAAGGCCCAAATAATACTTAATGGAGAGAGACTGGAGGAATTCCCATTAAGATCAGGAACAAGACAGGGTTGTCCACTCTCACCTCTGCTTTTCAATATAGTACTGGAAGTCCTAGCTCAAGCAATAAGACAGGAGAAGGAAATAAAAGGGATACAATTTGGAAAGGAAGAAGTTAGGTTAGCTCTATTCACTGATGACATGACTGTATATGTAAGGGATCTGAGAGACTCCATCCCAAAACTCCTGAAGGTGATTAACTCCTATAGCAAAGTAGCAGGATACAAAATCAAATCACAAAAATCAGTTGCCTTTCTATAGGCAAATGACAAAGATACAGAGAAAGACATAAGGGACATGGTTCCATTTTCAATAGCAACAACAACAAAAACAACAACAAAAATACCTTGGAATAACGCTAACCAAGGAAGTGAAAGATCTATACAACGAAAACATAAAAACACTCAAAAAAGAAATTGAGGAGGACTTGAGAAAATGGAAAGACCTCCCATGCTCCTGGATAGGCAGAATTAACATTGTGAAGATGACAATCCTACCAAAGGCAATATACAGATTTAATGCAATTCCAATTAAAATCCCAACAGTGTTCTTCACAGAGATAGAAAAAATGATCTCAAATTTATATGGAAAGGCAGAAGGCGTCACATATACAAACATATCCTCAGCAACAGAAATACCTCTGGAGGCATCACCATACCTGATCTAAAGCTATATTACAAAGCCATAGTAATAAAAACAGCATGGTACTGGCATAAAAACAGGAGTATAGACCAATGGAATAGACTTGAGGACCCAGACTTTGGGTCAAGCAATTATAGCTACTTGATATTTGACAAAGGCCCTAACAATATAGGCTGGAAAAAAGACAGCATCTTCAACAAATGGTGCTGGACAAACTGGATAAGCATATGCAGGAAACTGAAACTTGATCCATACATTTTGCCATGCACTACACTCAAGTCCAAATGGATCAAAGACCTCAATATAAGACCAGAAACTCGAATACTACTGGAAGAAAATTTAGGAAGTACTTTACATGATATAGGAATGGAAAAAGACTTCCTGAACAAAACCCCAGTAGCTCATGATCTTAAACAGTCACTCAACCAATGGGATCACATGAAGCTGAAGAGTTTCTTTACAGACAAGCACACAATAAGCAAAGCCAATAGATTACCCACAGAATGGGAGAAAATATCTGCTGGTTATCCAACTGGCAGAGGCCTAATTTCTAGAATCTTCAAAGAACTCAAAAATCTAAACTGTAAAAAGTCAAACACCCCACTCACAAAATGGGGCAAAGAGCTAAACAGGCAGTTCACAGAGGAAGAAATACAAATTGCAAACACACACTTAAGAAAATGTTCATCATTCCTAATCATCAGGGAAATGCAAATTAAAACAACAATGAGATTCCACCTTACCCCAGTAAGGATAGCAAACATCAAAAAATCAAATGAAAATAAATGCTGGTGTGGATGTGGAGAAGTAGGAACACTCATCCACAGTTGGTGGGAATGTAAGATGGTACAACCACTTTGGAAAGCAATATGGAGACTCATGAAAAAGCTGACTATAGAGATACCAACAGACCCAGTTATTCCCTTACTGGGCATTTACCCTAAAACCTTCAAACCACAGGCCAGAGAGGTTTGTTCAACCATGTTTGTAGCAGCTCAATTCATAATAACTAAGAGCTGGAATCAACCCATATGTCCATCACTAGAAGAATGGATAACTAAGATGTGGTATATCTACACAGTGGAATTCTATACAGTAAGAAAAAATGACACAATGAAATTTGAGGAAAAATGGTTGAACCTGGAACAGATCATTCTCAGTGAACTTACCCAATCACAGAAAAAAAATCGCCACATAGTCTCACTCATCTATAGCACCTATCCTGAATCTACCCAAGATAACTTACATACCCAGCAAGCATCTCGTGGACTAGACAATAGGATGGGTGTGGAGGGAGGGAAGGGCAATGGGGGGGGGACTCAAATCTAGACCCAAATGGCAATGGTACCATAAAATTCTACATCCTAAAAGGCAGACCAAATGGCTGAACCTTCACTAGGCCCTTAGAGGGAAAACCTGAGCCACAAGACACTGGAGAGGGTATGATAAAGACTGACCTTTATCTTCTACAGCTTCTCCCTCTTTCTCTGTCTATCCTCTCTAACTCTTTTATATTAGTTACCTTTTTCTTCCTTTTCTTAGTGGGCACTGACCTGTAACTCCCAGTACCAGCATGTGGTTATCATCCACAATGAGCTTTTGATCAGAGACCTGCAAGTTTTCCTAAAAGAAAGACAGATTTCTGTCCGAGTACTTGGTGACCCACTAAAGTTAGTGGTAAGACCCTACTGCTGAAGACACCTTATGTGGTTGACTTGTAAAATGGAATGGCATGGCTGGAAGCTGGAAGAGAGTCAGTCCCCAGACAGTCAGCACGTCTAGTGCCAGAAGGTGCTACATGGGCAACTGGGGGAAAATGACCAATATCTGTCCAAGCAACTCATGGTCTAACCTACTTAGCAGCAAATAACCTGTTGTGATGCTCACACAAGTGCAATAGTGGCACACAGCCACGGTGGGAAACCAACTGCTCTTGATTCACCTAACTGATCCCCTCAGTGGTATGGTACCCACAGCTGGATCTGGTAAACAAGTCAGAACCATATCCAAACATAAGCCCACTCTCCAATATCAAGCTACCATCAATCATGGGCTACAAGAGGGCCTACACTTATTAAATTCTCTATAAAAAAGTAAGGGTCATTTCATTTGTCTGGTGCTAACTTACTCTCCGTTGGAGAATCTGCTTCTCTTTTCCAGATAGATGTAGATCCTAAGGAGAGAGCCACCCCATCATACTTCAAAAGGGCCCTGGCTGAAACTAAGAACAATTGGTGAAACAAGCAAGGGGGCTATTTTCTCAGTGAACCAGGTACCAGCACAGGGATGAAGGAGATCAATACAGAGAAAAAGCAACTCCTACCAAATCAGAGATCCAGAGACCCAGAGGCCCCCAATACCTTATCACTGAAGTAGACCAAAAATGAACCCAACATGGCTCAGGGAAATTTTGTGGAAGAGGGGTTGGAAAGAATGTCAGAGCCACATGTTGGGTCATGATATGCAGAGACATTTATCCTACCCATAACTGTGGGCTAACTCCAGAATGCATAACCCATATACCTCAACAAGGAGGGGCCAGGGGGAGGGGTAGGACATGGATGAGCCTAACAATGGTACCAAATTGACTGTATTCGCTGAGTACAAAACTAAGTAATAAAAAAAAAAAAAGAAATTTATCAGAGACGGGGGAGGGGGGGAAGGAAGATTATACAGAGAGAATGGTTGTACCAGGGCCTACAGACACTGGAAACGAACTCCAGATGCATGAACCACATTGTGCATCTGGCTTATGTGGGTTCTGGGGAATGGAACCTAGGTTCTTTGGCTTTGGAGGCAAGTGCCTTAATCACTAAGCCATCTCTCCTACAGTCTTTAAACATCACAAATTATGGGATAGGATGCTTTTCTTGTAACATCTGTTCTCAGCTAGTATCATGGAGAAAGAGATCACTACTGGCAAAATCAGGTCCTCTCAGGAGAAATGAAAACAGGGTAATACACCATTATGTTCCAACTTGTTAGATAATCAAATGACTCCTGACCTCACAGACAAGGTGAAAAGAATATAATGATATAAAAAAATCAGAAAGCAATGTATTTTGAGAAAGAAAGAGTTTCAAAATATGTGCCAAGAACTGCACAAATGAAATCAAGAGCACCATTAAGGGAGAAAGCAGGGAGAGGAGTGGTGTCTTGGAGAGCACACATGTCAGGGAGCTATGTAGCTACTGTGAGAGGCATTCTGAGAGGAAAGTCTAAAATATCAGAAAAAAGTAGAATGTTGGGTACATTCTGGTATTACATTGTGAATTTCTGTCCTAGAAAATGAGGGAAATGGTTAGGTAATGGCCACTCTAAACTTTCAATTTTATTTTTTATCAGAGTGGGGAGAAGGGAGAGAGAATTGGTGTGCCAGAACCCCCAGCAGCTGTAATCTAACTCCAGACATGTGCACCACCTTGTGCCATGTGTGATCTTGTGCGTGTGCATCACCTTATGTGTCTGGCTTACTTGGGACCTGGAGATTTGAACATGGGTCGTTAGGCTTCACAGGCAAGCACCTTAACCACTACGCAATCTCTCCAGCCCTAATCTTATTTTTAAGTGTATTTTATTTTGAAAAAATATTAGAAATGCTGAGTATAATCTAAGAAAAATGGATAACTACCTCCAGAATAAAAAAAGTTACTGCTTTGATGCCCTTCTATAAGTTCTCTGAAGTAAAAGTTGAAATATCTTCAGAATTCCTGCTTCAGTTCTGAGTCCCTTCTTCCTTTCCCAGAGGCTCTTATTGTTTTCAATTCAGGGACATCCTTACAGTAAATAGACAGGAGGTTTATCAATAAGGAAGAACAGATTGGCCAATGAGGAAATGTCAGAAACTTTGGGAGGAGTCTTGGGTAAGATCCATGCATGGAAAATGGCATGTTCCTTGATTTAATGAAGCAAATACTATAGGAAATCATATGTAAATCAGGGCTGTCAATGTGGAAGCAGATTTAAAGTCTAAGAATTATAATCGAGATTATTTGACTGCAAATAAGGCTGATTAAGAGGATAAAGTGAATTGCCTTAGGAAGAACTTGGCTGCCTTAGGAACTGTGGAGCTCAGTTTTCCCAGAGCCCGCGTGTCGACACAGGAAGTAGTGACTTGCCCACAAACAGCAG
Source organism: Dipus sagitta (assembly GCA_036346955.1). Taxonomy (NCBI): domain Eukaryota; kingdom Metazoa; phylum Chordata; class Mammalia; order Rodentia; family Dipodidae; genus Dipus; species Dipus sagitta. The sequence goes on along the minus strand of CM070788.1, from coordinate 5,708,142 downwards.
ACACCTATAGGAAGAGTCCGAGTTCCTCAGCTCCAGCTGATAAAATTTTCTAGCAGTGCTAGAGGGCCCTCAGTGGAGTGGGAGTGTGAGAGGGGACATAAGAGAATAACCCAATGGGAATATGACCACTTTGTAGTATGTTCATATATTAAAGATCATCATCATCATTATCATCAAACTTTAAATAAAAACTGCGATCAGAGAAAAAGGAAAATCAAAGGAGTCACAGGTCCTTTACTTGGGACAGATGGTGACATGCTAATGGGAAGGAGAAACAAACCAGAACCCCTCAGTATATTTGTTCTGTAGTTCTTTTCTCCATTAGGGAGAACATTTTTCACATAGAGAAGATGCGAAACCATCACTTGGAGGAGTTAGAGCATGACACATCTTTTAATGGATTTCTAGTCTCATGGCTGACGAATTACCTCCCCAGGGACAGATGTGATTGCAGATGTGATTAGAGAATCAAGTGTTCCAGAGCAGGGGATGGGCACATGCCTTAACTCTCAAAGGGGTAGATTAAGTATATTTAGAAATTTAGAGACCATGTCATATGCTTTTATTTGTGAGCAAGGATATGTGAGGTGTGCAATGGAGAGAAGTGGACAGGACAGATCTTCACTAAGGGGTCTCCTGAGTTATTTTTTATTTTTTGGCTTTTCACAGGGTCTCACTTTAGCTCATGCTAACCTGAAATTCATTATGTAATCTCAGGGTGGCCTCAAACTCTCGGCAATCCTCTTACCTCTGCCTCCTGAGTGCTGGGATTAAATATGTGCACCACCACATCTGGCTTCCTCCTGATGTTTTAAGGGCAAGGACTCGGGAGGTACAATCAAGACAGGGTACCCGACTTCCAAAGGGAGAATTTAGGGCAGGGTAGAGAGCAGTGAGTGGGCCTAGAGTCTTTCTGCTGTCCACTTAGGGATCCCTTGTACCTCCAGATCTCTTTCTGCAAGAGTCTGCAGTAATGCCTTACCAGCCCCTTAACTATCACATGGAGGCCTGGGCACATGGAATGGCAAGTTCTAGAAAGAAGAAATAACCCATTGAGGTTTATCCAGCTGTTATTGGCCAAGCATGGCTCTGATCCATGTGAGCTGACTCACCATCTGGGGTTCTCCCACTTATTCCCCACATGTCCTGCCTTGCATGCATTCTTTATTTGTCCTTTTTATCTTTCCAGCAAGGCTGCCTTCACTTCACATTGACTGGCGTTTAATGTGCACCAGGCCCTGTGCTGGACGCTTTGTGACCATAAAGATGATTAAACATGGTTCTTGGCTTCAGGGACCTTACAGTGGCCCATTTAGAGTATGGGACCCAATGAGAGCAGGCAGAGCTTGATGAGAACCTGGTAGAGGAACTGTTCTGCCTTGGAGGATCCAAAAAGTCTCTAGCTCCCTGCAGGCAGGGAAGATGCCTTCCACAGGTCTGTGTTCTTCGGAGAGTTCTGCCCAGCCTGGTGAGAACCAGGGAACCTGCTCTGCCCAGGTGACACAGACCTTGGCAGCATGTCTGGCTTTAGAGCTAAGAATGAGTCCAGCCTGATTTTGATCCCTGCTCTGAAGGACGCCAGAGGTGAGACTTGACCCCCCTCCTTTCTGTTTCTCCCTCTTTCTTCTCTTGCCACTCAACTCTCCTGGGTTTGTCTTCACACATTTAATGATGATTAAAAATTCATTTTTGAGTCAGGCTGTGTCACTCTCTGGAGGCCAGTGAATCACACGAGGACCATGAGTCTCCCGCCTCCAAGGCTCTGAGACTAGAAGGCCATGGCTGCCTGTGGGAACAAGAGAAAGTTCTGGGTGGCAAGCACTGCATCTTGAGGTCCTTCTCTCTGGGGCAGCATGGAGGCCTCCATAGCGTGGTCTGGAAGCTCAGAGAAAGAAATGAAATCACCAACACAGATGCTAGGAACACATTTTTTTTCCCCACTGAGCCTGAGGTGTAGGCTGTGAGATGGCTTGCAACAGATACAGCCCCTTGGGTTCTTTGAATGGTGAGGAACAAGATTTAACCAGGAGGGCTTCATCAGGACCGAGATTCCAGTGAGGAGTTCCAGGATACCATGGGCACTTTGCTGTGGGCTCTGCCTGCAGGGTCAGATACCTATTAACTTCCAGAGGGTATCTGCAGTGAGGCCAAGTCTAATTCAGTAGAAGGGGCTAGGAAGGACATCGCCAGTAAGGCCATTAAGTTTTTTTAAACAGTATTTTACTGATTGATTGATTGATTGATTGATTGATGAGAGACAGCAAGGAGAGAGAGTATACCAGGGCCTTCAGCCACTGCAAATGAACTCCAGATGTACGTGCCATCTTGTGCATCTGGATTTATGTGGGTACTGGGGAATTGAACTGGGGCCTTAAGCTTTGTAGGTAGGTACCTTACCTGCTGAGCCATCTCTCCAGTCCAAGTCCATTAAGTTTTACAACAGTTTTAGCTTTATGTTTTTCTTATGAGATTGACTTCATCCTGAGGGGACAGACCCATTTCTCCAAGGTTAAGAAGGACTTCATGTCAGTGATTGGTGGTGGGACTACTGTGTCTCTAAATTTATTGATGTTGGAGATGTGGAATTGAAGCCCACTGATAAATTTTGTCACTATTTTTTCACCTCTACTTACGAGTTGTGTGACTTTGGTTCTCTCAGAATTGTTATGTCTTCAATTATAAGATGGGTGTAATACCCTTGTTCTAGGTTCTCTTGAAGACTCAATGACATGTTAAAGTGCGTGTGAATCTTTTTTACCAGAGCTTAGCACAAATTAAAATCTCTTCCTTGTCTTGCCTTCTTTGTTGGCTTTTTCTAGTGTCTTACAAACACACTGATATAAGCAAGCATATGTATAAGCCACACTTATACAACAGTGAAGTTACCCAGGAAGAAGCATTAAGAAGACCCTATTTGCCCTGCCCCAGACAAAAATTTTATCTCCCAAGCCCTGTGATAATGTCTGTGATAATTCCTGGTGTGGTACAATTAGTCACTGCTTTTCTCATACTGTTTTATACTATACATATTAGTCATTAAAATCTTAGTATGAAATAACTTCAAAGTCAGATCTTCTCAAGGTTGCAAGTCAGTATGCTCAATTCTCACCCCTCAGCAAATTATTTTGATAACTCCCCTGATCATGGTCCAGAATCTTTTGGAACAACTTTCATGACAAAGAACTCAACTGTATTATGGTGGCAGCACATCCTAGTTTGGGTTCATTTTTGGATTGGAGTAAGACTGCCTCCTCTAAACTTTTCCTCATGGTGTGAGTTCTGTAACACAGAGAAATGACAGGTGTTCGTTTTATAGACCTGAAGATAACAATATTCTCTTTTCTCGCCCCCTATGTCCTGGGTTATTGGGTTATTGCCAGATCTTTTCGATTCTTTATAACTCAGAGTACCCTTCTCTGAGGATGTGTTTTCCAGTGTTTTCAACATGTGGTCCCCGGACTGGCCCTCAGTGGGTTGGGGATGCTGGAAATACTGGGAGTTTTGTAGTCTTCTCTCTCTCTGTCTTTTATATCAGTTTATGCAGTTGTTAATATTTACTAGTTCATAAATCAAAACTCCAAGATGCCTCTAAATAAGCATGTAGAAATTAGGCTATCCCCAGATTTAACTATTATATTAGGCAATTCAATAATTTAATATAAATGTAGAGAATTTATCCTTAATCTCTGTCTCTTTTGTTTATTTCAAGCCATTGTTCTTGTCTGTGCATTGAAACTTAATTTGTCAATCAGTCCACTTACTGGTGGTTCCACCCATCTTTGTATCAACTACAATTTTGAATAAGCAGGTTGATGACAGAGCCTCTGGCCCAATACTAGATTCTTCTATACCTGGCTCATGTCCATTCTCCTTGAGTGAAGTTGCTGAAATGCAAAATTATTTAATAGCTCTGTCATAGAGACTGTAATCTTGAGAACTCCTAAACCCTGCTATTTCCACATTCAGTTAGTAAGTGAAAGTTCATTTTTAATGATCTGGGTGGAGCTCTTAAAATGCATATACTTGACTGACATGAACTAGTGGAAGTCTTCTGGATGCCTATGATGTCACCTGCTTAGGTGGAGTGTTGCTGAAGTTCCTGTCCTGGTCCAGGGTCAAGACAGTCATTCACTGACTATCAGGCAGATTATGAGAGGCATGAGAGAAACTCTTGATTTGCCTGATTTCTTAGAATATAGAGGAAGTGCTGACTGGATGTAAGTCTGCCAGTGGAAGGATTCGCCACCCACCCAAAGACCAGGATGCACTATCTTCAAAGGTTTCTGTTTTCATTTTCTTCCATGAGCCAGAGAAGAGCATTGGTAAATCCATGAGCAGCTTCTGCACTTGTGAAACACATCTATGAAAATAAAGGGCCTGGTGATTAGGGAAGGAGGTGGGATGATCACTGGAGAATTAAAACCTGACCCTTACACAAGGGGAGCTTTGAACAGCAGGTTCAAAAGAAGTGGATTAGGGGACACCTGACATCAGACACAGGCAGTGACAGGAGGAGGTGGAAGGAGTCACTGTGGTCCTGAGGCCACAGACCCAGTTTGGCCAGGTGAACAAGGGTGCATTGTTGCATTGTCAGTCAACAGAAACCAACACCACTTTAATCCCACATATCTGGAATACCCCACTAGACAGAACTACCACCTATGAGGGTCCTACGCTCCTTTGGAAGTGTTATATTTTCATGTTTGTGAAAATGGTGGTTTGGATGTAAAATGACTCCCAAAGGCTCACATGTTTGAATACTTAATCCCTTGCTGATGCCACTGTTTGAGAAGGTTGTGGAAGCTTATGGAAGCTTGAGGAGGCAGAGCCTTGCTGGAGGAAGTGTGTCACTGGGAGGTGGGCCTTGAGGACTTCTAGCCCATCACCACTTCCTTTTTGCTCTTTGCTTTCTGCATCTGTTGAGATGTGATGGGACACAGGCTAGGCTACCTGCTGGGGCCTGCTACACCTTCCCTGCCATGATGAAAGTTCCCCTAAACCCTTTTCTTTCTGTAAGCTGATTCTGGTCTGGGATTTTGTCCAAGCAACGAGAAAGTAACTAGTATCACCATGGAAGGACCTCTAGTTTAAAATGGCCTGTGGCCTATGGTTCCCAATAAAGCTTTCCAGAATAGCCCATGCCCTAAATATCCCAATAGGCCAAAAGAAAAGACCAAAATTCACAGCACTAAAGACTAACATGATGGATAATTGAATGCTAGAATCTAAGAAGATGCTCTTCAGTACCAAAGCAGATAAAACTAGGTCAGGAGAAACACTGCACAGGCTTCCTCTTGCTAACAGCCACGTCTCACTGAACTTCATCAAACAGAACCTAAACAACAAAGGCCACCTCATAATCCCCTGATGTCTGCTTCATTGATCAGAGGCTAAGGATTTGCATCAAGCAGAAACAAAGGAACATTCCTTTAGGGCACTGGATAGAGCATTTTGGAGTTTCTGAAAACTGTTCATTCAATAGTTAGTCCTGTTTTTCTGTTCATAGAAATTTATTCTCATCCATTATGAAAAAAATAGTGTATCTGGAAAAGCTACTTGGCCCCTGGAAAACATTTCCAATAGAAAAAATGTACAGGGATTGGGGAAAAGAATGCAGAGGAAACTGATTGTAGAACAATATTTTAATGGGTGCAATCAGTTCCCTGAGAAAAAGCATTAACAACTGTGCATGCTAGAAGCCTTCTTTCCTTCTTTTTTCTCTTTCTCCCTTCCTTCCTCCCTATCTTCTTTCTTTCCTCCTTCTCCCCTCTCTCCCAGTTTGCACACCCCATCATTTTCAAAACTTCAGAAGTTCTAGATCCTGCCATAGAGGATGATGAATTTAGAAAAACAAATACACATATCATTTTTTTTAAATATTAACATCATGGCTGAAGAGATGACTTAGCCATTAAGGTGCTTGCCTGCAAAGCCAAAGAACCCGGGTTCGATTCCCACATGAGCCAGAGGCACAAGGTGGCACAGACATCTGGAATTGTCTGAAGCAGCCAAAGGCCGTGGCACACCCACTCTCTCTATCTGCCTCCCTCACTCTCTCAGATAAATAAACTAAACTAAAATAAATTAAAACTATTAACATCATTGTGAAAAAACTCCAAGGAAACAGTTCCTATTGTTAATGACATGCAGAGTGGAGAAGCCCTCAACACTCAGAAAACACTTCAATAATTTAGTTCAATGCTCTGCTAAGATGGTGGGGAAGTTAAGTCTTAAGTCCTGAAGATAACGAGCGAGTTTTGGTCTGATTTGCTATGGACTTCATGTGGATCCCTAGTCCAATGGAGACTTTAAGTCAAAGGCAGACAAAGCCCTTGTCAGCAGAGTGACTTAAAGAGCTAAAAGTCCCACACAAAGCTAGCATTGCTTAAAGGCAATGTCCCCTGTGGTAGGCTAGGAAAAGCTCATACCATAGAGATGGCAGGCAAAGGTTTCTGCCTGCCTTGGCTCTGATTCTGGATGGAGGGAAAGGTCAAAATGTTCTGAAAGAATGTCTGACCCATGAGCTTACCTTCACAGGTGTCTGAGTTCAAAGTTCATACTGTAAGACTTGAAAACCAACATACAAGAGGGCTCAGGATTAGCAGTTCACCCAGGTTCTTGAAAGAATCAAGGGAAAATGCTGTGTGGGAATATTTTAAACACACATACATTCATGCACACACAACATAAGCCATCTTGTGTTGAAATCAGAAGACACAGTAAACTGCAGAGTAGATGTACAATGTATTCGAACTGTCAAAAATGGAATGTAAAATGGGCATTGCTATGCAAGGGAAGATGATAGTGACTAAAAGGATTTGAGAAAGAAGCAAATAGAATTTATAATTGAAAAAGACCAAAAATAGAATTTATAATTGAAGTTAGAAATTTGATGTATATATTAAAGAGGTTAAAAAATTTAGAATTACCTAGTGAGAAAATTAGTGAAACATTACAGTGTGGAGAAGAGAGATGAGGGTAGGGAGAGAGAAGGAGGAGAAGGAGGAGGAGAGAAGGAAAGAGAGGAAAGAAGATAAAACCAAATGAAACCCTCAAGCCATAAATGGGTTATTGGGAACCATGGGGGTGAGCTGTGTCCTTACACTATTCAGAGTTCCACAAGGAACTATTTATTATAAAACAAGGTTGGTAGTATGGAGTAATGCACAGAGACAATGGTTGAGAATTTCCCATTATTAATAAAGATTTCAATGCTTACATTAGGAAGCAGGGCAAATAGAAAGAAATCTGCACTTAGATCATAGTAAACTTGAGAATAACCAAATGAAAGTCATAAAATTAGCCAGAGATAAAAGATCAATACAAAAACGAGTGTCAGCTGTCTTTTAATTAACTTTTAAACAAGAACAATGGAAGTCAGATATCAATGAATAAATATCTTACAATTGCACATTCCTGGCACAATTATTTGGCCGCAATGAGACTAAAATGAAACCACTTTTATGCAAAAAAAAAAATTGAGAACTTGGTACCACTTACTCTTCTGAAAGTAAATTCTAAAAGGTACATTTAATGTATAATGAAAGCAAGCAGAGAAGGGGGCGGAGAGATCACTCAGCAGTTAAAGTGCCTGCCTGCAAAGCCTAACAAACCTGGGTTAGGTTCCCCAGTACATATGTAAAGCCAGATACACAAAGACGTGCTTACATCTGGAGTTTGTTTGCAGCTGCTGGAGGCCCTGGCATTCCCATGCTGTTTGTCAGTCTTCTTTCTATCTCTCTCTCTGCTTGCAAATAAATAAATAAAAATTAAAAAAAAACAAACAGGAAATAAAATATAAAATGTAAGAATTAGTGAGTGAAGAATAACAAATGTGGGAAAATGCAAATAAGTTAGTTGTCAAAAAAACAGTCAAATAAGGTCTAATTTTAAGAATAAAGGATGATAAAACTAAAACTATAGAGAAAATTCCATGTACATGGGAAGGATAGAGGAGGAGGTTGTGGTTAGCTTAGAAAAATAGTGTTCTTCAGGTTGGTAATAATTATTGTTGTACATTTTGATAAAAATATATACATTAATGCATGTAACACATATGTTAATGTATATAACATATGCTTAATAATAATATATGCATTTTATATATTAATGCATAAAATATAATATATATTACTACATGTAAATTATATATATATATATATATATATATATATATATATATATATATAGTTCTAGGGGAACCAATAAGAAAATAGAAATTGTAAGAATTTTGTGTTAGTAGATAGAAAAATACAATGGATAAGCAAACATTCAATTCAGCTTTAAAAAAAGATGAAACAAACAAAGACAGAAAGAAGGAACAAATGAAAGCACAAAACATGAAATTTTAAATGAATAAAAATGTTATCATTCCCAATAGATGTTGATAGACTAAAATCCCCAGTGAAAAGTCCAAGGTTAGATTTCAGAAGATACAAAGAAAAATCTAGTCCTACACAGTTTCTAAGAGATACATTCCGTTTTAAAAACTCAGCAAAGTTAAAAGAAAGAGAATGGTAAGTATATAAATAAATATGAAAGCAATCAGTAACTGTGATAGCATAATTTTACAGGAAAACTATTACTCAATGTAATATGGCTGCCATTATAATATAATATAAAATATTCAATTTGCCATAAAGGTAAAGCAATTCTAGATAAACATACATCTAATAACAACACATAATTATATAACTTTCTCATAATGGAAGATTTTAATGTAGAGTTTTGAGCAATTATTAGTGAGTGCAAAAAAGTAGTTCTGGGATGTGGAACACTTGAAGAGCACAATTAGCACTAAGAAGTACAGGATGCAGACTTATCTTAAACATGCCTGGACCATTTAAAAGTTTGGTCACATGCTGGTACCTAAAGCAAATCTCAAGAAATTTAAAACGGTCATAACTTACAGAACACAAAAGTTGACTGCATAATAATTGAAGAAATCATTAACAAAAATACATTCATCTTTGTGAATGAAAAATTAGTCATGGACCAAAGCTTAAAAAAAACAGAGGAAATAACAAATTACTTACAGCGAAGCAGTACTGAAATGACATCTGTGAAAACCTGGGGACATGGGAAAGGGGGTTTGTGGGAAGATGCCGGCATGATGGCAGCTTGGCTTTAGTCATCTCCTAGTCACCCACAAAATAGAGAAGCTAAGAGAAAAACCCAAATATTCAGGGGTATTTGAAACACAGTGAGACAGTATCTTCTTTAATCCTGAGGTAGAAGTAGGACCAGGAGTGTCCACGTGGCAGCGTTGTGTCAGCGGCTGTCTGAAGCAGAGGATGACTGAGAGACGTCCCTGGTGAGGGCTGCCCAGAACCGCCACAACGAACTCTCCAGGACTTCTAAGGCAGGGTCCCCCCCAAAGGAGAAATGGCTGGAAGTACAACCAAAATTGCTCCAGTACAGGGTAAGGATAGCAGAAACAAAGGAAAGAGAAATGTAAAAGCTCAGGAGACGAATCTCAGGAATGCATGGAACCAGTGTTGTAACACAACATGGCAATAATAGAGGGGCTTTTTTGAAATGAGCAAGTCTGCAGAATTACCCAGAACAGTATTTTCTAGAGATAAGTAATAGCAATATTCCAAGGTTTAATTGTTTGCCTTTAGAATAAACAGTAAGGAAGTCACCAGCTCAAAAGTCATCAAAAATTATAGTGACAAGTGAAATATAAAACAGAAAAACAAAGCTATACTCCAAATGAACACTAGAAATATATGCCCATGAGAAAAGCCCCAAACTGTAACTGGCTATTTCAAAATGGACCAAGATCAATGAGCAATATTAATTTCCTGATTTTGATGGTTATTTATAGGTATGCAGAATAAGAAAATGTAATTTATTTATTCATGACAGAAATACCGAGTTAGCAACTTACTTCCACATAGTTTGGAAAAAATGCTTCTTTGTATAGCATATATAACTTTTCTATAACCTTTGTATTATTTAACATCAAATCTCTTGAAAATTAAGAGGGAAAAGAATTTCTGGCAAAATAAAGCATATTGAAACTAAGTAAAAAGAAACAATACAAGCATAAGAGTTCCAAAGCAAAAAATAGAAAGCATAAAACATTATAAATCAATAAATTTTATTTAAAATATGACAAAATACCATAAAAACAAAAAATACATTTGAGAATATTAACCCAGAACAAGAAACCAAAACATATACAAATACAATTATCAACTTTGCAGAAAACAATCTTTTAAGCATCTTGAGAGAAAGATTCTACTATTTATGAAGAAAAGAAATATTAAATGTTTTGACAACAAAGATTTACTTTGGAGTAAAATAAGAATAAAATTTAAGATACCCTTGGAAGAAAATATAAACACAAGGTTTTATATCCAACAACATGGTCTTTCAAGGAAAAACATAAACAAGTCATAAGTCCACAAGAACATGGAGAATGTTGTTTCATAAACTCTTCCTGAGAAATCTACCAGATGAAACCTAAATGATTCGAGACATTCACAGAAGTGCTGCCCCTGACCTCTACCATGTCAAAGTGCGATTATTATCTCCCACTGTTGCCAGCCAGCAAAGTTCTATGACAGCCTCTTTTCCTAGCTGCCACGGCCTAGGCAGGAGAACCTCCATTCCACCTTTCGGTTCTGGAATCTCTTGCAGGGGTTTCCTCATGGCCCTTGCAGACAACATACAAGCCATGGTCCAGTGGAACAGTCATCTAGCAGGTCTTCTAGTTGTACACAGTACATTTCTGCTTCTATCATTTGTCATGGTAAGTCTGTCATTTCAACTGTTCTCAGTGTGAGCCATTGCTTTTCAACACTCTAAGTTTTCGTAGCCATAATTTTGGACCATCTCTGGGGTCTTTGCTGGCATATAAAGCCCTTTGTCTCAGGAGAAGGCTCCCAAGTCAATAACTTTTCTCTATCCAATCTGACTTTCTGCTCAGCAAAGCTTTTCTGGATTTTGCTGCAACTCATCCTGGTTAAAAGCTTGGTGAGTGGTTAGGATTGAGTTGGAGGGTTACTTACTAAAAGGGACACAGGTTCCTGAGCTCTTCACTGGCAAGTAGCTGGGAGGACAAGTGGGGAATGGCAGACCATGCTGGCTTTCAGTGAGGAGGGGTGCGCCCACCTGCAAACTCAGACACTTCACAGGAGTCTTTTTTTTTTTTTTTTTTGAGGCAAGCCCAACAGACTGGTCTGTTTGAGAGACAGAGAGAGACAGACAGAGAGAGAGAGAGAGAGAGAGAGAGAGAGAGAATTGGCACACCAGAGCCTCCATCCACTGCAATCAGACTCCAGAAATGTGCATCCCCTGTGCGCATGTGTGACCTTGCCCTTGTGTCACCTTGTGCATCTGGCTTATGTGGGACCTGGAGAGTAGAACATGGGTCCTTGGGCTTTGCAAACCAGTGCCTTAAGCACTAAGCTATCTCTCCAGCCCAACAGGAGTCTTGAGAGTTAAAATTTTTAGGACTGCGATGTCTCTGTTCCATGTCATACAGTTCCAGATTTTCCAAACAGGCTCTGATCTTGCCATTGAAGACCCACTTTGTTGTGCATTTGACTGTGTTTTTTTTTTTTTTTTTTTTATTCAGCCACTCTATTAGTTATAGGAGACGAGACCTTTTTAGGCACCTAAAGAGACTCTTTGGCTTTCACAGTGGAATTCCCATTGCATGTTACGCTCAACTGTCTCTTACTTTTCTGAGGCATAGATGGTGTTCATCAGAGCCATCTAATGCTATGTTTTCATAATTGCTATTCCCCCCATACACCTCCAATTCTAGTATATGTCCTGTCAAAGCAAACATTTCCTCATATACCTCAAATAACTGGTATTCCTACTACATTCCCTTTCTTCAGTAAATTTTTCCAATTCACTGCTGTTTAAAATTTGGTGATTCAACCACCACCTTGTTCATAGGACCACTGGGATAATATCTACCATTAGTGACGGGGCCCTCATTGCAGAGGGCCACTGGGTGAAGGAACTCCCAAATCGCTCCTGGTTCCATGAGTTGTAGCTTGGGTTCTTCAGCAGCAGCGTCAGGATGGAGCTTAGGACAGACGGTGTGTATTAAGCAGTCAGCCCCTGAGAAAAAAGAAAGGAGCAATGGGTAAAAGTAGAAGCCTAGTTACCATGCCAATCCAACAAAGCCTTGCTAATCAAAAGGAAACTGACCATCAGAGTGCCTGCCACTAGGCCAAGAAGACAAGGTCTTCTACTCCCACCAGGTAAAGGCTACATTAGTAGGGACATAATCTCAGGAAAGCTGTTTTCTGCAGCTGAAATGGACACTGAAGGATCTTTCTGGAGGTGAACACTCTACTGTTCTCACTCTCTGTAGCTAGTAGCAGATTATTCCTTGCAGAATAATCTCAGTGGCTGCATGGATATGAATACAATTAGAATGAGAATAAAAAATATTGGATTGGAATAGGGTAGCAAATACAATGGCTGGTGGTAGTTATTCTGAGAAGGATATGCATGGCATGTGAGATAAACTAAAATTAAGTATACCCCTCCATTGCTCATCCCCCTTGAGATGGATGTTTTTCCTTGAGAAGAATCCCTCACTGATTCCAGAGCTTGCCATTTTTGTGAAAGCCCCAGTGACTCTCTGGTCTCTGCTCTCCTGAGGACTGGGGCTACAGACATGTCTGATCATGCCCAGCTGCTTACATGGGTGTGGGGGGATTGAACTCAGGCAGGTTTGGGCCCCCTCAGGCCTTCGTGCATGCTCATCTGCTGGGTCATCTCTCCAACCCCTTAAAATCTTAATCTTATTAAGACACTTTAACAGCTGACCTCTGAGTGATGATAGAAAATCAGTTTAACATCTTCCAAATTAGTAATAAGAAGAAAGAACAGCATTTAGCATACCTTCCTAAACAAAAGAAACCTGTGGGTCACCAAAGGGCAAGCAAAGGAAGCATCTTTATAAAGTCCTCCCAGCTAATCAAGAAAACTGAAATCTTAGAGTTAGAATCCCACCACACTGTAACTGTAAAAAGTAGATCAGCAACAATGGCTGATCAGCTCACAAAGAAGAGATAGCCAAGCAGGGTATGGCTCCAGTAAATAAAGTTCACGTAGTCTTTTGTCTTGCCAAAGAGATCAAACTCAGGTCTGACTAAACCTGTCATAGTCAGCTTTATATTGTTGGGGTCAGCTTCCAAACCAGGCACAGTTATGGGAGGAAGGGATTTATTAAAGCCTGCATATTAGGGGGAAGTTCCATAATGGCAGAGGAAGCTGGCCCCTTCCACAGGTCCACACACACAGAGAAAGGCAACCACCTCCAGCACAAGCAAGCCCACTCCAGGAAGCAGGCAGAGCTCAGCACTCTGCATGTCTTAGGCTGGAACTCATACCTGCCTTAGGGCTGGGCCCCAGGATCTGCCCACAGAGACACCTCCTCCAAGCAGGAGGATGGAGATCCAAGATGCTTCAATAAAACTGAATCTATTGGGGAACATCCATTCAAACTACTACATTCTGTCCCTGGCCCCCAATAGATTTATAACCTCCCACTGAAATTGTATTTGTTCCAATTTTAAAGGTTTCTACAGTGTTTAACAGCTTAAGATGCTTCCAAAGTCCCAAGTCTTATCTGAAATTTAAGATTGTTTGTTAGCTGTGAGTCTTGTAAAATCAAAACAAATTATATACTTTCACCATATAAAGGCACAAAATAACATTTACAACTGCTATAAGGCATAACAAGGAGAGACTGGACCAATGCAAACTCAATAATCATCAAACAAACATCAAACATCTGTAGTTCAAGTCTGATATTCATACCCAGTGACCAGTGACAAGATTTTGAAATTTTCCAATTCTGTCCCTCCAGTTAGGCTGAGTAGCCAGGGAAAGCTTTCATTCTGAGCCAATAGCATTCCATGGTAGCCCTTGCACAGTCCTGTATCTAAACATCTTTGGGTCTCCACTGCAAACCACGGTTCAATTTCCGATGACTTTGCCAGCCTTCAGGTTCATTACGCCTTGGCTCATGCCATATTGAGACATGGCAGCAGCTCTTGGAACCATGTGCACTTTATGACCCACTCCATGAATTTTTCATGTTTTTGAAACTAATACCAGGTGTGCAGAACAAAGACACGTTAAAAAATATTTTATTTATTTGAGAAAGAGAGAGATGCAGATACAGAGAAAGAGAGAATGGGCATCCCAGGGCCTTCAGCCACTGTAAATGAACTCCAGATGCATGTGCCCCCTTGTGCATCTTGTTAACATGGCTCCTGGGAAATCAAACCAGGGTCCTTAGGATTTGCAGGCAAACGCTTTAACCACTAAGCAATTTCCCCAGCCTCAAAGCCACATTTTAAATTTAGAGATGATATAAATTGTGACCTTGATGAGCATGTTTCTTTTTTTTAAGATATTTTTTCAAAAAAGTTTGTATTTCTATCATCTAGTCTTTCCTCAGGCATCCTTTCTATTGTTTCAGTGTAAAGTACTTGGGCCATCTTCTTTCCAAATGCTAATGAATTTGATAAAAGCAGCTTTAGTGACCTAAAACCAGTTTCTGTGCCTGTAAATTTGAAACTTGTTTGAGTTTTTAAAAATTTAAATCTTAAATTTCTTAGTTTCATATCTTTAATCAATCACATCAGGCCATTACAAATTTAACCTTGATTAGACTCCTTGGGCATTGTCAGAAAACCTCAACCAGCCCTTATGTCAGTTGTGCAGTTTTAACAAAGATCTCCGTAGTCTTCCCTTTCTCCTTAGAAAGTTCATAAGCAAAGCCTCTAGCTACAATTTTTTCTTTACTTAGCATTTTTAAATTCTCACAAGAATAGTTTATAAAACTTTGTTTACCACTCTCAAGGCATCTTACCTTGCATGTACCAAGTCCATGCCCATTCCTTTGAAACAAACTTTCCTAAAGACCAAAATCCACATGGTCAGAGTCATCGCATGAAACACCCCACTTCTGATACCAGTTCTGTCATGGGCAGCTTCATATTGTTGGGATCAACTTCCAAACCAGGCATAGTTATGGGAGGAAGGGATTTACTGGAGCTTACAGATGAAGGGAAGTTCCATAATGGCAGAGGAAGCTGGCCCCTTCCACAGTCCACACACACAGAGAGAAATAACCACCACCAGCACAAGCAAGCCCACTCCAGGAAGCAGGCAGAGCTCAGCACTCTGCATGTGTTAGGCTGGAACTCAGGTCTGTTTTAGGGCTGGACCCCAGGATCTGCCCACAGTGACACTTCCTCCCAGGAAGATGGAGATCCAAGAAGCTTTAATAAAACAAAATTGAGGTGTTGCACCTCATCACTGAAGCAGACCAAAAATGAACCCAACATGGCTCAGGGAAATTTTGCAGAAGAGGGGACGGAAAGAATGTCAGAGTCACATGTTGGGTCATGATATGCAGAGACATTTAGCTTACCCATAACTGTGGGCTAACTCCACAATGCATGACCCGTATACCTCAACAAGGAGGGGCCAAGGGGGGGGGGTAGGTCACGGATGAGCCTAATAATGGTACCAAACTGATTGTATTTGCTGAATACAGAACTGACTAATAAAGAAAAAAGAAAAAAAAATAAAACAAAATTGATTGGGGGATGTGGTAGTTTGATTCAGGTATCCCACATAAACTTAGATGTTCTGAATGCTAGGTTCCCAGCTGATAGAGATTTGTGAATTAACACCTCCTGGAGACAGTGTATTGTTGGGGGTAGGCTTATGGGTATTATAGCCAGTTTCCCCTTGCCAGTGTTTGGCACACTTTCCTACTGCTGTTGTCCACCTGATGTTAGCCAGGAGGTGATGTCCACCCACTGCTCATGCCATTGTTTCCCCCTGCCATCATAGAGCTTCCCCTTGAGTTTGTAAGCCAAAATAAACCTTTTTACCCCCACAAGCTGCTCTCGGTTGGATGTTTTCTGCCAGTAATGGAAACCTGACTGCAACAGGGAAAATCCATTCAAACTACCACAGAGCCCTTAAAAACTGTTACCATTTAAAATAAATCCAAGGGATAGAGGAATGTATTAAACTTCATTTTTAGTACTCAATTTAGTAAAATAAAGATGGTAGGAAATGCTAGTGGTCAAAATTCTTGGATTTTCAACAGATAAAGTATAAGGAAAAACAAGATGAGGAAATACTATAGAGTAAGAAAAGGTTTCAAGAAAGAACTGGTTTTAAGTGGGTAAGAAAAAAACACTGTACTAAGGATGTATAGTTGTGTGAGAAGGCACATATAAGAATGTAAGGATGTGATTACCATAAAAATAAGAATACCATTTTTGAAGGAAAAGGAGCCTGAGAATAAGACAAAACAATGGGTGGCTCTTGGATGATTGACAAAATCCATTTTTTTTGAACTTTAATGGGGATTGCAAGGATGACTTTTACAATATTTCACTAGTCTATACATTTGTTTGTGTAGGTTTCTTTATCTGTGTTTCATTTTACAGTAAAATGGCTGTGGTGGTTTGGATCAGATGTAGCCCCACAAACACTCATGTGTTTTGAATATTTGCTCCCCAGGTGGTTGCAACTTGGGAGGTTGGGCCTTGTGGAAGGAGTTGTGTCATTTGGAGTAGGCTTAGGAGTGTTATAGCCAGCTCTCCCTTTCTAGAATCTGGCTCACTCTCTTGCTATTGTTTTCCATCTGCTATGGCAGAGGTGATACCCAGAATCTGCTCATGCCATGCTTTCCCCTGCCAGCATGAAGCTTTCCCAAGAGACTGTAAGCCAAACTAAAACCTTTCCTCCCATCTTTCCTCTGGTCCTGTGCTTTGGCCCAGTAATGAGAAGGCAACTACTATAATGGCTAAACATTTTCAAGAAGTAATAGGCAAAAAGAGTGATTTGTGAAGGATAGTTAAAGCTGTATTCAGAGGGAAATTTATAGTCTTGAAAGTTTTCACTAGAAGAGAAGCACAATGGTAATTATATGGTAATCAGCAAATTAAGGTAGAAAAAAGTAAAACCAAGAAAAGGCAGCAGAATAAGAGAAATCATGGAGATAGGAACTGTAATTAATGCAGTTACAATGGCGATGGCCCATGAGGCCTGAATGGAGACATTAAGAAGAATGATAAAACTGAAAAATCTCTGACAAGATTAATGAAGAAGAAAAGTAAAGATGCTATCTATAAGTACTAATGTAGCGACAGAAATAAGAAACATTTAATAGATAAAATAATAAAATAATAAAATAAAAAACTGCCAGTAAAATTTGGAAACACAAGTGGAAAGGAAAAAAATTCCCCAACTCCACATTATAAAAACTTGGCACAGTTGTTCCAAGGAAGTAATTTCTAAGACACATGTATACATCTCTAAATAAGTATATGTCTCGTGTGTCTGTAACATAGCAGCACCAAATTAGAAAATAAATTTATTTTAAGGCTTGTGAAAGCCCAACTAATTGCATTTATTTTCCTTCCTGAGTTCTGACAAAACAATAGACAAAATAAAAGCTCAAATAATCCAATTAAAAATGGCCATAGATTCTAAAGAGAAATTTTTCTCAAAGAAAGGTATAAATGGACAACAGGCATATGAAAAAATATATGCTCACCATCACTAGTCATTTGAGAAATGTAAACCAAAAGTCCATATTACGTCATATCTGCTAAAATGCTGAGCCCATTGACATTTTGACACTGAGCACAGAGAAGGACAAAGTGAATGAGACATCAGTACAGATGAAAGACTACTTGGAACAAGAAGGGTACTGAATGGTATAGGAGGACACAAGAGGGTAATAGGATGGAAATACAATCAAATTAAAGCATGTTCTGTAATAAAATTCTTAATAATAATTAAAAAATAAACAGCAAAAGGAAGCTGATTACTAAAAAGTCCCAAGACAACAAGTGTTGATGAGAGTGTGAAGAGAACAGAGCCTTCCACACTGTGCTGGCAGCAACGTGTGAAGAGACCAGAACCCCTTCACACTGCCGGTAAGAATGTAAATTAGTGTGGCCGTTACGGAAAACAGTATAGTGGCTCCTCATAAAGTGAAAAATAGAACTGCCATTTGTCTGGCAAACTCACTCCTGGGCATATATCAAAAAGAAATAAAATTACTCTCTGAAAGACATAGCTCCACTCCTATGCTCTGTGCAGCATTATTGACAATAGCCAAGACATGGAAACCGCCCCAGTGAGCATCAACAGCTGAGTAGAAGGAGAAAGTGTGATATATATCACAGGCACACATTAGGAAAAATCACGTCCTTTGCAACAACAACCCCTGAGGACACTGTACTAAGTGAAACAAGCCAAATGTGGAGAGACAGGTGCTCATGCGCACTTGCACATGGATCTACAGAGAAGCTGGGCTCATAGTAACAGAGACAGGTGATGGCTGAAGGTGGCCAAAGTGAAGATATTACAGATGGTACAACTTTCACTTACAAGTTGAATGAGTACTGGGGACATTGTTCAGCTAGGTAGAAATCTCATGTTCTTCCTCATGTGTGGATCCTAACTTTTATTTGGGAAAGAAAGGGGAGGGGGCAATGGGCGTGCCAGGGCCTCTAGCCACTGCAAATGAACTCCAGATTCATGCCCCACCTTGTGTGTCTGGCTTAGGTTGGACCTGGAGAGTTGAATGTGGGTCTTTAGGCTTTGTAGGCACATACCTTAACTGCAAAGCCACCTCTCTAACGCAATCCTAACTTTTAATGTTTATATGTATATAAATAAGGAGATATGAAAGTGGCTATAGACTACGAAACTAGATATAGGAGACCACAAGGGGGGAGAAGTAGTGTTGAAAAAGGTGGGGAGGGCAACAGGACACATGTGACATGAAAGTGGAAAGGAGTCTATGCTGAGGGGAGAGCTCAAGAGGACAGAGGGAATAGAAAAGAGGGAGAGAGAAACAACAAATTTTTGTTAGAAAAACACCATAATGAAAACAAAATTTTTTCTGTTTTATTTTTAAATTAATAGTGCTGACATTTTCATCCACACATATATATTACCTTTTGATCACATGTGCTCCACCTTGCCCACCATGATTCCCTCTCAGCCCCACTGTGCTCCTCCTTCTCATCACTCACCAGTGGCTACACCAGGGAAGCGAATGGTGACTCCCTCTTCCCCCCGGCAATCATTAACTATCATTAGTTCACTAGGGAGGGAAGCGGCCTCTCAAGACCCTCCCCTATCTATAACAGAACCCTGTTCTTTGTATGCTAATAAAGAATAACAATTTAAAAATAATATATAGTATACTTGAGTTCTAGTGCAAGAATAGATCACGAGTGCTCTTCCTCCACACACGCAGTGATAGCGTCCCGTTCCTAGGATGAATCTCCAAACCAGACACAGTTTAGGGGAGGAATGGGATTAATTTCAGGCTTACAGATCCAGGGGGAAGCTGCATAATGGCAAAAAAGAGAAAACCCACCATGAAAAGCAAGAGCAGAAACCAGCAGCCAAACAACAGGGACCCAGGCAGCAATCAGACTGCTCTCTGCACACCTTAGGCTGGAATTCTAGATCCGCCCCCAGTGACACCTTAAGGCTGAACCCCAGGATCCATCCACAGTGACACCCCTCCAGCCAGGTGGCTGGGGATCTAACTACAAACTTTAATAAACTCCTTAATCTATTGGGAGACATCCATTCAAACTACCACAGTTAGGGTTATGCAAAGCAGCTTGATTTTAGTAGTTGTTTCATGTGTACATATGTTAAAATGTCACATTCACATTGCGCACCCTAAATATATACTTTTTTTTTACTAGTCAATCTTTTGCTATTGCTACTGGAAAAGAATAATGGACAGGTGGAAGCAGGAGCAATTATATTATCAAGACACTGAGTCTGTAGAATGCAGCTCGTGTCTGTGCAAAAGAGAGATTCATAGCCCTAAATTCCAGAATTAGACAGCTTTCCCCAGTGAATCCCTGGCAACAGATGAACACCAAAGGCCTCTCCTGTAAAGGAAGGGTCGTTTCTGTTGGGCTTTCTGCATGGCTTAGAGTAATCAAGACCACATGTTCTCATAGAACCCTTCCCAAGAGGATGGGAAGAGGAAGGAGCAGGGCACAAAAGCCAAGTTTATCCTTCCAAACCATTAATCAGATTATGTTGCTTCTTCTCCCTTGAGGTCAGAGTGAGTGAGGGGTGGAGACAAGCCAGAAGTATGTCACAGGTGGCCTTCTCTCTACATGGAGGGAAAAGTAACCAGCCTTTGGTATGCATGGGGAATTGACTCCAGGGCCCTGTGGATAGCAAACTCCTGATGCTCAGGTCTCTTATGTCAGATCCCACTGTGTTTTGCATGGAACCTATGCAATCCTCCTATATAATCATCTCTAGGCTATTTATAATACCTAATACAGTGTATATAGTTATTGTTTAGAGAATAATAACAGTAGAAAAATGTCTGTATATGTTCAGGTTTTTTCCTTAGAATTTTTTAAATGTTTTATATATATATATATATATATATGGAGAGATAGAGATAGATAGAGAGAGACTGTGTATGCCATAGCCTCCAGTCACTGCAAAGGAATTCCAGATGTATGTGCCCCCTTGTGAATCTAGCTTTACGTCAGTACTGGGGAACTGAACCCTGGTTGTTAGGCCTTGCAGGAAAGTGCCTTAACTGCTGAGCCATCTCTCCAACCTTCCCTTAGAATTTTTGATCCTGTGTCATTGGATCTGCTGTGGAGCCTATAGTCACATGAGTTGACAGTTCCCCAAGTGAAGGAATTATTCTCTTCTCTCTAAAACTTTACAATGCCACCTCCTAAATACAGCCTCTAAGAATAGATTTAGTAAAATTTATGCAAGGCCATAAAGATGGGGAGAAGTATAAACATTTATCAAAAGATATTAGCAAAGACCTAAATCAGGAGAAATAGCATGGTCACCTACAAGAAAGCTAAACATTGTCAAGCTGTCAATTTTCTCAAAGTCAATCCACAGACACAATGTAATTCTAATAAAAATTTTAAATTCTTTTTTTCTCTTGGTAGTAGGGATTGAACCTTAGGTTTGCATATGTTAGGTACATGGTAGTCCTGAGCTACATGCCCCAGCTTCAAATTCTAATAAAATCCTGAAGAAGAATCACAGATAATTTCATCAGCTATTTTTGCCTTTATATTTTATTTATTTATTTTATGAGAGAGAGAGAGAGAGAGAATGGGTACGCCAAGGCCTCCAGCGACGGCAAATGAATTCCAGACGCATGTGTCCCTTGTGCATCTGGCTTATGTGGTCCCTGGAGAATTGAACCTGGATTCTTTGGCTTTGCAGGCAATCGCCTTAACCGCTAAGCCATCCCCCCAGCCCTCATCAGCTATTTTTAAAATGTATTTGGACAAGCAAAATGTCATAATCTGTCAATACATGCCTAAAGAAAAATGTTAAGTTAGAGCTATTGTATTAACACAGTGTGGTTTCACACAGAGATAGGAAAAAGCCCAGTGGAGCAGAAATAGACAGAGACAGATTCATATTTAAGTGGTAGAAGCAAAGAAAGAAAGAAACAAACAAAAAATATAACTATAGACAACTGGCATTGAAGATCAATTGGGAAAGGAAAGAAAAAACATTTAATAGATGAGATTAAGACAACTTGTTATTCATGAGAGAAAAAAAATCATATCCTACCTCCCCCTTCTAAACTGGGATTCGACTGAAGGAGAAAGCATTCTAGAGAGAGAGACATTTTAGCAGTCATTTTTCAACTTTTAGAGTTGAAAAAAAAATTCCTTAAGTAAAACTCAAAAAGCAAAAACTTTAATAAAAATTGATTGATAAATTTGACTGTGTAATAAATAAGAAATACTTTCCTGGGCTGGAGAGATGGCTTAGCGGTTAAGCGCTTGCCTGTGAAGCCTAAGGACCCTGGTTCGAGGCTCAATTCCCCAGGACCCACATTAGCCAGATGCACAAGGGGCTGCAAGCATCTGGAGTTCGTTTGCAGTGGCTGGAGGCCCTGGCACGCCCATTCTCTCTCTCTCTTTCTGCCTCTTTCTCTCCCTGCCTGTCACTCTCAAATAAATAAATAAAATAAAATAAATACTTTCCTCCTAAAGACAGTGTAAAAAGATCAGCCACAGATTGTTAGGATACAGTTACAATATATTAATCAACCTGCAAAATAGTAAGAAAAAGATAATCCACTAGGAAAAATATGCAAAAGATATGAACAAGCATTTGACATGAAAGAAACAGAACCGGCCATGAGCATATGAAAAGGTGCTCTGCCTCGTGATATACCTTGGGTAGCATTGACATCTTGCAAAAATTTACAAATCTCACAATACTTTCAAGGATGTGAAACAGTAGAAATATCCCTCAGTGCTCACTGGGGTACAAATGGGTCCAGACACAATGGAAAAAGCTTTTGACACTCCTATGACTCTTATAACCTGTGAGTTCCACACTAAGGCATATTTCCAAGAGAACATGGGTAAACTTGGATCTGAGGATAAGACTGTGCTTGTTTTAATGTTAGAATAGCACAAACTAGAAAGACAAAACAGCAAAAGTTCATCGACACGAAAATGGATAAACAAATCATAGCATATACATGTAATGAAATATTATGCTAAAGTAAAAAATGGGTTAGCTACAGCTTTTGTATTAATGTGGATAAACTTGTGTTGCATAAATGGGAGTCATAAAATACATATAATTCATAAATAATCAATAAATGAAGATAAAATACTTACTTTAGGGAATTCACTGATACATTGGGAATATACAGAAAAGCCAGGACATGATTAGTAGCAAATTCAGGTTATCTGCAGGCCAGGGGCAGGGGTAAGTCTCACATGGAGATTTCAAGGTTTGATAGCCACAGTATGAAAGTCAGTGTCCTCCCCTCCCCAAATCACAGCTGCCACTTCATCTTCAGGGTGATGATAGTAAGAGGCAGAGCTTTTAAGTTGGGGGGGGTGACCTCATGACTAGGACTAGGACAGATGCCCTACACAAGAGTCTGCACTGTTTACCCCTTTCATTACATGTGGACACATGGAGGCTGTCATCTGTAAGAAGTGGGTTCTCACCAGACGCCCAAAACCTGCTCACACCTTGATCACAGACTTCCTGTTTTCCAGAACTGTACGCAGGAAACTTTTGTTTATAAATTGCTCCGTCTAAGGTATTTTGTTTTGGAATCAGGAGACTCAGACACTGTTCTATATTTAAAACGAGGTTGTGAATGTATGTGTGCTTATTTAATAAATATTCCTTATATAGCACATGAAATTTACACATGCTCACCAAAAGTATATTTTATTTAAGGAATGAAAAAATCTTACTCTGAAAATGACATACCAAAGGATTCAGAATGAGTCTTCAGCAAATAATCTCTTCTCTTTACTGAAATACTATAACCATGCTTATCCAGTGGAGGAACAAAAAGAAAATCTAAGTGGTAAGCAGCCTGGGATGAGCAGACAGTAGATGTCAAGATGCAAGGACAAGGGCATGGGATGAATTTGGAGAGGATGGGTCAATTTGAAAAGCTGTGGAAAACTGATACCATAGCTTAGTTAAAGGCCATATAGGAAACAACACTAGACAATTTTGTCATTTAGAAATTGAATCAATAAGGCCTTTGACATACTTCTGATCTTGCTGAAAACAGATAAAAGAAACAAAGATGTACCTAAAGGGAGAAGGGGTGAGAAATGGATGGGGCAGGTTGCCTCTTTCCACCCTCCATGTGGCCAGATTCTGGTTGGTGCTTTTCCCTTGAGTTCCCAGAGTAACCAACCTACCTTCCTTCCCTCCCTCCCTCCTTCCTTTTCCTTTCCTTTTTTTTTTAAATATATTTTATTTATTTAAGAGAGAAAGAGGCAAGGATCGAGAGAGAGAGAGAGAGAGAGAGAGAGAGAGAGAGAGAATGGGTGTGCCAGGGCCTCTAGCCTCTGCAAATGAACTCCAGATGTATGTGCCCCCCTTGTGCATCTGGCTTACATGGGTCCTGGAGAATCAAACTGGGATCCTTTGGCTTTGCAGGCAAATGCTAAGCCATCTCTTCAGCCCCTTTTCTTCTTTTTTTTAAGTGTTATTTTAGTTTTGAGAGAGAAAGGAGGATGAGAGAGAGAGAGAGAGAGAGAGAGAATGGGGAATGGGTAAGCCAGGGCCTTTTAGCCTCTGTGAACAAACTCCAGACACATGTACTTCCTTGTGGTGCATGTGTGACATTACGTGCTTGCTTCACTGTGCGTCTGGCTATGTGGCACCTGGAGATTCAAACATGTGTTCTTAGGCTTCACAGGCAAGCATCTTAACAGCTAAGCCATCTCTCTAGCCCTTCTCTTTCTTTTTGCTTCTGTTTGTGTGTGTGTGTGTGTGTGTGTGGTGTATGCATGTGTATGTGCCCTCCCAGTGCCCCTATGTTTGCTGTGGCTGGGTGCACTTGCCCATGGTGGCCAGAGCAGAACACTCTTCCATTGCTCTACTGCCTATTTTTATTTGAGTCAGAGTGTCTACTGTTCCTAAAGCTTGCCATTGTTTTGTGGACTCCAGTAATTCTTTGGCCTCTGTTCCCTTATAGGACTGGAGGACAAGGATATGTGGAGCTGTTTATGTGTGTACTGGAGACTCAAACTCAGTCTCAGTCCCCTAAAGCCCTCATGCTTGCTCAGGAAGTTCACCTGAACTCAGCAATCTCTCAGCCCTCCTCCTTTCTTGAATTTCTTACCACTTTATAGTGGGATTACCTGTTTGTTTCTCTCTCATCTTGGAGACGTTTCTAAATTCACAGTCTCCTAGACATGGTTGACTGTCCATTGCACATGAAGGATTTACAGGTAGAATGTTCTTCCTTTAGAACACAGTCAGTCGTGTCTAGCAGAAAGTCCTACCCAAAATAGCTTAGAATAGTTATCAAGAAACTGTAACCTGTGGCCTGAATTGGCCTATGGCCCATCTTGTAAATGATATTTGTAGTGAACTGATTGTTCATGCCTCCTCAGATTCATATGTTGTCATCCGAATCCCCAATATGAAGAAATTAGGAGGTGGAGGCCACTGGGATTACTGCCTTATATGAGACCTTATGAGAGATCCCTCACTCCTCTAACATGTGAACCAAAGAAAACTATGGGATCTCCATTGTAAAAAAGAGTTTGTTTCTCTCTTGCTGTTGCTGTTAGCATTCTCTCCTTGTTTTTTGTTGATCAGAGTTTTAACTGTGTTGTGCTTTAGAGAGTTTCTTTTTTGAACCTCATTCACTGCTGTTGAGAATGCAAACTTGTACAACCACTATGGAAATCCATGTGAAGACTCCTGGGAAAGATGAAAATAGAGCTACCAACTGACGCAGCTATTCCTCTACTGGGCATCTATCCTAAAGGCTCGCTCCATTCTTCATTGCAGAGATATTTTCTCAACTATGTTTATAACTGCTCAATTCACAATAGCTAAGAACTGGAATGGACACCATTGTCTGAAAAATGGATAATGAGACATGGTACATATACACAGTGAAATCCTCCTCAGCAGTAGGAAAAAAGGACATAATGAAATTTGTAGGAAAAAGGACGGAATTGGAGCAGCTCATACTGAGCAAACTCTTATAAGCACAGAAAGACAACACCATATGTTCTTCTCATCTCTGGTTCCTAACCTGGACCAGCTTGAGTTACAGACATATGTGACAGGTAGCTTGAGGGACAGATAATATGGATGGAAGGGTTTGGGGAAGGGTAAAGGGAGGGTTAGGAGAGATACACACAAAACTAAATCCAAAATGAGTTGGTGCCATAGAAACTTCCTCCTGGATAGTAGACTTAAAGATAAAACCTTTAGTAGGCATATGGTGGGGGGATTGTCTGGTAAGAAGTTCCCTGGAGAGGGTGGGATGAGACCTAACAAAACATTTGGCTCTGGCTCGTAATTCCCAGTACCAAAAATTGGTTATAACCCACATTGAGCTGTTGATTGAAGAAACCTATGAGGTACCCAAAACAAGACAGGCGTCTGTCAAACCACTTGATTACCTGCCTGAGGAAAAAGGTAAGACCCTGTTGCTGAAGACGCCAATGCTGCCAACACAGAATATCAAGAGTAGCCTGTATAGTGCTGGAAATCACCACATGGCCACTGTGAGAAGATGGCCAGCAATTCTGTGAGCAAGCAAGGGACACTGCTACAGGAAAGCAACTATCCTGGCAAGACGGACACTTGTGTAATGGTGCTACCTGGCCTTGGTGGGTAACCAATGGCTCACTGATTGGCTAAGAGGCCTGCTCATTGGAAAGGAACCCTTAGCTGGAACTGAGAGATGAGTCAGAATCCTATGGAGAACCAAGATTATGGGCTCCAACTAGAAGCTTCCACTAGTTTTTAGCCAACAGAGAGGCTATAACCATCAAAATCTCTCCAAATTGATGATGCTTACACTCTTTAACTTATGCTGTCCTCACTCTCCATTGGAGAATCTGTTTTTCTTTTCCAGAAAGCAGCGAGAACTGAGGGCAACTGAAATCTAGCAACAAGACAAGAAAAGATAGCTGACTCCCTAGCAGGGAACAAACCACCCTTTCCTGCACATCAGCCATGACCCAGATAAAACCACAGAAGAATTGGCGAGATGAGCAAGAGTGCTGCTTCCATGGCGAGCCTAACAACCTGCACCAGGGTGATGGAGACAGACACTGAAGATACTCATTACATGCCAAAGCAGAAATCCAGAAGCTGCTGAGAGCTCAGCACCAAAGTAGACTTAAGTCACACCCACCAAGACTCAGGGAATTTTGTGGAAGAGGGAGGGGAAAGATTGTAAGAGCCACGGGGTGGGAATATCCAGAGGCATTGCTGTCCTCACAATGACTGATTGAGGCTCTCACAAATCATAACCCACAACCCCATGGCAAATACCAGCAATCCTACTGAGGAGGGCCCTAGGTGGAGTGGGAACAGGGAGTAGGAAATGATGGTACTGATACATGATGTGTCCATACAAAGTTTCTACTTAAGAAAAAAATAAAGAAAACTATGGATGAGGAAGTGAGGTGCTAAACCTGCAGGCACTTTGATCTTGAACATCCCTTCCTTTCGCAATGTGAGAAATAAATTTCTGTTATTTACAAGTCATCCAGTCTATGATCTTTTGTTATAGAAATACCGGTAGACTGGTACACAGCCACTCCCATGGTACCCATAGCTGCTTTCAGGCTATAAATGTGGAGCTGAAAAGTTGCTTCAGAGGCCATGTTGTCTGTAAAGCACACAGTACGTGCTTGCTGTCACATTACCAATCCTACTTGTCAGTCATGGAGCTTGTTGTCTTGCACATCATGAATTCTACAGGCTGGGCGGTTCCAGGATTAAGCAGGTTGGTGGCATCAGTAGAGAGCCCAGATTCCTTCCATCTTGCCTCTCAGCTGCTGTCATGCTGTTGGTTACATCCCTGATCCTCCTGTAACACCAGGCATAGGTGGCCTGGAAGAGATGGGCTGTTTCTTGTATCTCTTCTAAGAAATTAGCGAGATTGTTGCAAATACTCTGGATTGGTAAAAAATCAAGTCCATAAACCATTCCTTAAACTACCTCCCAAGCTAACCACTGCTGAACTATGTATACGCACCACGACTGGCTTACACCCGCCAGACTGCATGAATTGTGTGGAGAAAAGCACAGGTATTAGAAACAAAATCAGAGTTTTGTGAGCATTTTCACAGCGAGAATGGCTTGAGCAGACAATAAGTAGTGTACACTGTGATACTGAAAAAATATATGGTGGATGAATTAATAAAACCGAAAGATCTCACATTTGCATATTTGATGCTTCTCAAGAAACAAGAAGAAAGAAGTAGAAGAAAAAAAATGGAATTTTCAAAAAAAAATAGAAGGACCTTTTGTTATGCTGAAAAGGACTACTGTATCAGATTACAAAAGTTTATTGTATTCCAGCAGAAAAGAAAAATCAATAAAATGAGATTCTTGGCTAGCTTTTTCTGACCAAACATTTGAGTTATAGACTAAGAAGGAATCTCCCAAATAACAATATGGAAGAGGAATAGACGAGAAATGAATCCAGATCAAGCAGTCTTCAGAACTTTACTCTTCGGCACTAACTCCAAGGAAGTGGAGCGGAGTATTAGCTATAAACACGAAAAGAAGTGACTCACGGGCATTTTTTCAGCCAAGTCGTCTTCCATGTGTGAAAGCGAGGGAAAGAAAGCTATTTTCTGACATGCAAGAGCTCAGAAAATATGCCTACCTTTACCTTCTTAAAAATAACTTGTAAACATACACTCTTACTGATCTAAAGATGAAGAAAACCACCAAGTGCTCAATAGCGATAAAGCCATGGTGAAGGGCTGATACATGGTGTTTTTTTAAGTGCTAGGGCATCAGCTTTCAGGCAGGAGTGTATCATACTTTGGCTTGCTTTTTTTTTCTGTCCCAGCTAATAAGAGATGTGTTGCAGGTGAGGCCCTGAACCTCCAGGACCACTGATCCTCAAGCCTGGCTCCATGGTGGAATGGCATGTTGAGCTAGGCACCAACTCCTAGGCAAACCTTCAGAAGGTCTGCTTTGCTCTGGAGTGAGCTCTTGCAGTCATTAGAACATGCAGCCAAGGCGGAGAAATTCTCACCCAGGAAAGACGCGTGCATTCATTTACTGAGGCAGCCTTGACGAGCATCACAGGCTGAGGACCTTGAACAGCAGAGCTTTGCTGTCTCCGTTCTGGGAGACAGACACGTTGGCAGGGCTGTCTCTCTTCTGGGGCCTCTTTACCTTTACATTTTGGCCATCTTCTCCTGGTGTCTTCATGTGCTCTTCCCTCCGTGTCCTATTTTCTCTTTACTGAGGACACTTGTTACATTGAAAACAGGACCCATCCTAGCAAACACCAGCATTTTAATTTAATTGCCTCTTTAAACACACACTATCCAAACACAGCCGAGGTACTGAGTTGTCTGGACGTCAGTACATGAATTTTAGAGGGGAATTCAGCCCATTTGACTCTTCTCTCCACTAAAAGTAGAAAGAAAGGGTGCTGATGAGTCCTTCAGTTCTGGGGCATCAACTGGAGCATGGAGCTATGGGTGTAGTCTACCTTCTTCTTGGGGTCCTGGACCTTAGTAATTCTGCCTCTATTACACAGTGACACATTTTTGGTCTCTATCACAAGGTTGATGAAAGAACCAGAACTGACTGCTGCCTTTGCCTGTAACTTCTGCAACAAGTAGCTAGACTTGCCTTGTCTAGCACACGCTGGTCTGGCTCCCTCTGTTCTGTGGATGAGAGGAAGTGGCCCGGCAGCTCTCACTCCATCCTTCAGGCTTTGTTCAAGGCCTTCACTTGTCCCAGGGCTTGAAATGCAGTTTTCCTCTTCAACTTGGGCCGATGCCACTGGTCATCACGGCAGAATACAGAGCTGATCTGGCCAGAAGTGTAGGTAGGAAGTGAAGAGAATCAACTGAGTCATTTGTTTTGAGCCCAAGGCTCTTGCTGCCTTTAGCCAAATCATATGGTCCAGTTTGACCCCTGTACTTTTAAAAAGTATTCCTGTCTGCCGTGTTTATGATGCAAGCTAAATGTATCTAGAAATGTTCCTGCTATCTTTCTTTCTTAGAGTATTATCTTAAACTGAGCATGCTCATTAATGTACACCTTGAATCGAGCATGTCCAGAAATGTGCCTGGCTCCAATTGCTTTCCCATATTAATTTGGAGTGGCTCCTGGAATAAAGTTCCCATACTTTGGGGGCTGGAGAGATGGTTTAGTGGTTAAGCGCTTGTCTGTGAAGCCTAAGGACCCTGGTTCAAGGCTCGATTCCCCAGGACACAGGTAAGCCAGATGCACAAGGTGGCACATGTGTCTGGAGTTTGTTTGCAGGGGCTAGAGGCCCTAGTGTGCCCATTCTCTCTCTCTCTGCCTCTTTCTCTGTCTGTCTGTCTATTGCTCTAAAATAAATAAATAAATAAAATTCCCACACTTCTTTTGTTAGAAGAGGTCATTACTTTGGAAATAACTCATGTGCTATCCTTACCTGCTACAGGTAACAAAATTTTCTCCACTCTTTGGTGCACTCACTCAGGTGCTAACCCACTATGTTCAGAAGTGATAAACAGTGTAGAAGGAGAGGGGAAAAAAGAAACAAGAAACATAGATGTAGTCCACACTGAGAAAGAGGCATTTAAGCCCCCTAAGTGGAATACCACTAGCATAGTACCTGACACATGGAAGGCACACAATATCTATTTTTTGAGTTTATAAGTTTTAGCTTTTCCATTAATTCAGCATTTATATATTTGGACCCTCCTCTATACCAGGTGCTACTATGGATGCAATTCCCTGTAGAAAACACTGTCAAAGCCCAAAACAAATATATAAAAATAATATAGTAAGATTGAAGATGCTGAGATCTGTTGAGAAAAAAAATGTGCAGGAAAAGAGGACACTGAAATAAGGAGGTCTGAAAAAATTTTACTTTTGTGAGAAATTGAGCAAGGCTTCAAGAGAGTGAGGAAACAACATTCTTTCATAAAAAGCACTGTTCTCACCTCAAAGGGAATAAGAAATAGTATATTCTGAGGCCAATGAGTGATAGTGGCCCATGAACACAAGCTTTGGTTGCCCCAAATTCTATGTTCCATGTGTTAACAGTTTTATGAAGTTTTTATAATACCAGAACAAAGAATGTCATAAACCAGAACACTTTTCAGATACATTGATGGAAACTTCAGGTAGGTGTGTGATGGAAAGGTGGAGATTACAGGCATCAGATGCTATCTGATAACATTCTCAACTTTCGGGTTGGTGGAAGCTAGTGTCCTGATTGTACAAACCAAATCTCGTAGACCATAGTTTGTACTGCATCCAGGTCTTTATAGCTCTGCCCAGAATGCTCCATGTAATTTATCTTCAGCATTGCAAGGCATTTCTTAGACCAAGGTTTCAAATAGTTCCATATTCTTCCTGCAAATCAGCTCCACAAGGCCAACAGCCACACAGTCAGGTTTCTAGCATTAACAACCCCACCTCGGTATTGATTTTCCTGGTGTGGTTACCTTCTTGTTGCTGGAACAGAACACCTGGTGAAAAGCAGCTGATGGGAGGAAAGGGTTTGTTTTGGCTGACAGACTCGAGAGGAAGCTCCATGATGGCAGGGGAAAACGTAGCACATGTTGGAAGGGAAAGCTGTCTGTAACACCCATCACCTTGCCCCCAATAACCCTGCCTTCAGTAAAGATCCAGTTCCCAAACTGCCATCAGCTGGGCACCTAGCATTCAGAACACAAAAGTTTATGGGGGACACCTAATTCAAGTCACCACATTGATCCAATGTCCTCTGTGCACAACCAAGCACATCCTAGTGATTTCATTCTGCCAACTGCTCCCTGCCTACCTGTAAGGTATGCAGGGGTCTGTTGTGATGGTGTAAGCTTGGCCTGTGAGGACCAGTTTCAGAACTGACGAGGCTACAGAACCAAAGGGGGGACTTACTGGAGGCCTGCCCACCCTCTCAGCATATCTAAATTCTGCCACAGAGATGAATCGTTTGCTGTGGCCCTGAAGCTCCCTGGTATAAGGATGAGCGAGGGAAGCAATTTGAGGCATATGTGGAGAAGTATAAGATTTTGCCTTAGCAGAAGCTGTCCCAAAGTGAACAGGTGGCTTTCAGCTCATTGGACCTGGTGGCAGGAAAGTCCTACATGGAGAAGAGTGTTCTTGTCCTTGTGTTTGACTTCTAAGGTCCCTGCAGACTTGCCATTCTATAGATCAGGTAGGTGGTGGAGAATTATATTTTCAGATTAAAAAAAAAAGGCATGAGTTTTATGTCCTAAGGGAGATACAGGTCCATTTTTGGGAGGTGGCCTTCTGGTTCTGGGAAAGGTGACAGTGAGAGGACAATGCCCACTCACTTCCTGCACTCTCCCCTAGCTGTGTCCACAGCGTGGGGCATGGAAACAAGATGGAGGAGGAATGAATCCAGAGAGCACAGGCTGGGAGGGCTCGGATGATATTCTCTCTCTCTCTCTCTCTTTCTCTCTCTCTCTTTCTCTTTCTTTCTCTCCAGCTTGGCAGCTCACTTACTGGCTTCCATGCACTGGAGCATGAGTTTCCAAGCATCAGTGAGTGGTAGATGCTTTAGAACTCGAAACAGGCTGCCTGAAGCTGCTTTTTCATTGAAGGGAATAGCTGTTTCCAATGAATGTGAGGATCTCTTTCAATTAGGTAGTTTTAAATATTTTGTGTTTATATAAACACAATTTTAACCTCATGGCCTGACCACAGCTTCTTCATGGAGATGATTAGAACTCTGGGCTACTGAAATTCTGGGCCATGTGCAACTGATTCAGATGCCCCACCAGTTCTTTGAGCTCCCCCCACCCTGCTCATGGGCCTTTTCTCTGACCCTTGCACTCATTAGGGTGATTTTAACAGGGCTTCTGTCCCTGGGCATAACAGTGAAAATGAGGTCTTCAGGAAGCTTCAAATCTAGATTGGGAAATGATTTTCTGGTGTGATGTGACTTGGGGGGGGATAACTGTAAGATACGTAACAGGACTGTCACTGGCAGGGGTGGAGACAAGGCACATTCATGCCTCACAGGCCGACATATGATTTAAACACTTTTATTTTATTTTATTGTGAAATGCCTCATATTATGGCAGCTTCTTAGGAAATCCAGTTACAGAGTGGGTCAGTTGCAAAGTCTGTTCATAAATCTCAAACTTCCATAGCTACTCTGTGCTTTAGGAGGCAAGGCTGCTCAGGGATTAGAACCACAGTGGAGTGGGCTGCAAGCTTACTGGCAGCAGAATGGGTACATCTCCACTGGGCTTCAGCAAGGATGGCAAGTAAGAAGAGTTCAGGTGATGGCAGGCAGTACTCCTGGCTAGTTCATGCTCAAAGGTGAGTTGGGGGCTGGAGAGGTGGCTTAGCGGTTAAGGTGCTTGTCTGTGAAGCCTGAGGACCCATGCTTTGTTCTCCAGATCTCAGGGAAGCCAGATGCGTAAAGGTGAGGCAAGTGCAAGATCACACATACCCACTAGGTGGCACAAGCATATGGAGTTTGATTGCAGTGGCTGAGGCCCTGGCATGCCAATATTCTCTCTCTCTCTGTCTCATAAAAAAAATAAAAAAGATGAGTTGGGGGCTGGAGAGATGACTCATCTGGAGAGTCCTTCCCATGCAAGCATGAGGGCCGGAGACTGCCTCAGTTCGATCTCCAGCACCCACATAAACAGATGGGTGTGGCCACACACGGCTGTAACCCCAGTGTTGTGGGGAGTGGAGGCAGGAGAATCACTGGGGCTCATGAAAAAATGACAAGCTCCAGAATCTGTGAGAGACTCTGACTCAGAGAAACACACGGGTGAATGATGGGGGGTACTGCACACATATGAGGAGTGCACATCTGCATACACATTTGCACACACCAGATACACACACCAAACATACTACACACAAATGCAAAAAGATGAGTTGGCATATATTACTATTCATTTCCCTTTTGTGTGTGTGCAAAGCTTTTATGGGCTAACCGGCACCTGATTGCAAACAAGATCTCCTTCCCATAGAGGAGACAGATTTATGAACAAAATTCCAAAATGCTGGTTACAAAGAATTAGCCAGTAGAGTCCAAGAAACTTTCTAGTCCTGCTTTGTTTATCAAGTGTTCCAAATTGAACATTAAAAGTGTCTTAGATTTTTAGTTTGTAGCAAGTACCCAGTGATTTAAAAAAAATAAAGAAGACCAAAAAAGGAATTAGAAGCCCAAACAATGACAGGAATTGATCAACATTGTATTATATTTAGCTTGAAGAGAACAAAGACTGTCTCTTGTTTTTTCTGGTGATAATTGCCCATCTGAAGGGATTGTGCCATTATTCATTCACCCAGTCTTCAAAAGCCTCTCTTGGGACGCTGCACTTCACAAAGAAAGTAGCCATGAGACTCACTCTCTAAAGCCTAGACCTTTCTGCTGTGAGGGTTAAAGGGCACAGAGGGTGCTGGGTCTGGTTATCCAGTGTTACACATGCATGGTACGTCTTGTTAAAGATTTCAGGATTGGCTCCTTCATGACCTTCATTTCATTGAAGGCTGTTGGAACCATGATCTGTGGCTTCACTGGTTCATCTTTACTCTGTAGGAAACCATCCACTTGAGCACCAAGTAACTTCGACAGGGAACACACAGAATCTGGTTCCCCCTTTTCCTGGAACTTACTTTTCTTTAAGTTAATGAGCTAAACTACAACCTAAATTTCCCAGCTGGCTCAGAATCAGTTATTAAAGTGAAACAGGGTTTGGGGTGGGAGATATCCAAGTCTGAGACTCTTTTGGTCTTAGTTGGATCGTTTGTAAAATAGATTGCAGGAATTTAGTATTTTTTTTAAATGAAATATACTCATGGAATATTACAATGGCAAGAAGTTTCTTGCCAAATTTATGTCATCTGGGAAACTTGCAGTCACTCTTGGTTCCTCCTTCCTTATCATCTATAGATGGAATCTTCTGCCATGCCCTGTGATTCACTCTGTGGTTTCTGGGATTTTTTTCTTTCCACTGGTTCAGGCTGATCCAGGTTCTCATTCTGCCAGCAAAGCCTCCCATCTTGCTCTCCTGTCTTCCCCTCCTACCCACCTCAGATACCATTGTGTTGCCAGCTACTGGTGCCAGCAGATCCTACCTTTCCTCCTGACCTCAGTGTCATCATCCACCTTTTTTAGCCCTCTTCTCATTACCTCAGTTCTCTCAAGCCATCAATATGCATTTTTCATTCTTAAAAAGAAAGCAACTTTGTTTCTATGGTAATGAGATATCAGCTGTTTAACCCCATTATTATCCCTTTCCTTTATTTATTTATTTATTTATTTATTTATTTATTTATTTATTTTTAGGTTAGGCACTGTACCCTGTGATAGTGAATCAAAGTTCTCTCAGACCATTATCTTCGATCTCCAGGCAGTTCTGTGGCACATGGGAGATCCAGATTTGAATCTTGACCTTGACACTGGGTGATCTTCGAAAGGATGTGTAATGTCTTTGCACCTCTGAGCCTCTCTGGTGGTATAAGGAATAAATGAAACAACACACCTAACCTACATAGTTGTCCTGTTCATGTTGATGTTATTATTATCACTGATCTTATTAATGAGCCAGATCAGCAAACACCCAGAATTCAGCTAAGACAAGAGGAAAGGAGCTGGTAAGCTCCTGCGGTGACAGGAGGTCCATTATGCTGGTACCGTATAATACCTCTTGGTGACCTCAAGAAATCATTGAGAAGATTTTATGGGGAAATACTGATTTTTTTTCATTTATGGCTTCTATTGTGGCCAGTGTGTCAAGGCTACACTTAAGGCTGCAGCCATTATTCTCTTAATCATCCGGCAGTCTCATTTTCCTTTTTTTGGGGGGGGGGGAGTTTTTACAGTTTATTGGTCATCTTAAACATTTGCAGCATTGTGGCAGATTAAGTCACCGCAGTCCTCAGTCCTTTGCCTTTTTGCCCGCACCGACACTGGCCTTGGCAGCGCCCCTGACTTTCTTCATCCTGTTCTTGCGTTCCTTCCGCTGTTTCCTTGAGGTCTTCTTCTCATACAGGCCGTGTCTGGCAAGTCTATGTCTGGGTTCATTTTTCTTTGCATAATCCAAAGAATCATAAATCATGCCGAAGCCAGCTGTCTTGCCCCCACCGAAATGGGTTCTGAATCCAAATACGAAGATGACATCTGGTGTGGTCTTGTACATTTTGGCTAGTTTTTCCCGAATTTCTGTCTTGGGTACTGTAGCCTTCCCCGGGTGAAGGACGTCGATGACCATTTGTTTCCTCTGAAGCACACGGTTGGTCATGAACTTCCTGGTCCGGATGGTTACTGCGTCATTCACGATTGCGGTGATCCTCAAGCAGCAAAGGAGGAAAACGGGGCCTCTCTCCGCCGGCCAATCATATCAACGCACACGGAAGGACCCCGGGGCGGTGCTACGAGGGGGTCGTGGCCAGGGCCGTGAGGCCGACCGCGTCAATGCCTCAGTCTCATTGTCCTTTGTATCACCTACCTACATTGACATTTAGAGTACTTCCCATCTTTGCAATGTGCACTTCTGTTTTTGCTATGATACAATAGACTGCCTACATCATAGTATAACTCCTTTTTCTCCTTAGGAGTCTAATAAGTTCGTAGAGATCTGGGAACTTCTCTTTTGCAATTTTATGGTAGTAGGAGTATAAGTAAGTATAAATAGTTACAGGGAATATCAATGATGCCCCAATGATGTCACTTATAAATTCATCTCACAACTAAAATCCTCCATTATTCTCCAGAGCTCTTCTAGAGACCCAGTCTCCCAGTGTCTTGGGGAAAATAGAAGGCAATTATCTTCTCATGGTGGTGTAGAAAATTTCATACACTTTGGAGCCAAAGACACTAATGTGTGAGTGCCAGCTGTGTATTCAGTGTGTGGTGTGTGTGTGTGTGAGAAGAATAAGCTTCATGGGCTAGAGAGATGGCTTAGCGGTTAAGCACCTGCCTGTGAAGCCTAAGGACCCCAGTTCAAGGCTTGATTCCCCAGGACCCATGTTAGCCAGATACACAAGGGGGTGCACGTGTCTGGAGTTCATTTGCAGTGGCTGGAAGCCCTGGCGCGCCCATTCTCTCTCTCTTTCTCTCTGCCTCCTTCTCTCTGTCTGTCACTCTCAAATAAATAAATAAAAATAAAGAAAAATTTAAAAAAAGAATAAGCTTCATGATCACCCTAAAACCCCAATCTCATCTGTAAATTTGGGATCATGCAATATAAGACATCTTATAAAGTATATGGGCATAATGGTGATATATAAATTTTAGTTACTTCCCTAGTTTTATGTTGTCCTCAACTTTTCTGGAGAAGTTACTTTTCTTTCTATACCTCCCACTTACTTACTTCCCCCTTTCCATGGTGTTTTCACATCCTAAATCTTCCTGCATATTTCATCTTACATAGAATTCTCATTCATTCATTAATTTGTCAAGCTTCATTTCACACTTTCGTCATCAAGGCTCTGGAATAAGCTGTTCTGTGCTGTGGTTCATTGCATGCATCAGTGATTTAAGAGCCATTAACTTCACTCTGGTATTTTTGGTTCCCCTCCTTCAGGACAAGGTTGAACATCAGTTTTGTAACTCCTGAAGTAATCAATGTCATGTAACTTGCTTTAGTCCATCAAAAGAGAACAGAATTGGGCTGGAAAGATGGGTCAGAGGTTAAGGCACTTGCCTGCAAAGCTTAATGACCTGAGTTCTATTCCCCAGTGCCCATACAAAGCCAGATGCACAAAATGGCACATGCATCCAGAGTTCATTTGCAGCAGCTAGAGGCCCTGACATACCCATTCTCTCCGTTTGCAATAAATACAATTTTTTTTAAGTGAGCAAACTTGACAAGGGCTACCTTCAGGCAGGAGTGTGATGAGTCAGTACACCACTGTCCCTCTTCTTTTCCAACCATTGCAACAACTTGTGACACTCCACAACACTGAGTGATTGGTAACCTGGGTCCCTGAAGGAGAATGACTAGAGCACAGCCTCATATCTTCTATGACTTGTGAAAGACATGTCACATACACGGGAATGTAACCATTTCTGGCTTTAGGTTTTGGAAATTTGGTTTTGGGGAATGGCTGAGTAAAACTGTCTTCACTTCCTCCCCTATATCAAGGGACTAGTGCAAGTAGCAGGCTCTTACTCTTCGGTTAAGTGGGCTTGTTCTAATTCAACCACAGCACTTAGGGACAAAAGGCATAACTAAGGTCACCTAATGTAAACGTTTATTTGTTGGAATCTCTTCTGCGACTTTTTGAACTTGGTATGTAGTGTGTTTAAACAATTCCAGTGACAGGGAACTCACTCTGTTCCAAGTCAACTTGCTCATGTTTTAGAAAATTATGCTAGAAAATTCATCCTTATGTAGACCAAAATCAGTTTGGATATGGCACCCTCTTCTCGGTTTGACGTGCTTTCTCCAGTGGTCAGGAGTGTCTCAGCCCTGAGCTCTGCCCTCAGCTGTGCGGCGCTGAGGTAAGTGGGTGGCGGGCCTGACCTCCCTGTCCGAGCCCCCTACTGTTCAATAGCGGGTGAAAGGCGTGGGTTGGGTCGTAACTGGAATAGTTCTAAAGCAGAGGCACATGCACCAGGGGCAGGAGGCCCTTCCTCTGGCCACCCAAAGCCTGGGAGAGGTTCTGAGGAAAGTTCTTGGGGATTATAAACTACAAGGACAAAGACCCACTGTGTGGGATACCACTGCTCTTCCCTCAGATGTCACACAGTCACTGCAGCTGCTGGCCACCGACCCATGCAGACTCTCACCTCGCCAGCTCCGAGTCTGGCGCTGTTGTATCTGGCCACAGACCCTGCATTTTCCCCAGGGAAAGGCTCTTGGTTAAAAGGCTCGGAAGGGTCCACTTGCAAGGACATTGCTGACGTGATCTGGACAAAGCCCGTGGGGACAGTGGTTTATTTCTGTGAGCCATTTCTCAGGGCACTGCAGCCACTGGTGGCTCTGTAGAGGAGCCTGTGTGACCTGCGCAGGAGCACACGCCTCAGAGCCGGAGGTTAGGAAGTTGAAAGCTCAGCAGAGGGAATAATATCGCAAATTGAATGTTCTGAGCCATAACAAGATAAGTTTTCCTTGGAAACTGTTCTGCTTCCTTAAATTAAAATCAAAACCTCACCAACAGAAAACCGCGATTTTCGAGACAGGCAGTCTAAGGGGCTTGCTCACTTCTTCCCTCCGTTCCTTTCCCTCCTCTCAGCTTGTGGCGTCCATAGGTCAGGGGAGGGTCCCATTTGCTTGTGAGGAATGATTTGCTTGACAACTGAACGACTCCCAAAAGAGTCTGTGACTTTGAAAGCCAAGAAAATGAGTTTTTTTTTGGGGGGGGATAGTGAAATGAAGAGAATAGAAAATTTTATGAATCAATTTATTTACCAAACTCTTACTTGGGCCATCTACTTTCTAGACCTTGGAGAAGTACAGGAGAAAAAGACTAATCCCCTATGTTTAAGGTAGGAGATACCCATAGATACCCAATATAATACCCAAATAATCCCAGTAAGTGTATATATGTATATGTATAAAACAAGTTTCTTAAGAGTAATTAAAATCTGTTGAGTGCCATTACCTCAAAACTTGAAAGTTTTACTAAATCCAGAAGATCTTATTATGATTTGGATCTGAAATATCTCCCAAAAGCTCATTTGTTTAGGGCTTGGTTCCCAGTACAGCATTTTTCAGAGTGGGGCCTTTGGGACGTGGCAGATGACAAGGGCTCTGACCTCATCGGTGGATTTATCCCTTCATGAGTTTGTAGCTCAGTGGGCTGCATGGAGGTGGAGGGACTTGGGAGGTGAGGTCGAGCTGGAGTAAGCTGGGCTCCATGCCTCCCAAGGTGGTGTTTGCCTTTAGCCCTTGTACTTCCTGAATACCTCGAAAAAAACATTGTTGCCCCATTACATGTTCTGGTTCATGGTGCATGAACCACAGGCCCAGAAACAATGGAGCTAAGTGACCATGGGCTGAAGCCTCTGAAACCATGGACCAAAACAAATCCCTACTGTTTAAATTTAATTTTCTCAGGCATTTTGTCACAGTGATGAAAAGCTGACTAACATTGGGATAGAAATGCCCATTATGATTCCCTTTGTAGACAGGTAAACTGAAGTACAAAGTAGGGAAGTACCGTGTTCAAGGTCACATAGCATGTAATATGTGACCACCTTCATTATTCCAGATCCATCCACTTCTACCAGCAATGGATTTTTCAGTAGAGTTTTATAGACTCACTTTTGAAGACTTCTAACAGATCTGGTAAGCATGAAGAGACACACTTACTTTACTTCACGAGGAAAGGGAGGTAAATTGAGTAATCACCTGCCCACTGCATCATGTCCACTGAGCACAGTGCTATTGTTGACCCTAGTTTTGTTTCCAGAGGTAAGCTCTAGGGGTAGCCACAGGCAGCTGGTCACTGTCAGCTGACACAGAAGGAGCCTTTGATATCAACTGACATCCAGCATGAGGCCGGTACCGTCCATACTCTCTAGGCGGCATTTGTTCTCTGAAATTTAATTTGATCTTCTACACCTTCATAAAAGAAGCAACTAGGGCCCAGAGCAGTAAGTGTTTTGTTCAGTTTGCATAGCTAGTGAATATGATTAGCAAAACAACTGGAATAAAGGAAGGTATTTACAAAAGACACAAGGACCTGGTTATTGTAACTGAGGAGAGGCAGTGTATCTGCATTTATTTCATAGGACATGTTTTCCTGTAAGTAGATGTATTTTCCCTTCTAACATTACCAAATCTCAGCAGCTGACAGGTTTACAAATCAGAAACCTATTTTCTTGATCATGCTTCATCCCTTTGGCTTCATAGAGGACTAGACTCCATCTGGTTTCTTGAGACTCAGGCAGACAGGGTCTCCACTCACTATCCAGATGCAGAGATTTGGGGCTTGCTCCAGTAAAGGAGGGAGGCAAACAGAAGTATGCATAAGCGTTCAAATCTATTCTTCCACAGAACATGACCAACATCATTTTTACTCCTCATTGACCAATGCAACTAATAATGGTTCTAACTTTAAGGAAGCAAGGCAGTATAGATTTACTCTTGTGCTGGGAGGGCACAAGAACCTGGGAAAGCTAGCAAGCCTAATGATGTCTCCTTCAACTGTGTAACGTGAGCATTGAGGGTGTGGAGCTGGAAAGCTATATCTCTGAATTCCATTTGAAACACATTGGCTATGTGATTGTCACTAAGTCTCTCTCTGTGTGTCTTAAAAATAAGGATAATACTAGTAAAATGGGTATTTAACTCGGTACGGCACAGTGCAAATCCTCAATAAATGTTATTTCTATGAAGTCACAATCAGTAGGGAAGGACTGGAATAGCAGTTATGCTTTAAGTGGCACAAGCAGGAAAGGGGACAGACGGGGTGAGGTGAGGCAGACTGGACGCAGACGTTGTGGTGAAGAAGCTGTCGCACTGTCCAGGTAGGAAGTGATGGGGATCTGCACCAGGGCGGTGGTTTCAGGACAGAAGAATTGGATATGAGAAAATTAAAAACCAGCCTGTGAGACTCGGCGATTCTGAGGATGTTCAGCTTACCTATATTCTCTCCGTTTTCTCGGAGATGCAGAGCTGCAATGATGAGGAGGAATGAGGTACCATGGCAAGACCTTAAAGGAGAGGAGACTGTTAACAGGAGGAATGATGGCTTGGGAAGCAGGGATGGGGACCAAATTCTACCACCCCGTACCCCATTTTGGCTGGCGGGAGATGAGACTCCCTAGGATGCACAGTGATGAGCATTTCCTGTGTTGGCAAGGGGCCGGGATGAGTTGTCTTGTCATTAAAATTGAACAGAGGGCGTTAGTCATCAAGTGACAGCACCATCTGAAGTGGAGAATTTTTCAGCTGTATTTTTACAAATTGCTTTTCAGACAGTGTTACTACTTTTGTTACTCTTTGCCTTTGAGCAGGATAGGGAGTGTCTCTCAACTGAGGGCTCTTTGGACAGCTTTCCCATGGTGAAGCCAAACAGAGCTTTTGAAGACAGGACCTTGGATGCGAGGGTATAGAAGTTCCTGCATGTCATTGTCTTCCAGGTTGGCCGCGCCCAGGCCCCCACACATGTTGTGGGCTGGGAATGGAATGTGGATGAATCAGCTGGAGTCAGCATTGGCGCCTATGCTGCCTTCTCCTGGTG
The DNA here is from genome assembly GCA_036346955.1 of Dipus sagitta. NCBI lineage: Eukaryota > Metazoa > Chordata > Mammalia > Rodentia > Dipodidae > Dipus > Dipus sagitta. Next base: position 5,666,448 of record CM070788.1, on the reverse strand, counting down.
GCGGTGGTTACTCTCCACCAGCGCAGTGGTCCTCTGGGTCCAGCAGTAGCTCTGCATCCTCTTCCCACGGTGCTCAGTGCACCGCGGCACAGTGTCCTCTTGTTGGATGGCGGATGCGCAGGGTAAAGGAGCATCCCTGAGGACAGTGCCAGTCACAGGTGTACGCTTATGTTGCCGCGCAACAGCCAATAAAGATGTCGGGTCAACTGTACTATTGCTCACTTCCCTCTGCAGGTTGTAAAGAATCAAATCGATCCCCACTTCCATTCTATTTGTTCATTAACAATCTGTTGTGGTAAAATAGAAAAGGCATAAAATTAAGCATTTTAGCCACATACAAATAGCACTAAGACCTTGCTGGGCAATGGAAGTAACTTGTTTATATTCTAAATATCCAGGATAGGTCTGGAGAGATGGCTTAGCAATTAAGCGCTTGCCTGTGAAGCCTAAGGACCCCGGTTTGAGGCTCAATTCCCCAGGGACCCATGTTAGCCAGATGCACAAGGGGGCGCACGTGTCTGGAGTTCGTTTGCAGTGGCTGGAGGCCCTGGAGTGCCCATTCTCTCTCTCTCTCTCTCTCTCTCTCTCTGTGCTTCTCTTCCTCTTTCTCTGTCTGTTGCTCTCAAATAAATAAATAAAATAAACAAAAAAATTAAATATCCAGGACACTGTTTTCTCTTTTCATATTCTTGCAAATCTCAATCCAACTTCTTCTACCCTTCCTGTGTAATGCTAGCCCTGGGGGAGCTAAATCCAAGGGGCTCAGTCTGAAAGGTGCCCCCTCTGCTCTGCAGGAAGTGGCACTGTTAGATTTCTTGCACTCTGAAACTGCTGGTATTTTGCCTTGGATTACATGACTACTTAGACTTTGGTTTGGGTTGGCGCCTCAGGGACCATCCGCCATGCCAGACATGTCCTCCTTCCCTCCCCTTATGGCGTAACAAGCATGGCCACTGTTCCATAGCTATAGAAACTGGGAAAAGCTAGAAATAATAAAAGAGAACACAACAGAACTTATTTCCATAATGTAGGATTTATCTACCAAAATTGTAGACAGCACTTGCCTGTGAAGCCCAAGGACCCAGGTTCAACTCCCCAGAACCCACAAAAGCCAGATGCACATGGTAGCACATGCATCTAGAGTTTGTTTGCAATGATTAGAGGCCCTCATATACCTATTCTCTCTCTCTCTCTCATAGATAAAATAACATTTAAAAATTATTTTGGGCTGGAGAAGTGGCTTAGCAGTTAAGGTGCTTGCCTGTGAAGCCAAAGGATCCAGATTCAATGCCCCAGTACCCATGTAAAGCCAGATGCATGGGGTGGCACATATGTTTGAAGTTAGTTTGTAGTGACTGGAGGCCCTGGCGTGTCCATATTCTCTCTCTCTCATAAAAAAATAAATAAAATTGTATACAGGTAAGTCTGAACTGGCAGTATCATTAAGTGTTTCCCAAAGTCTCTTGCAAGCCTTCTTATGGGCCTGGGTTTCTGCTTACTTGGTATCTTAATAGTTGGGTCTAGTATTAGAATGTAGTGTTTGGGATGTTATAACAAAAATAACTTAAACTAAGTGGTTTGAAAACAATAGAAGTTCTATGTCTCTTGACTGTGAAATCTAAGATCAAGGTGCCAGGAGACTTAATTCTTTGGTCATGACCCAGTATTTTTTACTTATTTTTTGTTTATTTTTATTTATTTATTTGAGAGCGACAGACAGAGAAAGAGGCAGATAGAGAGAGAATGGGTGCACCAGGGCCTCCAGCTACTGCAAACGAACTCCAGCCGCATATGCCCCTTGTGCATCTGGCTAATGTGGGTCCTGGGGAATTGAGCCTCGAACCGGGATCCTTAGGCTTCACAGGCAAGCACTTAACCACTAAGCCATCTCGCCAGCCTGACCCAGTTTTGTTATAGATGGCATCCTTGCTCTGTGTATGCTCACGTAGCAGAAGAGGCAAGGTTCTGTTGGATCTCTTTAAAAGACACTAATTCCATTTGCAAGAACCCTGTCCTCCTTTCCTTCTCATCTCCCAGAAGCCCATATCATACCACCACCGTCTTAAAGGTTAGAATGTCAACACAGAAATTTGGTGGGGCACAAACCTTCAGACCCTAGTGACATGTCACTCTTTCTGTTCCACTGAGAACTAGCTTTGCTGGCATTCCTCTTGAGAGTCAAAGCTGACATCTCAATGGTCTTTACATCCTTTTGTTGGGGTTCAGAGGACATGCTACAAAGAAGTCACATCTAAGGAGGCTGTCCTTTGTAACATAGAGGTCAGGGTGTTAGGGCTGTGGAGGGAAGCATAATTTAGAGAACTTGTTCAGCAATATGTTTACAGGGCTTGCACGTGTGCTGTGGCTTGAACTTGGGACTTTACAAGTGCTAGGCAAACACTCCCCCATCGAGCTATAGCCCTAGCCCTAGAATATTTTAACTGAGTACCTGCCATCATACCAACATCTGTGTCAAATGATGCAGTAAGTAAAATGAACCAAATGTTTCCTATCAGTAACTTAGAGTCCAGGAGGATGGCATTGCTAACCCAGATGACAGCCCTGCCCCTTACACCATGAAGCCAGCATCTCAGAAGATCCTTGCCATTGTTCATGTCTTAGTTCACTCACATCTTGTTTCCAGCTTTCTGCTCTGTCTCTGCCTTAACTGAGATCCAATCACCTGATCTTCCTCTCAGAACTCTCAGTCCCAGCCACATGTCAGCTCAGCATCTTTATCTTGCACTCAAGCACCCGTCTTTGTGTATACCCTCTCCACTCCTCTCTGCCCCTGGTTCTCCCTCGCTCTGACTCCTCCTGCCCTGTGGCCCTCCTTCTTACCTCGATCAGCTCAGCTGTTAGCACCTTCCCAGGCTGACTCCTTCTCCAGCCAATTTTCAAATGACTGATTAAGGTCGCCTCCCTGCTGCCGAAACTGCTGTGAGTGGATATGCGCTCGGAGAGGGCCAGTATTAGCCCTTTATAGCACTAGCCCAAGGAAAGCAACCTCAGTAAGAGAAGCAGGTGGTTTTGCATCTATAGTTATGAAATATGGAAGTGCTTTCTTTTCTTGATCTTTAGGGTTGCCCATACGACCACTGTATTCTTTACATGTAATAACCTAAGCTATAACTTCCTAGAATGTAATTGCAAATATTTCTCTCCTCTCCCCACTTAGCACCTGAATACTTTCTAGAGCTCTGTACTGTAGAACAAGCTTAAGGAGGAGATGAGCTGGCTCTAGCCAGTGTCCAGGGCCTGTGATTGTTATGAAGGTCTGCATTTTCTAATTAACCAAAGCGACACAGTCTGCTCTTCCAAGTGTATTAATCGAATATTCACTGACGTTGAATGAGTTGAGAGTCTCCTGGCCTTTCCAGCTGTCCTCCACATGGCTGTCTGAGCGACGGTTCTCAGCAGGGCTGGGATCACAGGTGTGCGTGGCCATCCCATGGGTGCCGGGGATCGAGCTCAGATCCTAAAGCTTATGCGGCAATTGCTCTTACCCTCTGAGCCATCTCCCCAGACTCTCCCAAGTGGCCTTTCTAGAAAAAGAAAGTGGAGGTTTACAGGCTTACTATCTGTCTATGGAATAAAATCTAAATTCCAGGCATAGTGTTCCGAGCTTGTCATGGGTGACTCCCACCTGCTCTTCTAGCCCCCCCCTCTCTCCTGATCCCACTGGACATCTTGGACCCTGTCTGCTCAATCAGGGGTTTCATTGTGAAAAGCCTACACATGCATAAGTGGATTTTGATAAAAATTCATTCTGTTACCTTTCTCATCCCCTTCTACCTCCATCTTTCCCTCTCCAACTTCCCTAATAATCCTTCTTTGACCTTCATGTACTTACCTCACCTCATATTCCGTGTATAAGAGAAATCGCAGGACATTTGTCTTTATAATATTAGCTTATTTCATTTAATGTAATAATCCCCAGTTTCATCCATTTTCCTACAAGTGACATAATTTCATTCTTTATAGCTGGGTAAGACTCCATGGTGTATACATGCCAGGTTTTCTTTATCTATTCATTTGTTGATGACACCAAGGCTGATTTCATAACCTGGCTATTATGAATTGCCCCATGGTAAACATGATTACACAAGCATCTTTGTAGTAAGCTGGCTTTGACTGTTTTGAGTATATAGCAAGAAGTGGTACTGCTGGATCATAGAGAAATTCTATTTTTAATTTTTTAATATCCTCTAGAACCCAAAGTTTCTCTTTCTTTTTCTTCTCTATGCTTCTAGGCATGCTCAAGCATTTCCTTCTAGATAAAGAAATCAATCAAGAACCTCTTTGAAGAATGACTCTAGGTCTATGAAATCATTTCTCTGTCAGACCCATGATATAAACTCAGTATACTTCAGTTTCCTCAAGGAATTTGACAATGTAGTCTTTAAAATGCTTGCTGTCAAGAGAGAAAAGGTATATTAAAATTATTTTATAGCCAGATTCCAGTAATGTTGGCCATGGATCAGAATCACTCCAGTTAACAAGTCAAGCAACCCTCATTCACTGCCTTCTCCTTCAAGCCTCCTTTCTGCAGGAGGGTCTAACCATGCCAGCTTCTTTCCAGTGCCTGGCACTTGCCGGGCTCCCTTCTCCACCAAACCTTCTAAAGAAAACTATGATCTATGCTTGGGAGTGCTTTTATTTCCATCCTTACACAATCAATTACACTCACAGCTCATCTCACACATCACTTTCTTGCCCTCGAACAAGGTCAGAACCTCCCATTGTAGTGGTTCATCCTTGGGAATGTCCTATTTGTACCATCTGTTATGGCTGCAAGTTACTTATTTTAAGGTTATTTTTCTCCCTTACCAGACTATAAGCTCTATATCTGATTTGTTTTTCCCCACCAGTATATTCCCAGCTTCCTATCTAGCCCTTGGCTTGGATGAATCAAGGAATGAATAAGGAATCAAATTCCAAGGTCAACAAAGCCCATAAGTCTGTGGAAGGGTTACTGGAGTCCAAGCAGATAAGGCCAGGGAAACCGATGGGGTGTTCAGATAAAATGAGTTTGAAGTGACTGCTTTGGACCAAAATCACACACACTGGTGTTTTTTTTTTACCTAAAATCTCCAGGTTAGTCTGATCCTGCCTAAATTGACACTTCTATGATAATTGAGAGGATCAATCAATGTGTTGGATTACCAGAACAAGATTCATGCAGGACACAGGCGCTTGACCAGTTACTGTCCATCTCTTAGTAGTCTTAGGCTCTAACCTCCAGGGGGAGTAAAAGGGTTCCTCTCCTCTAACAAGACAGCAAAAATAGAAGTGGCATGGCTTTAGTGGGAAGAGTAAGTGACCAAAAATGATGGTTGGACTGAGCAAACACTCTTTCTTCCACCCCTTGTTTTGTACAGTTTACTTCTTATTCCCGCTTTATTTCATTTTCCTCCCTGCTGAGTTGACCATCAGATGGGCTTGTTTGAATGAGGTCACAGAAGCTCTGTGGAGGTGCTCCACCCCAGGGTCGCCTGCACTACACTTATAGCTAATGTTCTATCTAGGAGTAAAGGTGAAGCTTTTGCCTGGTGTGTTCTTGGTGGGTTTTTTCCCTTCATCACTGGGTTGGGGAGCTAGCAGAAGACTCAGTTAACACGTCAGCAGGCCAGACACTCTGCTGGACTCTAGGATATAATGATGAGTTAGACATAGTTCCTGGCCACAGAGACCTTAAGTCACCATTTAGTAAACCAGATATCTATGTTAAAGTTAAATAATACTGGCAAAAATGCAAGATGGAGGAGACCTGGTTAATAAAAGCAAGAACCCCAAACTAAAACCAAAGGGATTATAATTTATCATAAGCTCAAAGTGAAAATTTAGTACTATGTGGCAACTGAAAAAAATCTGTATAATTTTAAGTGCCATTAGTAGAAATATATATACTCTGAGGATCAAAGGAATTAATCATTCTATTGTGATTAAGGCTGATTGGTCCACATCTAGAGTATTGTGTTTCTGGACACCACATTTGAAGCAGAACATGGGCAAATTAGAGTGTAACCATAAAGGGATGGCCAGGATGGTAAGGGGGGACCCATCACACAGGGAACTGAAGGATCTGGGAATGTTTAGTCTGGGAAATAAAGACTTAGATGGGGGAATGTAATAGCTAGTTTCAAAGACTTATCATATGAGAAGGAGCATTGGCCAAGTTCTTGGGTTATTCAGAGAAAATGTTCTGGGGACAGCAGTTGAGTGAATGGGTGGCAGTGTTGGGAATGGATTAGTCACCATGGTCAGAAGCTCACTACATTCCCACAGCAGACCAGGAGTTCTCTTTTCAGCACTTCCTTTCTTTTCTCTTTGTCTCTCCTCAGGTCAAAACATAATTTGTAGGGTTTTTTCTTCTTTCCTGACAACCTCACATGTCTGGCCTTCCTCTGACACTCTTGTTGAATGAAGCCATAGAGTTTACTTCCATGTGAGCAGCAGGGAGCAGTGACCACTGACACTATGATGAGTGCTGTGCAGAGTGCACTCAGTGCTTAATGCAAAGCCCCCTTGTACGAATGAAGAAACAAAGCTCAGGAGTTTGCTCAAGGTCACACAGGTATTAAGTGAGGGAGTCAGAATTATTATCCAGGAATTCCGCTTCTATCCTGCAGTGTCCTAGTCTCTCTGCTATGTTTGTCTCTTCCCCCACTGAGATATACATTCATAAGGAAAGCAGCAGGTGGATTAGTGGTATGGGACTACATAAGTCAATGGGGCAGTGTATTTCCCCAGGGAATGAGTGTAGGGAAGAAAGAAGCATGTGGATTATTGGGTGTGTAGAGAGCAGTGATGCTTACTGTACCCCATAGGACCTGACACTACTTGTCACCTAGTGGTGCATAGTGTCTTTGTGGAAGAAAAAAAGGGGTAAGATCCATACATAGTTGCCATGGCATGATCTGGTCTTTTTTTGCAATTTTCATTTCACTAGACTCTGGCTATCCCATTTTAATTATGTCCTTATTGGTTTATATAGGACAAAGCATCTTATAATGAATAAAATAACTGAAAAGCTTCTTCCTCTTAAAAAATTTTGTGACTCACCAAATACAAACCACAGCCCAATAAAGCCATGATTAAAGTCAATGTAGAATAAATCTCTCAATGAATGGAGTTTCACTTTCTGTTACCGCAAGTTAAGCAAGCCCTTTGATGTATGTTGGGCCCTCTTGCTCATGGACCTCGTCCGATAACCACTCTCCCCCACCATGACTCTCATGCCTGTGATTGCTCAGCAGATAAGCGTCAGCGAACAGGAGGCAGAGAGAAGGCTTCCTGGAACGTGTAGACAAGAAAATCACCCATAAGTGAAAGGTAAGTCCAGAAGAAAATCAGCAGCAAACCGATAGCTTTTCCAGCTGGGTTTCTTGCCTGTGCAGATTCCAAGGCTGCTGGAGTAACTGAGTAAGACTGACGTACAGGGAACATTACACACATTTTTTTGTCTTCTGGCTCTTGCTTTAAGTAGAAACACATTCTAAAATTGAAAACAACAACAACAACAAAACTTCAAATAATCTCTGAAGCAATGTATTTTCCAGTGAAATGTATATTTACCACCTGAGGCTACAGCCCATGGCCCAAGATACCTAAATGTAAACCATGGGGCTTTGCTAGGTGATGTGCGTGTATAACTTCTGGTCCACACAGTCAATGTTTACTTTGATTTTATGGCTCCAGGCAACTATTAATTCATAGCACTCACTGGCCATCTGGTCTGATAAACTGGGTGATTTGAATTCTTTGCAATATTTTTTTTCCAGCAATGCTCCTCTTAGAGCAGTCATAAGGCTCATTTTTATTGTGTGTATAATCTTTTACCCAAAATAGTGATATTTTTATGCAGTGGATCAAAGAGACATTGTGATTACAGCAGTAACCGTTACGGACCCAGAGAGGAGCCAACTGAAGAGAGAAGGAATAGAGCTGGTTATTTTTAAATGACATTCTTTGAATATGACTGACTGTAAATAAATTGTATATTGACCTTTGAGGGTAAGAGCTTGAAGTGGAAAAACCACATATGGCCATCAGAAGGTCTGTCATGGGTTTCCAAATGCTTCAAGCGGCTCTGAGCAAGGCTTGGACATGGGATTCATCTACTTAAAGCTGAAAACGAACTTTTTGAGGGTGATGGAAGCAACTTGCTTTACATATTGCACTATGACATTTTTCATTTTTACAACCATGGCTGATTGTTGCAAACTGTCCTGGGTATAGTACAAACACCCCCTCTGAGAAGTTTTAGGTCAATGTAAATGTTTGCCACCAAGAGGGATGACTTTCCATCCCTGCCATCAAGAAGATGAAATGATGGCCAAAGGAGAGAGGAACTTGCTCCAATTCTGTCAAGAGGGACAGACTAACTGTACATCAGGTTTCCATGGTGATGCTTTGCTTGTCACCTGGTCTTTTGTCCTGTGAGTAGGGCCCTTCCTGGTGCTGTGTGGCAAGTACATGTTCTGCTTCTGCTTCACCTGGCTTACACACTCCCTCTACTTCCCCTTCCGTCAGCTCCCCTTTGGGACAAGCTCTTAATTACTGGGAACTTAGTTGTCCCCCTACCATTCTGTTCTTGGCTTGATGGGCCCTTTCCTTGAATGGGCCCCCTTTTTACTCCTCCTTTTCCAGAAAGGACAAAGACCTTACATAGGGTGGGGATCAGATACCCAATGCTGGAGCTAGAGCCAGAACTGCTATACCCAAGGCCAACTTAAACTCCAAGAACCACAGATAATGAGCCTCTTCGACATTCCCAGGTGAGAAGTGAGGAGGCCAGTGAGGTCCAGAGCCTTTCTGTTCAATGCGTGGATTAGCATGGATGTGGTTTCACAAATGTGGACACTCAGCTCTCAGTCCCCACCTGCTGGATCAGACCCTCATGTGCTTTAGGTGAGTATGAACACTTGATAAGCACTTCCCTAAGAAAACACAAAGCAGGGCAGATACAGAGTTTAGAGCTTAATACGAATGGGAAGAGATCAGGTCAGGATGAAGCAGATGGAGACAGGTATGTGTGGAGAAGATAGGTGATTACTGGTATCAAGGATGTTTGGGGCTCTCCCATGTGCTGTGGGGGTGTAGCATACAGGTGTATCCAAACCAAATGCTGAAAGAAGGGCCCAGATCCTCCATGAAGCATTCTGTTGGAATGTAAGAGCCTGGAGGACAGAAGATCATCTTACTCCTCTATTTACATCAGGCTTAGCATAACACTTCATGGGTCATACATGTGTACTTATCCTCTGTTGAACTGAACAGGGCCCCCTCAGGCTCTCCATCAATCACATAGCTTGAGGCAAATTCCATGGAAAGTCACTCTTGATTTTGCATTTCTCTCAGGACTCTCCTGGGGGAAATTTGGGTACCTTCTTTAGCAAAAAGCAAAGCAAAATAAAACACCCTGCTGGATCAGAGAGGATCCAACATTTTACCCTTCGAGAATCCAGGCAGTGCCTCCAAAGACCCCTGAGTGTTGACCTACCATTTCTGCCAAAAGGCAAATGAACCTGCTGGTTCGTACTATGATGGAAAAGCCCACTGTGCTGTGCTATGCCCTTGGGGAAGCGATGGCCACCGCAGACCCTCAGGCGTGGGCTTGGTGTGCAGCCGCCTCCAACTGGCAAGAGTTAACGCTAAGGTGCAGCTGGAGGAATGTGACGCTGGGGAGCCAACTCAGGGGATTGCTATTGCAATCAGAAGACAGCCCAAGTCAGAGTTCCAAAGCCCTTTGAAGGGATGCCAGCTCAGACACATGTTTCCAATTATCATGTGCAATCTTGAGACAGTGTGCAAGTTGCACTTTCATTATGTCAAAGTGAAAGGAATGGTGGGGTAAGATAAAGGGGAGAGGCCGGCGACCTTGAGACGGTGCTCAGCCGTGGCACCAAATGTTAGCCCAGATTCAGAATTAGCCTCTGGAGCCAGAGGTGTGTGGCACCTACTCTGAAAGCCTTTGTTTTCACTTCTTATTTTGAGGATCAAGGGAAACAAGCTGATATATCTGGGGGAGGCCCCATCTGCAAGAAGATATTTGACCAGCTCTTTGGTATTTGGTCTGACCACAGATAAGATTTTGTGGAAACTATACAGGGTTATTAACTGTGTCCATCTAGGGTATTTCAGGATAGTGTCTGAATCCCCCTGAGGTTTGTATTTGTATGGGAAGCCAGTTCCTTCTCTCTCCCATCCAGGCCTGAGAAGTCTTTGGGTTGGGTTTTACCATCTTTCTAATTCTCAGCTAAGTTCTAGCCCAGGAGAGTCATTTCACTCAATTTCTTTTTCCAAACACTGTTTAAAACTTGTTTCCTTTAGGCAGTCTTCCCTGGCTTACTCTTTGTATCTGATTTGGTCTTGTGATTGTGGTCCTCATTTGGAATCTTCATTTGACTGAGTCGTGTGTTGCTGTGTTTTTTAAGTCAGTGTGCAGAGGCAGGTGGAAGGTATACTTTCTGGCTGCTTCTTAGCTTCCAAAAGTGTTTTTTTTTTTTGTTTTTTTTGTTCATTTTTATTTATTGATTTGAGGGTGACAGAGAGAGAGAGAAAGAGGCAGAGAGAGAGAGAAAGAGAGAGAGAGAGAGAATGGGTGTGCCAGGGCTTCCAGCCACTGCAAACAAACTCCAGATGTGTGCGCCCCCTTGTGCATCTGGCTAACGTGGGTCCTGGGGAATGGAGCCTCGAACCAGGGTCCTTAGGCTTCACAGGCAAGCACTTAACCGCTAAGCCATCTCTCCAGCCCTACCCAAATGCTTTTTACACACACACACACACACACACACACACACACACACACACTTGTTTATGAATATGTATTTATATATTATACTTTTTATATTTATTTATTTACAAGAAGAGAGAGGGAGAGAGAGAGGGAATATGGGCATGCCAGAGCCTTTAGCCACTGCAAACAAACTCCAGATGCATAAGCCACTTTGTGTATCTGGCTTTATGTAGGTACTGGGGATTTGAACCCTGGGCCATTAGGCTTTTCAGGCAAGTGCCTTAACCACTGATGAATCTCTTCAGCCCTACATTATGCTTTTGAAATGTGTGTGTGATGTGTATGTGTTTGCATGTGCATGTGTGTGGAGGCCAAGGAAAACATAAGGTGTCATTCCTTTGAACTCTGTTCACTTCTTTTGAGTCAGGGTCTCTCATTGGCTTGAAACTTGTCAGTTAGGCTAGACTAGCTGGCCAGAGAGCCCCAAGGGTCCCACCTGCCCAGTGCTGAGATTGCAGGTGCAAGCCAACCCAACCATTTTAGAACATGGATTCTGGGGTAAGGGGATGGAACTCAGATCCTCCTGCTTGCATTGCAACCCCTTTCCCCATTGAGCTTTCCGTCAGCCCATATCATACATGTACACGTGCATGCACATGCACTTGTAGCCGTATGCTTATTTACATGTGCCTATATCATACATGTATATATGTGCATATGTGCACTTGTAGCCATGTGTCTATTTACATGTGCCCATATCATGCATGTATGTGTGCATGCATGAGCACTTGCAGCTGTGTGTCTATTTACATGTGCCCATATCGTACATGTATGTGTGTGCACATATGTGCTTGCAGCCATGTGCCTATTTACATGTGCCCATACTGTATGTGTACATGTGTGTGCATATGCACTTGGAGCTGTGTGTCTATTTACATGTGCCCATATTGTACATGTATGTGTGCACACATATGCACTTGCAGCCGTGCGTCTATTGACACGTGCCCATATCGTACATGTATGTGTGTGCACATATGTACTTGCAGCTGTGTGCCTATTTACATGTGCCCATACCGTATGTGTACAGGTGTGTGCATATGCACTTGGAGCTGTGTGTCTCTTTACATGTGCCCATATTGCACATGTATGTGTGTGCATATGCACTTGTATCTGTGTGCATATTTACATGTGCCTAGATAATGCATTTATATTTGTACACATGCACGTATAGCCATGTGTATGTGTACATGTACCTATATAATGCATGTATATGTGCACAGATATGCACTTGTAGCTGGGTGTGTATTTGCATTTTTATACATAATCATTTATGTACTGAGCACTGGACTAAGTACCTTACACATCAGTCTCAGAGCTTTTACTACCTCTCTCATTTTGTGTGTCGGAGAACCAAACAGCAAACAGATAAGTAACTTGTCCAGCACCACTCAGCCAAGCTAGTGGTGAGGCCAGGTTTGACCCTGGCAGTCTGATCGCACTCTTCATGACACCACCCTCTGAGAGCAATCCAGATGCTTCTGGTGCTGTGTCCTCAGGAAATGTCTTCACTCACACATTTCTCCATTTATTGCTGACACAAGGGAAGTGAAGGAGACAGAACGCAGGGTGATTTTGGTGGCAGTGGAGAAAAAGACAGGAAGTCACTTCCGCCTCACTTATCCTGAGACGCTGCTCTAGTGCCTGCTGCGTGCAACAGCGAAGGCACTCATGCTGGCTGCACATGGAACACACACTTGACCTTAGGGAGCAGCCCGTGTTGGAAGCAGCTCCTCAGGCTGCTGTTGTGGGAAGGCCTAACTTTCTTTTGTCCTTGGGCCCCTGAGCCACCTCTGCAAGCCCAGGGGAACTTTGAGAAGGCCAGAACTTTTCAACCTGGCCCACGTGCTTGACACGTGGACACTCTCAGAGCTAATGGTTGATGGATGCGCCAAGGGCAGGGGAGCAAACATCCCAGAGAAAGCAGAGCTGCACGCCAGCAGAAAGCAGAGCCTTGCTGACCACAGAAAGTGATATTAGCTTCAGAGCCTGGAGTTGGCTCCCAGGGCCCCATGGAAGGTGTTGGACAATGTGCCTGGCACATAGCAAGCAAGCTGTCAGTACTTGCTAACAGTCATCATTAGAACTATTCACCCTCGCTGTCAGAACGAACCAATCATACAGTTATAAAACTGCCTGTTCATGAACCTCCTTGCCATTCCATCCCGGTCTGATATCCTTCTAGGGTTTCTCAGTCAACTCTAGTTTTCAAAATTAAAATTTATTAGATCCTTCTTTTTAACTTTTTAAATATTTATTTGCCTCTCTCTCTCTCTCTCTCTGTCTCTCTCTCTCTCTCTCTCTCTGTGTGTGTGTATCTATGTGTGCATGCACCATTCTCTCTTGTTGCTGCAAACTAATGCCTGTCTGGCTTTACTTGGGTGGCTAGGGAATTGAATCTGGGCCAGCAGGCTTTACAGGCAAGCGTCTTTAACTGCTGAGTCATCTCTCCCAGCCCTGTTTCACATTTCTGAAATGCTAGGCACTTATATATACTTAATATATGCTATGTATTATCTCTTTTAGTTACCATTGGATCTTCTGAGAAAAGCATTATTATTGTCCCCGTTTCACAGATGCAGAAATTGAAACTTATAGATAGATGTTCAGAAACTTGCCCAGCCTAAGTAAAAATGCCTCGTTGCTCTGGAGTGGCACAGACTCTTCATCATTGCCCTGGAGCTTCTGGAACCCAGAGGACCTCCCTGAGCCCAGACTCGGGCAGGAGCTAGAGTTGAAGACCCTCTTTTCTCGCTGCTACTACCTCAGCTCGGCTGTGCACACTGCCGTCCCTGACACCCACGGAGCAGAGTCCTTCTCTACCTGCTCCACACATCTGCAGTCAGGGAGCCTCAGCAGCACCCCTCCTGCCATCGGCCCAGGCTTGCTCCGAGCTGATTCTGGAGTTCATTGTGCTGCCTGACCCTTGCATAGGATTGACCTGGTGTTTAAGCTCACACCCCGGGACGCAGGAATGATTATTTTCATTTCCCAGCTTCAGTACTCCAGCTCAGACAGGGCTGGGGTGCCTGCCAAAGCTTCGCAGAGAAGACAGGGCCTAGGACCCAGCTTCGCTGACACCATCCTAGAGTTTGTATGGTCAGTGGCAGCTTCTTCACCACCAGGGGCTGCTCTGAAAGGCCTTTAGTAGGAGGAGTCCAAGGTCAATACTGAGGGCCAACCCTTATGTTCCTGATCACCTGCACTTCCCCTTGGTTCTGCCTCCCTTGCCTGTCTCTTCTACAGGAGCAAAGCACAGGCACCCCAGGTGGGGTGGAGCCTGCCCTCTGTCCTCTACTCTAGGTCCAGACCTGGGGCAGATTTTCCCCAACAGTGCTGAAGAGTGTGGAAGACTTTTAGGGGAACGCGGCTGTGGCTCACAGGACCTAAACTAGCCATTTGGTATTGCTGAGGAATGCTGGTACTTCTCTGGCTGGGGAAGGAGGCCAGAGGGCCAGACTGGGATTGTAACCTGGAGTCAGCCCATAGACAGTTAGCTCTAGGAATCCTAAGCTCGGTCTCCAGTGGAGGGAGCAGCAGAGGAGCCTGGCACGAGGGTGGTGTGAGGGCAGCAGGGCCTCTTCTGGTTTTCTATGGCATGCTGGGGATGCCTTCTGACACAAGAAGTTGCCAGAGTGGAGAGGGATGTGCTCTCATTCTCTGGGATTTGGGGAATCCTGGTGGAAAAGTCTTGGTGAGACATGTGAAGGGAAAAGGGGGCATACATTAGTGCTTCTCAATAGAGTGCAATGGGAGGATTGTTGCTGGTTTTCCCACATGCACAAGGGGCTCAGTCTTTGGCTATGCTGCTGGCCTCTCGGGAGAAGCCAGGGTGGGCCTGCAGACTTGCGCTCCCCGAAGTGTGTGGAGACAGAGTCCAAGCTGGAGAAACCACCAGGTGCAGGTTGGTTTTGGACTGTTCCCATTCCGTTCAGCCAGACTGATAGCCTCTCATGCTGTGTGAAAACACTGGCTCCCACGCCGTGACTCCAGGTTTGCCTAAAGTCGAGTTTGTCTTTGGGGAAGCTAGTGGTGGCGCTGGGGTCAGCAGGGGCCTCCTCTTACCCCACAGCCTCAGAAGAGCAGCCCACATGAAAATGAAGTGCCCTCAGGCTGTTGGTTACATGCCAAGTCTTTCCTCTAAACATACCAGGGAGCCAAAGATTTTTTTTTTTTTAGATGTCTCAAAAGTCTTGCAGCACTGGGAGGGGCTCTACAGGCCTAGCTTCGTCCATGCAGAGGCACGGCAGTTGTCTGGGGACGTCCAAGTGCCTCCCTCACTACCACTCTCCTCACAGCTTGAAGAGAAAAGGTCTCAGGGTCTGTTTGTGAGAGAGGCCTGGAACAGCTGAGGTCTTGGCACTAAGGTCCCTCCCCCTCCCCCCCAAAAAAACACAGGCACAGGTCAGTAGGAGGGCTCCCTCTATCTGACCAGTCCTTCCAGAGGCTTTTATCCGACCAAGTATCTCAGCACAGAATGTTCTGGTTGGTGTTTCTTGAACATAAATCTTGAACATAAAATTGCAGTAGCTATGGTAGAAAAGAAAACTAGGCATATTTCATCACGCTTTTACCCTAATCAAATGTTCTCACACCAAATCTTCCCGCTTTCCAACCTGCCCTGTTTGGATTGGGTTGGAGTTGGAACAAGAGTGTAATGTTTCCATTTCCTTTTGCGAAGGGCATGGATATTTGGGCTTATTCTTTTCAAACCAGAGTAGGCATGTCATCTTTGGAGAGAGGTGCTGAACAAGGGAGTACAGTTTCCATGTAATGTGAGTGCCATATCTGAAGGAAGAATCATGGCCTAGGGGAAGAAAACACAAGACGAAGGTTGCGGTGGAAGGTGTAAGAATGAGGCTCGCAAAGCCCTGCAGCCTCTGTCACCTTCAGCGTGTTCATGAGCACACTAACAGAACCAACCCCTCTAGAAGTCCCCAGGGTGTTGGCTGTATTGGGGGCAGGGGTCTGGTAAAGGTGAGAGAGCACCTCCTCCCCTTCCTCACAGCCCCAACTCTTGGTTCTGTCTTCCAGTTTCCTGGAAGGCGGAGCACCGAGCCACTGTCCCCTCCTGACTTGGCGCCTCTCCTCTACCTCTTCCAGAGCTTATTTTGGTTGGTTCTCACCGTATTATCTTGGTCTGCTCTCTCCCCACTCTCCTCTCTACAGGTCTGGTCCCCTAGCCGCATTTGGCTACTTGTGGAAATCATCCAATTAACAATACAATTTTTCAAAAGTTCTTTCCCAACAGGTCTCTGGCTTCAGTTGGCGGCCCCTCACAGTTGCTGCTGGGACTGTTTGTGGGTGGCAAGAGTGTTGGAAGCCCTAAGTTTTGTTGGGACAATGAAGCCTTTCTGCAAAAAGACACTTGGGGATAGTGGAAAAGCAGCCATCAGGACTCAGGCAATGTTCACGTGAAATCAGATCTCCCACGACAGGCCTCAGGAGATGGTTTTGTTACAGCTCCCCCAGATAGCAGATCTGCCCCTAGCAGAAAGCAGCCTCACAGGCCTTCTGTGTATCCTCTGTCTCTCCAACCAGCCAGCGCCCCTCCCCACCCCACCCTTCCACTAGCCTGGGCCTCTGGGAGGATGGGAATAGCCTGGGTCCTGTGGTGACTACTTCCCCTAGTGAAGCAATTAAGGCTCAGGGGTCCAGCTGTGGGGCAGGTAGTCCAAGGATTTATGTAGACCAGAGTCTGACTTTCCTTGCAAATTATGCTTGGCATAGGCCAGTGTTTGAAATCAATTTGTCTGCTTTAGAGTAAGTACAGTGCTGGCTGAGGGCCTGGGGTGATGGTTACTAGGTGAGCGTCCTTAGCAGGACCCAGAGGTAGCAGGGGACCAGTCACCCTGCACTCTTGTGGGACTTGTGAGTGTTCTTACTGAGAAAAAGAACTCAAGTGGTGAATGCACAGGATGCTTGGAAAATTTAATAAATAATGATTCTTTAAAACTGTATAAACTATAAATTACCATGCAGTCCTTATAATTTAAAATAATTTACAGGCTGAGGTAGGGAGGGGCCCAGGAGAGTGCAGAGGGGGCAGATGGGAAAGGGGCTGCAGGCAGCTCAGCCTCTTCTCGCAGCCTTCCTGCTGAGCACACACACGCAGGCCGTGTCGATGCGGATGAACCTCCAGGCAGCCTGCTTGTCGTCCGTGGTCAGCGCCTTGACGAACGTGTGGGTGGTGGTGCAGTATGAGTTCCAGTGCTTGGAGTCAATGCCCCGGCACCCGCTCTCAACGGGACTGGGGTCCCGGCACTTGGTCTCAAAAAAGTACTGTTTGAATACACTGTTATTAATGTTCACCTCTCCCAGCACCGTCACCTCCTTGCCCTTGATGTCCGTGGCGGTGGTCTTATCCCCAACCCACACGCTGACGCTGTCACACACCGAGAACTCCCCCATGTGGAAGACTGGGTGGGTGGATGACCGCTTGCTCCTGTGAGTCCTGTTGAAGGAGATGGTACCATGGGCCTGGAAGTCCGGATCCAGAGAGTCCGCAGAGATGGGTGGGGGCTGGGTGCTGAACAGCACGCGGGGGGAACGCAGTCGCCGTTTCTTAAACAGTCTGGGGTCCACAGTGATGTTGCGGCTCTGCCCCGTCACACGGGCAGCTATT
The DNA here is from genome assembly GCA_036346955.1 of Dipus sagitta. Lineage (NCBI taxonomy): Eukaryota > Metazoa > Chordata > Mammalia > Rodentia > Dipodidae > Dipus > Dipus sagitta. The sequence continues at coordinate 5,649,025 of CM070788.1, read as the reverse complement.
GGTGCAGTTGGAGCACTGCGGGCTCTGCGGAGGGCTGTGTCAAGGGAATGCTGAAGCTTAGTCCAGTGGGCTTGGGGGACAGAATCTCCTGCAGGGACATTGCTGTCTGTGTATGGTTCTGCCTGTATGCCGATCAAAAACGCTGTGATCAGAGTGTAGAACAACATGGACATTACGCTATGCACCTGAAATGACAAAGACATGGGGATTATTTAAGGGGTAGTAGCAAGTGTGCTCAGGCTAGGGCCAGACTCCCTCAGAGATGGTCCCCAAGAGGACCCCAGGAGTCCTCACTATTTGTTTGTGTGTCAGGAGATGCTAGATTCATAATCCAAGCTGAGATACTTCTGAGAGTGGAAGGAAGGGCTGCTGGACCAGTCAACAGAATCCAGAGAAAGGTGAGTGGTTGCCCTGCTGTGGGGAAGCCACAGAGTGCATGAAATCCTGCCAGGTGACTTGGGGAAATCATACTGTCTGGCTGCCACCTTGAGGTAGTGGAGGGTGGGCACCTGGGTCTTGAATGTGACTCCCTTGGGAAGGTACTGGAAGGTACTGGAAGGCACTGTGGGGACATGTCCTACAGCTTCAGACAGCAGCATTGGGCCAGCTGATGAGAAACTTGTTGTGAACCCACAAACATCATGTGTGAAGAGATGTGGTCCTAGGCTCCTTTGAACCTATGCGTCTCTGCCCACATGCCTCTGCTAATGATTCCCCTTTGGCAAGGTCAGATTTTGGCAATTTTCATGTGTTTGCTTCTAACTTCCCAGTCATTTTTAGCCTGGTTAGGAACTACCATCTTTCACATATAAGGAAGCTGATCCACAGAGAATCAACAAATAAGGGTCTGAAGTTACCACAAAATCTAGATCTGAAATAGACTCTAAAGCTGACCCCTTACCAAGCCAGCCTGCTTTTCCATTTATCTTCCCTTTCTTTCTCTTTCATTTGTTTTTTTTAAACATTTTTATGTATTTACTTGCAAGCAGAGAGAGATAGAGAGAAGCTAGACAGAACGGGCATGCCAGGGCCTCTGACCACCACAAACTCCAGATGCATGTGTCATTTTGTACATCTGGCTTTATATGGGTACTGGGGCATCAAACCTGAGTCCTTAGCCTTTGAAGACAAAAGCCTTGACAGCTGAGCAATCTCTTTAGCTCTCTCTTTCATTCTTTAAAAAATATTTTATTTATTTAAGGGAGAGAGAGAAGCAGATAGAGGGAGGAAGGGAATGGGTATGCCAGGGCATCTAGCCATGGCAAACAAACTCCTGATGCATATGCCACATTATGCATCTGGCTTACGTGAGTCTTGGGGAACTGGACCTGGGTTCTTAGGCTTTGCAGGCAAGCACCTTAACCACTAAGCCATCCCGCCAGCCCAGCCTCTCTATTATTCTTAAATACATCTTTTGTTTTTCTCTTTGCTCACAGGAGAGCATAAACCAAATGGCATGATGTATCTGCCCCTGAGAAGGTTCTGAGCTGCCCTGTAGTTGCCCACCAGTGACCCAGCAACCTCTTGGCCAAGATTCTGTGGAATCAGCTCTGCTCTGGATTCCTACTCCTGTTGGGCTTGCGTTCACACCTCCAGATGCAGATGAAACGTTTCCTCCTCTGTGACACTTCTCCAAACCTTGGTGAGGTCAGAGGCATCCCCTGTAGAGTAGACCCCAAACCTCCAATTCTATCCTTTCTTATTTCTGTTTCCTGTGCTGATGGTCATTTTGCTCCCAAAAGTTGCCCACTTTTCTAGCCTGGTATAGATATGACCAAATCCTTGAAGCATCTTTTGGTCAGTCCAACCAAAAGTGATCTCTTTCCATTCTGGACCTCAGAGTAGCCCATTGGTACAAGTGTGTGTGTGTGTGTGTGTGTGTGTGCACATGCATGTGTGTACATGTGCTCACATGTATCTACAGGTGTGCATTCTTTCCTGCTAAATTCCAATTCTGAAAAGAACTATGCATTGGATCTATGGTTAGAAAACTTTGTTTGGACATCCATCACAAATACTTGTTAGCAGAAGAGAACTGAGTACACTCCAGAACCTTAGTTTTCTCATTGAGAAAAGGTGGGCGTTAAATACTGTTTCCCATGGTGGTTGTGTGGTTTAAGTGTATGCTCACAAAATTGGTCTTAATTCTCAGTCACTTAAATCTCCCTGGGGCCCAGGACATTGTCTTCTTTATTCCTACTGCTGGCTAGGTGCTCTGAGTGGTCTTCACTGATGAGTTAGCATGGCACATAACCATTCCTCTCTCGCAAGTATTTGGGTCTGTCTCTCCATGACTGTGCAGTTCCTCAGGGTAGTGCCATGTTGCATCTACTTGGGTACCAGTTGCTGTGTCCCTCAGTGTGTATCTCACTTGTCTTTCATGGCACAGTGTGTAAACCTCTCCTGGTGACATTGTGTCTGTCTTCCTCAGTGTGCCTTCGGAGCTGGGCGACTTGCATTTCAATCACTCCATGGCCATATGCAGTACTTGCTGTGTAGCAGGTCCACAAGAAATATAAGGAGAGTGAAGGAAAGAATGAATGGAGGTGGGAGAACTGCTTATCCTTTCGTATTCTTTCTGCCACAGCCATGGTTTTTGAGTGTGCATCAGGCTGCCCATTGCCCTCCAAAGATGCTGCAAGCCAGTGAATTCTACACAATGTTGTGCTTTTACTTACTTGCAAATAGCTTGTTGGTGAGATACCAGGAAGAAAATGACCAAAGTCTTTTCTTCTGAACTACTTGGGTCACTTGGATGAATGTTTTTGTTTGCTCCAGTTCTCCAGCAAGCCACGCAGAGGAGGAGATGGCACACCTGGGTGGTTGATCCCTCTAGATCCAGATCCGTTGGCCAATGGTCTTGTGGATAAATGTCCAACTGACTCTCAGGGAACTGATCATTCTATGGTAGTTAATTCAAGCCTCTTACTTTTGCTTCTTGTTTCATTTCTTCTCAGTTCATGGTATATTTCCTCAGCTGAATTTCAGGAGAAGACCCAAATCTAATTTCATCCTTTCATATTTGAATTAGTAACACCTGTTAGAATTTGGATAGGGAACTGAAGAAAAACTTGACTGAAGTTTAGGGTCTTTATGGAAGGAAGGCCCATCTTGCTTCTTGTTCCTCATGGCCTCATTCTGTAGTCTCCTTTGGGGAGCTCATCCTCTTCTGAGGAACTTCTAGAATAGCTGACACCCATATCTTGATCTATAGCCCAACTGCTCCTTTGAGGCCACCTCAGGACTTCTAGCATCCTGAGGACACCTCTCTGTGGATATCAGCATTTTCAGTGCAAGCCCCCAACCCAAAATCTCCACATTTAAAGCCTCCAATCTTTGCTCTCTTTTCTTCCTCTACATTCAGCAGCATCCGTTCCATTTTGGATCACTTGGTGACTGTGGTGCCAAAGCTCCTACAGCTTTTGATCATCTTTCCCTGTTCCTCTAAACGTGTATCTGTATATTTTCCATTTCCTGTTTATGGGACCACTATGCTGTCATTCACCAGCCCCAGATCCCAGCTCATCCCTGGACTCTGCTCTTTCCTCTATGTCCTCCATGCAAGTCTCCTGGTCTTCTGAGTTCCACGGGGGTGGCATTCTGTGAAAGTGTAACTTCTTTTCCAGTCTCACTCCCGTGTCCCTGATTCAGGTTACGGTACCACCTCCCACCCCATGTCCTGGACCTTCATCTTGCTTCATACAGTGCCTCCTCCCTCGCTTCCCCACGTAGCTTCTTAAAGCGTTGCTCTGACCTCTTGGAAGTGCTATCTAACTCTATGCAGACAACCCCTCCTGGTCCATCCTTTAAAGCATTTTGCTATGCTCTTTGGAAGGTGTGTCTCAGCCAGTGGTAGGACTGACTGCACGGACTGCTCAACATCCTTGCCTCCTTCTATTCCTCTCATAACTTGCATTCCAGCACACAAATTCCTGACATAGCTCCTGCCTGGTGCTTGCCCATCCTTGCCCTCGCTTCAGGCACTTCCCTCCAGGTGTCTTCCCTCTGGCCTTCCAGGTCCCTTTTCTTTCTTTCTTTTTCTTAACATTTATGTTATTTTATTTTATTGAGATAGATAGATAGATAGAGAGAGAGAGAGAGAGAGAGAAAGAAAGAGAGAATGGGCATGCCAGGGCCTTCAGCTGCTGCAAACAAAGTCCAGACACATGCGCCACCTTATGCATCTGGCTTACGTGAGTCCTGGGGAATTGAATCTGGGTCCTCTGGCTTTGCAGGCAAGTGCCTTAGCCACTAAGCCAACTCTCCAGCCTCCAAGTCCCTTTTCTACTCTCCAACTCTGCTATTGGAATCCTTCCTATGGTCTTCTAACACCCAGCTTCAATTCCACCTCCACTGGGGAGCACTGTCTAACTCTAGGCAGACAAACTCTCACTGACACATCCCTTAAAGCACATTGCCCATGCTTTCCTAGGGCAGTTGTGTTCTCTTAGCCTTCCCTCTGGAATGTGAGCAGAAAAGCATCTTGCTCAGGTTTGTTGCCCCTGGTAGTCCCATCTCCAAGAACCAAGGAGTATCGAGACAACTCTTTCCTTCTGAGTTTTTCAATTTTTCCACTGGAGTGAAGTGTAAGGTATCTCTTAACCCTGACAGTTTTTGATGTTTAAGGAATTGTGCAGCTTTCTACTCTGCCAACCATCTGCACACTCTATTTAACTGACTTCACATAGTTATTAAAGTCTAATGCTACCTATCAGTTTCCATGTGGTACCCGTGGTCATTTAAGATGATGGAAATTTGTATCATAGACAGATTGTTTCATTAAGATCTGTTTGATTTTAGATTAACATGCATTTTGAGAAAACAACATTTTATTTTTTCATAATGGTATATTACTATAATCTTTAAAAATAATTTTAAAGTCTTTTAAAAAATAATCAATAGATAAAAAGATGAGAAATAACCAGTGTTTTCTATTCTAGTGATACAATACATGGTATAGAAAGCATGTTCTCATTAGTTGAAGTGAGCCAGGGAGGAGTGGGTTTAGTTATTTATTTATCTGTTTATTTTTTCATGGTAGGGTCTTGCTGTAGTCAAAGATGACCTGGAATTCACTATGTAGTCTCAGGCTGGCCTTGAACTCACAACAATCCTCCTCACTCAGCCTCTCTACTGCTGGGATTGAAGGTGTTCACCACCATGCTCAGCTTTATTTACTTTTCAAAACAACCTTTGAAGCCTCTCTCCTGAGCAGATTCCAGCTCTCCATGTGGCTTCATTGAGCTGAACTCTTCAAGTGAGTGATTAGTTGGGAAGATGGGCTGGGGCCCGCGTGAAGGAACATGTTCCATTTCAGGTGCAAATGTTTTTTGTTTGTCCTGCCCCTTCCCAGAATGGAAGATCAATGACCAAGAAGGGAGAGACCCATCGTGATAGCTGCCCAGCCTTCCTGCCTTGCCCCTGTCTAACAGAACATTTTGTGGGTTACTAGGGTCACATAACCCAATAACAGGAAAACTTTCCTATGAATGATCTGCAGGCAATTCTACCTTCAGGAGTAGGTAACAAGGCTGCCGGGCAGAGCTAAGCAACTGGCCCAGTCCTTGATGTTTCCAGGAGGCCTGGGAACCATGTCTGCAGGGGGGTTTAGAGAAGTGAGCAAGACAAATTCTTGCTTTGGAGTGAGATGCCAAGAGCGGTTCCCAATTCCTGGGCTAGAGGTTGTTGGATCCATGAACCTGGGTCACTAACTGTTGGCCAGAGAGGAAATTCTTATGACAGAGGCAATCCAACTTTCTCTTCCATCTCACTGGCCACATTCTGACAGGGGGTCAAGGGTCACTTCTTACTTCACACTTGGACTTTGCTCTAAAATGTAAACTGGCTGCTGTCTTCCATTGTAATACTCAGAAACTCTTGGTTGCTAGAGTTTGTGTGGAGTGTGAGAGAAATTCGGCTCCTTAACTCCCCATAGAGAAATCCCTAGGGAACCCTGGGCTGAACTGACAGGGCAGAATCCAGCAGCTCTGCTGGCATCGCCCAGACAGGAATTATGAGGTCAGGACATAGACTGTGAGTGACATCAGACACTGATATACAGACACTCTCAAGCTCCAGGGCATCTGACATCCTGGGAGAGCTGATGCAACTGGACAGCTGTGTCTACTTGTAGGATTTCTGACCCTGTGGGTTTTGGAGTGGTGGAAGAAGCTACATTTCTAACACATTTCCAGGTGATACTGATAGTTCTGGTCTGGGGACTATGTTTTGAAAGCTGCCAAACCAACCCATACCTTTGCAGATGACAGCCTTGGAGGGGCTCAGTGACTCAGCCACCTCTGGCTACTACATGATAGGGTCAGCCTGGGGACACATGGCCTGTTGCTCAGTCTCTGTACCTTTTTAAAAAAATATTTTATTTTTTCATTTATTTGAGAAAGCATGGGACAGAGAGAAAGAGGCAGAGAGAGCGAGAGAGCAGCAGGGCTTCTCACCACTGCCAATGAACTCCATATGCATGCGTCACCTTGTGCATCTCGCTGTATGTGAGTACTGGGGAATAGAGCTCTGGTTCTTAGGCCTCTGAGGCAAGTACATTAACCACTGAGCAATCTCTCCATGCCCTCTCTGTACCTTTTTGAGGAGAGAGCCTGAGACTACCCACACTCTGTTTGATAGGCCCTGGGGTACATTTAACCCAACAGTCCAAGGAAATTTCAGATTGAGTTTTGCCTCCATGGAACCATAAATCCAGGCACAAGGGAACCCTCAGATATTTGCTTTTATATCTAGCACTTCAGAGCTCAGAGCATCATTTAGAAACTGTGATACTGAGCAAAGTATGCCTTGATTAAGAAGTCCTCCAAATGCCCATGACAAAAATGTTTTCCAGAGAGCTCCGGCAGGTCCAGGCATTTGTGGCTCTGCCATAGCCTTTCAGGACAGCTATACTGGAAACAGGATCAACTGGGTTGAGCTTCTAGAGACATAGCTTAAAATGTATGTGTGTGTGTGGGGGGGGGGGCGGAAATAGTGATTATCACTATTGTTTACTGGTCATAAATAAACCTGGAAGTGAGGTCATGCTAGTCCCATTTTGCAACTGAGAAAATAAGAACACAGGGAGGTCAAGTCACTGAGTCCTGGGCGCATACCTGGTAGAGGTGGGACTCCGAGCCAAGCCTGACATGTCTGGTCTGGAATTCTTCCCCTCCCTTCCACTCCACTGGCCACAGGAACACAGAGCGGCCACACACCTTCCACTCACAAGGCTGCTGCCCAGAAAGCCAGGGGGTTGTGTGGCACACATGTCTATTTGAGGCTCTGTGTTCTGTGATCCTTGATGTGTCCCTAGAAGCCACGATGCAGAAAGACTTCCTCTCTGCGTAGGCCCTATCCCTATGTGCAGCATTGCTGAGAGCTTCTGCAAAGCCCTGCCGCTCAGCTGGGTCCGAGTCCGTGTCCTCACCCTGCAGCTCATTTCCAGATGCCATTGCTACTTGGGAGCTCTTGTGCCAGCTTCTAAGAACCCTGGGTGAGGCAGACAGCCCACTAGGTACTTACCTCAGAGTGGCCAGGACGGAAAGCTGCTTCCTTGGCAAAACTGCTATTGGGCCCAGACGCTGAACTGAGCTTGGGTCCAGCATGCCATCCAGCCCCCTGGACTGCACGACCACAGGCCAGAACTCTGTGGAAAAGGAGAACTGCATTAGAGGAGAGGCCTTTTCATATCATCCTAATAGGCATATGGATACCTGTGCCCTAGACAGGAGGGCGGGGGAAGGCTGTGTTAATGAGACAAATCTTAGTTCCCCAAGTTCCATGGTTTTATCAGCATTGGGGACCAGGAAGGAGCTAGAGTCCAGCTGCCAAGATTGTCAGTGGTCAGGATTTACACAGACCTAAAATGACTTGAAGTCCTAGTTTCAGCCTGAACATAGTCCCTGGAGGCTCCTCAGCTCATGTAGCTGCTTCCAGACCCACACCAGAGTATTGATCCTGTAGACGCCCAGTCCAGTGTCTATGTGCAAATCATCCTGTACATCGCGTAGCGCACAGACTTGACTTTGCCTCAGACTAATGACAGCTCACAGAAGAAACAGTCTGGAAAGTATAGACAGACCAGTGCCACGATGAAGATGTGGATACGCTGTGGAGACAAATGAGACACCTGCCCTTCCTACATCACGGGGAGTTCTACAAAAGCAGGTCATGCATCTTGGAGCACTATGCCAAAAGTCAAATTTTAGGAGTTGGAGGTTATGGTGATGACACAATAAAAAAATTTCTGTTCAATTTTAGCTTGTAGCTTCCAGAGCTTCTGTCTTCTTTTCACTTCTGTTGCCCTGATATTTGTGGATTCGCTCATTTAACTTTATTTTGTGAACACCTATGTGCTAGGCATTCTTCATGGTGCTGAAGACACAGCGATGAATAAAACAGGTAGGTTCTCTAGTCCTGTGGAACTTAGGGTCTTATGTAAACAAAGAACCTCAGATTCTGTATATGCCATGAAGAAATTAAGCATGGTGTGATGAGGCATGGGAGCATAAAGAGGCCATTGTCGACAGGATTCCCATCCAGGAGCTCTGGTTGTATCCTCAGGTCAATAGGAAGGGAATGGGGGCTTTGAGCAGGACAGTGACATGTCAATTGTTATGACTGAATGAATGCACAACTATGTCTGCCACAGAATTTGGTGTGAGGAAGGTTCTAGAATGGTACCTTTGTCCATTTTAAAAACTTTTTTAAACTTTATTTTTATTTATTTATTTGAGAGAGAGAGAGAGAGAGAGAAAGAGGTAGAGTGCACCAGGGCCTCCAGCCACTGCAAACAGACTCCAGACGCATGCACCCCCTTGTGCATCTGGCTTATGTGGGTCCTGGAGAGTCAAACCAGGGTCCTTTGGCTTTGCAGGCAAACACCTTAACTGCTAAGCCATCTCTCCAGCCCCCACAGTGTACACTTTTTCAACCCACAAACTCTTCTTCCAGTCATGTCTTGCTCCATGCTGCCCCACCCACATGATGTCATTTCAACCTCCTTTCATTTTGTGCGATGGCAGCAAACATCACAGAAGCCTTTGCAGGCCCAAATCCCAAGCCATGAGAGAGAATAGAGAACAGGGCAGGTGGAAGGGTCCGCAGTAGTATCTGTGCTACCGGAATGCATGACATCAAAGACTGATGTGTCCACTCCTCTTCCATCCTCAGCCTGCTCAAAATGCTGTGTGTGTGTGTGTGTGTGTGTGTGTGTGTGTGTGTGTGTGTGTGCAGATGCATGTGCACATGTGTGTGCATGTATATGGAGGCCAGAAGTTAGTGCTGGGTGTCTTTCTCAGTTACTCTCCACTTTCTTTCTTTGTCTTTAATTATTTTTATTTATTTGCAAGCAGAGAGATTTAGAAAGAAGAGAGACAGACAGGGAGAAAATGGATGTGCCAGGGCCTCCAGCCACTTCAAGTGAACTCCAGATACATATGCCACTTTGTGCTTCTGACTTTACGTGGGTAGTGGGGAGTCAAACCTGGGTCATTAGGCTTTTCAGGCAAGCACCTTAACTGCGGAGCCATCTCTCCAGCCCTTCCACTTTCATTTTTAAGATGAGGTCCTTCACTGGACCTGGAGATCAGTATTTAAGCTAGAATAACTATCCAGCAAGTTCTTGGGACCTTCCTGTCTCTGCCTCCCCAGCACTGGGGTTACAGATGTGCTCCACTACACCTGCCTTTTTAATGTGGGAGCCAGGGATCTGGATAATTCCAGTCCTCAAACACTTTAATGATTGAGCCATCTTTTCCTTACTTCCCTCCAAATAACCTTTTCATCCTTCAAAAACTAACAGAAAACCGGTTCAGGCTCAGAGAAAAAAAATACCTCACTTAAACACTCTTTAAAAGGTGATGCTCTCATGGGGTTGTATTTAGCCCAGGAGAGGAATCGTGGGTAGCATGTGCTCCAGGGTAGGAGGTAGGCATCCCTGGTCCCTGGTCCCATCACTCAGGGGCGGCAGATCCCATCTATTCTGCAAGCCCTTCAACAGGGTGTTTGGCTAAACCTCACTGGTCTCAAGGCTGGAAGCCATCTGCATCCTGACAAAATTCCCTCTGCATTTTAGGTAAGTCGTTTGGTATCTTTCCGCATGTCTGAGCTTCGTCCTCCTCCACAAGGTAAGGACTGGGCATCGGTGACAACCAAGGCCCCTCTGGTTGTGATCCTTTGTGACAGTCTATGTTTTCTAGTGTGCATCATTACTATATGAGGAAGTAAGCTTTCCCCTCCCTCTCATTAAAAACCTTTTATTTGTCTAGACACTTAAATTTGTAGACCCTGTGCCAAAATTGTGTTAGGTGCTAGGCATATAAGCAGGAATAAAATACAATAATAATAATCTAGATACAAGGAAGGGTGTGTGCTACAATAAACAAGCACTTAAAGCACTGGGTAACTAAGATTCCCATGACTCATGATGTGGAAGCACAATGGATGGGGAAACTGATGTTGTCTGCCCAGGCTCTTCAGAAACATATGTTCGTGGAGGAGGAACATAGGGGCTGAATTCGAAGCATCTCATAAGCGAAAGGGGGAAGGAACGCCACTATGGGGACTGAGTTCAAGAACTGGCTGGAGGGCCAACAAAGCTTAGCAGAGGATGTGGAGGAGGGCAAAAGGCACATGAAACATACCTGCAGATGTCATTGTTGTGACCTGGGACTTGCCTGCTTCTTGTGACACACAGTAAGCTTTAACTTTACTCTATGAAATAATTACGACAGGAGAGTAACTCTATAAATGGTCTGGATACTATACTATCAGATGCCTTCTAACCTAGATGATTTGCATAAGAAAGAGAGAGGGCCAGTCTAAAATGAAACATCCATAGTTTTGCAGCAGACCTGTCCTCTTGGGAGTTGGATGATATGCAACCACAGCAGGATTCCTAGCCCTGCAGATCCTTGCCTAAGTCATCTTGGTGCACGCCAGACTCTCCTGACCGTCTGGGTGCCTGATGACTATATTTAAGACCCTGTCCAGCATTCCCATGCCTCTAGGTTTTTCTCATTTAGTGTTGAGCACAGTAGTTTGCTACTGGAGAGAGAAATGTACTGCCCAGAATACTAAGACACTAAATGATTTTTATAGATATTGTTGTTATTGGTTTTCATCTAATGCTAGTGAAGGCTGGGGCTCTAAAATTAAATCCAATTTAAATATTACTGATTTCTAATGCAAATACGCCGGGGACAACAAGCTAAATGAATGTCTATTTTTAAACAAGTATCTGCTCCCATAATTGCTTAAGAAGAAATCAGATGACTCTCACACTTCTGATGGATGCGTAGAAATAGATCCCAGATCATCTCAAGGCCATCTTATGTTTCTTCTGATAGGACACAAAGGAATATTATTAAATCTAGTGTACCTCTTCTAGATCCTAGTCTGTCTTGGGCTCAATGATTGTGCAGTGTCTTAGAACTTATTAAAAATGCAAAATTTTGGTTTCTATCACACATGTCTTGAGTTAGAAACAAGACAATATGTGGTTTAATAGCCCTGCAGGTGACTCTAACACATATCTAAGTGTAAGAATGATTGAGCTCAAGGCTGGTCCTTTTCCATCTGCAACTTAACTAGATCTAGAAACATCTGGGAGATTGAGACACACCTCTGTGTATGTCCGTGATGGCGTTTCAGAAGAATTAATTGAGTAGCCTTCAGTGGGGGTAGCATCTTCCAGTGGTTGGCAGGGTTATAAAGAGGTTCCAGAAAAAGAAGTGGGGGCAGGCCTGCCTGTGCCTCTTCTTTCTGAGTGAGTGTGTCTGCTGTTGATGGTGCCATCCTCTGATGTCATCAGACTTGGTCCTTTCATCATGGACACAATACCAGTGGCTCTCCAGGGCACTATCAGGCTTTCAGCGCTGGATTGGGTTTGAGAAAGCATCGAGCCTCGTGGAGGAGCAGTAGCTGACAGCTATTCCTAGACCACACAGTCCCTACTGAGAAAGTTAACTTAACAAATCCCCATTTTATTATACATTATGTATATAGGCATATATAACATATACACATGCATATATTACACATATTATACATATAAGTGTTATAATCGTTCTAGGAAATAGAGAAACTCTGACACGCTTCCAAGGCAAGCCAAAGAGAGGATGGATCCAAAGTCGGTCTGACACTATGGAAGCTTGCTTTATCGTAACTCTCCAGGAGAAGGTCAAAGCCTCCTTCCCTCTCCTAGACCGTACTCCTTCCTGGGACTCATCACCCCAGAACACAGTACAATCAACGCTGAGCTGCCTAACGCTAAAACACGAGGACGTCTTCTGAAGATCCTTGGGGAGAAAGGGGTTTGGCTCTCTGACCTTTGCCTCGGTGTCCCATTCATTTTCTTGAGGTATTTTATCCAACAAGTTTAGATTAATGGCAAGTTGTTCAAATCCAATCAATATGAAGTTGAGGAAAACTGTGCCTCCGCTGATAGCTCAGGGTAGTAGTAGGCATTGGCTACAACTATCTCCTAAACCCCTCATGTCCAAAATTCATGAAAGACTCCATCTAGCTGCCTTTCTACTGCCCCCTCAGTCCTCTGGAGAAGTGGTTCTCAACTCCGGCCACACGGGACTCTCCTGTGTCCCACTTCTGGAAGGCCTGATTTCATTGCCAGGAGTGCTGCCTGCTCACTGGGATTTTTCTAAAGTGCCCTAGGAGATCCCAACATAAAGTCAGACCTGAGGCTACGGCTTCAAGGAGGAAGAGGGAGCTTGGCAATAGCTTTGATGAGCCAGTTTGGAGAAATTATCAAGGGAGTAATATACCTCAGAAATTGTAAAGTAAAAGGCAGATAAATTATAAGTGAGAAGAAGGTATGAGAATAGAGCTTGCACTCGGGGGAGCATTGTTTCTGTCACCTCCAGCCCCTGTTGTCTACATACAATCTGACATTTGTGAATTAGAAAGCTTGCTCCTTTACTCTTTCCATATCTAAAATGCTCTTCAGGGTTGGAGCTAAGGTGGCTTAGTATTCATGAGCCCAGGGAGTGCTTGCTGACATTTTGAATGAGTTCCAAAGATGTGGAGATGCGAGACCCAAGAGACCTCTTAGAGTACCCATCTCCCATACTCCATGAAGGCAGCTGTCAGTCCTAAGAGAAACTGAACGAGGCCAGGGGAGCTGTGGCCCCTTTCTCCTCCTGCCCACCTGGCTGAGTTCGTGGAAAAACTCACCAAATGTCAAGTAGTAAGGACACATTGAGGGTGTAATAATTTTTTATGTTACTGCTATAATTTTCTTTGCTGTAACCATTCTCCTTAATTCTATCTTCTGTCTGTTAGTTCTAGCTGAGCCATACAGAGAGTGGGAAAGAATGTGAAGTGCTTTGTGTTGCAAATCTGTTTTTCTAATTCTTAGTCTAATCAAGAAGTTTTCTAGTATGGAATATGACTGTGAGGTTTGCTGACTAGGAGCACTTTTCTTTTTTTTAAACAAATTTCAGTTTTGGCCACTTTGCGATGATTTGATGTCTTTTAACTATTTAGTGGTTTTGGCATATCCAATAGGAAAATAGTACATCTGGCACCAAGGATTTAGGAAGACATTAAGGTTCAGCAAAACTGCTATTCTTTTTGACTGAGTATTTCAATGCTGACAATTTTGAAATGCCTTGTCACATTTCTTAAAGAGAAATGGTCCTGTGGGTCTTTGGAAGATTCTGAGGTAAAGTACAAAACCTTTCTCAGCATTTTTCCCAGACCCAGGCAGCTCAGGGAAGAAGCCATTGTGTTTGGCTGGCCCTAGGCTTCAGAACGAAAGAACATGCGCTCCAAATGCGAGTGGTCTGCTATTGTGTGTGGCTGGCCACAATTTATGTGGTGTTTACCTGACTGGAGTACTTCATGAGCTCTTTAATGGGCAACATCACAGGGAAGTTTTCAAAGTATGGGTAATTACAAGGACATTAGTGTGGTAGATGATAAGATATCTAAACACAAAGCAGCCGTCCACAACAGAGATGAGGGTGGTGTAGTTTTGCAAGAATGTACTTCTAAATAATAGTCCTTGTAGTCTGACCAATCAGCTTAGTAATACTAATGATATATCTATAATCTAAATTTGAATGCCAAAAACAATCCAATAGTTTTGCAAGCTTTTCTGCAACCCTAAGAAAACATCTCTTTGGTTCCAACTGGCTGATCCTTAAACCACAAGAAAAAGATCTATTTCAGCTATGCCTTTGGTCTTTCCCTGGTCTGTTCTGTACTTGGAGCTACAAGCAGACAGAAATATGGGGAATAAAGGGGACTCTCGGGTTGCTTGGAGTCAAAGTTCACATTCAATAATAGCAGCACCTATTGAAGTCTCCAGGCACAGCAGATCTGGGATAATTACCTGGAACTGAAGACATGAATACAAACAAATGGTGCTAGTGAACATTCACTCAGATACAAGCCCTTTACTGTATTTGCTTTATAAGATTTCATGTCCTCAGCTCTCCCTGAGCTAGCCTTTTCCTCTCAGTGTGTGGTACGTTTTCCAAGAACCAGGTCAAGAAATGTTACAACACATAAGTCTATAATGCACTTCAGATGTAACTGCAGACATTAAGACAAGCTAAATATCCATAGCTCTAAAAAAAATACCAGAAAAACCATCCTAGCTTAAGAGACACACAGGGTCCCAAGACTTTTATAAAAGGTAGCAGCCCCTCCATCAATTAGGGAAGGATAGGGAATGAGCCAGGGCACTTGAGGCCAGAGATTCCAGCAAAATGCCACCCTTAATGGTCCATGAGCTTAAGCTATTTATGGATTTGGGGTTCACTGCAAAGTTACTGTACCCAATCCCCTTGCATCCAAGAAAATGGATCACAAATAGTTGGTACCAGGTACATCATGGTGACCCCTTGGTTGCCTTCCCACTCCACGGGACTCTGGAATGACGGCTGCCACTGAATCCTGAGCTCCCTCTTCCCTCTCTCTGCTGCCCTGACATTTCCTGGCTTGTTTGTTTGCTGACTTCACACCCAGAAAATCTGACTCAAGGCATGAAAGAAATAACTCAACCCAGATTTGCCCAGGCATGCCACACATGCAGATCCTCACTAACCTGAGGCTAAGATAAGAGCTGGAAGTGAAGAATGGATTCCCATGTATGTGTTTGTTGGGGTGCTGTTCCAGCCACTTCCTGGGTCTTGCTTCAGTACCTGGGTCCGGTTGCCTACTGGGGAAGGCAGCTCCAGTGAAGGGCTCTTGCATGGGTATTCCTGAGCTGTGTTAAGGAGCTTGGGCTGGCCTTTTCATTATTGCAGAAGGAAGGTCAGGGGAGATGAAAAGCTGCTGTCCATCTACAGCCACTTGATTCTCATATAATTATATTTCAGAATATCCCCAGTCTTCCAGAGTTCCACCTTTTAGAGTTTATTTGACCATGACAACTTGGACAAAAGAGAAATTCTCCACTGGGGAAATTTACTGCAGAGCTAACCAGAAACCTGTATAGGTTTTCTGTCTCCAGGGATCAGATCATTGTGGGGAAGTTGACATTCCAGAGATGACGGCAGATAGTTCTCCACACTACACACACACACAACACACACACACACACACACACACACACAGAGAGAGAGAGAGAGAGAGATACTAGTCACTCATCCTTTTGCTTCTAAAGACATAATTTGCATGATTAAGATTCAGAGAAATAGAAATGAATTCATTTTAGAATCTGTGCAGCCATATTGTTGTACACACGTCTATAGTGCTTGAGCTGCAAAGGGTGATGCAGTCCAGTTACTTTCTTGAGAGATGGGAGATGGGTCAACTGAAACCCAAGACCTGAAACTTGCTGCCTCTTAACCCTACCACATAATATCTGTGTGGCCCTTAGCAAATGATTTACCCTCTCTCACATCGGTGTATCCTGTCCAGAGAAAAATCAATAATTAATTATCACTTCCTCCTTGACTTGTAATTAGACGAAGCATTTAGCCCAGTGCATAGCACCCAGTTGGTACTACATGTCTTAAGTATTACTAATACTATTAAA
The DNA here is from genome assembly GCA_036346955.1 of Dipus sagitta. NCBI lineage: Eukaryota > Metazoa > Chordata > Mammalia > Rodentia > Dipodidae > Dipus > Dipus sagitta. The sequence continues at coordinate 5,633,016 of CM070788.1, read as the reverse complement.
GGTACTTGGCCAAAATAAGACAATAGGCAATTACAAGATTTGGGTGTAGAAGAGGAAGCAATACCTAGTGTCCATCCATCCCCTGACCTTCTGTGGCCCTCTTGGCAGGAAGGAATTGTAGCTGTGTGTGCCAGTCATGATTGGAGTGGCTGGCTATGCTGTGCGCATGCTCAGAACACAGTCTGCAGTGGCAGGGCGACAAGCGGAAACCATTTGTCAACAAGAATGCTGAAAAATACAGAAACACTGGCCTTGAAATCATCCATTTTCTCCTGCTATGTCCAGTCAGAGGGAGGAAACTGTGCCACACCAATGGCCGTGTTTCAGTGAATGAGGTGATCAGGGGCTTTTGCTAGAATTGGACAAGCAACATAAGGTTCATGGCATCATGACATCTTTGCTTAGGGTAACTGCTGCCTTTCAGGGAAAATGAGTCATAAGTGAAAGTGACATTGGGGGAATCTTCATGGTCACACTTTCACTCAGTCATCCAGGAGTTTGGGACAAATTTAGACTTCTGCTGAATTATCAACTTCTTGAGAGCTTAGGTATGTTTTTACCTAAGGGATGTCCTAGAGTAGCACTTAATGAATATTTAGTCATCAGAATAGAAAACACTTCACACAGCTGCTCCAGTTTTTCAACCAAAGTATATCATCGTTTCACATTAGATTGTCCCAAGTCATGTTCCTGGGTAACAAGTAGATCTTCCCTTCCTTTCCTTTGGTGATGGGCGGTTTTATTTAAGATGGATCGTGTCCCATTGGAGGGCTAGCAGGTGTGCTGTGAAGGAAGCAAGTTACAGATCGTCACTCTGCCTTCTTTACAAAAGTATACACAGGTGTTATACAAGCAAACAAGCTCTCACTTCCCGCTGCTTATTCTTCTTGTCCAGAATTTCTTGGAGAAGGCTGTACTCCAGCCCAGACACTGGTTATATTGTGCAATCCACTGGGATGGCAATCACCTCATTGTTTAGTTACAACACAGAAGATGAAAGAACGACAGAAAGAGAAAGCGCAGCACACACATGTGGGTGGAGGTTGTATGGCAGTAATGAAAACCACTTGTGAGCATGTCACTCCTTTCTTTGTGAATCAGCCCCAGCACTGTCCAGGGGGAGCTACACCTCAGAGGCCTTCCAGGGGCTCCTCCTGCCATGTCTTGTCTGAGGCAGGCTCATCACCATTTGTCCCCAGGAAGGTGGGGGCTTGAATGACTTTTGAACTGGTGCTAGGTTTCCTTTCTTCCCCCACAGTCCTGATTTCCATATTCCCCAAATATAGATCCAGGTTTTTCTTTTTCTTTTTTGAGGCAAGCCCAACAGACTGGCCTTTTTTTGTTTATGAGAAAGAGAGAGAGAGAGAGAGAGAGAGAGAATTGGTGTGTCACAGCCTCCAACCCCTGCAATTGAACTCCAGGCATGTGTACCGCCTTGTACGTATGTACAACCTTGAACACTTGTGTCACTTTGTATTTTGGGCTCACATGGGACCTGGAGAGTCAAACATGGGTCCTTAGGCTCACAGGCAAGTGCATTAACTGCTAAGCCATCTCTCCAGCCCAGATTCAGTTTTCTGAGGATAAAAAAGGCCAAAAAAAAGTAAAAGTAAAACAAGCAAAATCTCAACAAAGTTCTAAAACTGTACAACCAGTAGGTTGTAGATGTCTGCTGAAGCACATTAGCTTTCTTGCACTATCTCCAAGAAAGAAATCACCTGAAAAGACATATGGGTGGTTCCAGGCAAAAGACCATGCCAAACATTTTCTGTGCCCTTCCTTTCATGAACTCCTTAGATTAAGTACTTTCTCCTTCTCTGCTCACTTCTCAAATCTATCACAGCTCTTATGAAAGTCAAGTCCCTCATTCAGATCCCTAGAGCATGGAAGGATTATCTCCAGTGACCACCACCATCACCATGGCCACTACCACAATGACCACCACCAGCCAAACATCACCACAGTCATCCCTCAGTATTTCCTCACCACCACTGTCCAATTACCCTCTAACAACCACACTACCAGCATGTTGCCACTTCTACCATGTTGCCATCACTTTTACCACTGCCACCAGCAACAGCTCCATCACCATCATCACCACCTCCACCTTCAAAAAATTAATGAAAATTTTGGAGCCACCAAAGTCTGACAAATGTTCCCAAGGGCCTCCTCTTAGGCCATTAGTAGGATCCTGAGAGACAAAGACAGCTGAGTGCTGTGGTTATTTAGTCTTTTTCAGAGAAGTTCAATGAGTTGTTTAGGCCCATGTAAGTCACAACTGAGTGGTGATACAGTTGGGTATTGGAATGAATTTTCTTTATTGTCCATAAATTCCATTATATTCTTTTCCAGCCTCATTTTAGAAGCTATTATTTTCTTCAGTTTCTATCTCCTCACATTTTTCTTTTGTCAACATTGTATTTCCAGTGGGAATACATAATATTGATAACATTTCCATTTTAGACCTTAAAATTTTTTAGAATTTAGAATCTCAACAGTAATATCTATAACTATCTCAATGACATTTATAATACAGAAACACATACATAGTAAAAAGAAAACAGGGCTGGAGAGATTTCTCAGTGGTTATGGCACTTGCCTGCAAAGCCTAACAACCTGAGTTTGATTCCCCAGTACCCACGTAAAGCCAGATACACAAAGTGGTTGCATGCATCTGGAGTTTGCTTGTAGTGGCTGAAGACCATGGCACATTCTCTCTCTTTCTCCCTTCCTCTCTGTCTCTCTCTCTCATCTGTCTTCTAAATCAAGAAAGAAAAGAAGGAATTATGTATATAGGATCTCCAAAATGAGATAGCTTCTTCCTTTTGCCTGATGCAATCTATTAAAGATAGGTGAACAATGTTTACAGACCATTGTGACCATTCAGCCTCTAGAATGCCTGTTCCATGGAAGTGATTGGCTCCTAATTGTAAGAGAGGAGCTAATTTCCTGATTAAAGGCAAGGCCTTTCCACCCCAGCAGGAGAACTGGCCAGCCAGATAGATACCCCAGGGGGAGACGTGGACAGCTTCCTTCTTCCTGCCACTTCTTGTTCAGTCTGAGTAGGGAGCTCCTTCTGGTCACTAGGGTGAGTATGTGAAAATTAGGACTCAGAGCTTATAGGAGGAAAGGACAGGGAGGGGGACAGAGATCCCCCAAAGAGTCCCTTAAGACCTACAACTTAATTAATAAGGAATTACTTTTATTTTATGTGTGAAATTAAAGATGATATAATATGATGTGTTAAAATAACACTAGCATAAACTGTGGGTTTGAAGTAAATAGTTCCACTAAAAATAAATCACACTTATTATCTCAGATATTATACCTAATGCTTCCTATGTAAAACTAACACAGATCTTTTGCAGCCAGTATTATTTTCATCTTAAGGAAGTACATATGTTGTCACTTTATGGATGGCATATGGTCCACTCCTCCTTCCCTGCCCTGAGCAGCCCACACATCTGACCCACACAAAGGACTGAAAGTTTTGTCCTCTGGGTTTGGTATTGAGTGTTCATTGCTGCTGACATTATGTGGATGAAGGTATAACTCAGTATACTTTCTCTTCTTGGATTTACCTAACTTCTGAGCAAACAGAAACAACCCCCAAGTAACTGCTGCTGAATACCTAATATGCTTCACTTCTTTGTCATAAGTTTTTCTTAAAGGTCTCCAGAGACCAAATTCTCTCTTCCTTGAGATACTCTAACCACTAAGAAATAGGGTTTGGAGATGGCCACTGTTCTGAAAGAAATGTAGTCATGACAGACAGGAACTTAGAAATACCCAGTTGCTCCTTACTAAGCAGTTTATAGAAATTAGAATATAGTGTTTCATTTACTTGCAAACATTTTTTCTGGACAAGATCCTACTTCTGAATCTATCAAGAGAAATCACAGGGCAAGACAGGAACTATTTGCTCCAGGCTTGGGAAGTGAGTCGTTGTTGGTTGGCTTTTTGGGCGTGAAGACCAAGTCAGAGGCTGATGGAGCCAAGTGGAGTCTGTTACTATTTCCATTCATGGACATGCAATAGCAAACCATTTCATACATTTACAGGAAAGCATCAAATATAATATCTTTGTCGAGTTTAATCAGAACCAGAGTGAAATTCCAGGCAACAAGAATAGAAACTTACCCTAATGATTTCATTTTTTAGTCCAAAACATACAGTTTTTTCTATGCTTGCTCTGTTTGTCACCCTCTAAAACAAGAAATTGCCAAGCAGTGACTTTGGTTTGAGGGGCAAGAGGAAAGCAATGACACCAAATAGAAAGAAATGTGAAGAGATCAAATGGTGGAGGCACATTCAGAAGTGGATTCAATTTGAATTGTTGAATTTACTCCTTCACATTTGTGTGAATCATTCAATCAGAACGCAATTGTCCCAGGCTCCATGCTCTTGCCAGCAAGAGCCTCATTTAGCAGAAGGAAATCACAGGGTGAAAAAGAAGAGGTTGAGTTCCCAGCCAAAAATTATAAGGCAAATATAGCTGCTTTCATTCTGAGCAGGTGAAATGCTCTTTTCTGAAAAGAATGAGAATCTTATAGCGCATAAAGCACCTGACGAGACAATCTGCCTCACTGATTAGAGGGGACGGTTTAGCATTAGGGACCACGGTGCTGTGTTCAGCAGATGGGTGGTTTCACTATGAGCACAGGGGGAGGAAATGTAGGAGCTCCTCCAGCACTACCGCCCCGTCTGCGTGCTAGAAGAGGTGGTGCATGGATGCCTTTTAAGAGTCTCCAGAGCAGTGAGTATAAAGGTGAGCATGAGAGGGCTCCTCAGCAGTAGGCAACAGCTATCACCTACAGGGCAGCAGTAATCATTGACAGCTATGTCAGAGGGTTACATGCTGGTCATTGCTCTTCTTGTCTCTGTCCTCACTCACCCACACCATGGGTGATCTGACTGATGCTGGCACTGGCAGTGACCTTGGCCCTGGTTCTGGGTCTACTGATTCCAATTGGGGGCCAGGCTGGGGCTGAGCTCAGATCAAGAACATGGGGAAAGAAATCCACCTCCTTTCAGATTAGGAACAGGGGAGATACTCATCTAACACCCTCTCAGCTTGGCACTTGAGCCTTGTGGCAAGAATGGGTGAGTCCTGACAAGATGGAGTCAGACCGACTCAGCTCCTGAGACTTGCCCTGCTCTTAAGAAACCTGATGTCACTGTTGAGGGAAACTGAAGAAGTTGGAAGAGCAAGATGAAGCTATAGTAAGAAGCAACTGATTGAGGAGGAGATGGGAGATGGAGAGCAAAGGCAGTGAGAGAAGAAACAGAGGTAGAGAGAGTAGGCAACTCAAAAGAAGGGTTAAGGTTGAGGGGGGCCAAAGAGATGGCTCAATGGATAAAGTGCTTGCCAACAAAGTGTAAGGCCCTGAGTTCAGATCCCAGAACCCTTGTAAATTCCAGGCAGTATTGGCAGCACACTTATAATCTCGTCACTTAGGAGGAGAAGATAAGGGAACCCCAGGGTAAGCTGGATAATTTGGCTAGCCACGTCAGTGAGCTCTGGGCTCATCCTGTCTTTGTAAAGAAGCTGGAAATCAATGAAGGGAGACACTCAACATCAGTATCTGGTCTGCACACACATGAGCACGAACACATGAACCCACACACATGTGGCCACACACATGTGAATGTGCATACACATGCACATGCACCACACACAGATACACATGCAGAAAGAAAACATAAAATAAAAAAAGAGGTGGAGAAGGAAGAGGAAGAGCAGCCTGAGAGAGGAAGCAGAGGAAGAATGAAACGGGAGAAGCTGGCAGACCCAGAAAAGACTTTGAAGATGAGAGGGCGAAATCACTGCTCAGATCACAAACAGACGCTCCTCAGCCTGGGCTGGTGAGATGTGATTCCTGGATTTCCCTAGAGAAAGAGCCCCAGTGGTAGGTAATCACAGTCATTTATAATAAGCAACAACTCTGCCAACAGACCCAAATTTCACTGAACCAGCTTCCAGTGACCTTACAAGATAATCTTGGTGATGTGTCAATTAACAGTCTATCAGAATATGGTTTCTGTTGGAACAATTCCAAATGTGAGCCCAAACCCAGTGATAACATTGCCTTGGCAGAGTGACGCAGTGAGTTCACCACGCAGGTTAGGAGGAGGCCATCGCTTAGGCACACGGCATGCCTAATACTAAGTCCTTCATCACAGGGCCGCCAAGCTGGGTGCGCCAGACTGGCCCTTAAAATAAATGAGATTGTATGAGCTCACCATTATCAGAGTCAGAGAAAATGCTTTGGAAAGAAATCGTGAGCAGAAAGGACAAAAGGACAACATCAGGGGAATTGGGGTTTCCCACTGATGCTCAGGTCCAGCTGGAGCTGGTTACAGTGAAAACTTTGTTTAATCAAATCCACCATCATTAATAAAAACCCAAACCAAATCCAAACAGAGATAGATGATGATGTACTTGGATTTCACATTGGGTTTGCATCACTGCTTTACCAGGTGCCATCCATAAATCTTGGGTGCAGGCTGCCGGGGCTGGAGCTGAGAGGGGCTGGCTCAGAAACGTGCTTCCACCATTCCTCTGTGCCATCCCGACCTCCATGTCTGTCATGTCACTGTCACTGCTGCTCAGGTTCTGCCTGAGACCCATGGCCTTGCTTTTCCAGAGTGGGGAGTGTTAATGGCAAAGCCGGAAGCCAAGGCACCTGGAAACCACCCCATGTCAGAAGATGACTGGAATTAGGGATGTTAAACAGTCAGCAAAGTTTTCATGGGGCAAAGGAGAAGAGCCTCCACTCCACTGTTGTGGGAGACATGACTGGGATGAGTGGGTAAAATTGGAAGAGAAGCAGTTGCTGCCTCAACTGAGTACAGATACTCAGCAAAAGAAAAGGGCACTAGCAGTGAAACGCCCCATAGTGAGAAGTAAATAAGTGCACAGGATGAACGACCGGAATTGCTCTGGTTGTAGGAGAATTAAGCATGTGTACACTCAACTAAATGAACACACACACACACATATATGTATAAAGGGTGAGGTATATAAAGTGTGAGGGAGGTAAGAAATAAGGAAGGAGGGAGGGGGAGAACGTAAAATAGAGGGAAGAAAGGAAAAGGGGACAGAGGGAAGGAAATAGGGTGGTTTTTCATGTCATCCCACTAAGTAAATGAATGAGGTCTTTAGTTAAGAATTGGTTCCTATTAAATTTTCATTCTGTATATATTGATGTTATGGATTTGTATGGTTTAGAAACAAGGTCATTTTTTCAAGCCAACTAACTTCATCTAGGACTCAGCTTAAGTGACCCATTCCCACATTGGAGGAAAAACGGGCGAGTCAGTCTTATTAAAACTCACTACACTGTCCTGGCAGGGCCTTCTGAGGTGTTTTCAAGCTAATTTTGGCCACACGTCACATACCTCTTATAAGCTGACTTTGAATGCATGAGATTGGCTAGGCTCCTCTTAGAGGAAATACTAGAGAATGGGATCTATGGCAGGGAGTGTAGAGAAACCTGTAACAGATGATGTAGAAGGATTCTAGGTGCGTGGGAATCCTCAGGTAGCCACAACCATGCATCCTTTGCACTTTAGCAAGGTCACTTTATTTTGCTAAGTAGAATTATCATTTGATTGCTCAGATCAGTGTGGTAGTTTGAATGTGTGTTACCCACTGACTCAAGTGATTAAAATTAAACTGGCAACTTGGATCTCCAGATGCCTGGCTGGAGGGGGTGTCCCTGGGGGAAGATCCTGGATCCTGAGCCCAGACCTAAGGTATCACTGGGGGCAGGTCTGAATTCCAGCCCAAAGGTGGAGGATGGTATGAGCTCTGGCAGGATTCCTGTCTGCTGCTCGCTATTGCGTGTGTGTGTGCACGTGCGCGCATGCTGGCTGGTGTTGGTTTCTCTCTCTCTGCTTGGATTTATGAATGGGAGCCAGCTTCTTCTGCTATTAATGAGACCTCCCCTGGATATGTATGCTTGAAATAAATCCCTTCCTCCCGTAAAACTGTGTTTGGTTGGATGTTCATCCCAGCAATGTGAAACTGACTACACATACTACAGTCATTAGTACCTTGTGTCACTGTTCATTTAGAAACCCACATCTTAATAATATTATAATACAAGTAGTTATGGATAGGTGCCTATGTTAATGATGGGGAAAGACTAGAGGAAGCATAGTAACTCATTGAATTAAATGATTATGAGTGAATTTTTTTGTTTTGTTTCTTATATTTTCTAAGTCTTTTGTCGCAATGATATATGGATAGCTTTTATCAACCCAATAATATATTAAAAATAATTTTAAATTCCATATTTAAAACTATGGGCATGTCCATAGTTTTTGCCTGTCTCAGTTTTGAGATTTTGTCCTAAGTAAATGATCCTGAGAAGGAAAATTTCGTTATTATTTTTTTCTTAGCAATTGATTTATAATTGCAAATATCAGACACTAAGTACTTTTTAATGAAAGGACAGTTATTTACTTGTGGAGAACTTTTTGCTTTAACTATGAAAGCTGTGATGAGCCAGTGTGAAGTGGGAGCTGGAGACGAGGATGTGTGAAGTCATGACAGCCGAAGGCAGTCACATGTGCATAGAACCAGCCCTGGAAGGCAGTCTATAAATGAAAACAGTTGTACAGTGTTAGAACTTTGGGTGATCCCTTCCCCACTCCCTCCTTCTCCAAATGGCTCATAATGTTGTTATAATGCCTTTATAATGAAAATAAGGTACATAAGCCTTTCCATATGTCCTCTCTGCAGGTCCCTGAGGCTCAGGACTACACCAGATATGTTTCCACGTTGAGTTCTCCGACGGTGCCGCACTGAGCTGCTTCATTCTGCCAAGGCTCAGGCGGTGTTGCTGACAAAGTGACCAGGCCTACTGGATGGCTCAGGGTGGACATGGGTAAGGACTCTGCCAACCTGATTGGACAGGTCAGTATTCTGGGAGCAATCCCTCTGTTTAGCAAAGTTGCCATCCTATGGTGTTGAACACACAATGAGTCATTGATGAATGGCCCTGATGTGTGTGGATACATTTCCTGAATTTGAAAGTTCTTCAGCATGGATGCAAAAGGTTGAGAACTCAGATTTCTCATTTACCTATTGCTGACTTAGGCTGGTCTGTTCTCCAAAGCTCACATAAGGTTTCGATATAATGTTAGCTCCCAACGATCTGTTCGATAGAAAAAATTGGAAAGAAACCACCAAGCCAATGTAGGGCATGTAATTTGGTTGTGTTCATTCCAGACATTGGGGGAAGGGGTGGGGAGGGAGGAGAGGAGTAGCAGGAGGAAGAAGGGAACCAGGCATATTTAATACATGCCTGCTCCTTGCTGGGCATGGCTCACCATTGCTTGTGACTACTATGAGGCAGGATTCTCAGTTTTGTAAAGATTAGGAAACCAGTTTCTGGGGAGATAGATAATGTATCTCAAGCCACACAGACTAGAGACAGGGAGATTTATCTAGTTTCAAAACACACCTAAAATTGCTTGCCATTCTCTAAGTACAAGGGTACTTACTGATTGTCCACAGAGTAAAAAATTCACTTACCAATGGTCTAGAACTGACTCTAATTACCAGGAATTCTTCAATTATGGGTAGTTCTCAACCAGAAGAGATTTCTGCCATGTCTAGCCCTGTCTCAGGAGATATTCAGCCATGTCCTGGAGATGTCCTCTGGTGTCATTAGAAGGTAGGAAAGGCACTAGTGCTAAGGGGAGGAGCTAAGAACACTGCAAAGTTTCTTTAATACCTGTGGTGCCTCCCAGTACAAAGAATCCTCTGGTCCCAAATGTCAGTAGCACAGAGGTTAAGAAACTGCCACATCACCATATCATAAGAGAACCCAATGTATTGCACTAGATTCATGTCCTCATTCATTTATGAATTTAAGTTTTTGTGATTCTAAAGAGTTCTCAGATGGTTAAAGCATCATACACATTTAATGAATGACTATACAATTATACACCACTCAACATATGTAAATCAAGTAACTATGCAGAAAATCTGCATGACAATGCCAACTTTTAGTCTGAAATTTATGAAGGGAGTTTACCATGAAATTGCCAGTAAAAAAATTAACAACTCCCCAAGTGTTACCAATTGTGGCTAACCCTAATCTGTATTAAATTCTACAATGAATAGCTAAAAGTTCACTTGACTCCCAGGATGTCCATATGTCAAATCTGAACCTTGGCTAATCTTTGATTACAAGGCTAAAGCATTAAGTTTGGAGCTCCAACACTTTTGCCTGCTGTGGAAGACGGAGTGAATTGCTTTGGCTTGCTGTGGCTTGCCCTGTGGAGGGCAGCATGCATTGGTTTTGTTACTTCTGTCGCATTAAGACAGATCCTGGAAAACTGGAGCCAATGAATTATGCAGTACTTTTGTGGTTTGCCATAATCTTGTATGAACAGGATTGTACCAACATTTGAGAAAGAACATTAGAACTAAAAAGAAATCAATGGATCATGTAGTTTAGTCTTGACTCAAGCAACCAGTCTCCATTAGATGACTTCCTATATATCTAGTTCCATGTAGGATACCATAGGCAATGCTAGACAAGCATAAGGAATGTGCCTGGCATTTGGTAGTGAACCATATTAAAGAGGGGAATAAGACAAGTTCACTGGAATCGTTAATAAACCACTTAGATTGTAATTGTGTTATATAGACTGTCTGAATGAAGTTGTCAGACAAATCTGTATCACATGAAATGTTGGTATTTGTTTAAGTGTTTATCTCCCTAATTACATAGACAGCTACCAGCATGCTGGGGCTTCCACTGTTTCATGTATTTGTCTTGATGTGTAGCAGAGCCTGGCCTGCAGAAGCAGCTAAGAAATCTCTACTTAATAAGTCAATAGGGAGTAGGTCATTAGATTGGCCTTGAAGTCGCAGGAATACGTAAACCAGTATTTCCTGCCCTTGGAATATCAACAAAAGGTTTGGTGAAGTATAGGTCATATTATGGTTTAGGTACGAAAAGTCACACTCAAAAGCTCATTGTGTTGAAGGCCTGGTCCCTAGCTGGTGTATCTAATCACTGAGTGGTAACTGAACATCAAGGGCTTTACCTCCATCTGTAGATTACTGGGAGGTTACAGAAACTTCGTGGGTAGGGGGAAGTTGGAAGATGTTCTTGGGGGAATATATCTTATCTGAGGCCCTCGCTTCAATCATTCTCTCTGCTTCCTGGCTGTGTGAGGTGAGGCGCCTTCTCCACCACACCCTTCTACCACCACCATGTCTTACTTTGTCTCACACGCAAAGCAAATGGATCTAGCTGACCTTGGACTGTAATCTCTGAAACCTTGAGCCAAAATAAGTCTTTTTTCCTTTTAAGCTGTTGATGTCAAGCATTTTGTCACAGCAATGAGGAGGTTCCTGAAATTAATTCCATAGTCAGTTTAGGAACTTTTGGGTTAAGAAACAGCTTTCAACACTTACAGCTTTCCAATAGCCAGTAGTCTTTGGAACTCTCTTTAAGTTTTACTTGCTTGAGGCAAAACTTATTTCATCATGGGAACTTTTTCATTTTACTAAAAAAATGACAACATATATTTAAATCCATATACCAAGAAAAATTCACTTTGGCTATCTATAACCCATCTAATAAAAATGGCCTTTCAAATTGACCAATGCTAGGGGAAACAGTATAAAAGTACTCACAAAAGTGTGATCTGGGGATTTTCTAGACAGTATGAGAGGACCTAAGCAGTCTTGTATGGTGAATAGACCCAGATACTGTTTTCTTTTTTTCTTTCTTTCTTAAAAATTACTTACTTATTTATGAGAGAGAGAGAGAGAGAGAGAGAAAGAGAAAGAGAGAGAGAGAGAGAAAGAGGCATGCCAGGGCCTCCAGCCACTGCAAACAAATGAACTCTAGATGCCTGCACCCCCTTGGGCATCTGGCTGTGTATGAGTAGTGGGGAATCAAACCTGTGTCCCTTGGCTTTTCAGGCAAGCTCCTTAACTGCTAAACTCATCTCTCCAGTCCTCCTTTTTCTTTCTTTTTTGATGTGTGTGTGCTACACTGTGCATGTGGGTGAAAGGAGGACATCAAGTGTCCTTTATCGCTCTCCTGCCTTATTTCGCTGAGACAAGCATCTTACTAAACCTAGAGCTCACCATGGGTCAGTTAGCCTGTTTTTATACATGAGTGCTGGAGATCAAACTCAGTCTTCATACTACTAGTGCAAGCACTATTACCACTGAGCTATATCCCCCTCCCCAGAGTTCATGTCTCACTGAAGTAGCTTTTTAAAATTACTTCCTTGCAGCTTTGGTGTAGGGAGCTTGGCTTTGGCCTGTTGTAATGATTTGAGTCTTAGATGCCTATTTTATTATTTTTTTTTCAAATCTGGATGAGTCTTTTCGTAATAGTCCCAATGGGCTTGTAGGTTTATTTTTTTAAATGTCATTTGCCCCTGAACCACTCAATTGGACTTGATGAGTTCTCAGCAGACTGCTGGCCCCAGAGCCCTGTATGATGGGAGACAGCTGCAGTTTGTTTTTCTGGAAATCTGTGCTTGCTTTGATTTTGGTGGGCTTCTTGGCGTAGTTTGCGAAGATAAGGATCATTTATTGGTAAAATGATATGAAAAAAGGTAAAAGCAAACTACCACCATATTAAGTTTCTCTGCCATATCAAAAGTTCTCTCGTTATTTTTTAGTTTCATATATCTTTTACATGTACATTTAAAATTTTTTTTCTATTCAACCTTTGAAACAAGTCTTTCAGATGCCAGAGTTTTTTTTTTTTTTTTTTTTAAGACAAAGCCATCTCATAATAACTGTTGGTGACTTGGGGAATTGAAAAATCTCCTACTGTCATCAGGAGTAAACATAAGCTGACAGTCATACATTTTGTGAATTATTTCTATGCAAACTTGAGTGAGAGGAAACAGTTAAAGGCAGAACTAAATACAGTTTTGCAAGAAGCTTTAATTTTAAGATAAATTTGTAAACTGATTCTGAGTACACTGTGTTGTGTTCTTGCCCCACTTGTAACCCTGAATTTGAACAATTGTAGCTATACCTGGACTTACTCCATAAGAGCTGGTTATTAGGAATAACAGTCTCCTGTTTAGCATGGTTAAGGTGTGAGGCCCAAGGATGGCAATGTGGGAAGACTTCTATCCATCACATGATCAAATGACTGTGATTCCAAAGTGAAGGAACCAAGTTATCTATGTGGCTCTTAGAAGGGTAGCAGAAATCTTGGTGAATCTGACCCATCATGGTTTGTCTCTGTTGTTCTGTGGCAGATAAATGGCATAAATCACCTCTAAGACAGACCCTGTGACCTTAGCCCTCAGATCCAATAAACTCTGGTCACATTCACTTCTGGAACTTTCTCCAGAGTCTGTTTCTGCAAGCTCAGGCCTGGCAAAAGGTCACTGCAAACAGCCACGACTAATGATACCATTAAGTCACCTCCCTGCTTTCTCTACCATATTTGTGCCATTCCCTCTCCTAGAGTTACATCCTCCTTAATAGTTCCTCCAAAATAATACAGGCTATTGCTGTTGCTGTTGATTGACCACCAGAACTAAATAATAAGACCCGACTGCTGAAGATACCACACCCCTTAGTGGCAAGATGTAGAGAAGTCAAGCTGGAATTAAGCTGGAAGCTTCCTCCTGCTGGCTAGTTTTCATGGTGCTGGAAGGTGCTATGCATGCTGCTGGAGAAGAAAAGTCATCAGAAATCTCACCCAGCAGTGGCTCCTGCATACTGTACCACTGACCTGCCAGGCAAGATGGGTCCACTGGTACAACAGTGGCATGACTGTTATGAGTGTAACCAGTTGATTTCTTACTGGATCTGAGGCCCATTTTACATGAAAGAAGTCATGCCTGGTACTTCAAACCAGGTCAAAAGCCCATGGCTGAGAACAACCTAAGCCCTAGGGGGAAAACTAATACTATTGTTTGCCAAATGGATGTGTTGTCAAATTACCATATCAACTTTTATGTCTATACCTATAAAGTAGTGCTGCTCCCATTCTTGGCCAGGTTAAAAAAACTCTTTTAGATTTATTTATCCATTTTATTTATTTATTTGCAGTGGGAGGCAGTTAATGCAGACTTATAACTGGTAAAAGTGCTGAAAATGAGTGAATGCAGAGTTCTTGGCCCTATAAAGGACATATAAGTCATCCCTTCAAGGCTCAGGGACATCACGGAAAAGGGCATGGAAAAAAAACGTAAGGGCTGAGGATGGGGAGGAGTGCTGTGGAAGTCTGTCATCTAGACATCACATGGCCACTTCATTAATGACTTCACAGCCACTGTGGTGACCTGCACATGATAGGGCCAACTGACAATCTGCTATGGATAGAGGAGGGACACATGAGACCACATGTCTCTTTGAGGATATAATGGCAGTTAATTGCTGCTGGAGGTGGGGAAATCATTCTCTTCCAGCGTTGCCACCAGTAAGTGGTGGGAAGAGTAAATGGCTTAATGGGAGTAGGAAGAGAATAAGAGAGTGTGGAGTGTCTACAATCAAAATGCAATATAGGCCAGGCATGGTGACGCACACCTTTAATCCCAGCACTTGGGAGGCAGAGGTAGGAGGATCACTGTGAATTCAAGGCCACCCTGAGACTACATAGTGAATTCCAGATCAGCCTGGGCTAGAGTGAGACCTACCTTGAAAAACTAAAAAATTAAAAAAAGCCATATATATATATACATATATATATATATATATGGATGAAAATGTCAAGGAACAAATAAAAATATTTAAAGAGAGAGTTGCTTTCCATGTTTTAATGAAATTCTGAGCATATCCCTAAAACAAATACCAAACCCTTGAGCACAATGCTTCTTGCAGATGGTGTGAAGTGAACTGAAGTCACAAAATTTGTGGTTAGTGCTTGCCAAGTGTTCAATGTAATTCAACACACATGTAACGAGCACCTGTTCCATGTAAGCGACCACGCTTGGAACCGTGGGGATTACAGAAGCGAACGACACTGGCCTGGAAGGGCATTCCACAAGCACACGAACCACTCAGCTGAAGTGTGGAGTCAAATACACTGCTGACTCACTCTTAGAATTTATGTGTAAAGCACCATGTATATACAAGGTGCTCTTCTAGAGACAGTATACAGGATGAACAGAATCACAAAGTGCTCTGCTTCAGGGAGCTTAAATTCTAGTATACAAAATACAACAATAGCTGGCAAAATCACAGTTGCTGAAAAGATTGGAGAAAACAAGCTATAGTACACATTTTAGAATTACAAGTTGGAGAAGTGTTAATTTGGTCAGGAAAGGCCTTTTGCCTCTGATATGATGCTTGGCTGAAAATAACGAACATGTTCCTGTGGCACAGCAGATCAGCTCTCCTGGGGTTGGCTCTTAGCATTATAGCCTCAGATGAGTTTGAACCTTACTCCCAAGGAGACAAGGAAGCCCTGGGAGGGTTTTGAACAGAAGAGTGGTGCAGCACTGGCTGAGCATGTGCAGGGAGTGGACAGCAGGGGTCTGGGAAGCAGCTCCGGAGGACATGAGAGCAAGAATGGGCAGTGCTGACCATAGAAGAGAGAAGTGAGCATTACAAATGGACCTGGTGCCGAAATAATGCTAGAGCATTTCCTAGTGGATTTCTGTGATGTGGAAGGAACGATGAAAAAGGAGAAGCAAGTTCTGTGGCATCTGGATGGAGGGTTGATCCATCAAGGTGGACATTAGCTTTGAAAGGCAGAATCAAGAGTTCCATTTGGACATGCTAAATTTGAGAACTAAGATTCCTTATATGGAGAAGCCTACATTTTAGAAACTTTTTCTTGGACATATAAGTGGAGTGGTTTAGGAGACAGTTCATATAGAAATCTGGAGTTAAAGGAGAGGGCAGGGCTGTAAACATAATGGTATGAAATAGCTAGTGTTGGTACTTGTCTGGGGTAAAAGGCTGAAGTGCTAGCTCACTGAGCTGTAGTGTGTGATTCCTTCCTGCTTTTACTATTCTGTAGGTGAAATTAAGCAAGTCTCCCCTATCAGAGAGCCCCTCAATATCAGCTGTGCTTCCCCTGCTCCACCTCTGGAAACCTCCTATAGGCAGGCACTCTGTGTAAATTAGCTTCCTATCTCATACCGCCCAGCATTTTCCTGATACATCAGAGGATTGAACAAAACATTGATCAAGTAGACTATCTGCCCAGGGCTGGGCAAATGTCTATGTGGTACATCACAAGGTCACCTAGGGCATGGGTGTGGTCAGTGAGCATCACTGTAGACCAATCAATAGAGAACTGGGGAGACCACCTGTCAGGTTCTGGGGCTAGTCCTGCCCTGTGACATTGGGAAACTCAGCTGTAAAGTAACCTGGAACAATTGTTAGGGTTCCTTCCAGTCCTATGAGCTTACCATACCACATTAAACAACACATGGAGGGTACCTTAGAAGAGACCTAAGAGCTAACAGAGCCTATTTCAGGTAAACTCAGAAAATAAGGTAATCACTGTCTGCTCATGTTTGATTTTTTTAAAATTACTTTTTTAGATATTGGTGTTATCTTTGAAAGAAGGTGAAATGCTAAAATTTATCCAATATCTCATATGTGTTATTGTGGTAAATACTTGAAATGTATTTTCTCACTGAATGCTCATAATAGCCCTATGAGTATAGTTGTTTATTTTTCACACTGAATAGGAAAATAAAGCTATATATAGATTTGTTAACCAACCAACAAACATTCTAACAACATTTTATACACAGTACATACTTTTAATTTATAAAATCTAAAGAAACTCAATTCAATTTAGGTTAAATGTAAATTTTAAGCAAGGTATGGTGACGCATGCCTTTAATCCCAGAATTTGTGAGGCAGAGGTAGGAGGCTTGTAATGAATTCAAGGTCACCCTGACACTACATAGTGAATTCTAGGTCAGTCTAGGCTAGAGCAAGACCCTACCTTGAAAAACCAAAAAGAAAAAAAAAAAAAAAAAAAAAGGAAACTTCAGAGCAAGTAAAAAGTCTATTATTATCTATCTAGCATTCACAAAGTTTCAGGACTTTTAAAAATAATGAGTTTCATTTAAGAATCGAATGTAAATTCCTCAAACAAGCACATTCAGAGTTAGCCATGGTATCTTTTACACCCTATTGATTCCAGTCCCATTTACTCAGACAACAAAAATGAATGTTTACAGTACATCTTTCTAGAACTATCTATTATATGAAAATTTTATACAGTAATCTCTCCTAATCCATGGGAAATATGTTTCAAGACCTCTAATGGCTTTTTGAAGCTACGGATAATATTAAACCCTCTACACACCATGTTTTTCCCTTTGCTTCCATACTTCTGATAAAACTTAATTTATAAACTAGGCACAATAAGAGATTAATAATAGAAAAGTAGAAAATTATAATAATGTAATAATAAAATAATAAAATAATAAAAGTAATGTGAATGTTCTTTATCTCCCTCAAAATATCTTATTGTACTATATTGCTTGCAGTGATGTGACATGATACCAGGCCTACTTGAAGAGATGAAGTGCAGTGAATGGCAGAGGCACTGGATATTGCATTAGGCTGCTCTGTGAGATTATTTAACACAGATATGGCAATAGCTCAACAGCATATCCAATATTTAACTCAACTGCCAGGTGATTGACAGGTGGGTACAAAGGGATGGTCGAGTCTTAGTGGGATGGAGTGAGATTTTGCTAAGCTACTCAGAACAGCAGGCAATTTACAACTGAGTTGTTTATTTCTGGAATTTTCCATTTACTACTTTCAGACTGTGGTTGACCACAGAGAACTGAAACCACGGAAAGTGAAACGATGCATCAGGGGAGACAACACCACTTCTGTAGCTATCTAGAGGTACTTTATTTGACACGAGCCTGGCTCCTCAGACTGTGCGGGTGGGGAAGGGAGGGCAGGCCGTTCTTTCTCTCGCCTAGTTGGCAACAATGCCGTGTGCATGGGGGGACGGAGGTTGGCTCTGGCCTTTTCTGACAGTGCTTGCATGGAGCCACCATCTGTTTGTAGGGCAGTTCTGAGAGCCGCGCATGTGATTTCAATAAGCCGGGAGAGCAGTTCCATCCTACAGCACATTAGCAGGCGAGCACATCTGCTGCGCCTCACTGCACAAGCCAGGGGAAAGCTGGACTGGTGGAGGCCATGGTCCAACTTGACGACAGAAGACAGTAGTTGCTATTGGATCCTCTCCAGTCCCTATGGAAGTCAGGTTTTGACCCTGAGCCTTTGGAGTATAGGAGCTAAGCTGGTATTGTTCTTGACCATTAGTTGTGTGTTGATTATGAAAAAAAAAAAAAAAAAACAATCTATGAAGTCTGGATGCAGAATTCTCAAGTCTGGAATTCCTCCCACACGTGGAAAACAAGACCCAGTGAAGGAAACAATGCCACTGTGTTTGTCACCCACGTATTCTGGGATCTGACCACAGGGACTAATTTTCTGTTTATCAGCGAGCTCCTCACCTGGGACTGATCAGGGGCTACTGCTGAACCACAGTCAGGGGATCCCTGCCAGGCGCAGCAAATGCTCACTGTGTACCCTGCCCTGGCAGGAGCCCCCCATTTACTGTAATGCTTGGATAATTACCAGAAATACGATGTCTTGTTGAACAATATTTAGACAATGGAGATACTAAGATAAACAAGTTAATTATTTCAATGTTAATAAGGAAACCATCCTTTTATCTTCAGACCACAAGCATTACAGCAGACTAACTCTTGGCTGGCCGTAGGCAGTGTTGATAAGTTGATAACAAGGGTTTCCACCTTTCCCTCCCCAAGGACTGCCCTTACTCTGAATGCCACTCAGTTCCCCTTCTGTGCGGGGTGGGAGATGGAGTGGGGAAGATGGAGGTCGGGGGAGTCTTCCATGGCTATCAACAGCTTCTACGGTTGGAGCTACACAGCTGGGTCATGCTGAGCCCGTGTGTGAATGAGAAGAGTCCTTTCCTCAAGCAGGAGAAATTGGGGCCAGGGCCATGGTTTGGTGAGCATGAGAGAGTCCTTTTCAGCCACTTGGCTTAACGCTCTGTAGAGGATGTGATCTGCATAACTGTGCTGGGACTCTACCCTTGTGTCTACCCTTGATGGAACCGTTCTCCCCTCCAGCCAGCCTCAGTGACCACCTGTGCCTGGACCAATAGCCTCAAATGACTATAGTTTTCCAGAAGGGGCCGGGATGCCTGTGGGTCCCAAGGTCATGTTGGGAAAGGGTGCAGCGGGGAGCTGTGACATCCAGCCACCAGGGTGGCCCAATAGAGAGCAGGAACCAGGAGGGAAGAAGGGCCTCTGAGGGGCAGCTCATTCCTCCTGGCTACTGGCTGGATGCTGGCTCTGCATGGCCTCCACCCACAGACGCCAAGCTCTCTAGTCACCCTCTCCCCTTATTGCCTCCTCAAAAGTCCACCTACACAGAACCTTGGAAAAGCTTCCCCATTGCATCTAGTCCCCATGCCACCCTAGCATCCCACCTGCTGGGCCCTCCTCGCCCAACAGGAACTGCTTTGTGGATCTCCCTCCCTTGCCCACTGATACAGCCCCATGTTACACGACCCGAGGGATGCTTTGAAGACAAGGGTGAGTATAGTAGCTGATCACTCTCTGATTCTGCTTTGGATGGGACCCTCCTGGAGACTCTGTCATCCAAGGGATGGTGACTGTAGATCAAGAAAGTGAGAGGCTGAGCTTCCATGGTACAGTGGAGATGCCTCCTCTAGCTCAGGCCACAAGTACCAGCTGCTGTCTCCCTTCTGGGAGCTAGGAGATGAACGTGGAAAAAAGAATCCAGTCCATCCAGGGTGTGCATCTTTGTTCCCAGTCAGAACTTTGGTTGACTTTTCCTTCTAGAATCTTCATGGCTCAGCCTGAAAGTACCTCATGTGCAATCACCCCATCCCACGGCTACCTATCTGATTTGCTCCCTTCTGTATGCAGACAAAACACACACGTGCTCGACGCATTTACATGTGTAAGCATGTGCTTGTGCATATGTGCATGGAAGCATGTGTACTCTTGGACATGTACACACAGGCACACACACATCTGTTGGAAACGAAGGCACTGCAAAGTCTCTGTATCTGAGGTGGCCACCCACCCTTATTTCTGGACAGTCTTCATTAGCAACTCACAACTCACTTTCCTTTGGGAACGTCTCTCCAGAGAACAGGACGGTAGTAGGGTTACAAGGGTGACAGCATCTGTTGTTTTAAAACTTGGGTGTCTATCACATGTACTGTCACCTCTAACCTCCACTCACCTGGGGCTAGATATTATGCTAAGAGTCAAACTGGCAAACAGAGGTGGTGCCATCTCCTACCCTGTGTCCTCAGCTGGGCTTCCAGCCATGGCTTTGGTGCCCCAGCAGCCCATGTTATATTAAGGAAGAACAATGTCAGCCTGGCAGCCTAAGCCAGGCCCCAAATTCCTCAGGGGTCACAGCCTGGCTTGAGATCTGCCTGGCCAAGTATCTCACAGTGCCCGGCAGGCGCGGGTGGTTGATAAATATCACTAGATGGTGAGGGAATGACAAAGACCATAATCACAGGCCCTTTCTTACCATACTGGTATTCACTTGTTAGGATGTCCTGGATCCCAGAAGCCAGATGGCTCAGGCTCTGCAATAAACAGCCCCAAGGCCAAAGGCACTTATTGATGGGAACAGGCACTTGGTAGGTTTGGCGGGAGGGAGATCAGACCCTTGGCTCAAAGGGCGGGCAACATTTGTGCTGCTCGCAGCCAGGAAGCAGGTGGAACGTGTGAAACCTGTGGAGTGATGGTAAATCAGCTTTCCGAAGTCGTAGGAGGGGGAGCCCTAATTTGTGGCATCTGCTGCTTTCTGTGGTATGAAGAGCCCATTACAGCCAACTTCAGGTTGCCGTGTGACCTCACAGAGCATGAAGGTTGGAGAGAAGTTCATGGTGGAGCAGGTATGAGCCCGAATGAGCTGCTCCAGCACACCACGGTGAAACATTTTCCTGGATGAGAAGGGAGGACGTCCCTTCATCTTTGGGACAGTCACCTTTCTCCTCATGTGTATTTTACAGGTTTCAGAAGAATCACGACTAACTCCAGAAAGCCTGCTGCCATCCAGCAGCATGTGCATGAGTGAGGAGACTTCTGGTTTCTTTGTGGGATTACTGACCACTGACTGATTGCCAGACTACTCTGTAAGTTCCGCCAGGAGAGCAGGAAGTGTGCATGAGCTTGTCCACTAATATTCTGGGTGCCCAGCACAGGCTCCCACATAAAGTTGGTGCTTGATCAGTAGTTTGTGAAAGAATGAAAGGAAGAAATGCAGACCTGAGACCTGAGTAGGGTGCTGCTGCTCACACAGTGACTTCAGGCAAGACATTTAATACACTAGCTTTTTGTTTTTTTGAGACAGATAAGCAGGACCCACCTTTCCTTTCAGCATGGGGTAGATATTAAGCACTGTTAAAAATCACTATTAGTATTAAGGATAAGTTCCTTAAGCTTTTATTGTAAGCACTCTTTCCGGTGTCCACTTTTCTATAAATAATCAAAGATATTGAGATGTAGTAATTTTATTCCCTTATCAGCAGCTGCTGTATTGTCCCTTGCTGTCCTGGCTGTCTTAAGCAAAGAGACTGTCAGTCTAACAACCAGCTGGACTATCATTATGCCAGCACCAGCAGATTTGAACACTCTATGGATGCCTTCAAGCAACTATGCAGATTGCTGCTAACTGCATCAATTCCAGAGCTATTTGAAATGTTCCTCTCAGTTCTTCTTTTTGCTATGAGAAGCCTCAGTGAGCTCTAGATAGCTTACAACTATCTCCACCTTGGCCAGAGGGGAAGCACTTTCCTGGACAGTCCAGCAAGGAACTGAGTGACTGGTCCTAAGAGGCAATGCTGTGCATTGATCGAAAACACAGGCATTTATGACTGTGATTGGTGGTGCTAAAAGGCAAGGCTGTGGTTGCACAAAAGTACAGAACCATAACTGGTTGAAACAAATGGCTGTAACTGGCCCATACACCATTTGACCTGCTCAGGCTCACTCTGAGTCAGCTGAGAGACCTCCTGTGCTGTCTCCACTGGTGTTGCAGCACTGGGCCCCGTTAGGCCTCTCGGGAGAGGTCTTTTCTTGTCCACCATCAGCAATGTGTCCAAGGGGGTGAGGGGGAGAAGCCTGCAGAGACAACACAGAATGGTGGCGATGGCAGGAGTTGAGATGGCAATGGCGCAGCGGCTGGCAGGATGAGGCGTGAAAGCGGCAAGACAGCCGGCTGCTCGACAGCTGAAGCAGCAGCAGCTATCGCACCACCGTGGTCCGAGTGCTACAAGTGCCCAGCTCCTCAGCATCTGCAGGATGCCTTCACATTCAAGCTCCATAGCTCCTGAGCCACAGGTGGGCACCTGACTCCCATGTTTCCTGGACTCACAACTGCCCCATCTCCTAAGCAACATGAAGACCTCCAGTGTCTTGTTCCCAAGTGGGACCAGTTCCTGAGTGGTCCTGGCAGGTGCCCCAAGCAGTCCTTGTGGAAGCAGGTACCCCAGTAGTCCCAGTAGCAGCTGAGTTACGGAGCTGGACAGTTTGAGTGCAGACATGGCAGGAAGAAGGGCAGGAGGCGTGTGCACGTGCGTGTGCCGTGCGCGTTCGCACACACACACACACACACACACACACACACACTGAGGCTAAAGAAGGAAGAGTCTGTAAGGAGCCACAGAAGTGAAGTAGGCCTCTTTCACCAGATTTCAGGACAGGTGCCCAGTCTTCAGAGAAAGGGCTCAGACACTAGGCTGAGAGCAGAACACTGGCTGCTACCAAGAGCCCCAGACTCAAGGCCTTCAGGGGACTGAAACACTAGAGGGCGCCACTTACTCTCCTTCCATTTGCCCACTGCTGGCCTGACACAAGGGCTGGAAGGGCTTCTCCTTGTAGCTAGCTGATTAGTGACACTACATTTTTAAAAATTTATTAACGAAAGAACTGAATGTTTTCCCATGATTCTTTGGGCACTATAATTGTATGAATCTTTGATTGTTTAAATTGGCAAGTACTGCAATTTTGTGGACTGTGTGTGTGTGTGTGTGTGTGTGTGAAAGAGAGAGACAGAGAGAGAGCACCAGAGCCAGATAGTAGAGGGGAAATATGATAGGAGACAAGAAGTTTAGAATGAACTGTCTTTCATGATTTTTATTCTCCATGGGAGAACATATCTGATGGTCACCCCAGTGGTATTAGGTTTGTCCCAATGATTTCAAAGTGAAAAATAAGAAGTTTCAATCAGATGGCAAATCCTTTAGCCCCTTGTGGACAAGTGTAAGTCACAAGTGTTATTATAATGCTCAGAACAGTGTGTTCACACAGTAAGAACACAGTAATTCCTGGCAAATGATCAGTGTTAAGATAGGCAAGTCTTTTGCACTAGGAATTATTTTTAATTACCAATTTTGGTGGGACCAAAAAGTTCCTTCATTTTAGTGTTTGCTTAGGAACACTGGCAGAAATGTGCTCACATTTATGTGTTTTGGTAGCTTTGACTAGAAATGAGAACCCCTATGATTTATTTTTGTGCCCAAGGAATGTTGAGGATCATCTCTAAGTCCTTTTCTGTCCAGGACTTCCTGGAAGGGCCAATGGCAAGAGCCACATACAGGCTCCTTACCCTCTGCTGGCTGTTGGATTAAGCTTCCTTCAGATGGTGTGGCTCCCATATTTCTGTGACCCTCCAAGAAATAGGAATGAGAGGTAGGTGGGATCAACTCTGAGCCCAGGGTAAGAAAGGAGAAAGCATGGCACGGTGTTTCCATGTTACAAAGCTATCTGGAAGCTGTGAGGAGGGGTCCCCCGAAACCTATGAGAAGGAATTTCAGAGGCTGAAAATGCCTTGCAAAAAGAAGAAGCCGTGGGATAGGGGACCCATGGTCCCAATTCTGGGAGCCAGGCAGACCTGAGTAGAGAAGTGGTTGAGAGGGGATGGCTAGAAAGGCCAGTTGTGATAGCAACGGCAAGAATAAAAAATAAGTTCAGGTTTTGAGGCTCATGTACCATTTTGTAGCATTACAGCACCTAGTCATCACCGCATTATTATTATTACCCCATTTTACAGATGCCACAGCCAAACTCACCCTGCAAATGAGCATCAAGTCAACCAATGGAACGTGGGCTCTTGTGATTCTGTGTGGGGATCCCCTCTGCACATGTGAGCTCCACTCCTTTGCTCTCACCTCACAAACTCTCCATGAGTCATTAACTGAAGTCTGAACTTTACTTTCCAAGATTTTTATTAACATAACAAGGCTGCCATTTGTTAAACATCTTTTTACATGCCAAGTACTGGGCTGAGGGTCACACATCTCTTTTAATCACTTTATAAGGGAAGTGTTGTGATTAGTCCATTTCTACAGTGCAGGAAATGAGATCCAGGGAGTTTGTGTAATTGATTTAATGTCACACAGGAAGGAAGGAAGGACCAAGTCTAATCTTCTGCTTGCTGCACATCAGTGTGGTTTATTGGTTTCTAATGCAGAGAACTTAATGGCTCCTCTGAGAGCATTTGCCCCTGGGGCAGGCACAAGTCTGAACTGTGGGCAGCTCTATAGTTCCTAGTGTGAATGAAGGTTCAGAGACGGTGCTTTGATGGAGAAGTTTGAGAGCATCAAACCTGTGAATGTCAAGAAGACCTAGGGACAAGTTGGCAGATGGATTTTGTGAATGAGAAGCCAGTGTGATGCACAAGGCTTTGGGGAAGCAGGGATGGATGGTCAGCCAGTGGGAGTTAGGGTTTGTAACTTCCAGTGGCTGTGTGACAGACAACCTCATTGTCCTAGTCCTGTGAGGTCCACAGCTCCCAGGCAACTATGAGGCTATGTCTGCGGGAAAATTCATATTTCTATGGACTGAGTCAGGGCTAAATTAGACATATGAGTACTCCAGCACATATGAATTTCATCACCATTATATCACTCTTTAGACCTTGTAAATTTTCATAGTAATATTTTTGGTAAGTTGGAGTAAGCTGTCTACATCTGAGGTGTGTTAGTTTAAACCTACATTAACAGACTAATAAAATGAGGCGTTGGCCAGCTAATCTCATACAGTCATCTCCTCAGAAGTAACTAGGCAGCAAAATGAACCAGTCACGGGCAGTTGTCCTAAGGTAGCCCTGCTAGCACAGTCCCTGGCCACACAGTTTCTTAGAGAAGATGTTGGGGTGGCTGGAGCTGTGCGCCTTTAGTGCGTGCTCTACTGCCTTGGGAACCCCACTATCTTCCAACTCCAGACTCTATGCCCTGGCGTCTGGGGCACTGGTCATATGAACGTGAACCCCTCAGCTTCCACTTCTTCCTCAAGAGTCATGGTGAGGTACGGCAGGGGCAGGCATGAGAGACCAACCCCGTTTGTCACCCCGAGGTGCCAGCCACCGTCCCACATGGGGTTGCTATGATGGCTGTTCGCACTGAAGCACAGGTGGTAGGTGGTGGGACAGAGTATTTGGAATCGTGACTAAGCCTGGCACTGTCTTTTCTTTGCTGCCAGCCCCGTGCAGGCCGGTGTGTTTGAACAGGGCACAGTCTGGGCTTGGCTGCTCACTTGTCATCTGCTTTCCTGGCCCAGCTTTGCTTTCTTGACCTGGCTCCTTGAAGGCAGATGACAGGATAGCAGAAGCATCCTGTCCCCTTTGTAGCCAAGGAAGAATGGACCAGAGAGAGGAATCTGGATGTTTCTCTTGGCGATGTAGCTTCTTCCTTCCTTGAGCCCTTCTTTTCCTATGTTCACGACTCCTCTTGACCCGAGCCACCCAGAGCTGTGACTGTCCTTGCTGCCCCTCCTCCACCCTGAGTCCTGAGCTCTCTCTCCAGTGGCATCTGGAACCCCTGAGCCTCCAGTTTAGCTCTTCAGCCT
This sequence comes from Dipus sagitta, assembly GCA_036346955.1. Lineage (NCBI taxonomy): Eukaryota > Metazoa > Chordata > Mammalia > Rodentia > Dipodidae > Dipus > Dipus sagitta. The sequence goes on along the minus strand of CM070788.1, from coordinate 5,607,138 downwards.
TCCAAGGATTCAAGTCCACAGCTGACGTTAACCCACAGGGGAGCTACCGCCCGACATGCACATGCTCCAGGTGAGGCTGGTTGTGCAGTCCTGCTCCATTTTAAGGGTAGCAAATTTGGAGAGACAGGTGCTTTCAGAAACTTGCCCTGCAGCTCATGCCCGCCTCCTCCAGAAGGCCTTCCCTAAACTGCTGAATGCCAGCAATTGCTTCCTTTGCTACCTGTGGTGGTTTGATTCAGGTGTCCCCCATAAACTTAGGTGTTCTGAATGCTAGGTTCCCAGCTGATAGAGATTCAAAAATTAAAGCCTCCTAGAGGCAGTCTATTGTTGGGGGCGGGCTTATTGGTATTATAGCCAGATTCCCCATGCTAGTGTTTGGCACACTCTCCTGTTCCTGTTGTCCACCTTATGTGGGTCAGGGGGTAATGTCCACCCTCTGCTCATGCCATTATTTTCCCCTGCCATCGTGGAACTTCCCCTTGAGCTTGTAAGCCAAAATAAACCTCTTTTTTCCCCACAAGCTGCTCTGGGTTGGGTGATTTCTACCAGTAGTGTGAACCTGACTGCAACAATAAAGTGGTACCTAGAGTGGAGTTGCTGTTAGACACCTGACTGTGTGCCTTTGGCCTTTTGGAGCTGATTTTCAAGAGGAATGTGGAAGGATTTGAAACCTTGGCCTAAGAGATGCCTTGCAGTGCTGTAAGTACAGCTTGATGGACTATTCTGGTCAGAGTTGAAAGGCCTGAATGCAGTAAGAATTATGGACTGTGAGGTTTGGCTTTATGAGGGTGAGAAAGAGCTTTGCTTTGACTGGGCTAGCAGTTTGTGTGAGGCTTGCAGTTATGCCTGTGTTCTGAGAAGTTGTACCGGGTTGCTTTGCATAGAAATGAACCGGTGTGAGCAGAGGGATATGGCACAGAAAAAAAAAAAAATCTTTGGGCGAACTGCTGCCCATTCAGCTGCAAATGAGAGATCACAACCTTTGAGATTGGGCCAGTTGACCTGCACTGGGGCAACAGGAAGAATATAAACTCTTTTGAAGAGGCCTGAATGCTCAAAGAGTGTCCTGTTCTTCAAAGTCTGCTTTATTCCCCCCTGGATTAACAAATTGGCACCCTACCTGCTAATGGGGAGTATAAGAAATGCAGGAAAGAGAGGGTCATTGAGTTTGCAACACATTCTTATGTTTTGGAAATGGCCATGGGCAGTGTGAAGCAGGTTTGCTGGATGCCTGAATGGAGATCCCATGGGGGCATGAGGATAAGCTGTGGATTATAGTGGAGACCCAGTGGAGATGCCAGGACCATAAGACGGCTGCTAAGGAGAGCTGCCAGCCCTAGATGAAGTTTTCCAGGACTGTGAGTAGCCTAGTAGGAGTGGAATTGGAATACCAGAGACTTGTTGCTGGTTAGAATTATCAGACTTGGAGATTGGTCATTGACTAGAGTTGTTGGACTTGGAGATATAGAGTTTGATGTTTCCTTGTTTAAATCTTGGATCGTTGAATATTTCTTTGCTCTGCCCAATGCCATCTTTTGCAGTGTGTGTGTTTATTCTATGCCATTATGGGTTTTGGGAGATTTTTTTGGTATTATGGCTCAGTTAAAAGACCTTGGAGTATGGGGATGTTTGAACATTATTAGGACTGATAAAAAATTATGGGGACTTTTAAAGTTGGATGAATGCATTGCATTTTACATAATGTATAGTTATCAGTTTTGGGGGCCAGAGGTGGAATGTGGTGGTTTGATTCAGGTGTCCCCCTAAACTTAGGTGTTCTGACTGCTAGGTTCCCAGCTGATGGAGATTTGGAAATTAAAGCCTCCTGGATGGAGTGTATTGTTGGGGACAGGCTTATGGGTGTTATAGCCAGCTCCCCTTGTTAGTGTTTGGCACACTCTCCTGTTCCTGTTGTACACCTTATGTGGGTCAGGGGGTAATATCCATGCTCTGCACATGCCATCATATTCCCCTGCCATCGTGGAGCTTCCCCTGGACCTTGTAAACCAAAATAAACCTCTTTTTTTCCCCCACAAGCTGCCAAAATACATTACCCTTCTACAGAAATACTCAGCTGTGTTGTGCTTATCAACCAGTCACTGACATGCTCATCTGACAAACACCTTTTGTAGCTCTTACTATGTGATGAACTATTTGCTGAACACAACAAATCTCCCACTTTTATCTTTCTTATGTATGGAGGAGACAGTAAAACAATAAAAAAAATCAAAGGATGGGCTGGAGAGATGGCTTAGCGGTTAAGCACTTGCCTGTGAAGCCTAAGGACCCCGGTTCTAGGCTTGATTCCCAAGGATTCACGTTAGCCAGATGAACAAGGTGGTGCTTGCATCTGGAGTTTGTTTGCAGTGGCTGGAGGCCCTGGTGTGCCCATTCTCTCAATCTCTCTCTCTCTCTCTCTCTCTGTGTCACTCTCAAATAAATAAATATAAAATTTTTTTAAATCAAAGGATTAAATACTATGAGATAAATAAAGCAGGTGACAGATTCTAGTGGCAGGCTTCTGTGGGGATGGGATAAATATTTGAGGCTGGAGTGATCAGCAGGTGACATCTGGGAAGCCCTAACATGATGCGCCAAAGTTTTTTGCATTTTTTTGTTTTTGAGACAAGGTCTCATGTAGTCAAGGCTTGCCTTAAACTCACTATGTAGCTGAGGATGACCTTGAAATCCTGTCTCTAATGCTTGGCCACAGTGTGGATCTTACTCTATGTATAATGGAAAGCAATTGGAAGCTGGGTAACACCCTGATGGGATTTCCATCTTCACCAGGACCTGCTGGCTGCTGCTGAGTTAACAGGCTGTAGGGCAAGAACAGTAAGGGAGGTGGTCCAGGGTGCTCTGTGTGCACCGTGATGGTGGCTCTGACTAATGGGTGCTGAGCATTGTTTGGATTCTGCATGTAGTTTGGGAGATATGACTAGTGAGGGCGAAGATAGAACTAAGAGCACTTTCTACATTATTTTGTGGGAATAATTATATCATTATCTCAAATCAAGAACACTAAAACAAGACTAGAAGAAGAGTAGTTTGGGGGTCAAGAAATCTAAATTTGAGATGTCCATTAGCTATTCAAGTGGATGTGGGCACAGAATGCCAGAGCCAGGGCCCAGGGGAGAGGTCCAGAAAGAAACAGACATCCAGGATCTTAGGTCGTAGCTAATGCTGTGCAGGATGAGATCATCCAGGAAGAGAATGAACAGGAAAGTGAGGAGGATTCCTAGCTGAGCCCCAGGGACTCATATTCAGAGGTCAAGAAGAGACAGAAGCCAGCAAAGGAGACTCGGGAGGGGCTCACAAAGAACAAGAGAAATTATGACTTTATGTTCTCAAGTCAACCTGGCTCTACACTCAGGTCACTGAATAGACCAGGAGCTCTTCACACTCAGTTGTATCCAGCATCAATGATGTCACACCATGAAACGTACAATATTCATGTTGGAGACAATCCCTGATTGAGTCAAGTCACCTCTTTTAATCTTTGCCTTAAGAAGTGCTATTAGTCCCATTTTGCATCTGGGGACACTGACAACCAGAGAGCCACAGCAATGTGCTTCTGTCATGGATGCCTGAAGCCCCACCCCTGGGACTAGTGCCTAGAGAGTCTCATCCCACATTCTGGCCCTTTCCTCGGAGCTCTGGCTTCTCCCTCCCAGGGGCCTGCTCAATGGTCTTCCATTTGACCATAGCAGGAACACCTGGCTTCTTCCCAGGCTTTTGAGGGTGCCTCCACATCAGACCCTACCCTTTGGGAGGGCAGCCCCTCATCTAGGGCAAGTGGCTATCAAGGCTTCTTCCCCACCCGTGGGCAGAGTCAACATAGCATGTGGAGTCCCATGCTCTCTGCCCAGGTCCTCCGTCACATCTGGCCTCTTTTATCTATAGCTCAGGTGTTTTCCTATCTACATCCATGGTCGGTTCAAGGCCACATCTGGAATGTAGGCAAAAATTTTTATCCACACTGTACAGATTAAGAAATGGACCCTGTGATTTGCCCAAGCCACACAGCTCATAATAACTACAGGACGTTGTTCTGAACCAGGACTGAATCAGTCATCTCCTAAATGTACTTTGAATGGAAGAAAAAAAGGTGTATTTTTCATTTTTATGTAAAAACTTTTCCAATCCATAAAGTAAAATAGCTACAGGTAGATTTGTTGAATTTTCTAAATCAACGTCACAGGTCAGAATAATCATTAATGAAGTTGAAGTGACTGGAAAGTGAGTATTCTGCATACTGTGGGGAGTTAAAATTACCTTTTTTTTTTTTCTGAGTAAAGATGCTTTAAAAGGAACCTTTTGGGGCATATTTATTGCTTTATTCAGCCCTGTGCCTTTTGACACATCTTGCTCTTTTTTGGAAAAAGTCAAAATCAACAGCACTTAGAAACTCCACCCCGAAAATACTTGCTTTCATGTCCCAGACTGAGGTGCTGACACATGGGCATGAAATCTGGGCTTTGGTGCTGACCTCTGCACCAGGGAAAAGGAAAACATCGCCAAGTGTTCACACATTTGCGGCTAGAACACAGAAACAGTATCTCAAACCCAGATCACAAGAATGGTTGTTTGTTTCACACACAAGAAGCATTCTTGGTGGTGTGTTATTTCTGGGATGAGCGATTTCATTTGTCATTGTAAATTGCAAAAAGGAGGGAAATATACTTTTCCCTCCCTGTTTGGGCATAGGAAAAGTAAAGTCAGCATTTGATTTCCTAGGACCCAGGTGCAGCAGCAATGAATTTAAACATCTCTCTGCTCCCCGCCCCTCCCCCCCAGCTCAAACTTCCTGGGGCTCGGCTCAGTAGGATCCACCTGCTCAGGGTGGGCCTCTTCTGCTAGAAATGCTATTTAGTACGTGCCCTGGTCTACACCATTCATTTTGCATGACTAATGCATAGGTGGTGAGGGGAGAGGGTTGGATACTCTTGTGGAGATAAAAATGACACCTTAAGGACCAGGTCCATTTCCCTCTGTTCGTCTGGTTGTCCTGCATCCTCAGACTGCCTGGAAGAAGCCGACAGTCTTTGGTCTGGGCCTTTGGAATTCATCCTTTGAGGAGATGTCACAAATAATCCTCTTTGAGTCTTCGTGGTGAAAACAGAGCCTAGAGGAAGAGCATTTTACTAGAAGAGTTGGAATGAGCCTCAGGGGAGCAAAGGGAAGCTCGGAAGGAGGGGTGCTGCGAGGCTGTGAACAAAGAGCCAGGCAGCCTGTCAACACTGATCTGTCCTCAGGGATACATTAACCTGGCTCTCAAGGAAATTGGGGCATGTCACCTTGGTGGCCCTGAAGTCAATCTCAAGCGTGGGTTACTCTTTCCACTGCCCACCATTGGAAACCGGGCAGCAGAGGTCAGCGGCCGACTGCCAGTTGGGCTGAGAGCAAGGATTAAGGTGGCTTATGTGAATATGTCACTCCAGTGTCCACAGTTACGGCCTTGCAGCTGCTTCCAAGGAGAGCAGAGGAAGCCCTTCATGCTGAGGCAGCTCTGAACCTCACTCGCAAGAAGATCTACTCTCTGCTTGGAGCAGGAATTCCTTTAAAATTTTGATATCAACATTTTATAGTATTTTAGCTCTCTTGTCCTTATAAAAATAGACTAAGGGAGAAGGATATGATTCTGTGGGAAGAGAAGCTCCTTCTAAAGTCTGCCTCACTAGGACCAAAGCATTGATCCCAACCAAAGGCTAGGAAAGGCTGTGACACCCTTCACACTGCTCCCAGTGACAACGATGGGCCTAGTGTCCCTTAGCAAATCACTCTCAGAGTCACATCTCAAGGAACAGAATCTTAGCAACATGGCTCTACAAGTTGAAAATGGGGGGGAAGGGAGGATAAGATGGGGCCAAAGACAAAATATGATCAATTGGTGTTCCTCTGTTGAGCTTGCATAGAAACTCCAAACCCAAGGGATAACAAACATCATTGCTATGGTGCATTTGAGTAGTCACAAGGGAGAATGAGAAAAGGGGGAAGAGAAAGAGGCAAACGAAGAAGAGAAGAGGACAAAGAGAGTGATGGAAGAGGAATAGGAGAGGAGGAAGAGGGGGAAGGTCAGCCCTCCCTTGCTAAGGACTCCTCGGAGGCAAGCACAGTAGTACCAGGCACTTCATATGTCTTTGTCATATGTAATCTATGCACTAGCTCTATGACAAGTGACTAGTCCCATCCTACAGAGGAGAGAGATACTGGTGTTTGGAGAAATAAGGTATCCCAAGGACCTACAGTGAGAAATCAGAGCTGGGATCAAGTGCCAAGGCCATCTGGCTTCACAGTTCTGCTCTTTTCTATAACTCTGTCTTCTATACCAGCAGTTTTCAAATTTTTTAAAATAAAAACAACACTATAATTCATAGTTTAAAAAGAAAATGCTTTCTGTCATGAGTCAGTTTGTACACACACATGTGTACACAACAAATATACAATTAAAAACAAGATCTCCTTGGTACCTGGACTATTAAATTGTTAAATCTTTTATCTAATTCCATTCTTCTCCTTCCTTTTTTCCTTCCTTCTTTCCTTCCTCTTCCTTCCTTCCTTCCTTCCTTCCTTCCTTCCTTCCTTCCTTCCTTCCTTCCTATCTTAATGACTTAATGAGAGTGGTAGCACTAAATTTATCTCTCAACCTTCTAAGGAGGTCTCATCCTGTATTTGGAAAGGCATCCTCCCTCTCCAATTCTGACAGATGATCTGAGATGTCCCTTGGCCTCCTGCTGATCTGTGTGTGAATGTAGGCAATGTCTTGCTGCTGAGGCACACTGTTAATTGTACACTCTGAAACATCCCTCTGCCAAGGGGACATCATTAATAAAATATTTCAGAAATTACAAATATCTGACAAAGCCATTGCTTGGAAAAGAGTCAGTGCAGGAAACCATCCAGAGGACATAATCACTGATCGCAGGCTCTGATGGGTGATATTTTAGGCTGTTGATGCATGCTTTTTCAAAAGAGACTATTTTCTCTGCTTTTGGAACCCAAAGAATTCATCTGCTCTGACGGGCCATGTGCGGTCATGATCTAACAATAAATGCTAAAGGGACAGAAAAGTGCCGGGCTTGCGGGACTCTGTCCTTCCACCAGTAGGAGTGTAGTTGTCTTTCCCAATTTTTCAGATCCATCCAGGACCTGAAGTTAGACTGCTTTTCAGAGGAGTGTGTGTGTCCCCACCCTGGCTCAGGATTTGGGGATGATTCTGTCTGACAGCGAGGGGCAGTGGCTGGGTTGGCTGAGTTAGATTAGATCATGGAAAGAGAAGTCCAGATCAGGTGGCTCAGCGCGAGTCAGGACCGACTTCCTGATGAGCTGGGGACTGGTGACTTCATTGCAAACAATGTGCACACTAATTGAGAAAACATGTTCCTGTGATGTCCTCATGCAAAAATCCAGATTTACGCATTTTTTTATTCCTAAGAATTCCTTGAATATTTGCTTGGCATGTTCATACAGCCTCCAAAGCACTTCTTCATACTGAATACATTGTCGTTTTCTGTAGTGGCCCAGGCCGAGCTAGGTGGGATTCTGGGAGGGCACCAGGCAAGCAGCCACAGGCCCTGGGAAACTGCAGGCAGCCGGGCAGCAGAGGAGAGGAGGACCTGCCGGCTCTGTGCTTTTGGGGGCAGACAATGCGGGAGACACTGGACCCCTGAAAAGTAGCTGTATGCAGGTTCATGAGGGGCCTTGATTCCTATAGCCCTCAGTGTCCTATAGCCGCACCCAGCCCACACATGCAGAACAGAGCTCAGCTTCTCATTGTCACCTTCCAGACTGCAGCCAAGACTTTCCAGCACTTTCTCCTCTCACCCTCACTACTGCCCTCTGCAGTTAGCATTCCCTTTCCCTCTCACAGATGAAGAACCAGAAACAAAGCCAGATTACATTAAGTGGACACAGAGCTAAGAAAAGTTGGAACACAAATCCAAAACCACTTCTGATGTATTCTGTGACAGAACTTCAAATTATCCTGCAGGCCTGTAGGACCGGCAGGACTCTCCCCCACCCCCACCCCCGCCCCTTCCCAAGGCCTTTCTGGAGTTCCTGGCCTCTCATGTCTCTTCCTTCTTAGGGTCTTAGGGCCTTCTTAGGGTCATACCACTTGTACTTTTTCAGCTGGCTCCTGTTTTCATACTAATAGAAAGGACTCCATTGGGTTAATTTAAGTAATTTTTTAAAAGTCTGCACATAGGTTTTGTGTGATCCACTGGGATTTCCCCCCCAGTGTTATAGTTTGAACAAAGGGCCTTACACAGTAGGCTTTAGCCACGAGCCCCCTTTTTTTCTTCATTTTGAGACAGGGTCTTATAAAGTGGCTCAGGCAGGTCTTTTACCTTTAATCCTACTGCTTCTGCCTCTCATGTAGCTGGAATGGCCAGCTTGGACCATCAGGCTTAGTTTCACGGGGGTGTTAAGTGAGGTAATTATATGTTCAAACTCAAATTTTAATTTATCTCGGATAGATACAAAGTTTGGCAAAATTGGACTTGCAAATAGCAGGTTGCCTATCCGTTTTCACTGTGGCATGTCACTTCTAACTCTGCACAGCCCCTGCTCAGCTGTGGCCTCGCTCCTGGGCCTGGCCCCTGCAGCCTCACAAACAAGTTTGCTCTTGACTCTTGAGCAAGCTCTTTGGCCCAGCGCTGTGATTTGCATTCATCATCAGCCTCCCCCAGTGACCGGGTCCCCAGGAGCACTTTAACAAAAATGCCAACTGAGAGAAGGAAACCAAGCGGTAGCAGTGGTTTCCCGGTGTATGAGGGTCCTCCTCCGTGGTGGTGGGGGCACCACAGGCTACATGCAGCAGCAGGCCACCCTGGCTTGCATTTGTGGGAGAATGCACTGAGCCGCCACGTTCTTCCTTCTCCCTTGGTGTGATAAGATACTCACAATCTTAAAGACACAGAGGGGTTGTTATGTTGGGAAGAGAACAGAAACCAGTAACTACAGCCATACTCAAGGAATGTTTTATTTCAAGAGCATTGCCTAACATTTTCTGACAGAAAAGTCTGAGGAGAAGTTTGTCTCCCCAAAGAAAATTACATGTAAATACCCACAAGTATCTTTTGCCCAGATGTTATGAGGCAAATGTAATTCAGAAGATGAAATGTTGGGTTGAAATGCCATCAAAGTGAGCATGTTAATTACAGAAGGTCAAGATACAGATGAGTAAATTCCTAGAGGAGAGTTCAATGCTACCAAAATTTTTCATGTCCTAATACAGCAAAGCTTTATACAAAGAGACACAAGATATGCAAAGGCGATGTTGCCTTACTTGAAAGGAAAACACTGCGAGGGGAGGTCATTCCCTCCGCCCCCCCCCCCCCCCGCCCACCAGGAGGAGCCTGAAGGAGAGACGCTCATGTTTGTTTGGTACCTGTTTCAGGCCAAGCCCTATGTGTTCCACCTACACCATCCCACCTGTGGGCCACAACAGTCAGACTACAGAGTAAGCCCTGCTGTGAGCTTTGTTTTCAGATGAGGAAGCCGGCCCTCTGGGGCTCTGCTCTTCTGAGAGCACTGGCTCCTTCCTCCTGCTTCCTTCCTGGAGCATTTAGAAACCAGGATGTCTTCTCTCTTTTTAAAACACTGATTTCATTTTATATTTTTATTTTCTGACTGACCCACAATCCTAAGGGAGTTTGTCCCTCTCAGCATCTCTCACACCCCATGGGGGGGGGTCAGCACATGGTTACTCACAACGATGAGGTAGGACTATAGACTGCTGACCTCTCAGCCAGGTCTACTCAGATCCAAACATGAGATTTCACCAGATTGAGCAAGTAGGAAATGCAAGTCACCTTGTGAGTAATGAGCCTTGTAAACCACAGTGATGAAGAACCGCTGTGATGGACAGGGCTGAGTCCTCGCTTCCACTGGAAGCGACTGGTGTCCCTGGACTCACCTAGGAACAGCACGCAGGGATGGTAAGGAATACCACCCACGCTCACTACTGAAGGAACAGCCACAGGAAACAGAAAACTGACCCTGGCCATTCACTAGTTTTCTCTCCCACTTCTAATGACCTGAAGGTGGGTAACAAGTATGCGTTCTTATACCTTCCAAAGACAGCAAATACCTTGTGGTTACTAGGAATCTATTCCAGTAGTAGCGGGTTGTAACTGCTCAGCATGGAATGGCTTTTGTGCAAGAGTTGGGCTGTGCATTCCTGCGGACTTCATAGCCACATCCAGCCACTAGCAGGGCTCTCCACCTGCAGAAGCCGCTGCAGGCCGTGCCAGAGGCTCTCGGGCTGCTAGCCTACTGAGGAATTTTCGGGGAAGTCCTGGCTGCCCGCCTCTGACTAATACTTCTACTAATGAAAGGACTTGCTGCACGTGCAGAAGGTTAGCCAAACTCTTGGGCAATGCAAAAACCATAGCAGTTACCACACCTGACCGAGTTTGCCATCAGATCCACCTCATGTGGGGATCTCTTTAAGTCTTCTACATACATTTTTTCATTTTTCCTCCAGTGTCAGGGACTCCCTGGGCAGGTCATCTGCCTGGGCTCTCAAGAGCATATGGCTGAGGAGGAAGTTTCCATGCTCTGATACCCACTTCTTTTCCCTTCTTGATTTATTTTCCTGGTGGTTGTTTGGCGTGAAAGTCCAATCAGAGAAGGTAGAAGGTGACACCTGGCGTGACCATAGCTCAAGGCCCTGTTAATGGAGGCATTGATCTGATACCCTGACTCTGAGAGGTCCAAGGGCATAGCTGGACTTCTGGGGCCCTTATTGCATTTGCCATTATTGGCCTTTGGTACAAGCTTTTAGCCCTACGTGGAAGCAAGGTTGGGGGCCACCATGCCTTCTGACAGTTAGTAGGTGAGGCAGGGACGCTAAACTTCCTGCACCATGTGCACTGGGCACGTTAAACCAAGAATGGCCCTGAAGTGTCAGTGGGCCCATTGAGAAATGCTACCACGCAATTATGCTATTCTCATAAACCTTCTGAGCTTAGTGACTGGCTCAAGGTCACCAAGTTGCTTTCCTTCCTTTCTTGCACCACAGGAAGTAGTTGACCCAAAATACAGGAGAAAAGTGTCAAGAGATCATTTCAGCTTTTTAAATCTGATTCCTACTACGTCAGAGTCTGAGGCCAGAAACTTTGGAGAAGTCTAACATAGCCCACAGAAGAGCAATGAAAACATGATAACCCACAAGCAAGCCAGAATTCTCTATTGCATGTTGCTGCTTTTTGGTTTGTGTTGAACATCATGGCTAAAGACCTATTTTCCTCAGCTAAAACAGGCACATCTCCATGCAGTGCATACCCAACTAGAAAGCCAGTGACCCAAGGTCTCTTTTTCTTGATCTGCACATCGGTCTCAGAGCGGTCCTCGTCTTTTGATGTGGAACCTGGATCGTAACTGTACTCCTGCTGTCAGGAAGTGAGCACCCTAGAAAAGGGTTGGGGAAGCATCTTTCCTCATTTATTTGTCTGATGCCACCACACAGAGTTCTGTGACACTGAGCCCTCACAGTTGAGTTACCAGGACTGGCTGAGCCTGCGAGCTGACCGTGTGTAAGTGCAGAAGTGCCAGTCAGAAAAGGAAAGAGAAACCTTCTTAGGACATGAGTTGTTTACTGATAGTTCTGCAGAGAATTTTGTGTAACCCCTCGGCAAACCTTCCACTGCCTCTTGAGAGCAGACAGCCTGCACTAAACCCTAGATAGAGTCCCTGCAAGTTCTTATTGGAAGAAGGTAAATGGCCAGGCCTCTGGGCCTCAGTGTGCTGCGGATGTCTGGGTGCATCTGAGCCATAGTCCTGCTGGTGGACCGGCAGAGAGGAGCAGTGGCCTGTGCTCTGTGGTTTCTCTGCAGCTCTGAGGCCATCCTCCCTCCACAAGTGAGCAGCAGTCATGCCCAGCACTCATTTAGAAGTAAAGTTGTGGGATTTTCTCAACAGTTGACTCTCAGTAATGATGAGAAACTTCCCTGGGGCTCTAGCCCTGCCCTGCCATGCCCTACCCTCCCTGCTGATGTCGGCAGCTAGGGCCCCCATCCTGGACTGGGCAAAGAGTTCTTCCTGGAGAAGAATGGGAGCATGGAGCCTCAGCTTTTCCTCCCAGGGGCCCCTCAGGGCGTGGGAGTTATGGGGTTGGTAACAGAAAGTGAGAAGCTCCTTCCTTGTGAAGAGTTTACAAGCAGGGAGCTAAGATCCACCAATACTAGGATGCCTGTCCTGAGCGGGCCCGGTTCTCCAACACTCTGGTGGTCACAGGATGCTTCAGCTAGCTGACCACGACTCCACCCGGCTATCAAACCCTCTGAGGTACTCCTGCAATTCTACCAAATCATATGCCCTGTGCCCTAGAGACTTTGAAGTCCTGTGAATGATGCTCCCTTACATTTTATCTTGGAAGCTTCCCTTTTTACATCTGCCTAGAAATTCTGGGAAAGGGATTGTGGTGGTATAGAAGAATGTGACATGCACACTATCCCCCTACAATTTCTCAACAAGTGGGCCAGTCATGTCTTCTGCAAGCCAATGCCAGCTGGGCCAGCCTCAGCCCCAGATCTTGCTCACCACACCTGCTAACTAACACCCTCTGAACTTCTGGGAATACTGTCCACCATGAACTGAAATTCACACATAATTTATTCAACAGAAGAAACTCGGCAGATCCAAAATGGTCATTCTTCTGAGACTGCAAAGAGGGAAAGTCTCATGGGTAGGAAACTGTGAATAGTGGACCAGAAGGGCTGGCAGAGCCAACTACTTGCAGAGGGGGAAACCGGTCCCTTTCAGCAAACTTTGCTGTCAGTTTCAGTTCAAGACCCTGAAGGGGGACAAACTGATTGCCCCCTTCACTGTCATTCTTGAATTTGCAGGCTGCAAGTGGGCATGCCTATATGGAGGAGGAGGGGACTGGCACTGGCAGTGGGTACACTGGGCAGATGGACAATTAATCAAATGCTTTTTCTCCAGGATTTTCACTGGCCTTCCAGGACACGTGGGCCAAAGACACCCCCCCAAGAGCACTATTTTGGTTTTCAGCTGGGAACGTGCACTGAGTTTTCCTTAATACCCACAGCACCCAAAGGCTTTGCTGTAATACACTTTAATGCATGAAACACCCATAAATTATCTTTCAAACTGTTACAACTTCCAGCTTGGAACAACTTGGAAAAACCAGCCCAGCAAGCAGCTCTTTTTTTTTTTTTTTTTAATCTCTCAAGTAAAGGAGAAGAGAAAGGTCAAGCAGAAAACACCTTCCATAAGAATCTTACAAACTTTTTTGAGAGCAACAACATTGTAATCCAATGGAGCTAAGCCGCGTGTTTACACTGGCTCAAAGTTGCAGATCCCTGACCTCAGAGCCCTCTCCCTCTCCCACAGCCTCTCCGCCTAACCCAAGGCATTTCTCTCCTCAACCTGTGTGCCAGTTTCTCCCTCTCCTGACAGCGGACAGCTGAAGTTACACGTGAGACCAAAGCAGCCGGGACTAAGCCTTGGGATGTCCCTCTAGCTACATGCAGGGGTCCCGTGCGCCGGATCTCCGCACTTGGCGCTCAGGCTTGCAAAGTCAACCCCGGCACCCACAATCTGGCTCGCCACTTCTGTGGTGACAAGCAGGAGTCCAGAGACCCACGTCTCACTTCCTTCACCAAGTTTAGCGCGCCCCGCTCCTCAGGTCTCCTTGCCAGGGATCAGCCCAGCACTTTGGGGACTCTGAGCACTCCCCAGCCGCACGCGCGGTGCACTCGCCATCAACCCGGGCTGGCCACCGCTCCACCACCCAGTGCGCTCCCAGCCTGCGCATCCCTCTCTCCGCGCTCTGGCGCGCTGTCCCCTTCTAGCCCGAGAGCTTGTCTTCCCTGGCCTGGCAGTGCGGTTTCTACAAGCGCCAGGGTAGCTCCTGGGACTTCTGGCCATCCTGGGACCAGGAATTCCATGACCAAAGAAAGCCTCCCCCGCCCTCGCAGGGTCTCGCGTCCCCACATCCACTCGGGACATTCCTTTTTAGGGCTGCATTTCAGCCCTCGGGAGCTCTTTGGCCAGATGGGTATCCATGCATACTGTCCGGGGAGGCCAGTCACCGGTCCCGCCCGCACCCTGCTGCGCCCCTCTGGGGCGCTGGGCAGTCTGACTCACCGATGCGCTCCCCTCTGGCTCGCGGCGCTCTCTGCGGCGCTGGAGCATGGAGCTGCTATAACAGGCTTCTTGAATATTTTTAGCCCCTCCCCCTGGCTCCTGAGTCACACCCTCTCCAAATCCTGCCCCCCACCCCACCCTCTGCTCCCCGCCACACCCCACCCCCAGCCCAGCACCTGCTCAGTTATTGGGCCGACAAGCCTGGCTGCGGGGTCTTGGGGGACTATAGATGGGTAGCTCCCAGGAGGGCCGTCCAGACCCAGACAAGAAGGGATGGATTCAAACCTCTAGAGGTCAAAGAGATGAAAAGAGAAGTGTGCAAAGCTGGGAATGAGATTTTCTAGGGCACCAGGCGCCCATGGGCCCACAGGCTGAGCTGGGTGCTCGGTGGACTTGCTCCCAGCTCAGAGGGGAGGCTGAGCTCCTCTCAGCCCTAGGCCCCTGCCTTTCGGCCCTTTCTGGCCTCCAGAGTCTCCTGGGTTGGCTTGTGCCTCTCTTGGTAGCCTGCACATTGGCTGCTTTCCACAGGTCTAAGAGCTAAGGGAGCACCCAGGAAGCTCTTGGAGAGGCAAGAGCCAGGGGTTTTCAGATATCGGGAGGGCTGTGGCTCTGACAGCGAGAGTTAGCTAGAGTACCTCCTTGAGGGCTGAGTTCAGCTTCAGGTGTCCCAGCACCTCACCCCCACAAACAGCTCATTGCTGTGGTTTCTAGGAGCTTCCTGGGAGTCCCAATTCCTTGGATATTGTAGGTGGCTTTATGACTCTATGTGCTGCTTACAATTTTTTGAATCTGGAAGTCCACAGCTTTTGTCAATTTTTTTGAGGGTCTGTGAGAAGGCCAAGCTTCAACTCAAACTCCCTTTTATCCTTACCTGTGGCTCCCAGGTGGCATCTCGTAGCTGGCCCTCTACCATTCCTTGGGGTTAATAGAACCAGAGGCTAACAGGGGGCTTTCTTGACTTGCTTGCCCCTCTCTCCAGGATCTTTATACCTAGCCCAAAATTGCCAAGGTAGAAACACACCTAAAGCCAAATTCTTCAATAAATGTGTATCAGTAATTGCAATAGTGTTCTAGGGTCTTTGGAGATTTATGCCCCCACTCACACTTCTTTTCAGATTGAGCTTGTCAGATGTCTTAACTTCTTCCTTTGGAAAGGTCTGTTGAACCCCTACCCTGTGTGGATGCCAAGGGAGGACTGGATGTGGGAGATTGGCAGAGGAGGGTAAGGTACTGAGTTTCTGCATCTCTGGTGATACCTCACCTGTGCAGTCCAGCCAAAGGCCATGCTCCTGCTCCATTGTGCTGGGATGTAGTGAGGCGCAGGATGCCTTTTATCATTGCAGGTGGTCCTTTGTCCTCGGTGCAGAGCATCTGAGCATGGGCGAGGGTTTGCTGGGTACTTCCAGCTTGCTGAGGTCTTAATTTCAAATTTCCCATTGTCCCCATACCTACACTCACCCTACTGGTACGTGATCTGAGAAGGATGCAGGAGGAAGAAAGCCCTGGAATTGGAAGTGAGCTTCTGCTTCTCTGTTTCCCCTTCTGAGTTGCCCAGTTACATACAGGCTGATGGGGGAACACAGTTTGAGGTGAAGATGAGAGGCCACGGAATCTGAATGCCCTGTTCTACAAAAGTGCCATCCTAGTCTTGATGATCTATTAGGGAATTTATCATTGTTAATCAACAAAGGAATTTCCAGACGATAGGACAAATTCGTCCATCAATCACATCTCATAAAATTTTATTTTGAAAACAGTAACTGCCTGAAAATGTAGGTGTGAAGTTGAGCATCTTAGTACAGCAGAATTTGACTGTTATACATGGAGCTTTTGTCTGTCTGTCTCCTCGTGGCATCACTCAGAAGGACAAAAGAATTTGAAGTACTTGTGGCTCTTTTTCATGTGGTATGCAAGAGAAATTTAAAAGTGAAGTAAGCGGAATTTAAGCCCCGATGACCTACCCCCACATTGTCACTCATATCCTTATGACACATATGTTGGTTTAATAAGAGTGTTTTTACAACTCCAGCTACAACTGTCTGTCTCTGTCCCTGAATTTAAAAGTTCTTGAGCAAATAAAAATATGTAAGCAATAAACATGCAAAAGCCCTAAAGATTATTGCTTGAGCACTCTATGTGAGAGGCACTGGCTGTGGCGTTGGCTGCGGGGTCACATGGCTAGTCACCAGCTTGTCACAGTCTCCCCAGGTCCTAATGTACTGACCGGATGTATAGCAGGTGCTCAGCATATGCTCACTGAATCCAACAATGGTCAGGGCCATGTGTAGGTGTCAAATAACCCATCCACGCCACAACTGGTTTTCAGTAGCTTCCATATCAGACCAGTTTTGGTTCAGAGATGATATCCAAGTGCCCTTTCCACTTTCACGAAACACTCAAACAGAAATGCCCTCCCTATTCCAGGTCACTGAGAAGGACCTTAAGGTCTTGGACCAGCTACATTTATAGAAAGGAACAGCTGAGAGGGCAGTGGCCAGAAGGAATGGTGCCGACAAGCAGAGAATAAGAATGTTTTCCTGTACTAGATTTTCTCGAAAGAGCTTTTTATTCAGGGTATCAAAATAACCAGCAGCTGATGCATTTGCTGACTTGGAGGACAGACTGTGGCACGTACAGTAATTGTTGTGATTTCCAAGGAGGCAGAAACCTGCAGCCATGGAGAGCTTCATTAACTCAACTCTCAGCCCTGCACAGACCCCCTGCCTCTCCCTTGGCTCCCTGCTCTTTCCTGCACGTGTTGTATCCTAATTTCTAGGCTCCGACTGCATTTCCCGCTCCAGCCTGTCATGCACACGGCTTCCATCAGGCACTGGCATTCACAGGGTCCATCGTGGGCACGATGCTTACTCTGCTCTTGTCTTAACCTACCCACACAGGCACCAGTGGGGACTGCTTCCAGCTCAGCTCTGACCTGCAGAATTGCCCTTCACGGGCCTTGCTGTCAGCTCATTGCCTGCATGTCTCATCGCTGGACCTGGCCGGCAGTATTGGTAGGTTGGGGACATGACAGTTCAGCTCTTCTCCTGTGGGGGCACCACAGCCTAGAAAAGCCACCAGTTTGGAACTAGTGAGCTTTAGCATGACCTCAGGAGAAACATCTATACTCTTAAAGCCATTATTCTACCCACCTAGCATTTCATTGACTAAATGTATGAAATAAACAACTTTTGCACATCTGTTCTGGCTGGTTCCATTCTAGATTCCGGATATTCTGCCAGCAAATGAATATCTACTTCTAGACACAGAATTTAAGTTCTGATGATTTTTGCTTTGCCTAGTTAATAAATGTAAATTATTTAATGTACGTTATAAGCCAGGTCTATAAAAAGAAAGTGGACAGGAGGGTGCCACGGATGTCAGACAGTGAGTGATGCTAGAGGAAAGGACTCCTTGAGTGCACAGCTCTGGGGACGGGATTCTGTCCTAGCTCCCAGTCCAGAGAGCTGCGAGTCTCCTCCTTCTCAAACTAGCCTTACTCTGTCCACACAGGGCCCCTTGCGACTCATGGACACCCAGGTTACGTGGTGCTATCATTGGCACTGTCTTCAGGGACCTCTGCTCCTGTGACAGGTTCTCAGTGCCCCTCATGAGCCCGTGGCCAAGACAGAGGCACCTCCACATCCCTGCTGCCCAGCCTTCTCCAGCTCCTGAGCTAGGACGTGTCTTGGGGTCACCTCGGAGATGCCTGTAGGACAGGCCCTTCAATGAGCAAAGTCCAGCTGCAGAAGCTTACAGTGGTACTCTCATGTCACATGGCCTCCTAGTGAGCATCAAGGTTCTATCATACCCAGACAGGCAAGAAGTAACAATGCATCATTGTTACCTACCAATGCTCCCAAGGAGGAGTGTGGGCTCTGACACATCCAGGGTGGCTCTCTGGCACCTCACAGGTCCAGCTTAGTGTATTTAACAAAGTCGTGTTCTGGGACAGGCTCTGTGCTGGTAAGAAAACAAAGCTCAAGTTTCTTGCCACAGAAGGATCTACTTTCCAGTGCAAAATGGACAAATATATGGAAGAGAAATCTATGGGGAAAGATGTAGACGTCCAAGAAATGGAGACTTTGACTAACTTGGAGCTTCAAGGACCCTTTGCTATTGTCCCAGTGGCACTTAGCCTAAGTTCTATATTCTTCAAAGACGTTGGAGGCCCTCTGTAAAATGGCCTCTTATGCCGTTCCTTGTGACTTGCTTTTCTTTGCTTTGGGACTTTCTTTTCTAGTACACTTCATAAACACTACCTCCTCATCTCCTTCTTCATCTGGCCCATACCCATTCCTCTTCTCTAGAGACACCTCTTTAAATTTTTTTTTAAATTTTATTTATTTAGGGACTAGAGAGATGGCTCGGTGGTTAAAGGCATTTGCTTGCAAAGCCTGCTGGCTCATGTTCAGTTCCCCAGTTTACCCACGTATAGTCAGATGCACAAAGTAACACATGCGTCTGAAGTTCATGTGTAGTGGCAAAAGGCCTCTCTCTCTTTCAGCAAATAAATAAAAATTTAAAAAGAAAGATGAAAATTTTATTTATTTTCACTGTGTATGAGAGAGAAAGAGAGAGAGAGGAGAGAGAGAATGTGGTCACATGCCCACACCTGTGAGGGATCCCTGCAGCTCTGCCAGACACAACATGGCACATGCAGCACCCGAGTCTGGCTGGACGTGGCACTGGGGAACTGAACCCAGCCTGGCAGCCTTCGTCTTTAACCTCCGAGCCATCTCCTCAGCACCTTGAGCCACATTCCTCAAGATCTTTCTCACACTTCTGATTGGAAACTTTCCCTAGTTGCCCCAAGTCAAAACTGGCACTCTTTCTAGATGCTTCTGTAGCAGGCCTGCATTGCTCAGAACACAAGCTTCGTGTACCTTTGTAGTGAGCTATTGTCTGTGTTTTGAAGCATGAGTAAGAACTGGGAGGAGGATGTTAGGAAGGGCATCAAAGAGAGAGCAGCTTGATCAAAGGTGTACAAGGGTAGAGCACCAAGCCAGCCCGGAACTGATGGGACGTGAGGAGGCTGGCCGTGTACCTGAGGTAGCGAGGGGAGGCCCAGCAGAGGCTGCATTGTGGTGAGTAGGACCAAACACAGGGAGACCGTCTGAGTACTGCGGTGACAGTCCAAGTCAACGATGACGATGGCAGCCTGAGCCAGACACTGGGAGTGCAGCATGCACTGACGCCTCCATGTGAACTAGGGCATGCGTTCACCAGCCTGTCAGTGAGGAGAACAGAAAGTTTCCTACATATTCTCTAGATTCCCAGTTTGCGTGAGGCTGATGGCAGTCCCAACCATGGAGATGGGCATTGCAAAATGGAGCCCGTGGGGCAAGCTAGGGAGCAGAAGTCTGCAGGTTAGGGTTCTGAGGAGCCTGGGGGACACTGAAGGACCTGTGTGAGAATTGTAAGTGGGAGGTGTGGAACAATGTGAAGGCCAGCAGTCTACACTCTGCACATAGGCAGAAGCAAACGGCAGCCACTTCACCTAAGAGTCTATGCTGAGGACTTGCCTTCCCAGCAAAGCCACACCATCCCTTCTTACCGTGCTAGCTCCGAGCCAACTGTGGCCCAAAGACCTGAGCCCAGAGAACCAGGCTGCTTGCTCCAGTGCTCTGTGGTCCCTCTTATCTCTATTTCTGCGATGCCCAGGCCCCACCTGGGGTGAAGACCAAAGAGTGAGGGTGAAGGAGGATGCTGGCAGATGAGCACCAGGTCTCCCCGTCCTCCCCTTCCCAGTCTCCTCTCTGGCAGTTTTTCCTCTTCCTCTTTGCAGTTGACACCCCTCTTAAGTCACATCTTGAGCCTCCTCTACCCTAGGCTTATAGTAAGACTCTATGGTCAAATCCTCCCAGCCTCACTCTTGATATTTTATGGGAATTTAGGGACTTCAGAGTACATTTTTTTTTCCTTTTTTCCTAGTAAATGCTTGGCTTTCAAAAGCATTGTCTTGCTGTGGACTCAGAATCCTGTTCTTGAAATGCAAGATGAATACTGGCTCTTTCTCTTTCCATCCCAGCCACACCAATCCTCAAGATGGCCTAGGAACACAACGTGCTTCTGGAAGAACGGAGGGAGGCCATGCACTGGGAGAAGCAAGAAAAATGAATGCACGCATCTCCCTATTATGTCCACACAGCGGACAACAAGCTGTTTCTTCCTTCCTCTTATTATTGTAGTCCAGGCAGGACTCAAATTCATGACAGGCTTCCTGCCTCAGCCTTCCAAGTGCTGGGATTACAGGCATGAAACACCACACCTGGCAACAAGTTGATTTCTCTACTAATGTCTAAAACCCTTAAGAATTTCACAGTCCTGGTAGCCATCATAACACCTGGTATAATACGCCCTCAATAAATGCACGCTCTGTGAAAAAAATAAATAGTAGCTCAAGGTTTGAGTAACTACTTTGAAAGTGACTGGCAAATAACTAGGCTAGTCTATTGGTTTCCATAGGTCATGTTCCCATGGATTAGTATTTGTGCCTTATTGATGGATATTTGGGAAAATGCTTAGACTCAGTTCTGCTCAAATCAGTTTTTGCCTCATGGAAGAAGCTGACTGAGTCTTGCTCCATCTATGGTGATCTCCCTGCCCGGGGAAATAGCAGCTTGGGACCTGTGGGAGTTCCTGAGTCCCTTCCTGACATCGGAAGTGTGTCTTCTTGGTACAGAACTACGGGTTTATCTGTGGTGTAGTGGATGGAAATGCACATCGCCCTTGCAGATGACACTTATTTGAGAAGAGGCCTGGTCCAAGCAGTGCTTCACTTTCTTCCACGCTCTGACTCGGGAAGAAGCTTGTCTGTCCCTTGAGGAGACTTCTCAGTTCTCCCTGTGGTCTCAGTCATTTCAGAAAATAGTCAGGGAATGTGCTGGTCTGGGGAAGAGCCTGAAAACTACTGATTTCTTAGACATTCGTGTGTTAGCAGACAAGTGTCAGAGCTGACTTTTAAAAAGAAGGATGGAAGATCTACCATGTACTTTGCATGGAGGAGCACAGGAAGGACTCTGAAAACAATCTGTGCAGGTTTGAAGGTTACTCCCCCAAAACAACACTGAGTTCCATGTTCTCCCCTTGTCTGCACTGCTCTTCCTTTCCTCTTCCCCAGGCACTCATTCTGCTCTGGACCCACTTCATGGAGCCTCCCCAGGGTCCAGTGCAGACATGACCTGCACGGATAGCCGGACTGCCCACGTTTGATTTACGGGTCTTCATCCTCTGCAGTCCCAGCATTCCTTGGGTGTGCCCTCCATAACATTCCACACTCTGTTACAAAAGCCCACGTGCTTTCTCCTGTCTCTTCCTTCTCTCCCTCTAAACCCTAGCGAGCTCCTCTCTGGGGATGGCAGGGTCTATGGCATCCCCAGTGCCTGCATGCAGTAAGACTCTTCTCTTAATTATTGTGGGATGTGTTTACTTGGGCACTTTTCAATCCTTTGTTGGTCTCTCTCTCTCCCTCTCTCTCTTTCTCTCTGTAATTCACATGTGACAATAAGGATTTCTCCAGGAGAAGAAGAAAAAAAGCAGACTGGAGAACCAGCAAGATTTGGGTCCTAATTCCGTCTTCTTCCCTTATTGAGCCCAATGCCTGCAGGTTAAATGAAGCCTGCCTACAAGACATGAGACAGTGGCTGCTCCACAGAGACGTGTGTCCCCTGGGAACGCTGCCCCTTTCTATGTACCTATGTCCTGTTATGGGCTGAGCCTGACAGGCGGCAGCAGGACTTTCACAGATGGATGTGGGCTTGAGTAACCATCGCATGTTAGAGAATGTGGGCTCCAGAGAGCCCCAAAGAGCAAGAGGTGTCGGCTCAGCCCAGAGCACCTCTTCCGCACTTCCAACTCCTCCTAGCTGCACGCTGTCCTCCAGCTCCTCTTCTCCCTCACTCTGCAAGCCTGAAGGGCTGTTTTTATTCAGGATGGAGACTCATTTATTGGCATGCTAATTTTAAAAGTTCCTCATGTACAGAGATGACTTTGATCTTCAGCAGGAGTTTATTTCTTCCTATTAGCATCGCATTATACAATCTCTGACAGATTAATCACAGCTATTGTTATACTGTTTATTCTGTACACTGTATAATTTCACTTTCAAAATGTTATTTTAATTAAGAAGGAAATGCATTAGAGGGAGGCATTTTCCTCACAGACAAGCTTTTCTGCCCCCACTGAGCAGGGTGGAGAACCATCTCCAGCAAGAAGCCCCAGAGTGCGGGAGGAAGTGACCGAGGGCCGAAGAAAGTGAATCCTGGGGTTTTTATTGTGCGGTAGGAGGAGTAGGGATAACCCATTTAAGCTGAGTTATCTATGTTTCTAAAGCCTTCTCTCCTTTGCCTTTAAAACAAATAGCAAGTAAGTCATGGTATCATGCGGCATGAAGAATGGGCAGTTTCATAGACTAGAAGGGACTCAGGCCAGGTCTGCACTTTCCTGATCTGTCCTAGCCCTGGATCCAGCTTGTCTCAGCCACTTACTAGCTCTGTGTCCTTCGGCAAGTTACTGAATGAGTGTCCCTGAGCATCACCTCCCTCAGAGGGTGAAGATGCCCGTCAAGAGTGCATATGGGGGCTGGAGAGATGGCTTAGCGGTTAAGCGCTTGCCTGTGAAGACTGAGGACCCCGGTTCGAGGCTTGATTCTCCAGGACCCACGTTAGCCAGATGCACAAGGGGGCTCAAGCGTCTAGAGTTCGTCTGCAGTGGCTGGAGGCCCTGGCGCGCCCATTCTCTCTTTGTCTATATCTGCCTCTCTCTCTCTCTCTCTTTCTCTGTTGCTTTCAAATAAATACATAAAACAAAAAAAATTTAAAAAAAAGAGTGCATATGGGATGTTGGCAGGGCTAACCAAAGGCAGGTAGAGAAGACACCCAGGGACGCTGCTTGGCACAGCGAGTTCTCAGGACAGGGGCCATTACTGGCTTCCACCTATGAATTTCCTTCTGCTCAGACAAGCCGGGGAGGGGGGGGTGCAGGACAAGGGAGAAGCCCTGTGAGGGGAGAGACAGACTTTGCCATGCTGTGCAGAGGGCCCACCTTGGTGTGGAAAGGGTAACCACTCTGAAATCACAGGATCCAGAAACACATTTCGACTTTGCCATCCACCCTCAACTTCTGTACCCAGAGCCAGACACCAAGTGAGTGGAGCAATGAATTCATTAAAAAAAAAAATGTGCTGAGGGAAAACATGCGTCTGCAAGACCCGGAACAAGTAAAGCTCCTGTGTCTGATGTATGCTCAGTGGGCGGAGATGAACTGAGCAGCTGCTTTGTGACCAAGGCCATGGGAAGGCCTCGACCTGGCATGAAGTGCGCATCTCATATATGTCTTGCTGCACATCAGTGCTGATTCACTCGTGTGGTGTCAATACCAACATCAGATTGTCAGAACTGACGGGCAGGTTAAGGTGATGGGAGGAAGCCTCTTTTGCTCCCTTGGGAAGCAGTCAAGGGGAGCGCAGAAGAAGGCTGGAGGGGAAGAGCTCCTATGGTGCTGCTGCATCCTGGGAGCCCTAGGCCCTGACCCAAAGCTACGGAAGTAGAAGACAGACAGTAACAGTGTCACATTCCACTGGGATACAGCCACCATCCTCACTTGCCATCCTGCTTTAGGTCCCAT
Organism: Dipus sagitta; assembly: GCA_036346955.1. Taxonomy (NCBI): domain Eukaryota; kingdom Metazoa; phylum Chordata; class Mammalia; order Rodentia; family Dipodidae; genus Dipus; species Dipus sagitta. The sequence goes on along the minus strand of CM070788.1, from coordinate 5,583,399 downwards.
CAGAATAAAGTTCAAGGGCTAACCACAGTTCTTTTGTTGTGCTGGAATTTTGTCACACTGGAAGGATCCATATTCAGCTCTTTTCATGTCTGCGTCAGCAGAACTGAGTGCAGGCAGTCCTTGGGAGAATCGTCTTCAAAAATCGTCAGGAATTTGGGCTGAGGAAAAAAGTATTTTAAGAAATGGGCCATTGTCTTGATCATTTGTTGTTGAGAGATCTTTGTTGTAATGGGACTTACACTGTGTTCTTCAATAACAGCTGGGATCTGTTAAGGTGGAATCAAGGTATAAATGGGGATGAAGGCTAAAGACGGCACATATGGCTTTGTTGTTAATGGAATTTAGAGTGCAGCTAATATATGAAATGGGCCATGTGTCCAGGAACAGCCCACAGTCACATCGTTCCAAGGGTGGCTTTAGCGATCTTTCCACATGCCTTGCACGTGTGCAGGGAGAGGCAGAGGAGGGCCACCACACAGCCAGGACAGGGCTTGCAGAGCCCTCAACAAGGCACACAGCCTGCCTTTTTATGGAGACCGTTCTTGTACAACAAAAGCAAAGTTGCCGGAAACACCTTGTCTTCCTTAACATTTTTATAGAGCTTGATACACTTTTGGGCACTTTCATACAATGCAGATAGATATTTGCTTGAGCTTCAGAAAGGAAAGTTAACAGAGTTGGAGTTTATTCTGCACATTTTCCAAACACTGGGGCTGATGCACATGACAAGCTGTCCCTCTGGCTGCTGGCAGGCCTGACGGCAATTGCTACTTGGCCTCCACGGCTTTGAAACTCTGCTGCAGAAATTGTCTTGTCAAGTTACTCTTTTATGATTCTTATACATGTGTGCATGTGTATATGGGCATGTTTGTGTGGGGGTACATGCAGAATGCCTTCTATCACCTCCCTTTCTCAGGCCTGGTGTTCACCAGTTATGTTACAGAGGCTGTCCAGTGAATCCCAGGGACTCTCCAGACTCGATCTTCTCAGTGCTGGGATTATAAGCATGTGCCGCCACACCCAGTATTTTTATGTGGGTTCCAGGGATTGAACTCAGGACTTGAAGCTTGTAAGGCAAGCACTGTAGTGACTGAGCCATCTCTCCAGCGCTTCATCAACTAAATTCTTTACTTTCCTCTTATGAGGGGAGATTCGGGTCTATACCCCCTATTGTCAATCACCCCTCTGCCGCCCTTGGGACATTTCCAATCCCTAACTACCTAAAAAGGTAGTTTGGCTCCCCTGAATTCAAGAGCAGTTCTGACAAAAGTCACTGAAAATGGGCATTGTCCAAGGTTTGTAAACATCACAGAAGGGTTCCAATGTTAATGATTTCAAATAGCTGTTTTAAAAGGTACAAACTAATAATAAAATCTCAATAAAAATTATAGTCTGATGCCTTGCAAATTTAAAGTATGACAGAGAAATGCATAATCCAAACGATGCTGGTCAGTGTGCTAGGATACAGTGTGCCAGGAAACAGAGAGGCGTGCTGGCACTGTCTGTTTTTAGCTCTGCCTGGCCTGACCATGCAGAGAAGCATACAGAATGCTCCCCCAAAAGAGTGGCACCAAGCTAGCAGAAGGAACCCACCAAGCAGCATAGGTAAGTAAGGGCATGACTGTGTTGTGCCCCATGCTTTGTGGATGTCAGATGTGCACCAGAAAACAGGGTATGCATTATTTTCCCCACTCCTTTTAATAGTTTTCCTGTCCAATGTGGTCTTTGGGTCAGAATCAGTGAAGACAAAGTTAGTGTAATGAGAAAAGGCTCCTGAGTCCTGCTTGGGACTGGTCAACACAAAATAATGAAGAAGACAAGCCCACCTCTAAGTTCACCTATCCTGCATCCCCCTCTCAATGCACCCCCTCCTGTATCCCCTCTCAGTGCACCCCTTTCTGCCTTCTCTTTGAAGCCACTCACAGCCCGGGCACACTCACCTGCATGCATCCAGGCTGGATGGGATGAAGCGCAGTCCTTGAAGTTAGGCACCTTCCTCTTCCCATGTCAGCTCCACTCCTTGGCGACATAACCTTGCTGGAGATCATTTGCTCATCTGGATTTTGGTTTCTCCAAATGAAACAAGAGGTGCTGACTACGGTTTTTGTTTCTGTTTCTTTGAATTGCAAGTTGGTAAAACCAATTGATCCATATGAGAGCAACCCCACCCTACTGGGTCTTTTCATACTGAAATAAGCTGTCTGAGAAGGGAGTGAAATTTGGAGCATTTTGCTTGCCAAATAAAAAAAGTTCTTTTGGGCTGAAGCAACGGCTTAGCAGTTAAGGCACTTGCCTGCAAATAATAAAGACCCAGGTTCAATTCTCCAGTACCCACCTTAGCCAGATGCACAAAGTGGTGTCCATGTCTGGAGGTCGTTTGCAGTGGCTAGAGGCCCTGGTGTGCCCATTCTCTCTCTCTCACCTTCTCTCTCTTTCCCTCCCTCAAACAAACAAATAAATAATTTTTTAAGGTTTTTTTTGTTGTTGTTTTTTTGAGGTAGGGTCTCATGCTAGCTCAGGCTAACCCGGTACTCACTATGTAGTCTCAGGGTGGCCTCAAACTCATGGCAATCCTCCTACCTCTGCCTCCCAAGTGCTAGGATTAAAGGCGTGCGCCACCACACCCAGCTTAAGTTCTTTTTAAAGGCGGGGAGTGGGGAGGTGTGTGCATATGTGGAGGTTGAGGGTTTTCATCCACCACCCAAAGCTTTGGGGTCATCTTTGACTCCTTTCTTTCCCACCCAATATGTAGGTTGTTGGCAAACCCTAGTCATCCCCCACCTAGAATATGATCCCTTTGCATTACCTCCAGGCTGCCTGATGATGCACTAGACCTTCAGTTTCACTCTCACGCACAGTACTGCAGTACTCTCTTGACTACTCTTGTTTCTGAACTTGTCCATTCTAAATACCAGTGCCTTCTAGAATGTTCCTTCTAAGACTCAAACCATTTTGTAGACCCCGTGTCAGTCAGCTTGGACTAGATTCTGCTGCAGTAACAAGCAGCCCCCAGTGGCATAGCCATACACAGCCCATTTCTCATTCCATGTGCATGTGCAGTGGGGGCTGCTATGAGGGGTTCTGCCCCTGCAGGTCACTGGGGGCTTGACCCTCCACCACCAACAGAGGACAGTCGACAGGGAATTTCAAACAGTGGTGCTAAAAGCTTCTGCTGGAAGCGGTCAGCAATGTGACTACTGTACTGCTGACCAACAAGTCACATGTTTTTAAAGGGGACCAAGACACCCAATCCTGCCATAAGGCTAGAAGAAGAAAAGCTGTAAATATTTGACAAAAAGTCTAACACCTACCACATCTCACTTAGAAGCCATCACATTTCCTCATGAGGATTCTCCAGGGTGGTGTACAATCTGGTCTCTTAGCCTCATCATCTCTCTGAGCTCATCTCATGCTGCTGTGTCTCTCCTGGACTCCAGCTCCCCAGACACCCCAAGCAAGCTCCCCCACAGGGCCTTTGCACTTGCTGCTCACTCCTTGCAATGCTCCTCTTCCAGATTTTGTATAGCCCACTCTCTCACTTCTTCTGGGTCTTTGCCCCAGTGCCCTTTCAGAGGGATTTTCCTGGCCAATGTCACTAAAGCTGCAGTCTCTAGTCTACCCTACATACATGCCCACCCATAATTGATTTATTCTGTGGCAGAGTATAACTGTGGAAGTGTGGGCTGAGCACGATGTGTGTTCAAATCCACGACTCCTCTACTTCTTAGTAGGACGTTGGGGAAGTCACTTCTCTTTACCTCAGTTTCCTGAGGGTTAATAATGGTGCTTACATTGATTGCAGCAAGGTGGCAGTGAAGATAAAATACATAAAGCCCTGGGCTGGAGAAATGGCTTCGTGGTTAAGGCACTTGCCTGTGAAGCCTAAGGATCCAGGTTCAGTTCCCCATACCTACGTAAGCCAGATGCACAAGGTGGCACATGCGTCTGGAGTTCATTTGCAGTGGCTGTAGGCCCTGGCGCATCCATTCCCTCTCTATCTGCCTCTTCCTCTCTCTCTCCCCCTCCCTCTTTCTCTCAAATAAATAAATAAATAAATAAAATATTTAAAAAAGAAAGAGTAAATATATTAATATATATGTACATATATATACACACATATACACATACATAGCCTTTGAAACAGGAACTGCCACATGACAATGGCATTTGCTATTCTGAGTGTTGACTGACTTGCCACACTAGGATATAAGTTTTGCAGGGCAGTGACTCTTGTCCCTTTTCAACACTGATTCCCAGAGCACTGTCTACTATAGAACATGTTCCTGCTGCATGAAGGAGTGACTGCTTGAGCCACTGGTGCATGGACAGGCTGCCTGGTGCTCACTCTCTCTGGCCCCTTCAGTACTCTGAGGTCTCCAGGCTCAGTAGAGCAGCTAGCTCCCCTGTGGAGACAATCTGTGTAGGGTCTCTGAAACACTTGCCAGGGACTTCCTCAATGCAGTGGAATGGTGTGTGCTGGGAGGCATGGCTTTACTATGTCCGGAAGCACACTGCAGTACTTTGAATCTCAGTATAGACTGGACCACAGAATCTTGGACCGGTGTTCTTCCCCTATGGAATCAGGTATGCCTGTTCCCATTGCAAGTTGGCCACTTGCTAGTGTCAAGATTTGTGGGGAACTGTCCCCTGTGGGGAGCACAGCGGTCTGGCAGCTGGGCAGGCACAGTAGTTTTTGTTAAATGGCTAGCCCAATGTTTTAAGAAGTCCATCAAATAGAAGGCAAATTGTACAGGCTGTGGCTAGTGTGCCAGAGGAAGCTGTGAATTGTGGGAAAGTGTAAGGAGAGCTAGCAGAGACTATTTTTCTCTTGTAATTGGACAAATTAATTTAATAGCACAAATATGAGATGTGTTAATAAGGAGCACCTGTATTCCTGAGACCTTGTGGTTTGCAGAGAGCAAATCAGACCGTCACAGGTAGGTCAGCTGCCTGAGGGTCCTCATGAGACCAGCGATTTCCTGATGGGTCCCATCTGGAGCTTCCCAAGGAGGAACTGGTTTAGGATTACAAAGCACAGTGTAGATAATGAAAGGAATTCCAAATTCCGGGCAGTGAGGATACCTGAGGTGTTTCATGTTCTCAAATACATTACATATGGCAATCTCTAAGGTAAGTCGTGGTGTGGAGAGCCCAGGGTGAGTATCAGGTACCGTCATTCTTAGATCTGGAGTTGATTGTGTTGCTAACCCCCAGTTTCTGTGCAAGGCCCCTTGGGGCATCTCCCTCCCCTTGGTTGCTACTCAGCCTTCAGGCTTCAAGTGTAAAGGTTCTTTAGGATGGGATCCCGGCCATGGCTAACAGGAGGTAAGGAGGGAAGACCAAGACCGCGTGGTTGCTTCCTTTTTCACCTTGGGATATGGCGTGGGAAAGTGCTGGCTAGCGTGCTTGCTCATGGGTGCAGGGCTGGTCCCTCACTCAGGTGGGAACTCTCCACCCCCACCCCTGTTTGGGACCCTTTTCTTCTTCTGAGAAAACAGAGAGAGATAGTTAGGCTTGTGACTCCTTCTTGCACTCAGCAGGTAAAGCTCACCTCTTTTCCTCACACCGCCTGTCCCTCCCCAACCCATTTGCATCTCCAAATCTTTTGAGCTGGCCAAGTTTTGTGGGTCAGTTTCCTTATCTGTCAAATACTACTCACATTAGCATGGACCCTCATACTTTGAAGCTACTAGAGGAAAAACAGAAAAATGCTTTAAGATAATGGTTTAGGCAATGATTCTATGGGCTGGAGCCCAAAAGAGCAGGGGACAAAAGCAAAGCTTCAAAATGGGGTTGTGTCAGTTGAAAACTTCTGCACAGCAAAGAAAACAATCAACAGCGAAAAGACCACCTATATAGTGGGAGAAAATCTTTAACAGATTATTCATTGGACAGAGAATTACCAGCCAGAAGAGATACCCCTCCCCCCCCAAAAACAATAAAAATAGGTGATTCAGTTAAAAATGAAAAATTAAAAATCTAAGTAGGCACATCTCAAAAGAAAAACTATGGGCTGGAGAGATGGCTTAGTGATTAACGCGCTTGCCTGCAAAGCCAAAAGACCTCCATTCGGGCTGGAGAGATGGCTTAGCGGTTAGGTTAAGCGCTTGCCTGTGAAGCCTAAGGACCCTGGTTTGAGGCTCAACTCCCCAGGACCCACGTTAGCCAGATGCACAAGGGGGCGCACGTGTCTGGAGTTTGTTTGCAGTGGCTGGAGGCCCTGGTGCGCCCATTCTCTCTCCCGCTCTCTATCTGCCTCTTTCTGTCTCTGTCTGTTGCTCTCAAATAAATAAATAAAAATAACAACAAAAAAATTTAAAAAAGACCTCCGTTCGATTCCCCAGAACCCACGTAAACCAGATGCACAAGGTGGTTGCATCTGGAGTTCATTTGTAGTGGCTGGAAGCCCTGGTGCACCCATTCTCTCTCTCTTTGTCTATCCTTCTCTCAAATAAATAAATAATAAATGGAAAAAAGAATCTAGTTATATACTTTAAAAAAAGAAAAGAAAGCTACAAATGACTTACAAATGCATGAAAACTTTTTGATATCATTAGCCATCGGGGAAATGCTAATCAAAATTGCAATGCAGGACTGGAGAAATGGCTCAACAGTTAAAGGCACTAGCTTGCAATGCCTGCTGTCCTGGGTGTGATTCCCCAATACTCATGTAAAGCGAGATGCACAAAGGGGTGCATACATCTGGAGTTAATTTGCAGTGGCAGGAGGCCCTGGCACACTCATTTACATTTTCTCTCTCCCTCTTTGCAAATAAATAATTTTTTAAATTGCAATGAGGGGGCTGGAGAGATGGTTCAGTGGTTAAGGTGCTTGCCTGCAAAGCATAATGACCTGGATTCAAGTCCCTGGGACCCATGTAAAGCCAGATACCCAAAGTGGCATATGCATCTGGAGTTCATTTGCAGCAGCTAGAGGCCCTGGTATGTCCATTCTCTCTTTCTTCTCTCTGCTTGCAAATAAATAAATAATAATAAAATTTAAAATTTAAAAATTGAAATGAGGTACTATCTAACTCCAGTTAGAATGCCTGTAATTAAACAAATAAGCAAACAAAAAGAAAATTCTGTAAGGATCATGGAGAAAAAAAAAGCAGCCATATATGAATGTGGGTGGGAATGCAAATTAGTCCACACACTATGGAAAACAACATGGAGTTATAGAAATACTGAAAATAATCCAGATATCCAAATCCTGGGTTTATATCCAAAAGAAATGAAGTTAACATGAAAAATGATACAACTGCACACCCATGTTTATTACTCTGTTCATAATATTAGCAAAGCTATGGACTCAGCCTGGGAGTCCATCATCAGATTAACAGATGCAGAAAATATGGTACCTATGTGCAACAGAGCCAATGCATGCCATTTGCAGTAGAAAAAACAATAGGTGAACTAGAGGACATGATATTAAATGAAATGAGAAAGACAAGTATCTCGTGCTCTATTTTATGTGAAGAGGTGGGGGTGGGGAGAGTCAGCTTGAGAGTAGAGTAATGATTACTAGGACTGGTATAGTGCTGGGGTGGGGGAAGAGGAGTAATAGTGGAAGTAGGGTGGATATATCCACTCCGTGCATAGAGTGTGCACGTGTGGAAATATCACAGTAAACCCTATTATATTTATAATTAATATGTTAATAAAAATGGGCATCAGAGAGCATGTGTTCCATAAAGTTACTTAGATCAGATTGCTTAGTCACTTAGATTGAGTGCTCTATAGTGGACGCCCAGTGTCGTCAATACTGCCTTTCAGGAAAGGGTCTGATCTCACTGGACCTGTGCTAGCATTTCTTAGGAGCAGGTAACTTTGCCTTCAAGGCCCGGAGTTGTGTGACCCCCATGGGGGAAACTTTGGCATCGGGAGACAGGGGAGAAGTCCCCGGGTTTGAGACTGAAGCGCCCCTTGAAAGTACGTTAAGTACAGAGACTTGCTGTCTCCAGGAGAGAGCATTTTTCGGCTTCCTTTTGAAGGAGTGGTAAAGGGGGAGGGCAAAGATTAACAAGCGATTTGCAACCTGCTCTCTTTCTTTCTTTGCTTGAAAAGCACACATCACATTAAGCTGGAAATGTAACCTTTTTGCTCCTGTTACCCTACTTTCATAAGCTTATGTCACAGTCACGGAATCTTCGAAGTTTTCAGTGGGAAGAAGGGGACTTCTTCGAAGACTGCCGTGCACTCCCCAGCTGTAGGAGCCTCGCCTGTTACCCAATTCCTAACAAGCACCACCCAAGGCCTAGGACTGATGGAAGATAAGCTTTTACCAGCAGATCCAAACCATTTCCTAATCAACAAACCACGATGGCCCCCTCATTTGGCGTCCGGACCTGTGGCACCGTTGGTGCAGGTTGGCCTCTCTGGTAAAGTCTCTTTCACTTAGCAGGACTTGCCATGCTAATTGGTACCAGCAAGATGTTCAGGAGCCTGAACTTTGATCCGATGAAAACAGACATTATTGAAAAAGAATTCTGTTTGTTGATTCAGGGCTTGTTGGCTCCTGGAGTCTTTCTGCTGTCAAGTTGCTGGAAGAGCCATTTGTTTGTGGAATTTGTTGTCAGAAGGAACACAGTCTGGGGAAGTGAACTTAAGGAGATTTATTCCCACAAGGATGGATTCATATGGTTAAAAAAATGTTGAGGGAAAAAAATAAACTTATTTTGTGGGTACTGCCAATGTAGTGTGTGTGTGTGTATGTGTGTGTGTGTAAAGGATCCCACCAGGTCCCACATTACAAAAAGCCAATAAGACACGACTCAAAATTAAAGAGAAAACAAGAGAGATTTATTCTGTTTACAACATAGATGAATTTTGCAATGCCCCTTTCTGTGCCCCAGATTTAAAAAATAGATTTCCAAATCCAGTTCACACTCAGTATTTCAGGAATTAATGCAGTGGGAAGAGAGGTCCACCTGTAAGTTATTTAATTAGAATGCAGTCCAACAGGGTAAGGCCATCTTTTGCAAAATTCCATGCATGGAATGTGGAGCTAAGATACATAAGAAATGGATTTTCATCTTAAACTTTCCCTCTTAACATGTAACTTGGCAGCCAGTATTTCAAGGCTTGGTAACAAACCCCAGTATACAAGTGACTGAGGCAAGTCGGCCTTTCATCTGCTCGCTGGCTACGTGACTTTTCATCTGCTCACTGGCCATATGACTTTTTCTTGACCCTAGGAATTTGTCTGTGAGATTTAGCTTGCCCTCTGTTCAAGTCCCACAAACTGCTTGGAAGGCTCAAACTCTTTATGTCCCTAGCATCCATACTCACCAGTGTCCTCTGGTGATTGGTCCCCTTACTTCATTCATAGCATCAGGAGTCTGGTCACGGGGCAAACAGCTCATTACATTCCCTGGTCACATCCTGAGGTAATGTAAGCTAGGGCCATTTTAGCTTTATGGGACTTTTTTTTTTTTTAGGTAGGGTCTAACTCTAGTCCAGGCTGACCTGGAATTCACTATGTTGTCTCAGGCTGGCCTCGAACTCACTGCAATCCTCCTACCTCTACCTTCGGAGTGCTGGGATTAAAGGTGTGTGCCACCATGCCTGGTTCGGGACATGGGATTTTCTGAAAATGGAACTTTAAGAGAATCAGGTGAGGTGAGGTACTGGGAGAGAAACATGGAAGGAGCAATAGTTCTGAATCCTCAGCCAACTGTGCGTGAAGCTAGGCTGGTATTTTAATCTGCTCTGTTTTCTGTATCAAAATACAATTGGCTAGGTAACTTAACCTACTGCTATTTTTCATGGTTCTAAAGACTGGGAAGCCCAAGATCAGCCAGTATGGATGGGCTCTGGAGAGAGTGCTCTTTCATGTTTCTGCCTTCTCACTGTGAGCTCACATGGGAAAGAGGGTGAGGGAAAAAGAGAAGAAGGAAGAGAGAAAAAGCTTTGTTCTCTTCTAACAAAGACACTGATCTCATCATGAGAATGTTATCCTCACGCCCTCAACTAAATCTAATTATCTTCCAAAGGCCTCACATCCAAATATCACATCACCATTATGTTGGGGAGTTAGGCCTTCATTGTGTCAATTTGAAGACACAAACATTCAAGTCATAGCAACACACCTTTAGCCTTGTAAATTATGGGATCCATAAATTAATATTTTGCTTTAGACTAATTCAGGCTGGGTTCTTTGTCACTGGTAGCTGAGCCTTAACTAATAGCGATATATATCTCGGAGACCAGCATGTTTGAGCCCCACCCGTTAAGAGTTTCCATTTGTTCCAGGATTAAAGATGTTTCTTTCTTCTCCACCCCATTTTCTTCCCTCCCTCCTGAGCACAGGTGTGCCCCACATTGGAACATTCTGAATCAGAGTTTTAAGTCTTAAGTTGTTTTGTATACTTGCTTCTTTGCTAGAAGGTAGCTCAACCAATTACAATAATAGAAAGCTATGAAAAGATTTAGACTAAGCTGTTTTCATTTCCCTCCAGGTTCTCCTACACTGTGAATTCCACAACAAATCTTCATATGCTTCAAGTTTATTTGGGGCCATAAGTGGTTTCATAGAGTCTGTCTCATACAGGTTACCATTACCTGATGTTTCTTAGACTCAAGGGCAGTCTAATGACCTGGAACGTGGGTCCTGGGGAGCCATGTTTCAGGCCCCCAACATTGCAGCTTTGCAGCTACTGCCCCACAACTGCAGTGCATTGCATATTATTAGTCAGTAGTTAAAACTGTGGCAACTGCTTACCAGTCTCCTTCTGTGCAGGACTAACCCCTTTGGCGGGCATTGCCAGTGTTGTTTCCAGGGCTGCTTGGGAACATGAGAGGCCTCTGAACTTGGCCATGGTGTGACCTAACATAAAGATGTGAGAGGTGGTGAAAAAAATGGGTTTTGAAGCCAAATAAAATCTGGGTTCTAATCCTAACTCACGGTAAAATGTCAAATGTCCCCCATAATCTCATGTGCTTGTGATTTAACCTCCTACTTAATCCCCAGCTGGTGGAGCCTTTGGGAGATGGAGCCTTGCTGGATGAGGTGTGTCACTGGGGGTGTGCCACAGGATTTTATAGTCCAGCCCCCTTTGCCAGTGCTGGTGAGCTACTCTCTTGACTTCCTCTGTGCTGATATGGAGACATGAGGCCATGCATTCCCCGCCATGATGAAACTTCCCCTTGAAACTGTTAGCTGGACATAAACCCTTGCCTTCAGGAAGTTGCTTCTGGTTGGGTGTTTTTGTCCCAGCAACATGAAAGTAACTGGTACTAACTCCGTTGTTGAGCTTGGACAAGTCACTCTAATTTTGCTTCAACTTGTTCAACTACCATTTGAGAGTAATTATACCACTTCCTCCAAAGGATATGCTATGATGATTTTAAAGTGTGAGTGTGTGTGTGTGTGTGTATGTGTGTGTGCGTGTGTGCACAGGCACATGCATGTCAAGGCACCTGGAGGTCAGTATACCCTCTGGTGATGGTTCTCGTCTTCCAACTTGTTCGATGTAGAGTATCTCATTGTTTGCTGCTGCATTCACTAGGCTAGCTAGCCTGTGAACTTCCAAAAGTTCCTCCAATCTTTGCTTGCCTTCTCAGTTAGGTGCACTGGAATTACAGATGCTCTACAGATGCACTATAGTATCTGGCTTACCATGCATTCAGGGGATCCAAAGAGGTTTATCCTCAGCCTTCTTTTAAAAAATGAATAGCATTGCCTACCTAACCACTACTTATTTTCCTTACCCTCACTGGGCTGCCTGTCAATGGAGGGGTCAGTCCTAAATTTTGGGTTATCTACCCTGTGTGTTAGTTCAGGGATGGGGCTCCAAGTAAGCATCAAGGAATGACAGGGATTCCCTAGTTACATTGTTGTGAAGTCCAAGCCTTGTAGAAGCTGAGGTGAGCCATTAAGTCTCTCAGGTTTCCTGTCTCTGATGGGTTCAAGACTTCAAGCACTACCCCCCCCCCCGCCATCCCCGTCCCACCATATTGTCCTTACCTAGGACTGTGGACCCTTTGCTTTTTAGTAGACCTTCAGAAAAGACAAGGAAGCTCTGGGTGTCCCTGAGGACAGGAAGTGACATATATATTATGTCTCTTCCCCCTGCTGAGCCCAAGCCAATGCCCTGCCTTTCTCCCCACATTTAAACTCTTTTTTAATCCAATGTTTGTGCATGTCATGTGTGTTTAGGTTCATGTGTTATGTGCATGTGCGTGGAGGCTAATTTCACACCTCTGCTGTGATTCTCAGAAATACTATCTACTATTTTTGAGCCAGATTCTCATTGGCCTGGAGCTTGCCAATTAAACTAGACTGGTCAGTGAGCCCCAGGAATCCACCTGTCACTGCTTCCCTCATGCTAGGATTACAAGCACGAACCACCAGATCTGGCATTTTCCCTTTAGTTCTGGGGGATGAACTTAAGTCTTCATGCTTGTGAGGCAAGTGGCGCTCTGACTAAGCTGTTTCCTCAGGCCCAGCATGTGAGCTCTAGGATCAAGGTGTGTGGGCAGGCGTGAGTGATCCACAGGGCCAATTGCTGCTATGCTTCCCAGGGTGTCACAAAGCCTGCTGTCCTGCCGCCACACGTGCTCAGGCTGGCCAATGAGAGCCTCTTCTAAGTTGGTTAAAATCCCATCACTCCAGGCCCTTGTCTGTGGTGTGACTTTGGTGCTCCCCTGAAGTCCCCAACTGGAACCTGCACAAGCCTTTTAATATATGGCTGGGAAAAAGAGAAATGAACGTTCCCAGTATTTTCCAATTCCCATTCCCTGTCTTACCAAGAAGACCTTAAATGAAGGGGGTGGGGAGTTTCATACCAGAAGCAAGTTTGCAGTGAGAATCTTTGAGTCTATTTTCGTCCAGGACCATCTGGACACAAATCAAGAATCTAATTTCCCCCACTACTTTTTCCCCCCTTGTACTTTAGCTAACTCTGAGAGCATGGAGCCTGAACCCAAGTCTGGACCACAGAATTCCATTAAAATATAAAGAATAAATAGACAGAAAATGTCATTGAGTTCCATGGCTTATTTCCCCCACCTACATTGAGTGCTTTGGCAGCCAGGGCTCTGCAATCCTTCCTTCCAGGACATTCCAGATCCACTGGAAGGTTCAGAGAGAGGCGGGGTAAGGATCACAGTACCTGGCCCCTTCCCCGGCTGTCTTGCACCCCCAACAGTGGGCGGAGTGTGCTGGGAGAGCAGGACCAGGAGTCTAAAGCTGAGCCATGTGAGAGTGATTAGCCAGCCTCCAAGGGGAGCCAGCAGTCTGCAGCAGGATGAGCTCCACCTGTGAGCCCTGGACGCCTCTCAGCAGCATCGCCCACGTGACAGAGACACCGATGGGGCCAGAAGTATCACCCAGCTCCTTCCCTGGCCTGAACCTCCTCTCCTTTGTGGCCCACATCCTGAAATATTAGTACTGCTGAAATTTGGGCATACTGGCAGGTTTCTGTAAAGTCAGTGGCGCTCGAAGATGTTGGCTTAAAATGAAGTGCAGAAAGTTCTAGGCTGAATTTTCTATATAAAAGTGAACATATTTACTCTGGAGTATGGGCATTGGCAACTTAGATTGATGTTTATTGGTTCAGCTCACAGAACCAGACCAAGATATAAGTGAGGGCTTGCTTTCTTATGGTTGTAAGAAGAAGCAAGAGCTGGTATGATTGGGTCTCTCCCCTCCTGATCTGGATGTCTGATCTCCCTTGTCTGCCCCTGGAACCTCACACCTGGGCCCGTGGAATGCTCACTCTTCTGAAGCTGCTCTGGGCAGGATGCCTTCTTTTGCCAGCGTAAAGGACTTTAGAGAGCCCTCAGTCTGACTGAACCTCTTGGAGGAGGCGAAGAGCCAGCTGGAAGCTTGGTGGCCTCTGGCTGCCAATAGGACAGATGTATCAAGTCAGGTTTATGGGAGAAGTTTTCCCAGACTGCTATGTCCAAACTTCTGTCCATCCTGCTGTAACCCCTCCAGCTAGATAGATGAAAACCAGATCGGTCCAACCTTGGACCAAAGCTGCACAGATAAGAATGCAAAGAAGAAACAAATGGCATATCTATCATTTGATATTTTCCCACTGAAGCAGAGAACAGAGGAAACTAACTTGAAGGTGTGGCCTCTGAAGAAGAGTTGGGGTGACAAGTGAATTTAGGGATACTTGCTTAGGGGAGCATTACCAGATTACCCCATGGCTTACTGGACCTGGGACCTTCTCAATATAGAAATGACCATAAAAAGAAAGCAGACGGATTCCCAGGCAGAAAAGTGACCTCTCCTCTGAATTCCATGCTTGGAAAAATAATTATTTAAAGGAAGGGTAAAAAAGTCCACATAGCAAAATTTGGTTGGTTTAGAAGATGTGGCCTAGGAACCTGATGCACAGTAGGCCCTGCCAGGGGCCACTCTGTTATCTCTTCTGAGCTCCCTGGACCTGAGTGTGACACTTCACATCAGTGTGAAGAAATCTATTTCATGTGCATGATATGTGAGGGATCATACTAATGAGATTTCAACCAATCCTTTAAAACCACTGTGAGTCATGCCTGCCTACCCATCCATGCTGAAGAGCCTGGCTGGGTTCATAAAAATCTGTTGAAAAGGCCACAAGCCAGCTTGCATTCTCTCTCTCTCTTGGTGAGGTATCCCAGACTGACCTCAAACTTGCTATGTAGCCCAGGTTGGCCATGAAATTATATCTGCCTCACCCTCTGAGTCGTGGGGTTAGATGCATAGCATACCTGGCCAGCTCTCCTCACTAAAAGGCAAACTAGGGCAGCGGAAGATGGCTTGCTCACAGGACAGTCAGCAGCAGAGGAAGTTGTTCCCAGACACAGGCATCCAATCAGGGAAATTAACAGAGTAGGTTGTATAGGCTCCTGTAAAGGAAAAAGAGCTGGTGTGATACTTCAACTCTAGGGTGTTATTTCTGGCTGTATGAGTGGTCTTAAACTTGAAGAAATATATAGAAAAGACTATTAAGAAATCATATTTGCTCTTTGTTTCCCCCCATTTTTATTTTTCTGAATCTAATATACTAAATTTTCTATTTATTTATTTACTTTGGCTTTTTTTTTTTCTGAGGTGGGATCTCACTCTAGCCCAGGCTGACCTGGAACTCACTCTGTAGTCCCAGGCTGGCCCTGAACTCATGGTGATCTTCCTACCTCTGCCTCCCAAGTGCTGGGATTATTTAAAAGTACATATCAAATTTCTGCCACTTACAGAAAAAGTTAGAAAACAAGAGAATTCTGTCTATGCTTTGCCTAGCTTCCTCTGGTGGTATTGTTGTATAGCAATACATTGCTCAAAACAAAGAAATGAGCATTGGTGCAATATTACAGACCAAACAACAACTTCACTCCCCAACATCCTTGGGTCCAACCAATGATCCTCTGAGTGACATTTAGTTATTAGTTCTGAATGTATTTCAGTGTGTTTCTAAGATTTTTATAGCTTTTATGACCCCAACGTGTTTCTCAAACTTTTCATTTTGAGATAATTATAGACTTACATGCAGTTGTAAGAAATAAGATCCTCTATGTTTCTCCTAGTTTCTCCCAATAAAACATCTTGCAAAACTATACATAACCATGACATTAGCATACAAGGAATAGGACTGTTATCTGATGGTTGCCAGGCAAATCTACACATAGGATAAATAACACTGAACTGAACACAGACATAAGGGTCCATGTAAACTGGTAAAATTTGACTAAAGCCTATGTGTTATACCAATATCAATTGCCTGGTTATTCACTTTGGCTCCTAGGTCCTTTCATTTGTCAGAAATTTACACGTTCATTTACGCCACATTCCTCTTATAATCATTAATCTATCAGAGACATAGATACATATATATATATATATATATATATATATATATGTGTGTGTGTGTGTGTGTGTGTGTGTGTGTGTGTGTCTTCAAATGTAAAAATTCTAAAAATTCCAAGGATTTTCTACCCCCCCCCCCATAGATGACTGGCTCAATGACTATGTGATCCAGTCTGATCAAAGTGAAAATAGGAGAGGTTTTCTGGGAACTGGGAACATTTTTTTCTTGCTTTTAGAGAAAAGACACACATAGATAGAGTAAATGTTTTTCTCCATGTAGACGAGAATCAGGAAGCATGAAGACCTGACTCCACCAGAGCCATTGCATAGCCAGGATGTTGACCAGGTTTAGGATGAAATAGCCATTGTACATGGCTACATGGAGAGACCAAACAGGCCTTCTAAGTGTGAAAAGCAGCATACAGTATGTGTTCAGGTAGTCTTTGTTTACGTTCTAGCTCTGGCTTTTACCAGCAAATGACATCATCTCTTTCATCCTCACTTTCCCCATAAGAGCAAAGCACAAAAGAATAAACATTACTGAAATCTTATTATGTCCCAGGCATGGTTCAACTTGTCATGTCAACTCATTAGTATACATGACCCTTACCAGATGGGCACTCTCATCATTTTGAGATTACAGAACAACCTCTTGGGGAGGTTAAGTGTCTAGTCACAACCTGAGCCAAAATTCTAAACCTGCACACAGTTCATGCTACCTTTTAGAAGGAAGTATGACTTGGATTTGGGTCCTTTCTGTTTAGCACGAGGCTGGCATGCAGCGGTGAATGCATGTTGTGGGATGGATCCCTGCCAACATGGAAGCAGGGAGTTTTCTTCTGTGAGTAGAGGACTGCTAAGGTCTGATTAGGAAGCAAAAGGGCTTTCACTGAAGACAAAGTTTGAATTTTAAATGGGATACCTAATGTTACAAACACATCCTATTGAAAAGTATGCCTTATTTAACATTATGATTATCTTACAATGAGAAAAGGTTCAGTGAACAATAGTTTGAGTATAGTAAGATTTAACAGTTAAGAATTTAATGATTTAGGACATGGGTGGGAAATAAGATAAAACCTTACAATGAATGCTCTATGCCCTTGATCATACAAATGTTTTGATTCTTAATCACATACGTCTTATATTAGATAAGGTGATTAAGCCTGCATTAAAGAAGCTAAGGTGGGGGTGGCCCTGAGAGGCAGAGCTTAATTCTCATGAGCAGACCTTGGGAAGAGCCCTGGAAGATGCTGGAGTCTGGGCACCACCCAGGGTTTTAACAGTTGATGCCCCATTCACTGTTTGGATGAAGCGCACAGCCCCAACCCTTTTACTACAGTTCTCCCTGGATGAGAGCCTTGGCAGAGACCCACATGCATCTGAACTTTGGTCTGGCGGGAGCCATTAACACCTCATTTGTCATCCATCACATCTATCCCTAAGGGGAGAGTACTTGGGGGTCAAGGAAATAGGCCATTGCAACCATGGCTGTCATTATTGACCAAGAAAGAGATGTGCTTTCTTTCTATTAATGTTTTGGCCTTAAGAAATGCCCAAGTTGATGAGATTGTGGCACCGAGTTAGAGGTGCTTGGAAGATCCTGTCTGGTTCCTCTGAGTAATTTAGGAACCCTATTCAATCTCAATAGATCTTGGAGGAGGACATCAACAGGAGCTAACAACAGGCTTCGAAGACCAAACATCAGATGTAAGTGGGGTCCGAGTCCTACAGTTCTGGTTCCTCCTCCACTTCTTGCAGCACCGTGCTTTGTGTAGCTTTACCCGGCTCTATTCTGAAGGCTTTGGCTTCTGGGTTCTTTTGTTACTTCAACTGCCAAACGTGCATGGGCGCCGCACAACCTCTGCACGTGGCACCTTTCACGCCACTGCCTGGCTTACCAGTTTTAGCACCTGCGTTCCGCGGATCCTTGGATTTGCATTGCTTAGGTGGATTACTTTGAAGGATTTATTATTGAAACTTCTTTCTAGAAAAAGAGTTTCTGAGTTAAATCTGTTTATTGCTTCTTCAAGCTTTCCTATCACCTTTTACAAATGGCTCCCCATGTTTATTGTGACCTTTTATTCTCATAAATGTCTAAAGCATATAGCCCACTGCAAGTGATAAGATTATTCTACTTTGCTTATTGTTTCCCAACATGTGCAGATCTGGAGAAATGCCATATGACTTCAAAGATAATGTGATCATGACCACATTGAAGGTGGAATAAGAAAGCCCATGATAGCTGCTGTTAGGGTCGGTCTATTTTCACTAAATCTTCAACTGACCTTTGATTTCTTTCTCCCTTCTTTTGCAGTGTGTGTGTGTGGAGGCCAGAGGTTGACATCAGGTGTCTTCCTCAACCACTCTCCTTTTTACTTGCTGAGGCGGGTCTCTCAGTCTCTCACTAGAATTCAAAACTCTCCAATTCAGCTCACCTGGCTAGCCAGCTTGCCTCAGTGGCCCCCTGATTCGGCCTCTGTGCACTGGGACTGCAGGGGGACTGCTGGTGGTCTGCCATGCCCCCCCTTCATTTATTTGGCTGCTGGAGCTCTGAACTCTAGTTCTCAGGCTTACAAGTGCTTTATCTATCGAGAAATCTTCCTGGATCCCATCTGACCTGTCTTATCTAAGAGTTGCCCTGTGCTATGGGTCATTCTAATCTCGATCCAAATCTTGGTTATGGCACTAACCAGATTCATTACTTTGGGGAATCCTTGAAGTGCTCTACACTAGTCCAAATAGGCAAGGTTATGGTACAGCAACAGTCTCAATATTTCAATGAAATTCCCCCCAAAAGGTTTGTTATTCAAGCACAGTGTGATACAGATTGGACGACTTGCCAAGAGCCTCAGACCTCCACATCTACAGTGGTTTCTAGGATCATCATGGCAGAGAAGAGGTCCGGTGGGGAGTTAGGCAGCAGTGACTAGCTGACCCATGTCACTTCTGCTCATCTTTTACTGGTCAAAATTTATATAACCACAACTATGACAGGAATAAGCACTTTTATATGTGGAGAGAGAGGGAGGGACTAACTAGATACTTGTGAACAATGGCAATGCCATCTTCACTGACCCTTATTTTCCTTAATAAGATGGAGAAAATATCAACCAGAAAAGATTGGTGTGCCTTCAATACAATAATGTATTTATATGTTATTAAATGTCTAGAACCAAAATAAGTAACTGATAGTTTTTGTTATGTTTTCTTCTACATTAGCAGCATGCACATAATCTAACCCTATAGCAGTTTGTGTGAAAGAAAAGTAAAAGGCATAATATCAAGAGCTCTACACAGTGGTTCCAGTAAAAGCACCAGCATTTATAACTGCCATTTAAGCCACTTGAGTTC
The DNA here is from genome assembly GCA_036346955.1 of Dipus sagitta. NCBI lineage: Eukaryota > Metazoa > Chordata > Mammalia > Rodentia > Dipodidae > Dipus > Dipus sagitta. Next base: position 5,564,247 of record CM070788.1, on the reverse strand, counting down.
AGGATACAATCATTTGCATCATGCAAAGAAAAAAATGAGAAGATATCATACCAAAATATTGGTGGTAGTTACCTCTAATTGTGAAGGTAAGTAAACTAATTTACTTCTTCATAAATTCTGATTTTTCTGAATATTCTATGATGAACAGGTATTATTAATAATAATAACTTAAGGACTGGGGGGATGGCTCGATTGGTAAAGTGCTTTTTGCACAAGCACGAGGACCTCAGTCTTAAAATCCCCATCATCCACATAAATGCCACAAGGGTGTGGTGGCTCATATATAATCCCAGTGCCCCAGAAGCAGTTAAATGAATGAGCTCTGATTTCAGTGAGAGAGCCTGTTTCAATAAATAAGGTGAACAGCAATTGAAGTCACATGCAGTCACACATGTGCCCTCACACACATGTGAACACACATACACACATACATGTACATGAGAAAAAGAGGATGAATAGCTTATTACATACCAGACACTTATTTTACTTCTCATAGTTTATTATGATATGGATGCTTGCATTATCCCCATTTTTCAGTTGAAGAAACTGGCATAGAAAAATTAAGTAACCTTCTGCCCACTGCTGTTACCTTCTCCCTGGCAGCAGTCACTTCTGTACCTGCCTCCATTCAGAGCTTAGGTTACACAGAAGCCGACCATTGGTCAATGATGGACTGTTCTGAAGAAGGAAGCCACTTGTTAATGAGACCCAGTCTTCAAATCCAGGGGCATTTACATTTCTGAGTAAAGTCAGTGTACTGATGGAAAATAAAGGCGTGTTTCAAGTCACTGAAAAAAAAATTAACTAACTTGCCTAAATAATGAAGGATAAAATCAGGATGTGAACATAAACCAGAAAACAATAACCATTATTTTAATGGCATATCTTTGTGTTCCTGACCCCAATATCAAACACAGTTTGTGCCAGGCACTGACTAGTCCCTATGGGAGAAGTCAAGGCAAGGAGGAGGCAGCATTATGGACCTTACTGCCCCATCTTCTTGAGAGGAATGCCAAATATACACATAACTAATTATGATGTAAGTCAACAAATCAGCAGCGTCAAAGGCACATGCATCATCCTTTTCTCTCAGGACCTGAAATAGAAAAACTGATGCTTATTTTCTAAATGAGTAAATGAGTAAACAGAATTTTGGAGGATCTAATTTTACCATGGATAAAATGAAAATCCTGAAGGTTGTCTTGGTGGTTAGACTTGCATAGCTCTTCAGTGGATGGGCAGAGAAGCCCACCGGTCTCTTGCTCCTCTTCCTTGCCCGCTGTACCAGCTTCTCCAGAGGAGACTTACATCTGGGATGAAGACTGTCAGCTACAGCTGCTTTGTCACGTCAGCTTGGTGGTGTCACCTGGATCATGTTGTACCACTAGAGTCTGGGCTGTCTTTCCTCAACCTCACCCATAACCTTGGTTCCTTTACCCACAGGCACGTCTCCACCTGTGTGCACCTAGCCTTTGCACAGCAACGTGGCACTGGCTAATTCCTCCTTCTGGGCACTCTTACTCTGCGGACTTCTGTAACAGACTTCCATGTCTCCTGTCCTTGGCTATTCTTCTGGCTTCCTTTGCTGACCTCGTTTATGCTAACCATTGAATGCTTGAGTTCTTCTAGGATCACTCGCTTATCCATCAATACCTGCTGAGTCTTTCCAACCAGTCCCATCTTTCATCTGTCATAATTTATGCAAATAACATATAAATTTATATTTTCCCCTCAGTTCCAGATTCAAATATCCAACTGCTTACTTGACATTTTCACTTGGATGCCTCATATGCATCTCAAATTAATTTCCAAAATCCAGATCTATTTTCTCTGCTGTTCCTCTCAATAAATGACATCATAAGCTCCCCAGTTGGTCAAAATAATAACCTGGGAATCATTCTCTACTGTCCCCTTCCTGAACTGGCATATCAAATCCACCAAGAAGTACTATTTCTGCCTCCAAAATAAGTTCCCAAATTTATCCACATCCTTCCATCACCACTGCTGTCATCGTAATTTTTGCTCGGACAACTTCAATAACTCTTTTAGTGCCTGCCTGTTTCTATTCTTGCTCTAGTCCAATTTACCCTCCCCATAACAATGAAGATCATCTTTTCACAACATAAAGAAGATCTTGCTCCAACTGTTCACGTGGAAAACCTGTCAGCCCTTCTTGGCTTTCAGCGTGCCTCCCTCTCTCCGGCCACTTTCCTATTCCCAGGCACTGAGCTCCTCCTGCTGCAGTGTCCTGTTTACCTGCTCTCCTTTCATCTGGAACATTCTCTCAGGGCTGTATTGGAAAAGATTCCTAAATGCTCTGCAAAACCAAATTGTACATTTACCCTAGCTCCAGGGTTTAATTAAAATGTTTCTTTTTCAGTAAGTTTCTTTGAGCATTCTCTCCCAGGTAATAGTCTACCACCACCTCTGGCACTGACAGCAGCACAACTACTTGCACCTCTTCAGTCCACTGTGCTCTCCAGTAAACCGTGAGCTTCAGGAAGGCAGGGAGATGACTGATTCTCTCCCTGATACGTCTTCACACCTGGAACAATGTCAGGCACACAGTAGGTGCTCAGTAAGGACAGGTTACATTTTGATAATCAGTGTCTGCCTCAGTTTACCAATTGTCCTCACATGAGCCTGGCCTGATTGCTGAGGATTCAATTCTAGAATCTCCCTTCTCATTGCATGTCATTATTGCTATGCTGCAGAAAACACAGGTGGCATCAACTTGCCAGCCTGGCCTACCAACATCTATTTTCACAATGTACTTTCTTTTTTTTAAAGTAGAAACTGTGTATGGACAAATCATGTGTTGGTACCCCCATTTTCCTCCTCCCTGCCCCCACTCCACAGAGGACCGTGCTTAGAGGGATTGCTGGTGTCCACCATGGAGTTGTGGGTTATGAGTTGTGAGAGCAGCAGTCTGTCATTGCGGAGAGGGCTTCGTCTCTGGATATTTCCTCTCACATTTTTTCCACCCTCTCTTCTGCAAACTTTCCTGAGCTTTGGTGGGTGTACCTTAGTTCTACACTAGTGCTGAGTTCTCAACAGCTTCTGGATTCCTGCTGTGGTGTATTTTGTGTATCCTAACTGTCTATCTCCATCACCCTGGCCCAGGTTATCAGGCTCATTTTCTTCCTTTCTTCTCACTTTTGAACATGGCCTTGGCACTTATTAATTTGTACAAAAATTTATACCAAGATTAGCTCCATATTTCCTTTTTCATGCAAGAAATAGACTTGTGAGAAACAGGCAACCTTTGTTTCTTCTGAGCCCCTTCCTGCCTCCTGTCTATTCCTAGGCCTCATTTTCACCTAAGCATCTTTGTTTTCCGTAACCCCAGACTCTTTTCTCTTAGATGGGCCCTTTTCCCTTAGCCCATAGCCCTTGCAAGTCAAGCCTGTCCTACAAAACAAGCCAAGAAATTTCTTGACCAATGCCCCAGCCCAGCTCTGTCCCCTCCACAGCTAACATGTAGAGAAATGGTACACACACATCTTCAACTGCTTTTCTCCCAGACCGTCTTCCACCCTCTCCAACCTGGCTCCTCCTGCTCCACTTTTTACTAGCCTGTATGAGGTCTCCTCTGACATTTTTGTGAGTATTATCATGTGTTTTGTTTATTCACTCCCACCATTACCCTTCTGGTTCCCACCACTTCTATGGAGCCCCATATTTCAATTCTTGCTGTTACTGCCTGAGTTATTTGGGTGAGTTACTGAGGAATCCCCTTCAGAAAGTCTTGTTTCTCCTATGTTTTCATCTAGAACTTTCAAAGTTTTAGGTTGTATTCTAAGGTCTTTGGTTTGTCTTGAACTGATAGTTGTAGGGTGAGAGGCAGGGGTCAAGTTTCAGTCCTTTACATGGGAACACTCAGTTTCCCCAGCACCATTTGTGGAAGAGGCCATTTTGTCTCCACTGTAGGTTTATGGCACCTTTGTCACAAATCAAATGACTAAATGTTTATTTCTGGATCCTCTCTGGATTCGATTCCATCAGCCTGTATGTCTGTTTTGTGTGCGGAGAGTGTTTGTGTATGTTAGAACCGTACAATTTAAAAAGTGATTCCATGAAACCTTTGCCATTGCTCTTTCAGCTCAGAATTGCTTTGGATGTCCCAGGTTTCTTGCATTTCCATATGAATTTTGGATTTTTTCTTTTCTGTTTCTGGGACGAATGTTGTTAAGGATTTTGATGAAGATTGCATGAAATCTGTAGATCACTTTAACAATATAACCATTTTCATAATATTAATTCTGCCAATCCATGGGCACAAGAGATCTACCCACCTTCTAGTGCTTTTTTGAGTGTCTTCAGCGTTTAAGTACAGGCCTCTCTCTTCCTTGTTTACACACATTACTAGGCCTTTTTGAGGCAATTTCTAACAGGAGCATTTTACTGATTTACTTCTCAGTATGTTCCTTGTTATGACATAAAACGATACTCATTTTGTTAGTTGATTTTTATTCTGCTACTTTTTTGAAAGTGCTTATCAGATCTAAGAGGTTTTGGGTGGACTCTTTAGGGTATCTTAAGTAAAGGATTATGTCATTTGCAAGTAGGAATAACTTAACTTTTTCTATCTGAATTTCTTTTTGATTGTCCTATTGTTCTGAGACTTCAGGCACTATAATGAATAACAGTGGCACAGTGACTATCTTTATATTATTCCTGGTTTTAGAGAAAATGTTTTCAATTTTTTTTCCAATTTAGTATAATGTTGACTATAGGTCTGTCATATACATAGCTTAATATAGTTATTGTAATTTATTATGTGGAGATATGTTCCTTCTAGTCTTAGTTTCTTCAGAGCTTTTATCATGAAATGATATTAAACTTTGTAGGAGATGATCATGTGATCTTTGGCCTTGGTTTAGTTCTATTAATCTACTGTAAATTACATTTATTTTGTATGTGTTGAACTATCCTTGCATCCCTAGAATGAAGCTAACTTTGTCCTGGTGTAAAATTTTCAATGGGTTGTGTTGTTTTAAGCATTTTATTGAATTTTGGATCTATATCCATCAGGAAAATTGGTCTGAAGTTTTCGGTTTGTATTATGTAATTATCCAGTTTTGATATCATGGCATTTTTAGCCTTGTAGAATGAGTCTGATAGCATTCCTTCCCTTTATATATCCTGCAAGAGTTTGAGGAACAATGATGTTAGTTCCTCCTTATAGGTCTGATAATATCTAGCTAAATGGCACCATTATGCCCATCAGAAAGCCTTCTAAATGTATATGTTTATGCCATTTGATTAATGCTATTCTCACTTTTTGTTAAAGAACCTTCTTTTTTTATATAGATGATAGTAAATACTGGGGAGACCCAAGACTCATCAAAATGACAAGAAGAGGGCTCAGGACTGGACAAGTCATTTCTTCACACCTGGTGGGGCTCAGGGAACAGTGCAAAGGAAGTGGCAAAATGAACATGAGTGCTGCTCATGGCCAGAGAACTTTCTCTATGGAGATGGTGGCAGATACTGAGGAGACTCAAAGCATAAAATCAGAGGTCTCTGAGAGGTCACCACTAAATGAGACATTCCTATCATACCCTCCAATGCTCAGGGAACATTGTGAATGGAGGGCAAAAAAAAAAAAAAAAAATGTAAGAGCCACAGGGTAAGAAGGTATAATATGGGGCACTATCCTGACATGAACTTACTGGTACATTCTTGACCCCACAATGATTATGAATACATGCATAAAACCTGCATTGCTCTGAGACCATCAAGATTTTCACATGCAGAACAGAGGAGGACAAAATAAATGAGACAAAACTACCTTCAACTTAGGGGCTTGGATTGTTTTGGTTTTTGCAAAGCCTTCAGATGGCTGGTTAAATTATTTATTTGAGATATCTCTGTTTTTGTCATGTAGACATTTAGAGCAATAAACATCCCTCTTAGGGCTCCATTCATTGTGTCCCATAGGTTTTGGTATGTTATATTTTCATTTTCATTCTGTTCAAGGAATTTTAAAAAAAATTCCTTCTTGAGTTCTTCAACAATCCATCCATTATTAAATAGTATATTTTTCAATCTCCAGGAGTTTGTGCATTTTCTGTTGTTTCTCTTAATTTCTAGTTTTATTGCATTGTGGCCAGAAATAATACAAGGAGTTATTTCAATTTTCCTGAATTTATGGAGAATTGCTCCTTCTAAATGTGATATATTTTAGAGAAGATTCCATGAGCTTATGAGAAGAATATATGTTTTCTAGGGTTTGCATGAAATGTTATGCACATGTCTGTTAAATCCATTTGATTCATGGTGTTGCTTAGCTCCATTGTTGCTCTACGTATTTTCTGTTTAGGTGATCTGTCTATTGGCTAGTAGAGTACTGTAGTAACACACTATTATTGTGCTAGGATTTATGTATGACTTTATGCTTACTAAATTTTGCTTTTTAAATCTGGTGTCTGGTACATATGTGTTCAGGATCATAGTATCCTCTGTGAATTGTTCCCTTTTGACTTAAAGTCTATTTTGCCAGATATTAGTATGACCACCCCTGCTTATTTCCTATTTCCATTTGTTTGGAATATCTTTTACCATTCTTTTAGCCTAAGGTGGTATCTGCCTTTGACAGTAAAGTTGATTTCTTGAATATAGCAGAAGGATGAATCCTATTTTCTGATCCAGCTTGTTAATCTATGCCTTTTGACAAAGGAGTTGAATTATTAAATTTTATGTCAAGTAAGTTTCTATTTTGACATACCATAACTTGAGTAAAGGTTTTGTATAAAGAAAGTTTTACATTGATCTTTTGGAACAAAGCAAAAATTCATCCAGAGATAGCTGGTTGAGGGGCTATTAACTCAACTCATGTGTTGGTCTATTTTTGTTTCTATAGTAGAAAACCTGAGACTGGGTCAATAATAAACAGTACAAGTTCATTCATCTTATAGTTCTAGAGGCTGGGAAGTGCAAGGGACTGGTACTGACATATGGTAAGGGCCTTCAAGCTAGATCATAAGTGCAGATCTGTTTGCTTAAAGTCACTAATCTCACAGAGACCCAATATTTATGACTTAATCTAACACCAATAACCTCCTAAAGACCCATCACCAATTCTAACCAAACACTGTCAACAAATGAATCTGGAAATCCACATGGAGCCTCAACCTATGCAGTGTTTTCAATCATGTCTTAAATGGAGACATGAAGAATATATTTGTCATATTTTCAGATGGAGCCAAGCCTTAAGAAAGAACTTGAATGATTACTAACAGTACCTGAAAAAAAAAAAAAACTCTGGGCCAATGAATAAAAAGAGAGAAACAAGATGGACTTTAAATGCAAACTTCTGTATTTTAATTACAACAGTCAATGGGCAATATGAGGTGAAGTAAAAAAGACTTAACAGCTTATGGGAAAAATAACTTTGGAATATAAAATAATTATAGAAGAGTGCAAGCTGGTTGCCAGGGGAAGGGGTAGGCTTCTCTGTATTTATGCACTTCTTAGAGCACAATGAGAGTTTCAGGAACTAATGAAAGAGAAAAGTAGAAAGGTCGATATGGTTTAGATACAGGTGTCTTGTTAGTGAAGAATTGCCAAAGAAAATTAGAAAACTCTCTTTCTCTATCTCTCTCAGCCAAGAGAAGATTTAAGGGCTATCTTCCTTTGACAAGAGTTTCAAAAATATTCACTTGAAATAAGACAACCTATACAACAGATGGTGCTGGCAAAACTGGATGTCTACCTGCAGACCCACGTCTCTTACCCTGCACAAAGATGAATTCAAAATGGGTCAGAGGCCTTTATATAAAGCCAGGAATGCAGAACATACTAGAGGAAAGCATAGGCAACACTCAGTAAAACCTTCTATAAGTAAGACCTTCCTGAACCGAACTCCAATAGCGTAGGAAATAGTCCAAAAAATCAACCAAAGACTACACTAAGTGCAGTAACCTGGGCCAGACAATCAAAAACAGCATGTTCTCTCTCATATGCAGATCCTAATTTTTAATGTTTGTATGCAAGTACATAAGGGTATGTGAGCGTGAGTCAAGATTGACCATGAGAGAGGAAACAAGAGGCGATGAGAAGTGGGGGAACAAAAAAAAAATGTAGCATGAAAGTGGAAAGGAGGCTGCAGTGGGAAGAGGGAATAAGGCAGGTGGGGGAAAATATTGTCTCCCAAAGAGTATGCAACTTCTGTGGAGTTCCAAAGGACACTGCATATAAATGTATGTGTGTGTATAAGTGTATATATGGTGGAAATATTTAGCTCAAGAAAAAGAACAGTTTCTAAATAGATATGAAAAACACTGAAATGCTCTGCCTTTTGAAGTACCGTCTTAACACTGAAAGTTGCAAGCCACAACTGGAAAATGTTGGAAGCTTCCTAAGTTTCCATATGCAGGCCAAATGATAATCTAAGGGTCCCTCTAACTTTACCGGGCTTTGGCTTTTGTGGAAGGATCTGAACTGAAGAGAGAGCCTCACAAACAGCACAGCTGGCAAACAGAGAAAAACAGACTTTACTCTGTGTACCTTGGAAGGTGCCCGTTCTTTCCCCAGCCATCTGTGCACACAGCTAGCAATCCCTATCAGCAGTCATCTTCAGATGCAGAGCACATGACATGAATAAAATGCACACAAACACATTTCTGCCCAAGTAGTCAGTCAATAAAATAAATGACCGTGTATTAAGATGCCTAAATATATATTTATGCATGAGTAAATAGAGACCAGTTCAATTTTAGATCAAGAACACTTTTATAGTCTGCTATGAATGATGGAGTAATTTTTAAAAATTGTTTAGTCTTTGTAAAGAGAGTAAGGAAATTAAATATACAGAGCCTTGTTTAAACAACATCAAGGCTATGATTGAAGAAAACAAAAGGCAGGAAATTCAAAGTGGAGGTGTGATATGTTATCCTTCATCCCAGCTGCTATGGCCATTCACAGAGACAGCTGACGAGGACACTAGGACACTATGTAAGCAGAGTTTTAAAATATATTGACTTAAGGGAAAACACAGCAAAGATCTTTCATCCTATGTATGGGAGAAGGGATTAAGCACTGACTCAGAGGATTTTCAAAACGCTTTACAAAGTCAGAAAATTTTTGCTAATTCCTGCCTTTCTTACCATATGTAAATCAGCTGTATTATTCAGAGGCATATTTTATAGAAATTGAGGTAAGTGGACCTGATAGAGTTCTTCTTGATTCCTATGGGTTCAGACTGAAATACTAGCATCTAGTCCTGTTGAAAGTGATTGTAGAGGCAGAGCAGAAAGTTGCAAGAGAGAAAGCAAGGACACTTTTTCATTATCCAGTCATCAATTGATGGACATCTGGTTGTCTCCATTTCCTAGCTGTTGTGAATAGAGCATTAATGAACATGGATGTGCAAATATGTCTGGTAGGATACAGAGTCCTTGGGAGAATATTTTCACTCAGCTGTAAAGAAGTTAAGTTATAAAGTTTGCGGGAAAATGGGTGGAATTGGAAAAACTCATACTAACTGGGGCAACTCCACCCCAGAAAGACAAAAATCATATGTTCTCTTCATGTATGTATCCCAACTTTTTTTTTTTTTTCGAGATAGGGTCTTGCTCTAGCCCACGCTGACCTGGAATTCACTATGTAGTCTCAGGGTGGTCTCGAACTCATATCAATCCTCCTACCTCTGCATCCCTAGTGCTGGGACTAAAGGTGTGAACCACATGTCCAACTTTAATATTTGTATACACGTGAAACTGAGCATAGGCTATGATTCCAGATAGAGACCACAAGATGGGATCAAGAGGTGATGAGACAGGAGGGGAGAAGAAAAGGAAACATATAGAATGAGACCAGAAAGGAGGTTAACTTGGGGGGAGGGCACACAGGGAGTGAGGAAAAGGGAAAGGGAGGAAGGGAAATTAGAATTTTATATAAAAACGTCATAACAAAACCTAATTCTTTCTAAATTAATAAAAAGTTAATAAAGGAAGAAATAAAGAACAAAAAGAAGAAGGAATGAGAGATAAAGAAGAAAGAAAGGAAAGAGGAAGAAGGAAAAAAAGAAAGGATGGACAGATCTAAGGGGTCATAAAATATAAGAGTGCTGCGGTTTCCTCTCAGCACTGGTCAGGAGAGAAAGATCTGCCCAAAGTCTAGGCGTGTCTGTCTGCTGTCCCATGGATGGGGTTCTTTACTGGAGAGCTTGCAAGCTCATTGGGTTAAGGTTTGGCTATTAGGGATATGGGCTGAGCTATCACCATTTTGCTTAACGAAATGCTTTGATCATCCTTAGATGGAAGTGATGCAGATGAATAAGAATAGGGTGGATTTGAAAAGCAAACAACTCTAAGCAGGCTGTGGTTTGGGAGGAGGAGAAGGAAGAAGGAGAACTGATGCCATAAACTTGGAGGCATCCATTCATTGCATTACCCAGTCATTGGAATGGTTTGTCTTGGTTTGTCCAGAACCTTCATTTTGCAGTCAGGTTCTCATTGCTGGCAGAAAACACCTGACCAAGATCAGCCTATGGGAAAACAGGTTTAGTTTGGCTTACAGACTTGAGGGGACGCTCCATGATGGCAGGGCAAAATGATGACATGAGAAGAGGGTGGACATCACCTCCTGGCCAACATCAGATGGACAACAGCAACAGGAGAGTGTGCTAAACACTGGCAAGAGGAAGCTGGTTATAACACCCATAAGCCTGCCCCCAATAATACACTGCCTCCAGGAGGGTTTAATTCCCAAATTGCCATCAGCTGGGGATATGGCATTCAGAACTCTTAAAGTTTATGGGGGACACCTGAATCAAACCACCACATTCTGTCCCTGGCCCCCATAAACTGAACCATACATGATGTAAAATAAAATATATTCATCCAACTTCGAGAGTTCCCATAATTTTTTCAGTCCCAATGATGTTCAAACATCCCCATAGTCTGAGGTCTTTTAACTGAGCCACAATACCAAAAATAAATAAATTAATTAAAAACAAACAAACAAACAAAAAACCATAATGGCACAGAATAAACATTCACACTGCAAAAGATGGCATTTGGGCATAGCAAAGAAATATTCAACCAATACAAGATTTAATTAGTGCAAACATCAAACTCTGTAGCTCAAAGTCTAACAACTCTAGTCAGTGACAAATCTTCATGTCTGATAATTCTAACTAGTAACAAATCTCTGGAGTTCCAATTCCACCTCCCCAGCTAGGGTACTCACAATCCCAGAAAACTTCATCTGGTGCCAGCAGCTCTCCTTGGCAGCCATCCCATAGTCCTGGCACCTCTACTGGCTCTCCACTGAAACCCATGGTTCATCCTCATGGCCCCAAGGGGTCTCCATGCAGGTAATCCAACAAGCCTGCTTCATACTGCCCATGGCTATTTCCAAAATACAAGACTGTGTTGTGAATTCAATGACCCTCTCTTTCCTGCATTTCTTATGCTCCACAGTACCAGGTGGACAACTTGTTAATTAAGGGAGGAATAAAGCAGACTTTGAAGCCGGGCGTGGTGGCACACGCCTTTAATCACAGCACTCGGGAGGCAGAGGTAGGAGGATTGCCGTGAGTTCGAGGCCACCCTGAGACTCCATAGCGAATTCCAGGTCAGTCTGGCTAGAGTGAGACCCTACCTCAAAACACCAAAAAAAATAAATAAATAAATAAATAAAGCAGGCTTTGAATAACAGGACACTCTTCTTTTAGCAGTCAGTCCCCTTCAAAAGACTCTACATTCTTTCTGTTGTCCCAATGCAGGTCAGCTGCCCCAATCTCAACAGTTGTAATCTCTCAAACAATTGCAGCTAAATGGGCAGGCAGTTTCTGCCCAAAGATTTCATTTTTTTTTCCTGTGTCATATCCCTAACCAGTCCATTTTTATGCAATGCAATCCTGCACAAGTTCTCAGGACACAGGTTTAACAGCAAGCCTCTCACATAAACTGCTGACACAAGACCTATTTCTGATTGTGCTACATAATGATACAATACCAAAATCTTTTATCCATACCTGACCCTGTGAAATAAATATCCTTACACAGACACACAGACACACAGACACACAGACTGTAAGACTTCAGCCTGAACCGAGACTCCAGGAATTAAGCCTCTCCTGCCCAGCTCAAAAAGGCATCTCAGGCCTTTCTATGCACTTCAGACCACGCTCTCTGCGAACAGTCACTGACACCAAGTTTGCAGTGGAAATTTCTGTGATGCATGTGAAAGAAAGGAAGAGAAAACAGCTGTAGGCTGTGGTGTCTTCAGCAATAGGGATAAGCAATAGCAAAAGAGCTTTTAGCTCTTTCAGGAAATGCTGTAGTTTACTGTATAACAAATCATGTGTTGGCTCCATTCCTTGTGTGTTATCCTCGTACACCCCTCTTCTCTGCCCCCATTTCACTGAGGCCCTCCTCAGTGGGGTTTGTTTTTCTAATCTGCATGACTTCCCCCTTCCTTACTGTAGTGCACTATTAGTTAAATAGGCACGATGAGAGGTGAGAGCAGACACCATTACTTTCTTCTGATTTTAGTAGGAAAGTATTTAGTAGTTTACCATTTTCACTGATAGACCTTTCCTATATGTCACTTATCAGACTGAAGACATTCCCTTGTATCCCACTTGTCTAGAATTTTACTAAGAATCAAGAATGGAAAAAAAAAAAAAAGAAAAAAAGAAAAACAAAAGGGCTGAAGAGATGGCTTAGTGGTTAAGGTGTTTGCCTGCAAAGCCAAAGGACCTTGGCTCAATTCCCCAGGACCCATATAAGCCAGATGCACAAGGTGATACATGCATCTGGAGTTCCTTTGCAGTGGCTGGAGGCCGTGGAGCACCCATTCTCTCTCTCTCTCTCTTCCTCTTTCTCTCTCGCTCTCTCAAATAAATAAATAACTAAACAAAAATATTTTAAAAATAAGAAGAATGGATGTTGAACTTTATCAAATACCTCTTCTGTACCTATTAAGATGATCATATGATTTATAAAAGGGTGCTAGGGGTTCAGGGAAGTCCTTGGACCCCAAACTCTAGCTTCATTTCTAATTTTAATCAAAAAATTTGAATAAAAAAGACTGAGAAGGTTCTGGGCAGGGTGGCACACACCTGTAATCCCAGCACTTGGGAGGCAGAGGTAGGAGGATCACCATGAATTCGAGGTCACCCTGAGACTCCAGATCAGCCTGGGCTAGACTGATACCCTACCTCGAAAAACCAAAAAAAAAAAAAAAAAAAAAAAAAAACAAAAAAAAAAAAAACAAACAAAAAAACAAAACAAAACAAAAAAAACTGAGAAGGATAATTATTAAATTACTATATTTATTGAGGGAAGTACAGAGCCAAGAAAAGGCACCCATGTGGCTAAAGATCCCACATGGAGGGCCTCAAAAAACTGTGGAAAGGAAAGAGAGATAAGAAAGTTCACAGCGCTCCTGCCATGTGGGGAGCTAGAGGGGATAAAGAACCTATAAGGAGAGTAAGAGATAGCAGGACCTCCTAGCTGGGCCTGGGCCAAGCCAACCTATGTCCAGCCGAGGGAAAAACTCACCCACAGCTGGAAGTTCCCAAGTGGTCAGAGAGCCTGCTCTCCCCATGTAAAGTACTTATAACCTCATAGTTGTGGGCTGTCTTCAGGCTCAGGTGAGCCAGAGGGACAGCTGGTTGGCTAGGGCTAGGGGCTGTCTCAGGAAGAGACTAGTCCTGACACCAAGTTCCAGGGGCTGAACTTGACCAATCACAATGTTTAAATCCTATGAAAGACCTCCCTCCTGGGAAGTTTTTTGTGGAAAAACAGGTCTAGGGAACTAGGCAAGCAATAAGAACTTAGATCATCTTTCATTTCTAGAAAGTGCAAACTTTCTTGCATTTTTCAGAGGTCCAGTCACCCTAACTTTACCCTGCTCTCAATTTCACTACTTTGGTCTGTTAATAAAGTGAATTACATTAATTACTTCTGAATGATTAATCAAGTAGGCATTCCTACAACAAAACTATTTTAATCATGTTTGCTTACCCATCTTTTCTATCACTGGATTGGCTTTGCTAAAAAAAAAATAAATAAATAAATAAAGAGGTTTTCTTTCTGCCATATTCAGAAGCAATCATTTTATTCTTTTCTAATATAATAGTCTACTTTCAGGATAATGTTTGCCAAATGCCAAATAAGGTAAATGAAGACTTACTTTCTCTTTTTCCATTTTCTGAAATCATCTCTATAGAATTAATACAAATTCTTTCTTAAATGTTTGGCAGACTTTTCCAGTAAAAACTTGTGGGCTGATTTTTATGTTTTGTGAGACAGTTTTAAAATCTGTTTATTTTGCTTACTAAATAGTGATGTATTCAAATTATTTTCTTTCTCCAAAGTAAGCTTTGGTAGGTTTTCTTTCTTTGAAGAAATTTATATGCCTCATGTGAATTTTCAAATTTATATAAAGTTCATAGTTTTTTAATGACTTCAGAAGCTATATAATACTATCTTTGATTCTAGATATTAATTATTGAGTCTTTTTCTCCTTCCCAGTGCTGAGAGAGCTCTTGAAAAGTGTAGCATTTACTATTCACAATGAGATCATTCAGACAAAAAAAAAAAAAAAGAAGAAGCTGGTTAACCTAAACTGCAGACGTAAATTTTACTGCTGCATTAAGAGACAGTTTTAGTTTCATGGGTTTTGTTTTATTTAATGTTCATGCTAAATTTTATCTCTTTACTATTACATCCCGAAAGCTTATTTCCAATTTAATTTGCACATATTATTTGCATTTGTTTTTGGTTTTTTTGAGGTAGGGTCTCACTTTAGCTCAGGCTGACCTGGAATTCTCTATGTAGTCTCAGGCTGGCCTCGAAGTCACGGTGATCCTCCTACCTCTACTTCCCTCCCTAGTGCCGGGATGAAAGGTGTGTGCCACCATTCCTGGCTCTATTATTTGCATTTTTTAAGGGACAAGTTTAGATAATGGATCAAAAAATCTTCTCTTTGGGGCTGGGGAGATGGCTCAGAGGTTAATGGCTTGCCTACAAAGCCAAGGACCTGAGACTGATTCCCCAGGACCTATGTAAAAGGCATATGTACAAGGTGGTTCATGTGTCTGGAGTTCATTTGCAGTGGCTGGAGGCCCTGACATGCCCTTTTTCTCTCCTTTCCTCCCTCCCTCTCTCTCTCCCTATTTCTCTCTCAAATAAGTAAATAAAGTATATGATTCTGCTGGTTTTTTTTTTTTTAAATCTTCTCAGGCTGAACAGATGGCTTAGTGGTTAAATGCTTGCCTGTGAAGCCTAAGGACCCTAGTTCGAGGCTTGATTCCCCAGGACCCACGTTAGCCAGATGCACTAGGGGGCGTACATGTCTGGAGTTTGTTTGCAGTGGCTGGAGGCCCTGGCGCACCCATTCTCTCTCTCTCTCTCTGCCTCTTTCTTTCTCTGTCTGTCACTCTCAAATAAATAAAAATAAACAAAAAAATTTTGAAAAAATCTTCTCTTTGTATAATCATGCAATGCTGTGAATTTCCCTCTGAGCACTATTTAAGCCTGGGAGATGTAGCTCAGTGACAGAGCACTTGCCTTGCATGCATGATGCCCTAGGTTTAATCCCCCTGTACTGCCAAAATAAATAAGCTTTGCTTTCTGATTCCCACAAATTTTGGTATGTTGTGAATCCATTTTCATTCACTTCAAAATATTTTCAAAATAACTTCCCTTGTGATTTCTCTTTGACCCATGCTTATTTCTACTTATCTAGTTTAATTTCCCAATATTTGGGGTATTTCCCAACTAGTTTTCTGTTACTTATGCCTTGTTTACAGTGGAAGAAAATACTTTCTTTGTATGATTTCAGTGCTCTTACATGTATTGAAATCTAGTTTTGTGCTTAGGAGATAATCTAAATGAACGTTCTATATGCACTTGAAATAATGTTTATTTCTCTCTAGTTGGATAGTATGTTCTAGAAATAGCAAGTATGTCTGATTGGTAACATTGTCTAAGTCTTTCTTAATGTCCTTACTGATTCTCTTCTCTACTTGTCTTGTGACACCAAGGGAGGAATATTGACATGTGTGGCTGTGACTGTGAATGTTTAGTTTTTATTTTGCTTTGTCAATTTTTCTTCTTTTAAAATATCTATTAAGTGCATATATGTCTAGGGCTGTATGTTTTCTTGATAAATTGATTCTCATCATTGTAAAATGTCCTCTCTTTACATTCAATAGGATTCTTTTTTGTTAGTCACATTTCTGATCTTAGTTCTTTTTCTTTTTTGATGTGTGAATAGTATATGTTCCCATATTCTTTTACTTTCTATTGACCAGTGTCTATATAGTAGAGTATTTTATAAACAATTTATAGTTGGATTTTACTTTTATAAAAGTCAAATCTTATAATCTCTGCATTTTAATTGGAGTGTTTCTCCCAACTATATTTAAAATAATTTTCTATTTTTTCTACCACTCTTTTATTATTTTGTCTTTCTTATTTTAGTTTTTCATTGATCAAATTATTTATGGTTCAAGCTTATTTTGATTATTGATTTATTATCTATGTTCTTTGTTTCATTCTTTTAGAGGTTAGTTTATGGTTCATTAAATGTATTTTTAGCTTGTAATAGTTATCTTTAAACTATTTTACACTTTAAACTATATTACACATATGTAGTTATATATATATATATATATATATATATATATATATATATATATATACATTCCTTTTCACTTCTTTTCTTTATGTTACTGTTGTTATAGTTTTGCTTTAATAGGCTGTAATCATTACATTTTTAGTTTTGCTTTAGATCATCTATTATCTTTGTCTAAGTGTTAGCAGTACTGCCCTCACCAGACGTTCATTGGACAGTAGCACAACCCCAAGGAAAGGATGGTTGCTAAACCATCTATTATCTTTTAAATGATAAAATCTTTATTACTTTAGCCACACAAGGGGCATATTTTTAATAGCTGTTTTAAGGTCATTTCTTTTCTTTGTTGTTTGTTTTTTCTAGGGGTCTCACTTTGGCCCAGGTTGACCAGAAACTCACTCAGCAGCCCCAGGCTGGCCTTGAACTCACAATGATCCTCCTACACCTGCCTCCTTAGTGCTGGGATTAAAGGTGTGCCCCACCTTGCTCATCTTTTTAAGTGATTTCTGCTAATTTCATCAATACTTGTTTTTTTTGTTGTTGTTGTTGTTCTGTCACTGTTGCAAGTACCTTCTTGTTGCTGGGACAAATGCCCAACCAGAAGCAGCTTATGGGAGGAAAGGTTTGTTTCAGGCTTACAGATTCCAGGGGAACTCCATCATGGTGGGTGAAGCTGGCTCCCCTCATCACACCTCCACAGCACAGAGACAACAGCCAGCACTGACTGAACACACCTACTAGGGTTGGACTCAGGATCCATCCTCAGAGACACACCTCCTCGAATAGGGCTCTGCCTTCTGAAGACTACATAAGAAGCATAATATTAATCATATATACCTGATACTATGGGGACAATACCACCAAATCACCACCGTCACTGACTTTAGTCCTAGTTACCGGCTACCTGTTTCCTTGCTTGTGATTCCATGTATTATGAATTTATTGGCAAGGACTGTATGTTGTTGTACTACTTTTAAATGGTAACTTTTGCTGGGAGACACTTCAAGCATCTACCTGTTGAGGTTAGAACCATCCCCAACCATCTCAGTCTTCAAAATCCCAGGTAGAAGTATGCAAGCAAGACTAGAAGACTTCTCCTGAAAATGTTTGATGCCTGCTCTGGGAAGACTTGAAGACAAGGCTTAGCTGCCACTCTTAACCTATATGGGGTCTCCTTATAAGGCTTCTTACAGCACATTAGCTGACTTGAGTCTACCATGAGGAAGAGCCTCTAGAGCCTGTGTTCTTGAAGACCAAGAATGAGCTTGTGTGTTGGTTTGAATACAAATGTATGTCCCTCATAGACTCAGGTATTTTTGATTAAGTTTCCTACTGAAGTCTGCAGCAGGCAGATCCCCATTGGAGGGGATGAGTGACTGGTGGCACATCTTCAGTCCAGCCCTACTGGGTGGGTCAAGAGGCAGTTTTGAGCTCTGGCTGTTCATGCTTTTAGGCTGTTGTTTTTTTCTCTCTCTCTTTGTTTTGGATGTGTGATGAAATGTATAAGCTTCTTCTGCCTCTGATGGCATTCCCCTGGGATCTGTAAGCTGAAATACACCGTTTTCTCCTATAAGCTGCTTTGGGTCAGGTGTTTGTCCCAGCAGCAAGAAGATAACTGCTACACGTGTGAAGCTTCTTTTGATTTAGCCTTACAAGGCATGCGGCATCACTTCTACTGCTTTTCTGGCTTAGCTCAGATTTAAAGAAAAGGAACTTGCACTGTACTTCTTGGGAGAATAATAAGGTCACTGGAAGATGGGCATATATAATAGCACATACTGCTGTGGCCATCTTTGGACATACAAATGGCCACAATTCTCACCTCCATATCTTTGATACTAGTAAAATATTCATTTTTAAACACCTTCTTTCACCGTAGAATGACACTGTGGGTTAAGATTTAATATCATGTTACCTAAATCACGACTTGACCAAAGTAATCTATGCTGCCATGTAGTCAGAAGGTGGTTACAATGGGCTCTACTTCTCAGAAGGGCAGTCACTGGTCTAAGCAAGTCTGAATTTCATTGGGTACGTGATATCTGATTGGGGTTCAGTCTTGCTGTGTGGGAAGGGGGATATGGTTCTACCACATTGAGTGAACTTTACTTTTCTACGAGAAAAGCCCATGCTTGTAGGTAAATGGCCTCCCTGGGCTCTTTCCTGGCTGTAGAAGATATGGATTTCTCAACTTTATATTGTCTTTTCTCCTTTCTGTTCAGTCTGGCTTCATACAAAGTAATTGATGGGGTTTATTATGTATTGATTTACAATGTACCTATAATATACAAGATTTATTTACAAATCTCTTCAAACTCAGCCATTATTCTTCTTGGATTCTCTATGAGCTTGCTAGGGGAGACATCTTTATGGCTCTTAAAAACCGTCTTGTTCAACAGAGAGAATCTGGAAGGCACACACTAAAACCCTCAAAATGGCCACTGACTTTCTCAAAAGGATTTTTAAGGTGTCACCCTAAACATTTCCAAGGTCTTAATAAAGGGTTTTATAGTCAGACCCCCTAGCTTCATCTTTACTCTAAGATCACACTTCCCTAATCTTTGCCTTCAGGCCATTCTATACTTTGGGAAAACTACTGGCTAGAAAATTTCATATTATTTTTCAGACTTACTTGGAACTTAACTCTGGCTTTTTAAATATTGTTTTTATTGTTGTTCACTTGAGATACGATCTTACTTTTAGCTCAGCATGGCCTCTGACTCATAGAAATCCTCCTGTCTCAACTTCTTGAGTTCTGGGATTACAGGCTGGAGCCATCATACATGGCTAATGAGTCTTTATTTTTATACCTTTGACCATCAACCTCCATCTGT
Organism: Dipus sagitta; assembly: GCA_036346955.1. NCBI lineage: Eukaryota > Metazoa > Chordata > Mammalia > Rodentia > Dipodidae > Dipus > Dipus sagitta. The sequence goes on along the minus strand of CM070788.1, from coordinate 5,544,814 downwards.
GTCACAGGAAATGAAGTTTAAAAACCCTCGGTAGACTCTTTGCCAGCATTCTTCAAAGAAAAAATGTAAGCTTAATAACTTCATTGATCATGCATAATTCCTACTCCCATAGTTAGAGAGGACAACGTTGCCAAAATTTTCCCCATTGTATAATGTAGGTTTCCTTTGTATCTAGCTTTTAATAGTATTTTTGTCATTTCCTTTTAGGCTGTCATTATGACTTCCTCAAGGCCAAAAGAATTCTGTCTTCCTTCTACCAGGTCCTCAAACAAAAAATGGCACATAACTTAGCACCATTGCTTAAATTCAGTGTGAAACCCTAACCCTCAAGGTGATGGAATTAGGAGGCAGGACCTCTACAAGGTGGTTAGATCAGAAGGACAAAGTCCTCAAAATTGTGATGTGTCCTTGTAAAACAGCAGGCCCTTGCTTCTTCCACAATGAAAGTGAAGAGGGCACTACCCATGAAGAGCAGGACCTCTCCAGAGACCTAACCTGCTGCTAACTTGATTTTGGATGTACCTCCCTACACACTGAGAAGTAAATTTCTGTTGCCTATAAGCCACCTCTTTTGTCATATTTTATTGCAGAAACTTAAATAGACTAAAATTCAGGGGTCTTCTACTTCAGTCAACTTTCTAGGAATCCAGTAGTATGAGAAAAATCAAGATACACCTTGTGGTGATCTAAATGGAAAATGTCCCCAAAAGCCTTGTGCATGGCTGGAGAGATGGCTTAGCGGTTAAGCACTTGCCTGTGAAGCCTAAGGACCCCGGTTCGAGGCTCCATTCCCCAGGACCCACGTTAGCCAGATGCACAAGGGGGTGCACGTGTCTGGAGTTCGTTTGCAGTGGCTGGAGGCCCTGGCACGCCCATTCTTTCTCTCTCTCCCTCTCCTTCTTTCTCTCTGTCTGTCGCTCTCAAATAAGTAAATTTTTTAAAAAGAGCCTTGTGCATTTGTAACTAAGCCACATACTTAATCCCCAGCCTCTGACGTTGCTTGTGAAGGCTGTGCTGAAGGACATGTGCTGCTGGGGGTGGACCTTGGAGTGTTACAGCCCAGCTCTACGTGCCAGACTCAGCTGCACCCTCTTCTTCCTCCCTGCATGTGAGATGTCTGGCTGTCTGCTCTTACCATGCTTTCCCTGTCACAATGATGAAACTTCCTCTCAAAATGGCGAGGAGGAAACAAACCTGTTCCTTTCAGAAGCTGCTTCTGGCCAGGTGTTTTGTCCCAACAACAAAAAAGTGACTGCTATATCTCTTATAAGATGAAGGGTGAGTTGTTACACCTGGCCCTTCAGACACCTAAGAAAGGTGCTCTGTGGACCCATTTGGTTTTTGGAAACAACTACTCATTATCCTGGTGTGTTGTTCCATCCAATTTATAAATTGATCCCAAAAGCTTCAAGTTTTGAGTGGGATCCAGAACAAAACAAAGTTGGACAACAGCTTCAGGCTGTTGTGTGAGCTGATCTGCTGCTTGAGCTGTGTGACCCCTTTCAGTGGCATCTGAATGTCAGTGGCCATCAGGATGATGCTTAAAGGGTCTGATGGGCTTGCGTAGATGCAGAGTAGTGAAGCAAAATTTCAGAGCTAAGTCCTGCCGGTCACCATCCTCAAACAACGAATCCCCCTTTGAGACACAGAACTTTGCCTGTGACCAGACAATTGTGAAAGCTGAGCGTTTGACCGTGAGTCACTAAGATGCCATGTGATCTGAGCTGAAAAGCCATGAAGTGGGCATACAGAATATTCTTTTCTCAAATTGAAATGGCACACAGGATTGGTCCTAAGCAAGCCATGAAGTGACAAGTAAGGTATATGGAAAAGTGCATCAAATATGCACATATTGTCCCCACTCCTCTCACACTGCTTTCTCTCACTCTCATCCTGCACTTTGCACTGTACTTTTCAAACAGCTGATAGAGGAAGAGAAGCCATGGGCTTGTTTTACAAATGGTTCTGTAGGATAGATAGACAAGCCTCTTTCTTGGCACATCTCTGAAGAACAGTGATAAAGGGAAATCTTACAGCACAGCTGGTTAAGCACTTTTCTGGGAAGAAAACATGGTCACATATACAATTATATAACAATTTATGAGCTACAGTCAATGGGTTTGCTAAGTGGTTAGAAACTTAAACATGACCAAAAATTGATGACAAAAATATGGGGAAGAAGGTCTCCAAGTGGGCAAAAATCATGAAGGTTTTTGTGCTCCAAATGGTGATGTAAGCAAGGAGTTATAATAGTCAGGTGGCAGGGTGACCTGCTCTTTGGATGGTCAGTCTTTTTTCCCTAGCCATCATTGTCATCACCCAGTGGGTTCATGAGCAAAGCAGTCATGGTGACAAGAATTGAGGTAATATCTGGGCTTAAAAATGTGGGCTTCCATTTACCAAAGCTGCCCTGGCAATACACACCGGAGACCCAATAGTACAGAAACAGGCCAAAAACTCAATCCCTTATAGAGCACCATTCCCTTAAGTGATCAGCCAGCTCCCTGTTTTGATATTGCTAAAGTAGACAGTCCACATATGGGTTTGTCTTCCTTGCATAAAATGCCACAGCTGCTACCTGTGGACTTATAGATGGTCTTACCCATTGTGCACTGTAGTGTGACTCTACACAGCATTGGTTTTGATCAAGGAACTCATGTCACAGCCAAAAAAGTGACAATGGACTCATGGCCGATATGTCCCTCACTATCAGGCTTGATAGAAGAGTAGCTGGACTTTTATGTTCCCAGCTACAACAGCATCTAGGTGAGAATACCTAGCAGGGTTGGGTTCTCCAAAAATCTGTGCACACTCTCATTCAGCAAGCAGCATATGACACCGTTTCTCTGATGTCAGGATTCACAAGTCCATGAATCAAGGGTGGAAATAGGAGTGGCATTCTACCCCACCCCCTATTATACTTAGCATCCACTCCTGTTTCTGTGACCACTCAGCAATAGAAGAGGAGAACACATGTATAAAACAGTTGAGAAAATAAAATACACAGGTATAAAATTAATAAATGCCTAAAATCTATAAGAAAAAAACAATCAAACTCCCATGAGCAATGGAGAAAGTAGACCTGACAAACCATCCCACTGAGGAGGGCCCTCAGCAGAATGGAGGCAGGGGGGGAGGGAAATGACGGTGCTAACATATGATGTATCCGTACAACTTTCTACTTAATGAAAAGAAAGAAAAGTGGGCTCAAACAAATAATGGCATACTATGTCTTGGCTAGGAAAGGTTGAATTTATACAAAAATGGCACTGTTCTCTAAGTTTATTTAGATATGCAATAAGATCCAAATAAAATACAATTAGATGATTTTCTGGACCTAGAAAAGTTAATGTAAGTTTCATTTAAAAACAAATAGGCATGAATAAACCAATAACTGGAAGAGCAGTGAGTTGGGCTTGCCACCGATGGCAGTAAAACATGCTATGAAGTCTTGGTAATTAAAATAGTTAAATGTCAGTATGTGAACAGACAAACCACCAGGACAAAATAAAAAAATCCAAAAATAGATCTCACTATGTGGTAGTTTAAATGGATGGCCCCCAATATATTCAGGATTTTCTTAAAGTTTGTAATTTAGATCTGCAGCCACCTGGCTGGAGGAGGTGCCACTGGGCAGATCTTAGGTTCCAACCCTAAGGTGTGGGGGCGGATCTGGAATTCCAGTCGAAAAATAAGCATCATTCCTGAGCTCTGCCTGGAGTTCCTGAAGTGTGCTTGCCTGTGCTTGCCTTGCTCTCAGTTCCTCTCTCTGTTTGGGCCTGTGTGAGTGGGCCAGGTTCTTCTGCCATTATAGAACTTCCCTTGGATCTCTAAATAAATCCCTTCTTCCTCCCCCAAACTATGTCTTGTCTGGAGGTTCACCTCAGAGACCTGAAGCAGTCTGCTACAAACTATATATTGATTTACTGTATTTAAAATCAATGAATTAGAAAGACCAACTTTTTTTTAATACTGGCTTAGTGTCACTGGATAGTCACATGAAAAGTGATAAAGTTGGCTGAATCCCTCATCACATACACCAGGATAAACTCAAAATGCACCAAACAAAACTGGGACTATAGAGTGAGATCCAAGTCAGCCTTAGCTATAATGAAATCCTATTTTGAAAAAAAAAAAAAAAACTTAAAAAGAAACAAGGATCAGAAGAAATTATGGAAGAATTCCTTTGTAATCTAAGACTAGTGTAAACTTAATTTAACTAGGATTAATGGAAAAGACTGCAATGTGGCTATATAAAATATTTTAAATTCTACATGGAAGAAATATATCATGTGAGTTAGTCAGCTTTCATTGCTATGACAAAATCCCTGAAATGACTAATTCAAAAGAAAGAATTGTTTGTTTTTGATTATAGTTTCTGAGGTTTTGGTTCAAGGTTGACTGTTCCTGATGCGCTCCAGTGTGTGATGGCATAAGACATCGTGGTAGGAGCTCACATCATAGAAAGCAGGTCAGCTTATATAGCAGATAGCACCACAATGCTAGCTAGGATAAGCATCCAACCAAACACAGTTTTATGGGAGGAAAGGGTTTATTTAAAGCTTACAGATCCAGGAGAATTTTCATCAATGGCAGAAGAAGCTGGCTCCCATTCATAAATCCAAGCAGAGAGACCACCACCAGCTGGCAATCACCAAAAGACTGTAAAGAGAAACCAGTCACAGGCAGGAGCCTCCCCCAACCCCAGAGCTCAAGCCTCTCTGCACACGTTTGGGCTGGAATTCAGAGCCACTCCAACACACCTTTGGCCTAGACCCCAGGATCCCCCCAGTGACACCTCCTCCTGCCAGACAGCTTAATAAAACAGCTGAGTCTATGGGGCCACACACTCCTATTCAAACCACCACGGCTCATATGTCTAGGAAGGAGACAAACACAGAAGGAGGGAGGAGGGGGAAAGGAGAAAGAAAGAGAAAGTGACTAGGGTTTTAATAACCTCTTCAAGAGCACACCACCACTAATTGGGAAAAATACAGGGTTCAATGGGAAGGAGATGGGGAGGGGACAAGAAAAGGACAGGATTATGACTAAAATACATTATACACATGTATAAAAATTATCTATGGAAAAGTTTTTAAAAGGAGTTGGAGAAATCGCTTAGAGGTTAAGGCACTTGCTTGCAAAGGCTGACAGCCTGGGTTCAATTCCCCAATACCCATGTAAATCCAGGAGCACAAAGTGGTGCATGTGTCTGGAGTTTGCAGTGGTAAGAGGCCCTGGTGGCCATTCTCTCTCTCTCTCTCTTTTTGCAAATAAATAAGTATATTTTTTTAAGTTTATAAAAGTGGAAACTGTCAATGAATTAATTTCCTTTCCACAAGTTTCTCCTTCCTAAGGGTCCTGACATCTCCCAGTTGTGCCATAGGCTGGTGCTCAATCCTTTGATACATAGGTCTTTGGGGAGCATTGCATACGTAAATCACAGCAGTAAGTAAAGTACAAGAGGAGACAACTGGGATTTATTTGGTTAATAGTCTTAATATATAAAGAATGTATAGAGATATGGAAGAAAAAAAGTCAACCACCCTGTAGAGAAAATGAGATATGGACTCTTGACCTGACAAATGCAAATAGTTCTTTTTATAAGAATTATAAAACTTCTTTTAAAAGTAACTTCATTTAAACTTTAAAATCTTGGGAAACCTTTGATCCCATCTAAAGCATTCATAAATATGAACAACATGGCAAATGTTTGATTTAAAAATATTTTGTTTAATATGGTAAAAGACATCCCTAGGCATTAGTCTCGCTCATGAGAGGCTGTGAAATCCTCAAGTTGTCAGCACTATGGTGGCTTAAATATAAAATGTCCCTCATAGCCTCAAGTGTGTTGAATATTTGGTCCCCAGGTGGTGGCACTGTGATGGAGCCTTGCTAGCCGAGGTGTGCCACTGGTGAGGTTTATTAGTCTATCCCCACTGGGTGTTCAGCTAGCAAGTTCCCTCTTACTGCTACCTCTCGGCTGATGTGACAAGATGTGACACCCAGCCTCTGCTCTGCCATCCTTTCCCTGCCATGATAAAACTTCCCTTTGAGACTCAAGGCTAAAATAAACCCTTTCCTCCCATCAGCTGTTTCTGTTTGGTGTTTTCTCGCAGAAGTGAGAAGGTAGGACAATTCCCACAATGAACAGGAAGAAATAAGACTGATGGTGCAACTGGGGTACATTATCCTTAGGTAACACTCCTGGCTGAATTCCCAAGGGTTCAAGTTCAGGTAACATTGAGCATTTTTGTCCTACTGGTCTTTTAGATGCACACTTGTTTTCTTCTCTCTGTTTTATCACAAAGTGAATTGGAAACTACCTTTGAATATAGCATTATGCTGGGATATGGCCAGTGAAATCTAACCACACTGGTTCATTTATGATTGAACTTTTAAAAAACATTTTGAAATTATTTATTTGAGATGAGAGAGAGAGATAGATAGATAGATAGATAGAGAGAGAGAGAGAGAGAGGAGAATGGACATGCCAGGGACTGCAAATACCAGACGCATGTGTCATCATGTGCATGTGACTTACATGGGTACTGGGGAGTGGAACCTGGGTCCTTAGGCTTCACTGCAAGCACCTTAACCACTAAACTGTCTCTCTAGTCTGTGATTGAATTTTTTTAATAAAATTTTTTATTTATTTATTTGCAAGGGGAGAGAGAGAGAGAGAGAAGAGAGGCAGACAGAGAGAGAATGGACACTCCAGGGCCTCCAGCCACTGCAAATGAAATCCAGATGCATGTGCCACCTTGTGCATCTGGCTTATGTGGGTCCTGGAGAATCAAACCTGGGTCCTTTAGCCTTAACCATTAAGCTATTTCTCCAGCCCCTATGATTGAACTTTTAATGACACTAGCTTAGGCATGAACTCTGACACCATGTAAGTTAGAATATGAAAGAAATTAAAGAAATCCTGCTCACTGAGGGCAACACAGCAGCAGAGTCCTAGGAAGAGTTCCCTGTGCAGAGACTGCAGGTTCTCCACTAGGAGTGCTTGTCTCACGTTGACGTGGAGCCTGGTTGCAGTACCGGATATAGACATCAACCAGACAGACAGGGCATTGACACAAACACATGCAAATAGCTCTTAAGTGTTAGAAAGGATGTTCAGCACTAACCATGATAAGTGTAATGAAATTTAAACCACACTATCAGACTGGCAAAAATTCAGGTTTGGAAAGAAACTGTTGGCAAACCTATGGGGAAATGAGCACTTTTGTGCATTGCTGGTGAAGATACAGAAGGTTGAACCCTGTGGAGAATAATTTGGCACAATTTAGTCAAAGTATTTATGTCCTTCCCCTTTGCCCTGGCAACTTACTTCTAGGAATCTTTCCCAAAGATAATGCTAAAAGAACTATAAAAAGATAATATGCATAGAACAATTCATTATAGCACTGTTAGTCATAGCAAAAGTCTGAAAAGAACCCAAAAACCGTTGCTAGCGGCCTGGTTGAGTAAGTGTGTCATAAATAGATGGCCATGAGTCTGTATAAAAAAACAGTTTCTAGATTCGTACTATTAAGTAAAAACAGGAGTGGAGAAGGAAAGCATGCATCTATTTCATCCTTTTTTTTTTTTTTGGTGTGAGTATTAGTATTGTGGTGTGTGTTGTGTGTAGTATATATGTGTGTGTGTGTGTGTGTGTGTGTGTGTGTGTATGCCCTGTGAACCCAAAGTGCAGAGCCAGTGGAGGCTGTCAGTGTCTTCAATTGCTCTTCAGTATTGTATCCTTGAAATGAAGTCTCTAACGGACCATAGCCTGGGGCTACCATGTTTCTGGTCATACTACATGACCACTCAGCCTCCATGATCCTTCTGTCTCCACCTTCCTCAGCACAGCAGTTACAAATGCGTGTGGCTGTACATGACTTTTTTTTTTCAAGGTAGGGTTTTACTCTAGCCCAGGCTGACCTGGAATTCACTATGTAGTTTCAGGGTGGCCTCAAACTCACGGTGATCCTCCTACCTCTGCCTCCTGAGTGCTGGGATTAAAGGCATGCACCACCAAGCCCAGCTATACCTGACTTTTTAAGTGGGTATTGAACTCAAGTCTTCATGCTTTTGCAGCAAATGCTCTTCCCTGTTGAGCCATCTTCAAGCCCCTCTATTTCATCTTTTATCCAGGAATGAAGGACACACACACACACACACACACACACACACACTTAAAATTTTTTGATTATTGAGAGCTAAGAATTAGGAAATACCTGAAGAAGCTGGACTTAACTTTTTCTTACCTAAGTTTGAGTTTGAAACCTTGAAAATATTTTACATTTCAGAAACCAAAATCAAATTTTGAAGCAGTTCAATTCCCAGCATCATAAAAACATTAAATTTAAATAGGAGAACATGGGAGTATAGCTCCATGGTAAAAGGTGCTTGCTGGCAAATTTGCTGGCCCAAGTCATCCATGTAAAGCCTAATGTAAAAAAAAAATGGTATAAGCATGTGGCATTCCATTTTCAGTGGCAAGAAACCTTGACACATCCATACACACACACACATACACACCTGTAAGTAAGTAAATAAATTAATAATAAAAAAGTTTCACTGGGTCTGGTGGCACCCACCTTTAATCCCAGCACTCAGAAGGCAGAGATAGGAGGATCATTGTGAGTTCAAGAGCAGCCTGAGACTGCACAGTGAATTCCAGTTCAGCCTGAACTAGAGTGAGATCCACCTGCCTCCTTAGCGCAGTAGGCAGCAAGTCAGTCTCATAGAGTGAGACCCTACCTTGAAAAAAAAAAGTTTCAAATTGAGTGTGATAGCACATACCTGTAAATCCCAGAACTTGGAAGGTAGAAGCAGGAAGAGTGCCTCAGTGTGAGGCCGACTGAGTATGCATAATCAGTTTCAGGCCAGCCAAAAGCCAGAAGAATTTTTTTTCAAAACCAATCTCTAAAACAAAAGTAAAATGAACCAAATGATGTATGACGCATCTAGCTGGTGGCATAACCCCACAGAAACAAACTAGTTCAAGGGACTCTAAAAACATAAGCATTTGCCTGCATATCCTTAATGCTATACACTCAGAAACAAACCAAAGAAAGAGCAAAAGGTCATTTTAAATGACTTTCGGCAACTCAAGATGATGACACTATTCCATTGCTGTGTGCGCATGGTGGGGTAAAGCAAATTAATAATACTATGGTGATAAGACATTTGTTGTGGGAGGAGAGGAAATACTGAGGTAGGGCGGTAAGGACAAGTGAATGTGAACTAGAAATATTTCTACACACTCATGACTTTTCCAGTTCACAAAGAAGATGTGGAAGTTGTGAGCAGCCCCTGCAATGAGGTCACATAGGGCCCACATTCCACCCTACACATTGCTTCCACAGAAAGGAACTGGAGCTTCCAGACCTGGGGTAGGGAAATGGATAAAATGAACCTGATTTTTTTTAATATTAAAATTCAAAAGAACTCTTTCTCCATCAGTTTTCCATTGCTATGGCAAAATAATTGTGAAAGAATCACCTTACAGGGATGAATGGCTTACTTTGGCTCATGGTTTCCGAGGGTTCGGTCCATGGTCACTTGGCTCTATTGACTGTGAGGCTGTGACAAGGCAGAGCACTGTGGTTCCAAGTGTGTAGTGGAGTCGGTGGAGGGGGGCTGCTTACATTAGGGTAGCTAAGATGCAAAGAGAGAGTCAGGAAAGGGCTGAGTTCCCAATATTCCCTTCAAGGGTATATCCTCAATGATCTACCTTCCTCCCAATCGGCCCACCTCTGAAAGGTTCTGCTATGGTCTAACAGTACTGCAGGCTGGTGATCAATGCTTTAACACATGGGATTAGGGGGATGTTTCCAAACCATATTGTCTAAACCACAGCAGCCCCAACCACAAGTACTAGAACAATGAGACAGTAGCTCCAGAGTGAGCCAGTGAACTAACCTCCCTTTGGTAAAAAGGAAGTAATTTAAGCACTAGTAAGGAAAATGAACACAATGGAATCAAATATGTTTAAATCTATAAGTGCATAATGATGGTTGACGTTTATCATTGATATTCTCTAAAGGCTGTAAGACAAAAAACAACCAGCTTCAAAAACTGAGACTAAAAGGATGCAAGCTAGTTTATACTTTGCCACTTCTAAACAAACTATCCCTTAGTATCATGCAATAATAAACAAGCAAAAGCTTCCCATTAGAAGTATCCCAGCTAATACATGATGAAGCAATGATGGAATTAGAATTTCACCAATTTGCAAAACTGAATGAACTAACAGATCCATGCAGTGACCAATGGCTGCTCAGGGAACTTTCACACAGCTGCTCAAATCACAAGGAGGGGGAGGGCACACATATTTTGTACCTCTGGACTAGAAACCTAAGACATCCTATAGTTTTGAAAAACGAAAATTAAATCTGAGCTCAATCAAGCTTCCTGATCTAACTACCAATTTAAAGGATATATAAGGAATCAGGCATTATGTTAAAGAATACCATGAAGATGCAATCAGCAAAATCCAAACTGTAAGAAACTATAAGTTAAACAATGTGGTTTCTATGACAATAAGAAAGTATAATTTTGTAAAAAGAATAGAGAAGGAGCTTATAGCATAGATTTAAAAAATGAATGATATATTACTCTGTTACAAGGAATTTACCTTATTCGGACCTAATTTCAAACCTTAAACTTAGAAAAAGTGAAAAATAAAATCTTAATTTTTTCTAAGTTTAAGGTTTCTAAGTTTAAGGTTTGTTATCATACATCTTTGAATGTCCTATATGTATTAAGATATTAAGATATGTATTAAGATACATATAGGACATTCAAAGATGTATGATAACATTAAGAAATTGAGCCAGGAGTGGTGGCACACACCTTTAATTCTAGCACTCGGGAAGCAGAGGTAGGAGGATTGCCATGAGCTCGAGGCCACCCTGAAACTACATAGTGAATTCTAGGTCAGCCTGGGCTAGAGCGAAATCCTAAACTCAAAATAAAAAAAACAAAAAGAAAAGAAAATTTGTTATTGAGTTTGTTTGCATGATGATGGCATGTGATTATGTTTAAAAGGGAATTCTTGTCTCCTGGAGATGCATTGTGAACTATACAAATGAAGTTTAAAGCATAATAAACTTAGAATGTAAGGTAAAACTCTTTATAGACAACAACTATCCTTAAAAGATCCCTTAATTTGTTTAAAGTACAGAACAGAGTCTACCATCTTTAAAGAAATCCAACAACTCTCCTTTTACTGTTGGAATAATGAGTATCTCTTTGTGCCAAATGAAATAAATGACATATAGTTAGGGGCCAAGTTGTATAAAAATGTGTATTATTAACTAAACTCACAAGCTGTGAGAGTACATAGCTGAATTTATAAAAGTTAAATGTGCATCTGATGGGGCTTGACATCGTCAGTGTTAAATCAAGCAACCATCATTGGACATAGGACAGAACTCCTAACAACCAGGAAAAGCACTTGAGGCAGGAGGCTGCCCAGTGGAGGGAGGTGGAGTGGAGGAACTGAGGTCAGGGAGTACTTGGAGTGAGAGGCAACATTTGACACAAGTGCAGGGGCCACACACATCAGGCCAGATTGATGGCTAGAAGGAATTTATTTATTCACTCACTTTTTAAAAGTTATTTTTATTTATTTATTTGCAAACAGAGGAGGTTATACCAGGGCCTCTTGCCATTGCAAAAGATCTCTAGATGCATGTGCCACTTTGTACATCTGGCTTTATATGGGTAATGAAGAGTTGAGCTTGGGATGTCAGGCTTTGCTAGCAAATGCCTTTAAGTACTGAGCCATCTTACCAGCCCCACTCACTCACTTTTTAAAAACAACCTTTTTAGCTGGGCGTGGTGGCACATGCCTTTAATCCCAGCACTTGGTAGGCAGATCACTGTGAGTTCAAGGACAGCCTGTGCTACAGTGAGATTCTACCTTAAAAACAAATGTTATATATTTACTTATGAGAGAGAGAGATAGAATGGATGTGCCAGGGCCTCTTGCCACTTGCAAATAATCTCCAGATGTATGTGCCACTTTGTGCAGCTGCTTTATGTGGGTAGTGGGCAATCAAACCCAGGCTGTCAGGCTTTGCAAGCAAGTGCCTTTAACTGCTGAGCCATCTCTCCAGGCCCCAAAGCAAACTTTTGAATGCTGCATGCTAGCCACTACCGTAGATAAAGGTTTCCATTTACTCCCAGTCATGTGGGGAAGAGAGGACCAAAGAGTGAGGTAGAGATGTGCCCAGAGGCCATGGAAACTTAAAAAGAGAAGTATGTATTGTTTTAGGAATGGGAAAATTACTGCTCTTATAACCTTGGGGAGTGGGCTTGTGACCATTTAAATTTTAGCTGTCCAGGAATTGTTGACCTCTGGACTCCCTCCTCCTTTCAGGAGGGAGTCTTTCTACTTGGAGGAATTTGTTATATAACACAATAAGAATTTGTGCTATGGAAACCTATTTCTTTGTTTGCTAATTTTAAATATATATATATATATATATATATATATATATATATCTTAAAATAAGAGATAAAGAGAGAGAGAGAGAGAGAGGTTAGGTGGAAGTATCCTGCTGGGGTGGAGAAACCATTACCCTTAAAACCATAGGCTGTTGCAGGTGAATACCAGTGCCATAATTGCGTCAACCCCCACAGTGATCTCTTCGTCAGGGAGGCCCATGAGGCCCACAAAATAATGAAAGCCATTGCTAAAGCACTTGGTACCCATCAGAATTAGACAGTAAGGCTCTATTACTGAAGATCCCATCTGGCTGCTGTTGCAGGGCAGTGAAAAATCAAGCTGGAACTAAGGCGGAGGCCATCTTCCTGCCAGCCAGCTGTCATGGTGCTGTGCAAGCCACTGGGGGATTAAAAGTCACCAACAGCGTGAACAAGCAGTGGGTCCTGCAAGCTACAAAATCAACCAGCCAGGCACCATGTACTCCCTGTGCAACAGTGGCACATAAGTTATGGGCATAATCCACTGCTCTGTGATTTGATATGAGGCCTGCTCAATGGGAGGGAATTCATGCCCAGGCTCAGAGCCAAGTCAAATACCTATGATTTGTAAGGTCAAAGACCATATATTGCATTAAACTTACCTGTCTTAAGAACTTCAAAATCTCATGTCTTGGGCACTGAACACAACTGGATTTATTTATTTATTTATTCATTCATTGATTATTTTTTACACATACATGCATGTGCATATGTGTGTGTATGTCTATGTATATACCAGGGTCTCTTGCCACTGCAAACAAATTCCAGAAACTTGCACCACTATTTGCATCTGGCTTTATGTGGATGGTTAGTGAATTGAAACCTGACTGGCAGGCTTTGCAAGCAAGGGATTTTGGCCACTGAGCCATCTCCTCAGCCCCTACATACCTGAATTCTTATGTTTTCTAAGCCACGACCAAGGTTAGCCTTTAGAAAATTGCAAGTAAAAATCTTGGAGGTGTCCAGATATAGTCTTAGTTCTCTTCCTCTCCTCTTTCCACCCTGGTGGCAACAGCAACTGCCTTTTTATCCATGATACCAGAAATCTCACAAAGAATCTCATCAATTTAGTCGTTCTGATTTGTGAAAGATAGCTATGTTTTAAAGAAATCATACTTTTGATAAGGAAATGAGAATCTACCAGTGGAAATTTGGATGTCATCAATTGAAGTTAGGAATATAAGAATCAAGTATTTGGAACCAAAGTGTCTCTGAAATTCCATTAGTTATCATTGGCCTAATACTCTCCATCTTCCATATCTCCTCATCCTTGCCATGAGGCACCCCACTTCAAGATCAAAGCTTTTTAAAATTCAACCCTTCCCTTTCGCTATTGCAAAGAGTTGGGTTATTTATAAAGTGCACACATTCAGATACTTCTTGCTCCCAAATGTTCCTCTTTATAGAGTGTGAACACATGGACCTTTAATAGAATTGGCTGAGGTTAAAGTGCTGAGGTTGTCAGATTTCAAAACAAAGTTCCTTTTGCTGACTTCAGAGATGAGCATGTACCATAAAAATCAGTGACTTCAATTATCTAGTAAATTTTGGGTCGCTCTAATAGTTCAGATGAATAATCTTAGCCAGAGCAATGTGACTAATTCTGGTTGGCTGCTACAGTAACCCCGAGTTCATGAAAAGAACTTTTTGTGAGGGCTGGAAATCAAGAAAGACTTCTCTTTTATCTGTGTATGTATATGTGTTTGTATGTGCATACTTGTGTGTGTACATGCATGGGGAAGCCAGAAATTGATGTCGGGTGTTTGACTTGATCACTCACAGCCTTACTGTTTTGGGACAGGATCTCTCATCGAGCCCAGAGCTCAGCGATTCAGCTAGATGAATTAGCCTGCTTGTCTCACTTGTCTCTGCCTCCTCAGTGCTGGGATTGCAGGTGCATGTGGCTGTGCTCAGCATTTGTATGTGGACTCTGGAAATGCACACTCAGGTCCTTGTGCTCACACAGCACGTGCTTTACCCACTGAACCATCTCTCAAGTCCCAAGAAAGATCTCATGACCAGAAGTCTTCACTATTTTCCAGTAAAATCTTCCCTGATTCCCAACTGGCCAACTCCCCTCATTTGAAGCTGTTGTTTTAGACAGGGCTGGAGTATGACCATGTGCATCCCTCATTCTTGTAAAGGATTTGGCACAAATGGGATATAATGGAATATTTGCAAAGGGATGCATGTGGGCCTCGCTTCATGTGACTGGGTAAACACGTTCCTTGTGAATTAAATATGAATCCAAGAAATTTTGACTGAAACAATTCACATTTCCACTATCGTTACCCATCTGAGATTCTGGATTGCAGACACTTACAGGAAGGAGACGTAGAGGCCAGAATGCCAGGTCAGTTTCAGCCTCTCACATAGTAGGTGGTCTGTGCTGCTGGCGATTGAAGCCTGGGTCTTGTGCATGCTAAGCAAACACTCTGTCACTGAATTCTACCACGAGACCTTCAAAGGTGTTTTGACATGCATGGTTTAGCCAAGAGTTGAGAGAGCCCCAGGAATCTGTAAGGGGAAAGCTCCAGATGTAGTTACGTGAGCAAGTATTTCCAGGAACAGATAACTGGAGTTTACAGTTGAATTGTTCAGTGCTGTGATTAGGCAAAAGCCTGGGGCAATGCTTTATCCTATTCCAAATGCTGGAGCTCGCCAACACTCCATTCAAGCAAGGATAGTAAAACATCCCCCTCCCCACAGCCAAGCCCAGCATGGAGCATGAACTTAGATCCCATTGGCTAAGACACTGAAAACAAACTTGGGTGTGAAGACAGACAGACAGATGGACAGCAATGTCCACTGTGTGTGGCACAGACAGTTTTGGACAGCTCAAACACTGAGCTACCTGAAAGCTTCTCAGAGCAACTCCCGTCTATGAGGCTGATCTCCATCAGCCTTCAGTGCCATCTGTGGCTGAACGGCCTGTGGTGACTCCAGACAAGGGAATGAGTGTCATGTCTTCCTCTTCTCACGTGGAGGAGGCAAGAAGTGGAGAGTGCGGAAAGAGACACTCCTTTCCAGAGAGAATTTGATGCAGATTTGAGGTGGGGCGAGAACAACCATTGATGAGATCCTACTCTGCACCAGGCGCCTCACATTTCTACGTCACTTGACCCTTTAAATAATCTTGTGAGGTAAATACTACTGCCCCCATTTTGCAATGAGGTATCAGATCTTTGCTCATCCTGGTGGTAAGAGGGACTTCTGGTGACTCCGGATAAACCAGCACACAGGCTGGGCTCGGCCTCTGAGCGCCGTGTCCCAAAGGAAGACTCTCCGAAGGTGTGGTTTTTCATGTCTCCAGGACACCTGAGAAAGGCCAGCAAGTACTGGGCCGTTTGGCAAAGGAGGAGGCTAAGCTCCAGAGCTCTGTGCTGGAGGATGAACTCATTTCCCCATCTTCTCTCCTGCTCATGGGACGGGGCTTGGATTAGGCAATGGAAACAGACAGCAAGAGTTCTCCCAAAGAGACCAGGCCTAAGAGCCTGAGGCTCTGGTAGGAGCTGCCTTCTACTCACTCAGAAATCCTTTGAAACAAACTTTATAAAGTTTAAAAATTTTGTTTACCTCATATAAAATTTTATGATCTACTTCTCTTTTCAACAACAGATCCTTCTCTGTGAAAGGGAGGCAATGTCTCCTCCTGGCCAGCCTTGTCTGAGACATCTTCTGAGAAACTACTTAGTGATTGAAGGGGAAATAGCAGTAAAAGCCTTTGACAGCCGCAGAAGGGTCATATGAACATGAACCTAAACTATGTTATTCTTGGTCCAACATTATTTAAACAACATGGAAAAAGCCATGCTGGTCACAGTAACCAGGTAGCACAGTGATGACTATTGAACTAAACTATTTCCATATCCTTATCTCTGCACGTCCTTAGAACTTTTCTAATTACCCATATACTTCATCAGATATTTGATGCTACCAGTGGGTTTTTATTTCAATATCCTTGAAGTATTCCCACTAGGAAACTATTTTTACTATTGACTGTAATAGGATTGTTAAAGTTTCCTATGCAAGAAAATTAGCATTTTTCCCATAGTTAAAAAAAAAGGCAAACCCTCTTTTGAAAAAAGAAATTTTACAGAAGACACTCAACTTATGCTTTTGATTTACCAAGATGTTTTCTGGCTCATTTTTAAAGTATTCATTACCCAAGGGCCTCTAGTGCATGTTCATGTTACAAAATAGTTAAATTAGTTATACTTCTGTGTGTAGTATTTTCATATTTACTTACAGTTAAATTATATGTCTAAATATAGTTAAATTATACAAAAATGGTTTAAATGAATTACAGAAGCTAAAACACAAAATCTCCATGAAAGAGAAAGAAGCCAGAGCAAGGGTGTCTGAGCGCCTGTCCTGTAAGTCAGGGAGCAGTGGTGGAAGGAGCTGATGAAAACAACCTAGAGGGGCTGGAGAGATGGCTTAGTGGTTAAGCGCTTGCCTGTGAAGCCTAAGGACCCTGGTTTGAGGCTTGATTCCCCAAGACCCACTTAAGCCAGATGCACAAGGTAGCACATGCGTCTGGAGTTCATTTATAGTGGCTGGAGGCCCTAGTACGCCCATTCTCTCTCTCTCTCTCTCTCTCTCTCTCTCTCTCTCTGTCACTCTCAAATAAATAAATAAAAATAAAAATAAAATTTAAAAAAGAAACTAGAGGCATCTCTTTGGCTTCTTGAGAAGGCCTAGGGGAGCAGGTGATAGGTAGGTAGTAGGAACCTTGGGGTACTAGGCTGGGAGTAATCAGGTGAATCTGTATGATTTCTTGGGCCAATAAATATTTATTGATTTTACTTAGAGAGCTGAAGTCTCTCATGTTCAAGCTGTGACTAATAAACTTCTTGCCTTGACACAATTCTTTGAATTGCCCTTGGATTCAACAAAGGAAATGCAGAATTTGGAGAGCAAGTTAATGTGATGGAGACAGTCAGTAATTAGACCCCTCTGAAATAGTCCTTACAGAGGGCTCTTATTTTGACGTAAGTCAGTGCATCATTCTTACCCTTTAAATGTTCTCCATTTCCTATACAGACCAAATCACATCATGACCTTTAACAGTCTCTTGGTCTGAAATTCCCTCTTCCTCGGCTTAGCTGTGCTCTATTGTGTGGCCATTTTCTGTAATAGTAACATATTGACATTCGCTTCTAGAACAGGGACTATTTTGTTGACTATTACACTGACTATTATAACCAGAGGATTATGTGAAACAGTCTTTACGTGAACGGGGTCCAGTTGCAGAAGGCTTTCTTCCTGTTTGAGCTGTTTTGTGAATTCTGGGCAGGAAGCAGAGCCACAGCTGGCCCGTCTTTTCCACAGTCCAGCCCCCATCCCCACACAATGCCACATGCACAAACATGCACGTAAGTGCTACTCACAGACTCATAGAAACAGTAAAGTTGTACACCCTTTGCTAGAAATCTCTGACTCTGGCCCTTTTTCTTATCCTTTTGTCTTCTTAGAAAACACCTAGTCACCCTGCCAGAAGTGGGCTTAGGAAGTGACTGCTCTTCCTTGCCTCCTTCAAGCATGTGCTGGATCCAACTAGTACTGGCTGACCAAAGTTGACTGTGTGCCTTTCTTCCAAGTCCTTGTTAAGTGATTTCACTAGAGTATCTTGAAATTGACCATGATTTATTCCAAGGAAATCATAAAATGCCACAAATCAGTGCACTTTCTTTCCCCAAAGAGCTAATTTTGTTTGCATATTCACCAGCACACTACTGGACACCACCCAGTTGTTTTCTTGAATGAGAGAGAACACAGTCAATGGCAATAGAACAAGGGATTATGACGTAAACTCAGTTTGACTGCTGGACTCCTCCCATAGTCCATTTTAGTTGTAAATGACTTACATAATCTCTCTCTCTCTCTCTGTCTGTCTGTCTGTCTGTCTGTCTCTCTCTCTCATCTTTTCTAGTAATTAAAGCTATTTCTACATTTAACTCCAGGGTTTTGATGAGAGAAAGGCATATTTTCTGCTTGGCAGCATTGCATAGTGTAAATGCTCCCTACAGAAGATTCTCCTATGGCCAGCAGTGCAAGTTGAGTTGAGGAAAGCTATGATGTTAAGCTGTGGGATGGCTGGGGGGCTAAAATGAAAACAAGCAGCTTTAAGTCTTACCTTGCCAAGACAGAAAATTCAGTATCTAACTTACTGCCTCCTCTGGGGCTAACAGTCCTTTTTTAGTTATAGTTATGTCATTAATATATCTTTAAAGGAGAAAATTTTTACTTTGGCTCATGGTTTCAAAGAGAAGGTATAGCAGAACAGCTTAGTTCATGGAGTGCACGGTGCTGGGAGCACGTGGCAGAGCTGATCACATCAGGGTAGACCAAGAAGCAGGGAGAAAGTCAGGAAATGAGCAGGCAGTGACTTAGCTCCTCCAGATAGTCTATACCTCCCAAGGTTTCTAGAATCTTCTAACATAGCATCACTAGCTGAAGACCAAACATTCAAAACATGAGCCTATGTGGGACACTTCAAATTCAAGCCATAACAAATCCCAAGCCACACAGAGACTTATCTTTTAAGATGGACGGTTTCTAGTTTGTGTTTTGTTCCTAGCTCTACTTTCTGAGTTGTGAGAAGGAATGGGTCCAGAACTGAGTTGTATGTGTACAGGGGAGGCCAGATAGCCATTGGGAAAGTGCCAGAAAAGCTTTCTGGGAGCTAAGCCATGATTAAATGATAGGACAAATGTTAAATTTCAACAAGTGAAGCTCAAGAGAATTATCCTGATATGTTTTTACCCCACATGAAAACATAGAACTAATTCCCAAACAGGGAACTGATAACAGATACCAGGAACTTATCCTTCACGGTACCACTGTAGAGATTCCTTAACTAAGGAGTTTCAAGCTAAGCTAATACTATTGGAAAGGCGATGAAAGTTAGGACTTTCATAAAATTTGCTTGGTCTAACACACATAAATTGTTACCAAGGGAACTCTCACTATACTTCTCTGAACTTGCTAGGTAGAAAAGTGAGAGGTATAAAGCCAATAAAATTTCATATATGGTTGAAGACAATCCTCAAGAATGACACCCCTTACGTGAACTCACACTGCAATTAGAATTTCTAGTAACAATAAAATTATATGAACAATCCACGGCCCTCAGTCATATTTAGTTTCAAAACTCCAGTAGTTGTTTATATATTTTCATTTGTTCCATGTTCCTAAAGGCAATTAGTCATGAGGTGGTGTCTCCCCATGGCTTGTTTTGTGGTATGTTTGCCTTCAGTCTGATAGTTGGGGCTCTGGCCCAGAGAAGAGGTCAGGGGGCAGTTTCCTTCCCAGAACAAGCCTTGAGCCTGCTTTTTTTTTTTCCCTTTGGCTTGTGGCTGTCATTAGCAACACCAAAGATGGGGCTATATTTTTGGAAAATGCGTTCTTTTCTACCCACACAGGTGCTACCTACTAAATATCACCCTTGGCTTCAAAAAACAGGCTCAGGCAGGGCATTACAGTTCCTAACTAGGCCAAGGGAGGAGGGGAAGCGCTACGACAGACAGTCCTTGAACGAACAGAACGAGAGAGTCGCACTCTGTCCCTTGGGTACTTCCAAGCCCTTCTCGCTGTCCCTTGAGCACAGCCCTTAGGAAAGAGCTCATGGAGTCGAAAGCAACTCACCCTGCGTGGAAGCCAGGCCACAGGCCCTCAGCATGTCCAAGGCATTTGTCTCTATTAGCCGGTTCTAATATAGTCTTCTACACTCAGCTTGTTGCCGCAAGGGGCATTATTAAAAACACAAAGAGGGAAGTAGATAAGAAACTTAATATGCCAATTAAAATACCAAGCAGAAATATGAAGGAATTATTCTCAGATTTATAATCCCCCAGATACATGAAGCCCCAAGGGAATGCTGGAAAACAATACTCATACTCATAGTAACTGAGCAGTGGAACATCTTGTAGCAATCTTAGAGCAAGGCGCTTTCTTCAGGCTGTTTGTTTACCTCTTGGTGTAGGAGAGGTTTTGTACTTGGGTATTTGACATACCCAGCTCCCACTTATTGCTAGCTCTATAAATGCTGGTGAATATTTATAATAAAAATAGTCACCACTTATGGGGTTCTTATTTGCACTGAAGACTGTTAAGTTCTCTCTCTCCCTCTCTCTCTCTCTCTATATATATATATACATATATGTATATATATGAATAAATTTACATATATACAAATTTTACATACGCATATGTCGTTTTTATTTTTATTTTTATTTATGAAAGAGAGAGAGAAAGAATGGGTGTGCCAAGGCCTCTAGCCACTGCAAATGAACTCCAGATGCATGTGCCACCAATGTGCATCTGGCTTAAGTGGGTTCTAGGGAACCGAGCCTGGGTCCTTAGGCTTCCCAGGCAGATGCCTTAGCAACTAAGCCATCTCTCCAGCCTCTCATTTTACTTTTTATAAGAACTCTGTGAGGCAAGCACTAAATATCTTTATTTTATAGGTGAATAAATTTAAAGGGGATAATAATTTATTATGTAAGTATAATTTGTTACTTATCATTATCAATAATAAATAATAATGCTATAATTTCCTTAAATTATACTATGCTGAGTTTTGCATGAGCGATATCATTTGTCATTACTGATTTAATCCTTACTCACTGCCAAACACTGTTCTCAGTGCTTTAGATATATTAACGCACTGACTCTTCCTAACAAGCATCTGAGGGGAGAAACACCATTGCCTCCGTTTAATAAGGGACAGAACTAGCAACTGAACCCAAGCAGACTGGCTCCAGAGACCATGTAGCTAAACAGTTTTGCTCTGCTGTCGGTGCTCAGTTTTCTTATAAGGTAAGTTTTGTTTGATTTTGAGATTTGATCACTTACCCATATCCAGTAAAGCAGACTGTTGAAGCCAGTTCTCTGGGACCAAAAAAAAGACTTGTTCAAGTGCTATGTCGTCTCTTCCACCTTTCCCGTTAGGATCTATGAGGGTCATAGAATTCTAGCTAGTCAAAGGATTATAAATCTTTGAAGTTACAGATAACCTTATTAGCTATATGCCCAGCAGATTGAAAGATTCTGTTTTGAGTATGCCGTCAGTAAATGTCCTGTGCTGTTTTTGGAAATTAGTAAGATGTTACCAATGAGGGGTAGATGTGCATACAACATTCATGAGGTAGCTGTGGAGATGCTTCTTTTGGTTCTTATCCACATTATAACATTATAGAAATCTTTGTGAAATAAAATTTGCATCAGTGTAATGAACATTATAGATGCTGCTTATCCATGTTTCTTTTTTCTATTATTTCACATAGTATAGCTCATATAAAGAAAGTATTTTTAAAAACATTTTATTGTTATATATTTATTTATTTGAGATAGAGAATGGGCAGGCCAGGGCTTCCAGCCACTGCAAACAAACTCCAGATGCATGTGCCACCTTGTGCATCTGCTTATGTAGGTCCTAAGGAATCAAATCGAGGTCCTTTGGCTTTGCAGACAAGTGCCTTAATTGCTAAGCCATCTCTTCAGCCCCCAAAAGAATTTTAAACATTATATATGAACACACACACACACACATATAACCCACCCAATATTTAATATATAGTATATGTATATACTATTGTATATGCGACATGGATAATATGTTATATATGTGTGTATATACACACACAATTGCATCTTTCAAATTTACTTTGAATTGTCTGATTCAAAGTTAACTGTGCATTTCTCTGAACATCTGGAAATTTACTGTGAAGAAAATTTCATGTGGAGAGCTAAACATAGGTAGGGTGCTCAGTTTTTCCCTAAGGAAACTACCTAAGGGTAATTGAGACATAAATAGTTTTTATAAAACAAAGAATAGTTTAGAAATGAGCTCAGACTGATGATTTCTCCAAAGCCCTAAATAATCTCCACTTTCTGGTATTCTGGCCCTCACTTTGGAGTGTGGGCTAGACTGCTGACTCACTTCTAAGGAGTAGACTACAACAGATAGATAGGTGCCACTTTCAAGACTGGGTTATAAAAAGCCTATGATTCCTATCTTGGGTGCTTCCCCCCCCCCAATTAATTCAATTTTTTAAATTTTATTTACTTACTGATTTGCACGTGGAGAGAGACAGAGAGGAGAGAGAGGGAGAGAAGGAATAGGCACACAAGGCCTCTAGCCACTTCAAACACACTCCAGATGCATGTGCCACCTTCTGCATCTGGTATTATGTGGGTACTGAGGAGTCAAACTTGGGTCATTAGGCTTTATAGGCAAGTGCCTTAACCACGGAGCCATCTCCCTCCCTCCCTATTATTCCTTTTTAAACCATTTTATTGAATATTTCCATAAGTATGGACACTATACCATGATCAAAATCCCCTCCCAAACCCCCTCCACTGAACCCCTTCTTTCCAATTAAACTCTCTTCTACTTTGATATCATCATTTTTTGCCTCCTCTTATACAGGTCTTGTGTAGGTAGCGTTAGGCACTGTGAGGTCATGGATATTAAGGTCATTTTGTGTCTGGAAGAGTGCGTTGTAAGCAGTCCTCCCTTCCTTTGGCTCTTACATTCTTTCTTCCACCTCTTCTAAAATGCTCCTTGAGCCTTGGAGGGTGTGATAGAGATGTCTTACTTAGTGCTGAACACTCCACTGTCACTTCTTCTCAGCACTCTGGTGAGTTTTGAGTCACCTCAGTTGACACCACCATCTGAAAAGAGAAGCTGCTCTAACCGAACGTGTTTAAAGTTGGATAAAAGCTATGTGCATTTAGCTCGATAACAGCGGTAGTTCCCCTACCCTGAGGGCTTATAACCTTCCCAGCCATAGGCTTTTGACTAGATTTTCAGTACCAAGCATGAATTCACTCCTGTGGAGCAGTCTTCTAGTCCCAGCAAAGAACACCAGTTGGCACATTTGGCCTGGCTGGCCAGCTGTAAGGCTTGTAGAGTCCACTGCTTGTTAAGACCATTGATAGTTCTCACCCCCAAAAGGCCATGTGCTGCATAGCTCTTTCCAGCATCCTGACAGCCAGTCAATAGGGAGGAGGCATCTAGCTTAGCAACAGCTTGATTTCTCAGTGATCTGCAGCCCAAGCATGTGGAGTCTTCAGCAATAGGGTCCCACCATCTTGCTCTGGTGAAAGACCAAGAGCTTGTAATGTTTGGGGGGTATGAGGGGCCTCCGTGGTCAACTCGCTAGAAGGTATCCTACCCCTGGCACTGAACTTTTTCTAATAACAACCTATGGCTTCTAGGCACAGCATTATCTGTCCCCACAGGGTACTTCGGCCCACTCTTTCTCTTTTTTAACATGTATATTATTAGCTAGCAAAAAAGTAGATTCCCATATGTTTTATTCATGCCAACTTCAATTTTGATTAACCCTCCCCCTACCCCTCTCTTCTATTCCTTCCTCTGAGCCCAATTAGACCATCCTATCCCCAGTATTCAACCCCTCTACTTACATATCTACTAATGAGGAACTAGCTGGAATGTTAGGATCTGCCTTATGGAGAGTCCCATGTCACTAGAAATCCATGTCTCCAGGCAGCAGACAAGTAGAACCCAAGGCCTGCCAAGAGCATCTGAGTGAGCTGGTCCTCCCTGAACTCAGTCTTGACATCAGTGATGACAACCTCAGATGACACTGGGAGTGCAGCTCTGTGAGAAAACCCGAGTCCAGAGCACCTAGCTCAGCCGCTCCCATCTTCCTAATGTGAGACTAAAAATGTTCACTGTTTCATGAAAATGCATTTTGCTGGAAATTTGTCGAAGAGTCCTGGATAATCTGTAGTGCAAAGTAAAAAGGAGAGAAAATAGAAAGAAATGAAAAACACAGGCTTTTGAGTCAAGCAGTCCTTGGCCAACTCGACTATGACCAACTATATACCACAGACAAGACACTTAGCCTCTGTGAGCCCCCATTTCCTCCACTATAAAATGGTGATGATGGTAGCTACCTGGCACACTTTTATCCCCATAAAGCTGAAGAGTACACATCAAGTGATCAGTGAAAGGCTTGCAGTATGTTGAGGCTGGTTTAACATTCCATTTCTTTTTTCCTGTACGTACTTCCAGTACTCCATTTTTTTACTTCTTTATCTCCCTTTATTAGGGATGGGATATTTGAAGTAATAGAAGATTTTAGGAATTGGTGGTGTTGAAGGAGTCAGGATATAACCAGATTTCAAACATGGAGAAGCTGTCAGTTTATCTGGAGTTGGGAGAGAAGCAAGAGAACTGGCACTAAAGATGTATTTCTTTTCTTGCTGACATATTTGTCTGAGTTCATTGCAAGGAGTGGACATGCAGATATCTAGGTGTTTAGTTACCTCTGGACTACCAAAATGGATTCTTCCAGAGTGATGAATAGAAGACAGCCTTAATTTGAAAGGATTTTCCCATAGTGTTCACTGTCTTCTACCAAAACTTTCTGAAGGCAGATAGGTTTACTTCTTTTTCAAGGAAGAACAAAACCAAAGGAAAAGACACTAAAGAAGCTGAGTAGCCACTGGGAATTATGGGATGCTCCTGGTTGAGGACAGGATCCAACATTTGAAATAAAACAAGTGCATTTATTAAATCCAAAAACATGAGAGCTGGTTTCTAGGTGTCCATACTTTAACAAATATTTTTATTTATTTATTTGAGAGAGAAAGTGAGAGAGAGAGAGAGGCCAAGGAAGAAAGAATGGGCACATTAGGGCCACTGGCCACTGCAAATGAACTCCAAATGTATGCTCCATCTTGTGCATCTGGCTTACGTATGCTCTGTGAAATTGAACCTGGGTCCTTTGGCTTTACTGGCTAAGACATCTCTCCAGCCCCTCTGGGTGTCCGTATTTGATGTTGTTGTTTGAGTGTGCATGTATAGTGTGGTGTGTGGGGGTGGGTGGGTGAGTGGGTGGCACACACATAAGTGCATATATGTGTAGAGGCTGGAAGTTGACATTGGGCATCTTTCCCAATTACTTTTCACCTTAGTTTTTGAGATAGGGTCTTTCACTGAAAATGTAGCTCACCAATCAAGCTAGACTAGTCAGCCAGCAAGCCTCAGGGACCCTGCTGTCTCTGTCCCCCACCCTCCATGTGCAGAGTTCAGGCACTTGCCATAGTGCCTTAGATGTGAGGGGTCCAAACGCAGAGCCCCATGCTAGCCAGCACTTTGCTGACTGAGCCATCTCCTCAGCCCCTAGATGTCCTGCTTTATAGATATGAAAGCAGATAGCTGCAAAAATCTCTCAAGGCTGAGAAGACATTTGAAGAATGGGTCAACCTCTGGGGGGAGGAGTAGTCTTGGATTCTTTTCCTTCTGAAGATGTGAGAAATATGACTTCTTGGACTTGTCTGAGTTGGGAATTGGAAAGATGACTTAGCTCAATGAGGCCTTGATTCCATCTTCAGAACTAAAACCAAAAACAACACTCAGAGACACACAGCTGAGACGTGAAAAGGTGTTCTGTAACGAGGAACATTCCTGGGCAGCAGAACCCAAATGGAACCATTCAAGGGCCATATGTAGCCAATTAAAAATGGAAGGCCGGCCAGGCATGGTGGCACATGCCTTTAATCCCAGCACTTGGGAGGCAGAGGTAAGAGGATCTCAATGAGTTCAAGGCTACCCTGAGACTACATAGTGAATTCCAGGTCAGCCTGGGCTAGAGTGAAACCCTACCTCAATAATAATAATAATAATAATAATAATAATAATAATAAATGAGAAAAAATAAATAAAATAAAAGAATTTTAAAAGGGGGAAGGCAGATATTAAACAAGTAAGAAAACAAAATTTAAACCTTATGTAGCCAAAGACAAGAAAGGAAGCCAGCAGAATTGTTTCATGTAAAACTCAGTGAAGGGGTATTTGTCCAGACCAAGAAAAGAACTAGTTTGCAGCAGTGAGGAAAGTTGGAATCACAGGAGGAGGGAGGAAGTATGATGACAGCTAATACTTACTTGGCATACTCCTTGTGCCAGATTCTCTTTTAAGGTACAATATGTGCATCTATATTTATTTGTATCATTCTCATAACAGGTCTGTGAGACTGAGAGAAGACCAGATAGCTTCAGGTTCCAGGATCTGGTCATGATAGTGGTCTATGAGAAATACAGAAGCAATTAAAGAAGAAAAATGTTGAGCTCAAAACAAGA
This sequence comes from Dipus sagitta, assembly GCA_036346955.1. NCBI lineage: Eukaryota > Metazoa > Chordata > Mammalia > Rodentia > Dipodidae > Dipus > Dipus sagitta. Next base: position 5,518,207 of record CM070788.1, on the reverse strand, counting down.
TAGAGTTGGGTTCAAATTCCAGCTCCAGAGCTTCTTCCCAGATCTGCCCAATAGGGTTCATTCAAACAAATGGCTTATATACCCAGAGGTCCAACTTCCTTGGCTGAAGATAGAGTTGACAGTAGTATGTGCCACACATGGTCACTATGGAAACTGAAATGAGGCAGAAGAAAGTTATTGCCTGGAATGGTAATTCTACTCATGTATGATATGAACATAGCCAAAACTTTTACAGTTGTGATTATTATGGTGATAATATAGTAGTGTCTACTGTCTGTGAATTTCCAGTACCTTGAGAAGTACACTACCTGGCCCTCTGTCCATCTTACTTGCAAGCTTGTTTCTAGCATGACAAACTACAGAGTACTGAGAAAGGAGCGAGAACTGCCTGCCAGTCCCCTCGGTCATCCATTTCCTTCTTGATCCTGTGCCTTTTATCCCTAGTTTTGAAGTTGAAAGAGAGGGAGAGAAATGCTCCTATTCTTGCTGGTTTAAAAAGTCTCTTAGGTCACTCATTCTTGCACATCTTTTACCCACTTAGGGCATTTAAATTAGATACTTTTGAACCAGAATCTGATAAATATGATGCCATGCCATTGTGCCGGGCTTGGAAGGAGAAGCGATGACACCCGTGTTGATGGCCATGCGAATAGCACTGAAGCCCATCCTCCTCCGTGGGAATGAAGTCAGTCAGTATCCTCAAAGCCAAGTGACGGAGAAAAGACCACACAATGGTTCTGCTCAGAGGTAGGGATGGCAAATACCAAAATATTTTCTTGAAGACTTATACATGGTTGAGTCTTAGGGAGATGGAAGACTATTTGAAAGTATGAACCATGAGTTACATATCTTTATAACTTTGATCAAATTTAAAATCAAAATCAGGTAAATAGGGCTGGAGAGATGGCTTGGTGGTTAAGGCATTTGCCTGCAAAGCCAAAGGACCCAGGTTCAATTCTCCAGGACCCACGTAAGCCAGATGCACAAGGGAATCTGGAGTTCGTTCGCAGTAGCTAGAGGCCCTGGCATGCCCATTCTGTCTGTCTCTCTTCTCTCTATCTCTCTCTGCTTAAAAATAAATAAAATTTAAAAATTAGGTAAATATATCCTCTCAAAAAAAAAAAAAACCCTGAAACTACTAGGCATGATGGGTGCACACCTTTAATCCCAGTACTTGAGAGGCAGGGGTAGGAGAATTGCTGTGAGTTCAAGGCCAACTTGAGACTACATAGTGAATTCCAGGGCAGCCTGGGCTACGGTGAGACCCTACGTCGAAAAACCAAACTAAATAAAATAAATAAAAATAAAACATATAAAGCTAATGGATATGAAAGTTGAAACTTTAGATGGGCTGTATTCAGAAATTAGATCAAGCTGGAAATGAACATGGATAAGACTATGTGAACTTGGCAAGCCAAGAGAAGAATTTTAGTCTTTATTCTGAGGTCTGTGGAAATCCCCAGGAATAATTTAAGTGAATATGTGACATGACCAGATTTGTATTTTGAAAATAATCTGACTCCCCCATGAGACCAGAAACTCTATGAGAAGAAAGAGGAAAATAGTCACTGTAGCCCTATTTTCTAGAGGCAGGCTTAGTATACTTGGCTTTCAAAACCAACTGAAGAATGAATAAATTGATGTATGCATGAATGCTCACTTCCTCCCTCATGCCTCAGTTTCCCTTCTATATTATGCTTGGATGTCTCAGTTTCTCATCTGTATAGTGGGGAGAAAAACTTGCTTTTGCCTGGCCTAACTTCATTTTGTCCACTCTGAGGAATGTTGGGCAGACAAATGATGTGGTATGCAATGCCTTTTCTGTGTCTTAGGAAGTACCAGTTTCTGGAGGGGTGGCAGCAAAAATATTCTGGTGAGCCAAGGGTTGGCACATCTGAATGATGACCTACATGAGCATCTGCTCTAGTTTATGATGGTCGAAGAATTATTGTGAATGGAACAGAGGGGCACTTAGTCTGTTCCTCAAAATGTGAAGGGTTTTGGAAACAGAATTCATGAAATAGTTTTTAATTTTGTATTTAAAGATATTTAGACTAAAATCAATATTTCCTTTTGAACGGCACACTGTAAATGCAGCCTCATCAATATGTCAGGGTGTGTGTACATATATTGCATATTTATAATATTAGTCTAGTCTGTAAAAAATTTATGTGAGCAGCAAGAGTTTGTCATAAGCAAAAAATCTTTTATGTGGATTCTTTCCCATTCTTTTTAAGGGAATTTCATAGAGTATTTTCCACAACTCAGTTTCAGACTCAGGAGATTCCTCAATATTGTTTTCATTCCCAGCCATTGCTGTTTTCTTCCCCTTTGCCACATCATACTGGGAGCGAAGAGCAAACCACTCCTAGAGTACTATTTGTTGATTAAATCAGAACTTTTGACGTCAACTTGATAGGCCTCAAAGAACTGGTAGAAGCATGTCCATCTGGTAATGTGAGTGACTGAGGCGGGTGACAGGACAAATGCACCGGGACCATAGTTCCTCTAGGACGCTATTTATGGAAAAGCCTAGCCTTTTCTGAGATACCAGAGATGTACCAAATGCCCTCCATGCCTTATGCCCTCTCTCACTGTTGGGGGAGATATTTTAGCCTGAAGTTGGAACTCTGCCCCTGTGGTCCGAAAGCTACGTTGACAATGCTTGCCACTCAAAAAAATGAGCCGGGCCGGGCATGGTGGCGCACGCCTTTAATCCCAGCACTCGGGATGCAGAGGTAGGAGGATTGCCATGAGTTCGAGGCCACCCTGAGAATTCAGAGTGAATTCCAGGCCAGCCTAGACTAGAGTGAAACCCTACCTTGAAAAAACAAACAAACAAAAAAAAATGAGCCGGGATGTGCCGCAATAGTCTAGTCTTGCTCTGCCTTTCTCATTCTGCATTCACTAAAGAGATGATAAATTCTGTCAATGGCTATCCACCTCATAAAGTAAAAAGCTAAAAATAAAAAAGAAGTGCATGACTTATGCACTGAAAGCTAAAAAAAATGAAAAAAATAAAGATGAACTAGATAAATAGAAAGCCATCTCATGTTTGTGGAACGGAGACAATATTGTTAATATGGCAACTCTCCCAAACTGACCCTGGCAAAATACCAGCTGCCTTTCTTCCCGTCCTCCCATCCCCTCTTCTCCCTCCTCCCTCTTCTCTCCTCCTCTTCCTGCTCTTCATTTCCCCTCCCCTCCTGTCTTCTACCCTCTTCTCTTCCCTTGCTTCTCTCCTTTCTTATTTACACAAGGTTATTCCAGCCCAAAATTTCCAGGGCACTCAAGGGACTTAGGAAAGACAAAACAATCTTAATGAAGAGCAGAGTTGTAGGACTCACATTCCTATCTCGAAACTTACAGGGGTGCTGCAGTATTGAGACCATGTGATAGTGGTTTTATCAAGATACACAATAGACCAATGGAATAGAATTGATGGCTCAGAAATGAGTACTTCCCTCTATAGTCAATTGATTTTCAATAAGATGACAAGACTGTTCAATATGAAGACAAACATCTTGAAATAATCATGCTGGGACAATTGGATATTTATATAAAAATGGATCAAGTTAGAACCCTACCTCAAACCACATACAAAATCAACTAAAAATGTATCCAAGGATCTCAAAGTGAGGACTAAAATTATACAACTTCTAGAAGAAAAGGTGACATAAAGCTTCTTGATATTTTATTATACAATACTCTTAGATGTGGCAACCAATGCAGAAGGACAAAAATATTGTGTTCCATCAAAATTAAAACATAAAACTTTTTGTGATTCAATGAATCCAGTCAAGAAATCAAAAAACAACCCACTGAATGAGAGAACATGTTTTCAAATTATGTATTGTTTAAGATGTGTGTCCCCCGAATATATAAAAACATTCTTTTAACTCAGTAAATAGTCCAACCATGAAATTATTTTCCAAAGAAGATATGTAAGTGGTCAATAAACCATGGAAATAAACTTCACATCATTAGTCATTAAAGGAATGCACATGGAAGCCATGATGTTATAGCTCCTCATGCATGCTAGGATAGCTGTAGACAGAGAAGGCAGACAGTAACATGTATTGACTTGCATGTGCAGAAAGCAGAACTCTCATAATTGCTCATAGGTATCCACTCCAGCATTTCAATGTCTAGGCAAATGCCCATTAAAACTGAAAACATGTCAACACATAAACTTGTACACAGATACTTGAAACATCATTATTCATAATAGCTCAAAGCAAAAATAATTCAGATGTGTATCATTTGATAAAAGGATTAAAAGACAGTCAATTCAAGTGAGAAGTATGTAAAGCGTTATGCCTATCCATGTGTTGCTCAGACATTAAAATGAAGTTATATGCCACAATGTAGGTAGACCACAAAAACATAATGTTATACAAAAAAAGACAGAGCTAAAATGCTGCATATTATATGATTTCATTTATATTGGATTGGCACATTCATAGAGACAAAAAAGAAGCAGTTTCCAGAGACTAGAGAGAAAAGGAAATGGAAAGTGATTGATAATGGATGTGGAATTTGCTGGGGGTTCTGGAATTAGATAGTAGTGATGTTACAAAACCTTGTGAAAATACCAAAAAATCCCCACTTAATCATACACAATATTTTATGATATGTAATGACATTTCTAAGCAAATTTGTAAATGATACTGTTTCAAAGAATGCATAATAATAGCTAACATTGATGAAGTCCTTACTATGTTTCAAGTGAAAAATGATGTTGGCTAAAACTGTAGAGCAACATTTGTTCTAGGGCAAAAAGTAATGGAAACTCATATCTGTCAGATGAATTTATTATCTGCAAATTTGACAGAAAGAAGAAGCCACCAAGAAAAGGGTAGGAAAATCTTGAAATGGTTTAAAAGTGCTTAAGAAATTGCCTTGCTGTTATGCACAGAAAAATATTTTACAAAAGTTTGTCAGCATCATACTTATACAATTCTAACTTTGCACTGTCAAAATTTTGAGATCAGAAGAAATGGCCATGGACAGTTCAAAGTCAAACAACAGAGACAAGAATCATGCAATCTGGAGCATTGTTCAGTTGATGCATCTTAGTAGGGAATTCTGGGTAACTAGATGAAAGCTCTAAAACTGGAAAGCTTATTTGTGTATAGGGGCTGGAAGTCATGTGAGAATGTGTAAGAAAATTAGAGTGAATTAGAAGGAATAAGAGATTGGAGAGACACTGCTTACTACAGTTTACCAATGCAATCAGCTCAGCTTTACAGGTCTGAACTCGAGATTCTCTGATAAGCATTTTCCAATACCCAAGGAGTATAGTGGCACTTACTGTCTTTGTTTTGTTCTCTTTATTGTTCTTCTTTGATTTGTTATACAAATCAGCCCATTAGCTACTCGTGGACAAAACTCTGGCATCTGATGCTTCCATGTAGACATTTATTGACTTGGCCATACAATACATACATGTTGAGTGTCTGTTGTGCAGCAGACCCCCCAGTCCCATAAGCAAATGACTGCATGCAAGTACAGAATGACTGAGTCACATTCCAGAGGCGTCACTGGACATGGCCTAGAAGGAAGGCTTAAGAAATAAAATCACTTTTCTTTCAGTTACCTCCCAGATGGAACTGTTGAAGTTCTTAGATTCCACTACTTTTGCAGGGTGGGGGTGTTAACATAGAGTCCGTGTAGCAAAGTGTGGTGGCTTCGATGTAAATGCATGTCCCCCATCGACTCAGGTATTTTTTTTTTTTTTTTTTTGGTTTTTCAAGGTAAGGTCTCACTCTAGCCTAGGCTGACCTGGAATTCACTATGGAGTCTCAGGGTGGCCTCGAACTCATGGCGATCCTCCTACCTTTGCCTCCCGAGTGCTGGGATTAAAGGCGTGCGCCACCATGGCCGGCCAACTCAGGTATTTTTGATTAAGCTTCCTACTTAGTCTTCAGCAGATGGGGCCATGCTGCAGGAGGTGAGTCACTGGGGATGGATCTTGAATACAGCCCTACTGGGTGTGAAGACAGCCAGTTTGAGCTCTGGCTGTTTGTGTTTCCTGGTGCTGGTAGTTTTTTCCCTGCTGTGGATGTATGTTGAAGTGAGCCAGCTTGTTCCACCATGATGGAGTTTCCCCTGGAACCTGTAAGCCTGAAATAAACCCCTTCTCCCCATAAGCTGCTTCTGGTTGGGTACTTGTCCCAGCAACACAAAGATCACTGAAACACTTGCCTCCCAAGTTTTTAGGTCAAAGATTTTCTCAAAGAAATTTTCATTTTGAAGGGCTGAGGGGATGGTTCAATGGATAAAAAGCTTTCATGCAAGCATGAGGAATGAGTTCAGATCCCAGCATCCATAGAAATGCTGGACTGGTGTGCCAGGAGCCTTGGTAACTTTTAATGTAATACCAGCACTTTGGAGACAGATACAGGGGATCCCCATAGCGAGCTGGCTAGATAAACTAGCCAAATCAGCACACTTTGGGTCCAAGTGAGAGACCCTGTCTATAAATAAGGTGGACTTGGATTGAGGAAGACACCTGTTATCAACTTTTAGCCTCCACACACATCCATGTATACACATACACGTGCAAATAAATTAAAAAAAAAAAAACAAAGAACTCAACTCACTCTGAGTGTTGGAGAGATGGCTCATCAGTTAAGGCACTTGCCTGCAAAGCCTAGCAACCTGAGTTCAACTCCCAAGTACCCACATAAAGGTCAGATATGCAAAGTGGTGCATGCATCTGGAGTTTGTTTGCAGTGGCTGGAAGCTCTGGAGTGCCCATTCTCTCTGTCTGTCTGCCTTTTATCTCTCTCTGTTTACAAATAACTTTAAAACAATTTAAAAACTAAAAAGACTCATTTTGAGATAATTTTGTTTAGTATGCAGTGGTAAGAAATAACATAGACAAAGCCAATGCCGTTTTTGTTCAGTTTCCCCAATGGAAAATAGTAGCACAATATCACAAGAAGGACACTGACATTGACATAGTCAAAACACAGAACATTTTCATCACCACAAAGATTCCTCAAGTTGTCTTTTTGTGGTGACACTCATGCCCCTTGATCTCTGCCCCTCCTTAGCCCCTGAAACCACTCATCTATTCTCCATTACTGTGGTTTTATCTTTTCAAGAATGCCATTAAGTGCAGTCTCATAGCACAGAGCCTTTAGCTTTGGCATTTTGTCCCTAGAAAAGACCTCTGGGGAGTCATCCAGTTTGTCACCCCCATAACTCATTCCTCCTTGTTGATCACTAATGGTTCATGAATGCACAAAGTGTACTCTACCATTCACCACTTGAAAGATGCCTGAGTTGTTTCCAGATGGGGTTTTTCTTTTATCGTTATGAACAAAGTGGCAGAAAGTAAGCAGAGTTTGCATGAAATTATTGTTTCTTATTTTATGGTAAATGTCCAGAATGCAAGTGCTAAATTGCATGCTAGCTACATGTGCCATTTGTAAAAACACTGCCAGAATCTTTTCCAGGAGAGACTGTCACACTTTACATATTCGTCAGCAATGCATGAGATCCACATTCCACATTATCTTTTGCCATCATTTGATGTTGGCAGCGTTTGTTCATTTTAGTCATTCTGCTAGGTGTGCGATGATATCTCATGGTGGTTTTAATGTGCATTTGCCTAATGACTAACGGTGTTAAATACTTTATGTGCCTATTTGTCATCTGAGTTTCCTCTTCAGTGAAGTGTATCTTCACATCTCCTGCCCTTTTGCTAATTGGATTGTTTATTTTTCTCCCACTGAGTATTGAAAGATCTTTGTATGTTCTAGATACTAGTCTTGTTGGATATGTGGTATGTGACTATTTCCTCCCAGGCTGTATCTAAATAGCTAATCTCTAATTCTCTTAACAGACTATTTTGTAGACCAAAAGCTTTTAATTTTGATGAAATCTACTTTCCTCGGTTTTTCCTGCTGTGGCCTAATGTTTTGGTGTCAATTCTAAGGACTTGGCACCATCCCAGGTCTCAAGGATTTTCTCTATTTTCTTTCTAAAAGTTTCATAGTATTATATTTTACACATAAGTTCTTGACCTACCCTGAGTTTGTTTTTGTTTAAGTTTTGAGTCATGTATGTCAAACTTTGCAGTATTACTCCAGTGTTGTTTATTCAAAGGCTATTTTGTAATTTCTATCCTGAAGTTTATTTTTGTGGTGGACTTATTTATTGACTTACATATATTGAACCAACCTTGCATCCCTGGTGTGAATCCCACTTGGTCATGTTGGATAATTTCCCTAATGTTCTTGAATTATATTTGCAATAATCTTGTTGAGAATTTTTACATCTATGTTCATCAAGAAAATTGGTCTATAGTTTGGGGTTTTTGTGTGTGTGTGTGTATGTGTATGTGTTTTCAAGGTAGGGTCTTTCTCTAGCCCAGGCTGACCTGAAATTCACTATGTAGTCTTAGTGTAGCCTGGAATGATCAGTGATCTTCCTACCTCTGCCTCCTTAGTGCTGGGATTAAAGGCATGTGCCACCATGACTGGCTTATAGTTTTCTTTTTCTTCTTTTTGTTATTTTTATTTATTTATTTCATAGTACCAGACAGAGAGAGAAAGAGGCAGATAGAGAGAGAGAGAGAGAGAATGGGTGTGCCAGGGTCTCCAGCCACTGCAAGTGAACTCCAGACGCATGTGTCCCCTTGTGCATCTGGCTAACATGGGTCCTGGGGAATCAAGCCTCGAACTGGGGTCCTTAGGCTTCACAGGCAAGTGCTTAATGGCTAAGCCATCTCTCCAGCCCTTGTAGTTTTCTTTTTTAATTGTGCATCTAATTTAGCAATCAGAGTAATTCTGGCTTCCTTGAATGAATTTGGAAGTATTCCTTTCTTTTCTGTATTGTGGAACGCCATGAGAAGAGATGGCATTAGATTGTCCTTATAAATTTGATAGAATTCCACTGAAAATTCATTTGGTCCTGGGATTTCCTTTGTGGATACTTTTTTGTTTTTATTTTTTACTTTGTTTTTATTTTTTACTTTATTGTATGATCATCTTGCCTAATGATCATATTTGCATTGGATTATACTCTTACTCCTTCTCCCCACCCTCTTTCCCCTGAAGGCACTCCTCAGTGGGGTTATTTGTGTTCACTGTGGGCTCATAAGTACACCAGTTAGTCTCTGTGTGTGTGGGGGGGGGGAGGTGAATGACAATACTTCAGAATACTCCTTCCCACCCTGCTGTTCTTACCTTTTTTTTTTGGCCCCTTCTTCCTCAATGTTCCCTGAGTCTGGTAGGGCAAAGTAGAAATGTTCTTTAGGGTTGAGTTCTCAGCAGTCTCTGAATTTGTGCTATGATGAGTTTGAGTCTCTTCCATGTCTACCACCATATCACTGGAGGAGGTTCTCAGGCTAGCAGTGAGAACACACTTATATTTATTTCACCACTTCCCCTGTAATGTTTCTTAGGCCCAGGCAGGTGTGATTTAGATGACATATCTCGAGCTAAGCAGTCAGCTTCACCCTCTTGTCATACTGATGAATCTTGGGTCACCCTGGTATCACTAAAAGAAGATTCTCTAACCAAGAGTGAAAGCAGCATGGATCAAAGGGGATGAACATAGATGTTTAGACAAGTATAACCTCTCCTTTAAGCCAAAGAACAGTGGAAGCTTCCCTCTAGGGTCTATGGTCTTCCAAGCCATAGGCTTTTGATTTGGTTCTCAGTACCAGGTATAAATTCCCCTCCCACTGAGCAGGCCTCATATCTAATTAGAGAGCAGTTGGTTACCCCCATAGTCTGTGTGCCACTATTGCACCAGTGTATACATCTTGCCTGGCTGATTGGTTTTGTAGCATTCAGGATCCACTGTTTATTCACACTATTGGTAACCATTATCCCCCAGCAGCTCACATAGCACTTTCCAACACTATGAGAGCTAGTCAGCAGGATTCTGGGTTCCATCTCAGTTCCAGCCTCTCAGTGTCCTGTGGTATCTTCAGCAATAGGAACTTACCATTTAGATCTGGGGGGAGGCTTAATTACAGCTTCTGTCTCATTGCTTGTAATCAGTCTATTTAAGTTATTGATGCCATCCACTTTTAATTTGGAGAGGCTATATGTGTTTAGAAAGTTGTACATTTTTTTTCTAGATTTTCCAGCTTTTTGGAATATAAGTTTTCAGTGCATTCTCTAATGGTATTTTGGATTGTATGAATCTGTTGGAAAAATTCCATTTTGTCTCTAATTTCGTTAATTTGTGTTTCCTTTCTTTTTTGTGTTAGCTTGAGTAAGGGCTTATCAATCTTGTTGATTTTCTCAAAGAATCAACTTTTCATTTGATTAATATCATGTGTATTTTTCCTTTGGTGTCTATTTCATTAATTTCTGCCTTGATTTTTATTATTACTTACTATCTACTCAGTTTGAGAGCCTTTTTTTTGAGAGTTTTCTAGAGCCTTGAGGTGGACTGTTAGATTGTTTTTGTGAAATCTTTCTTATTTCTTGATATGGACACTTATAGCTATAAACTTTATACTTATAACTGCCTTAGTTATATCCCAGAGGGGCTGACATGTTGTATTATCATTTTTATTTGTTTCTAGGGACTTAAAAAATTTCCTCCTTGACTTCTTCAATAACCCATTGTTCATCTAAAAGTATGTTATTCAGTCTCCAAGAATTTGTGTTGTTTATATAGTCTCTCATTAATTCTACTTTTAGTCCACTGTGAGCCAATAGAATAGCCTTAATAGAGGCCGGGCGTGGTGGCACACGCCTTTAATCCCAGCACTTGGGAGGCAGAGGTAGGAGGATCGCCGTGAGTTCGAGGCCATCCTGAGACTACATAGTCAATTCCAGGTCAGCCTGGGCCAGAGTGAGACCCTACCTCAAAAAAAAAAAAAAAAAAAAAAAAAAAAAAGCAGAATAGCCTTAATAGGTCACATTATTTTTTTGTATTAGCTAAGATTTGTTCTGTGGCCTATTATTTGAACAATTTTGGAGAAGGTAATTTCAATTGCTATAGAAAAGACATTTGACAAAGTCCAACACTCCATTGTGATGAAAGTCCTGGAGAAAATCAAAATTGATGGGACATACACAAAAATAATAAAGACCATATATGACAAACCAACCACCCAAATGATATTTAATATTTAACCTGGGACCATTTACTCTAAAATAGGGAAAGAGATAAGGATGCCCACTTCACCATTACTATTAAATATTGTGCTCACAGTCCTAGCTAGAGCAATTGACCAAGAAGATATAAAAGTAGAATAGGAAGGCTTTGAGTTACCCCTATTTGCAGAAAATATGATTCTATGTTTCAAAGATCCAACAAAATCTACAGAAACAATCCTCCCAGAGGGCTGGAGAGATGACTTAGCAGTCAAGGTGCTTGCCTGTGAATCTTAAGAACTCCTGTTCTAGTCTCCAGGTCCCACATAGCCAGATGCACAATGATGCAAGCATGCAATATTGCACATGTGCACAAGGGGGTGTATGTGTCTGGAGCTTGTTCACAGTGGCTGAAAGGCCCTGGCATGCCCATTATCTCTCTCTCTCTCTCAAAAATAAAAATTAAAATTAAAAAAAAATGTTTTAAATATCCTCCCAGAGATAATGAATGTCTGCAGTATAGTTGCAGGATACAAAATCAACATTCAAAAATCAGTAGCTTTCATAGGCACCAATAATGCACTCACAGAGAAAGAAATCCAGGAAAACATCTCATTAACAATAGCTATCAAAATAATTAAATATCTAAGAATAAACCTAACAAAAGTGTGAAAGATTCCTACAATGAAAATGTCAGGACGATAATAAAAAGAAATCTAAAAGGATATGACAAGATGGAAAGACCTCCCATGCTCCCGGATTAGCAGAATTAATATTGTGAAAATGGCTATCCTACAAAAAGTAATCTACAGGTTAAATGCAATTCCAATGTTGGTCCTCACAGAGCTAGAAAAAATACTTCAGGAATTTATATAGAATCACAAAAGATCATGAATAGCCCAAGAACACAGCAGGAGACATAATATCTCATCTCAAAATATACAATAGGGCAATAGTAACAAAAACAGCATGGTACTGGCACCAAACAAAAACATAGGCCAGTAGGACAGAATACAGGATCCAAAAATTAATGCACAGTGCTCTGTCCACCTACTCTTTGACAAATGGGCCAAAACCATTCCGTGAAAACGACAGCTTATTAAATGGGGCTGGCAAAACTGGATATCTGTGTGCACAAGAATGACAGTAGAACTGTCTCTCTCTCCTTGAACAAATATCAAGAGTCAAAATGAATCAAACATCTCAATATAAAACTGGAAACACAGAAAGTGCTAGAGGAAAAATAGGGAACTCTGTTCAGGATATGGGCATAGTTAAGAACTTTCTGAACAGGACTTCAATAGTACAGGAAATATCCCAAAGAATCAACAAACAGGACTACATGAAATTAAAAACTTTCTACACAGCAAAAAATATCATTATCAAAGTGAGTAGAGTCTATAGACTAAGAGAAAATCTTTGCCACCTATACTTCAGACAGCGGTCTAATAACCGGAGTTTACTAAGAACTTTAAAAATTAAACACCAAAAAAAATTCAATTTTCCAATCACTAAATGGACTAATGAAAAGAACAAACAGTTTACAAAAGAAGAAATATGAATGGCCAATAAATACTTACGATTATGTTAAGCGAGACTTCCGGCCAAGATAGCGACCACCTAGCTGCGCTGCAAATCCTGGGGAAAGAAAGGCAAGACATTAAGGGTTCACTGGGTCTTTTATGGGAGAGAAATCTCCAATAGATTGTCAGTGGGAGGACACGGAGGGGGGGGGGACAGGGAATCGCTGATCCCCTCAAGGGCAGGTAGCCCACCCCTCCCCCCAAGTAGCCGCTGTACCCACGGAGCCACCGCACCACGCCTATCCCTGCGTGGGGAAGATTAGACTGCTCCGCCCACTGGCTCACTTACTGCTCCTGCCGCTGCACGTTCAGTGATCCCAGTCCCACAGCAACTGCCACACAAGCTCAGACTGTGTCTCCTGCATGCACCAGCTCAGGTGCCATACCCTACCTGTCTACCACACCGCCGTCTGCCATTGTCCTCTGGTGGGGGAGTGCAGACTGTTTCCAGGTCCCAGTGTTCCCAGCCAGAGTTTGGGCTGCTTCAGTGCTTGGTGCCTCAGTGTCCCTCCTAGCTCGAGCGCAGGCAGCTTTGGTGCATTACCACTTGAGAATTCAGGCAGCTTTGGTGCTCCTGCCAGGCAGTAGATCAGGTTGCTTTGGCAAGTGACAGCCAAAGCCCAGGCTGCTTGACAACTGCTGCAGGCTGCCTCAGATTCCCATTGTGCTTGAGCTCAGGCTGATACGCCCACCTACGTGCCCATACACTGTCAAGGGCAGACCACATTGCAAAAGAAATAACATGAAAAATCAAATGCAAGAAAGTCCTACAATGAATATATCTAACCAAAACATAAAAGAGTCATTAGGATCAGAACATCAAATTGAAGCTATGAGCAATGCAACCCTGACCAACCTACTGGTAGAACTTGCAGGAAGGCAACAAAAGACCGATAATCGTGTGGATGCTGCCATCACTAAACTAGAACTAATAGATAAGAAATTGGAAGGCGTTCAAAGAGAGTTAAGAGATTTGAGGGAGAGTGAAAAAAAAAAGAAGACCTTAAAAACCAGCTGGCCACGCTAAATGAAGACATAAAGAAATGCAAGGATGAATTCCAAGAATCATCAAGAAAATATAGGAAGTACTTTCCATGATATAGGAATGGAAAAAGACTTCCTGAACAAAACCCCAGTAGTCACGATCTTAAACAGTCACTCAACCAATGGGATCACATGAAGCAGAAGAGTTTCTTTACAGACAAGCACACAATAAGCAAAGCCAATAGATTACCCACAGAATGGGAGAAAATATCTGCTGGTTATCCAACTGACAGAGGCCTAATTTCTAGAATCTACAAAGAACTCAAAAATCTAAACTGTAAAAAGTCAAACACCCCACTCACAAAATGGGGCAAAGAGCTAAACAGGCAGTTCACAGAGGAAGAAATACAAATGGCAAACACACACTTAAGAAAATGTTCATCATCCATAATCATCAGAGAAATGCAAATGAAAACAACTATGAGATCCCACCTTACCCCAATAAGGATAGCAAACATCAAAAAACCAAATGAAAATAAATGCTGGCAAGGATGTGGAGAAGTAGGAAAACTCATCCACTGTTGGTGGGAATGTAGGATGGTACAACCACTTTGGAAAGCAATATGGAGACTCCTGAAAAAGCTGACTATAGAGATATCAACAGACCCAGTTATTCTCTTACTGGGCATCTACCCTAAAACCTTCAAACCACAGGCTAGAGATATTTGCTCAACCATGTTTGTAGTGGCTCAATTTGTAATAGCTAAGAGCTGGAATCAACCCAGATGTCCATCACTAGAAAATGGATAACTAATATGTGGTATATATACACAATGGAATTCTATACAGCAGTAAGAAAAAAACGACACAATGAAATTTGAGGAAAAATGGTTGAACCTGGAACAGATCATTCTCAGTGAACTTACCCAATCACAGAAAAAAAAATCACCACATAGTCTCACTCATCTACAGCACCTAACCTGAATCTACCCAAGATACCTTACATACCCAACAAGCATCTCGTGGACTAGACGCTAGGATGGATGGGGAGGGAGGGGAGGGCATCATAGGGTTGGGAAACACAAATCTAGACCCAAATGGCAATGGTACCATAAAATTCTACTTCCTAAAAGGCAGGCCAAATGGCTGAACCTTCACCAGGCCCTTACAGGGAACACCTGAACCACAAGATACTGGAGAGGATATGATGAAGACTAACCTTAATGTTCTACATCTTCCCTCCCTCTCTCTCTCTCTTCTCTCTAACTCTTGAATATTAGTTATCTTTTTCCTCATTTTCCTAGTGGGCACTGACCTGTAACTCCCAGAACCAGCATAGGGCTATCATCCACAGTGAGCTTTTGATCAGAGAGACCTACAAGGTTTCCTAAAAGAAAGACAGATTTCTGTCAGAGTACTTGATGACCCACCAAAGGTTAGTGGTAAGACCCTACTGCTGAAGACACCTTATGTCGTTGATATGTAAAATGGAATGGCATGGCTGGAAGCTGGAAGAGAGTCAGTCCTCAGACAGTCAGTGCGTCCAGTGCCAGAAGGTGCTACATGGGTGACTGGGGGAAAATGACCAATATCTGTCCAAGCAACTCATGGTCTAACCTACTTAGCAGCAAATAACCTATTGTGATGCCCACACAAGTGCAATAGTGGCCCACAGCCATGGTGGGGAACCAACTGCTCTTGATTTGGCTAACTGATCCCCTCAGCAGTATGGGACCCATAGCTGGAGCTGGGAAACAAGTCAGAACCATATCCAAACATAAGCCCACTCTCCATTATCAAGCTACCATCAATCATGGGCTACAAGAGGGCCTACACCTTTTAAATTCTCTATTAAAAAAAGTAAGGGTTATATCATTTGTCCTGGTGCTAACTTACTCTCCATTGGAGAATCTGCTTCTCTTTTTCAGATAGATGTAGATCCTAAGAAGAGAGCCACCCCATCATACCTCAAAAGTGCCCTGGCTGAAACTAAGAAAAATTGGTGAAAGAAGCAAGGGTGCTATTTTCCTGATGAACCGGACACCAGCACAAGGGGGAAGGAGATCAGCACAGAGAAAAATCAACTCCTACCAAATCAGAGAGCCAGAGCCCCAGAGGCCCCCATTGCCTCATCACTGAAGCAGACCAAAGATGAACCCAACATGGCTCAGGGAAATTTTGCGGAAGAGGGGGTGGAAAGAATGTCAGAGCCACATGTTGGGTCATGATATGCAGAGACATTTATCTTACCCATAACTGTGGGCTAACTCCACAATGCATGACCCATATACTTCAACAAGGAGGGGCCAAGGGGAGGGGGTAGGTTACGGATGAGCCTAATAATGGTACCAAACTGACTGTATTTGCTGAATACAAAACTAGTTAATAAAAAAAAAGATTATGTTAAGCATTCCTAGCCATCAGGGAAACGCAAATCAAAACAACTTTGAGATACTATCTTACCCAAGTCAGAATGGCTACCATCAAGAAAACAGACAACAAATGCTGGTAAGGATGTTCAGTGAAAGGAACCCTGACCCATTGGTAAGAGTGAAAGTAGTACAACCATTAAGGACCTCAGTATGGAGGTAAGTATCTCAAAAAGTTAGAAATAGATTTCCCATGTGATCTAGTCATACTGCTGCTGGGCACGTATGCAAAGGACTCTATACTTTTCTACAGAGATACACACACTTCCATGTTTACTGCCACTCTGTTTACAATAGCTATGAATTAGAAATGGCCTTGATGACCAGTTGCAGATGAATAGATAACAAAGATGTGGAAATACACACAATGCAATTCTATTCAGTAGTACAGAAAAATGAAATTGACAGGAAATGTATGGGTCTGGAAAGAATCAGAATAAGTGAAGTAACTCAAACTCAGAAAGACCAAAACTGCATGTTCTCTCTGATATGTGGGTCTTAGCTTCTAATATCTATGAGCATGTATATGTAGGGAGTCAGATATGTATGAAACCTATGAAGATAGAATTGTAACTAAAAGTGAATATAGAGGTGATCTAGATGAGTGGGGAGGGATTGTAAAAGGATATAAGTGGCATGTAAACAGGAAGGGGGAAGTACAGGGAACAGGGGAGTTAGTGAAATGAGGAGTGAGGTAGGAAGTAGACAGGAATCAACAAAAACAAAAAACAAAAAACAAAACAAAAAAAAACAAAAACAAATTTTAAAATTCCAAAAATTTTAAAAAGAGAGAGAAAAAGGCTATCTTATCTTCATTTGGATTGATTTTACAATGTTGTCAAAAATTAAGTGGTCATATTTGTGGCTTCCATTTTCCCCAGTCATCTAACCCCCACCACAATATCTTGATTTCTCTAGCATACAGTGTGCCATGAAACTGGACAGATGGATTCCTCACATTTTATTCTTTTAAAAAGGTATTTTAATTATCCTAATTTCTTTTAATTTCAATATAAAGTTCAGAATATATACATACATACATATATATATATATATATATATATATATATATATATGGCATATATCTAAAAAATTCTGGCAGAAAAAATTTGTTAGAACAACTCAACAAAATAAAGTTCTAGTGTATTATTGGACATTGTTTCACAAAAACCTAGAATGATCACAATTAAATAGACAAAAAACTTCATAACTAGGCAAGAAAAAAAGAAAGAAAACTTTCATCTTTGGTCTTTGTACCCATGTCATACAAGCCAAGTACAAGTAGGTATAAACACAGAGAAATTACTGGAATGCTTGGAATAAGACTAGTTTTTTGTTGTTTTTGTTTTTTTACAAGACCATTCTTCTCTGTTGAGATTATTTAATAAACATTGCCACAGCACAAGTCAAGTCAGAACAAGGATATAGAATGGTTTCAAGGCTGGTTTGGTCATCTGAAGTCACCAAAAAATGGCCAACCCTTACCAATATGCACAAAATCTAAATGTAAATAAACACGTTTTCCTTCTTAAAGTACTTTTCCGAAAATTGGGCCTCAGAAGTTATGATTCTTTTTCCACTCTTGTTGCAAATTCACACCGTGTTTTTAGTGAGGTGTTCGACCCTTTCTGCTGCCTGTAGGTAGTCCTGCATTGAGTGGGTAGGCCTCACTTCGGTGACCACGTTTAGATTCTGAGACATTTAACTGGTCCTTCTTTGTTGCCCCTTATCCTCATTGGTCTTTGGCTTCTTGGTGTCAATATCCTCATCTTTGTCTCCTTTGGTTGTCTGCTTACCTGTATCTGCCTGAGCCTCCCCATCTTCCTCTCCACCCTTTTCCTCATCATCACCACTTTCTTCTTTTCCCCCATTCTTCATCATCTACCTCATTGTCAGCATCCTGCCCCTGCCCACTTTCCTCATCAGTATTCCCATTGGCTGGTTCTCTCTTCCATTCTCCACTTCTTCCACAACTTTCTTCTCCATAAAATCCTTTCTGGTGATCTTGGAACTGGCATGGTGAGGCATGTTGGTGAGCTAATGCAATGGGTAGAAAAGAAAGGATGAATACCTGGACTCTGGAGGGGAAGCTGCAAGGGCCACAAGTGGAGGGGAAGCACCGGGAGAGAGCTACAGGCACCCAGGTGCCAACCACATACACAAAAAAGATGGCTTTCCTGAGCAGCCAGTGTGCTGGAGGAGAATTTCATATAAATTGTATTAATCCTGTGTATTCCAATGTGGGGAGAATTGACATGTTTCCTAAATCAAGTTTTCTAATTCATTAACATGGTATGCCATCCAATTTATTTAGAGCTGTGTTTCCAGTATATAAGTCCTATACACTTTAATAAATTACCACCTATTGAAGTTTTCATTTCTGAGTGCTGCTTGGAAATGGTACTCTTCATATTTTAGTATGCATATGATCATTGTGATAAGATAAAAATGTGGTCAGTTTTATGCATATCTTGAATAAACTACTATCCTGCTGAACCACACTTATTGGTTCTACAACATTCCCTTTGTTGATTTTTAATTTTCCACATAGTCATGCCTTTAGCAAAGAGAAATATTTTTATAATTTTATTTTTTTCTATTCTGTATGTCTTTCCTACTGCATTGGCCAGTACTTCCAGAACCATATTGTGCAACAGTGGTGAAAGAAAATTGTTGCCTTGATCTTAAGGGGAAAACATTTGCCTTTCATTGTTAAAAAAAAAAAAAAGAAAATAAAGTCGTGCTGGAGAGATGGCTTAGCGGTTAAGCGCTTGCCTGTGAAGCCTAAGGACCCCGGTTCGAGGCTCAATTCCCCAGGACCCACATAAGCCAGATGCACAAGGGGGCGCACATGTCTGGAGTTTGTTTCCAGTGGCTAGAGGCCCTGGCAAGCCCATTCTCTCCCTCCCTCCCTCTCTCTCTCTCCCTCCTTCTCTGTCTGTCATTTTCAAATAACTAAATAAAAATAAACAAAAAATATTAAAAAAATAAAGTTAATGGGCTGGAGAGATGGCTTAGCGGTTAAGCGCTTGCCTGTGAAGCCTAAGGACCCCTGTTTGAGGCTCGATTCCCAAGGACCCACGTTAGCCAGATGCACAAAGGAGCACACGCGTCTGGAGTTCGTTTGCAGTGGCTGGAGGCCCTGGCGCGCCCATTCTCTCTCTCTATCTCTGCCTCTTTCTCTCTCTGTCTGTCTCTCTCAAATAAATAAAGTAACAAAAAAATTTTAAAAAAATAAAGTTAAGTGACGATCTTGGGAAATATTCATTTTCAAGATGATGGCATTCCATTCTCTTATGAATTTTCCTGGATTTTATTGCTGGTAGGTCTCAGTAGTGGTAAATGTTTCCCACTTAAGATAATTTTAAGATAGTTAAGATAGTCATATGACTGTTGTTTAGCCTATGAGGTAGATTGTGTTGAATATCTCAAATTATTCTAATTTACCTTGTCAGATCTCCATACACTTGAGCTCTGACCAGATCACTGCTGTTTTTAATTGTTTTTTTTTATTTATTTGAGAGAGAAGGAGGGAGAGAAAGAGGCAGAGGCAGAGAGAATGAGGATGTCAGGGCCTCCAGACACTGCAAGTGGACTCCAGATGCATGTGCTACCTCGTGCATCTGGCTTACGTGGGTCCTGGGGAATCAAACTTAGGCTCTTTGGCTTTGCAGGCAAGCTCCTTAACTGCTAAGACATCTCTCCAGCACAAATCATTGCTCTTCAGATCAGCTCCATGTGTGAACAGTTCTCACTGGAGGAATAGAAACGTCAACCGAAACTAAATCAAAAACTTCAACTTCTCCTCTACTTCAAAGGATTCTTGAGTAGAATGTCGCACTCTAAAGTGTGCCTGAGGTCAGTGGAATGGTGGTTTTGAGACAGGGACCTGCCCTCAAAGTCACATTCCCCTCTAAGTAAAATTTGAGTTTTAAGCTTCCCAGTGGCTAAGCTTACCCACTGGCTAAGGCATGATCTTGTGGATAACACAGTCAAGTGATCATCATAGGGAATAAGCAGCTAAGTCCAGTTGGGCAGAGGAAACTGGATGCTAAAGGGTATGCCATGTCAGAAGTCAGTCAGGAAGTGGCAGCAGCAAAAAGATGACTTGGATAAACCTTTCTGAGCAAGGAAAGTTTTGGAAGTCTGTCAGGAAGAAAAGAGCAGAAGGCTCTGCAGCCTGAATTCTCCATTCGGGGTGTGGTGATTTGAATGTGGACTGTTCCCCATGCCCTTAGGTGTTTGTGATTAAGCCTCATATTCCAACCCCTGGGTGGAGAAGCCTTTAGGAAGTGGGGCTTTGTTGGAGGAGGTGTGTCACTGGGGGCAGACCTTGAGGTTTATTAGTCCAGACCACTGAAAGTTCAGAGTTAGATCACTCTTGCTGCTACCTCCCCGCTGATGCATGAAGATGTGATGCCCAGCCTCTGCTCTGCCATGCTTTCCCTGCCATGTCCCCTCAAGAAAGGGGTTAAGGTGCTTGCCTGCAAAGCCAAATAACATAGGTTCAATTCCCCAGGACCCACATAAGATGCACAAGGTGGCACATGCATCTTGAGTTTATTTGCAGCAGCGGGAAGCCCTGGTGCACCCATTCCCTGCCCCTCTCTCAAATAAATAAATAAAAAGAAAAAAAAAATAAAGAGAAACACATAAAAAATAATAAAGCCCCACCCCCAACCCCTTTCTTCCATATGCTGCTTTTGGTCTCTTGCTTTGTCTCAGCAGCAAGAAGGTTCCTGCAGCACTGGGCCTACAGAAAGCCTTCCTCGGGAGGTCCATGATAGTCCACATTGCTGTGCATGCCACCTCAGCCCTGCTGCTACTTCATGGAATGCAGTTGTGGCATTGTCCTCAAAATAAAGGACGAGGAACTTGGCTAACTCTCCATGACGGGCTGCAGTAGGCAGCCATTTAGATGACCAAAGTCTTGGTAAGCACCACCAGGCTTTAAGGAATCTGAGTGAAGAGAATGGATGCAGCCCTAAGATTAGGAGGCTCAGATGGGGTCTTAGGACCTTGCAGTTGTGAAGGATCATTATAGTGATTATGAATCATTAGCTGACTTCAGGCAAACAGCTGAAAGAGTGTCAATCAATAAACTGTCCAGTGAAAATAAACTTTGGAGGAAACTGAAAACCTTGAGAGATAAGATGGTTTAGCTAACATTCAACACGATGTGGAAGTCTATTTTCTGGATCCCCTCCTTTGTCTTTCCCCAAGGCTGAGGCAGAGTTACTACCTCCCACAGAGGAGAAGGTCTCTGTGGTTCAGCTGTTAAGCAACATGCAGGTCCAGTGAGACAAACAGAACACACTCTAGCACTGTAGCCTGGCATCATATTAGCTCAGCTTCTCCACAAAGAACAGAATTTCATCTGGAGATAAATGCAGGAGAAATTCCCTTCCTCACAGTGGCCATGGAGAAAACATACAGTCAAAGGGAGAAGATGCCCACGGCTTTAGAATATGAGTGTTTCATCAATGGGGAAATGCACTTCCATCATTCCTTAGTAACATCTGAAAGCAGACATCTCATTGTGACATTTGGAAATCTTTCCAGTAAGGCACAAAGCCATAGCAGGCAACACCAGTGCATCAGGACAGCATGGAGGAAGTGCCCCAGCCCAGCCTGTGAACAAACACTTGGGAGTGGAATGCTGCTGCGAACCCCGTGTGTGTGTGGACTGCCGACTCATGTGGAAACCTCTGACAGCACTTTCCTGTGAGAGACCTGGGCTCTGGGGAGGCCCGGCTTCCTGCTGTGTCACCGGTTGTGACCACGAGAGTGGGAACTGGGCCCAGGAAAACTTCCTTCTACACTGGGTCGACCCTTGTGCAGAATAGTGGCTCAGTGCTGAACATTTTTCCCTGAGATATCAGGGCCTCTGTCACCCTGTCCAGAGAGGCCTTTTTAGCTACTGCCCTGTCAAGATCTATCTTACTGCACCCTTGGGACTCTGGGCTAGGAAACAGCCAATAGAAGGCCCTCTCTGTGTCCCCAGCCAAAGGGACCAGATTTAGAAATCTGATGACTCAGGTACATGGGAATTTGAAGGTCTCTCATGCTATCAACAAAGCAAACAAATAAAAATTGAAGAGAATCTCAGTGAGAATACAAAAATATCAATGGGTTGTCTCTGGACAGTAAAATTGTATAGATTTATTATTATTATTATTATTTTACTACATTTTCCAAATTTTTTATTACTTTTATATTTGAAGAATAAGTCTTGTTAGGGAAAAATTATGATAGAAACTAATCAATTCAATTTAATGATGCTATCCAGGGCACTTCTATTAATATTCCTGTAAAACCTTACAACTTTGCATTCTGAAAAGTTGAAAGCTGGAACCTTTTATTTCTCTGAACCAAAACCACCTGATATTACCTGTCCACCAAGACTTCTTATTATCACGTCACAAAGACCCTGCATTTCCTAATAAAGTAACCATCTTTATCATATTCGCACAACTTGCAAAACAGCTTAATTGCTAAGAAGGAATGATGGAGCCGGGTGTGGTGGTACATGCCTTTAATCCCAGTACTTGTGTGACAAAGGGAAGAGGATCCCTGTGAGTTGGAGCCTGAGACTACATTCCAGGTCAGCCTGGGCTACAGTGAGACCCTATCTCATAAAACAAACAACAAAGGAATGATGGGGATGTGGAGCTAGGGAGGCGGCTTCAGAGGGTAAAGTGCTTTCTGAACATGAGGACCTGAGTTTGGATCTCCAGCATCCACGTAAAATGTGATGTGACAACTCCAGTACTGGAAGACAGAGAGAAGGCATCCTTAAGGCTTGCTGGCTAGTTTGTGTAGCCAAATCGTGGAGCTATGGGTTCAGGAAAGATCAGATAGAGAGTGATAAAGAAAAACACTCAGTGCTGGAGAGATTGCTTGGCGGTTAAGGTGTTTTCCTGCAAAGCCAAAGGATCCTGGTTCAATTCTCCAGGACCCACATAAGCCAGATGCACAAGGGGGAACATTTGGAGTTCTTTTGCAGTGACTAGAGGGCCTAGTACACCCATTCTCTCTCTACCTCTTTCTCTCTCTCAAATAAATAAAATACATTTAAGAAAAACACTCAATGTGGACTTCTGGCTTACACACACAGAAAGAGAGAGAGAGAAACATTTGCATACACTCAAGTGAGCACACATACGTATATACAGACACAAAAAGAAGAAAACAGTAGTATGATGATATACAGACATTTTGGGAACATAAGGGTGCACCAGATGCTTGGTGCCCAAACTTGGGTTGTTAATCCTTATCGCAAGGACTAATGACAAGGGAACCAGCATAGGGGTTACTAATATTGGCTCAGAGTCATATTTCTGGGCTTGGATCTTGCCCAGATCATTTTTGAACTCTGCTATGTATGTAGATACTTTACCTCAGTCTCACTACCTGTAAGATGATAATCTTACTACCTACCTGATAAAAGTTTTTATGCGGATTCAATGAGATGCTCTTGGTAAAACACACAGCAGGATAGTGGTTTAAAGTGAGAGCACCATCTATACTTTGTTCATGTTAGAGAGTATAGCAGGAGTACGGGCTACAGCTGCATGCCAACATAAAGTCCTGCCCCTGCAGAATGGGTGTGACTTACACATATGACCTTATCTAGGTAACTGGTGCACATGTTCCACACTTTCAGACAAGCCACCAGTGCTCTCTTGTTGCACACCCATTGTGATTGGGAGATTTCAGATGTGGTCAGCCTGACAATACTGTTTGTGCCATGCAGTCCTGAGAGGCACAGGCTGTATCAACTAACACAGTCAAGGTCATCAGTACATGCTCCCCAGAATGTCTAAAGTTCTCAGGAAAGACCACAGTGTAATTTGGGATAATCTTTGAAGAAAGCTCAAGTCCCAGGGTAAATTCCTGGTAGAAGGAACTTCTAATTGTCTTTACTGTGACTTTATAGTTAAAAGCGGAAGAGTCAGAGCTTCCAAATCTGAATCTCAAGAGTGAGGATACGGAAGAGGGGAGAAAAACAGACAGCACTTGGAGTGTTTCCCACATTAAGTTATTTCAGGATCTGGGTTGCTAGGTGTCCACATAAAATATCTTCATCAGGAAAGGAAGTTGAACACATTTTGCTCAAGACTTTTCTCAGCTGTTTGTCAAAGTCAGTGCCTTATAGAGAGGGAACAGGCAAAGACAGCCCTTTAGGTATTTTGCATCCAGGAGGCCCTTCCCTAAACAAAAATATTTGGCTGACTACAGTCTATAGACTTGTTCTTAATCTGAGTCATGAGCCTACTCATCCCAGAGGCAGTCCCTCCGGGCCATGGAGGTACCTTTTCACAAATGGTAAGAAGGAGCTTTCTGGACTAGATAGGTCAGTGAACAAGTTCAAAGCTCTGCCTCTGTGTCTCTTCTCACTCTGCTTCAGCTAGGCAATGCCATCAACTCCATGGCTTATTCACTCCCTATCAAATATGATGTACTTGAAAACACTAAATGCTATTAAGTAAACATTCTGCATAATCCACTAAAATTTGTCCCCATATCTGTAGACCCACTGGATCAGTGAATTATTCTTTCAGTTGCAAGTAACAAAAACACTAAAACTCAGCTTGCCATATGTGGCAGACAGCCAGCCGCCCACGCAGGTCCATCTTGCCATAGAAGCTGGTTACCCATGCCCCAGTTTCTCTTGCATTTTTATGTGGCCAGTTCTGCCCAATGGACTAGCAGTGGAGGTGCTGTTGGCCCATAAACCCTCTGAAAAGAACCTCTTCACCCTTCTAGAACTGTGTGATTCCTGGCCTATATATAGCTGGATATATATATATGCAATATATATATAGAGAGAGAGAAAGAGTTTTTCACCACTGGTCTGCAATATCCAGCCTTGACTCTTGAACTCTTGAGAACAGGGAATAAGTATCTATTGGGTCTCTTCTACAGCTTTTAGAGTCTATTATCCTAATATGTCCCACCTCAAACTAATGGAACATTTTTGTCTTACTTAGGAAGTCATGAGGATAGCAGATGCACACATTATTCAGATGTTCAAAGATGCCTGGGACTAGGCTGTCACTTTCTGCTCTACCATAGTGTATTGGTGTATTGTATTGTATCCTTAGTGTATTGGTTTTATTAGCATACTCTTTTCTCATGGTCATGAGTGAGCTAATGCAAGAGAGATGTTGGATATGAGGGTAACTTCCACCTTCCAAAAAGGAAAAAGAGGAAAAGAGTGAAAATATGTTTCCCAAAGCAGTTGGTGTCTTTATTTATAAAGGAAAATCCTCCTTCTAGTTCACTAGCCATGACAGCTGAATCACCAGCATCAAATGTGATTGAGTGGACACACAGCACGGGACTAGAACAACGTACTTAGAACACTTAAAATTCACCCTTCTTACATCAGGGAATGTCAGCCTGTGATGGAATAAAATGGGGTTCTGTTAGGAGGAAAGAGGCACACGGAGGATGGCTGTTATTTATTGGAAAATGCTATAGTCTAGGTGGCTTATAAACAATGGAAGTTTATTGCTCACAGTTCTAGAGACTAGGAAGTTTGGGGAGGGCCCTCTTCCTTCAGAGGTGGACACCTTCTCAACTGTCTTTGCATGATGGGAGGGCCTAAAGGAAATGAATCCCATGAATGAAGGCTCTGACCTCATTACCTAATCATGTACCATGGGCCCCACTTCCTAATACCATCACCTTAGTATTAACACCTTGGATGTTAGGACCAGAAAATACGAATTTTGTGGAGGGGGACCTATGCAATCAGACCATAATTATGTCAGCCAAAATCAGTGTCTGCCATCCTCATGTACTGCTGAGTATCTTCAGTACACCAGCAATCAGCCTGCACACTGTCCTATTTCCACACCCAACAGTCACCAAGGTATACTGATTTGAGTCTTCTGACTATCCCTCACTTTGGGCTTTTTCCTTATCTTGCTCTCTACTTTCTGTCTTTCTATCTCTAGGCTGGAAAAGGGAAAGTGAGCCTGGGGAGAGGGATTAGAAGTCTACAGTGTGTGTGTGTGTATTTCTCACACAGTCTCCAGAGGCATCCTGACAAATCCCAAATCTGAGCCCAATACTCCATTGCTTCAACTTGCAGACAGTCATCCAGTGGCTACTGAGGAACTTGCTGTATGCGAAATCCAAAGCCCTTCATGATGTGACTCAAGGCCTTCCTTCTAGCCAGCAAAAGCACATTATTAAGACACACACACACACACCCCACCCTATAGACCTCCATTCCATCTTCCCAGGCTTACTTTCCCTTTTCCAGCCTTAAAGCTTCCTTTGGTCCCTCTTCCTCCTCCCAGTACTGACTGAATGCTTCTCCTTGTTCTGTGCCTTAAAATGTGTCCTACTTTACTAGTGTCCAGTTCCTTGCCTCTGTGTCAGTTTTTCCTACTCTCCCCTATTCTTCTTGATGGCATGGACCTTGGCATCCGCGCAAGTTGCAATGGTCTTCATTGCCAGCTTAACTAGATTGAGTGGTGCCTTGGGATTAGGGAAGCACACCTGTAGCTCTTTATGAGGGGATTCCCTAGAGGATTAACATGTGGGGCAGTAACTGAGGTAGGAGCTCCGTCTTGAGCACAGTCAGCACCGACCAGTACCCTAGGGTCTGAATGGAACAAGAGGAAGCCAGCCAGTCTCTGTACGCTCCCCTCTTCTTGAGCCAATGCATCTATTATCGCTGCTGTCACCCGCGAACATCAGACTCCGGCTTCTTCAGCCTTTGTACATTGCCTCACACCATTGACTCTGTTGAGGAGCGCCTAGGCTTTCAGCCTCAGGACTGCGTTACCAGTCAGCAAGCTTCTTGGACTGAGCAGCTACCAGGTTCTCTGCTTCTCCAGTGTGCAGACAGCTGTCATGGGACTACTCAGCCTCTAGCTGTATAAGCCAATCCCAATCCGATAATGATTCCCCTGTTTGTGTGTGTGTGTGTTTTATGTTTCTCTTCCTCTAGAGACCTCTGACTAATGCAGAAGCTCAGGGCGTCGCCCAGTGACTGACACAAAGGGATGAGTCTTCAGAAAACCTTTTACACTGGGTATTGCCATACAGTTTCATTAGTGCACTTCATCCAGATAGCTAATAAACATCACTTTTAATCACATACATTGTTATTGGATTGATTGATTGTTAAGTAGGGTTTCCAGATATGCAATGGTGAGTCACCCTAGGGAGCTGAAGTAAGATGTGCTCTTGGATGAATGAAGAAGGCAGCAGCGTGCAAGAGCCATGGGGTCTTAATGACAGCAACAACCACAGGCTCTGTCGGATACTTGTGTTGTGGGAGCACTTTGCACATTGTTTATATTGGATCTTCACTACAGCCTTATTAAGTGGGCATTTTCACTAGCATCATTCCACAGATAGGAAAACTGGGGCCAGAGAGTAGAGGGGTTTCCTGCCTCCATAGAGTGAGAAAGGACCAAACCAAAATCCAGTTTTTCTATTTCCAGAATCTACACATTCAACTACAGCTGCCCCGTAATGTCCACAGGAGATTGTTCCAGGGATCCTTTAATCCAAGAATGTGTAACTACCTTATGTAAAATTGCATAATATTTGCACTTACTTGTCACCAATGTGATGCTATGTTAATAGTTGCACTTCTATATTCTTTAGGGGAATAATGATGGGAAAAACCTATACGTTTTCAGTAAGGTGCATTTTTAAAAATTTACCCCTTAAAATCAATTAGGTTGTCAACCTGTAATGTGACCTTTTTCACATCACACTTTCATGAGCCAAGAAGGTTTTCTGAAATGAAGAGGACCGAGGGGCTCTGGGTGAGGCTGTGGGGTGGTGCTCTCAACCAGAATACAGGCTTCCCCCTGACCTGCTTTGAGCCTCGAGACAGGACTTTCCCTCCATGCAGTTCTTGGGCCACCATTCCCCAACCCTGCCCTGCGTCCACTCCAAAGTATCTAACTGAAGATGAGTCCTGCAAGCAGTGTGGACAGCTAGCCCCATGGACTTGCTTCCCAGGCACACCACTCTCCAAAAGGACTGAAAGAAACCATGTCCTTGGTGACTAGTTGACTGACACTAGATTTTGTCGCAGCTGAGGCTTTTCCTGCCATATGGGTCCTAAAATAATCTCCCCTCCCACACACTTTTACTCGTCAAAGAACTTTCTATTTTATTCTTTGAGATCTTCTTTCTGGTCTGTTTTGTGTTGTTTTGTTTTGCTCACTCTCCAGACATCCTTTCTCTAATGAGACCAAACTCCGAGCCATCTGGCCACAGGTGACCTGTGTAGTTTTTGGCTTAATTTGAGGACATGGAGTTCAAACATTCAGAAGTCACAGGCTCTTTGAGAACATAAATATTGGATGAGCTGCAACAGAGAAATTGAGGAGGAAAATACCTATTTGTTGTGCTGTGAGCTAGCCTCACGCTCATCATGGGTATCAGCTGTTTTCACATGCCCTATGTTCCAGAGCATCTCTGCAGGGCAGGGCCTCTCATGTCACAGATGTAGACCCTGGGGTTCAAGCACATCAAGGTTACCCATGCTCATAAAATTGGTAAGGAGAATAGTCCAAATCCAAACCCACATGTTTCCAAAGTAGGTATCTGGCTCCCTTTGACTGTGACCTGTTGTATCTCCATATATTGACACTTCTTCATTGTGATGACTCAACTTCTTTTTCTTTAAGTGAAGAGGAAATGGTAGCTCCTGGAGAATTAGGGACTCACTATGCTGTGTTCCCTCTGGTTACATCTCTTCCCTCAATAAAAATAAACTCATACTTTTCATTTTGAGGGTATAAATGCATTCTTTTTTTTACAACTTAATAGTAATAATGTTTTTCTTTTTAAAAAATCCCTTATCCACAATAAAATAAAATTTAGTGAGAAGAGACATAGTTTTTAAGTTTTCCAAATCTCCCCAGTGTCTCACTCACAGAAGATAAGTAGATTCTCACATTTGCTTCTCTTTACAAGCTGTTATTGGATGTTTTGCTGGTTGAAATGTATAAGTAAACTCTGGCTTCACATAGATAGGTAATTAGAAAAAGAGAATATTTTAACAAGCTTTTTGGATAATTATAAAGATGCTTCAGATACTGCATTGAAACATGACATGTGGTTGCTGGTTCATTGATGAGCCTGATGAGCCTTCAACTCTGACATTAAAATATCCAGAACCTTTGAATGTGGCTCATACCAGTAACCTTAGCACTTTGGAAGCTGAGGCAAGAGGATTATCCAGCCTCAGTTACTTGAGACCTTAACTTCTTAAAAATATATATATAATCCACCTGGAATAGTTTTTTACTCATAATTTTGTTGCTCAATGTGCTGGTTATTTGAAAAATATAAGTTTACTGTATTATGAAAATGTTCAAAGTATTATGTACTTTTTATTAGTTATGGACATACTCAATGTGTGAACAGCACATGTTGGTACCATCTTTACCCTCATCTCTGCCCCCCACGAAGGGACCCTCCTCATTGGGGATGCAAGTTATTCCCATGTGGATTGTGGGTCTTGCATTGTGGGGACAGCCATCAGTTATGGGGAAGAGGCAATGCTTCTGTGCATAATGTCCCAACTTGTGGCTCTAACAATCTTTCCACCCCCTCTTCCACAAAATTTCCCTGAGCCATGTTGGGTACATTATAGGTCTACTTCAGTGATAGGCTTTTGGGAACTTCTGTGTCTCTGGATCTCTAATTTGGTAGGACTTGAGTGTCCTCTGTGTCTATCTCCTTTACCCTTGTGCTGGTACCAGGTTCACCAAGAAAGCAGCACTCTTGCTCATTTCCCTAATTACTCTATGGTTTCAGCTGGAGCCCTGGTGAAGTGCAATGGTTCTGTGTCCATCTGAAAAAGAGAAGCAGATTCTCCAACAGAGAGTGAAGTCAGTACTGGATAAATGGGATAACCATTATTAGTTTAGAGAGAATTTAATAGGGGTAGGCCCTCTTGTAGCCCAAGATTGGTGGGAGCTTGATATTGGAGAGTGAACTCATTATTGGGATATGATTCTGGCTTGTTTCCCAGTTCCAGCTATGGGTTCCATTCCACTGAGCAGATCTGTTAGCCAGTCCAATAGCAGTTGGTTACCCATCATGGTTGTGTGCCACTATTGCACTTGGGTGAGCATCATGTCAGGCTGTTTGCTGCTGAGTAGCTTAGACCTCAAGTTGCTTGGACAATGTTGGCCATTTTCATCCAGTGGCTCATGTAGCACCTTCTGGCACTAGACGAGCTAACTGTCTAGGGTCTGGCTCTCTTTCAGATTCCAGCCAGGTCTCTCCATGTTCCGTACCGAAAGCATATATATATTATGGTGTCTACAGCAGTAGGGTCTTACCATTAACCTTTGGTGGGTAACAAAGTGCTCTACCAGAAGTCTGTCTTCTTTTGGGAGGGATTCTCAGCCTCACAATGACACCAACATCACTTACCCTTATTTATAAATTATAGGTAAAAATAGTGTATTCCTCCTAAGAAATGCATGAGATCTAATCAGTACAAACAGGTTCAGAATAAACCCTTTCCAGCTGTTGCTCATGGTGCCACGGTGGCTGCTGCAGTGTTGTTATAATAATTAGTGTTCATGACAAAACTCAGTAAAACTTCAAAAGTTCCCATAGTCTTCAGCAGTTCCAGCACTATTTAAAAGTTTAACTGTGGAATCTCTTCTGAGATTCAGGCAAAAACCTCACAAATTACATACTTCCAACATGCATCAGCACAGGGCAAACATTCCCAATCCAAAAGGAAAGAATGGCAGCATAGCGATGAATGAACAGGTCAATAAAGACCCAGACTCAACAGGGCAAACTCAAAAATATGCAGTTCTGTGTTCAGAATCTGTGCCTCGTGATGGAAGCCCCGCTCCTCCAGATTGCTGTCTGCAGGACTCAGTGCCTGTCTCTCAGGCTGGCTCCACTGAGTCTATACCTTGCTTTGGCAGATATCCTATGGTTCTGGCATCTCTAACATCCTTGAGTCTCTATGGCAATTCAGGGTTCATTCTTACACATTATGAGATGGTCATGCACTTACAGGGACAAGCAGTGGAAGGGGTAAAGTTGTAATAGTTGTTTATTGATTATCAACTTCATAGGACCTGGAGTCCCCTAGGTAATGAGCTTCTTGGTATGACTATGTAGGATTATCTAGGCTAGGTTAGCTTCCAGACACACTTGTGAGGAATTATCTAAATTCTCCTCTGAGCTTGACTATGAGGTATTGTCTTGGTGAGGTTTATTGAGGCAGAAGACTGCAGTAGCATTATTCTACAGACCAGGGTCTTCACCTGCATATAAAAGAGAAAACTGATTGAGCAGGAACAGTCAGTGCTCTCTGCTTCCTCTCTGGGCTGAAGGTGACCTGCTGCTTCGGGCTCTGCTGCCGCGCTTTCCTAGCCACGATGCTCGGCAACCTCTACCTACCAGCTGAAGCTAACCCTGCTTTCCTTAGGTTGCTTGTTGGTCCATCTATCTGTCTGTCTATTTGTCTGTTTGTTTATTTATTTGGGAGAAGAGACAAAGGAGAAAGAGGTGTACCAGGGCCTCTTGCCATGGTAAGTGATCTCCAGACCCATGTATCACTTTTTGCATCCAGCTTTCTGTGGGTATGGGGACTGGCAGACTTTGTAAGCAAGTGCCTTTAACCACTGAGCCATCTCCCCGGCCCCTTAAGCTACTTTATAACAGGTCACAGTAATGAAAAAGTAACTAATACACAGTATTAAAAATTTCTAGCCAGGCGTGGTGGTGCATGCCTTTAATCCCAGCACTCGGGAGGCAGAGGTAGGAGGATCGCTGTGAGTTCGAGGCCACCCTGAGAATGCAGAATGAATTCCAGGTCAACCTGAGCTAGAGTGAGACCCTACCTCAAAAAAAAAAAAAAAAACAAGTTTCTAAATATTTAGATGTAAAAAGACCTTCAATACAGATGTGCTGCACTCATTCCACAAGTGCTAGCTCTGTGCTTGGCCCCACTCTTTGCGGAAGAGGCACCAAAGTGAGGAAGATGAAGTCTTCTATGTCATGGCATTGTACCCCAGTGATGGGAAGGGTTAAGAAATGGGATAATTTCTAAAAGTGAAAATCACTCTGAAGGAACTGAACTGGTAAATGGGATCAAGTACCCAGGGCAGGGACAGTGTTGCCATAGCATTTAAAAAATATTTTATTTATTTATTTATTTGAGAGAGAAAGAGTGAGGGAGAGAGAGAGAGAGAATGGGCACACCAGGGCCTCGAACCACTGCAAACAAACTCCATACATGTGCCACCTTGTGCATTTGGCTTATGTGGGTACTGGGGAACCAAACCTGGATCCTCTGGCTCTGCCAGAAAGCACCCTAACTGCTAAGCCATCTCTTTAACCCTCCACAAACCATTCTGAACTGATACTGAGTGATGAGGAGAAGCCTGGCCAATGAAAGTAGTGTCCATGAAGGAGCCTGAGAGGGAGTGAATGCATCCATGTCAAACATGATACCAGGACTCTAGAAGCTCCTCTAGAGAGGGGTGAAGTAAGATTAGACAGAGCTTCTAAGAGCATATAGAATGTGGAGCCAGCAATTTTCTTGGGATAGTTACCTCACCTTTCTAAGCTTCAGTTTCCTAATCTGCAAAGTCAGTGAATGTGAAATTAGACAGTCATGAAGGCACTGTGTTTGGCTCATATTATGCAGGGAAACCATGGTTATTATAATTATAAGTGCTTCATTAATGCACATTACAGAACCTGAACAGTTCTTGACAATAACAAGCAGCTTGCAACAAGCAGTAAGTGTTTTATGTGCCTAACCCCTTATAGGTTTTCACTTAATATGTCTCCTACAGGAGTGGGTGACTTTAGGATTTCTCACATTCAAGTATAGAGGAAGGGCTCAGCATGTAATTTTGAAATGCATCAATCTTGTCCTTGTGGTCAGGATGACATTCCTTTATCAGCACGTCCATCTTGCTGAATGGAAATGATGCCATTAAAAAATGAAAGAAAAACCAGAATTACAAAATTTAGGGCATTCTTTATGAAAACAATAACTTTTTGCCAAATGGTTTAACTACTGTTTCCTCAGAGCTGACTTGCAAAGGGTGGGACATAATTTCTCTATTTCCTTCATCATTTCCTGAAGACACTCATTCCCTTTAGGAGGTAAGGCCCTGGGGTGAAAGGGTTAGTTCAAATCCGGTCACCGTGGAGTCTGGGCTGGTTTCAACTGTTTCCCATCAATGTTTTTCTGGCTTCTGTAAGTTATTACCTATGGGCCATTGGCCCTGGGGACACTAGAGTTCATGGCTTATATGGCTTTGTTCCTATGCCAGTCAGAAAGGCAAAATCTCCCACATAACCATGAATCCACTGCACCTTGTGTCTCGACATGGAAAGCCTTCCCCAGAGCTGCAGCCCACCAGGACAGGGCATCAGTGCTCACTGGGCAGCCTGCTATTCCAACCACTGGCCCTTCATAGGGAAACTGATTATACAGTTGCTCTATTTAGGACATCAAGATAGGTTGCCATGGAAAAATGACATCTTCTAATTAAAAACACAGAGAGGTCACAAGTTTCCCAGAACAACTAGGGCACAGATCCTAAAAGGAAAGAAATGAAACACTAAAAAAAAAAAAAAAAACTCAAACAAGCCTCCAGAGCTGTCAGCCTGTAACTTTCCAAACCTGAGTGAGATGCCTTGGGTGGAAGAGGGATGTTGACAGTGTGAATCCACGACCCCTGGATGTTGCTGTGGATGGCAAAGGCTCAACTGGGCAGCAGTTTGGGATGCTTAGGCAATACTGACTAAGTTATTCATAGCTGCCTGTTAACTACTGGGTTTGCCTCCTGAGGACTAGGGAGGCTCAGAAAAGGGCATGCAGGAAGAGCCAGAAGCCTGCTAGATCCAAAGACCCACAGTCCTCCTCCTCTGCCAGTTAGCCTCCATTGTACCATTCCTTGAACATACATTGAAAGTAGCACCCCAAATCTGTGTTGTTCTCAGTTCCTGCTGCCTACCCTGGTTTGTAGACTTCTCCGGGATACGTTGTACTTACCTCCATATGCCCGGTGCTTAATATAGTCTTGGGAGCATCGCACATATTAAGGAAATCCTTGCTGAGTTAATATAATATTAAAAAGAGCTGCCACTTACTGACTGTGCTAGGCATTAGAATATCATTAACCTTTTATAGCACAAACACTGCAGTTCAAAGAGGCAAAGTCACATAGCACAGACAACTACAGTCTATCTGGCCCAAAGCTTGGCAATGAATCCCTATGGGGCCTGTTTTCTCTCATTCTGCTATGGTGTGGGGGGTGCTCTACTCTGGCTCACTTCCTCTTCACTGGCTCCTTTTTGGCACCAGCACGTCTCCCAGTGAGCTCTGAAGTAGAGTGTGACACAGGAGGAGTATGCACACGTCAGTGTGGCCAAGGCTCATGGAGCAGGCAAGGTAAAGGCTCCACACAGGGAGGTGACCACACTCCTGGGAAGGTGATGCTGCCGCAGATAGTACAAAAGTGGCTTTGGAAGTTCAAGGAGAGTAACTCCTTCACTCTGCAATCTGCATGTTTCAGGTCCTCTTGACTCCCATATGCACTCCCAACCATTCAGTACTCAAGTTTGCCCAGCTGAATGATAAACAACCCCTGTAGTGTCCCATGATATGACTGACAGACAGTCCCTTCAGAGCCAACTCTGCACAGATCC
This sequence comes from Dipus sagitta, assembly GCA_036346955.1. Taxonomy (NCBI): domain Eukaryota; kingdom Metazoa; phylum Chordata; class Mammalia; order Rodentia; family Dipodidae; genus Dipus; species Dipus sagitta. The sequence goes on along the minus strand of CM070788.1, from coordinate 5,483,446 downwards.
AAGCTCCAAGGACATGGATGTTATGTGAATGGTCATTCCTGACAGCTGCACATGGATGTTATGTGAATGGTCGTCCCTGAGAGCTGCACATGGATGTTATGTGAATGGTCGTCCCTGAGAGCTGCACATGGATGTTATGTGAATGGTCATCCCTGACAGCTGCACATGGATGTTATGTGAATGGTCATCCCTGAGAGCTGCACATGGATGTTATGTGAATGGTCATCCCTGAGAGCTGCACATGGATGTTATGTGAATGGTCATCCCTGAGAGCTGCACACAGATGTTATGTGAATGGTCATCCCTGACAGTTGCACACGGATGTTATGTGAATGGTCATCCCTGAGAGCTGCACATGGATGTTATGTGAATGGTCATCCCTGAGAGCTGCACATGGATGTTATGTGAATGGTCATCCCTGAGAGCTGCACATGGATGTTATGTGAATGGTCATCCCTGAGAGCTGCACATGGATGTTATGTGAATGGTCATCCCTGACAGCTGCACATGGATGTTATGTGAATGGTCATCCCTGACAGCTGTACATGGATGTTATGTGAATGGTCATCCCTGAGAGTTGCACATGGATGTTATGTGAATGGTCATCCCTGACAGTTGCACATGGATGTTATGTGAATGGTCATCCCTGACAGCTGCACATGGATGTTATGTGAATGGTCATCCCTGACAGTTGCACATGGATGTTATGTGAATGGTCATCCCTGACAGCTGCACATGGATGTTATGTGAATGGTCATCCCTGACAGTTGCACATGGATGTTATGTGAATGGTCATCCCTGACAGCTGCACATGGATGTTATGTGAATGGTCATCCATGAGAGTTGCACATGGATGTTATGTGAATGGTCATCCCCGACTGCTGTGCATGGATGTTATGTGAATGGCTGTCCCTGAGATACAGGCAAGAGTCTTGGACATTATTGATCAACGTACAAGTGCATTTTGCATTCCACATTATCAGCAGTGAATAATAGAATTAACAGCCAATGGTAGTCTGAGAAGGCCTTTTGCACACATTATTTCACCATTACCCTGTGGGATAGGTAACCCCATTAACCCCCCAGTAACAATGATAAAATTGCAGCTTTGAAAAGTGTCCCTCTATACTGATATTCCTCTGAACCCTCTCCATAGGCTGGAAGCACCAGAATCTAGAAGCTTGTGAGAACTGAAAATGCTATGGGTCTAACCATTCAGAAGTGGATTGGGGTTCACATTCAGCTATCCCTCTCCCACCCCAGTCATACCAACTGGAGGCCCTGGGATATGGAAAGAACAGGACTGAGACCTTGAGGAGAAATCACTGGGCAACTTTTATTTCTTGAGGAGATGTGGACTAAGCACTTAGCTCTCTGAAGCCCAGGTGCATATTCTTTGAAACACTCATGCAACCAGCTCAACTTTATTGGGCAGATGTGAGAACAAAGTGAACTTCATATTGAATTGATTCTTCTGTTTTAGTTTTTTTCTAGGTACAATGTCAGTCAACTTAGGCTGACCTGGATCTTACTCTGTAGTCTCAAGCTGGCCTCAAACTCACAGCAATCCTCTTACCTCTGCCTCCCAAGTGCTGGGATTGAAGACATGTGCCACCATGCCTGGATGAACTGATTTTTAAATAACAAATGCTATAAACTTTTACTGTTTATTGTTGACTATTATTATAATTATGGTAATTATTACGTTATTATATTTCAAACATAAAACAGGAAGTAATAAGTAAACTGAGGCTAAAGATAATATAATTACTCTCAGTGGGTTCCCATTACACAATCTTATTCTGTAAATACAAAATTATTTTCAGGGAAAGGAAATGAAGGCACATTGAGTGAACCCATGCTGGTGAACAATGGCAACAATCATCATGATGATTACTTGTGCCTGAAGAGGTGCCACTCTGTCTACCCACAGGAGCAAGCCTGACAGAATGGAAAGAGGGTGGGAGTCACCTCCAAATACCTGCATCAGTTGCCAGACTCCCCACTTATGACTTCACCAGGAGCCTGGGTCCTCCTGTATAAATTTTGAATCACAACAACTATATTAGAATAATAATGATGTATTTGAAATGAAGTTCAGATAAAAGGATGTCTGTGGCAGCACTCTGCAAACTGCAATTTACTGTACAAATGCCAACTGTCCTGGTTGCTATTGCTATTTACATTAGAAGAGACCCTAACGGCGCTGATCAGAAAAACCAATGGCTCATGAAGACCTCTGGATACCTGGAGGAGGGGGTTCCGGGAAAGGACAAAGACAAGGGACCCTTGAAACAGTCCATAGATAATGGATAGGCAAGGAGGACAGATCTCTTGGTGGGGGAGAGGAAGAAGCCCAGAGCCCATAAGGCAACAGGTGTTGCTCCAAAGACGCTGACTTCTGGCACCTCCCAGTACCACAGGGTCAGACCGTTGGGGCAGGGCACTCCAGAGCAGAGGGTCCACCCAGGCCTCTCTCAGGCTGGCTGGAACTCATATTCACAGTGCCTTTTGTTGTCATTTCTGGATGAGTGCATACAGTCACAGAGAAACTAACGAAGCAAGAAGATGTTACTCACATCCTTAAAAGGGCATCTCATTCTTCGGATGTCATCAGGGCATCCCAGGGATCTGTTTCCTATAAATCCTTCCATGATATGTGAATTGCTCAATTATATTTCAAAATAAAAATGACTTTTTAAAATTACAAAATGTTAAAGTATAGCATAATTCTCATGAAACTGATATGGCCTGTCTTTCTTTTTGAACTCTCAAGAACTTCTAAGAAATTCCAGTCAAGGTCAAGGATGTAGGAAACCAAATGCCCATGTGCTATAAAATTAGACAAGCAGCGATTTGTACATGGATAGGACTGTGTCTTGTGTGAGGTCTCCTAGAATAAATGTCCATTTCTGTCCAATGCTTCATGATTTCAAAGTGTCTTCATAGATACTCTCTCACTGCTATACAACTGAATGAATGGAGCAGATATTTTCATCCTCTGTTCATATGATTCATTGCTATGTAACAAATCACCCTAAAACCAGAGGGGTAAAATAATAACAAAGTTCATTCTGTTCATAAAAGGGTTACCTGATCTCAGAAGAGACAGTTCACCTCTGCGCTACTGGGCATAGAGTTCTATGGCCCACAGCTAGAGTTGCTTGAGTCTTGTGGCCAGGCCAGGAAGTGCAGCCAGCTTAGGGCTCAGATAGCCTCAGGTGCTCCTCTCTGGCTATAGGCAGCTACTGATGGGTGCATTAGACAGGCAGCATCTACAGTTTAGACTGCTCACATTACTGACTCTCAGGAAATGATACATGTTTGTTTCTGAAGGCATCTCCTTAGAAACGGATACACTTTGGTGAGAATTCAAGCGGTAGGGCTGTGGTGTGGTCAGGTTGTGAGAGTATCAGTGGTGTTCAGCTGTAGGAGAAGCTACCATGTCTCATTCATCCTGCTTTAAGTATGGGCATTTCTCATGGTTTTATTGCAGAGCACAGAAATACTGATGGTTACCTTGCATTTCCTGTCAAGAACTGTTCTTTCTCAAAACTCATCTTTGGAGAAATCGGTCCCTGAGGAGATGAGTATGCATCTGTCTGGGTTTTATTTCCAAATTAACTTGTCTTCCAACTCAACCTAGGGTTTTGGACCTCATTATAAGTCAGCCACCGCCAGGGCCCACACTTAACCTCTAGAAGTGAGGCAGCAAGTATCAAGTGTGTGGGTAAAGAGCACAAAATGAAGCTGCTTTCAGAGGCCTGATCACCCTCCACTCCCCAAAGCCAGACACACTTTAATTAGATTTATATACTTCCAAGCTCATACAGTTGCACCAAACCATGAGAGAAAGACTTATAATGATCAAGTCCACAAAGGATGCCTGTCTCTCTCTCTGATTCTTAGCTGCTGTGACTAATGGGGATGAGGGCTGGCCACATGCAAGGATGCCTGTCTCTCTCTCTGATTTTTAGCTACCATGACTAATGGGAATGAGGGCTGGCCACATGCAAGGTCTTTCAGAAAGCTGATGTGCACTTCCACGAATGCAGAAAATGCCATTCATCTCCACTTAGTAAAAAGGGATCTTTCTGATGTCTAAAACCTCAACTTTCTGACCAGAATAAAGTCTATCTAATGACCCTAAACCACGCAACAGTGGCCAATTCTTTACGGACCTACTGGCAGAAGTGGCTCCTGTACAGTCTCTCTGAAAGACACATTCAAGGGCTTGTGGGAGAGTGTGAAGCAAGCTACTTCTTCCTTGGAGTTTCAATTCTTGGCCAAGTTTTGCTGGCCCTAGGGCATGATGACAATGGATAGCACTCCTAAAGCACATGGTGTGTGTCAGACTCTGGTATTTTATACATTTTGACTCATTAATATCCACAGTAACACTATGAGGTGGGTGCTGCTACTATCCCCATTTTGCAGATGAGAAACCCGAGGTCCAGAGTAAGTGGCCTCAGGTCATGAATGTGGGAAGTGGCAGAGCTGAAACTTAAGGCATCGCAGTTTGGCCACAGACTCTTGGGAACTGGTGCACTTAGTGTTTGCAAAGCTCTGAAGGGACTGTGTGTCAGTCATCTCATGGGACACCACAGAGGTGTGCTTATGATTCAGCTGGGCAAACTGGAGTCCTCTGTTGGACGTGCTGACTGGTTGGGAGTGAACATGTGATCCAGTGGGACCAGAAAAATGCAGATTCCAGAATGAAAGTGCGTCACTCTCCTTGAACTTCCGAAAGTCATTTTGTATCATCATGAGGGAAATCCTTTCTGAGAGTGAAGTCAATGCAGAGAAATCCCAACCTGAGAGATGGGTGGAGAAAAACCCTCGCACCTCTAATCCTGAACTTCCAGTCACAAGTCACTACTGTACATTCACACTTTTCTTAAGCCTCTTTGAGCTGGCTGTCACTTTACAATAAAGAAATGGGACAGGGATAGGGAGATGGCTCAATTAGTAAATGCTTGCCTTGCAAGCCTGGGGACCTGAGTTCAGCCCCCAAAACCTATGTAAAAAAAAAAATGCCAGGCATGGGGTGGTAAATGTTTATGATCACAGCACTGAACGGGTGATGTTGGGACTCACTGGCCAGCCATGTTAGTCTACTTGGCAAGTTCCAGGCCACTCAGAAGCCCTGCCTCAGAAAAAGATGGACTGGCACCTGAGAAATTATACTCAGAGTCTTCTGCCTTCTAAATGCATACACATGCATGTACATCTGCAAATACATGAGCACCCGTGCATACATGAACACACACAAATGCATACACAAAAATAAAATAAAACATTGTAAAAATTAAAAAAAAATAAATCTGAGTGAAACGGATTTTTTTTTTCCTTTTAAAGAAGGAAGTGTGGACAGGGAAGAGCTAGGAGCACACCTTATGTGGAAGCAGATTAAGCTGTTTGTAATTCAATATTCAGGGACTGACATGTTATACATGCCTAGATTAGATTAAACAAAAACACAACGGTGTTCACTGAAAAATGGAACCAAAGTATGTCTATATTGGATGAATCCATGGGCAATGAGTATGAATAATGTCATAGTCATAACCAATCCAATTTTATTGACCCTTTGTGTAGCAACAAACTGTCCTTGTGACCTGGCTGTGAGCTCTGCACTCTCCTGTCTCAAGTAGTGGGTCCCCCAGCGTCACTGGGAAGTGGGCCATGGTAAGGAGAGAACAGCTGCCTTCTCCCTCAGAAGTGCATTCACATAGCTCCTGTCCCCACATCTGACACAGCTCTCCTTGCAAATGCTCCCGGAGGTTCAGCTGCACTGCTCTTCTGGATCTGGGTCTGGACATCAACCCGAGTGACAGATGTAGTAAATGATGACTCTTCAAAACTCACACGTGGGCTGGAGAGATGGTTCAGTGGTTAAGGCACTTGCCTGCAAAACCTAATGGCCACAGTTCTATTCCCTAGTACACATGTAAAGCCATGTGCACAAAGTAGCACATGTATCTGGAGTTTGTTTGCAGTGGTTGGAGGCCCTGGCACGCCCATTCTTTCTGTCTTTCTCTCTGCTTGCAAATAAATAAATTAAGTATTTCTTTAAAAAAAAAACTCACAGTTAATTACAAAGCAAAAACAAGCCTGGCCCAAGCAGCAACTTCCTCATTCTATATCTTTTTGTTATTATTATTATTAGGTTTGTACTCAGTGAATACAGGCAAATTGGTGTCATTGTTAGCCTCCTCCCTGACCTCCCCCCTCCGTTGGGTCGTGCGTTGTGGGGTCAGCCATCAGTTATGGGTAGGAGGCAAAGTCTCTGTGCATGATGACGCAATGTGTGGCTCTGACATTCTTTCCGCCCCTCTTTGGCAAATTTCCCTGAGCCATGTTGGGTTCATTTTAGGTCTGCTTCAATGTTGAGATCTTGGGAGCCTCTGTGTCTCTGGATATCTGGTTTGGTAGTTGATTGTTCTCTGTGTCTATCTCCTTCACCTTTGTGCTGGTACCAGGTTCACCAAGAAACATCACTCTGTATCTTAAGCCCAGAAATTCACCATGATATCCCCCATACCTTCTAAGCTTTCTGTCCTGGAAGTCCCTTTCACCAGATGAGCTTGGGTCAAAGGTCCCTTCATCTACAGAAGGTGGTCTTCAGCCCCTTTTGTTTAATGAATACCCACTCACATGAAGGCTTTGCCCAAGGATGTCTTCCTTGGCCTTGGTTGGGTCAGCACATCTCAACTACATGCTGTCATAAAGCAATGCATTTCAACTTGAATATTGCAGCTATGATATTACATTTGTTTGGGGATTAGCCAAGTGTTTTTTTCTTCCTCTCCAGAACTATAAGCTTTGTGAAGGCAGAAAATGTGATTTCACTCATGCTTATATACCCTGAGTGTCCACCATAGAATGCATATCTGTTGAATGAATTCATGAATGACCTGAATGGTCACAGTTCCTAAACAAAAAGCCAGGCTGTAAGCTGGAGAGATGGCTTAGTGGTTAAGTGCTTGCCTGTGAAGCCTAAGGACCTCAGTTCAAGGCTGGATTCCCCAGGACCCATGAGTCAGGAGTTCGTTTGCAGTGGCTGGAGGCCCTGGTGCACCCTTTCTCTCTCTCTTTCTTCCTCTGTTAAATAAATAAACAAATTAAAATATTTTTAAAAATAGAAGCCAGGGACTGGAGGGATGGCTTAGTGATTACGGCATTTGCCTGCAAAGCAAAAGGACCCAGGTTCAATTCCCCAGGACCCACGTTAGCCAGATGCACAAGGGGGCGCACGTGTCGAGTTCATTTACAGTGGTTGAGGCCCTAGCACACCCATTCTCTCTCTCTCTCTCTTTCTCTATCAAATAAATAATGAATACATAAAAATAAAATGTTTTATTTCTTTAAAAAAAAAAAAAAAGAAGCCAGGCTGTGTGGTGAGACAAGTCCCTCGCCTCCATTACTTCTTTACTCAAAGCTGATACTTAGTGAGGCTTTCCTGGTTTCCTCACCTGAAAGCTGCATCCTCCCCAGCAGTGACTTGCTTTCCCCCATATACCTGCTCTGCAGTTTCCTAGACACTCCTGGAAAACCATTGCACAGCAGCCCCAGGGTGGCCAGGAACCACACAGGCAGGACCATCTGAGTAGGGATGATCTAAGTTCTCCTCACCTGTGTGGAGGACATAGCACAGGTTTAAGGCCCTGAGGACGAAGGAACAGAGCTGTCAGTCAAGACAATAAGCAGTGGGCAGGCAGTCCAGGGACATGACCTTCTCACAGAGGATATCTGCCTGTGGCAATGCCAAGGGGCTACGAAGGGGCTCCTAGGCCACAGATCCACCTCAAGTGGCCAGGGAAGAAGAACTCTTGCTCTTCAGACAATACCTGCTGACTTCAAATAACTGGCTTTCGCATCAAAACTGACTGGTATATAAGTAGGGGGAATGAATCCATGAACAATGGTTAAAGGGTGGCTAATAAGGTGCAGTGACATTCTGTTACACAAGTGCCTTCAGGAGATATGAGTGTAATTATATTACATGCTCTGAAGTATGATCACTGACAAGTGGACTTAGCATTTTGTCAACACTTGACGCTCAGCATTTCTTGTGAATTAAAACTGCTTAAATGTCTTTAAACTGATTTTTACTCTTTGCTCCCAAAATCCCACTATGGTCCTCAACCCTAAGTAAATACTCTGAGATAAGGGTAAAGAAAAGCTTTAAGCACAGTGGTGTTTACAAGCATATTGTTTACAGTAATGAACATTTTCTAGCTATAAGGGAATAGTCAAAATCTTTGGAAGTATAAATAGCAAGGAAATATGCATGAGTTCTTATGCTCTGACAATGATCAAAATCTCACTAATTATGACTTAAATACAAAATAAAATTGACAAAATCAAAGGGTAAAGGGAAAATGCCTATCATGTGTGAGATACTGTGTTCAATCCCCAGTCTGCAAGTCAACAAATGCATTAGAAATGGAGGCTGGGGGTTGGAGAGATGGCTTAGTAGTTAAGTTACTTGCCTGCAAAGCCAAAGGACCCAGGTTTTATTTCCCAGGACCCACGTAAGCCAGATGTACAAGGTGGCACATGCTCTGGAGTTTGTTTACAGCAGCCCTGGCATGCCCATTCTCTCTCTCTCTCTCTCTTTCTCTCTCTCTCTCATGCTCAAATAAATAAATGAAAATAAAATATTATTTAAAAATGGGGACTGGGGAGATGACTCGGTGGTGGTTAAAGGTACTTCTTTGCAAAACCTGTGGGGCCTGGGCTCAATTCCCCAGTGCTCATGTGAAGCCAAATGCAGAGTGGAACATGCATCTAAAGTTCATATGAAGTGGCAAGAAGCCCTAGCTTACCTAGTCTGCCCCCTTCCCCCTTTCAAACCAGTAAATAAAAATATTTTTAAGGGGGATGTAGATATTGCATGACAAAATAACACTTAAGGTATTGGAACAAGTAAAGGATCTAACCCAATAAAAACATAAGCCAAAGACATGAGCAGAAAATATTCTTAAGAGAAAGTAAAAACAGCCTCTTAAATATATTAAAGTTATTCAAACAACCCAAACCTACTGAATTACATAATGATAATATACCAAGGTAACGTTTCCTATGTATGAGATTGGCAGAAGTTTGTAAGTTTGATGCTGGGCTTCGGTGACAAGAGAATGGAGAACCAGCCTCTCTTCGTGGCTTCTGAGAATGCCACATCACAAAACTGCTCAGGCACTGCCCCTTGGGTCTGACCATTCTGATTCTAGGAATTCATTCCAAAAATTCAGTAGCTCAAATACAAAATAACATTTGTAATAAAAAAGAAAAGATTGGGAGCAGCAAGAAGAACTTCCATAATCTGAGCACCTATTAAATAAACAAACAAAAAGAATAAATAAACTAAACACAGCCAATGAAGAATATGCAGCCATGAATCAAATCATGGGGTGAGTTCCAGTGCTTGTGAGGAGCCATTTTCAAAATACAGTCTTAACTGGAAGAAATAAAGGTGCAGAAAATTGAAATAAAATGCTATTGTTAAATAAGTACAGGTAGCAGTGTGTGTACAAATACACATGTGTATACCCACACATAGTTGTTAAGATTTGCATAAACAAACACCAGAACCATGAATCAAAATATGATAAAAAGGAATATGGAAGAATGAGAAGGAATGGGATAAAGAGGTAGGAAGGAAACAGGATTCATCTAACTATATAAGGTTCATGTCAGCTGAGTGTGTGTGATCTATTCTAAGGACAAAATAAAACAATCGTAACAATAAAAAAATTAAAGGATTAGGAAAGTTTGTTTTTATTGCTGACTTATTATTAGAAGTAATAGTAACATTGTCATTTTGAACTTAATTTTGTTGTCCAAGAGAGTTTTTACAGTATAAAATTTGCATTTTATGCTGTAATAGACAAAATTGTGTGCTAAAATATATTATGTAGTAATTCTATATTTAAATTTGAATTATAAATATAAGGATAAACTTGGAACACCCACTATCTTTATGAGTTTAAAGCTCTGTCTTGTTCTGTCCACTGAAATCCCTGGAAGCAATGCCAACCTTGTATTAATGAACACCCTTCCTTTCCTGGCTTGGTTTCTAAATATTATTTTCTAAACATTAAATATTTATTTCCAAACATTCAGAGGAATAGGAGCTCCTAGGGGAAATGGCCAACTCCAGAAACGGAGCATGAAATGTGGAGTCCGACCCATCGTGTGATGCCAGGAAGTGATCAGAGATGGGATGCCAGCCTGAAATGATTTCCAGAAGCCCATGGAAAATCTATGAATCAAAAAGAATAGATTGAACCAGGTTGCTTTTAAAAAAAATCAATGTATTAATTAATAGTAGTCAGAAATAAAAAAAAAAACCCTACACTCACCCCTAGGAGAAGTACCCTGCTTTCTAACAAGCCAAGGCATACTTTTTTCTGATTTCTTATGCAGAATATTGATCATTTAAAAGAATTGAAACTGTCTTCCATGCTGTGGAAGACTGCAGTTTCCAAAGATGCTGCAGTGTCTCCCATCTCTCATGCCCTTCTACACTGTAGCTCTTCCACCTCCCTTCAAAGGTGGCTCCATGGCACCTCTTAGAATCTGGGCAGGGTTGTGACCATTTTGACCAATAGTCAGAAGTAATACTTGGTCACCTCTGAGGACAGGACATTAAATTAGGCAGCTCAGCTTCCCTTTGTCGGAACATTCATTCCAAAGCCCTGGGCTTCTAAGATACAAAGTTGAATCCCCATGAGGCCACCATGCTGTGAAGAGGCCCAAGCTGCATGCACAGACCACAGGTAGGAGCTCTGCTCTTCACTCCAGCTGCCTGAGCTTTCAGCTCTTCCACATGTCTAGCTGCTGAGTCATTGTGACCTCCAGTATTGCCAGTCCAGGTCCAGACATCACAGGATAGACATGCCATCCCCAGTGTCCTCTGTCTGCATGCCCACAGAATCCACAAGAGTAATGAAATTCTTGTTCTATACCACTAAGTCTGGGTTTGTTTCCTGTTACCTGGAACACAGGGTCACCATAGAGCTCAGGTAATATAGGGAAGCTCTCTCCTACAGAAGAAGTCACACTGATTAACAAAGAAGAAAAGGTAATCTCAATAACATTTCAACAAATAGATATAAACAAAATGATAGTAACTGACATTTTATAAACACTAAAGAGACATTTTTAACCTTTCATTGACATTTTTTATGCATGTACATTATGTAGTGTGATCATAGTCCTCTCCCATTATTTTTATTTTTTTGTTTGTTTGTTTGTTTGTTTGTTTTGCTCCACTCAGGTTGTGTCCTCTCCCTGCAGCTCCCCCAAAGGACAGCAGGAACAACCATCAATGGCAAGTGGCAGTTGCAGCAAAGCAACACCAAGAGCTGCTTCACGCTCAGGAGAGCGCACTAGGCCTCCTCCTCGTGGTTTCCACTGCTACTACAGTCAGAGAAGCTTCTCCAGTAATGAACTATAGAAATGATCCCTGGAAACACAGCCTTTACGATTACTTTTAAAGAGCTATTTTTTTAACTTTTATTGACAATTTCTATAAGTATAGACAATAGGCCATGATAATTCCCTCCCACAACCCCCAATCTCCCTCCCCCAGTCCACTCGCATTGAATCCCTTTTCTTTATGATTAGTCTCTCTTCTATTTTGGTGTCATCATGTTTTCCCTCCTATTATGCAGGTCTTGTATAGGTAATACCAAGCACTGCAAGGTCATGAATATCAAAAAGCCATTTTGTGTCTGGAAGAGTGCATTGTAAGCAGTCCCTCCCTTCCATTGGCTCTTATATTGTTTCTATCACCTCTTCCACAATGGACCCTAAGAGCCTTGTAGGTTGTGATGGAGACTTCTCCTTTAGTGCTGAACACTCCACTGTCACTTATTCCCAGCACTATGGTGGCTTTTGAGTCACCACCATGTGAAAAGAGAAGCTGCTCTAACAAAACGTGAGAGTAGCACTAATATATGGACATGAATATGAGTATTTAGAGAGCATAATATATCAACTTAGCCAGACAACAGTAGTCATTACTTCTCTAGAGCTTATGACCTCCCAACCATAGACTTTTGACTAGGTTTTCAGTACCAGGCATGCATTCCCTTCCATGGAGCAGGCCTTCAATCCAATCAGAGGGTAATTGGTTTCCCCATAACAGACATGCCACTATTGTTCCAGTTGGTTCAGTTGACCTGGCTGGCCAGCTATAAGACTCGCAGGGTCCATTGTTGGTTTACACCATGGGTGACTTCTCTCTCTCAAAATGGTGTATGCTGCAGAGCCCTTTCCAGCATTCTAGCAGCTAGTCAACAGGGAGGAGGTTTCTAGCTTGGCTTCAGCTTTATTTATTTATTTATTTATTTATTTATTTATTATTTTAAAGTAGGGTCTCACTGTAGTGCAGGCTGACCTGGAATTCACTATGTAGTCTCAGAATGGCCTTGAACTCAACAGAGATCCTCCTACCTCTGCCTCCCAAGTGCTGGGATTAAAGGTGTGTGCCATCATGCCTGACTCTCCAGCTTTATTTCTTAAAGAGGTATTTTTAAATGGTGTTCCATATCAATTAATCATTAGGGGAAAGATAGAGGAGACACCTGGATATCTGAAGGATTTTCAAATATCAACCCCACTTGATTACTATCTGGCCTACAAGAGAAAAGTACAACTTTGAAATGGATATATAACACTGTTGCCACTTATGCTTGCTGGACCATTAATCCTGTTATCTGTTTCATAATATAAATTGTTATATTATATTATGTACCTTCTAATGCAATATGAAATTAAGTCCCTTATAAAGTAATTTTACCAAAATGTGGCTGAGATGTAAATATACATTTATTTTTTAATGTGTGTGTATGTATGTGGATGTGCTGTGTATGGGTGTGTTCATGTCATGGTATGTGTGGAGGTCAGAGGACAACCTCAGGGTGGTGGTCTTCTATCTTGTTTGAGGCTAGGTCTCTCTCATACACTGTGGGGACAGACAGACTAACTTACCCAAGAGCTTTGGGATTCTCCAGACTCCATTCCCATTGACACCATGTACTGGAATTACAGACCTACTACATGTGCTGCTCTGAACCTAGCTTTTCATGTAGGTGCTGAGCATCTGAAATTCTGTGGCAGGCTTGCAGAGCAAGTGCCTCCAAAATTACTATCATGTAGGCAATATTGATGGAGGATTTGGGGGTTAAGGAAGAGTCCCCTAGAATTTTTGAACCCCAGGTTTTAGGTTCTGTCCTACCTTTAGTAAAGAATTAATAAAGACATACTCAAGAAAGATGAATTATGTTATTAAGTTTATTCAAGGGAAATCACAAATTGTGGGGTTTATTTAAGGGCTTCAGGAAGGGATGCTAAACATGTGAGAGGAGGAAACATGCTCTCATGTGGAAAATACTTGCTAGACTTTGGGCAGCAGGGGGTGTTGTAGATCAGTCTCAATCAGACAAGAGCTCCATTTCTGTCAAGAGTTCCATTCTTGTACCAGGGTGAAGGGGTATGTGGGGTGGCATCTCCTGGCCTTCTTTGGGCCTCAATCTCTAACTGAACTGCCTTTAAAAAGCTAGTTGTTTTTCTATCTTCCTTCAATGCTCCCTGGTACCTATGCAATATAGGTGTAGCAGTCTCTGTATATTGACCTTAGAGAGCAGAGAGCTGCATTCCCCCTTCAGAACTTTTCCTTTTTAAAGAACTTGTATTCTGGGGGCTGGGGAGATACCTCAGCAGTTACAGGCACTTTCTTGAAAAGTCTGTCCACACAGGTTCAATTTCCCAGCCACCATGTAAAGCCTGATGTAAAAACTAGCACATGCATCAGGCATTCCTTTGTAGGGTCAAGAGAGCCTGATGTGCACACATGCATACACACACACACAAAAAAAAAAAATAATAAAAGAGAGAAGCTAAGGGGGTAGAGAATTTGAGTTCTTACTACCTTGAGCCTCCTTGGTTAGGTCTTGTCCTCAGAGAATCTTTCCTATTGTCCAGTGTAGAGCAATAGACTTCCCTTTAGTTTAGATAACTTCTTTAACAATTACAGCTAAAGCGATGTCTCTGCCTTCTGTGCCCAGGACTTTAAACTTGCTCACCTTTTCCTTTGTGCCAAACTGACAGTTTTTATATTTTTCTGCTCTGCGTTTTGCTCTCTTTAGTTGTAGATCTGAATAGCAGCAGCTACAAGAAAGAAGCCATGCTACAGACCAGTGCTATTTTGACTTGAAATTTTCTGTACCAAACACAGAAATCAATCTGCTTACAGAATTATAATGTTTCTCTAGTCCAAAGTTCCAAAGACTTCCACAAACCAGTTTCAAAAGTTTATGGGCCACATGGTCAGTTTTATCACAGCAGTAGCCCGACTCCTCAGTACCAGTTTTCTGTGTCAGGTACTTTCTCATTGCTATGGAAAAATACCAATAAAATGCAGCTTATGGAAGGAAAAGGGTTTAATTTGGTTCATAATTACAGAGGGTATAATCATGGAAGGAAAAGCATGGCAGGTCTGAGCAGGAAACTGTGTCATATCATCATGTCAGTAGGGAAAATGCAGAGCAAGCAAAAACAGCAAGCAGGGCTGGACTCTAAAACCTGAAGGCCCACCTCCAGTGACACACTTCCTCCAGCAAGGCTCTGCCTCCTAAAGGTTCCACAGCCTTCCCAAACATGAGCCTATGGGGCATTTTACATTCAAATCACCACAACTATTATTGTGGTTTGTAAGTTTATAGATAGCCAGTTGCTAAAATTTTATTTCAAATGGGCTGTATACCTGTGGAGCTCACAAAATCATTGCACACTAAAGTCATCTCCTATTATAACATAAGGTTATTCTGACTAGAGAAATACCAGAAAAAAGACACTTGGAAACATGAGCAGAGCATCATGGGAACAGAGTACAGAAAGCAACCAACTCTGCCTAGATGTGTCTGGAAAGATTCCACAGAGAGAATGACATTCAAGTTGGGTTATCTGAGCTGATCTAACCTCACTGGTCCTCCTTTCTCCATCTTTGAAGTGAAAGTAATCATAGTGCTTCAATATATGGCTGTGATAATCAAATAAACCATCACATGATGTGAAGTGATTTAAATAGTACCTGACATGGAGAAATTGTTCAAGAAATATGAACCTTCAGAAAGAAGAAAAGGAAAAATAAACTCTTTTCCATGAACAGAGAGACATCTTCATTATAAGGTAGAGCATGGGCAAAATCCAAGGTCATGGAGGAGTGTGGCATGTTGCAGACAGTGCATATGGTATGTAGAGGGAAAAGTTGTCTGGGTGGTTAGAGGAGGCACCTTCCCTTAAGGGCGGCCCCAGTGGGCTCGTTTCTTGCTTGCTTGGTGGGCCTTCCATAGCATTCATTAAAACCTTGCCTATCCCCAGTATCACTCATACTGGCTATAAAGTGGTGGTGGTGGTGGGGGGGGGCAGGTGAGAGTTCATGTTAAACAGGAAAATAGTGACAATTTCAGGATTTTCAGGGAACAGTTTAAGTGAAGAAGGGTTGGCTCACCATTTCAGAGATCTTTGTCCTTGACTGGCTGTCTGTCCTGCGGCAGGGCTGGGGAGGCAGCGCATCAAAGCAGCCTGGGGTAGAGGAGAGCTGCTCTCAGCGGTGTTCAGGAAGCAGACAGACTGGAAGGGACCAGTAAAGGACAAGATGGACCTTGAAAGGCATGCTCCCAGTAGCCTACTATCCAACTCAGTGCCACCTCCCAAAAGATCGTTCAGTTTGAACTCATCAGTGGCTTACTCTGCTGATGAAGTCAACACCCTTACAAACTAACTGTCTCTTTTTTTCCCTTTCATTATATTTTTATGGTTATTCATTCTGCTTCCACCACATTATTCCAGTAATTTGAAATACAGAAGTCATTGTCTTCCTTAGTACACACTGTGGGTCAGTGAAACGTCTGAAGCCAATTGACGGCTGCTGCTTCTCCATGCACATCTTCATGATTTAGTGTCTATTCAAATATGCTTTACTTATTTTGCTTCCTTCTATAATTGTTATGCAAACACAGTAATGTTTAGAAAGATTTACATTTCAAAAATATTTTAGGCATCAGCTATGTCTTTTAATTATTTGTTTTGAAATGAAGATGTGATGTTGTACGTAAAATTCACTTGACTTTTTTTCCTATTATGTTCATTCTAAAATGACTTGTCCCATGTCCCCGTTGAGGTAAGTAGCTATACAGGTGTCTCATGGTAGTGATATACATCATCCCCTTGGAAAGTGAGAAACTGACTCAAACCAACTATCGCTTAATAAACCGCCAGTTGGACACCAAACCCTCAGAACGTGAGCCTCGCATGAGGAGTGCCTCATATTCAAAGGGTAATATCGTGTGTTTTAGAGCAGTTTGGCTTTTCCCTCCCCTGTTACACTGAGCTGCTGAAGAGTACGGATTGTTTTTTTAAATCTCCAGTACCTACAGAGAATCTGTCCAGTGATTCCTTATTGTATAAATCAATAAATGAGGATTTGAGATGAAATGGGGAAGTCCTGAACTTAGACAAAGGTGGAACAACAAGAAAGAAGAGGCTGGGTCCAGGAAATTTCATGAGGTAGAGAAGATGGAATCCAGTAGCTGAGCAGGGGTGTGGGACATAAGAAGAATATGGCACCAATAAGGTTCCCCAAAACTCTGAGTTAGCAATGGAGTGGAGAGAGAGAGAGACTGGAGGCTAGAGGCAACAACTGTGTAATAATACAAAACTGGCTCTGGTGGACTAAACCCTCTGGAACTATAGGAGTGAGCTGAGAGGCAGCATGAAGACCTCTGTCACAAAGGCCACAGATTGTCACCCTAAATCTGTGGTAACAGTGTTGCCTGAGCACACACTGCCCAAGTCTAGACTTCATTCCCAAATTTTTGCAAGCCGTTGCCCTTTCATAAGTGTCTAGAAATATAATGGGAGGAAAAGTCACTTACAGTGTAGGCCTTTCTTCCCTTGCCCCTCTGGCTGTAGCACGAAGGAGCTGGAAGCTACATCTTGATGATGGTGGAGCAGCGAAATTGAGAGATTAAGAGGTTCTGTGCCTTGGACACCACCAACTCCCACTTTATCCCTGGCTGGCTTCTGGGATTGAACCTTCTGTAAGGAAGAAACAACCATCTGCCTTCATTAAGCTACCACCATCTTGTCTTTGGTAATGTGACCAAACCAGGTCTCATACTTATCACCTCCACCAACTAACATACGTAAGGATAAGAAGGTGAACATCCCTGGAAATGGGAACCCAGATATTTTTTTATTCTCAAATAAGAACTTGTAATATTTAAGATAAAAGGATAGTTGCTCAGAGATAAATGAATTATTTGGTGTTTGAACCTGATGTAGAGAGCTGTGGAGAGGCTACAGGAAGATCGGCAGTGCCCCCCAAATGCCACTCGTGTGTTCACTCTGCCCAGGTGGCCCCTGTGGGTGCAGAAGGTTGGTTATCTCAGCAGCTTAAGGAGGCTTGTGGAGTGGGGGGAGTTGTGAGCAGAGGCTGGCTGCAGAGAGCCAACGCTTCTCCGAGTCGACATTTTTTTGTCTTACAGCATGCCTTTATTTAAACAGAGAAACTTGTTATGACTATGGAAAAATTTCATATAAGAAGAAATTAAAATACTCCGTATATGTTTGAGAAAATTGTAGTGTTTTCTTCTCTCTGTTTTTTTTTCTTTTGAATACCCTGTACTGTGTCTCTTTCTTTTTTTTAGTAATTAGAAACTTTGTATGGACACATCATGTGTTGGTTCCTCCCTGTCCCCACTCTACTGAGAGTCCTGCTCAGTGGGATTGCTGGTATTGACGTTTTTAACCATGGAAGCAATAGATGTCATGGTATAATTTTTTAACTGGAGAGGAAGCCAAAATTTCTCTTCTTTCTTTCTCTCTCTCCCTCCTCCCCTCCCTTTTGATTTAGCTATATTTGGGTTCCAATTACACAGAGAAAATCCAAGCTCAGTTTGTTGATGTCAGATTGTAGATACTTGTGATCTGCAAAGGGCAATTATTTTTACAATTTTGGAGCTTGTCATCAGGATTAATGGACCTGGAGAAAAATATCTCGAGCAATGTTTTGTCCTTCAAAGACCCTGGAGTTCAGAGCTGGTGAGACTGGGCACCCTCCCAGAGCTGGTCAGTCACATCCTTGGCAGGCTGCCAGACCCGCTGTGTCTTCTTTCCTCCATGGCCCTGCGAACAAGTTCAAAAAGTGTAGGTCGCTCCCACGGGTTACCTGGCAGATGCCCAATCTCCCTCTAGAAGGCTGACCCTGGAGTCAGGGGCAGGAACATTCCCTGAAGTGACCCAGAGGTCTTCTCTTTGCAATCTGCAGAGCCACCAATAGGAGGCTGGCCAATGTAGAGTGCCACCTTTCCCGAGGCACTCTTCTCAGAGCACTTTTTTACTGGGGACCTTGAACTGACCTTGGTGGAGCAGGTGCCATGAAGACCAAAATAGTCATTGGAGCCAGGCATGATGGCGCATGTCTTTAATCCCAGCACTAGGCAGGCAGAGGTAGGAGGATCACCATGAGTTCAAGGCCACCCTGAGACTACATAGTGAATTCCAGGTCAGCCTGGACTAGAGGGAGACACTACCTTGGAAAAATAAAATAAAATAAAATAAAATAAAATAAAATAAAATAGTCATTGGGAGGAAAGGTCCACATTGCACATATTGCTGTAGATTTGTGAGTGGTGTGTATCTCTGCCATTAGGAGGAGCATCCAGGTTACACATAGCACAACCACAGGCAGTTATACAATGGACTTCAACTTTCTGAAGAGGTGTTACTCAACTTGTTATACACCTTCTCTCTCCATCTTCAAAGATAATACTATTTCTCCCCTTTTGTGCTTTTTTAGTAATTCTGAACCTGTCATGCATCTCTAAGTTATTTATTAATGTTTGGGGAAGTTTGTTTGCCTATATTACAAATATAGACAGTCATTGCATAGACAGAGGACAGTCAATGAGCAACTGTTGATTTTAGTCTGCCCAACATCCACTACCAGTTCAGGGAAATTATCCCACTCTCACACTGTGTGGAGAGAGTGCTAGTGAAGGTGTTCCCTGTTCCCTGGCCAAAGTATACCCATGAGACATGCAAAGTGACTGTGGCGGGTTGAATCAGGTGTCCCCTGTCAAAATCCAGACACTTTGAGTGCTTAGTCCCCAGCTGATGGCAGCTTGGGAGTTGGAGCCTTGCTAGAGGAGGTGTGTTTCTGCGGGTGGACCTTGAGGTCTATTAGCCCCCAGCTCTCTGGTGTTAGCTCAGCTCACTCCCTTACTGCTATTTCCCACCTGCTGTGGCAGAGGGATGTCCAGTCTCTGCTCGTGCTGTGCTGTCCCCTGCCATCATGAAGCTTGTGCTCATAAGCTACATTTGGTCAGGTGTTTTTATCAGCAATGCAAAGGTAACTACAATAGCCGCTGTCTTTATTTTATTTAATTTTATTTTATTATTTATTTGATAGAGTGAAACACAGAGAGAGAATTGGTGCACCAGGGCCTCTAGCCACCGCAAACAAACTTCAGACATATGTGCCACCTTGTGCATCTGGCTTATGTGGTTACTGGGAATTAAAACCTGGGTCCTTAGGCATTGCAGGCAAGTGCCTTTCCTGCTAAGCCATCTCTCCAGCCTTAGCTGCTGTCTTAGTTCAGGGTGCTATAATCACCATAGACTGGTGTACTTAGAATCAGTGGAAATTTATTTATTAATTTTAGAGGCTGGAAATCTAAGATCAAAGCATCAGCCTAGTTCCACGCTGGTGAGATCCTTCCACCAGGTTACAGACTTCTGGTTTCTTATTGTGTCTTCCCATTGCAGCAGGAAGAGCCATTCAGGAAACTTCACCTTCACAACCAGTTACCTTCCAAAGACCTCACTTCCAAAAGCACTGGGGGTAGATTTCAACAGATGGATTTTAACAGGACATAAGCATTCAGTCCATAACAGCCACCCAGATTCTCCCAGTATAAGTATGCTGGGTTGTGAAAACCAAGAATAAACATGGACTAGAGGAGTCCCTCAGAAGAGGACCCCAAAGTAACCATTCATCACTCCCTCACAGAGACTTCAAAACCACCTTTCTTAGCCATTCCAGGGCCTGGCTCTTTTGGTTTTCTTTTCATCCTGTGAGCACCCTGGGCCCTCCTAGTAAAATGCTTGCTTGCTTAATGTGGGCCAAGAAAGATTCATGTTTACAGACCATTGGTGGATTTTAAGAGCTCAGTAGGTGCACCAGTGTGCAGCATTGAGCTGAGGAGCACTGCTCTCTGTGTCTTGGTGCTAAGAGCTCTACACACATTTTTCTTATTGAACTCTCATAATCCAACAAGTGTAGAGTCATACAGTTAGAAATGGTATTTGAGGGCTGTAGAGTTGGCTATGGTTAAGGTGTTTGTTTGACCCAGGTTTGATTCCCCAGTACCCACTTAAGACAGATGCACAAGGTGGCACATGCATCTGGAGTTCATTTGCAGTGGATAGAGGCACTGGCATGCCCATTCTCTCTATCTGCCTCTTTCTTTTCAAATAAATAAATAAAATATTTTTTAAAAAAGAAAATGGTACTTGAGGGATTTGAAACTACTTCCAAAATCTCTCAACCTCACTGACACACTGCCTTCCGTAGCCACAATACTCCATTTTCTGGGTCTCCTGCTGCACTTTGATTCTTTTCCATGTTTCATTCCTTACCTTTTATTTTACCTATTGTGTAAATGTCTCATAAACTGTATTACTGGATCATGACCCCCTTGAGTATTTTTTAAAGTAGGATACATTCGATGCCCCTTAATATGGGAACATTTTACTACATAGAATTTGCCCTATGTTTGTTGAGTGAATGAATAATGTTAACTGGTTATCACAAAATATGAATCAGTGAGTGATGTTGATGAGTTTGTACCGTTATAGGGGAAGTAGGAAGTGTTGACATGGGCTGACATAAACATGTGGTCACAAAGATATTTCATGACTTTCTCTGATTCTGCAAGTTCTCCCTTATGCTCCCTGACTCAGCACCAACAACCTGACTTAACCTTTCCCACACATACTACTGTTCTGCCTATTCCAAGTCCAGCAGTTTAGGGAGTGAAGAGAGGTTGAGTGGTCTCCAAGCTTAGAGAACATCATTAATTTCTTAGTCACACATGTATAGACGCTGAGGGACTGGACCATGAACAGCAGGCTGGAACAGAACAAAGCTAACATGGAACCTCACAGTTCTGTGGGTGTCACGAGTTTGTCCATTTAAGGAAATGCTTCTATCACATCTAGGACAGCAATTTGCATCATAGTGAGTAATTATTCTGTGTTTTCCTCCTTTTGGTTACTTAAGTGAGTTGAAAGAGAATCTAGATGTTGGTAGATAGTCATAGTTCTGGTTACATTTCAGTCCCATCCATCCATCCATCCATCCATCCATCCATCCGACCATCTACCCACTCACTCATCCATCCACCCAACCATCTACAAAGTATTCTTAGATATCAAGTTTGTACTTTGGGCTTGATCCTGAACTAATAATGCAAAGCTTCAGTTCTTGAAAGGTTAACAGTGAGGCGTAGGAGATTGACACAGGAGGAAGGACATGAGTCCGGCTCCATCATATGGAGAAGTGAGGATTCTGAGAATGTCTCTAGACTTTTAATTCTGTGAAAACTGTTTTGTCCCAACTATTCCTTACTCAAAACTCTTTTCCTTACTGTAATTGGTACCAGATTATTGACTACAGTGTATTGATTCAGGCCAGTTAAGATACGGCTAAGATTTCAGATTATTTTGATTTTAACCAAGATCAGTTGAGGACTTACCACATGCCTAAGAACATTACCAAAGAATCTCATTAAAGCCTAACCAGAAGCAGATTTCCTAGTGAAGGTATTCTGACTACCGTTTTTTAGATTAGTAAAATGAGAGTAAAAGATGTTCAGACAGTTGGCTAAGATCTCGATGGAGTGGAGTCAGACTGCAAACTCAGTTTCTGACTTTACAGCCTGGATAATCAGTATAAGCATACTTCCCAATGTGAGGCCTGTGAAAACACTTTCCTAGTGACAATTTCATTCCTCCCAAAACTTCTGAAACCATTATAGGGACAAATGCAATGAGAAAGTTTTGTAGCAAACCTCTACCTGCCTTGTTATGGCTTAGATACCAAGTGTCCTCCAAAAGGCTCAGCGGGTGGAGCCAATCATTGGGAGGTGATTGCATAACCAGAGCTCTTACCTTATCAATGGATTGATCCCCTGATGGATTTATAATCTGATGGCTTTATTGGAAGATGGTGGAAAACAGAGGTGTGTCCTAGTTGGAAGATAGCTAGAAGTGAGTCTAGAAAGGCTTGTCTTGTCCCTAGCTCTTTCCTATCTAATTTTCTTTCTTCTTCCTGGGTGCTATGAGGTGAGCACGTCTGGTCCATCACACACACTCGCCATTGTGTTCTTCCTTAGACCTGAAGGCAATGGCCCCAGCTGAGCATGAATTAAAGCCTCCGAAGCTGAAAGAAAGAAATCCATCTTCCTGTTGAATTCTTTCTCTCAGAGGTATCTTGTCACAGTGACAAAAACTGACCAGCACATGCTTCAACTTGATTCTTGAAATTTCAAAATATAAATAAATAAATAACAAATCCTTGTTACTGATCGTGAGCCAAGTCAACTTCCAGTACGCACGGTGAAGCCCACAGCCTGGACAAGCTAATGGACTTGGAGAACTCTTTTCTCTTGGGGTGAGTCAGTTGATAATTGTACCTGCTGGGCTCAGCTCCAGGTCCCCTCTTTCCAGAAACCTTCCCAGAGTCCCTCCATTCAGGGGTTTCTCTCCACCCACTGAGCCCCACCAATGCAATTTCCTGAAAATTGGCAGTCTTTGGAGACAAGGTTAACTTTCTTCTTCTCTTTGGTATTTGTCCTGCACCCAGTTTAGTGGTGCGCACATAGTATGTCCCCAAAATGCTCCTTAAGACTAACCTGTATTGAAGACTTTTGTAATAGGCCCATTCTCAGAACACATAATTATATTCCTCACAGCTCTGTCCTTTTAAACAGTTGCCTAAAATATGAACTAACCCCCTTTTCCAGGACTCCCTGTGGTTTTCATAAAACACTTGACAACGTGTCTCCAAGTACGTTTTTCTGAAGACAGATGAGTGGCACACAAAAGACTTTCAGTTATAATTCGAGACACACAATTTGATCAGGCATAAGCACTGCTATTTTGAAATTAGAAAATTAGGTTGAGAACTGTGTGGCTTACACACACATGCACACACACACACACACACATACATACACACACACTTCATTTCAAAGGATTTGTTTATTTCCTGAGCTTCACAAAGATGTCATTCTGTAACGTACTCTGAAAAATCACCTATGGCAAATTCCTGCCAGTCTTGGATCTCAGAAATGCTGTCTCCCTCAAAAGTCAGTTAAGAAATCCGTGGGATGTAATTAAATCAAAGCCGTTTGTTAGATTGCCCCGCAGACTCTCTTCAAAGCTTTGAGCCTCAGTGCATCAGGCTCTCCAGCCAGACCATCTCACCAGTCACTCGAGTCTGTTTACTCCGGCTGCCCTGCAGCTCCCTCAGAGCCGCCCAAGCTGCCTCTAGACCACCTCTCCCCCGCCTCATTGTTCTGAGCATGTCCAGATGGCTCCGGCTTGCCCTCTGACTCTGAGAGCCCTACCAAGAAAGCCTGGCACACTTAGGAGTACAGTTGTGATTTGGTTACTCTGAAACACAATTTGAGATCTTTAGAATTGTCGTATATGTTGTTGTTTTTCCATTGGAAATGGGGATGGTTAGTTGGAATAGATCCTGAGAGAGAAATTTGAAGCCATTCTGGAAATGTTTGGATTGCTCTTGTGATGCTAGTACTCCACCCTACAGGGCTTGAGGTTCCCCAGGAGTGAGAGCTGGTCTGTCTTGTCACTGTTGTAGCCCATGTCTAGACATGGTGCTGAGACATCACAGGTACCCCACAAATGTTTGTAAAGTGACTGAGTGGTGGCAAAGGGAACCTTTTCATATTCTGGCACTGTCACCACTGGAACAGACACTTTTTCTAGCCAGTTTAATTTCTTTTCCCCACAAAACTGACTAACCAGATGACCCTACCGTCCAGGTATCTGACCCCCAACCCTGAGCTTTGTCACTTGGGCTGGCATTTGTCCCATCTTTCCCAGAAGATCCAATGTCAAATTTCTGAGGGATGAATATAAGAGTAGGATTTGTTTTCTGCTGAGAACTATTCTTTAGGTATTTCTGTGACAAAGGAAGTATTTTTAAATAGCCACATGTCAACTTGTGGCTACCCCACTTCCAGAAAGCACTGGGGATTGTACATCAACTCTCATATTTCCCAACAACGAGTCTGCAGATCACTGACTGGTGCCTTGTTAATCACAGACTTGCAGATAATCATGCCTCTGGTTAAGAAGGCTTCCAGTTCTCCCCTTGTGTAGGCCAAGCCAGGACTGCCAGACTTCTACCCCTAGCACCTGTGACTGGGCGCATGTATCCTCTGATCTCTGCCTGTCCTTTGGGAATTGCATGGTGACAAGGAGTCCCACTCTGTGAAGTCTAGGCATTTCCCATGCCCAAGACCTTCCAAGGCTCAAGACCTTCACCTTGGCCCTGCCATTCTGGATGACAGTGGGACAAGGAGTAAGCATAGGGCAGGGGTCTCACCACAGTTTCTCCAGGTGATTCTCAAGCCATGCTCAACAACCCACTGCAAAGTGACCCTCAAGTTGGTCACCACCCCCTGAGAAAGTCCACATGCCTCACCAGTCCCTAGCCCATGCTATAAGCTCCCTACCCAGGCCTTCTTTCTACTGTGCCTGGCAAAGTCCTGCCTCCTCCACGAAGCCCCCCACCCGCATCAGCATTCATCACCTGGTTAGTGCCCGTGAGCTGGATGGTGAGGCATGCAGGGCAGGGCATGGGCTTACTCATCCTGGCACACTCAGGGCCAAGCCCTGGTGCTTGGCCCAGCATAGGCATTTATTAGCCCATACTTTTGTTCACATTTCTCCAACGTGTTCTTCTTAGGGGGTGAGTGCCCATGACCACTCACCCTTCAGATATTAGTGAGAGCCCAGGCTCTGAGACCAATGATACGATCAGATGGAAAGCTAAAGCGGCTTAGACACGGGTGAGAGGCTTTAGGTTTCTCATGCTGGGGTTAGTTCCGGTTGAAATCTGGCTGCAGATCATAGTCAAAAGCTCTCCAGGGTGGGGGTGGGGGTGGGGGTGGGGGCCCCTCCAGTTGTGATTTTCATGAACTCTAGGTGTGCCCACTCCAAAACATGCTGGAGCACCAGGATCCACCCCTCCCACCGCCAGTGCCCTCCCACTACCACCAGGCTCACGTCCACCAATCTGCGGCTGGCAGCTCAGTACTGCTTGCACATTTTACTGTCAGTAACTGCAGTTAACTGATGAGCCTCACATGCAAGGTGCCTTCCACATTAACCTTGTCATCTCTCAACGCAAGGCAAAGACATTCCCCAAGAGTGGGGAAGATGCGAAGGTTAAGGGGACCTAAGTAATCCCCAGGTTCATTGGGTCCTCAGCCAGTTTACAGAGGTCTTGATGGCTGGACCGCAGGTAGATAGACTTTGCTTCACTTTCTTGAGTAACAATGACAAGTTTTCCACTAGCTGTCACATACTCACCAAGCGTTGACTGAGGAACATACATTTACTTCCTTCATGCCAGTGCTGCCGCCAGCACTCTGCGATAGAGCTGAATGAATACGGCCTGCCTGCCGCGGCTACCCGCAGCCCAGCGAGTGTTCCTGACACAGGCACGCAACGGCAGAGATGGGGCAAGCTGAGCAACACAGGCACACTGTGTGCTCTGCATATAGTTATCTTCATTTATTCTAAGCTATATCCTGTTTACTTCCTAAAAGAAGCAACTTAATGTAAAGAGATTTTAGATAAGTCTGTTAAACATCTTAAAGTCAGGCTGATTGAAGACTATACACCTCCGCTGAGGTGGCCCTTCATGACATTGACAGCACTGAGTGTCCTAGGAGTCAAGGAACAAGTCAAGAAAGCATAGGATGGTGGCATGAACAAGAGTTTCAATGTTGTGTTTCCACACATCTGTGTCCCAGGCTACATGTCACCTCTCCCTGGGGTCTGAGACTGTGTCCCTTGGTACTTCTGGCTCATGATCATGTAAAAAAGAGGTCCACTGAGTCCTGGTTGAGCTCTGGAAGGGACACTGGGAAGGCAGCAAGAGCAGAGACCTCGTGCGCACACCTCCCAGCCCTGGCCTGGTGCCAGCTGGACCAGATGGCAGTAAAGACTCTCTCTGCCTCCAACTGGACACCTTCAGCTGCTCCCAGGAAACCACAGCTGAGATGCTAGGAATGGCTGAGCACAAAGATACCCAGCAATGAACTTCAAACCTGGACTTGGCTTCGGAGCATGTGAGGTGTGGGGTTGGGAAGCAGAGATGTGGAAAGAGGACTGTCATTTCTACCTTGAGGCAATAATAGAAATGCTGCCAACTCACCAACATGTGATTTGTGGCTACTTTTATTGTATTTTTTATTTTAGAGAAAGAGAGACAGAGACAGAAAGAATTGGCAGGCCTCAGACACTGCAATGAACTCCAGATGATTGTGCCACCTAGTGGGCATGTGTGACCTTGCGCTTGCCTCACCTTTGTGCATCTGGCTTACATGGGATCTGGGGAATCAAACATGGGTCCTTAGGCTTCATAGGCAAGTGCCTTAACTGCTAAGCCATCTCTCCAGTCAAGATTTGTGGCTAGGTTTTAAAGAATCCACTGAGCTTGCCCCTTCTTAGTTGGTGCTATAATTGGCTTTGGTTTTACCAAGGTCAGTGATTCTTAGGAAATATGTGATGAAGAACCAAGCTTTTCCCCAATCCATTCTAGGTCAGCATGGTGGTCTGAGTCAGGTGTCCCCCATAAACTTAGGCATTCTGACTGATAGGTCCCCAGCTGATAGCAATTTGGGAATTAAAGCTTCCTGGAGGCACTGTATTGTTGGAGGTGGGCTTATGGGTGTTATAGCCAGATTCCTCTTGCCAGTGTTTGGCACATTCTCCTGTTGCTGATGTCCATCTAGTGTTGCCCAGGAGGTGATGTCCAACCTCTGCTCATGTCATCATCTCCCCCTGCATCATGGAGCTACCTCTTGAGACTGTAAGCCAAAATAAACCCTGTTTTTTTTGTTTTTTTTTCCACAAGCTCCTCTTGGTTGGGTATTTCTGCCAGCAATGAAAACCTGAATGCAATAGTCAGTAATAGCAAAAGTATAATAAATTAAATCACTAGAAAATAGAAATTTAAAACTCAAGATAAGTCCATATTATCATTTCAGTAATTCACCAATCTCAAACCTCTAAAAAAGTATTCAGACTTTCTTTTAACTCCCATACATATCTCAGTGCCATTGGTAACAACCAGTTTGTAGAAGGGCCTGACCTCAGCCCACACTGAGGAGAACTGATCTAGGCCAGAGGAAGACAGCACTTAAATTTGTTCCCTTTTCCCAGGCAATTTTCCAACTCATGGACAGCTCACTCTGGAAATAGATGCCAGTCAACCCAGAAGCTGCACTGTCCCTGAAGGCTTAAACAACAGTAGACTCTCACCTCACCTCACCCTCAGAACAACAGTGGACTCTCACCTCACCTCTCCCTCAGAACAACAGTGGACTCTCACCTCATCTCTCCCTGAGAACAACAGTGGACTCTCACCTCACCTCTCCCTCAGAACAACAGTGGACTCTCACCTCATCTCTCCCTCAGAACAACAGTGGACTCTCACCTCATCTCTCCCTGAGAACAACAGTGGACTCTCACCTCATCTCTCCCTGAGAACAACAGTAGACTCTCACCTCACCTCTCCCTCAGAACAACAGTGGACTCTCACCTCATCTCTCCCTGAGAACAACAGTGGACTCTCACCTCACCTCTCCCTCAGAACAACAGTGGACTCTCACCTCACCTCTCCCTCAGAACAACAGTGGACTCTCACCTCACCTCTCCCTCAGAACAACAGTGGACTCTCACCTCATCTCTCCCTCAGAACAACAGTGGACTCTCACCTCATCTCTCCCTCAGAACAACAGTGGACTCTCACCTCATCTCTCCCTCAGAACAACAGTGGACTCTCACCTCACCTCTCCCTCAGAACAACAGTGGACTCTCACCTTACCTCTCCCTCAGAACAACAGTGGACTTTCACCTCATCTCTCCCTCAGAACAACAGTGGACTCTCACCTCACCTCATTCTGATAACCACTCGGGAGATGATCCTGCATCATCTCCATTTTTACCCAAAGACCTCTGAGCTTCAGAGTAAATTACTCAAGGCACTGGCTCCTGACCTAGGGAGAAAGAAGTTCATTGAGTCTTGGTTGAGTCCTAGAAGGGAAAGGCACACTGGGAAGGGGGCAAGAGTGAAGGAGCCATCATGCTCACACTTCCCACCTAGCCTGGTGCTAGCATACAGAGCGCAGAGTCTCCCCCTGCTACACCAGCATGTGGCAATGCTCCTTCCCACCAGTCCATCCTGGTGAAGATAGAGTCATAACACTCAATCTTTGTGGCTCAGAAAGTGCTGAGCAGACTCTCCTAGGAGCTCAATAGCGAGAGTGTTGAGGTGATGTTGATATGATGTGAGTGTCAAATGTCCCCACGGGCTCCTGTGTTTGAACACTTTGTCCCTTAGCTTGTGGCACTGCTTTGTGGTGTTATGGAACCTGCAGGAACTGAGACCTCCTTGGAAGAAGAGAGTGGATGGGGTGGGGGCAGACCTTGGGGTTCATAGTCTGGTCCTCCTTTCCATCTCCTGTTTCCTCGTACACTCCAATGTGAACAGGCAGCCGCATGCTCTTGTCTCAAGCCAAGACTGACTTCCACCACCATGCTTATCTACCAGATGGCCTCAAACTGTGAGCTGAAATAAACTACTCCTCCCTTAAGCTGCTTCTTGTCAGGTACGTCAATGAGAAAAGCAGTGGCATACTCATCATGCACACACATGCAGACATGCACACGCATGTACACAACCCCAGACATGCACAAGCACGCAGATGTAGATACACATGTGCACACACATGAACACACACATGCACACACAGAGACAAGCACATGTGCATGCACACACATGCACACACACATCCATTTGCTTGACAGCCACCTCCAGCCTCCTTGGACCTGCCTGGTTCAAGATGCAAATGCTCTTCTGCAAGGAGATTGTAGAACCCACCACAATACCATGAAGCCCTACAGCATTCCACCCATGACAGAAGAAAAGATTCTACAGAATAGGCCACAATTTGATTACTATGACAAGAGACTGGTTGCCATCTCTACTTTTGAAGACCCTCCAGGTTGTCGTAAATTGCCCACACTGCTGGGATCTCGTGCAAGGACATGGCATGAAAGGTTAATGTTTAAGGAAGGCATTTCATCTCCACAGCCAGGGTATGTCTGTGTGAGAGAGTGGAGAACCACAAACTAAACATTTGTTCTGTGGAATGAGCCACTCTCCTGTGCCCTGGACAACTCCCTTCTCTTGTGGTGATGGTGGGACTCAAGATTCTGCCTCATTTTACACAGTGTGCAGTGAAGTGATCCCCTCCACTCTCCCTCACAGTCTTCACATTAGGCAAACAGGAGTGTGTGTGAATGTGAGTGTGTGTGTGTGTGTGTGTGTGTGTGTGTGTGTGTGTTGCTTCAGACAGAGGATGTATCTTCTTATACACAGCAGGCCTGCCTGTATGTGAGAGAGTGAGTAGGAGGGTAAATCTGAGAAACCACCCACATATTCCAGACATGTGTCCATGTGGCCCTGGATGATGTGGGCTTCTCCACCAGAAGGGACACTTTTCAAGACTTTTCAGTTCCCACTGCAACCCAAGGGACCCAGGATCTGGTTATGTGGAGGGCCTGTGTCAGCTGAAGGTAGCAGACCACCTGCCCCATGCATCTTTCCCTGACTGGGGCTGCTGCGTGAGCTCCCTGGCCCATGTAGTCCTTGGTCCCATGTTTCTGGAAGGAATGGAAGTCCGTATATGGCAGGAGGGCCTTTCTGCTTCACATGCCCCAGCATGACCCTGAAGAAGCTACCTGGGCTGGATTAGTTACGAAGCAATTGGAGCTCTGAGGGATGTAAACAGCCCTTTCTCAGAACTCCCTCTCCTCCTCAGATGTTTTCTGGTGGGCTCAGAGCCGGACATCTAAGAGCATCAGGCCTACTTCTTCCTGGTACCTCTGGACCATGCTCAGGCTGTGAGCAATCAAGAGGGCCTGGGTAGCTCTTGATGGGTGAAGAGGAGGACAGGGTCTGCTATAGGTGCCAAACTGGCCTTGCATCTCTGTAGAAGGGACTATGGCTGAGACAGACATAAGATTCGGGGAGATTTCTGATTCCTTTTTTAAAAAAAAATATTTACTCATTTGTTTATTTATTTGAGATAGATAGACAGACAGATGAGAGTGGGAGACAGCATGGTTGCACCAGGGCCTCCTCTTGCCATTATTAAGTACTCCAGATTCACCCACCACACTGTATATCTAGCTTTATGTAAGTGCTGGAGAATTGAACCTGGCTGGGCAGGTTTTAACCACTCAGCCATCTCCCAAGCCCCAAGATTTCTAATTCTTAATGTTGAACGCACTTGCATTATTTCATTTGCACTGTAACTGCTTGAGGTGCACACATTGTGCCCCTGTGCAGAAGAGGGAAAGCGAGGCTCAGAGGACCTAGGCAATGTGTTCCAGTCACAGAGCAGAAGGCTTAGAGTCCAAAGAGGAGCTCCCATATACCACCTCCAGCTAACAGTCTTCTGGCACAGTGCAGCCCCTTCTTCCCAGCCCCTACCCTTAAAAACATTTCTGGTGGCTGGGCCACTTCTCTAAATGGCTTGTCTTAGGACGCAGATGCGACACTCATAGTAACTCTACCCTAGTCATCTCCAGCCTCAGTGACCATAGAGATGAAGTTACCACTTTGAGAGGAGCTCTCCTTCCCTCAAGCCCCATGCCAGGGGCAGGTATCTGGCTCTGCCCCCTCCCTGCCCTCTTTTTCCTCTTCCAGAAGCTTTCCTGGGTCCAGACTAGGTCGTGGCGATGGATGATGTCGAGGAGGAGAAGGGCTGGTTTGCCCTTTCTCACCTTTAGTGATGCCTTCCGTTTTTAAAGATATTTTAAAATCCAGCATGATTCTCTGCTTGACTCAAGAGAGGAAAGCTGGGGTAGATCATCGTTTAGGTTTTGGTCTTTAATGGTTTCTCTAATGTCTGTCCAGTATGGCCTTAAGAATTATCCTCTTTTAGATTTACAATTTTTTAATATACACACACACACATATATATATATTATTATTATTTACAACTTCTATACTTACAGACAGCAAAACATGGTATTTCTCTCCCCTCCCCCACTTCAGGCAGACCATTTTTGACATATTTATGTTTGTTTTCTCCTTAAGTCCCTTAAAATTCAGCAAAGGAATATGAAAGATATAAACCTTCATGGACAAAAAGAGAAGAAAATACAGCAGATAAGAAATAGTATTAGAGGGCTGGAGAGATAGCTTAGCAATTAAGGCACTTGCTTGAGAAGCCTAAGGACTCAGGTTCAATTTCCCAGTACCCATGTAAGCCAGATGCACATGGTGGTGCATGCATCTGCAGTTCATTTGCAGTGGCTAAAGATCCTGGCATACCCATTCTCTTCCCCCCGCTTTCTGTCTCTCTTAATAAATAATATATATATATAGTAGCACTAGGGACTAGTAGGAACTAGGGAGGTGGCTCAGCAGTCAATGGTGCTTGCTTGCAAGCCTGCTGACACACATAATCCTCCTCAGTAACCACATAAGGTTGGACACAAAGAGGCACATACGTCTGTAATCTCAACACGCCTGCAGCAACTGGGGGCCAGGCCAGGAGAATCCAGAAGCTCTCACAAATAGCAGAGGAAACACAATGATTCCATGTCTCAAGACAGGTGGAAGGAGAAGAAAAACACTCTGAGGTTGTCCTCTGACCTCCACGTGTGAGCGGAGGGATACATGCACCCATACCCACACATATCATTCACACACACACTATAAATAAATGAGTAATAAGTAGCACTATATGCCGATGGATGCTGGATAGAAGGAATGGCACAGCAAGGTTGACAGGGCTTATAGGCAGGAGACATAATGAGTCACCCCAAGGCCCAGGATCCAGAATGGAGAGTGTCCCAGAGGAGCAAAGCCTGCACTGCAGCAGAGACTGACTGCGAGTCGGCTTCCTGGGTCCCTCTTGCAGCCAGCGGAGCCAGACTGGGCTGTGACCCTGCACTCCCCAGCGTGGCACTCGGTCCCATACAGGACCAGGCACGGGAGTGATTCCAGCCCCTCTGCTGCTGACCAGCTGGGTGAAGGACACATGGCGTGCTTCTTAGGTCTTGGTTTTCTTCTGTATCATGGGGATACTGATGTACTCACCTCCCAAGGATGGTGTGGGCTTTGGAAGAAGAAGCCCCACATTCTGTAGGTGTGTGTGTGTTTATTTTTACCTTCAACCCTCTCCACCCACTCATTGCCACCATTGCAAGACTTCCAGATCCTACTGTGTCATTAACCAAAGACTTTGGCCTCTGACCTACTCACTTCCTCCTCCCCCAGCAGCCTGGGACCATGCTGAAAGGCACCACTGTCTGTGTGGTTTCGGCCATCCACTCCTCCTGCTTTGGCAGTCATCACTCACTCACAACTCCTCCTCCTCCAAAATGTCCCAGTGGTGCCCCGTGCTACCTCCTCCCACTCCTTGTCTGTCAGGTGTATGGATTATCGATTTCTACTGCAACCAGCTCATCCATCTGTGTTCCTTTCTTCCAGTTCATCCGTCTTCTGTCTCACTTCTCTCTCATCTCCAGAGTATTAGCTACAATGTGTCATCCAATAACTTGTTATTTCCAAGACCTTAACTTCCTTTCTCTCTCATCCTTTATCACCACATTTGACAAAACTCTAGCCCTACCTTTCTCTGCATCTATACCTAAGCAGTTTCTTGTCACTGTGGCCTCTTAAGGAGAAGCAGAAGATATAGCTCAGTGGTAGAGCACTTGCCTAACCCTGGTTTCAATCCCCAGCAGCAGAAAAACAAATTTAAAAGAAAAAAACAAGTGCCGGGTGTGATAACACTCAGGAAGGATTGGTTTGGCTCATGGTTTGAAGGATCTAGTCCATATGGTGGGGACAGTATGGCTGTAGCAGCATGAAACTGGATCCCCTCAAATCTCCGGATATCAGGAAGAGGGAAGAAGAGAGTGGACAGTAAACAACCAGGCTATAAACTTCAAGACCTATCTTCTAATGATCCAATTTCACCAGTTAGGCCCCACTCCCTACAAGTTTTACAACCTTCTAAAACAGAATCACTAGCAGGAAACCAAGTGTTCACACACATGAATCTATGGAGGATATTTTACATTCAAACTTTAATAGCTGGAGAGGTTAACAGTGAGAAGGCAAAAAGGATTGGATATCTATAATGCTGTTGGGCCTTGAAAGGCCCGGACGCGAGGCCTAGTGGAACTTCCGGAGCCTAGCTAAAGTTTGGCCATCTGCCTCTGGCCAGCTATGGCTCAGCAAGATGCCTAATGGCCTCTGGCCTGTTACTTCCGCATAGGAGTTGGAATTCCTGCGCATGGGCGCTTAGAACCAATCATTTCAAAAGTTGCGGTATACTATTGGCCCTTATCCCCCATCCTAGAATCCCCACCCTCGTTCTCAACACTACATAGGCAACTGCCTGTAACAATAAAGTGAGTTCCTGCTTCGACGAGACTCCCGGCTGGGTGGTTTGTTCCTGGCCATCGACACTCATTCTCCTCCTCAACCCCTTGGGAGGAACCAGTGGGCCTGGTCCGTCCTCAGCACTCCCTGCCGGGGGAGCCCGGCATAATGTCATATTCTCTAGCCATTTTGTATGTTCTAAATCCTTTCAAAAATTACCTTGCTTCCTCCAGGCCTCTTCTTCTTACTTTCCATAGTTATTTGAAGCTACTTGCATTTTCTGTTTGCCTTCAGTCTCATTTCCAGCTCTCAGCAGAGGTCCTTGCTTCCGATTGGCAGAGTAGAAAGACAGGGAGTCCCTCAGCTTCCGGTGCCAGGTAAGTGAACTCCGAAGACCACTCGCGTGCGGGTGCTTTGTGCGACTGCCGTGGACGTTCTTCCTGGTCTTGCTTCTGCTTCCCTGGGTGCTGCACCCTTTCCAGAAACCTTACAGTAGTGGAATTGTATCTGTGCCGTAAACATGCCAACTGAGAGAGAGACAGAAGGAGGAGGAGGAATACGAGAAGGACTAAGATGACAACAAGGGGCAGTGGCAGGGAGGGAGGAAGGGGAAAGAAAGGTCTCTTCACTGGAGTCTTCCTTTCTTCCTGCTGTCACCTTTCCTTTTCCTCACAGACTAGTTTCTCAAAATAGCTTCCCATATATACGATTACTGTCTGCATCTCTTGGGCTTCTTGTTTTTGTTGTTGTTGTGCATTTTGTTTTTGTGAGACAGTACTTAACCTTTATAACCCTGGATGGCCTGGAACTCAGCATGGCTGATCTTGAACTTGCAGCAACCCTCCTGCTTCCGCCTTCCAAGTACTGGAATGATAGGCATACGTCACCACCCCCAGAGGTTGTCGTCTCTGCTTCCTGTCTTGGTTTGTTTACGCTGCTTTAAAAACTTGCCATAGCCAGGGTAGCT
The DNA here is from genome assembly GCA_036346955.1 of Dipus sagitta. NCBI lineage: Eukaryota > Metazoa > Chordata > Mammalia > Rodentia > Dipodidae > Dipus > Dipus sagitta. The sequence continues at coordinate 5,448,671 of CM070788.1, read as the reverse complement.
TATTAACAACAGAATCTCACCACTCTGGAGGCTGAAAGGTCAAGATCAAAATGTTGGCAGATTTCAACTCTGGCAAGGACCTGCTTCCCAATTCCTTCTAGTGCGGCCTCGTGTGACAGAAGGGCCTGGAGAGCAGCCCCAGGGCCCCTATTGGAATGCACAATCCCACTGACAAGGCTCTGCCCTTCTGGTCTAATCACCTCCCAGAGGTACCTCCTAATGTTATGCTGGGGGTAAGAATTTCAGCATACAAATTGTGGGGAGACACGAACTAAAAAAAAAATAATAAATTAAAAAAAAATAAATCACTTCTCATTACTCTTCAGCCCATCCCTGCCTGGGATGCCCCATGTCTGCAGCTCACATGACAGCCTGGATGGACTGCATGCCTGTGTTCTCATCTGACCTCACAATAGCACCAGCGATTGCTCACCACCCCTTTCACACAGGGACAACCCCGGGCCTAACCGCTGTGGTCTCCATTGCAGGCTGTCCCTCCACAGCTGGTCCATGCAGACTCAGGCTCCGGCCTTCTTGTTACTTATCTGCTCTCTGATTCATTCCATGCAGGCCTGTGGCATTAGTTACAAATGGCCAAAAGACACCAATCTATACCAGGTCTATCACACAGCTGCATCTGGAAACCTCATCTCATTTCACCCACCTGGCTCATTCTTGTTGGTGAGATTTATGACTGGCAGCCTTGCTGTCTTACCCAGGATAATCAGAACAGAGCAGAATTGCAACTCTCCCATATGTTCAAGGTATAAAAGGGGGGCTCAGCTTTAAGACTTCAGTGGGTACAAAGAAAGCCCTAGAATGAGAAACTGATCAGAATTCTCTAGTGGGGACTTCTGTTGATTCCTGAGCTCTAGAAACCTCAGTCTCTCTGCTTTAGGAAGACACCAATGCCTGACAACTTGGGTAGAGAAGGGGTGACTGGGGTACAAGGACTCCTGCCTTTCTAATACTACAGGATTTTATATATGTCCCCACAGCCATCCAGGAAGGGAAATATTCCTGTTCGCTGTTTTGAACAGAGAGAAGACAATGTCTTGTCATTGAACGATGACTTGCCCAGTGTCTCACAGCCAATAAGTAGATGATACTAGTCAGCCAGAAGCCATGTCTTTTGATTCCTACCCAGAATACCATAATATTCCCTTAGAAAGTTGGAGGCAATTAAGACACGCCCAGCATCCCCAAGGAGCTCATGGCTAACTCTACTGTGAAGCAGCAAGACAGAGGTGAACACCGGTGTATGTGGTTGATTATCTGGGTTGGAGTCTTGCACACTTAGCAGAACAAACTAGTTCTGGAAGCATGGGCAAATTACTTACCTCTCTAACCTCACCTTACCATTTCCAAATTAGGGCTAGCACCACAGCCTTCTTCCTAGGGCTGCTTTGAAAGGCAAGGAAGACAGAGAGTGCAGAGCATCAGAACCCAGAGGGGTGCTGCCAGCAAGGTAGGTCATCGTCATCATCACTGTTAAAGAACAGCCCCATGACAGCCCAGGCAAGGATAAGGCCCTGACATCCATGCAGGAACAGGTCCTACATGAATATGCCACTCCTTAAGCCTGGGGAAAGGGAGGAGGCAGGGCTGGGAGGCCTCACAAAGCAATGAGTGCTCTGCTTGGGGCTGTAGGTAGGACCTGCAGAGGGGCTAAGAGGGCACCTTTGAATAATGGAAGTCAACTGCGCCATCTATGAGATGCATAGGATTTCATAGGACTATACCTTTCTCGTCTCAAATCCTGCCTCCATCAGCTTGGCATTCCCATTTTACAGAGGAAGACTGGGGCTCAGGGTGGCCACCTAAGAAGGATATGGGTACAGTTCATGTGACACATACTTGCCCTTTTGTCTCTAAAGCCTCTCTCCTTCACTCAGAGGCTTTTAGCTTCTGGGCTGGAGACAAAGGGTCAGAGGATGGGTGCTTCCACCTCAGGAAAAAGGTACAGAAAAGGAAACTATTCTCCCCTGATTTCTTCCCAGAGAGAAGAGAAGGAACATAAGGAACAACTGCAGAGGGGGGTCGCTCAGGCTTTTGAAACAATTGGAGGGATTTTGCTACTCACCCTGTGTATAGCAGGAGAGGGACACTTGGGGATCTGGACCATTCTCTCTAGATGTGGTCACTGCTTCACACACACACAAGCACATTTGTTGAGCCTCAGTCAGCTGGTGGAATCTGTTCGGTGACTCTGAGGGAGGTATGACCGTAAGGAGCAAGAGGCTGAGGGGAGGCTCAGAGGGAAGGGGACTCCAAGCATGGCCCCTGTAACCACTGTGTCCACACCACCTGCATTACTCCTACAGGCTGGCCAGTGTTGGCTGGGAGCCCAGGGAGATGGAGCAGGAGGCCAAGGAAGATGGAAGCAGCAGAACAGGGGCAAGGAGGAAGCTTCCAGATGAGGGCGCCTCAAGGACTAAAGACTTGCTGGGAAGGAAGGGATTTTCTGACAGGGGAAGGGCAACAAGTAAAGATCCAAGCAGAAGTTGTTCAGACATACGCTGGGACATGCATCCTCTCTGGGGTCAACACTCTGGCCCTCTGCTTCCCCACCTATGAAATAAGAATAATGAAATCATTCTCCTCATGAAAGGGTTTAGAATTACTGTGAAAATATCTCATAAAGAGTGACCTATGAAAGAAACACGACCAGCCATTTCCACTACAATGTGATGCTGGTGGGCATGGAAGTTGCATCCATGTTCATGGGCAAAATGAGGGGAGGCCTGGTGGAGGGCCTGGATGAGAAAAGAAAGCAGAGCTAGTCCAGAGGACTGGAGGACTAGCCGCTGGGAGAGGGGTTCTCTATGTGTCCAGGAAAGTTCATTACAAAGGGAACTTGAGCTTGACCCTGGGACTTCCTGATCAATTCAGTGATGTCCTCAGATCTCAGGAAGAGCCTCCCATGTCAGAGCCTGGGGACCTTGAAGGGAAAGGCCCAGACACATGCTTTGAGCCCTGCTCCTTCAACCCTGTGAGCCTTCGCTTTCTCATATATAAAACTGGCCAGAGCTGGTTTGCGGTTTTTGTGATTTGCATGGATGTGCGCACAATTCTTGGCCAGCATATGGTGGTTCTCGGAATGACTTTCCCAGGACTCTTCACTCTGCCTCCTATGGGGATCTGGACAAGAAGCTGAGAGGCTGAGGCTGAGACTTAAGCTCATGGCACACCTTGCCAAGAACAGGGTACACAGACGCTTAGAGATGTTGGTCTTTCTTTTTGCCCAGTCCAGTTCAGTCTGTCCACTCCCACCACAGCCTGGGCCCTTGCCTGCCCCTAGGTGGTCTGGAACCCTGCAGGTTGCTGTGTGCATCTGCTGCCACCTACAGGCCCCACATGGCACTGCAGCCCCTGTCCAGCTCTGAGGGGGTATTGCCCCACATTCATATGCTTAGAGGGAATGCCATAATGTACTTCCTGTCTCCCACCTGCTGGAGTTCATTAAAGGCAGCAGTTGTCTTTATGTCTCCAGGATCCATTCTGGAAGAGGTGTCATCACACGACTATAGAATGACCAATGCACAAATCGCCCATCAAAATCAGACAAGAGAAAGTTGGCTGAGGAATACTAAGTGTCAATGTAACTCACAAAGGCTGTGAGCTCCCTTCCAGAAGTTGCAGAGCATGGAGTGGCTCTTAGTTGGGGTAAGGATTCCCTAGTTCAGGTTCATCCACAAGAAAAATCCCAGTCCAGAAAAGCCTGAAGGGGTGAGGGGTGGGAGAAGTCTGGCTTGGTGACATGGGGCCATTTAACTGAGGCTCTCTGTGCTAGTTGCCTCTGCGCTGCTGTGATAAAATGCTGACAGAAGTGACATAAGGCAGGAAAGGTTTATTTAATTCTTGATTCCGGGGGGTTCAGTCCGTCATGGCTGGGTGGTGCGGTACAGCAGTGCAGGTCATGTCATGGTGGGCCATGAAGTAGAGAAATACAAATGTTGGAGCTCAGCTGGGTAAATTTTTTTAATCTTACCTGCTAATTTCATTTTTGTCATGCTTTCTTTTGTACAGCAATATTCTGCACATGGACACAGATTTTTTCCTTTTCCTGTTTCTTGCTGTCAAGGCCCTCCAGCCATCGGGCAGTACACGCACATCTAGGACTGGTCTCTCGGTTAATCTCTGGAAGAATCCTTACACACAGACCCGCGGGTGTGCCTGAGTCGCAGGGATTTGAAATCCAGTCAAGTTGACAGTGAAGGTGAGCAATGACACTTTGCTGACACCTTCCTAAGGGTCCTCGTAACTATATTACGTGAACTTGGATACCTGCCTTGGCCTCTCCTCCCTGTCTTCTATCTTGGGCCTAAGACTTTCTTGGCTTTCCAGGCCCTTGTTTTCCATGCTGCATTTATCTGAGCAGTATGCAAGCACCTTTGATGAGTCCATTTTGCAGCTGGAAAGCCTGAGGCAAGGAGCTCAGGGCCAGTAGGAAGCAAAGGTCACTTGAGCCCAGGCTGAAGTCCAGTGTCACAAGTAGATGGAAAGGCATATGTGGCCTCAGATGGGGTTTCTGAACGTGGGCCTGGCACAACCTGATTCCCTACTGTGCAGTGTCCTCAAGCAACTGGCACCTTCCTCGCTCATGCTCAGTGTCTGTCCCACGGTACCTTCTGTGTCCCGGGATGCCATGGAGTAGTGCTAAGCCATGCACCAAGTCCCTGTAGAAAAACAGAAACTCAGAGACGCTATGGGGTCTAATATCACCCTGAGAGCCAAGTGTGGAGCTAGACAAGATTCCAAAGGCCTCTAGTGTGATTTAGATATGAAGCTTGCACCTTCTAGATCCATAGAAAGCTTGGTCCCCAACTAGCGGCACTATTGAGAAGTGCCATGACCACGAGGTTAATTTGTTATGAGTTCATACTGGCTGTGCCATCAGGAGACAGCACCTGAATAGAGGAAGTAGGTCCCAGATGTGTATCTGCCTCTTCTCTTTCTCTCTGTGTTTCTCTGTCTTTCACCCCTCCAAGATATTCTGCCTCACCTCATACCCAAAGCAAAGGAGTCAGTCATGGAACAAAACCTCTGGAACTGTGAGCCAAGACAAATGCTTCCTTTAAATAGATTTCCTGAGGTATTTTCATACAGTGAGAATATAATAAATCTGTGGGGTATTGTGTGCTAACCCAATAAATGAACACTAGTTAGTAGGGTGGCAGCCCTCAAACAAACACCATTGCTCTATGATATGGACTTTCTAACTCATTTTCAAGTTTTTTTTTTTAATATGAGAAAAATGGCATTAGCTCTGAAAAAAAAAATTTGTGAGATTTGGCTGAGGTACCTTTTTATGAGAGAGAGCAAGCCAGGGCCTCTAGCCACTGCAATAGAACTCCAGACACATGTACCGCCTTGTACACACGTGTGATCTTGTGCACTTGTGTCACCTTGGCTGTGCCAACTATCCAGTCCCTCCCCCCCCCCGAGGTACCTTTTATTGCTTATTCAATCTCATTACTCATTATTGGTCTGTTTTTGTAAATCCATCCAAAAAATTACTTATTTATTATGGATTTTCTAGTTTGTTGATACAGTTGTTCATGGTGTTCTCCAATGATCCTTTTATCTCTGTGGTATTAGGTGTAATGTCTGCTTATTCATCTTTCATTTTTATTATTTAGGTATCCTCTCTTTTTTCTTGATTAATCTAGCTAAAGGCTTGTCAATTTGTTTATATTTCCAAAAAGAAAAACCCCAATTCTTTGTCTTTTTGTTTATTTATTTTTGTATTTTAGTCTCTACTTCACTTACTTCTGCTCTGATCTTTGTTATTTCTTTTTAGTAATTTTGGATTTATCTGATCTTGCTTTTGTACTTCACTGAGTTACTTTGTTAGGTTGTTTACTTGAAATTTCTCTTTCTCTTTTCTCTGCACCCCGCATTTCTTTCATGTGAGGGCTTACTACATAAACTTCCCTCTTGCTACTGCTTTGGTGTATCTCACAGATTTCACTCTGCTGTGTTTCCATTCCATGTGTTTCAGGAAGTGTTTTTTTTTAACTTCTTTTTTATTTTTTCACTGGCCATCAGCTGTTCAAGAGCTTATTGTTTAATTTCCATGCATTATATGATTTCTAAAACCCTCCTTGCTCAATGCTACTTTTATCCCAGTGGGTTAGAAGAGGTTTATGATAGGATATGGTTTTAATTTCTTTGAATTTGCTGAGACTTATATTGTGGCCCAACAGATGGCCAGCCTGGAAAATATTTCATGTGCTGATAGGAAAACATGTATTCTACAGCTGTGGATGAAATGCCCTATAAATGTCTATTAGATCCATTTAATCCAAAGTGTAGTTTAATTCCAATGTTTCTATATCAGTTTTCTTGTCTTGATGATCTGCCCAAAAGAGAAAGTGGGGTTTGAAGTCTCTCATCATTAGAGTTACAATGTGTGCCTTAAATAACTGTGTGCTCTAACATTGAGAGTGTGCATATGGGCAGTTGGTTTATACTCTTGTTGAACTGATTCTTTAATTATTATAGAGCCGCTTGACTTACGCTAATCTTACTTGCTTTTTGTTTTAGTTTTTGTGAAATATCTTTTGCCATACCTTCTTTTGGAAGGGAGGAACTTAACCTAGTTAAATTCAAGCATAGAGTAGAAAGGTCAGAATTTCAGACCTTTTTTTTTTTTTCCCCTTTGTGTATCCTGTGTTTCTTTCATCCTCTTGTGTTGTTTGGTGGTTTTCTGTGTTGATAAGCTTTGATTCTTTTCTCTATTCATGTATCTTCCCTTCTAGTGGGTTTTACACCTATGCACATTTTCAAGGTAATAGTCACCATCCTTTTGCTTCTAGGGTAGGACCCCTTTCAACCTCTCCTGTGGGACTGATCTGGTGATAAGAAATTCTCAGTTTTTGTTTGTGGTGGAAAGTTTTTATTTCTCCTTCATTTCTGAAGGACAGATTTGATGATATAGTATTATTGGTTGGCAAGATTATTTTCATTCAGGGATTCGAATATGTCATCCCATTTCTGCTGCTAATTTAATGGAGGTATATTTATATGTGGCCAGCACTTTCTTCTTGCTTATTTTAGAATTCTTTCCTTGAACTTTTGAGTTTGACAGTAATATACCTCAGAGAGATTTTTGTTGTTGTTGAATCTATTTGGAGTTCTTTCGGCTTCTGGATATGTATGTCCATATCTTTCCCAAATTTCAGGATGTTTTCAGATATTATTTTGTTAAATAGGTTTTTATGTCTTTTTTCTTCTCTTCTAGTTTAAGATACCCACAATTCCAGGATTATTTTTTCATTTAACGATGATCCATAATTTTGGGCTTTATTCTATTCTTTTTTATTTCTTCTCTTATTTACTTCAAAAAACTTCTGTTCCATCTCTACCACATATGCCAATACTCAGAGACCATAGCAGAACACTGTAAGAGCTAAAGGATGGGGAGGAGTGCTTGGGAATGTTGTCTTCCAGACACAAAGTAGTCCTTGCATTCATGAGCTCATAATGGCTGTCAGTACCTGCACAAGACCCATACAATATTGGGTCCATTAACATGTTGTCACGGATGATGAAGGAGTGCTCTTGTGGTCAGCTGCACATTGCTCACACAAGCTTTCAAGCAGACACAATTTATGGGAGAAATAGGTTTATTTCAAGCTTACAGATCCAGGGCAAGTTCCATCAGTGACGTGACGAAAGAAGCTGGCTGCCTTTCACAGATCCAAGCAGAGAGAAACCAACCAAATGGCTGGAATACACCAAAGGCAGCAAGTAGAACTTGCCGGCACTCAAACTCTTCTTTCTATACCTTTGGGCTAGAATTCAGATCTACCCCTTCCCCCTCAGTGATACCCCCTCGAGCCAACTGCTGAAGAATTAAGCAGGAAGCTTAATCATAATTAAAAGTACATGGAGCTATGGTGGACAAACATTCTCATTCAAATTATCACAAGGGCAAAAAAAAAACCTAAAAATACATTAAAATAGAAGGAAGAATAGTTGGAAAGAGGAAGGGTTTAGAAGAGGAAGGACAAAGAAGGATGGCAGAAGGGGATTATGTAATTTTTAAATAAAAGTTTTTTCAGGGGCTAGAGAGATGGTTTATTAGTTAAAGTGCTTGCCTACGAAGGCGAAGGACCCAGGTTCGATTCCCCAGGACCCACTGAAGCCAGATTCACAAAGTGGCAGCGCATGTGTCTGGAGTTTGTTTGCAGAGGCTGAAGGCCCTGGTGCACCCATTCTCTCTCTGCCTCTTTCTCTCTCTCAAATAAATAAATAAATATTTAAAAAAAATTGTTTCAAAGACTTGTCAAGTTCAGAATATTTTTTTCTTCTTGTTGATCTAGTCTGTTCTTGCAGCTCTCAACTATAGTTTTTATTTCATGTGGAGTTCTTCACAGCAAAGATTTTGGCTTGGTCCTTTTTTATGATCTCTGTTTTCATTAAATTTATAATTCAGATCAGGAACTATTTCCTAAATTTTGTTACTTTCTCAATATTTTTTATGGATTACTTATCTTCTTTGGAATAATTACTTAAAATTATTTTAGACATTTTATTGATTTCCTTTCTTTGGTGTTTGTTGCTACAGAACTATTGTGTTTTCTTTGAGGTATCATGTTCCTCTCGTGTCCTGATGTTAGGATCTATGCATCTGGCCAATCAGTCATCTCTATAAATTGTACAGGGTGACTTTTATCATAGAAGATTTTCTCCAGCAGGTGTGCTTTGGGAGGTTGGCTGGATAGACTGTTGACTTTGTTTTCAGATAGACACTGTAGTATAGTCTTAGTGTAGTTTCTTCAGCTGTAATCAATGTCAGCAATGTTTGTGGGGTGTGTTTGTTAGTGTCTCTGGGAATAGCACATGTGGCTCCTGGTGCACAGTCATCAGTTTCTGACTGTTGTATAGGAAAAGTGCCATCCTCAGGGCTCTGTGTAGGCAAGGCATGGCTGGGGCAACAATGGGGTTAAAGAATCTGTCATTCCCCGAGGGCCATGCAAAGGAGAGGCCAATCTGGTGGGCTTGGGCAGGTGGGGCACAGCACCCTTGGTAGCAAGGGTGTGAAACCAACTAGTGTTCTAGAAACTTGCAGGGTCTTGGCATCTCTTCTTTTGCTATTTTGAAGGCTCACTTACTTATCACATGCCCTCTAAGTCATGGTCAACTCCAGTTCTTTGCAGAACCAATGACATAGACTTATACTGTGTGTGGGGTCAAAGAGGTACTTTTATCCCAAGCTAAACACATACACTAGACCATTTGTATCCGTCAGCCCTGCCTTTCAGAAACAAGATCAAATTCTAAAGCTTGATCTTCGCTGGTCCTTCCTGCTACAAATGGGTGGAATCATAGTGACACAGATGTATATAAAGCAGCTAGCTTACCACAGCCTTCCTGATGACCAAGTTTGATAGCAGGTCTGGGCTGGCTTCCCTGGCTGTCAGTGAGACCACCCTGTTTCTGCATAGAAAGTACTAAAGAGGGATGGCTTCTCTGTCTACTTCAACAGACGGACCCTGGGACTCCAGAGGCCAAGACACAGGAATGGGGGAAGCTCAGAAAATCTGGGAAAATGGAAGGAAAGTTGGAGTCAGGATACTTATATGTTCACTCACAATTGGGTTGATCAATATTTAGATGTACACTAGTCAATACTGAAACCAATATTTTACTAAAATTAAGTAAAATCTAGCAGCTGATTCCTTGATCATACTAGCCATGTATCTAATGCTCAACAGCTATAGTGTAAACTTACTACTATACTAGGTGGTACAGATATAAAACACTTTTTGTGGCAAAAAGAATTCTAAGCCAGGCATGGCCACACATGCCCTTAATCCTAGCACTCTGGAGGCAGAGGTAGGAGGATTACCATGAGTTTGAGGCCACCCTGAGACTACATCATAAATTCCAGGTCAGCCTGGGCTAGATAGAGACCCTACCTTGAAAAAAAAAAATCTGGACTAGAGAGATGGCTCAGCAGTTAAGGCATTCACTGCAAATCCTAATGACTCAGGTTCAATTCCCCAGTGTCCCCATGTAAAGCCAGATGCACAAAGTGGCACATGCATCTGAAGTGTGTTTGCAGCAGCTGGAGTCCCTGGCATGCTCATTCTCTCTCTCTCTCTCTCTCTCTCTCTCTCTCTCTCTCTCTTTCTCCTTGCAAATAAATAAATAAACTACTTAAAAAAAAATTCTAGTAGACAAACTGTTCTGAAATAAGAGGAAAAGGGAGGGTGGAATGATGGGAAATAGAGAGCTGCTATGATTGCCGCTTCCAGGCACTCTCTGAAGGCCATGCTCCTCCCACACATAGTCAACCTCATTAATTCATTATGTCCTCCATGTTTTTATTTGTTCATCAACTGCTTGAATAAAATACACTATAATGGGCTCTGGGTGTACTACAATGAACATAGTAAATGGACAGGATCTCCACCCTCCTGCCTTCATAAGGATTACAGCTTAACATGGGAGACAGGACATTTTACATGTTGTGTGTGTGTATGGTCTTACAAACAATAAATGCTTCTCAATTACAGGCAGAGCTTATACACAGTTTAGCCAACCTTGGGGAATTCAGGAGCAGCTCATGAACAGTGCTGTTAAATGCTTTATGGTGCTGGGGTTAGAAAGATGGTATAACCTGGAAGCAGAGATCACAAGGGCAAGTCCATCAAAGCAATGGTACTAAGAAGTAGGAAGGAATGGAGTGTAGAGAAGTCATAGAGGTAAAAATGGAGAGGAATCTCTGGTGTGTGACCCAAAAAAAAGGAGACATTGAGGAAAAATCCCCAATTGGTAATTCAGAAGACAAGGGTGGTGTTGGGAAGAGCTATTTTAGAGGAAGGGGGAAGTCTGAGAGCCAGGACTGAAGAGGTAGAAGTGAGTGTAAGGAAGTGGAAGTCACAGAATGTAGGCTTCCATAGGGAATTTAACAGAGAAGGAAATACGGGGTAAAATGTGGGTGGGAGCCAGAGCAGCAAGGGGAGGTGGTGTTTTTTATGTCTTATGTGTTCCGGGAAACCACAACATGGACACATTCACACCCTGGATGCTGACCTGTAAGCCAAGGGAGGCATCGTGCAGCATAGAGGAAAAGAAGACCAGGAGAACTGGCTTCAGACTGGGCCCCAGGATCGCTGGCTCCAGCTCCACACCCATCCCTTCATGGACAGGTGGCTTCAGATAAGTGACTAACCTCCAGGTGATTCCATTATCTGAGTTGAAAAGGGAGCAACTAATACCTACCTCACCAACAGTGTGGCTGCCGAGGCTTGCTGAAACGAACACTTCCTTTCTGCCATCTACTTCCCTCTACAAACATTCCAAGTGAGGAAATGACACAGACCTCACTGCCTGCTGAGCACCAGACATGTATCACCTCCTGAAACTTCCCTCCACAAGCCAAGGCTCCAACACATGCTCAGGGCCTCTCCCTCAGTCCTGCTTTCTTAGCTCCCCTTCCCAGCCCTTGCCCCTCAGGCTCCTCAGAGCCTCCCCTGGCCTCTGTCCAAGAGAGGAGAGCAGCTTGCGTCTTGTTTGCATGGACTCACAGTGTGTACTTGTTCCATTGCTATGGCCACCCTGGGGACGCACTTTGAAGGGTGGCTATGTTACCCTGGGAAAACCTCTGATTGGGCGTAGTGAGAAGCCATATGCTCTGCTCACTTACTCATGACAGTTTGGCCATCTCTCCTATGCTCTAAGGCCTTTGGCCCCACCTGCATTCTTGCCTACTTTTCTCTTGTTGCAGACACTGCACTCAGAGATGGTGGGTCTTTGCAGACCTGTCCAATCTGCAGTCTCAGGCCACATGCATCCCAACTATGAGAACCAACATCAAGCATCGTCAAAAGGTTGGAAACCTTTGCAAGTTAGGGATTCCCACCTGCTGTGGGAAGAAATCACGCTGGGCGATAACCATGCCCAACAATGCCCATGAAAATTCCACTCCCACTATGTGAGAATGAATGGGCTCCTAGCAGATCACAAGGGAGGATTTCAGTAATCCTTAGCCCTAAGAAGGGATGCAGAAGGGGCAAGGTTACCATCCTGCCTTGTCTTCAAGGTACTTTCTAAGGCATAGCTGCCTATGGCTCCTTGCTTGTTCTGCTCAAGGTGGGGAACACAGGTAGGAGGAACAGAGGAAGAGGAAGCACAGGAGGGTTGAGGAAGAGCCCTGAGCCACTGCTTGGGGAGGGGGACATCACTCTCCCTCCTCCCCTCTCTGCCTTACCTCTGCCTCTCAAAGCCTCACTGGACCACCATTTTGGCATCATGATGGACTATATAGGTTGGGGGAGCCCCATCAGTCTCCCGTGGGACTGGGGCCTCTCCTGGGGTGCCTGTATTTCTGTCACGTTGCTGTGTGAGGAGGCTGTCCATCTCAGGTCTCACCAGCTAATTGAGGCTGGGCATGGAGGTTTCAGATATGGGGCATGGAAGATGGTGAGCACCACCTGGCCCAGGCCCCAAGCCACCAGAAACATTAGGTCCCAAGTGAGGTCACTTCAGGCCTCCCGTTTACCTCTCACACTCTCCAGACACGTGGTAGACCCCATGGAGGGAGGACAAGCGCTGTGCACAGCCCTACTGGGTGGAGGGACCAGCACACAAACCCAGGACTATGTCTGCAGAGAAGCCTTCCACACTCAAAGGACACCCCTTCACCCTCTCCCCAGAAATGCAGTGAACTGAACAAGCACTCTCACTCCCCTTCATCAGTTTGTACGTGCGGGACAGAGCCTGCACACAGTGCACTATCGCTGAGGTGAGGCGCAATAGCGTGAAGAAGGGTGAGGCACCAGTCAGCCCTCTTGGTGGCAGTAGGTAGGGCAGGCAGAGGCACTCAAAGGGGACACATCCTAATGCACAGATTTCATGCTAGACCAGTGGTTCCCCAACTTGGCTGCACATGTCGCCTGTAGAACTTTAAAGAGCCCAATACGGAAGTCATATCCCACACCTGTTAAACCAGAACTTACAGGAGTGGCACCTGGGAAGCAATGTTTTCAGAACTCCCCAGGCAACTGCAATATGCAGTCTCATTTGCAGATCACTGTGCCTGACCCTCTGTGTCCATTTTCTCTCAAGTGCTCTTTACATAGCCAATAAGTTTAAAGAAGTCCAGTAGCTCATCTATGGTTGGAAGCTGAGGCAGACTGTAGCTCTTGAAGGTAGCCTGGTGCCTGGTATATTGTTTGCCCTGTATCCTGAACAGTGAGGCTGCCCGGGAGGGGTACAATCCATGGTGGGTCAAAATGGAGTTCTGGTGCCTGAATATAGTTGCTGGACCCCAATAAAGTGAAGAGAAAATAGCTATTAGCTGATAGTGCAGCAATACTCCTGCTGGGATGCCTACTGTCACTATGACCTATGTCTTCCTCCACAGCCTAAATAATTGCTTTGCCTTCTGGCCCCAGTTCTTCCTTGCTTTGAGGATGAACAGAATAGACTTCATGGTTACAATCCAGTGCATCTGGATTCTCTTGGGCTGGGGACAGAGAAAAGTGTAGCTGTGCGATCGTGTGCAGACAGGAATGTGACACACACTGGCAAACCCCACTCGCAGGTCTCTGCGTGCGGGGATGATGCCATCTGCTTGCTGTCAGCAAAGCTCTGGAGGACTTGTTTGCATAACCTTGCGTGGGAGATTTGCAGAGAGCCAGCTCTGTGCCTTCTCTACCCCTCAAGTACCTAGGCTGATGCTATGGCAGCGGGTTGTAGTCCAGCTCATCGAAGCCAGCTCTGAGCTGGGGCTCTGCCCTGCAAGGCCAGTCAGCCCTAGTTTGTGCACTCTCTAATACTATCTTTGGCCATGCTTCTCATCAGCAGATCCCCAACTCCAACATGGCCATTTATACGGGCAGTCTAAGGCACTGCCCCCTAAAAATCCCACTACTAAAAGTATGGAACAGCAGAGATCCAATCCATATTTTCACTTTACATGTGGGGAAACTGAGGCCCAGAATCACTAGTGAATATAGTAAAGATAAGCTTGGAGCCCAGATGTCTTTCGTGGGCTTTCCACCTTAATACATGCATTTGGTTCTGACACAGGCACAGAGCTTCATACATCCTTGCAGTGCAGCAGACACTGCCGTCCTCCATCTCATGAACTGGCAGCGGACTTCAGAGAGAACTCGGGGAAACGGTGCCCAGGGGCCTCTTCCCCCTTGCTTCCCCTCAGATATCCACCTTTATCCCAGAGAGCTAACTTCCCATCTTTAGAAAAATCACTGAGGAATACTCTAATTTGTTTACCTAACCTAGCTTCTGATCCTCTTCCAAATGCAAAGGACTTTGGGTAACATCCACAGGAGAATTTTCTTGAAAATGGAATGCTGGAACTTCTGTTTTCCAGTCCAGCATATAAGAAATTTGTCACCCTTGTTCACATAAGAAGAAAGTTAAACTGGGCTGGAGAGATGGCTTAGTGGTTAAGGCGCTTGCCTGCAAAGCCAAATCAATTCCCCAGGACCCACGTAAGCCAGATGCACAAGGTAGTGCATGCATCTGGAGTTCATTTGCAGCGGCTGGAGGCACTGGCATACCCATTCTCAATCTCTCTCTCTCTCTCTCTCTCTCTCTCTCAAATAAATAAATAAATAGAAATAAAAAATAAAACAAAATAAGAAAGTTAAGCAAACTGAACATCAATTAGTTTTCTTAAGATCTGTCAAGGAACCAAGATCATAGGCAAGCCTCTGCCTCCATATTGGAAATGTAGACAAGAACAATTTTCCAGAGTGAAAACTCCCATGGGAATTAGTTTGGGGTAGGAAAACATAACCAGGACCTGAAAATTACTGAGGCTTAGTGTGGACAAATTTATAACTATAACTCTAGGAGTACACAGTTATGATGAGCTAGCACACTTATTTTGTGATCTTTTTACCTCCAAAAGCCACACTGGGCGCCCATAATGCACCTGACAGAACAGTCCAGCTGTATTTGTGGGAAAGATTTATGCTTGAACACTCTTAGAAGACCCTGTTTTCAGTAAGACCTGTCCTCAAAATAAATTACTTTACTTGACCTTAATTAACTAGGATCCTCCCAAAGCCTGATGGACTTGAAGAAAGGGAGCTACTCCAATACCAGGCCTCTATCTCACCTAATGAATGAGAGTGTTTAAAGGTGTGACAAGAAAAGCCATTTTAAGTTTTTAGCCCAGTGGCACGGACTCACTGAGACCAGTCATATGACTACAGGATGCTTCCCTTACCCCACACCTCACTAAAACCTATTTAGCTCAGTTTGTTTTCTTTCCCAATATATCATATCCAAGTTTTGACAAAAAATTATAAGTCATACAGAGACAATAAAACACAGCTTGAAGAGACAAAAGAACATCAGACTCAGTTATGATAAGGTGGCTGAATAATGATAAATGTATTAGTTAATTTTCTCATTGCTATGAAAAAGTGGCTGACAAAAGTAATGAGTGAATGAAGGGTTTGTTTGCTCACAGTTTGAAAGTGTGCTGCATCACGGCAGGAAGCCAAGGGAGCAAGTGTGAGGCAGCTGGTAATATCATTGCATTGGAGGTGAAGAAGCAGAAAGATGAATGCTGGTTCTCTGCTCCCCTTCTCCTTTTGATTCAGTCCCCAGTCATGGGATCATGGGGTGGTGCTGCCCACATTCAGGGGGGGTCTTCCCACCTCAGTTAACCCTCTCTGGAAATGCCTTCAGAGACATGCCTCGAACTGTGTCACCTAAGTGACTTTAAATCCCATTAAGTAGACAACTGTAATGGAAAAAGTAGACAGTGTTCAAGAACAGATGAGCACTATAAGTAGAAACTCTAAGAGAAAAATCTAAAATAAATACTAGAAAATTAAAAAATGCCACAACCAAAATGAAGAATACCTTTTATAGGCATACCAATAAACTGGTCACAGTCAAAATTTAAATTACAGTACTTAAGTTGGGATTTTCAAAATTGAAATAAATGAGAAAAAGGAATTTTAAAATAGAACAGAATATTAGAAACTCTACTATACTTACAAAAGGTGAAACAAACATGGGAATGGCAGAACTAGGGCAAAGAAAGGAACAAAGGAAACAGTGAATAAGAACTTCTCAATTACCAGACCGCAGACATGGGGAGTTCAGAGAACACCACACAGTATCCAACCCAAAACAGAGCAAGAGCCTGCACCCATATTCAAATGATGGGAGAACCAAAGACAAAAGGAAATGTTGAAAGACGACATAGGAAGAAGACAATGAGCATATGCTCGAAGGAGGAGCGAGAGCAAGTATCTACACCCTTTGCAGAAACTGCATGCAAGAAGACAGTTGCTATGGTTTGAATTTTTCCCCCATCCAAGCTCATTTTGAGGCTTAATTCCTCGATGTAAAGGAATTGAAAGTTGGTGAGACCTTGAAGAGGTGGGGCTTAAGAAGCAGGGATTTTGTCATGACTGCCTTCCTGAAGGGATTAATGGTAACCTTGCCATAGATTAGTTTTATGGGGTGTTATAAAAGGGATCCTGGCCCCTCTCCACTATCTTGCTTCCTCACTCACAGGCACACCTCTTCTATACTTATCCATTTTCCTTACTGTTGCTCTGCCATGTAGGGGCCCTCAGACAACAGCACCATGCTTGTTTGGACTCCAGCTACCTGAATCTTGAGCCAAATGAACTTCTTTCCTTTTTAAAATAGCCTCAGATATTTTATAATAGCAACATCAAATAGGCTAAGACAAGAATGAAGCAAAATACTTAAATTATAAAAGGTGAGATATTCCTACCAAATAAAAATACTATATCCAGAGAAATTATCTTTCAAAAGCCAAAGACAAAAGGATTTTCTCAGACAAACAAAAATTGAGGGATCTTATAGTGGCAGGCCTATCTTATAAAAAAATTATTAAAGTTCTTCAGAGATCAGGAAGATTAGATGGGTCAGAAACTCATCTCTAGGGCTGGAGAGATGTCTCAACAGTTAAAGGTACTTGCTTGCCAAGCCTGATGGCCTAAATATGATTATCCAGTGCATACATAAAGCCAGATACACAAAGTAGTGCATGCATCTGGAGTTTGTTTGCAGTGGCAGAAGATGCTGACACACTCTTTCTGTCTGCCCCTTCCTCTGTCTCTCTCTCTCTCTCAAATAAATAAATAAAAATATTTTTTTGAAAAAAGAAATACTGGGCTGGAGATATGGGTTAGCAGTTAAGGTGCTTGCCTATGAAGCCGGTGGACCCAGATTTTATTCCCCAATACCCATGTAAGCAAGATACACAAGGTTGTACATATGTCTGGAGTTCATTTGTAGTGGCTGGAGGCCCTGGTGTGTCTATTCTCTCTCCCTCTCTCCCTTTTCCCGTCTTTCTGTCTCAAATAATTAAATAAATAAAATATTTTTTAAAAAAAGAGAAACATCAAGGGGATGGAGCGATGGCTTAGTGGTTAAGGCGCTTGCCTGTGAAGCCTAAAGACCCAGGTTCAATTCGCCAGGTCCCACATAAGTCAAATGCACATGGTGGCACATGCGTCTGGAGTTTGTTTGCAGTGCCTGGAGGCCCTGGTGCACCCATTCTTTCTCTCTCTCTCTTTCTCTCCCCCCTCTCTCTCCTACTCCCTCTCTTTCTCTAATAAATAAATAAATAAAAATCTTTTAGAAAATATCTATAGAAAGAAGAAAGAACATTATAGAAGTAATAAAGTAAAATGAAACTTTTTTGATAATCATCTAACAATTAATGGAAAATAATAATCATAGTAATGTGTTCAGTGATTATAACCCAAGAATAAGTGAAGCAAGTGGCAGAATATGTGGGACTGGAAGGATATTCTGCTATGAGATACCTACTCTGCCCATAAATCAGTTTGTCATTTGAAAGTGGGCTTAGGTATGTAACTGATTAGTTACTTTTCTCATTGCTTTATCAAGCTACCTGACAAAATCAACAGAGAAAGGGTTTGTTTTTGTTCAGTGTGATGAAGCCAGCTCAGTGTGGGGAGGAGGCATGGTGGCAGGAGTGTGAGGCAGCTGGTCACATTGCTCTCAGTCAGGAAGCAGAGAGATGAATGCTGGACCAAGGTACCACAAAATGATAAAACAAAATCCATAAGACTGGAAGGAGGAAAGAGAGAAGAGAGGGGAAGGAAAAGGAAGAAAGACTTGAGAGAGACCAAGAGAAGAGACTGAAGCTGACATTCACATTTTTTACCAAAATAAATAAATAAATAAATAAATAATAAACTAGATTAAGTGAATGAAAAAAAAAAAAAAAAACAAGCCACGTAGGGAGAAAAAGCTTTGCAGAGCACATATACAAAAGTACTATTATCTAAAGCAAACAAAGACGGTTTTTAAATAGTGTGGGAAGACAGCATGCCAGGGTCTCTTGCTGCTGCTGCAAATGAGCACCAGATGCTTGCACCACTTTTTGCATCCAGCTTTACATGAACATCTGGGGAACTGAACAGGCCTGACAGACTCCAAGCAAGTGCCTTTAACTGCTGAGTCATTTCCCCAGCCCCTATGAAGAACTTGTAGGAAGATACCCTACAAGGGTAAATGGACAAACACTGTAGTACATCCTTACAACGGAGTAGTGTTCAGTGCTATCATTGATGAAAGAGATACATGAAGTGAAAGAGGCCAAATGAAAAAGACAAAGCTATGGAGACAGTGAAAAGAGCAGTGGTTGCTAAGTATTTAACATGAGGTCAAGAATAATGGGCAGTATGCAACAGATGTTTAGAACCCTAAAACCGATCTACATGCTAAGATAGACACAGGACATTTGTCCAAATCCATAGACTACAAAACAGGGAATGAACTTTAAAAGAAACTATGGATCTTGGGGTGAAAATTATGTCAGTGTAGAACTACCAAGCATAACAAATATACCATACTGTGTAGGATATTATTAATGGTGGTGTGGCAAACTGGGGAGGAAAGGATATTCTGTATTTTCACTTATATTTGTTGTTAACCTAAAACTTCCTTAGAAGTTTATTCATTATTTTAACTTTATTTATATGTTTATTTGAGAGACAGAGAGAGAAAGAGGCAGATAGAGAGAGGAACAATGGGCCTACCAGGGCTTCTAGCCACTGATATCAAACTCCAGACACATGCACACCTTGTGCATCTGGCTTTATGTGGTTACTGGGGAACTGAATGCTGGTCCTTAGGCTTTGCAGGCAAGCAAATACTTCAACCACTGAGATATCTTTCTAGCCCCAAGTTTATTCGTTTTTTTAAAGTTCATTTTTAAAAATGCTTTTGGGGCTGGAGAGATGGCTTAGCAGGTAAGATGCTTGCCTGTGGAGCCTAAGGACCCAGGTTAAATTCCCCAGTACTCACATAAGCCAGATGAACAAGGTGGCACAGGTGTCTAGAGTTCATTCTTTACAGTGGCTAGAGGTCCTGGCATGCCCATTCTCTATCTGCATGTTCCTCTGTGTCTCTCCTTCTCTCTCTTAAATAAATAAGTAAATAAATGATATATATACATATTCTTAAATGCTTATGGTTTAAGGAGTGTCTTAAATACTCCTTCAAGCTCTTGAGTTCAACATATGTTCCTACCTGATGGTGCCTGGTGGAAGAGAGTTAGGTCACTGGAAGGGATATTGTGATCCCATCTCCTCCTTCTCTTTCCCAGACACCAAGATGTGAGCAGCTTTGTTCCACCATGATGTCCAAAGCCACAGGTGTAAGCACCTGAGACTGAAACCTACAAAACTATGAGCCAAAATAAACATTTCTTTTTAAGTTGTTTATCCCAGGTAATTTGTCATGGCAGTGGAAAGTTGACAGAGTCAGTCCTCTTTTGTCCTTTTTTTTTTTTTTCTTTTTGAAGTAGGGTCTCACTCTAGCCCAGGCTGACCTATGTAGTACACTATGTATACTACGTAGTCTCACGATGGCCTCGAACCCATGGTGATCCTCCTACCTCTGCTTCCCAAGTACTGGGACTAAATGTGTGTGCCACCATGCCCAGCTCTTTTGTCTTTTTTTTTAATAGGTGTAGAGAATCTTGAGCTAAACACTGGGCACTCTTGACAACATGGATGGGTCTAGTTAAAGAGTCCAGGTGTTAACAGATGTTTCTGAGCTAGTAGAGCAAAGGGTGCAGACCATCAAGTCCCATTATTTGCAAGAATTATGTCCTAAGGGCCTGGAGAGATGGTTTAGTGGTTAAGGCGCTTGCCTGTGAAGCCTAAGAATGCATGTTCCAATCTCTAGGTCCCACACAGCCAGACGCACAGTGACGCAAGCATGCAATGTCACACATGCACACAAGGGGATTCATGCATCTGGAGTTCATTCACAGAGGTTGAAATGGCCCTGGCACACCCATTCTCTCTCTCTCTCTCTCTCTCTCTCTCTCACTGAAAACATTAAAAAAATAAAGAATTTTGTTCTATGAAGTTGAGAGGATCACTAAATTAGTAAATGTGAACAATTTATCCTAGAATGTGTGTGAGTGTGTGTGTCAGTCTTTGCGAGGAACATCAGCTCCAGGCTCTAGACCCTGGCATTCCAGCTCTCCTTTTTTAGAACAGGGGGTGTGAACTGCCTGTGATAAACTAAGAAAGAAGAGAGGTAAGTGAGGTAGGAAGCAAAACATCATTTTGCAGCCCCTGCACAAGTTTCTACCTCCTGATGTTCTGCCAATAAAGCAAGGAACATTGAGGGAGCCAATAGAATAAAATTTACAAAACTTATAAGTTTCTAGGTCCGACAAACCTAGGGCCAGATCCCCAACTTGCCCTTGACTGTCTTGTGTGTCCTTGAGTAAGTAATTAACTTTTTTGAGCTTTTGTCTCCTCATCTCCAAAATGGGCACAATGATCTATATTTCACAGGCATCCATCAGGATGAAGTAATACAGGTATCTGGATTAGTGATTTTTCTCATTGCTGTGACAAAGTACCTGACAAAAGCAACTGAAGGGTGTACTTGCTTTGGCTCACAATTTGAGGGTATGACCCATCATGGTGAGGAAGGTGTGGTAATGAGAGCAGCTCGCGTTGCGGCGGCAGGAGCGTGAGGCAGCTGGTCACATTGCATTCTGAGTCAGGAAGCAGAGAGATGAATGCTAGTGCTCGATTCTCCTTCTTTTTATTCTGTCCAGGACCCCTCTCCCATAGAGGTGTTGCCCACATTGAGGTAGATCTTTTCATTTCCATTAAATCTCTGGGGAAACATCCTCACAGACACTCCTAGAGTGTATCTCCAAGGTGATTCTAAATCCAGTCAAGTTGACAGTGAACATTAAACATCCCACCGTTCAATAAGTTATTGTTCTGTGAGTCTCTGAGACTAAAGAGCAGTAGGTCAGGGCAGATTGCACAGGCAGTAGATGCTCTGGGGTCCATGCTCTGGGCTTTAACTTGTCCTCTGTACACTTTTACTTGGAAAAAGAGCACCCTGGGGCTTCCCAGAATCACACACAATAGCTCACCTTCTCAGGGTGGTCTCTTATCTACCACTTTTATAACTTACAGACACATTTTTAAGGACACACACCCCAAAGGACAGCCTGAGGTCCTGGGTGAGGACTATGGAGTCTTCTCCCCCCAGGATCTTTGGGTAGGCTCCCACATCTCCTGTCTTCATGTCACTTGCTCACACACAAACATGTCACTGCTCACAAACATGGACATATCCTCACCAGTATGCGTAGCCACCATGTGCTGAACAGATGTGCATTTTTACATGCATGCACAACCACATTTCCTGTCTGCCCACAGCACAGGTAAACAACTCTGGCTGAGAGACACACAGATCCCTTCATACATAAGCACTCCATTCACTGACTCCACACCTCATCACAGGCTCTGGGGAGCACTTGGAGAATTGCTTGGATGTTGTGGTCCTAACTTCCACTGCAATCACCAGGAAGCAGGGGAGAAATCTCATGCTTCTGCCAGGACATTGTTGGTATAAGAGGGCCAAGCTGGGAGAAGCAGATGATAGAGAGAATGTAGAGAGGTGGCTTATACCTCCCCAGATAGGACAGGAAAAGTAAAGTAACAGGAACCAGGCAACTACAAATCACACCAAAATGTAAGAGCGTCTCTTGTCCTCTCCCCAGTCTTTGGATGTGGATGTCCCTAGATCACAGCTGATGGGCTCAGACAAGTCTATAAACCTCAGCCCTGCCATTCATCCCGGGGCAATCTTGCTCAAAGGCCTGAACCATTCTGAGCCTTAGTTTCCTCTCAGTGAAACGGGAAAAGTTAAACGAAACACACGGGGCGAGCAAGCCTTTCAGATGCGCTGTTTCACCTTCTCATGGCATTTGCACATTCTCCTGAGCAATGCAATGAACCATTTACATGCTTAATTTATTTCTGAGTCACCCAGGAGCCTGAGAAGCCACCCCACCCACTCCAAGCACTGTGGAATCATACCCGCTTTACTCATCATTGCAGCCATGGCGTCTAGCACATCGGGAGCACAGTAGGTATTCATAGACCAGAGAGCCGCAACATTCCGCAGCACGACACAGGACTTGCCCGATGCCTAATGGCCATAGCTACTGTCATTATCATTACAGAGATACGTTTCCCACACCCCACCTCCCGTGCCCTTCTCAGCTGCCTCCTGCTTACATTTGTGAGTGATCCAACACCACCCCAGCGGCAGAGCTTTTCTGTTTTCTTCTGAGTCAGATACAAGTTTTCCATCTTTTTTTTTTCCTAATAACCTGTTGCAGAGACCAAAAAAACCACCTCTCATATTTTTTTGTATTTGTTTATGGGGTATGTGTACGAATATGTGTGTGTGTGTGCATGTGGCATATACACGTGTGTGCAAATGCATGTGCTGTATATGCACATATGCTCTTGTGCCTTATTTCCTTGAAAGATAGTCTCTCACTGAATCAAGAGATTGCACCGTTTTTTCAGTTAAACCGCTTGACCAGCAAACCCCAGCAATCCTATCTAGGGCCTCTCTCAGTGCTGGGGTTACAAGAAGGTGTGAGCACACCTTGATTTTTATATAAGTGCTGGGATCCAACTCAGGTCCTCATGCAGCAAGGACTCCTATTTGCCAAACCATCTCCCCAAGTTCTCTGTCGTTACCACCCCTTCTTACAAAGTGTGCCCTCTGCTTCATCAGTTACCCCTGTGGTTTCTCGGGAGGTTTAAAGGTTAGTACCCCAAGGTGCCCAGAAGCCAAGGCTCCAGGCCCACAGGAAATGTGACCTTTTGGAGCCTCTATACCCTTCCCTTCAGTCTGATGCCCCGGTCCTGTCCTTTGCAAAGCTCTTGGCACTTCCAGCTTAGTGGAAGTGTGCCTGTTTCCTTCCAGCAAGGTGTCAAGGGTTGTTTGAGATCAAATCAGACAGTTCAGAGACAAGCCAGTGCAACTGAAGTCATGTTATAAATAGAGAAACTGAGTTCATAGACCTACTTGGGCAAAGCTGTTGCAGGACTATCGAAATGGAGGAGTTGGACTAAATGGGACATAGAACAGTATCCCTGCCAGATGTAACTGGAGACACTGCAGCCAGCTCTGATCATGCCTTTGACACCCGGAGACCCCCAATTCCAGCGCCTAGAATGAAACATGCAGAGATTTATGCCCGCACAGAGACCAAGGGCTCTGGGTACTGCTCTTAGGCAGCAGTGTCAATCCTCTCCCTTCCCTCACTTCTGACCAACTCCCCGTCATTCCCTTGACCCACCCACCCACAGGGGAGTACGCACTTAGCCCCTTTCCACCTCCAAACACTCACTAGGCACTTCCTCTTCTAGTCAATGGTCTTACAGGCTTATCAAAAGACCTTTCACTCTCAGCCTGCCTACCCTCCAAGAAAACCACATGCAGGTAAACACAGAGACAAATTCCAGTGGTGCAGTATGACAAGTGACTCAGACCTGAGGGGATGGGCAGACACTCCAACACTCAGGAAATTCCAAGTCTGTAGTTTATCAACTTGTACCGGAGGTCAGAGGACACACCTTTCTTTAGGTAAAGTTGATTCTCAAACCAGGCACGCTGTGATCATTTTGTGCACTAGCCTCCACTGGGATATGAATACACTACTGGCTTTCCCTCTAAGACCCAACTGCTCCTCCTTCCTTCACTCTCCACTGTCCCTTCTGTTTAAATCCAAATGTTTCTGCCTCTGTGAGGGAGGTGTGGCCACCGTGCGGTGGACATTACCGGCAGTACTTTTTCTTCAGCAAGCTGCCTTCCCTCAGTTGGCCATGCACAGGCACTGCTCTGGGGTCCTCAGGGAGCTTTCAGTTCTAACCTGTGGTTTCAAATGCTGTGCATCCAACTATGATTTCGGGTTGGGTAATTTGCTGGAATGACTCACAGATCTCAATGCTACCTACAATCACAATGTTATAGGAAAAGTAGCTAACTTGGAACCAGACAGAGTAAGACACACATAAGGCAAGATCCGGGGTGGCTCAAAGCAAAGCTCCTGTTTGTCCAGTAGAAAAAGGATCTTACATCTGACCCATGTCTTTGGAGGCTCTACTAAGAGACCTACAGTGGACTCAATAATGCCAGTGAGCAGTGTCCCCAGTCAGCTCCTCTCCACAGCAGGACAGGCCCACAGTTCCTTCCTAGCCCTCACAGCATCTCTGTGCACCTCTCTCCTACCCATCACAAGGCCGCGGAGTCCTCTGTGCTGCACAAAGCATGCGAAGGGCTCTGCAGGCCTCAGCTTGAGCACACATTGACTCTCACAGCACTGCTGACATGTCTGATCATTGCTGCTGGACTGACCTTGCGACTGAATGCCTGTCTGCCCAGCCTTCTCTGACTATGCCCAAAACACAATTTCCTCATGGCTTCTTCCCCAAGCTCTACTAGTGTCCCTGGGGAGTGGACAGAGACCAAGAAGGTGGCGGGCTGAAGATGAGCAGAAGATATACCCCAGCTGTCCCCAGAATTGGCCACTCTGCCAGGACTCCTCGTCCTTGGGCTCTGGGCCTGTGGCATCATTCCCTGGACTCCTTCCTCTGAGACGGACTCAAGCCCTCCCAATAGACATCCTCTCACTTCCACACTTCCCTTCCGGGCTGGGTGGAGGAGACGTGCCTGGACATCATGAACCCAAGGAAAGCACCATGTGGTGCTTTCTTCCTCTGGGCCACTTACCCAGGGTCAGGCCCAGGGACTTCGCCTTGCACACACAGACTCCTTCATTGGTTGGGTCAAACGTTGTTCGGATGCCTGATGAATGATCTCTTAACCCTTGAGGTTATATTTTCCATAAGATGCCCCAAAATATTTTTGTGTGATACAAATGGAAAAATGTGAAGCCAGCGTCTTATTATTCTTGGTTATTTTCAGTTGTACTTTGATGGAAAAATATTATTCCATATATTAGGCCTTAACCTACAGCTATTCTGATTACATTTCTGAGAAGCAGAGCACATTTAAAAAAAATTTATGGGCTCATCTTATGTTTCCTTTTCTTTATCTTTGGATTCATATGATTACCAAATACATTTTATGCTTAAAAGTTATTTATGGGAACTGAAAATTTTCCAGGAAAAAAATGGTAAGGTCTTCATGATCCTTTATGATCCATACTTTCACACGCCCATCTCTACTCCCCCTATCCCTCTATTTACTTCACTGGGTCCCTTACCAGGCAATCTGGCATCTTGCTTAAAAGCACAAGAATGATTCAAATTATGGTTCTACCATTTGTTGGCTTTATGACCTTGTACACATTTCTAAAATTAAGTTGAGTCTGTGGTGAGAGGTACCCATCTAATCACAGTGAGGTTCCACTTCACACCCACTAGGATGGCCACTATAAAATAAAGCAAACACAGGATGAGCATAGAGTCATACACCTTTGATCTCCACACTCAAGAGGCTGAAGTAGGAGGATCACCATGAGTTCAAGGCCAATCTGGGCTACAGAGTAAGTTCTAGGTCAGCCAGCCTATGCTAGAATGAGACCTTACTTCAAAAAAAAAAAAAGAAAGAAAGAAAGAAAGAAAGAAAGAAAGAAAGAAAGAAAGAAAGAAAACACCAAAAAAATATGGAACAAATAGCCATGTTTGTGAAGATGTGGAGAAGTCAGAGTTCTTGACATTTAGGGAAACAGTATAAAATGGCTTATTGCTGTGTAAAACACTGTGACTATACCTTAAAAAAATGGAAATGTTTCAAAATTGACCCTGAGCCTTGGAGGTTGTGATACAGATGTTTCAGTGCTGGACATCCCATCCCTTCTTTTCAGCACTATGTTGCCTTTTGGGTTATCCTAGTGGTCATCACCATCTGAAAAGAGAAGCTTCTCTAACCAGAAGTGAGAGTAGCATTAATATATGAATATGAACATTAAGTATAGTGCTTTCATGGCAATTTGGTGAGAATAATATATGCATTTATCCAGACAAAAAGCACACTTTATACCCCTAAGGCTCATGACCTCCCCTACCATAGGTTTTTTTATTAGGTTTTCAGTACCAGGCATGTATTCCCTCCCATAGAATGGGCCTTCAGTCCAATTAAGAGCAGTTGGTTTCCTCAGAGCAGACAGGCCACTTCTTCAGTCATTTGGCCTGTCTATCCAAACTTAAGGCTTCCAGTGTCCACTGTTTTCACTGATGATGACTTCTGTTTCCCAAACAGTACCTAGCAATACCTACACAAGACCCTCATAATAGGAGAAAATGATGACATAAAATTTAAAAAGAGACTAATGGAAAGAGGGAGGGAGTGGTTTATTGTCTGTAAGTATAGAAGTTATCAAAAAAAGGGGGGGAGGCTGGAGAAGATGGCTTAGTGGTTAAGGCATTTACCTACAAAGCCAAAGGACTCCAGTTCAATTCCCCAAGTCCCACTTAAACCAGATGCACAAGGGGGCACAGGCATCTGGAGTGTGTTTGCAGTGGCTGGAGACCCTGGCATGCCCATTCTCTCTCTCTCTCAATAAATAAATAAACTATATGTATATATGAAATCTGCATCTAAATTTTCCCAGGTACTCTTAGAAATAGCATATGATCCAGCAATTCCACCACTAGTACAAGCCACAAATGATTGAAAGCAGAGATGTGAACAGATACTTGTACTTCCATGCTCATAACAGTACTACTCACAATAGTCAAGTGGCAAAGAAACAAATAACTCTGTAGATGGATGAGCAAACAGAATGTGGTATATATGTACAGAGGAATATTATTTGCCTTTAAAAAGTGACATTCTGACATATGTCATTGCATTGACCTTGAGCCTTGAAGGTATGCAAATGAAGTAAGCCAGTTATGAAATGATAAATATATGATTCCACTTCTATTGGGTCCTAAAGTACTTGAAGTACATAGAAATCAAACTAGAATGGTGGTTGCCAGAGGCTGAGAGGAAAGGAGATATGGGACGTTATTGTTTCATAGGTACTGGGTTTCAGTTTGTAAAGATGATGGGTTGTGGGCTAGAGAGATGACTTAGCAGTTAAGGCATTTGCTTGCAAATCTAAGAGACCCAGGTTCGATTGCCCAGGGTCCATGTAAGCCAGGTACAAAGTGGTGCATGCATCTGGAGTTTGCAGTGGCTACAGGCCCTGGCATGCCCATTCTCTACTATCTGCCTCCCTCTCTCAAATAAATAAATAAATATTTTTTAAAAGATGATGGGCCTTTTCTGAGACATGGCTGTGGGTGCAGCGGAGCTTCTGTCCACTCCTGCTCAACTCTACGCTGTTCCTTCTCACCCAGGAACAAGTCAGTTGGGAAGCCATGCGGGCTGCAGCCATGGCCTTTAAGGATACCAGAAAGACACCTGTGGAACCGGAGGTGGCCATCCACAGAATCGGATCACCCTCTCCAGCTTCAACATGAAGTCCTTAGAGAAGGTGTGTGCTGACTTGATCAGAGGAGCCAAGGACAAGAGCCTCAAAGTAAAAGGAACAATTCGCATGCCAACCAAGACACTGAGAATAACTACAAGGAAAACACCTTGTGGTGAAGGTTCCAAGACATAGGATCGCTTCCTGATAAGAATCCACAAGCGACTCATTGATTTACACAGCCCCTTTGAGATTGTTAAACATATTACTTCCATCAGCATTGAGCCAGGAATGGAGATTAAAGTCACCATTGCAGATGCCTAAGTCAGTTATTTTAATAAGCTGACTTATTCAGTAAAAAAAAAAAAAAAAAGATGATGGGCGATTTAGCAATGTGAATAAACTTAATGCCACAGAACTATAAACTAAAAACTGCTTAAAATTATAAATTTTATGTTTTGTATATTTGACTACAATGTAAGTTTTTTAAACAATAGCACGTATCTCAGAAGGCCATAGTGAAGACATAAATGTGTACTTGCCATGATGCACAGAAAATGTCACTCTTCTTTCTGAGAAGTCCTTGCACTACCATCAGAGTACTGCAACTCATCACTCAACTCTTCATAAACTGTGGAGCCTATTGCAGTTCCTTTTATTCCCTTCACTGCTCCTGCTAAACACTCACCTCTGTCCTCCCAGCTGTGTGCTTCTGATATGGTGAGGGTTTCCCTGCAGTTCCTCCTTGATCTTCCAGTCCAGCTTACTCACTAGACTCTGAGCTCCTGGTGCTCCACCCAGTAAAGTCCCCAGTACCTATGAGTAGAATGAGCACCATACAAAAATGGAATAGTTAGGGGGCCCAATAATTTGTAAAGAGACAATCATTCAT
Source organism: Dipus sagitta (assembly GCA_036346955.1). Lineage (NCBI taxonomy): Eukaryota > Metazoa > Chordata > Mammalia > Rodentia > Dipodidae > Dipus > Dipus sagitta. The sequence continues at coordinate 5,420,037 of CM070788.1, read as the reverse complement.
TTATCTAAAAAATAGAGGGTTCACCTGAGTATAAGGACCTCCTTTTAAATTTTTTTTCTTTATTTGCAAACAGAGAGAGAAAGAAAGGGAATAGGTGCTCTAGGACTTCTTGCTACTACAAATGAACTCCAGACACATGCACCACTTCATGTATCTGGTTTTGTGTGAGTGCTAGGGACTCAAACCCTGACTGTCATGTTTTGCAAGCAAGTACCTTTAACTGATGAGCTATCTCTCCAGCCTCAGGACCTTTTTTTTTTTTTTTGATAAACCCAACAGACTGGCCTTTTTATTTTTTTTTATGAGAGAGAGAGAGAGCGAATTGTTGCACCAGGGCCTCCAGCCACTGTAATTGAACTCCAGACACATGTGCCACCTTGTGTACATGTGCAGCCTTGTGTACTTGCATCATCTCATATGTCTGGCTTATATGGGATCTGGAGAGTCAAACATGGGTTCTTAGGCTTTGCAGGCAAGTGCCTTAACCACTAAACCATCTCTCCAGCCCAGGACCTCTTTTTTAACTTCAAACAATTTAATAATTTTATGGACTCGTGCAAATTATTAGTTGAATTTTCAATATATGAAGGTAAAAATTTCATCATGACTTGATGGATATAATATACCTTTTAAGACTATGCTGAGCCACCTCACAAAGTCTAATACACATACAATTTTGCAGGTCAGTGGCAACTGGGGCTCTGAGGCCCTCATGGACATGGCATTTTCCAAGCAAATTCATGACTAAAGACTAGTTTGGATCAGAAAAAAATGATAAACTTGAGGGTTTGTTCTGCTCCTCTTGTCTGCATAGGAAGAAAGCTTGTTCTGGAATCTTGGTGAAGAGTTGGATATAGACAGCCCTAGAGCCAAAGGTCAGCTTATAGAAAGCTTGCCTGTCAGTTGGGATTCTCTTAGAGAGACAGCAGATACCTAGATTCCTGTGAGCTCCCATGTCTGAACTGCAGTAAGCATCCTGAATGTAGAAAGTGTCCTCATGGGAAGAAGGTAGTCCCCGTGGAGATGGTCAGTGTGAACAAGGAAAGTCGGGAGACAGTGTGCCCTTGCGCGTTACCTTCCTGGAGTACTAGCAACCAAGTGGCTCCGGCAACACGAGTGCATTATCTCACCATCTGGACGCTGTGGGACCAAGGAGGGGCAAGGTCCATGAATTCTGCAGGCTAGGAAGCAAACGAACATTGGTTCTAGGCCTCTGCGCCACCTTCTGGCAGGGGTTTGCCCGTGATCTTCAGTATTTCTGGACTTGTGCACACATCTTCTGTCTCTGCCACCAACTCCCCATGATGTTCTCCCTGTGTGCAAGCAGCTCTTCCCTAAAGTGACATACTCTATATACTTTCCCAAGAGTAACGTGGCAAACTTTAGAGCACATGCAAAATAAATCCAATCTACACAGTAAATACTTTAGGTTTTGGGATCTGTGGCTCTTATTACAATTAGTGCAACTTGGCCATTGCATGGAAACACCATAAACAAGCAGGAAGCAAATGAGCATCCCTGTCCAATAAAACTTTACAAGCAAAATTAGGCAGCAGGCCACATTTGGCCCATAAGTCTTAGTGATCAAAATCGTTCTTCGCTCTACTGAATCATTTATTTTATGCTATTACCCTTTCCTTCATGCCATCCTTAGTCAAATCTAGCCCACTTGTGGTTTCTTCTCCAATGCAACCCTCATTTTCTTTCCCCTCCGTGCAACTTCTCATGAAAGATCTTCTGCATCAACAGGAACCTCCCCTGTGAACCTCCACTGTGATATTTCACTTCCTTTCATTCCTCCTTAGCCATGCAACCTCATCCTCAGAGCATCCTTTCTTCTCTGTCCCAATTTTAACTGATGCAAATTCAAGCTCTCCACCCCACTCAGTGTCTACAAAGGCAATACCATCAGTATTTGTGCAAGGCAATCCAACACTGTGTTCGAGCAATGGAGTGTGTCTATAACCATATGTATGCAGTGGAAAATACTCTCAGGTCATCCGTTTCAATTTATGAATCTCTTTGGCAGCCTTTGTTCTACTCTCACATGAGGCTCTGCCAAGTTTATAAATACTTCCTCTGAATGACAATAAATTTGGTCTCCCCTAATCTTTCACTCTATAGATAAAATCTCATCGAGGCTGCAATAGCACTAACACTTAAAGTGAATGGTCTTCCTGCTTGATCTCAACACCCAAAGCAAATGAATTTTGAGGGCCTCCTATGTCTGGGTCACAGCTGCTGGACTGAAGGATTCTTGTCTGTCCCAGTCCTGACAATTGGAAGCTAACTCACTTGGATGCCTGCCTCTCGGGCTGCTGTAGTTTATGAAGTTAAGACCATTGATAAAACCCAGACCCTTTACAGAAGGGCCTAGAGGAGGTCATTCGTTTGGACCCTTGGCTGCACCTTCTCCACCAGCAGACGATTTCACCAGATGTCACAGCAGCGCCTCTTTTTTTCCTCATGGAAGATGAGAATACCCTTTGTTTTGATGAACCCTGAGGAGCTTAAAGGTAAGGAAACATAATAATATATTATTTCACTTTTGCTTTTCTATGAAGTCTGTCTTTATTACTGTCTGTAGCTGGCCAGGTGCTTCACACAGTGCCAGACACTCCGAAAACTTTTAAAGACATCTTCCTGTCAAGACTATTATCAACATTGCAATCATCTCGTGTGTTCTATATCTACTCAGCTATAGAAAATGCACTCAAATGCTTTGTAAAAAAATTTAAGTTGTTAGTTCAGACCACAATTATCTTAATTTTATTTTGTGGGCTGAACTGATAATTAACTGCTCACTCATTTTCCAGGGCAGTGAAAATTCCCATGTAGTTGATATGGAGGGAGTAAAAGCACCTTTGCATTCTGTTTTCTTTCCCTGTTCACTGTTACATATCTGTGTAGAGAAAAAAGGTGAATACCATAATATAGGCAAAGGGTCATGAGGAAAGAAACAACTCCTGTGGGACCCCTGTGGTGAATCTTTTTGTATCTTCCTTTTCCCTTCTTTTTTTGTCAGGCCCCTACTTCTGCTTCCTCTTCACCTCTCTTCACTCTCCCAATTTAAAATAACCCAGGAAATGGAATCTGAAGGCTATGCTATCTTTTAAAAATATTATTACCACCTAATAACATAGTAATTTCGATTTTGAGTTTTTGTAACATTTTGTTACTAATTATTTGAGAATAGGATTTAATTCTTGGATCCGTGGCCTGTAGCATCCACATGCTGTGACAGGTATGAATTAAATGGGAAATAAAGCATCTTCCCTGTCAGAGCAGAAGGCAGCACGGTGATTTAGAGGCTCTCCCCTTTCTCCCTCCCCTGCCTTTCTTGGTTACTCACACTCAGCTGTGTCACGCTAGTGACCAGTCATCATGGGGGAGCTCGTGACTCACCATCCACCTCCCTCCTGCCAGGCCACCTGTGACTTCCAGGGCCAGGGCTGGGGCGGGCGGGGCTCCGTACACAGTGTGGTCTCCCCTCAATGAAGACTGCTGACTGACTGACTGGCTGGCTGGCTGGCTGGCTGGCTGGCTGGCTGGCTGGCTGACTGACTGAGTGACTGTCTGACTGACTGGCTGGCTGGCTGACTGACTGGCTGGCTGGCTGACTGGCTTACTGACTGACTGGCTGACTGACTGACTGGCTGACTGACTGGCTTACTGACTGACTGGCTGGCTGGCTGACTGACTGGCTGACTGAGTGACTGACTGGCTGACTGGCTGGCTGGCTGACTGACTGACTGACTGGCTGGCTGGCTGGCTGACTGACTGGCTGACTGAGTGACTGACTGACTGACTGGCTGGCTGGCTGACTGACTGACTGACTGACTGACTGACTGGCTGGCTGGCTGACTGACTGACTGACTGGCTGACTGAGTGACTGACTGACTGACTGACTGGCTGGCTGGCTGACTGGCTGGCTGACTGACTGACTGACTGACTGACTGGCTGGCTGGCTGACTGACTGGCTGACTGAGTGACTGACTGACTGACTGGCTGGCTGACTGACTGACTGGCTGGCTGACTGACTGGCTGGCTGACTGACTGACTGACTGGCTGACTGACTGACTGACTGGCTGGCTGGCTGGCTGACTGACTGACTGACTGGCTGACTGACGGCCAGGTGGCCCACAGACTGGCCCCCTCGCAAGTGCACTGGAAAGTTGAACCCAGCCAGGCCCAGGCTTGGGGAGTCAAGCATGAGGTCTCCCCCTGTCCGTCTGGTGGACTTTCCGTCCCCCAGGCGCGAATCTAAACCTTCAATTTCACAGACTGAGAGACCACGAGCTGCTCTCTCCATCTGTGAGTCCGTCGCGTCCATCTCTCCACCAGAGCCAGCGCGGCCCACCTCACGGACTTCTCGGGTCACCCGTGACATGGTAGGCAGGAGCACCTAGCACCGCCCCGACGAGAGATGAGGCGGAGGACGGAGGGGCGGAGAGGGCCGGCGGCAGCCCCGCGAGCACCTGCCCGGGAATGCGGAGCTTGTGGGGCGACAGACCCGGAGCAGCGCCACGTGCGCGCAGGGCGAGGGCTCGGCTGGGCGGCGCCTCTGGCCTCGGCGGTCTCCTGGCCTTGCTGACTGCACAGCGCCATCTAGGGGCAGAGCGTGCGCCAAGCCGAGAGCTGTACCGAGGTCAGCCGGGCCTTGGGCCACAAACGCATTCTCCGGTCCCTGCTTGTCCTCCCCACCCCTGACAGCCCCTCATCTTGCCTTTGCCCTCTTCTTTCCCAGCCAGTCTCCATTCCCCGTCCCTCCTCCTCTCGTCCTGGTGCAGTGATTTTCACACCGGGGTCCTCGGGGCTTTGGACAAAATGTGAATCTGTGGGAAGTCAGAGAATGGCTATTCCCAAACAGCTCAGCCCCTCCCCCCGCACACCATGTCACTGACTTAATTTGAGTGGCACCAGAAACTTGTGCCTTGCATGCCTTCATTATCCCTGGCTGGGGCGGGGCTCCATTGTGAGCCATGGACACAGGGTCTGGGTATTTCCGCTGCAGACGACAAGACAGTGGAGAAAGACACTCCACGTCTATGTCCCTGGTCCACTTTCTCTAGCGTGAATTCCACTGTGAATTTTTCCTGCTCTCCAACCAAAACAATGACTATGTCCAAAGAACTCCCAACCCTAAGACAGCAACAGAGCTCTCACGTAAGATGGAAAAAACACACACAGCAGAGTGAAGGACAGTTGTGACCAAGTCGGCCTTGGATGAGACTTGCCAATTTCTACATCTCATTCCAGAAATTGTGATTTATAAATAATGCTGAATTATTTCTTTCAAAATACAGTTACAAAGTGGTTTTGGATTTGGTTCAGCATTCTCTCCACACCTCTTAAGTCTCTCTTATTCTTCTCAAGAGCTAAGATTTACTTTCAAATCCCAACAAGTTGCTCTTGAAATAGAATCATTTATTCAACATAATGTTTTTGAAAACTCAAAAGGAACACTGAAACATGATAACAAACTTCCTGAAACATTATTAAAATGCATCACTTCCACAAGCCTACATGTTCCTGTATTTCCCAGAAGATTACTGCCTCTCCTTTTAGGTGGGCAAGAACAATAAAGATAGGCTTACAGTGTTCCTGTTTGTTCAGCTTTGGCCAAGCCAAATGTGAGCCCGTACACACTTCTGCTCTGTGGTGGCTGTCAGCAAATGAAAATTTGTTTGGATTTTAAATATCATCAGCTTCACATCAGAGTCTCAGCAAATACTTGGAGATTGCCACCTTTCTGATGGTCTAAGGAGATAGCTGCCTGTGTCAAGTGAAGAAGGGATAGAAATGCCATGTGTGTTTCCTTCTCATTCTTTCCTTGCTGATGATCACGCGTGTACGTGCAGCAGAACCACAGACTTTGTCCACAACTCCACTTTCTGTGGCTCCAGTGTGGTAAACCTCAGTCTGAAAATAGTAAAAGGAAAATTTTAGAAATAAACCATTCGTAAGTTTTAAAGTGTGTATCATTCTGAGTGACATGGGGAGCTCTCTCGCTGTCCCACTCCACAGTGCCTGGGCTAACCCTTTGTGCAGCATGTCTATGTATATGCTACCTGCCTGCTAGTTACCCTGGAACCATCTTGTTTATCAGAGCCAGGTTTGGCAGTACTTGTGTCCCAGTCACCTTTATTTTATTTATTATTTATGGCCCTAATGTACAAGAATGTGATGCCAGCAATCCGAATATGCCACAGTAAAACCTTAAAATGTTTCTGTTAGGTATCATTTCACATCACCACAGGAAGGATATACCAGACACTGCAGCATATTGCTATGATTGCTCAATTTCATTTTAGGTACTGTGAATCTTTTACTGTGCCGAATCTATGGATTGAACTTTCATAATTATGTAGAGGACAAAATGTAGTACACATACAGTTTTGTATGCTGTGATGTTTCAGACATCTACTGGGGATATTAGGCTATATTCCCTGTGGATAAAGGGTGTACTATAATTAGCTGTCATTCTACATGGTCCAGTAGATGCAAATGAAAGCAGTAGCAGAAACAAGTGGAAAGAATGTAGGATTCAGTCAGGTTCAGAGTTCTGAGAAATTAGGCAAAACACATTCATTTCTTAGTAGAGCCAAAGAAATACACAATTCAACCCAGTGCTTGGTGTTTGTGGATTTTAATTCACCTTTAAATGAAATAGTCATGACCCAAATCTGAGGATGGAACTTATGGCTGCTTCCTTCCTAAATAAAGTCTATCCTAAAAAAAAAAAAAAAACCAAACATCATAGCTCCTGTTATATATGTAAGCTAGGACTGAGGATCAGCAGCAAACTCCTGATGTTGCTTTTATGAAGCCCAGAAAACAGAGATGGCAATTCCCCACCCCCTAAAAAAAATCACATGAGAAAATAACTGGCAAAATTCTGTAGAATAACAGAATTGTTTCCTTAGTAACAAATATATTTTAACCAATCTAACATCAAGTACAGAATTCAAGGGGCTTGGAGCTTCAGTAGCAAAACCTTGTTTATAAATTTGTATATATTTGACTTAGGACAGTTGACCTTTTATTTTTAAGGGGTCAGTCTTTGATTCCAAAACAATATGTGCAAGCAGCTAATTGATTTAAATTTGTGATTTACAGTGGGATTCTATTGTTTTCATATATTGAAAGGGCCTAGTGGTATCATATTTATTATTTTAGTTTACTATAATTATGAGGGTTTTCAGATAAATAACTTATTTAATAAAAATTAAGCTTACTACACTCAAATGGGGTTTAAAATAGTTAAAGATATTTCCTTGATGGGGCTTCCTTTGTCATACTTTAAAAATTGTATCTCCTCCCTTACTTATTCAATTTCATAGAAATTATTACCTAACATAATGGATAAGTCATCTGTATACTTTATTTTTTGTCTCTGCTTTGTAATGTGAAAGTGTTTTGAGGGTAAGATGCTGCCTCTGCCTGGGTCTTAACATGTCTTTAGTGCTCACACTAGAGATGGCGAATGTGGTGTTTAGTGAGCAAATAAATGGCTAAAACTCACAGTCTTAACTCAAAAACTGTAGACAACAACAGAGATTTTGAATGTAGCTTTGAATAAAGTATTAATATAAACTTCCAGGATATCCTCTTGGAGCACAGGAGTAATCCCCGGTAGACATCCAAGTCCACATTTAACATGTTATAACTTCTGAGTTTTCTGATGAGGAGGTCAGCTCCAATACAGATAGATGGGGGTCTCTGACAACCTTGCCAGCTCTCAGTGACAGTCACTTTTCAGTATAGCAATACTCATTCTTTCAGACAAGGAAAACAGGAACAAAGCAAGAGTCTGGGAATTGCACCATTACTGTGCACCCCAGGGTGCTGCATCCTCCAGCCCAGAGGAGAAAGATATAGCTTTCTCCCTGGTTACATCAACAGAACTTTACAGACAGACAGACAGAACTTCCTTTGCTAGCTTTTTCTTTATACCTCAGTGCATATGACACATGTTGACACAGGGTCGAGTCAACCTGTCCTGCTTAGTTTAGGGAGACTGTTTTGCTCTTAGCTCACCATCCAAACCCAAAGCAAGTAACCTGGTGCAGCTGCCCTGTCTTCTGCATTCTCTCAGCTCTCTCATCTGATTCCATTTCATCAACGAAAAAGAAATGTGCGAGGCCTCTTGAGGATCAGACTCTGAACTAGCATGTTGTCATCCGTGGTTTCTGTTGGTCAGAGAAAGCTACAAAGTCAGCCCAGCTTTAAAGGATAAGGAAATGGACTTTACCCCTGGGTGAAGAGCATTGCAAAGGGTTCATTTCTTTCCTTTTAATTTTTATTTATTTATTTATTTGTTGGGGGGGTTGCCAGGGTCTCTTACCACTACAAATAGAATGCCAGATACTTGTGCCACTTGCTGTGTCCCACTTTACATGGTGGCCAGGGAATGGAATCTGGGCCAGTACGCTTTGCAAGCAAGTGCCTTTAGCCACTGAGCCATCTCCCTAGCCTCTACCAAGTGATCACACTGCAGTGACTCTATTTGCTTCTTTGGGTGCTGACAGAGAGAACACACCACCACCACAGTCACCCTGAGGACTGGAAGCCACTGTAAGGTGATTCCACAGTGTAGACAAAAGATGAGCGTCCTTAGCACATGTGCATGAGTGGTGGGGGGAAGTTTGTAGCACTCGTATAACTCAGTCCTCAGGTGTCACGCCAGTCACGAAACACGTATGGCTCACTTTCTTCGCGTGTCAGAATGCCATTCCACATTCAGGGACCTGACATAGAAACATAGATTGCTCTCATGTAGCTCCTAGGAAATATGCTCTGGCCTATTTCAACAAGTTCGTCTGTTGTGTCTTTAACCTGACCGTTGGTTTGTCTGAGAACTCCTTCCTTTACAAGTTCAAGCTCCCTTCCTGAGCCTTGAGTTTGCTCAGTCCTAACCTCTGAACCTATCTGTCTCCTCCTTCTGTTCTGTCTTATTTTCATCCCCACCCCTCTGTTCTTTTGTTTGAGTAAGCGAATCAATCCAGAAAGCAATGTTTAAGAGGCAAAATTCTAAAAACAACCAAACTAACAAAATTCCAGCTGCTACAATTTAAAGCTCATGAATGCTTGAGGGAAGACTGCTGAGTATAAAATACAGATCAGTAATGTTTTTGGAGAGGAATTGGGAAATGTCTGTCAACATTTCAATTTTGTGCACCCTTTAATGTACCAATACCACTTTGGTGAATTTATTTGATAGGTGAACTTGCACAAATGTCTGCACAGGTGAGTGTGTGTGTGTGTGTGTGTGTGTGTGTGTGTGCATGTGAATGCATTGTATCAACTTACTAGACACATCATTGTATCAATTTATTACAGGTGTTGATAACATTATACAAGAAGCTAATGGTAGAAATGTCTATCAATAGGGCTTAGTTAAATAAACTAAGGCAAGGAAGAAATCAAGTTATAGAAATGTATAGTATGTCCCTTTAAGCTGAATAAACTAGGAGGGCTGTATATTATTGGGGCTTAGAAAATTACATGCTTCAACATGACACAATGGTATATGAATTATTTTATATTTTAACATTTTATTGAGAATTTTAATATATGACATAATGTATTTTTTATTTTTTATCTTTATTTTTGACAGAGAAAAAGGGAGAGATAGAGAGAATGAGCATGCCAGGGCCTCCAGCCACTGCAAACAAACTCTAGACACGTGTGCCCTCTTGTGCATCTGGCTAATGTGGGTCCTGGGGAATCAAACGTGGGTCCTTTGGCTTTGCAGGCAAGCACTTTAACTGCTAAGCCATCCCTCCAGCCTGACATAATGTAATTTGATTGCATTTGCTGATTATTTTAAATTAAATGTACTTGGGACCAGCAGACATTTGGATGAGGCTTTTCTCTGAAGTTCCCTTGTTTACTTGCGGAATAGATTCAACAAAGAGGAATAATATCCCCTCCCCCCATCTTTCTTACAGAATTCCCATTTACTGAGGCAGATTGAACCCATCTCATGGAGGAAGAAACTAAAAACCTAACTGACATGTACATTCTGAGGAATACTGTCACAGTGACTTTCTGTTCTTTGGGCCACTTACCTCCCTTAGAAATCATTTACTACCCTTCTAAAACTGCCAAGTGAAGAGAGTTAAGAGAGTACTTAAGACTCCAGGCACTACCCCCTGCCCTTCTCTGAGCTTGGTCTTTTATGTGGCACCTGTACACACACCCAGTTAATAAATGTGTGTATGCCTTGTCTCCACCTGCCTCTTGCCAGTGCTCAGGTTACTGGGCACTCAGAAGAAAAACTGGTGCTTCCCCATAGCACATACGCCAAAAATGTCATGAAAAATTGTTAGGGATTATTTCCTCTTTCAAAATTGCAAGGTAGATTTTTAATATTCTCATCACATACACACACAAAAAATGGTGGGTTGGTGATATGCTAACAAGTTTGATTAAATTTTTCAGTAAAGTTCACATAGATAAAAGCATCGCATTGTACCCCATAAATATAGAGGTTTATTATTTGTCAAGTCAAAATGAATCTTTTATAAAGAGTTATCTCTCGAGAATCAGATTAGAGAGTTATGTGAGGAAACTTACTATTTCCTTTTAACTTATTGTACTCTTAAAACATTTTCACTCATAGGCATGGTTTAAATAAATATAAAATATGTCACTGATTCAACAGAGTTGTGTAGTGTATCTCCCATGCCCCAAGTCATTTTTATGAGCTGAAGTGCTTGGCAGCTCATACTAGAATTGTCTTGTCAGTGTGAATACTGAGGGATTTGTTGTAAGCCCAAGGAACTCACAAAACTATGAGTTATTGGAAGGGCTGGAATCCTAGACCAGAATTCCTAACAGGTCTCCCAGAGCTACGGAATTGTATGAAGGGAACCATTTTTATCACTGTCCAAACTCAAGCTACCTCTGCCACAACTCAGAACCAGTTTTGTGGAGCTCATTCTATACCAAATCATGCTCAGATAAATCTGTCTTGTGGGACCTAAAGCACATGTCTATCCTTTGTGGCAATGGAAGCTAAGAAATAGGAGTTAAAAATAAATTTGTCATTGAGGAAGTAGAATGAACATTGTGGAAAATATCAAAATTGAGGGAGCTATTTAAAAGTTTGGTCAGTTACAAATTACAGATATTTTCTTCACAGTTCTATACGTTCCTCACTGGGATTGATGCCAACATTTTATAAGGGGGAAAAAAAAAAACTTATTTTAACATTGGTCTTGTGGCAGATTGGAAATGAATAATAGTAGCAGTCCAGGCTGTCCCTTAGTCACTCATCTTTCAGTGAAGTCTGGACAATTTTTTTTGGCAAAAAAGAACTAGGATTTCAAAGGCCACTAAGATCCAAGTCAATTCTGGATCTGATGGGCTTCTTCCTGAGTGCTGGGATAATGGGCACAGCTACCACTTACACGATGCTTAATGCATGGTCAGGCACCATGCCAGACTCTTTAGACAGAAGGAAATTTGACAGTTAATTTTAGGTGTCAATTTAACTGTGATAAGGGATGTCTGGATAGCTGAAAAAATGTTATTTCTGGGTGTGTCAGGAGGGTGTTTCCCATAAAGATTTACATCAATAGACTAAGTAAAGATTGCCTTTAGCAATATGGCTGGCATCACCCAATCTTGTGAGGGCCTAAATAGTATAAAAAAGATGCTTTCTCTTCTCTCTCTCTTTCTCTGTCTTTCTTTCTTTTGATACAGAGTCTCTCTGTATCTCATGTATAGTCCATGCTGGCCTGGTATTATTGTGTAGCCCAGGCTGACCTTGAACTCTCTGAGTGAACAATTCCTTCAGCTGGTATATCTATCTGTCTGTAACTGTCTCCAGATATCAGAGCTCCTGACTCTGATGATCAGCTAAGATTGGTTTTCACATGTCAAAAGAAAAGAATTGCTTTAATGAATATTACTACAGTTCACTGCAGCTGTTCAATAGGAGAGACAGAATCAGTAGGAAAGATACAAGAAGAGACATATGAAAGGAGCTGGCTAAACCAACTGAAATTCTGCAGGGCATGCCCTCAGGAGGGCAGCCTGCAAGTCCCAGTAATGAGCTGGAGCTGCTGTCCACAGGTGGACATTGTCTATTATGGGAGCCCCAGCTCTCCTCTTATAGACTTTCAAATAACTGAGCTAGGCCCACTCACATTGTCTATAGGACAAGCCCCCTTATGAAGGCAGCTATTTGTGGACTTCAGCTGCCATCTACTTTCTCTGCAACACTTATATTCTAGTGTTTGAGTAATTTTGGATTAAGATTAACTGACATATAAACTGATCATCATAGCTACTTATTATAAGCCACCCAACGATAAAGAACATTTCATTTTAATAAGATTTCAAAGAACTTCTTTAGTCAGGCAAAGAGACTATAAACAGGAATGGAAGTCATTGAGAGAAGAAAGCTTTGTGCTCATTTGAGTCATTCCATTTATTCATGCCAAGAACCTTACTGCCTTCCCTTTCATTCTTGGGCTGCCAGGGAATCAAGCAGACCAAAACACCTGTCTCTGTGAAATTTATATTCTTCACACAATTGAGTTGTGACAATTTTGCATTTTCTTTGACAGTTTAGGTAATTGAAGAGGAGAGTCCCAGGATCCAAGAAAAGGCTGAAAGACAAAGATGGAGAGGCTGGGTCTCAACATAGTGGAAGTTGGAATCAGGAAGTGATGAACAACATCTCCTTAAGAGCAGCAGCCATTAAGAGAACACCATCGCGCTCTGTTGGACTTTCCTCTGTTGTCTCCAGTGCATCTGCTAATGACACACATGGCCTCAGGGTACTGAAATGTGGTCGTGCCTACTGCACTTGAGGACAGCACTGAGGGAAGCAAGAAGACTGGTCGGCAGAGGCGGAAAAGCTTGTGTTTTGCAAGGATGATGTATGGGTCAAGGTGCTTCAGAGGAATGGAGCCAGTAAGAGAGAAAGGAGATTTATTTCCGGGAATTGGTTTATGTGTCTGAGGGAACCAGTGAGTCCCGAATCGATAGGGTTGGCGAGCAGACTGTAGCACTCCAGCTGGAGCTGGTGCTGGTCTGAAAGCAGATTTACTTCTCCCTCCAGGGAATCTCAGTTTCGCTCTCAGGATCTTAAGGCTTTTCAGTTGTGTGCTTTTGTCCAAGTCAACCGGTTGCAGATATTAGCCGCAGCCACCAAATCCTTTCCCAGCAGCATTGAGATTCATGTGTGACTGCATTCTATAGACTGGCCAGATGGATGCATAAAGCTAACCACACAGGCAAGAAATCAGAGAGACAAACAGAAGATTCTAGTTCTGTGAGTTGGTGCTTGAAACCATTCGTCTGTTACAGCATTAAGGAAAAAAGACCAACAACTTGGAAACAGGAGACAGGATGACCACATGTCCTGTGGGTGTCATCTTGGAACAGCACCTCCTAGGTCCACCCAAGGATGACCTCATTTTTGGAGGCATGTGTGAGTGTTTGAATCACTATTTACTACTGATTAGATTTCATAACCCTGGAAGGGTGGCCATTAACTGGTTGAAAATGATTCTTATCTAACTACAGTACAAATACTTGTGCTCCACAAAAAGGAAAAATATTTCCACCCATACAGAAGATAATCCTCACAGGTTATAGTTTTATTGCTCTGGGAGTTATTAACTAATTTTGCTACTTGATTTAACAATCTTATTTTAGCATTGTTACTTTCTGTGGTTATACATATCTCTGCTTTTAATAAATTCTTTAAAGCAGTTTCTGCTGCTATCTTCATTAATTAGCACATAACTCTCTGATATGTATGCATTTTATAAAGGAGAAGCCTGCTTTTATTATTGTTTTAGTTTTATTTATTTACTTATTGCTTATTTGTTTATTTTTGGGACAGGTAACATGTAGCCTAGGCTGATCTCTATCTCTCTATGTAGCTGTGGATGAATTTGAACTTCTGATCCTTCTGCCTCCACTTCCTGAGTGCTTGGATTGGAGACATGCACTGTGGACTTGTCAGACTGGCTGGACACTCTGTCACATCTGGCTCCCAGAGCTGCTCATGCTGGGGCCTTAGACCCACTCTTGCCCTTGGAACTGTTTATGCTCATAGTGCTGGACTTGTTCCTGTCTCTGAGACCCCCGGAACTGCTGGGAGGGGTGGAGACAAGTTGGGGCAGAAATTGATACACACTCATTCTGGCCTATGAGCCCTGCCAGAACTGCTCTTGGAGTAGAGACCTGCTTCTGAATTTCGGCACCACATCTGCCCCTGAGTCTGGACCTATGCTCTTGATGTCTGGATTCTTTCCTTCCTCAGAGAGAGAGCTGCAGACTCTGGCTCCTGTTGCAATGGGACGTACTTATGGCTCCTGATCCACTGGGGTGGTGGTCCTGGTTCCTATTTCCCTGGGATCCTTTTCTGCACTGGCAGTCTCAGCTCCTGCTTTGATGAGACTCTTCTTGGAAGGTATCCCAAAGTCTGTCAAGGGTTTGGAGCTGTGACGCCCGATGGCAACCCCTCGGTTGGTATCCCATACCACTGAGATTCGGAGCTGTCACTTTTCCTTCTGGGTTTTGCTCTTGTGTGAATAAAGCCCTCCTCATCTGTCCACTCTTTGCTGTCTGCCTCTCTGCCTCATTCTTTGTTGTGGGGAGAGAAGAACTGGTTGTATCAATTCCTCCCCAATGTGCCCCCATCTCCTCCCAGAAGCTTAAAACCCTTGTTCCTTTCTGTAGTTTAGGATGTTCTGTAAACTTCAGTCATCCGGCTTTTTTTTGGTTCATGTTTTTGTGAGATTCTCATGTGTATGTAAATTTAGTCCTACTAATCTGTCTTATTTAGTCCTACTAACCTGGCTTACCTAGTCCTACTAAGCTGGCTTGGGCAATTTGTAGCCCATTCACAGAATGTAGAAGAATCAGAGTAAGTTGGATTTTTTTCCCTCTCATATAGATCCAAGCCTTAGTCTGCATCTGGTCTTCATTATGATAGGTTCTCTCACAGCACTCATTGTGGGAGGCACTCAAAAAGTCTGAATCTTTGGTGTCTGTGGTTTCATCACTGACTCAAGTCTGAGAAAACATCTGATAAGGAGAAAAAGTTTATTTTGCTTCACAGTTTCAAAGGTTTTATAACCAGAGTTTTAGGGCAAAAGTCTGGTTTCAGCAAGCCACAACAGAGTGGGCTTAGCCACCTATTCCCAACACACCAATTAAAGAAACAAGTAATAATTTTTAAAAAAAAGAAAGAAAGAAAAGTAAATGCTGATTAGTATGAACAAGGAAGAGAAACAGTTAAAGTGGCCCCATGAGCCCAAGTCAGTCTTCAGGGTATTGACATGAACTTTAACTAGAAGAATTAGGGCAGGGTAAAAGGTCTGCATAAGGAAGCTGTCCTGGTCAGATGTGATCTGGTTGGTCACTGCCTGAGTTCTGCAAGGTAGTCTAAACACGTCCTTCTTGTTTGAGGGAACAAACTACTTCTCAGGAGACAAGCTCATGCATCAGAATACAACCTCACCATCATGGAAAGTTGCCCGCATCTGGAGGTGGTCAGTTCTACAAAACCTTACTGCTCCCTATTCCTAGAATCCAAGGTGACTGCAGGTTTAAGACAATCACTAGAGAACTTTAGGTGACTTTTTCAGAGTTTGGCACAGGACATTGTAAGGAACTCACAATATGATGCAGTCAATCTGTGTGCCTCTAGCCTTAGCTTAGGGGTTCTGCATAGACTCTCCTTAAGTGATTAACAAGCTGACATGCACAGGTAAAGTAAGTGGCCCAAAGAAAGGGAGACCGGTGCAAAATGAAGGCGGAGATGTGTGGCCCTCATCTGCTTCTAGTTGCCTCATGGGCCCAGGTAGGAGCCTGTGGTTTTTAGCAAAACCAGGTTTATTTTGTCTTTCAGGTAGGGTCTCACTCTGTAGCCCAGGCTGGTTCTGCACTCACTATGTACACAAGGCTGACCTCTTGCCTCAGTCTCCCAAGTACTGGAATTACAGACATGAGCTACCATGCTGGGCTTTCAGCAAAAACAGTTTCTAAGGGCCTATTATAGTTTCAGTCCGTGGTCAGCAACCAAACATCATATGGTCTTAAGAGCATGTGACAGGGCAAAGTTGCTCACTGGTTAGAGACAGGAAGCAGGAGAAGGTCCCACCTCCTAATCATGCCATGTTATTATAAAAGAGTAGATGAAAATAAAGGTATGATAAAAAAGGTGACTTGCCAGGAGGAAATTCCGACCTTCCCCTTGGATGGGCTTTGACATCCCATGACAACAGAGTTCAGCTCCCTTTTGTCTAGTGTCACATGGCACTAAATTATAACAAGAGAAGTTGTGACTCCTCCTCCTCCCTGAGCATCATTGTTTTTTCCTGGCAAAACACAGACCAGGCTTGAAACTAGCTTTTGAAGGAAAAGATAGAGAAGGAAAAGCAGAGAGGCCTTTCTGCCACAAAATCCAACACAACAAGAAGATGCGAATGTCCTGGTGGGGGACCAGTAGGAATTGTCACAAATGGAGGAGACTTTTCTTTGAAAAAAAAAGACAATCTAGTTCATTTTCTGAGGCCCAGACAAATAAAAACAAAGTCCTCTAGCAAGTTTTATTTCCTTTTTTTCTAATAGAGGCTGTGGGTAACAGAACATTCAGGTTCTAATGAATCCATCAAGAGTTATCCACTAATCATCCAGAACCTTCAGTAGCCAAGTACCTCTCAATGGCTGCCACTAGCTGGACAACAAGCCTTTTTAGCATGTATGTCTTTTGAGGGGACAGAGATTTGCATCCCTGTATAAGCCTCTTAACAGTCACCCTCATGTATGTAGCAAGCCCTTCAATGTTCATATTCATGTTTTAAAGTTTGTTTCCATTTCTGGCTCGTCATCAGTTCTTACTGTGGGTTGAAAAAACTCCTTTCTGGAGGGTCAATAGTTGAGTGTGAGAAATAAAGTGTTAGTAGACAGGGTAACAGAAGAAAAGGCTAGGTGGGCTTCGGGGGTGCAGGCTGTCATCCCAACTACTAGAGAAGCTGAGGCAGGAAGATCAAAAGTTCAAGGCCAGCGTGGGCTACTACAGAAGTAAGTTCACAGCCAGACTAGGCAATTTAGAGACTCCATCTCAAAACACAGTGCAGGAAAAAAAAAAAAGAAGAAGAAGCAATAAGGGTTGGAGTTATAGCTTAGTGGTAAAGTGCTTGCCTAGAAGGCGCATGGTCCTGAGGTCAAGCATTCAAGGAATTCCTAGTTTTTTTTTTTCTTTATAAAGGAGAAAAATATGTAAATGTATGGTGTACATGGTTCAGCACACATCACAGCAGAGTAAGTGTTGCAGATTTTCTTACTGTCAAGTCCTTGTCTCTTGACCACAGAGAATTAGGCACACAGATGCCAAGAAGTGAGTAAAACAAAGATTTATGGGGAAACCAGCAAGGCATCCCAGGGTGTCATGGCAAGCACTCTTAGGATTTTGGCCAGCATCCCAAGAAGAGGTATAATGAGGGGAAGGAATGGTTACACTTTGAAAGTTAGAACTCAGCAAGGCCTCAGTCTCGCAGTGTAGGTAAGGAAGTGTGTGCCTCGAAGGAGGGGCTTCTGGAGGTAAAAGCACACCATTTCCTTCTTCTGCCATCTCCTTAGCATGTCTTCAGGTGAATCAGCTTTCCTGGGGATGCCTAGCTGAGTGATTGACAGGCCTAATTGGATTAACTATAAGGGAGGGGGCCAATAGTATTTCTTTGTAATCTTAGGCTTTGGGTTAGAGTGT
Source organism: Dipus sagitta (assembly GCA_036346955.1). Lineage (NCBI taxonomy): Eukaryota > Metazoa > Chordata > Mammalia > Rodentia > Dipodidae > Dipus > Dipus sagitta. Next base: position 5,402,294 of record CM070788.1, on the reverse strand, counting down.
CAAATCTTCATCCAGGGCCATGAGTAGAACTCACATTCTATTCTTTTGACCTGGGGGAACTTTCCCTTAATGGGCCTCAACCAAGCCATGACGCCACCACACTGTTCCCTTTCATTTGGCATTTTAATCTTAGGAGGGACAGAGCTGCTCATGAAGGGAAGGTCCTTCTGTGACCTCCACAGCTCCCCAACCCAAGTACCACGTGACCCTGGAAGACAAAGCTCGTCTGGGCGCTGATAGGGCAAGTTAGGCAGGTGGGCAGCTCTACAGAAAGAACAAGTGATTTTGGGGGGACGAATGAGCCCAGAGAACAGACAACAGTCTGGCACAGTTTTCCTAGGCTGGAAGTGTGGTGTCGCACTCAGCCTCTCCTGCTCGTTAGTTTTCCCTGTTTCGGGACATGACTGGGAGAGGATTCTCAGAAACGGACTAACCATGGAGGGCCCGGTCTTTATGGAAGACAAGGAAATCCATGAAAGCTTTGCCCCAGACTGGCTGCTTGCGGATTCTGTAGAGAGGCTCCAAAGGTACTCTTTCTGCTCTTGAGGCTTGATTTAGTCTGCCAAGAGTACTGAAAACTCACAGACTGGGGCTAGAGAGATGGCCCAGTGGTTAAAGGCACTTGCTTGCAAAGTCTGCTGGCCCATCCCCAATACCCACATAAACCAGGTACATAAAGTAGTGCATGCATCTGGAGTTGGTTCACAAAGGCAAGAAGCCCTGGCATGCCCATACTCTGTGTCTCTCTTTTTCTTTCTCTCAAATAAATAAATGTAAATATTTTAATAATAACATGGGAGGGGGGAACAGAACCAATTTCATTACATGCCTGGCTTGGGATCCACACACACGGTATGTGACTCAAAGGTAAGCAAGATGGACCTATGGTAGAGCAGAAGGAGGGGCAGGAACCAGGCTTACAGGGGAGAGACATTGTGCAGGCTGTGGAAGGCCAAGGGGAGGAGTGCACAGGAAGAAATGAAGGTAATAGCCAGCTGTGGTCACCTCTGTCTGGACAGTGTCAGACCCCATTCCTCTTTCTGGGAAAAGGTATATCCTCAGCAGAAGGCGGACATCAAATGGACAGGCTGTCCACACCCACCGTTTACTTCACTATGCTATTTCTAAGGCAGGTTTCCTGCATGGATGGAAATTTCTCCTCCAGAACAGCAGCTTTGCAAGAGCTAACTCTGTGTCTGCAGAGGCTCCTGCTTTCTCTGAACAGCCATCTTGAAATATGCCAAAGAAATACATTTTGAGTCTGCATATTTTGGGGTACCACAGTGCTCTCAATTTGAAGTTAGCAGCATATTCTTATATATAGTTTTCAGAGTCCTAATGTCACTCACTCCTCAAAAATGCCAGACTTCAGATCTTCAGCTCCCTGGACTCTTGATTGTGATTGATTTGTGACTACTACCCACAGAACATGGCATCACAAAGTGTGTGTAGTAATACTCTGCACTGGATCTTGTGTATGTGTGTGTGTGTGTGTGTGCCACAGCATCCATCTGGGAGTCCGAAGAGTTGGTTCTCATCTTCCAGCTTGCTTGAGGCAGGTTCCCTGTCTAGCTCACTGCTGATTACACAGGTAGCTGGCCCACGAGCATCTGGGATTTTCCTGTTTCCACCTCCCATCTTGCCATAGGAGGGCTGGGATGACAGAAGTTCCAGTGGGTTCTGGAGATCCAAACTCTTAACTGTTTTTACCTACTGAGCCATGTTCCCAGCCCTACACTGGACTGTTAAAAGAGAGCTATCAGTCACCTTCCTTCAGATGAAAACTATCTTTTCATTATTCAGTTTAGGATTTAATTAGCTTTCTTGATATTTTTAATAATTGATGGTAAATATCTATCTTCCATATAAAACAGAATCATGTCCTTTACCTAAGAATGGTTTATTTCACCACTTCAGTTTTCTCTTGTTTATGTGGATGAAATTAGACAGAAGCAGCTGCAGAGGTTGGGGGAGGACAAGATACAAATGAACGAGAGACCATGGTTGATTGACATAGTCTAGGAAGTGTATTAATGCAGAGTCATTTGAAAGTTTCAGAGTAATTTCTGAACCATCAAAATACAAGCTTGTAATGGCAAATGATAAAGCTACATTTTTCAAAACAAGCATAGAAACCTGAATTCTGAAAATAAGTTGCATGTGTTTGGTTTCAAAGAGAGTTTAATTACTCTGGGAGCTGTTTGCTTCCCAGCTGGGTGCTAATGACTGCACGAGGACAATGATAACACCTGGAAATGTGATAAAGTCTTTTTATAGCAAGTATAGCACTAACCTCACCTGAAGTTGCTGGATCTCCAGCACCAAACCAAAGGACCAAACATGTAGCCGTCCCATAGGCTCTCATCTGTCATCACAGGCAAGCACACTTACTGACTCCCAGAGGCTTGGTTCCTGACATCCTTGGGCCATCAACTATAGCTAGCAGTGCAATCTACAGTAAAATGGTAAAAATATAGTCAACCACGTGGTTGTTCTGCAGAGGAGGAATTTGTGTAGAAGGCATGAAGGTACTCTTTTAGACATTTCGAACAATAGATATTTACTATACAGAGACAACTAGTAGGTTGGGATTTTCATTGTACTCTTCAGAATGAAGCAAATTGCTTTCAAATTTTATTTATTTATTTATTTTGTTTGGTTTTGGTTTTGGTTTTTTGAGGTAGGGTCTCACTCTAGCTCAGGCTGACCTGGAATTCACTATGTAGTCTCAGGGTGGCCTCGAACTCATGGTGATCCTCCTACCTCTGCCTCCTGAGTGCTGAGATTAAAGGCTTGCACCACCACGCCCGGAAAAAAAATTATTTGCAAGCAGAGAGAGAAGTGAGACAGAGAGAATGAGTTTCCAGGGCCTCCAGCCTCTGCAAATGAATTCCATATGCATGTGCCACTTTGTGCATCTGGCTTATGTGGGTATTGGGAAATTGAACCCGGGTCATTAGGCTTTGCACACAAGTGCCTTAAGTGCTGAGCCATCTTGCCACTCCCCCAAATTGCTTTTATATTTGAACAACATCATTCTTTTTCAAATGACCACTCCTTCTATCCTAAATGCAAAATTAAGAGCTACCATATTGTCTTGAAGGACTTGTAAGTATAGAAAAGACTCTTGCTGTTTGTTATACATGTCTCCCTGTCACACCTCCAAGAGCAATTGATTCTTGAGAGCCCTCCATTAAGCTTTGATCTAATGCATGGTGATCAATCAGATCATTACAGACTTTAGTCATGCTCTGGGGGATTCATTCTCACCCTGGTCCACTCTTCTATCACTGTTTTATTGACTCATTCAACAAGTATTTAATGAGTGTCTATTATCTGCCAGGTCTGTAGATATAAAAGATATGTGGAGATGAAGTGTGGCCCTTGCCCTGTGGCCATATCAAAATAAATAAACAGTATTATACTGCTTGGGAAGCACTGTGATTGGCCTGTTCCACGTTTTACCAGCTTCTAGGCCACAATGAGACTTCCCTTTGCATAGCAAAGTACTCGTCCTCCCCAGTGATGTCTCCATCATTTCAAGCAGGGACTAACTTTCTTCCATAGATACACATAAGAATTAAAACGGAAATGTCTCTGTTATGTTAACTTTTCCTGGGGAGGTGTGAAAAACATCTGTTTACCCAACATAGGGCACAAGTGACAGACCAAAGAAATGATTCTACCCAAGTCTAGCTTAGTGAACCGACAAGTGTCTTGAGGTTCCTTACAAGAGTAAGAGGACTTACAGGAGCAGCTGCACCACTGAAAAGCCCCCCTCAGCATGGGTGACAACCATGCACTCCTGGAGCCCAGTGGTTGGAGTCTTGCTCCTCATATGACCTTAGGGAGAGGCCTTGTGAATCTCCCAGGGACCTATGAAATTCTATTTCCTGAGCCTTGACCAGCCTTCTGTCTATCTGGAATGCCCTGAGTCTGAATGAGCTTATATTTCAATTTAGAACTTCCTATCATGCTTTCCTCTAGAATGGAATATTGCAAGTTGGAGGAAATAGCTATTCAATGACCAATGAAAGCTAAGAGTTTTAAATTCACAGTGAAGCAAAGTAATTGGTCTTGTGTAATTTCTTGGATACAGTGCACCCTTCAGACTGGGTCATTTCTAGGGGCAGAAGGAGTGCTGCCCAGAAGAGGTGACAGCAGAACAGGTAGCTGCCAGGATGATTGGGGTAGATCAGGACAAATTATCACCAGAACCGTGGTAGGAGAGTACGTAGAAGGGACTTCATAAGGCCTGGGAAGAAAGGAGTGTTAGGAAAAGAACAAGGAGTGATCAGTCTATTGATCACATTGGTGATAAGCAACGGACTTAGGAAGATGTTTGGGATACGGGAGACTAGTTTAACTTAGGTCCATTTGCCTGTGAATGGTTGACTGTCCACGTTGTAAAGAGATGGCCAGGACTATGGAAGATTTGAAAGTGGCCTTTATAAGGGGTGGTAAAAACCATCCCCAGCCCTTGGCACCAAAGTCTTGTGCTCGTGGACTCTGGTGACAGTGGGTTGTGGCAGGATGTGAGGCACTCAGGACGGGCCAAAACTCAGTCTCTGTGTTAGCTTTATCCTCAGTCCTCGCATGTGCTTGTGACTAGAGGTGGAAGATGGAGGAAAATGATGGCTTCTAGCCCTAAGCAAAGAGAGAGTTTAATGGGAGACCAAACAAGGATCTGAGGGACTGTGCATATAAACTTGCTTCCCAACTTTTGTCTAAAGTGAGAATGCCACAGAAAATGAGTAGAACTGTGTGTGTGTGTGTGTGTGTGTGGTGGGGGGAGGATGGGAAGCTCATGGACAGTGAAAAGAACAGGTGAAAGAGGATTGCCTAGAAACTGTCCACCTCTATGCAAGTCCACAGTGGTCTGCTCCCTGGAAGCTATGGAACCCACGCTGCTTTGTCTGGCAGGTGAGGAACTGATAGCCAGCGCTCTCACTCTTGTTGAATAAGGCCCTCTCCTCACATTGGAGAGTGCAGGAGGACCAACGTCTTCAGAGGAGTGGCAAGTCATGAAAACAAGGGACTGGAATGAAGCTCTACCTGGGGCAATTTTGCTGAGTAATGTGAGAGGCTTTATAAGCAGCCGTGGAATAGCCCACCCTTCCGGTGCTTCCAGCAGAGCCCAATATTCTGATGATCCTCCATGTGTACTCCATAGTTGGCGCTTGGTATTTTCCAGAGGAGTGATTGTTGAGGCAAACTCTCCTCTGCTCTCTAAAATCAGACAGCTCCCTGGGCCGCTTGGACTTCTTCCCACTTCCCCACCCTCCACCCCTTGCTGCCTGCATGAGGTGAAGCCTGCAGCTGTCTGGGAAATGGTCACTATCCAGGCACCCCGGTAATGAGCTGTCCCATGTCGTCTGCTTCCTTCTGGGTCATCGTGTCACTGAGTTACCTCACTGGAAATCTGCGGCAGCACAGTTCATGCGCTTGCTTTTATGAGTCCTTTGTCTCTTCCGGGCTGTTCTCAGTTTAGCACAGCCCACAAACTAAAGTGAATATCTGTTAACATTTCCCCAGACCTCTCACTGGCCTCTTGACACCACCCAGAACAGCAGGGCTTCTTGACTGACATGCTTAGGTTCAGAATTCCTGGGGCTCAAGTGTCTGTTCAAATTTTGTCAACCCAAGAAACTGCCTGAAGGGCTTGTGATAAGGTCACTTCCCCCAAAGATTCTGATTCAGTGTTTCTGGACTGGGACCCAGAACCTTGCGGTGTTCAACTCCAGCTGACTCTGGGATGGGTTCTGTGAAAAACATTTTTAATAAAAGCCCTCTGCAGTACCAGTTCTTAAATTATTACTAATGAGGCAGGTAGTCCATTGGATAACTTCATCCACTGTTTTCTTTCTTTCATCCATTCACTTTTTTAAAGTTTTTATTTTTATTTATTTATTTGACAGAGAGAGAGAGAGAGAGAGAGAGAGAGAGAATGGGTGTGCCAGGGCCTCCAGCCACTGCAAACAAACTCCAGACATATGGGCCACCTTGTGCATCTGGCTAACGTGGGCCCTGGGGAATCCAACTCGGGCCCTTTGTCTTTGCAGGCAAGTGCCTTCACCGCTATACCAATCCTCCAGCCTTCCTCCATTCATTTTTCTCACGTACTTATTAAACTCTTATTATGTGCCTCCTAACTTGATTTTCAATTCCTGGTGGTGTTTCTTTTTTCTTTTTGAGGGAGAGTCCATCTATATATCCCAGGCTGGCCTTGAACTCACAATGATCTTCCTGCCTTGGTATTACAAATGCTGTGATTCAGGTACGAGCCACCATGCCTTACACATTTCTAGTGCTTTTTTTAAGTCAAATTCTTTTGTCAAGGTCTGGGGAAATGGTTCAGTAGCTAAATGCACTTGCTTGCAAAGCCTGCCAGCCCGGGTTCAATTTCCCCCTGCTTACATAAAACCAGCTCTGTGGCCAGCTAGTCTGATAGTTTTCTTGCAGCGACAGGAGACCTTGTCTCAGAGAAGGTGGAGCATAGCCACCTGGAAGTTGGAAGTTGTCCTCTGACCTCCACATGTGCACTGTGGCATGTACCCCTCCAACACACACACACACAAATAAATGAATTTTTAAATTTTTCATTGTCCAGTTTCACTCGTCTTAGGAATGCTGCCAAGGGTGAGGTTCAGAGGACACAGTATGGACTGGCTGTGGAGTGGACACTCCAGCTGCAGGTCAGGAGGTGGGAGGCATGACATCCAGGCTGGAAACCATCTGGTAGGAACCAAATCTAATGACGTGTTCACCTAAGGAACTTGACTATTTATCTATGTCTCCTGAGGGAGCAATCCTTGGCCCCACATTGCACTGAAGCAATTTCAAGTGTTATGAGAGAGTGAAGATTTCAACATCTGTGATGAGAAAGTTGAATAAGATCTTTGTTTTGGGCAGCCAGCATGCCTCTTTCTGATTTCTTTCCTATTGTAATACAAATGTTTGATTTTGTTGTAATTTGAAGATGCTTGTGATCCACACAAAATAATATCCTGTAAATATTCTGCATGGAGCCATTGTCCACATCCTTGGGAGTCTTGAAGCATTTCTGGAAGATTCTCAAGTTTGAACTTATGGTCAACTTCAAATCAAGGAGTTAGATGTAGATTCTTTGAAAGAAGCCTTGGTTACCCCTTGATCATGGGCTATCCTAAATTTTGTACTATTTGTATTATCTAGTTTTCTTTTGGGGAGCAGTGGCAGAATTTTACAATCACAATGGATGGAGGGAAAGAGATGTCCCAGAGAGAAGGAAAAATTTAACCCCTTACAAGCTTCTGATGTTACTGTTTTTTATTGGATTTCTGACCTATTTCTAAAGAACATTTGGGTATGGCATATTTCTATGCATATGTGTGTATACATGTGAGTGTGTTAGAAGAGGCAATGATGTAGTATGTGTTTTTTTCATCTTTTTTTTTTCTTGGTTTCTCACTCTAGCTCAGGCTGACCTGGAAGTCACTATGTAATCTCAGGGTGGCCTTGAACTCACAGCGATCCTCCTACCTCTGCCTCCTGAGTGCTGGGATTAAAGGCGTGTGCCACCACATCTGGCTTAGTATATTTTTATGTAAGTATATATGAAGAGGGGAAAGTCATTGATGTGATTTGGGGGGCAGGCAGTATATAGACAATGGTGTCATAATTTTGTGTTACATTAGTGGAATGCCTGAGACTGAGTCATTTACAAAGAACAGAGGCTTCACTACTTCATAGTTCTGGAGGTCGGGAAGTCTAAGACCTGACATCTGCTCAGCTTCTTGCCGGCCTCATGCTGCCTCATTATGTGATGGAAGAGCAGAAGAGGAACACGAAGACAGAAAGAAGAATCAAAGAAAGGAAGACCCCCTTTCATAACAGCCTGCTGTTGCCATAACTAACCACCTCTCATGAGAACTGACTGCTAGAAGAATAGCAGGGACCCTTCATGAGGGCAACCAACACACTTTGTAGGGGTCACATCACCTCTCAGGGGCCAAATTTCCACATGAGTTTTGGAAGGAATAAATCACATTCAAACATTCTTGAATTCCTCCCTTCAAAATACAAGGGTTATACAGAGATGGAACAGACCTTCCAATTCAAATGAGATCATTGTGCCAGGAGGGAGAAGTAACCGGCCCCCAGCGAGTCCAAAGCCTCCTGGCACTTGTTGTCATCTCCCTTGCCTTGGGTGTGCAGTCCCTGCCTGCTGTTCCTGCACAGTGGCTTTCAGCTCCATGACATGCCATCCTCGCCTCACCCCAGAAAAGAGCAAGCTCATCAAATAGGTGAGAGTTGACCCCTAACACAGTGCTGACAGTTAAAATACAGACATGTACAGAGAGAGAGACACATATATTATATATAGAGAGAAATCTATATCTTCATCCTTTACTGATTAGTAAGTGGATATGCAGGGAGAATATGTAACCACTTACTCTTTGTTCTGCCATCTTGCCCACAGATGGCTAGTGAGAACTCTTATGACGGTGAGAATAATGATGCAGACTGATGTTTATGGTGTGCATTGCTATGGCTTGCATAGGTAGTGTGGAAAGGCAGTGCCTGGGGGAGGGGCTTGGAGCATGGAGGAACAGCCTTCATGAATAAATGCCTTTCTTATGGAAACAGGCTGAATGCCTCCAGAGTTCAGCCTCTTTTTCTCTCTTTCATACACACACATCTGCTTACCTTTCTACTTCCAACATGACTTGGCACAACATGAGACCCTCACCAGGCACAGCCACCTGATTTTGGTTTTCTCAGCGTTCACAACAATGAGTCATAATAAACTAGCCAGCCTTGGGCATTCTGCTATAGCAACAGAAAATGGACTAAAATAACATGTCCTCACTTAGTACTCAGAGGAACTCTAACTCTAAGTACATGCCATATGGCAGTACTTATAGGTATAGTAGTGAGAAGACTGTAGAATATAGCCTAAATTGTGAGAAAACAGACACAAACACATGGTCAAGGAAGGCTTCACTTGGATCTGAGGTATGACAAGGAGTGAACCAGGTCAAGAGAGTATAACATATAGGAGAGAATTTTACTCAGGTGAAGAATTAGTTTGTACAAAGCTTGTGTTGGATCACAGTGTGACCTAGTCAAGGAATTCAAATGTCAGTGAGGCTGAAGTGGACAGAGGATAAGAGAATAGAGTAAGAAGAGCAAAAAGAAGGGTCAAATCTTGTGAAGCCCTTGAGAAGCTTGATTTTTATCCTAGGATTTAGAGAACAACACTGGGCATTTTAAACAATGGGACAGACTCGGTGTAGGATGATCACACTGAGTATCATATGGAGGACAACTTAAAGGGAAGTGAGGGTAAGTATAGATGGCTGATTATACAGCCAGCTATGTTAGAAGTCCAGAAGAAAACCAGTAGTGGTTTGGGGTGATGATGGAGATGAGATAAATAAAAAAACTCTTCTTTTCAAGGCTAGAGGAATAAAGTCATTGTGATTGGATGAGAACAATGAGAACAGAAAGCTTAAGCATATGAATTCAAGTCTGCTAACCTCCTAACACTTCATCACTTTGCTCCTTATATATTTGGCTATTCAGAGTTAAGTTCTGTTGAAATAAACTATAAACTCTAAATAACAATAGTTTAAAATGAGAAACAAACTTATTTTCACTAGTCAATGTGCGACTGGTTTAGGTTGTGCCATGTTAAGAATCTCAGGATATCTTCCATTTTCTTGCTTTGCCTTCATTATTGTAGAGAGTTAATGGTCTTTATGGTGACATGGGAGGGGACAAAATGGCATCTCTGCTTTGGGCAGCGAAGTACCCAGCTTAAAGTAGAGGGTTCAGTTCTAAGAGGGAAGAACGGATGTCAAAATACGACTAAGGGACTCAGCTATCCCCACTAGGCCTGAGCTTATGGTGCCAAATGATGACAAGTAAGCAGACACTTAAATATAGAGAGGTAAACATTTAGGTCGCAGTTTTCTACATATTATGATGTTTCATTTTTACCCAGTTGTTGGATCATTTACTAGACTAAAAATACCCATCTTGGATGCAAAATATGGAACTATGGAAAATAGTTTGTTTGACAATTCCTCAAAAGGCGGAACCTAGAATTATCATATGATGCAGGAGTTCCACTCTTGGTATGCATCTAAGAGAATAGAAACCATATGTTCACACAAATATGTGGACACAAATGTTTACAGTAGCATTATTCATAATAGCTCCAAAGTGGAAACAGGACAAGTGCCCACCAACACATCAATGGAAAGCAAGATGTGGTAATACACACAGTGAAATATGACTCAGCAATTACAAGCAACGAAGTTCTGACTTATGCTGTGTCATGGGAGATCTTGAAAACATGCCTGAGTGAAATAAGCCAAGCATGCAAGACCACATGTTGGGTGATTGCATTCATTTGAAATGTCCAGAATAAGCAAATCCATAGGGACAGAAAGCAGATTAGTGGCTGTCAGGGAAGGAGAAGAGGGGGGAAATGTATGGAGTTTCTTTTTGGAAGGATAAAAATATTGTAGAATTAGTGGTATGATTGCCCAATGTAGTGAGTATACTAAAAACCACTAAATTGTACAGTTCAAACTGGTGAATTTCCTGTTAGGTGAATTATATCTCAATTTTTAAAATACCCTCTTGTTTCCACATGTATTTTTAAACAGGAAAAAAATTACTAAATAAATGAGTGTGAGTATGTGCGTGTGTTTGGATAAATATTATGTTTGTAAATAACACATTAATTCTTGCTTTTGATTCGTGTCCTCAGAATCACATTTTATTTATAGGAAGCAAAACATCTCTGTCTATTTTAGTCTGGACTTTGAATTTTTTTAAGGGTGCTTGTCGTGGACTTAATGCTTTTGTTCCTTTATGAGCTCACTGAACCCTCCCTTGTGAAGTGATGGTATTGGGAGGTATTTATGAGTAGTGAGAATTAGATGTAGCTGCAAGTGCTGTCTTAATCTGTTTCTGTGGCTATAACAGACTATGTGAGGCTGGGAGTGAAAGAGAGTCACCTTTGCTCACATTCTGGATTAGAAAACATGGCAAGGGCACCTGCCCAGCTTCTGGTGAGGCCCATGCGGCTCCGCGAGTGACAGAAAGGCAATGGAGGAAGCAGTTGCCTGAGGACGAATCAGATGACCCGCTTTACAGCACTCTGCCCTCTTGAGAACTATTCCTGTTTTACAAAAATGAATACAATCACGTGACAAAGATATCAGTCCCTCACTTAGACTTCTACCTCTCAATGCCACGACATTGGCAACCAAATTTCTATATGAGTTTTGGTGAGGACAACCTACACACAAATCGGAGCAAGGGTTAGGCCTTCAGCAATGTGATCAGTGCCTCGTAAGAGTCCCAGGAGAGCTTGCTTCCTCTCTCTGGTGGTGAGGGTGCAATATACAGACTACACCTATGACAGAGAACAGGCCCTCAGCCAGTGCCTCGACTTTGGAGTTCCCAGCTTCCAGAATGGTGAGAAATAGATGTTTGTTTAAGTGAGCCAGTCTATGGTAGATGTGACAGCAGACTCAGCTGACAGCAGTACCCACCCTCCCACATCACTGCATGTGCTGGGGAAGGCGAGGTGGCCAGGGTCCCTGCTGCTATGAGAGCGCACTGGCTATTTGCCGTGTAACAAACCACCCCAAAACTCAGCAGCTCCAAACAATAAATACTTGTTCTCGCACCATTTCTGAGGATCTGACAAAACTAGAGCTTTCCTGCATCTCCAGAGGACCAGGATTGAAAACTGCTGCTTTGGGCCATTGTCCCCTTTACTGACAACGAGGGAGCAGAGCAGAGCAGCTCAGCAGGGTGGCTCGGGCTCAGTGGGTTTTAGTCCACTTGGCCCCAGGACTGCAGTTCTGAACGTGTGCCTGGGATTGCAGGACACGCTTCTCTGCACCCGCCCATGGCTTAGCTGTGGACTTCAGCTACTCACCCTGTGAGCCGGCCGACCCGGAGCTCTCACAGTGATGTCTACCCCACAGCAAATGATCAGAACAGAGGGGAAAACCGCAGTGCAGGCTGCTGCGTCTTTGGTAGCCCATCACATCAACTGGCCATGCAGACCAAGCCCAGCACAGTATGAGAAGGGACCACGTTTTACGTTCCATGAGTTCCAGAACCAGCAGAGGCCACCCTGGAAGATGCCAGCCTCAGAGACAGCGGAACACCGCGCTGGGGGCCACCATGGAGGATGACTGCCTGAGACACAGCAGATCACAGGCTTCACACATCAGGAAACTGAAAGTCAGAATCGTGTCCCCAAAGTGCACAGCCCACCAGATTCATCTGGAATCCCGTTAAGTGAAGGTCGCAGACCGCATTTGCCATGTCAGCTGGGTCACGTGCAGACACGCACTCTTGGTGCTGTTCTCAAGCTGTTTCTCAGGACAGCAGTCAGACAGCAACTGGCCCTAACTCCATAGTGAAGTGTCCATCCTCCCTCTGTGAGCCAGGACAAGCATCTTTCTCCAGGCTTCTGCCTCATCATGAAGGAAGATGACAACAGCCTAGGCCAGTGGCTTTTAATCCTGGTCCTGTGGGCCTCCTGGGATCCAGGATATGTGGTTTTATATGGTGTCTGTATAGTCACTTACTTGAAAAGAGAAAGCAAAAGTGCACCACCAATAAAAGATAAAACAGCACAAGCTTGAAGGATTGCACCCTGAGCCCTAAGTCTTCCCTTGGGAAGTCCCTAAGTTGCAAATCAAAGAAGCCATGGCTAGCAGACCCCTCCCAGCCATGTCTGAGGTATGCGAGGAATGTGCACTTGCATTCATCCTGTGCTTGCCTAAACAGAGGGCAATGCCCTTGTATAAGATGCCACAGTAATCAAGCTCTTGCTTCTTGAAGGGCAGGGTTCATAATGGTAGTGACATTGACACGAGGCCGGTGTCAATGGATGGAAAGTAAAGTTTCAGTCACACCAGCAGCACAGCCTCTCTGCCCTCTCTCTGAATGCCACCTCTTGGGCATGCAGCCCAGGATAGAGAGATCTCCTCGGTTTTCAAAAGAAGCTAGAAACATAGACTTTGATGTGAAATTTTTAAATTTTTAACATACTGTGCAGGCCAAACAAAAAGTGTTGCAAGGACCAGCCTGATCCCTGGCCCACCAGTTTGCAACCTGGGAACTCCAAGTGAGTGACTATGTTTTAGCCAAAGCACTAGAAAAACAAGAATAAAGTTCCCACTCTCTGAGCAGTTAGTCTGTGGAGGGAGTTAATTCCACAGCCAGGCCCAGAGGATTCTAGACTGCATGTTTTCTGTCTCCTCTCTGCCTGTAGGTCTTTTGATTCATGCATCAGATGGTCTGTCTATGGGAACATGGAAGAAAGAAAGATAGGAAGGAGGAAAGGTTGGGTATGTGTCTCATTTTATGTCAGGCACGTAAAATTATGCTCCCCAAACTACCACCTGTGAACCCTCAGCAAGTAGCCTAGAAGTCATTGCATGCGTTGACTGGTCACCACTATGCGTCAGCCCCAGTGATGTTATCATATTGCTGGGCTGTGTACTTCTATAATGCAGGGACTTCCGTCATCAAATGAAGAAACAAAAGCTTAAAAACACTAAATAACTTCCCAATGTACTGGGTTCTCAAGTGATGGGATTGAAATTTTAATCCAGATATACCCGATTGCAGAATGCACACTTTTAGCATTCACCTGAAATGGATTCCTAGGAGGATGGGTGGATAAAGAAAGACAAAGGGAGAAAGAGAAGGAAAGACAGAAAGAGTGAATGAGCACGTGAGCAAGTTAAGGCCTGTTCCCTTCTTCCCTCACCTCTCATAGGCCAACCCAATCCTGGCCTCACAACTCAAGTGTCGCTTCTGAAACTTGCAGACCGGTGTCAGAGCTTTGCAGTTCCCCAAGGGAACCTGAGGCCTTCCCTCTCCTGCGGCTGGGGTGCTACTGTCTATCTGCTGTGGCCTCCCAGGAGCTCTCGGTGTACAGGCACCTGCTTGCTCAGCAACCTTCCCGTCACACTGATACACTGAGCGACCTTTGATGCGTGTCTCATGCGGGGAGGATCAGGAAGACGGCGTGTTTCATGGATCACAGAAGTTATTATTGACCAGGGCACTGCTTTCTTTTATTTTTCTGTGTACCTCAGTGTATAATCAGAGCTCATAAAAGTGCTACCGTGTGGGAGGTCTGTGATTCCTCCCGATTACACATCCCCAGATGTCCATAGACCCTCATGCCTCCCTGCCTGCTCCATTCACCTTCCAACCTCACCCTCTCTGCCCCCGCTGAAGGGCCCACCACGTCCCACCCTGCGGTTGGCTAATCAGCCGTCATTCCCCAAAGCGGCAACTCAATGTCTGCCTGAAAGTTGGTTTCCTCCTTGATGTGGTCGGGTGTCTGCTGTCTGCTCTGAGGCAGAAATCCCTCTTCATGAGAGCCTGACTCCCAGCTGCCCACGGATTTCCTTCCTGCTTCTGGAGATCTTGGTGCAATCCGAGAACCCCCTGTGGGGTGCGTGCTCACCCAATGGCTAGACGAGTAACACCAAGCATCAGTTAGCAGACCTGTAAGCTCTGGAGACCTGGAAAGCAGCCGGGGAGCACCACACTCCTCCAGTGAGGCCTCATGGGCGGTTTCACATATTGGGCCCAAAATATTCTCCAGAGGGCCCAGGCATGGGTCTCTTCACTTCATACTCCCTCCAAAGTTCACCCACGCTTCCTCCTTGAGTTTATGGTTCTCTGAGGTGAGGGCTTCAAGCTTAATAGCCCAGGAAAGGATCTCAGAGAGGCCCTAGAATGACCTCAGGTGTGAAGTCCACAGAACTGGAATCAGACTCACTGGTACATGCAAGTTTGGTGATGAAAGGAAAGAAAGAAGAAAGGAAGTAAGGGAGGGAGGGAGGAAGGGAAGAAGGGAAGGAGGCAGGAAGGAAGGAAGGGGAAAGAGAGAAGGGGAAGGAAAAAAGAACAAAGCAAGCAAGCAAGGAGGAAAGGAGAAAGGGAAAAGAAAGAGAGGGCAGGAGGGAGGGAAGGAATAAAACAAAGGAAATGAAATAGAAAGTAAGAAAGAAAAGGTAGGCAGAAAAAGTAAAGAAAGAAAGCCCAGAAGGAAAGAAGAAGGGACAGAGGGAAGGAGAGAGGAAGAAAGGATGGAAGGAAGACATAAAGAGAAAGAGAGAGAGAGAGAGAGAAAGGTCATTGGATTTAGAGACATTTTTCCTCACCAATAAAATAGGACTAGCAGGAACAAAACTTATCTCACTGAATTATTTTGAGAATAAAATAAATTAACATGTGAGGGTGTGTTTGGAATAGAGTAGGATTTCATCAAATGCTGAGTTTTTTCTTTTTTTCATTTATTTATTTGAGAGAGAAAGTGAGTATATAGGCATGCTAGGGCCTACTGCAACTGCAAATGAACTCCAGATGCATGTGCCATTGCATGCATTTGGCTTTATGTGGGTACTGGGGAATCGAACCTGGGTCATCAGGCATTGCAAGTAAGCACCTTTAACTGCTGAGCTCTCTCTATGGCCCTTGAATGTCATTCTTTTTAAATATTTTACTTATTTATATATTTGAGAGAGGAGAGACAAAGAGGCAGAGAGAAAGAATTGGTGTGCAGGGTTTCTAGTGACTGCAAACGAACTCCAGACTCATGTGCCACCTTGTGCATCTGGCTCACGTGGGTCCTGGGGAATCGAACCTGGGTCCTTAGGCTTCACAGGCAAGTACCTTCACTGCTGAGCCATCTCTCCAGCCCTTGAGTGTCTTTTTTAAATAAAAGGATGAAGATGTTTCCCCTCATTTTTCCTCTCATTGTTAAGGCTTCACAGGCAAGCATCTTAACCACTAAGCTGTCTCTCCAGCCCTTATTTAAGAATTGTTGTTACAAAAATTTTGGGTATGTAAAGGAATAAAAAGAATGACAAGGGCTGGAAAGATGGCTTGGCAGTTAAGCGCTTGCCTGTGAAGCCTAAGGACCCCAGTTCGAGGCTCGATTCCCCAGGACCCACGTTAGCCAGATGCACCAGAGGGCTCATGCGTCTGGAGTTCGTTTGCAGTGGCTGGAGGCTCTGAGGTACCCATTCTCTCTCAATCTCTCTTTCTCTCTCTCTGCTTCTTTGTCTCTCTGTCTGTCACTCTCAAATAAATAATAACAACAAAAAAAAAAGAATGACAAAATGAACAACTTGAACGCTGGGGATAACTCAGCGGGTAAAATATTTGCCCCACATGTGTGAGAGGACCTGAGTTCCATCTGAGCACTCATATAAAAAAGCTGAGCATGGCAGTGTGTACTTGTGATGCCAGTGTGTGTGGGCAGAACCGGTTGACCTCTGGAGCTCTCTGGCCAGCCTTTCTAACCTAACTGGTGAGTTCCAGGCCAGTGAGAGAGTCTGCCTCGAAGAGAGGTGGTGATGTACCCGAAGGTAACAACTGAGACTGTCCTCTGCCCCCCATGCACGTGTGCCAATGTGCAGGCACAGGTCCACACGTATGTGCACCCACATACATACAAGTACACACACACACGAAAAAAAGAACAACCTACCAGCTATTTCCAGATGGCAGAACTTCACCACATATGTCCATATATGTGAATGTGCATATATTGTGCTCACATACGTATCTGCTAAACTATATGAGTTATAATGATTCTTCATTAAAAATTCCTCATCAGGGGCTGGAGAGATGGCTTAGCAGTTAAGGTGTTTGCCTGCAAAGCCAAAGGATCCCGGTTCTATTCCCCAAGACCCACGTAAGCCAGATGCACAAGGGTACACATGCATCTGGAGTTTGTTTGCAATGGCTGGAGCCCCTGGCGTGCTCATTCTCTCTCTTTCTGTCTGCCTCTTTCTCTCTCTCAAATAAATCAATAATATATATATGTAAATTCTTCATCAGACACACGTGAAAATTGGCAGTCTTTCATATAAGGAGTACAACACTATACACTAGTAAATTAACATCTCCTAAGTATTATCCATATCTAGTCCATGTTAATATTTTCCAAAATATAACTTGTAACTTTGGGGAGGATAGGGATTCTGTCAGAAATTCACTTAATTATGGTTCTTAAGTGCTTTGAAATCTAGAACAGACTGCTTCTGAGCAGCCCCAGACTCAGGCTACCCACCCCACACACATTATTGGACCCTGCAATGCTAACGATGATCCTGGGGCTAATGTGAATGATCAGCTGGCATTTGGGCTATTAAAGACTAGCTGGGCCTGGCAGACAGAGAGGAATGAGGAAAGGATCCTGGCCAAGTCAACAGCATGAGCAAACACATGGACGCAGGAAAGGCTGGGATGAGTAGGAGGAGCAGTGAGCTACTCAGAGGCTGGGAAAGTCCTGCTGATACAACCCACAGGGCTGGAAAATATACACAAAGTATCCATTTCCAGAAAAGACCCAATGGGCTGTTGACCATGAATACACTAGGGTGGAGAAGTCAGAATAAACATTTCTCTGCTGATTTCCCTGGGTGAAGGCTAAATAATTCCTAAGAGAGCTCTTTCCTCTCTAGTCATCCACCTTCCTGTTTGATTCCCTGACCTCGGTTTTATCTTCTGCCACATTCGGTCCTTCTGCTGCCAAGCCCTAAGTCTCCGGACTCACACTTTCTCCACAGAGCAGCCCCTGCAAAGCAGCTAGTCTCCCCTGATGAATCCAGTGCCTCTCATAATTTTGATTCACTATTATGTTCAAATGCATCAAAAAGAATCAGGACAGCAGGAAGCAAAGGCGTGATGGGCATAAAGAGCTCCACCCAGTAAAGGAAGGCCGACAGAGGATGAAGAAGACGTGTGTGTTGGCCATGGGGCAGGGGGTGGGTGGGGAGGTTGGCAGGAGGGCTGCTGAGGAGGAAAGGATGGCCAAAAGCCTGGATACGTCTGTCTAGGAGAGAACGTACAGTTGGGAAGAGAGCCACCAGGCTGAGGATGTAGTTCATTTGCTAGAGAGCTTACCTAGCATGCATAAAGCCCTGGGTCACATCCCCAACACTACATACAGGCAGTGTGGTGGTACAAAATTCATAAATAGAACTGCCATATGACTCAGCTATACCATTCCTGGGCATATACCCAAAGAACGTCATATGTTACTACAGAGATATTTGAACATCCGTGTTTACTGCTGCTTTATTCACAATTGCTGGGAAATGGAATCAGCCCAGACGACCATCATTGAATGAATGGATAATGAAAATGTGGTACACACGTACAATGGAATTTTATTCATTAATAAAGAAGAACAAAATTAGGAAACTTGCAGGAAAATGGATGAATCTGGGAAAAATTATATTAACCAAGATCCAAACTCAGAAAGGCCCAAACCACATACTCTGTCTCATATGTGGATCCCAGATTGTGATATTTACATGTAGGTATATAAAAGGTAACATACATGGGTAAAAACTAAAAAGCTAGAAAGATGTCCAAAAGCAGGTAGTAAGAAATGACAAGGAAGAGGTTGGGGAAGAGCAAAAGGACACACGAGGCTTGTAAATAGAAAGATGGGAGGACAGGAGGCCACGGGGAAGTGAAGGGGTGAGAATCAACTGAAACAAGTTGTGTTTGGCAATACCATCATGATAACTTAGCTATGTATGCTAACTAAAACATAAGAAATAGAGCTAGAGAGATGGCTTAGTACTTAAGGTCTTGCCTGTGAAGCCTAAGGACCTAGGTTTAATTCCCCAGGACCCACCTAAGCCAGATGCTTAAAGTGGCACATGCATCTAGAGTTCGTTTGCAATGGCTGGAGGCCCTGGCATGCCCATTTTCTCTTTCTCTCTCTCTCTATCTATCTCCATCTCTATCTCTATCTCATCTCTATCTCTCTCTCTCTCAAATAAATAAATA
Source organism: Dipus sagitta (assembly GCA_036346955.1). Classification (NCBI taxonomy): domain Eukaryota; kingdom Metazoa; phylum Chordata; class Mammalia; order Rodentia; family Dipodidae; genus Dipus; species Dipus sagitta. Next base: position 5,383,439 of record CM070788.1, on the reverse strand, counting down.
ATTTTTTTTAAAAAACATAAATAAGTAAAAAGATTTTACTATGTTTAGAACATAAAGCCAACCAACTGACTTCTCTGGATCTTATACTGAGTCCAAATCTCACCCATTCTCTATTGTGCAACATTCGAGCTTGGAAGATATCTATGGCCATGTTCTCTTCTCTTACCTCTTTACTGCAGTTCCCCCCACCAAAAAAAAAAAAAAAAAAAAAAAAAAAAAAAAAAAACTATCCTTATCAAAGTCACCAGTGATCTCCTTACTCCCCAACCCAACTGGCAAATTGTTTGCCTGTGTTTTCTCTGGCCTCTGCAACTCCTTTGGCAATAGTCCCTCTTGTCCCCCTCTTGCTTTGTTCCTGAGATGTCACTGTTCCTGCTCTATGTCCTCTGCCTCTAGGTCATCCTCAGTCCTCTGTAGCGTCTTTAGACACCTTCAGTGGTGAAGAATCCCAGATCCATGTCTCAACCCCAGACATCCCTCTGAATGTTGTCTACAGACTAGCTTAGCCTCTACTCAACACACATGTGTGCTTACTCTTTGACTGCCCATCTGATATAGTCTTCATGGTTGTCCCCTTTCAGATTCGTGATGAAGTGTGGCATGTTGCAGTGCTCAGTGGTAGGACCTTTGACTGATGATTAAGCCACGAGAGCTCTGCCTTGGGAATAGACTGGCGCTATCATCGAGGGAACGAGTTACTTACCACACAAGTGAGTAAGTCACTTTGAAAAGACAAGTCCATCTCCTCTCGTGCTCGCTGACCCTCCTTCTCCCATCCTAACAAGGAATGGTGGACCAAGGCATCATCAAGATCATGCCGTGCCTGGCACTTGCTTTGACATTGGATTTCACAGGCTCCAAAACTGAGTCAATAATTTTCTGTTCTTTATAAAGTGCCCAGTCTCCGTTATTCTGCTGAAGGAGAGCAAAACAGGCAGAGCACAGTATCCTCCACCACAAGTCATCATGATCCAAAGAGAGCTCATCTCCTCCTTCTACTCAGGCCTCCTCTTTCTCACACTCCTGAGTGCCACAAGAAAGGTGTCCACCATGCCACAGGTGCTCCAGCCACAGCCAGCAGCCCCTTTGAGACACTCCCCCCCCCCCCGAGCCCCTCCCCACCAACCCTAGATACAGCTACTCCCAAGTGCTAGGCTCACCTTTAGCCTCCCTGTTCCTCCTGCTTCCCTTCTGCCTCTGTTTCAACCTCGCCCTGAATCACCTGCGATCTGTGTTTTCACTACAGCCTCGTGGTGTCTTCAGCTTTGGGTCTGACTTCTCTCACACCCCTCTCAAATTTGTTCCTCAGATATATAGTGTGATCCTATCCGCAGTTGCCCTCCTGCTTAAAGTCTGCCTATTTCTTCCAAAATTTTGGGGTGAGATAGGGTGGGAAGGTCCAGACAGATCCAAGATGTCTAACTATCTTATGCTTCTGAGCACGTCCCCAAGCTCTTTCCTCCTCTGTCAGCCACCACATACTCTGCTGGTCATAAGGACACCTTCACTGTGCTGTGACTCTCTCTCCCTTGGTGTTCTCATAGCACGCATTGTATCTATGTACCACTGCATGGGAGGCACTGGCTTTGAATTGTTGACTTATTTATAAGCAGACCTCATCACTGGCTGTAAGTGAAGGGAAAAAGCATCATGGAATTTTGATTCTTCAATACTCTTAGGCCTCTGTTAAGTAAAAGAATGAATATTGGCCATAATTGAGTCAACTTGGTGAATAACTAACTGTTAAAGCCTAAAAGCAGGGACTGGGGAGATGGGCCCAGTGGTTAAAGGTGCTTTGTGGGGCTGGAGAGATGGCTTAGCAGTTAAGGTGCTTGTCTACAAAGCCTAAGAACTCATGTTCAAATCTCCAGGTCCCATGTAGCCAGATGCACAGTGATGTGAGAGTAAAATGTTGGACAGGCACACAAGGGGTCCCACATATCTGGAGCTCGTTCACAGTGGCTGAAAGCCTTGGCATACCCATTCGCTCTCTCACAATCTCAAAATGAATAACCAAAAAAGGTGCTTGCTTGAAAAGCCAGCTGACCTGGGTTCAATTCCCCAGCCACTCACATAAAGCTAAACAGGTACTGATTTGCAGTGGCAAGAGACTCTGGCATCTGCCCTCTCCCCCACTGCACACGCATGTGCAAATAAATATTTTTTACGCATAAAATCAAGAGGGAAGACAAATTAAAGGGAAGAAGGGAACTATTTAGGGGAAGCAGGGGCCTGGAGAGGGTAACTAGTACTGAGTATAATGACACATATGTATGAAAATGTCTTGATGGGCCTTAAAAATCAAGTAAAGGGGGCTGGAGACATGGCTTAGTGGTTAAGACGCTTGCCTGTGAAGCCTAAGGATGCAGGTTTGATTCTCCAGGGCCCATGTAAGTCAGATGCACATGGTGGCACGCGTCTGGAGTTCGTTTGCAGTGGCTGGAAGCCATGGCACACCCATTCTCACACACACACACTCTCTCTCCCTCTCTCTCTCTCTCTCTCTCCCCCTCCCTCTCTCTCTGACTCTAATAAATAAATAAAAATAAAATCTTTTTAAAAATCAAGTAAAGGCTGGAGAGATGGTCACTCAGGGAGAAAAGCATTTGTCGTGCATGAATGACAGCTGAATTCAGATCCACAGAGTCCACATAAAGGCCAGATGTAGTAGCGAGCATCAATGACCCCAGCTGTCCTGAAGCGAATGAGGACAGAGACAAGAGAATTCCAGAAGCTGACTGACCATCAGGCCTGACCTTCACAGTAGTAAACTGGAGAGCCTGCCTCAAACAAACAAAATGGAAGGCAGGGACTGGCACTCAGTCCTCTGACCTCCACACGTTCCCATGACGCGCTATGTCCACACTCACACACTCACACATACACACACAGATACATGTGGGTCCCAGTGTTAAAATATTTAAGTTCAAAACTCACTTCAAAGGCTGAGAGATGTTTTTGCAGTTAAGGCACTTGCCTGCAAAGCCAAGAGACCCAGGTTCAATTCCCCAGTACCCATGCAAAGCCAGATGCACAAAGTGGCGGATGCATCTGGAGTTCTTTTTCAATGGCTAGAGGCTCTGGTACACCAATTCTCTTTATATGTATATAGAGAGATAGAGATATAGATTAGATATGGATATATCTGCCTCTCTTAAATAAATAAATTAAATAGTTTTTAAAACCCACTTCAAATGTTATTTATAAAATTTGTTACTTTGAGAAAATGTCTTAATACCCTACTATTGCAGTTTACATCTCATTGATGAGACAAAACACTTGACTAAACTAGCAGATGGGTAGAAAGGATTTATTTCAGGGTTATAGTTTCCAGGGAAAGCTTCATCATGGCAGGTGAAGGGTGGCACAAGCAAGTAACTGGTTCACATCTTGAGTGGAATTAGTCTAAGTACTGGGCTAATAAACCTCAAGGTCCACCCTGATAATACATCTCCTCCAGCAAGGTTCCACCTCCCAAATTGTCACCTGCTGGGGAATGAGTATGAGGCTTTGCCAGCATGCCACGGGGTCACTTTACATTTAACTTTACATTCAACTACCACACCTCCAGTTCCATTTCTGTGTCTATTGAATGAAGCTTAATGAGAGATGCCCATAGTCTCAATATGCTAATGAAATTAGATATTCTTTAAGTCATTAGCAAAATACCTTACAAATAATAAGTTATTAATAAATGTTTACTATTGTTTTCCAATGGAGACAATTGCTTTTCAGGTGCTTGGAAATGTTATTTTTAAATGTACAGCTTCCAGGCTGAGGAGGTGGCTCAGTGGATAAAGCACTTGCCACTCAAGCCCAAGTACCCCAGTTCGATCCTCAGCCCACAGAAAATGTCTGGGCAGGCTTCTGTCAGCCTAGGGTGCTGACAGTGACATGAGAAGCCAAAACAGAATTCCCAGGAAGCTCTGAGGTGAGCACAGTAAAAAGAGCAGGATGAGATCCAGAGAAACCCTGCCTAGCATAAGGTGGGCTGGCAAGGACAAACTCCAAAGTTGTTCTCTGACTTTCTCATGCCTGCTGTGACCAACCCTCTCTTTCTGTCTCTGTAAAACACGCACACACACACACACACACACACACACACACACACACATTATATATATAATGTATTATATTAATTAATTAATTAATATATTAATATATATATAATAAAAATAGGGTTGGAGGGATGGCTTAGCAGTTAAGGCATTTGTCTGCAAAGTCAAAGGACACCCAGGTTCAATTCCTCAGGACCCATGTTAGTCAGATGCACAAGGGGGTACACATGTCTGGAGTTCGTTTGCAGTGGCTAGAAGCCTTGGCCTGCCCATTCTCTCTCTTACTCTCTTACTCTCTTCCTCTCTCTCTCTTCCTCTCTCTGACTCTAATAAATAAAAATAAATAATAAATAAATGTACAACTTCCAAAACAGAAGAAGCTGATTTAATGATACTATCTGATCCAAGCAGAGGTCTGTCTTTTCTGGAAGAGTTCTCACAGTCAGAAGGGTGGTGGACATCACATTTCTTTCCAGGAACTAGAGGAAGAGTTGGGAATATTATCATTCACTTATGCTTAATGTATTTTCTCTTCTTACTTTTTATTTATTTTTGTATGTGTGTATGGGCACACCAGGGCCTCTTGCTGCTTGCTGCAAAGGAACACCAAACACTTGTGCCACTTTTTGCATTCAGTTTTGGTGGGTGACTTGAGTATTGAACCCGGGACAGTGGTTTTGCAAGCGTCATTAACTTCTGAGCCATTTTCCCAGCCCCAAGTGCATTTTCTTGAGTCTGAAGAAGATTGACAATCAATATATTTACCTATACCCCAGAGGCCTAATAAATGTTTTCACCTCTGCTCCCCAACACACTTCAGGGTCAAACCTGTCTTTCATTAGTTAGAAAGGGCATGGAGATACAAGGATATTTTAATATTTTTGCTTATTTATTTGCACGATGAACACCAGGCCCACTCTCTTGGGAACAAGATCACTCCATGAGACCAGAGCAGTGTACACGATGGCCTAATTACCTCAAAACCAGGCCCATTTTACACACACACACATATACACATATCTGTATATATAACTTGGTGTGTTTAGGTAATATGTATAGTGTGGTGTGGTATGTATGTGCATAATGCACGCATGTGTGTGTACAGATGTGTGCATCCCTTGCGCCCACAGGGGGAGGCCGGAGGAGAATGTCAGGCGTCCTCCTCCATCTCTCACTGAACCTGGGGCTGTTGTTTTCAGTCAGTCTGGCTGACTAGTGAGCCCCAGCGATTTTCCTGTCTTCCCTCCCCACAGGGTTACAAGCATATGCAGCCACACTCCACTGTTTACTCGGATGCTGGGGATCGAACTCGAGCCTCCTCCGGCCCTTAGACTTGCATCTGAGCCATTTTTCCAACATGTTACTTTTTTTTTTTAACTTTTGTGCTTAAAACACGTGATGGTAAGGTTTTAATTAAAGATCTGAGGAAAACACTTCAACGTTAATTACAATACCCTAGCAGTTTTTCGGGGAACGACTTCCATAACCTGACATCACTACGGCCAGCTCTGCCTACATTTCAGCAAGTAGGCAGAAAACACACATTCAGATAAGAAGATTCATGGGCTTGACCAGAATGCGTCTAAAGAATCAAAAGAAATGGCGGCAGGCAGGGGGGCCTGTGGTATTAACGGATCACTGGGTAGGTTAGGGCTCTCTCTTTTTGTAACCTGTAACGTGAACTGAGCGAGGCGGTGGGGGTAGCGGGGCTCATGGGCCCTGGGTTCAACACCCAGTAACATAATAATAATAATAATAATAATAATCATCGAATCTATACAACATACACATAAGGAAATAAATCATTGTTAGCTAAACAATCTTCACACAAGATTTTTTATGTGGGGGGGGCAGGGATCTGAACTCAAGTTCTCATAGTTGCATCACGCAGCAAGCAGTTTATCCACTGAGCGACCTCCCCAGCCCAATTTTATTTAATTAATTAATTTATTTTTACTTTTGTTATTATTTATTTATTTTTGGATTTTCGTAGTAGGGTCTCTCTTACTCTAGCCCAGGCTGACCTGGAATTCACGCCCAGCAAAATTAATTACTTTTCACTGGTTACATTCATCATTGATTGCTTTTCTAAGATCACAGCAATCCAGAATTCTGTTACAGAAAAACAAGCAGACAATTCAGTAAAAATAAAATAAAACTGGAGCCAGGCATGGTGGCGCATGCCTTTAATCCTAGCACTCGGGAGGCAGAGGTAGGAGGATCGTTGTGAGTTCGAGGCCACCCTAAGACTCTGGGCTAGAGTGAAACCCTACCTCACAAAAGAAAGAAAGAAAGAAAGAAAGTTATAAAAGAAAAGAAAAAGAAAGGAACCAATTTTAAAGTTTCTATTTACTATTACATTACTGTTATTATTTGTTGGAGAGAAGAGGGTGAACGAACAGTGCTGCAAATAAAATCCAGATGCATTGCCACCTCGTGTACCTGGCTTCACATGGGTGGCTTGGGAATTGATTGCACCTGGAGGTGAGCAGGCTTTTTATGTTAGTGTCTTTACCAATGAGCCGTCAGCCCCAGTCATTGGAAATTTTTTATTTTCTGAATTTTATATTTATTTACAGGTGTTTTTTTTTTTTTCTTTGCTTATTTGATGATCAGCCTGTTACTTTTTAAGATTGGAGTCATACAATGTAGCTAGCCCAGACTAGTCTCAAACTCACCTCAGCCTCCCAACTGCTGGGATCAGAGGTGCGTGCCACATTGTCCAGCAAAGCCCCACCTCCTGACTATCCCACGACCTCAGCATTACTACACTGGTTACACGAATCTTTGGAGGCAAACCCACATCTATCCCATTGCACCCCTCAAGTGTGTAACAAGGCTAATAGCAGAGTTCTGAAAGCCTGCCCTGGTTACTGTGAGCTCATCTCAGCAGCTGATCCAACAGTGCCACAGACGTGCTTGACAAAGCGTTGATTAGCCCAGGTTCTATTCACACTCCTTACCTGCGTGAGCACTTAGGTTTGGACTCAGTCCAGCTGTTGCTGCTACCAGATGGTTCAGAAGCATGCTGTGACACATCTGAGAGGTAACATCTGGAAAGCTTGCAATCACATTCTTTTTGCTAACATTTCCCTGAGGGCATGGGAACCACAGAAAGAGAAAAATCCAAAGCTATAGTGGTATATGGTAAAGGGTGTGAGGTGTTAAAGTTGTCATGTCTTATTTAAAACTTTTGCAGAACAAAACAGAAATTGGTCTAAAATTCTAATTGGAAAAAAACTAATTCCATAGATAAATGCGTATCACCTTCAGAATCATTCCTCATCTTTATGAGACTGAAGACTGCAAGGTCGTCATCTTTAGAACAAGGTTATCAATGTCAAACCACCTGTAATGCCTGTATTCAAAGCATCTAAGAGCGGTGACAGAGGAGCTCAACCCTCCACGGGTACCTTCGTCCAGGGGACCTGGAGCAGATAACCTCTCTAGATTGTTACAAGGTTGAATGTGCTAATGTGTAGGAAGGAATTTTGCAAAAACAAAGAGTGCTTCATAAACTGCAGGAGATACAGGAATGCATTTTGTACATGGTAAAGACAGACTCCTAGCTGGGCGGAAACTCACTGTACAGAAACCAGTGGTGAAGGAGAGAACCAGAGAAAAATAATTAGTTAGGTAGGCATAAAACACAGTTCCATTATCCTCAGATCACTGTTCAGGCCACCAGAGTTAGAGTCAGCTTGTATTACCTGAGGTGGGGTGAGGGGTGGGTCTAGATGTGTTTTCTAACTTTGAAATTACTCTATGTAGAATATTATCCTAATTTGAGACTTCCTTCCTTTCCTGTGGGTTTCAGACTTCCTGGGCCTCAGAGTCATTACAAAGGTTCCGTGGATTCTTATGTGCAGATAGCCTTGAGGACCAGACAATGAGCACTTACTAGGTCTTGAGAAAATATTTATCAATCAGTGAATGAACAAATGAATGAATGGTTTGTCTCCTCTATTTATATACTCATATATTTCAAATTACGTAAACACAATAGAATTTATGATCTTTGCAATGTAACAAACAACTCCAAAATTTACTGACTTACCAGCTAGGGAGTGGACTGACAGCTCAGCCCACAGTAGAACTCCCCACCCACCCAGGTCTTTTATCTCTAAGGAAATGAACCCACCTTCCTTCTCCAGTCACAGCTGGATTCTAAAAAGGCAGCCCTGAGTAAGCACGTCATGCCAAGCCAACGCCTCTCTTGAGTTTGCTGATGTCCCCTCCCCTTGGTCATCGCAGGTAATTGTGCTCAGGTCAGTGGAAGTAAACTAAACCAGGAATTTTGGTTGTAGACCACTTGTGTGTCAATCTACAGAACAGTGATTAACTGAAAATTCATCTAAAACAATTAGAGAATCCATAATAGCTTGTGGTTATATTTTCTTAGTCATCAGTGGTTCATTAAAGTTCAGATATTCTCTGAGCCCCTCTACATTATCTGAGAGCACATGGGGATCCTTGTAGTCAAAAATGACAGGAACCTCTACCTTAAATAAACACTATCTGTGAGAGACTTAATTATTTTGCCCTATTGACATTTGGGATGGCATTTGTCATATTTTGAAAGTGCTGCTTTAATTTGTGTTATTTATATTTCTACCTATGTGTATTTACATGTATTTGTATTGTGTGTTAGAACTTGGGTCATGTGTACAAAATGAATTTTTTAAAAGTTCATTCATGACTGCACTTTTTAATAAAGGAATAAGAGGTAGAATTTGTTCATTCTTATCCAGGTCAGACTATGTCACCCTAGCTCGACTAGCCAAATTGGCAAGGCCTGGGTTCAAGTGAGAGTCCATGCCTCTGTAAACACAGCAGAGAGAAAGATGCCTGACATAACCTCCGGCTTCTCATGCCCACACACAAGTATGCCCACACACATACACACATGGGCACACACACATATATGCCCACATGCATATAAATACTCATACATACATGTACACCATGTACACATACACAAGCAAAAACAGTTAAAACTGTTATTTCTAAAAGCTAGTTTTAATTATAAAAACAAGAAAATATAAAACAATGTCACATGAAGTTTATTTATGCATTTCTAGATTAATGAATTTCTAAATTAACTTTCTAAAGTTCTAGACCATGACTATTAAGTAAGAAAGGCACTGGACAGTGACATGGAAAAAGGCAGGGGAAATAAATCATTGTAGTAGTCAACTTTCCTTTACGGTAAAAAAAAAATACATAAAATATTCAAGTTTTAATGAGGGCAGGTTTCTTTGGCTTACAGTTTTGGAGGCTCTGGCCCTGGCCCACAGCTTTAAGGCCTGTGGTAAGGTGGTCAGAGAGCACAGCGGGGTGGGAGCACGCAGCAGAGGGTGTGCTTTGCCTCGTGGAAACCAGGAAACAAGGGGAAAGGAGCAGCTGGGGTCCCAGTATGTCCTTCCACTAGGCCCCATCTCCTAAGCCTCTAACATGCTGGCCTTTGGGCAATGTTTATCCAAAGTATAGGAGTGGGTGTAGTATGTTATTGACCAGGATAATAGTGATTGTCCTGTTCACAGAGAAGCAATAAAATAGAGAAACTTCATGAGGTGGCTATTTTCCTTCTTTATTGATGATAATGAGTCAATACTCTTAGCAATCCATTTGCTATGTGGAGAGAGCCCCCCCCCTCACCCTGATCCCGCACCAGGAGGAGCCCCAGATCCTTTCCAAGAGAGTCTCCCTTCCGGGGCCTTTGTCACCCAAGTGACTAGAACGCATCAGTGGCTTGTCGACGCTTGGGGCAGTAACCCTCCAGCAGATGCTGAGAAGCTGTATTTTGGCACATTGACACCAAGATGAAGGGAGTTGATATTTTTTCTCATCATCACTATTGGTGCTTCTCTGTGGTGTTCCCACAGTTGTGTGGCTGGTATTGATATTTCTGTGTGTGTGTGTGTGTGTGTGTGTGTGTGTGTGTGTGTGTGCACGCGCACATGTGTGCATGGGTACTCGTGCACATGTGTGGACAAGCATGCGGAGGCTAGAGATAACTGCAGGTATCATTGTCAGGTACAGCATCCACCTCTTTTTAAAAATTTTTTTGTTTATTTTTAATTATTTATTTGAGAGCAACAGAGAGAGAGAGAGAGAGAGGCAGAGAGAGAGAGGAACTACTTCATTTTGTCTTGATTTTTACCTTTCTTAGCAGTGCCTTGGTTTTGCCCCTGAAACACCTCATCTCACTCTCTCACTATTTAATGACCTGGTCATTCATTCCCAGAATAATTACAAAACATGCTAATTGGTCCCCCCAATGCCATTTCTGTCACCTCTGAACAGTCCTCAAATGACATCAGAGTAAATTTTTAACATAAAGTGATCACAACACGTCTCTGTTACAGAACCTTTGTGCAGAGTGTATAATTGCTGCAATCTAGTCCAGGTTTGGGCACATTCTCTCAATTCTCATTCCTTCCCCTCCCCATCCATTTCACCAAAACCTCTTGCCTACTCAGGGGTGAAAAAGAAAACACTGTTGAAGACTGGAAAAGACAGCGATTACTAGGACCACTTCCTGGAAATGCTGGCCCTGTTTGATAAGACTTCCGGGGACAGTGACTGTGCCTCTTCAGGTCATGCCACTGATCCCCCGTGATTGATAAATGCTGTTTGATACATTTCATATATGAAGCAGTTTCAGGAAGCTGATAATAGTGGCAGTGTTTTCTTCAGCAATACTAATAATATTTGTCTGTGATTATACTAGCAAATTTTGCTAGTGGTGACTATAAATCACTGAAAGTCAAATCTTGGTAAAATTGACATCAACGTCATAATGGTTCCCTCATCATTTAAGGAATCACCCTCTGATGCATGCACATTAATGAATTTCTATGAGTCATCAATGTGCAGTTTTGAAAACGTACACTGTGGTATTTGGGAGGTCTTTCACTATGATGCTCTCATGGATGCCCCTGAGGGACACAGGCCAACTGGAGCACATGGGTCATGCTCCTAAGTCTGGGAACATATTTTCTTAACATTCAGAATGGCTCCCAAGTGCGAATAGACCTTAACTTCTTTAACCAACAAACTTTTTATAACATTGGCAATGTTCCTTTACTTTAGAAAATACTGTTTCTGTAGAATTGTATTAATTTACTTCTATGTATATTTAAATTTTTTCTTTAAGAATTAGATTAAGTTGGTAAGTCTTATTTCTCAGTCCACCCAGACTCTACATCAAGTGATCAAATCTCAAGCAACTGTTTTCATTTTTCCAGCCCAAGATCAGACCTCAGATTTGCAAAACTAAAATAATACTTCCAGCATACCAACCCTATCTCTGAGATAAGCAAAAATGTCCAGGAAAAATTAATTACAATTTGCTACTTTGCATTACAAATGTTAAAAGTCATTAGACCTGTTTGTCATGCTCCATATTTCCTGAATAGCTAACTCAGCATTTATTGTAAGAGCTATATACAATGATCAAGTCATTGAATCTTTACTTAGCCTTTCCTGAGTTGTTGGAAATCAAATATTATTTCGTGCATATGTCTGCATGCAGATGTTCTTATTCACATGTGTGCAGGGCCATATGCATGTGGAGCTCAGAGGGTCACCCTAGGTTATCAGGTTCCTCAGGCACCATCGACTCTTTTTGAAACAGCCTGTCTTATTGACCTGGAACTCAAAAAGCAGGATTGACTAACTAGCCTGCAAGTTCTGGTCACCTCTCTGTCTCTGTCTCCCCAGCTCTGGGATTCAAGCACATGCCACCACACCTAGATGTTTTGAAAACATGGGTTATGAGACTCAAAGTCAGGTCCTCACGTTTGCCACCCCTTTACCAACTGTAAGATGTAAAAATGTTACATTATAGAGACTTTTCAGTGTGCTTACTAGCTATAATATGTTTTAACCCTCCAGGAAAGACACTGAGTAAACATATGAAATAGTTCTGCTTTAAATTCTAATACAGAATTTTACTTTCCTACATCTGATGCTATTGGCTGCTATGATAAGTTGACCTCAACTTTTCAGTGTTTGCCATCTACAGATAACTTTTGTTGGACTCCTATTTGCCTAAAGGCTCTCCAATAAGCCTCAGTAAATTTTCACTTTATGGGAAGAATTCCAGCTATTGATATTTCAAAGAATAGGTTATTGGATACAGACTTACAGACTTACACACTGACACTTCTCCGGCAACTTTAGACCACCCCAGTGGGTCAGGCAGGATTCCCAGGACCCATCTGAGTCTGGAAGGAAACAGCTTCCTGGAGACAAACTACTGGTAGAAAGCCAGCAGTAAGGGAGCTAATTTCATTGTTCCATTAGCTTGAATTAACTTGATGAGGTCAGTGTAACAGGAGCAATTTGTTTAAAATATAATTTATGTTGTTTTCTGTAGCACTAATATTCTTATTGCTGGGAGAAAACACCCAACCAAAAGGAGTTTATGGAAGGAAAGGGTTTATTTCAGCTTATAGTTTCAAGGGGGAAAGGCATGACAAGAGACAGAAAGCCGGACATCGCACCTCTATAGCAGCAGAGAAGAAGCAGGAAGAGCGAGCTAAGCTAGCTCTGGCAAGGAGAGCTGGACAATGAAATCCCAAGGCCTGCCCCAGTGACACCCTCCTCCAGCAAAGATCCACCTTCCCAAGGCTCTTCCAGCAGGGAGCTAAATAGAAGGCTTAATCACAAACACACCAGGCTATGGAGGACTCTTCACATTCAAACCACCACATTGTCACCTGTACTTTTTAAAATGGACATAACCAGAAGTTCTTTCTTCTTTTCCTTCTTCGTCTAACCCTTAGCTTAGCAGACTGGGCTTTTTCTAACTGAACTGAAATGATGACCTCTAATCCTCATTGCTACTGCTCACTCTTGCTCCCACATCAGAACTTCTTATGAGGTTTCCTCAAACAATATAGCAATTTGTTTGTGTTTAGTAAATACCTATCCTTTTTTGCCAGGAAATAATTGAAAGCATCCAAGGCTGTACCTGGAGTGTCATGCATGGGAAAGAGTCAGCTTAAATAAGATGAGAAAAAGAACATGCATGAACTCTATACCTGCTGCCATGGAAGCTGTGGGAAACTTTGGCAGAGGTGAGAATTATTGGGTGAGATCCTCTCTAGTATACCCTTCAATTTTCTCTCTCTCTCTCTCTCCCTCTCTCCTTTTTTCTTTTTTATTGTCTTTCAGCTTTTTTATAGATCTCTGTGGTGGAGAAATTAATACTGCAGACTTGATTCTTGCCCATGCATATTGTGTTTTGTGGGATACACTTAATTACTACCCTGGGGAAATTGGTGGTTATACAAGATTAAGCACATTTGATGACCTTACATGTGTCTGCTGTTTGGAGTCTCCTTCATTGCTATTTCTCATTAAAAATGAGAAGGGGCTGGAGAGATGGCTTAGCAGTTAAGGTGCTTGTCTGCGAAGCCTAAGGACCCATGTTCGACTCTCCAGGTCCCACATAAGCCAGACAGCATGCAAGATCGCACATGTGCACAAGGTGGCACACACACGTCTGGAATTCTATTGCAGTGGCTGAAGGCCCTGGCATTAAAATTTCTCTCCTTCTCTCTCTCTCACTCTCTCACATTAAAAAAGGCCAGTCTGTTGGGCTTGCCTCAAAAAAAAAAAAAAAATCTAGAGAGATTTTCTAGAGTTCTTTTGGCCAAAAACTAGTAGAAACTTCTCATTGGGGTCTGTTTGTTGGAGAAACTGTTTTTCTTTTTCAGAAGGCAGCAAGAACCAAGCACAACCAGTCTATCAACAAGATAAGGAAAGATAGCTGATTCCCTGGCAGGAGATGAACCACCCCTCACATATCAGCCAGGGCCCAAGTGAAACCACAGAGGGGTTGGCGAGATGAGCAAGAGTGCTGCTTCCATGTCAAGCCTGACAACCTGCACCCGGGTGACAGAGACAGAACTGAGGACACTCAAAACATACCAAAGCTGCTGGGAGCTCAACACTAAAGTAGATTTAAAACACAGCCCACCATGGCTCAGGGAATTGTGTGAACGATTGGACAGAAAGATTCTAAGAACCACAGGGTGGGAGGGACTATCCAGAGCCATTGCCCTCCCCACAATGACTGACTGCTGCTCTCACAACTCATAACCCACAACCCCATGGTCAATACCAGCAATCCCACTGATGAGGGCCCTCAGTGAAATGGGGGTAGGAGAAGGGAAATGATGGTACCAACCCAGATGTGTCCATACGAAGTTTGTTCTTAATAAAAAAAAAAAATTTAAATGGGCTAGGGAACTAAACAGAGAGTTCTCATCGGAAGAAATGCAGATGGTATATAAATATCCAAAAAAAATGTTCTACATCCTTAGCCATCAGGAAAATGCAAATTAAAACTACCTTGAGATTCCATCTCTCTCCTGTTAGAATGGCTACCATCAAGAAAACAAATGACAATAAATGTTGATGAGAATGCAGAAAAAGGGGAACCCTTCTACACTGTTGGTGGGATTGTAATCTGGTCCAGCCATTGTGGAAATCAGTGTGGAGGTTCTTCAGACAGCTAAAAATAGATCTACCATATGATCCAGCTATAGCACTCCTAGACATATATCCTAATGACTCTTCTCACTACCTTAGAGATACTTGTACAACCATGTTTATGGCTGTTCTATTCACAATAGCTGCACTGTATGCAGGCTTATGGAAGAAGGAAGTCATCAGCAGTGAAAAGAGTGGACACTGGAAGCCTCAAGTTTGGCCAGACAGGCCAAATGACTAAACAAGTGCAATGGTGGCATGTGTGCACTGGGGGAAACCAGCTGCTCTTTAATTGGACTGAAGGCCTGCTCCAAGGGAGGGAATACATGCCTGGTACTGAAAACCTAAACAAAAGCCTATGGCAGGGGAGCTCATGAGTCTTAGGGGGATAAAGCCTGCTCTTGTCTGGATAAATGTATATATTACTCTCACCAAATTGCCCTGAAAGCACCACACTTAATGTTCATATCCATATATTAATGCTACTCTCACTTCTGGTTTGAGAAGCTTCTCTTTCAGATGGCAATGACCACTGGGGTGACCCAAAAGGCAACACAGTGCTGAGAAGAAGAGACAGAGGAGTGTCCAGCACTGAAACATCTCACACCCTCCAAGGCTCAGGGTCCATTGCGGAAGAGGTGGCGGAAAGAATGTAAGAGCCAAAGGAAGGGTACCAGTCCTTACATACAACTGTCCTGACAGACATTGGCCTTGAAATCCAAGACCTCTCAGTGCCTAGTAATACCCACACAAGACCCTCATAATAGGAGAAAAGATGACTACATCAAATTATAAGAGAGACTAATAGGAGAGAGGGAGGAGATATGATGGAGAGCAGAGTTATGAAGGGGAAAGTGGGGGAGGGGATGGAAATACCATAGTTTGTTTTCTGTAAGTATAAAAGTTGTCTATAAAAATATAAATATTTTAATTATAATAATGTAACAGTTACCTTCAAAAATAATATCTAAGTAAAATCTTTGGTGTAGGTTTAAATTATATTTATCTAGTGTACATTTTGCTTTTGTCAAAAAAATAATCTTTTAATAAGCTGGAAGTTATCTTTCTGCTCAATGGATTCCCCTAACAGAGCCAAGTCAGCTGTGTGGTCAAGGTGAACACTTAGGGACAACTGGAAGACCAGGCACAGCTTTCCTCAGATCCAGGAGGTGAAGTCCTTGTGAAACTCATTGAAATGTGAAACTCATTGAAATGTAACACTGTTAATGTCCCCACTTCTCATCTTTTTTTTTTTTTTTTTTGTCCTACTATATTAGGTAGAGTTCTCTAGAGGGACAGAACTGATAGGATGAATAGGTATTAAAGCAGGATGTATTGGGTTAGCTTTCAGCAGGCTTGGGAGTCAAGGAAACTGGTGGCTGCTCAGTCCACATGGCTGGATACTTCAGTAGTCCCAATCTGGTACTGAAGGCCTGGAGGAGTCCTGGAGAGCTACTGGTCTTCAGTTCACATTGGAAAGGTGGTGAAACTTGATTCCAATGCCTATGAAGGACAGCCAAACAAGAGAGGTGTGCATACGAGTGACTAGCAGGGGCAGCCAGGCAGGAAGAGGGACGGTGTCCTCTCAGAACTTCCCTATACATAGCTCACCACTGGGAGGACTGCCCATTCTAGAGTAA
Organism: Dipus sagitta; assembly: GCA_036346955.1. Taxonomy (NCBI): domain Eukaryota; kingdom Metazoa; phylum Chordata; class Mammalia; order Rodentia; family Dipodidae; genus Dipus; species Dipus sagitta. The sequence goes on along the minus strand of CM070788.1, from coordinate 5,367,235 downwards.
GGGCTCACTGTGCAGGAAGGACTTCCTCCTTCACTCAGTCCTTCCTGGAAGCAGAGAGCCATCCAAGAAGAATGTCTGTGGATTCCTAATCTGACCAAGTTGACAACAGAACATAACTATCACAGGTCTGCCCCTTGTCAACTTGACACCAAACAATATCTCCTTAAATCATACTTACATTCCAAATGAAGACAGTGCAAGGTCATAATTCCACCTAACATGATATAACTATTCTATGTACAATGGGAAACACACAAGTCTTTGCCCCCAAACACATGGCCAGGTCCCCTGAGGAATGCTTAGTCTCTAATATTCAATAATTTATATATCAATTAAACATCAGTTAACTACTGATATAATCTCAATATTAATTCCATAAGAGAAATAGAGACAAGCAAAACAAAAATATCTTAATATCAGTACACATATGCACAAACACTTTTTAAAAAGTAGGAGAGAGGGCTGGAGAGATGACTTAGTGGTTAAGCGCTTGCCTGTGAAGCCTAAGGACCCTGGTTCAAGGCCGGATTCCCCAGGACTCAAATTAGCCAGATGCACAAGGGGGTGCATGAGCCTGAAGTTTGTTTTCAGTGGTCGGAAGCCCTGATGTACGCATATTCTCTCTCTCTCTTGCCCTCAAATAAATCAATACTAACCAAAAATTTTTTAAGTAGGAGAGAAGAAACACTCATGGCAATTACAGTCCTCATTTTTGTGACTGGCCACGTGGCCTTAGCTGGTATTTGTAAATGCCTTCTTCTACTACCCATTCTGTATTTCCTCCACCTTCAGCAAGCACCTCAGCAGGTCTTGGTTCTTTATCTGTAGATGTGACCCATACCTCCACTCCTGAAGCATATGGGACATTCATCACACTGCCTTGATCGGGTCACTGTGGTTCCCCATCGACTTTGGTAACAGGACATGGCAACGCCAAGAAGGCCCTGAAAGGAGCCCCCGCACTCAGACATGCTCTTCCTTACCTCCACCGAGGAGCAGTCCCATTTCCCCCTGGCAGTCTGGATCAACCACCCCTGCTAACTCCTTTCTTAGCCTGTTGACTAAGGACATCAGGAGCCCATAGTGACCAGGGGGAGGTCTTAGCTTCCAGTTCAATGGAATGTTTTGTTGTTTGTTTGTTTGTTTGTGCCTCCTGGCAAAAGCACTCCTACCTCTGGAACCAAGACTGCTAAGCCAGCATAGTGTATGGTCTTGTGAACAGGAAGCAAAAAAACAAACAATAGCTAATGGTGGCTCATGCCTTTAATACCAGCACTCGAGAGGCAGAGGCAAGAGGATTGCTATGAGTTCGAAGCCACCCTGAGACTACATAGTGAATTCCAGGTCAGCCTGGGCTAGAATGAGACCCTACCTCAGAAGACCAAAAAAATAAAATAAAATAAAAAATAGCTAATGGGTCACCTGAGGGGATGGTAAGCGGTGCCATTCCCATTTCCACCCCTTGATTGCTGGACCCGTGGATCCAGACTACAGGAGAAATAGTACAGTGGCACTGTAACTGTTTCTTTACACGGTCATCCTACATTTTGTCAAGCCAGCTGCTTCAGAAAGGTGGGGAGCATGGTAAGACCAGTGAAGTCCATGATCATGAGCCCACTGCCACACTTCCTGGGCTGATGTGAAGAGATTTCCTTCATCAGAATTCTCTGATGTAGTTGCCTTCTCGATGCTAGGACAACACACCTTACCAAAAGCAGCTGACGGGAGGAAAGGTTTTCATTTTGGCTTACGCTCTTGAGGGGAAGTTTCATGGACAGAGAAAAGATATCAGAGCAGAGGCTGTACATAACCTCCTTGCCAACAGCAGGTAGAACACAACAGCATGACAGTGAGCCAACCTCTGGCAAGAGAGATCTGGCTATAATATCCTTAATCCTGCCAACAACACATCTCCTCCAGCAAAGCTCCACCTCCCAAATTGCCACCAGCTGAGAACCAAGCATTCAGAATACATGAGTTTACGGGGACATCTTATTCATACCCCCAGTCTACCATTTTTTTTCTTGTTTTTGTTTATTTTGTTTGGCTTATGCCAACAAGTTATTCCCCACTGGTAGCAGCATTAATTGAGATTTGTGTTATGTTATTGTGTTATATGTGTTATGTTGTGTTATGTTATTGGTGTTGTGGCCTCATAGTTTGAGTGATCTCTGTATGCAAATGATGGACATCTTTTCTTTGTTGGGAGAGATGACGTATTACCAGCTTACCAGTCTTTTTTGGTTTATCTGCCTAATTGTATCTCAAACCAATTAAACATACACTGGGAAGAACTGCTCTTTTTATAGTTTTCACACTAAAACTATACTAGAAACCATAGTCATTTTGGAATATTTGGAAAACCAAATATTGAAAGTATCTTGCCTTCACTTCTGCCATGCTGGATTCATTAGAAGCAGCACCCAGGCACATTCAAGGAGAGCAGGTTATACAGTGTTTGACTTGTAGAAGGCAGGATCAGTGCTACTCATCTCAGAAGCTACACCCCCACACTACAAAGAGCTATCTTCACTGGAAATTGATACGAAGAACTTGTTAATATTCTTTCTTATCGATAATAACTTTATTGGAAACTTTAAAATATGAACATATTGCAAGTTGGTCATATTCCCATCAGGTTATCCTCTGATGTCCCCTCTCCTCCACCCCATTCCACTGAGGGCCCTCCTCAGTGAGGGTATCGGTAGTCACAGTGGAGTCATGAATGTGCCAGTCAGTTCCTGTGGCAGGGGGACAATGCTTCATAGTATGCCTTCCACCCTGTGGCTCTTACATTCTTTCTGCCCCTTCTTTAGAAATGTCCTCTGAACCTTGGAGGGCATGTTATAAGTCTCTTTAGTGTTGTGCTTCCAGAAGCCTTAGATCTTCGGATTTGATGGGGTTTGAGTCTTCCTTAGTATCTACTACTGTCTCCGAGGAGGAGGCTCAGGCCAGCAGTAAGAGAAGTATTGATATTTACTCTGCCACTTCTTCTGTAATCCTTCCTGGACCCTGGAAGGTGTGACAGAGATGACTAGTCTTGTGCTAGGCACTCAGCTTTTTCTTTTTGTCATTCTGGTGGGTCTTGGGTCTTCCGTGTGATCACCATCATCACGTCATCTTGGACCTGAGTGGCTTACTCCGCCTTTCTCAGGGCCGGCAGGCACAGGCAGTCTGGGCTAGGAGTACTGGGGAGTGGGACCAGCACCAAGAGAACCTGGTCTCCACTCTGGGCAGCTGGGGGCTGGAGGTCTATATGTGGGACTGATTACCAATATTCTTATTTATGCATTGGTTCATTAAAGATAACATGGTAAGTACATTGCAAATTAACATAAAATATTATGAAAACAGTTTTTTAAATATTTTATTTATTTATTTACTTGACAGAGAAAGAATAGGTGCACCAGGGCCTCTAGCCACTGCAAATGAACTCCAGATGCATGTGCCACTTTGTGCATCTGGGTTTACATGGGTCCTGGGGAATCGAACCTGGATTGCTAGGCTTTGTAGGCAAGTGCCTTAACCACTGCGCTGTCTTTCCAGTCCATGAAAACAGTTTTGACCTCATGGACCCTTGTCCTTAAGTCAAGTGTGGCTTCAGAAAACAAAAGAGCACAATGAAGGACAAAGCTTGCAAACTTAATATCACTGGTCTCTGTTTAACATATTTACATTTGAATAAAAAAAGAAACATATTAAAATTTGAGCAAAGTTCAGCAGTGTAGATGAATCAGCTTCTTGACTTGCCAATTAGTGATTTATCTGCTTATGATAGGAAGATCTGCTCTTCATAATCTACCTACATAATAATTTTACAAGCTTTATATCTACTTTGTCATATTCTTTATTATTTAAGAAAAAGTGAAATAACATTGGTTCTTTTCTATCCACATGACTGTCTGTGTTTACTTTTCAATGTTCATTGTCATTTTGCTTCCATGAGTAACCAAGCATTCTTTATCAACTATGCAGGATCCTATCTTATGAATTTTCTTTTAAAACTCTTTTTCTAGCTGGGCATGGTGGCACATGCCTTTAATCCCAGCACCCAGGAGGCAGAGGTAGGAGGATCTCTGTGAGTTCGAGCCAACCCGAGACTACACAGTGAATTCCAGGTCAGCCCGGGCTACAGTGAGACCCTACCTCAAAAAAAAAAAAAAAAAAAGGAGGGAAAAAAGGACTCTTTTTCTACTCAAAATGGAATCCTAAATATAGGGGGAAACCAAATCTTTCTGGGTTGCTTTGTACTAGGGTTGTTCACACACGACCTTTGCAGTTCCCTAGAGGAGAGAAGTTCCATGAAAAAAGAAGAATTAGAAATTAATTGGGTTTATTTTGCACGCTTCTACTGTAAGCCGCCTGGGAAAGGCTGACGATTCAGGACGTCCAAGCTGCTGCAGGTTAAGTTCATACAAGTGAAATGTTGTTAATGTAAGTATTTCAGGAATTGTATGCTCTGTGGGTAGTTTCTGGATATTTATCAATGACCTTGATACTATAATTGTAGATTTATCCCTGGACAACCCTATCAATAGTCTAGTGACATAGCCCTGGCCCATATTCCTCAGAGTCCTGGAGATGGTTGTGTGACGTTAGGCAGCAGCAGTATCATGTTATAGGAATCAGAGTCCCGCATACTGTTAAGACGCTTAATTCACCACAGCCTCGCTTCTTGACTTGGCATAAAGCATCCTCTTGGCTAGTGATTCTCAAGTTGGGATGCACATCAGACCTTTTCTTGGAATTTTATAAAAATATAAATGTCAAGGCCTTACTCTGTACTTTCTGAAGTTGTTTACTTAATATTCCTAGAAAAAAAATCATGTCTCAGGATTGTTATACATTAGCCTCCAGATTTTTTTTTTTCTATTTCTTTATTTCAAATGAAGTGGAAACAATCAAATTTCCTAAACAATTATGTTTTCCTTTCCATAAACTTCAGCAGAATTTTTCCCATTTGAAAATTATCAATTATAAACTAACTTCAGATATTAGATTTCTGTTTTGCAAATAAATAAGAATGAGTCAAATGGAAATAAGTAATGACCATTTATTCTGTGGCTGCTAGAGCAAGGGAGCCAGCCACCATTGCTTCTATTTTGGCAGAGACTCCAAGGCACGGAGAGGAGTGGAAAACTATAAGGTCAGGGCTGGGATGGCTCACTAGGCGAAGCATTTGCTTTGCAAACATGAAGACCTGACTTTGCATTTCCAGAACCCACATACAGCTGGACCCAGTAACACTCATCTGGAATGTTAGCGCTCCCACAGCGAGACTGGAGGTGGAGACAAGACATTCTCCAGAAGCTTGTGTGACAGCTAGTATGGATAGTATGCAGGAGGCAGCAAAGAATAATAGAGAAGGCTGGCGTGGTGGCGCACGCCTTTAATCCCAGCATGGAGGCAGAGGTAGGAGGATCACCATGAGTTCAAGGCCACCCTGAAACTACATAGTGAATTCCAGGTCAGCCTGAGCTACAGTGAGACCCTACCTCGAAAATGAAAGAAAAAAAAAGAGTCGGGCGTGGTGGCACATGCGTTCAATTCCAGCACTTGGAAGGCAGAGGTAGGTGGATAGCAGTGAGTTCGAGGCCACCCTGAGACTTACTACATAGTGAATTCTAGGTCAGGCTGAGCTAGAGTGAAAAACCCTACTTTGGAAAACCAAAAAAAAAATAATAATAATAATAATAATAAAATAAAATAAAGAAAGAAAGAAAAAAACAAAGAAAGAAAGAAAAGAATAACAGAGAGACCCTGACTCAAACAAGGAGGAAGTTGAGGAATGGAATATCCTTTGATATCCTCACGTGCACCATGGCATGCACGCGCGCACACACACACACACACACACACACACACACACACACACACGCAGCCTCAGGAGCCCTCAGTGGGCTGATAGCTGGGAAGGCAGCGTGCAGGCTGACTGTCTAACGAGAAGCCTGCGCTGCGTGGCTGCATAAGGAAGCACGTCCTGCTTTCTCGGGTGGATACTAGAAGTGGCGGGCAGCTGGCAGTTACTAATCAAGTCCTGGCCATCTGAGTCAGCTGCTGCCACAGTTGGTGTTTTCTCCTCACACGGGTTGCCACAGATAGCGGGTTGGCTTCCAGCTGGCTATTCTAGCGGGGGCCACTTCTGCTTACACTAGCAGGTCACCCACGTTAGCTAGACAGCTCCCTCTCAGGACACCCTATCTGGATCCCTCCACACTGGGATTGCAGGCACATGCTACCATGCTCTGCATTTACTTGGGTGCTGGGGACCTGAACTTGGGCCCTTACACTTGCACAGCAAGCGCCTTACCACCTGAGCCATGGCCCTAGTTATGGGTTTGGCTTTCTAACAAGCAACCTTGTTGCCTCTTCCTAGAGTCTCTACTTATACTTCCCTTCAGAGGGTTCCCACACTGAACCCAAACCTCTTTCAGGCCAAGTCAAATATCTCCTCTTTAGGGAAGCCATCCTTACCTCCCTACTGCAGGCGGAAGAACTCCCCCTCCTAGGTTCTCCAAGCACTTACATGCTTTAACCCCCAGCGGGCCTGGCACTGAGCAAAGCACATGCCTCAACATAACAGCTGAAAAGGCAATGATGGAGGGAATGAGCAGGTGGCTTCAAGAGAGATCAAGCTGAGTACACTGGCTCATGCTGTAATCCCAGTGCTCAGGCAGCTGAGGTAGAAGAAGTACTGCCATGAGTTTGAAGCCATCTTGAGTTATGTAGTAAAGACGAGGTCAACCTGGGCTATAGACCCTGTGTCAAAACACCAGAGCAAGAGAGGCAGTAAGAGAGAGAGAGAGAGAGAGAGAGAGAGAGAGATGAGAGAAGTTGAAGCCCTGACAATATTACCTTAACCACGTTGGCTCATTCTGGGACTCTGGCCTCACTCCACCCTAGAAGTGGAGATGTAAAACCCTGTGTTTAACTCATTTATATATCTAAGTTAATACATGTGGATCTAAAATTAAAATATTATGCAGGACAAAAATAAAAGAGCTTGAGAGGCCAATGTGGGATGGAATCCTCCAACTCTTCCTTCTGGTGAGCCAGCAAATTGCCTAATTTTTCTTACTCATGAGGAACACCAATATTCCAATTCTAGCGTGGCTGTTAGGATTTAATGTGTGTAACACATTTAGCCCAGTTACTGGCATAAAGTGAATGGGAGCTATTGTATTACTATCCTCACTTCCTCCCTCAAGATTCTCCCTGGTTATAGTAACAGACAAGGAGTTGGATGACCTAACTGCTCTCTCTTAACACATGTTTAATCCTCAGTGGTTGCTTCTACTTGCCAAGGCTTTGGCCTCTGGAGGCTAGAGCCCAGGATTTGTAATCTTTCCCGAGCTGGGTGTGTATTTCTGGGATTTTGAAGCTCTGGATGCCCCAGGTGACTGCGCCCAGCCTGGGAGTTTATGCAGCATCCCCTGTGAATTCCACGTGTATGTTTTGGCTGCTGAAACTGGAGAAGATGCTGGAGTGGGGGTGGGGGCTGGCCCCTCTTGGGTGGACAGCAACCTTGGTTCTGTGTGTTACAGAAGAGCTGGACCACCCACCTAGAGGAAGGAATGGACAGCCCCAGGTCTCCCTAATCCAGAGTTTACTGTGAGGTCTTCCCCTAAATCAAGGGAATCCCTTAAGGAGGAGTGGGGCAGGAAGGGGCAAGGGCTATGGGCTGGAATGTTTCTGTAGCAAATTTCTGCTTATCATTGATGGGCTCTGACCTGCTGGAGCGGGGCTCTTGCAATGGAGGAAGGCCCCGTCTATTTCTGTTTCACAAAGTTTCTGCTTCATTTTAAGTAAGTGTCATAGTGCAGGGCCTGTAGAGATGGCTGGGCTGTTACAGGTGCTTATTTGAAAGGCTGCTGGCCCAGGTTCAGTTCCTGAGTACCCACATAAAGCCAGATGCACAAAGTGAAGCACGTATCTGGAGTTCATTTGCAGTGGTCTGAGGCCCTGGGGTGGCCATGCTCGCCTGCTCCTCTCCCTCTTACAAATAAACCTTTAAAAAGTCTTTTTAAATCTCAGTGAAAATTTTTTTTAATGTCATAATGGGATCATTAAATTGACAAATAGTGAATGTTTTATTAATGCTTTTAACAACAAAAGTGTAACTGAATAATCACATCTGGATCTGAGAATGCAAGGCTCATGTATCAGGCTTTGTGCACAGGGGAGGCTAAGGTCACACTCCTTGCTCTCTGGCCAGTTCCCCCAGTGCAAATCGCACAGTGTCTGGTGTGTGTCCAAGCTGTGGATAGGAGTGACTGCGAGCTGCTTGTCCGAGCACATGCTGGCTGTGGATGTGAAAGACACAGCCTCTGCTCTTCTGACCTCTCTCCAACATGCCTGCCCAGCCTCAGAGACACTCCAGTCCACTGTCCTGTTTATTTGTAAATTCTTTCTTTGATCTTGGGACCATAGTCAAGTCCTCCTGCCATAAGGCAGGTCCTGTGCTCTTTGTGACCCTAGGAGGTACTTGCTAGACTCTGGGAACAGAAAGAGGAAAGAGAAGTGGGATGCAGGGGACAAGAAGGATGGACATAACATGTAGACAATGCCACAGCCTTGCAGCTTGCTGCTCTGGAAAAGCAGTAATGAGGCCCCAGGACCTTGTGTTAAAGGGATCCACTGATGACAGGCGTGGAGCTGATCCCTCAGTCCCCATGACCGCCCTTGGTCTAGGGAGTGCAGCAGGTCCCCTTGTGCTCATCCTAACACAACTCCAGCTTCCCGTGCTGGGCCTTCTCTTCTCCTTCCTCTGGTGCAGTGGTTCATTGATTGTCACCTGGATAGGATTAAGAAATGCCGAAGACTAATAGGGCATGCCTTTGGGTGTGTCGTCTGTCATAGCTTTTCTAGATAGGATTTGCTGAGGGGGTAGGACCTGCCCTGACTGTGAGTGACAGCCATCCATGGGCTGGGATGGATAGACAGGGGGTGGAAAGTAGCATTCATTACTTTCTGCTTCCTGACTGGAGACAATGGGACCAGCCACCTCACATGTCTGTCTCCATGTCTTCCCCACCATGACGGACTGTGTCCCTCTAGCAATGAGGCAAAATTAATCCTTCCTCTCTTAAGTTGCTTCTTTGGCTGTTTGGTCACAGCAATGGGAGACATAACAAATGAGCCCAGCATCCTTGTTGCTTGTTCTGCTACACTGTCCACTTCATTCTGGCACCAGGAGGCGATCCTGTCCTCTGGCTGTCAGGTAAGCCTACAAGGCCCCAACAGACATCATCTCAGGCAGTGAGCATTGGTCAGAAGCAGAGGAAGGCACAGGAAAGGTCCCTTGGTTCTTCGCAGTCCTGGCTTGCTCTTACAACTACGGCTGTCCCGCCAGACCTCAGCAGCTGCACCCTCCACTCCACCGGTGACCCAGGGATAATGTCATACTGTGAATATGCTTTGAGAATCACGCACTAGATGCCTGGCCCCAGTTCAGCAATGTTGAGAGGCCGAGGAACTTTTATGAGGTAAACCCTAATGGAAGGCAATTGCATCATGGGGATTCTACCGTCGGGAGGGTTAATGGCTGGAGTGGATTTGTTCTCACCTGACCATGGTGCTACAAATCTCAGCAGTCTTGGTCAGCTTTCTCTCACTTCCTGTCACACCACCTGATCATCTCTCTCTCTCTCTCTCTCTTTCTGTGTGTGTGTGTGTGTGTGTGTGTGTCTGTCTGTCTGTCTCTCTCACACACCCTTCTACCATAGTGCTACCTGCAATGTTGTGATGTAGCCAGAAGGCTGTCTTCAGAGCCAAACAAAATGCTGATACCATGCTCTGGAACCTTCCAAACTTTGAGCCTCTTTTCTGTATAAAACACCCACCCTCGGGCATTTTGTTACAGCAGAAAATGGACTGGCTGAAGTGATTACTCTCTTCTCCCCTTTGTTAGCACCACCACGAATCATTATCTCCTTGTTTCTTATCCTGTCCATGGTCTCGTCCCTTTGTCCTCCCATGAAACTCTCCAGTCACCCTATCCAGGTTCCTTCTCTTTTCCATGGGGTCCCTGCCTCATGTACTCCCCAGTGTGGCCCCTTTCCTCGGCTTGTGATACTCCTGCCTTCCTCTCCAGCAAGTGTCCCTGGGGTCTCCTCTGCACTCCTGTCCCCTTCCATCATGTCTTATCTGACCTGCAAAGTTAAAGTACAGAGATAATGTCCAGAATGCTGACATGAAGCCAGAAGATGAGCATTCTTAATGTCAGGCTAGAGAGTGAGGTTTTCCGATAGTGATGCTTTAAGATCTAACAGCCAGAAACATCCCGAGGACGGTCAAGAAGACTGGCAGTAGGGGCAAGTCAACACGTGGACGTGGCTGAAGCTGTGGCAGAGGGTGAAGGGAAGTGTTTCCTGATTCCACTGGAGGCAAAGGAGACCTTAAGTGAAGACAGGACGCAGGAGCCTGGATGCTGGAGCTGACTGCAGCGTCATCAAGTCTTCTAACTTAGAGGGTACCTGACTCTGGTGAGTTGATCTGTCTGACCCTGCTGCGGGCACACAGATACCCGAGCCAGGGGGAGTGGTGTCTGTGAAGAGAGTGGACCCCTGGCTCTCCACAGCTCTGCCTCTGATCCCCTGCCTTTCCCATACTGCCTGCCAAACGAGTGTGGTCCAGAGTGGTCAGTCAGGAGAGAATTCTCTTCACCAATAACTAACTTCAGTTTCCTCCAGGCAGACCTTTCTTAGGGTGGTTGATAGTGTCTGCGTCTACATTTCAGTCAGCCTGCTCCCCTGGTTTTTCCTTCCCTTTGAGGAGGGACTGGCAGGAAGTTTTCCTATTGATGGCTGAGGAAGCTGAAAAGTGGAGGGAGATTAGACTGTGTGGGTGTGGCGCCATCTAGTGTGAAAGGTCCCCACATGCAGTCCGCTCTCAGAGCCCCAGTTTATCTCCTTATAGGGCAGCCTTTCTTGGACTTTGGTGCGCATGAAGATTTTCTGGGATGCTTGCTAAAACTGAGAATCCTGGGATGAAGACCTCGAGTTTAGCATTTAGTTTGTTTGAGTTTCTTGGGTGGAATCTAAGAATCTTTGTTCGCCTTTTTTTTTTTTAAATTGTGCTAAGGATCAAGCCCAGGACTGTTGGTGCCAGGCAAGTGCTAAACTGCTGCTCTCCAGCTCCAAGGCCAAGAATGTGTTTTAATCACCATCGTGTCTAGTAAACTTATGAGGCAGGCCTGTGGTCACATTGTGAGAATCACTCATGAAGCCTTGATTTCCCCAGTAGTCTCTTCTACAGGGATTGTGCTATACACCTGCCTGGTTTGTAATTTCTTGTTTGCATGTGTATGTGGGTGTGGTGTTTGCATAAGTGTGGATGTGTGTGGTGGTGTGTGTGAAGACTACAGGTTGATGTTGATTGTTTTCCTTACCTGACCGTATTTTTGTATGTATGTATGTACACGTGTGCACAGAGTTCAGTGTCTTCCTCAATTGCTCTCTCTTTTCTTTTTCTTTTTTTTTAATTAGATATGAACATATTTTATATGTAAACAACACATGTTAGTACCATCCTTTCCCTCCTCCCTGCCCCTTTTCTGAAGAGGCCTTTCTTCTTGGGAATAAAGGTCAACCCCATGGGGATTGTGGGTCATGCATTATGGGAGGGAGGCAATGTCTCTGTGCAAAATGTCCCAACTTGTGGCTCTAACAATCTTTCTGCTCCCTCTTCCACAAAATTCCCTGAGCTGTGGTGGGTGAGTTTCAGGTCTACTTCAGTGATGAGCTCTTAGGAGCCTATGGATCTCTGGTTTGGTAGGTGTTGAGTATCCTCAGTATCTATCTCCATCATCCTTGTGCTGATATCAGATTCCCGAAGAAAGCAGCACTCTTACTCTAGCTTTTCTTTTTCCTTTTCTTTTTTCTCAGTTCTATTAGGTAGGATCTCACTGTAGCCCAGGTTGACTAAGAGTTCACTATGTAGTCTCTCAGGGTCTCATAGCGATCCTCTTCTTCTGCCTCCTGAGTGCTGGGATTAAAGGCATGCACTACCACACCCAGCTCTCTACCTCATTTTTTGAGACAGGATCTCTCTCAACCTGGAGCCCATTTGCTTTGGATAGACTAGCTAGCTGGAGAACCCCAGTGGTCTCCCTGTCTCTGCTTCTCCAGCACTGCAGGCATGAATCACCATGTCAGATTTTTTTTTTTTTTTTACATGGGCTCCTCATACAAGCATTCTACCTATTGAGCAATCTCCTCAGGCTTCTTGCCTGGTTTTTAGAAACATACTATCAATCCCTATCTGTATCTTCAGGCCAAGTCTCTTCTAGTTTAGGCAGGCTTGACTTCAGAGATAAATGCACAAATTAACATGGCCACCTCTGAATCTTTCATCTCAGATCCTCATCCCATCACTCACAATAGCCTTGTAGTAGTCAGACTTCTCCAGACAAACAGAACCAACTTGATGCACATATATGTAGCAACAGATTTGCTATAAAGCATTATCTCATGCAATTATGGAGGCTAAAAAGTTTCAAGATCATTGCGCAGACAGTGTGTGGGCGGGCACGATGGTCTGGATTGAGTAGTGGGGCTCCTCCCACCTCCACAGTCTGGGTTGTCTATGCTGGTCTGTGTCCTGGAGGGCAAGACACTAAGTAGGCCAGATCCCTTTCCCTTGCTCTTCTCAGTCATCTGGCCCTGTTCGGACCCATTGTATCTTGCTTGGGAAGGCCTAGACCCTGTGTGAGCTGTGGAATCAGGCCTTTTTCTCTGGTATCCTGACTGGTCACTGGATACCAACATTCCTGTTCACCTGAGTCAGAGGGTGTACAGGCCAAAGGACAAAATCTTGCTTCCTCATCAATAAGATAAAGAGTCACCCTAAAATGGCTAGAAAACAATACAAAAAAGCTAAGAAAAGTCAGAAAACTGAGAGATCTCCACCAAGGATGCCTAATCCTACTATAGAAGCCTCCAATGAAATCATAGAGAAATCAACAGAAGTGCATTCTCAAAATGAAAACTTAACTACCAATGAGACCCTGATGAAAAAAATCATTGAACTTGAAGCAAAGTATCAAAGCACCAGAAACTGTACCAATGGAATTGAACAGAGTCATCTCCTAGAGCATTCAGATTTTGACAGTAGGCTTAACTTGATTGAAAAAAATATTAGAACTCCCCCCCAAAGAGATATGAATAAATTGAAGGTAAGTCAAGAAATGGAAGACCTCAACAAGTGGTTGATTAAGCTTAATGAAGACTTGATCAAATGAAAGAATGAACTACAGGAAGCATCAAGGAAATCAGAACTCAAATTGAAATCATACCTCAAAAAAGAGATGGACATGATACAAAATACATACAGAAATACAACAGAAAACAAAAATCAACTCGAAATTATTAAAACCTCTCTATAATCACTCACCAACAGAGTTACTCATGTGGAAGACAGAACCTCTCACCTGTATGATAAGACAGAAGAAACTGATTGGGAGGCCAAAAAACCTTGCTAAGTTCAAAAAAATCAAGTGAACAGAATATGAAGGAACTGTGGGATACCCTAAAACAATAAAACATCTGGATCATGGGTATACAAGAAGGACAGGAATCCAGACCAGAGGCATAGAGAACATACTCAACAAAAGTATTCAAGAAAATTTTCTGAATCTTGCCAAAGAGAGGCCCATCCAGATACAAGAAGCCCACAGAACACCAAACAAGCAGGACCAAGGAAGAAACTCTCCAAGACACATCATAGTTACAGCACTTAACAATGAAAACAAAGAGAGAGTGTTAAAATCAACAAGAGAAAAACATTCACAACATACAGAGGCAATCCATCAGAATTACATCAGATTTTTCAATGGAAACCCTGAAAGCCAGAAGGGCCTGGGATGGAACACTTGAAAGTCTGAAAAACTATGGTTTCCAACCCAAGCTACTCTACCCAGCAAAAGTATCCCTCATAATAGATGGTGACAGAAAATCTTTCCATGAAAAAAGTCAACTCTATAATTATATGAGTACAAAGCCAAACCTACAGAGAATACTTGAGGGAATACTCCACACAGAACAGTCAAACAACCAATCTCAAGAGCCAACAAGAATAAGATCACAATAACCACAATAAACCAGGCTCAAAACAGTATAGAACACAAGAAAGTACCAAACCCCATAAAACACCACCTCATCATGGTACGGATTAACTTAAACCTCACAATAATAACCTTAAATATTAATGGTCTTAACTCACCCATCAAAAGACACAGGTTATCAGGATGGATAAAAAAAAAAAAAAACTGGACCCTTCTATCTGCTGTCTTCAAGAAACCCACCTCATCAATAAAGATAGACACCTCCTCAGGGTGAAAGGTTGGAAAATGATATTCCAAGCAAATGGAAATAAAAACAAGTGGGTGTTGCTATATTAATATCTGATAAAAATAGACTTCAAACCAAAAGTAACCAAAAGGACAAAGAAGACCACTTCTTACTCATCAAGGGAATGATTCAACATGAGCACATCACAATTATAAATATATATGTAACAAAGATAGGGGCACCACAGTTTATAAAACAAAATCTACTCTACAATAAAACAGAAATAAACATCAAAACCATCATATTTGAAGACTTCAGTACTCCACTATTATCAATGGACAGATCATCCAAGCAGGAAATCAACAGGGAAATAATAGAGTCCAACAACATCATAGATCAACTAGATATAATCGATATCTACAGAAATTTCCACCCCAACTCTACAGAATACAGAACCTTCTCCAAAATTGACCATATATTAGGCAATAAAGCTTCCATGAAGTCAGAAAAATTGAAGAAAATTCCTATATTATGTCAGATCACAATGGTTTAAGGCTGGAAATTAACAAGAGACACATTAAGAATCCCACCAGCTCCTGGAGACTAAACAACATACTTTTAAACAATGAATTGGTCATAGAACAAATCAAAAAAGAAATTGTAAAATTCCTAGAATTAAATGATAATGAAAACACAAGCTACCAAAACTTATGGGATTCAATGAAGGCAGTCATAAGGGGAAAATTCATACCCCTAAATGCCTTCATTACAAAGACAGGGAGATGCTAAGTCAATAACATGATTGTCCACCTAAAGGCATTGGGGGAAAAAAAAAAAAAAAAAAAAAAACAAGAAGAATCCAACCCAAAGAGCTCCAGAGGGAAAGAAATAATCAAGATTAGAGAAGAAATCAATGAATTGGAAACAAAGAAAACAATTTTAAAAATTGATGAAATGAAGAGCCTGTTCTTTGAAAAAATAAACAAGATTGACAAACCCCTGGCCAAACTGATGAAGCAAAGAGAGAGAGAGAGGGAGAGAGAGGAGATTCAAATTAACAAAATCAGAAATTAAAAAGGAGAGCTCACTACAGATATCAATGAAATTGGAAAAATCATCAGGGCATACTTCCAAAGCCTCCACTCCACAAAATTAAATAATCTGGAAGAAATGGATCAATTCCTAGACACATACCACCTACCAAAACTAAACTCAGAGCAGATCAATCTCCTAAACAAACCTATCATGTCCATGGAGATTGAAAAGGTAATCAAAACCCTCCCCCAAAAGAAAAGCCAAGGACCAAATGGCTTCTCAGTTGAATTCTATCAAACCTTCATAGAAGAACTGAAACCAATTTTTTTCAAACTATTCTGAGTAGTCGGAGACCAGGGAATCCTCCCTGACTCCTTTTATGAAGTTAGCATCACCCTAATACCAAAACCTGAGAGAGATGCAACAAGAAAAGAAAATTATAGGCCTATATTCCTAATGAACTTAGATGCAAAGATCCTAAACAAAATCTTTGCAAACCTAATTCAACAATGCATCAAGATAATTATCCACCTTGATGAAGTAGGCTTCATCCCAGGGATGCAGGAATGGTTTAACAAACAGAAATCAGTCAATGTCATACAACACATAAATAAACTGAACCATATAAATAAATAAAATAAATAAGAACCACATGATCATCTCAATTGATGCAGAGAAGGCCTTTGACAAGATACAACACCACTTCATGATCAAAACACTGGAAAGAATAGGCATGAAGAGTTTATATCTCAACACAATAAAGACTATATATAAAGCTCCTAAAGCCCAAATAATACTTAACGGGGAAAAACTCAAGGAGTTCCCACTGAGACTGGGAACAAGACAGAGGTGCCCACTCTCACCACTGCTCTTCAACATAGTATTAGAAGTACTAACCCAAGCAATAAGACAGGAGAAAGAAATAAAAGGGATTCAAATTGGAAAGGAAGAAGTCAAGTTAGCCCTATTTGCAGATGACATGATCCTATATATAAGTGAACCAAAAGTCTCCATCCCAAAACTTCTAAAGGTGATAAATTCCTTCAGCAAAGTGGCAGGATACAAAAATCAACACACAAAAATCAGTAGCTTTTCTATATGCAAAGGACAAATACACAGAGAAAGAAATCAGTGAGGCTGTCCCATTTTCATTAGCAACAAAAAAATTAAATACCTTGGAATAACACTAACAAAGGATGCCAAAGAACTATATAATGAAAACATAAAAAAAAAACTCAAGAAAGAAATAGAGAAGGAGGGGATTTGAGAAGATGGAAAGACCTCCCATGCTCCTGGATAGGTAGAATTAATATTGTGGAAATGGCAATTCTACCAAAAGCAATATACAGATTTAATGAAATACCAATAAAAATACCAGCATCATTCTTTACAGCAATTGAAACTTTGTCTCAGAATTCATATGGGGGCTGGAGAGATTGCTTAGCAGTTAAGGCATTTGCCTGAAAGCCAAAGGAGCATGGTTTTATTCCTCAGGACCCATGTAAGCCAGATGCACAAGGGGGCACATGTGTCTGGAGTTCATTTGCAGTGGCTGGAGTCCCTGGTTCACCCATTCTCTCTCTCTTTCTCTCTTTATCTCTTTCTCTCTCTCAAATAAATAAATAAATACAAATTTTTTAAAATCTCATATGGAATGGCAGAAGGCCTTGGATATCCAAACATATCCTCAGCAAAAGAAACACCTCTGGTAGTATCACCATTCTTGATCTAAAGCTATATTACAAAGCTATAGTGATAAAAATAGCATGGTACTGGAATAAAAATAGAAACATAGACCAATGGAACAGAATTGAAGACCCAGACCTTAGGGAAAGCAACTACAGCTGCTTGATCTTTGACAAAAGTGTCAATAATGTAGACTGGAGAAAAGACAGCATCTTCAACAAATGGTGTTGGACAAATTGGAGAAATATGTAGAAAAATTAAATTAGACCCATTCATTTCACCATATACAAAAATCAAGTCCAAATAGATTAAAGACCTCAATATAAGACCTGAGACTCTTCAAGTACTGGAAGAAAAAAATAGGAGGCACTCTGCATAATATAGGACTGGGAAAGGACTTCCTGAACAAAACACCAGTAGCCAAGGAAATCAAACAAGCGCTCAACCAATGGGATCTCATGAAGATACCATAAGCAGAGCCAACAGATTACCCACTGAATGGGAGAAAATCTTTGTCAGCTATACCACAGACAGAAACCTAATATCTAGAGTCTACAAAGAACTCAAAAAAACTAAACAATAAAAAATCAAACAACCCACTCCAAAAACTGGGCAGATAACTAAATAAGGAGCTCTCAGAGGAAGAATTATAAATGGTTAACACATTCTTCAGAAAAATTTCAACATCCTTAACCATTAGGGAAATGCAAATTAAAACAACTATGAGATTCCACCTTACCCCAGTAAGGATAACAAACATTAAAAAAAATCAAGTGGGTGGCTGGAGAGATGGCTTAGCAGTTAAGGCATTTGCCTGCAAAGCCAGAGGATCCCAGTTTGACTCTCCAGAACCCACGTAAGCCAGATGCACAAGGGGTGCATGCATCTGGAGTTCATTTACAGCAGCTGGAGGCCCTAGCATACCCATTCTCTCTCTCTCTCTCCTTCTTTCTCCCTCCCAGATAAGTAAATAAATAAATAAATAAATAAGTATTTAAAAAATCAAATGGAAACAAATGTTGGTGAGGCTGTAGAGAAATAGGAACACTCATTCACTGTTGGTGGGAATGTAACCTGGTACAACCACTGTGGAAATCAATATGGAGACTCCTGAAAAGGATGAATATGGAGTTACCAACAGCCCCTGTAGTACCCTTACTGGGTATTTACTCTAAAAACTCCATATCTCAGTTCACAGATATTTGATCAACCATGTTTATAACTGCTCAATTCATAATAGCTAAAAACTGGAATCAACCCAGGTGCCCATCATTGGATGAATGGATAACCAAGATGTGGTATATCTACATAATGGAATTATACTCAGCAGTAAGAAAAAAAATGACACAATGAAATTTGTAGAAAAATGGTCAAACTTGGAACACATCATTCTAAGTGAACTCACACAATCATAGAAAGACAACTGTCGCACGATCTCACTCATCTGCAGTTCCTAACCTTGATTAGCCTAAATTGCTGACATAACTGAATAGCCTCTTTAGGCTTGGACAATAGGGAGGATAGGGCTTGGGGAAGGGAAAGGGTGGGGAGACACAAAACTGAACCCAAATTGAGCTGGTATCATAGAATCTTATATCCTGAAGTTAGACTAAAAGGCAGAACTCTCAAAAGGACATTAGAGGGAACACCTGAATCGAAGGACTCTGGAGAGAGTGAGATGAAACCTAACCTTAAATTTCTCCTGTTTCTCTTTCTTCTCTGGCTTTTTCTTTTTTCTTTTCCCTTGGCACTGGCCTGTAATTCCCTATACCAGGATGTGGTCTATATCTACAAGGAGCTGTTGATCAGAGAGACCTACTAGATCTCCCAAAACAAGTAAGTCAGACTTCTGTTAGAGCACTTGATTACCTACCAGAGGTTAATGGTAAGACCTTACTACTGAAGACACCAAACACTGTTGGCATGGACCATGGAGAGATCTGGTTGGAATCCGGAGGAGAGCCAGTCCCCAGACAATTAGCCCATCTAGTGCTGGAAGGTGCTACATGAGATACCAGGGGAAAGTGGCCAACATCTACCCAAGCAACTCAAAGTCTAAGAGACTCAGAAGCAAATAACTTGATGTGATGCTCACACAAGTGCAATAGTGGCACACAGCCATGGTGGGTGACCAACTGCTCTTGGATTGGCTAACTGATCTGCTCAGTGAAAAGGAAAACATATCTGGAACTGGGAAACAACTCAGAATCATATCCAGATGATTCTGCTTTTCACTGTCAAGCTACCACTAACCTTAGACTATAAGGAGGTTTAAACCTTTTAAATTCTCTCTAAGTTATTAGCAGTTATCCCATTTAACCAGTGCTGACTTCATTCTCTTTTGCTGAATCTGCTTCTCTTTTTCAGATGGGAGCTGGACCTGAGGCGATAAATGACCCAGTGTGCTCCACCGCTGCCCCATCTGAAACCACAGAGATTGAGGAAATGAGCAAGAGTGCTGCTTTCTTAGTGAATCTGATATCAGCACAAGAGTGATGGAGAGCCATGCTGCATGCAGTTCAATGGGAGAGAGAGAAATAACCAGTGAAGATACTCAGCACTGGACATGGCAAGCCTCATATTTGGCCAGCCAGGCCAAATGAGCCAATGGGTGCAATAGTGGCATGTCTGTTACAGGGGAAACCAACTGCTTTCTAATTTGATTGGAGGCCCGCTCCAAGGGAGGGAATACATCCCGGATACTGAAAACCTACAACAGGCGTAGTCATGAGCCCTAGGGGTGTAATGTCTGCTGGTGTCTGGCTAAATGTATATACTATGTTCATCAAAGTGTCAGAAGCTGCAGCTGCTCTCTGACTTTGCAGGTGGTCTCTAATCTCTTAACACAAAGGCCTTATCCTACAGCCCAGGTGAGATAGCGCCAGTTACAATGGCATTATTTAACATACAGCCTAGGTGGGGTGAGCAACAGGAAGAGGCATTACCATATGGCCATGGTGAAGCTGACCTTAAGCACGTAGGCATTATCCAGAAAGTTTTGTCTTCTGTATATAAGCTTGTATTCCACCTGAATAAAGGAGAGCCTTTATCAGAACTTGTCTTGGCTCCGTTCCTTGTGTTCTTGTCTCAGGTTCATTCCCACTCCCTCCTTCGAGGCCCATTCCGATCTTTTGTGCCGCAGGCTGGCACACAAAGTGCTTAGTAAGCACTTCTCTTAATGTTCATACCCTTATGTTAATGCTATTCTTACTTTTGGTTAGAGAAGCTTCTCTTTTCAGATGGCAGTGACCTTGGGATGCCTCAGAAGGCACCATGGTGCTGAGAAGTGACAGAGGAGTGCTCAGCTCTCTATCACACCTTCCAAGGCTCAGGGTCCATTTCAGAAGAGGTGGAGGAAAGAATATAAGAGCCAAAGGAAGACTAGGACTCCTTACAACATGCCTCTCCAGACACAAAATGGCCTGGATATCCATGACCTTGCAGTGCCTGACACTACCTACACAAGACCATCATAATAGGAGGAAAAGATGATGACATCAAAATAAAAGAGAGACTGATTGAGAGGGGAATTACCATGGAATATTGTTTATAGTCATGGAAGTTGTCAATAAAAAATAAATTAATTAAAAAATAAATAAAGACAAAAAAAAGAGTGATGGACAAAGATATTGAGGACACTCAACACCTACCAAACCGGAGATCCAGAGGCTCCTAAGTGCCCATCACTGAAGCAGACTTAAAATGCTCCCAGCATGGCTCAGGGAATTTTATGGAAGAGGGGGTGGAAAGATTATTAGAGCCACTAGTTGGGATATTTTTTATAGAGACATTGCCTCTCCCCTTTCCATAATGCATGATGCACAAACCCCATGGGGAAAGGATGGTATCAACATATGTTGTTTACATACAAAATATGTCCATATTTAATTTTTACAAAAAGATGAGGGAACCAAGCATGGTGATACATGTTTTTAATCACAGCACTTGAGAGGCAGAGGTAGGAGGATCACTATGAGTTCGAGGACACCCTGAAACTACATAGTGAATTCCAAGTCAGCCTGGACTACAGTGGAACCCTACCTCAAAAAAAAAAAAAAAAAAAAAAAAAAAAAAAAAAAGAGAGAGAGAGAGAGAGAGAGATGAAAAAAAGTAAAAAAAAGTTCCAAGATCAAGCTGGGCATGGTGGGGCATGCCTTTAATCCCAGCAGTAGGGAGGCAGAGGTAGGAGGATCGCCATGAGTTCAAGGCCACCCTGAGACTATATAGTAAATTCCAGGTCAGCCTGGGCTAGAGCAAGACCCTGCCTCAACAAACAAACAAAGTTCCAAGATCTGTCATTGTTGAGCTACAGATTAGGGAGAAGCAGTAGTGTAAATTCTAGTACAAAAACTGAGAAGCTCAAGACCCAAGATGAGCTGACACATTTGCTAGAGTCATATCTAAGCATAATACTGTCTTACAAAGTTGGTGTATTTTATGCAACATGATAAGGGGAAAAGTCAGGGAGGAAAATAAAGATATTCCATACACACATATAAGTGAATGTATATATATGGTATCTCAATATCCTAGTTCATTATCTGGTATATATCTGCCGGGCTCCACCGGCGGGGGCAGGTAGTGCTGAGGAAAGGACCAGGCCCGCTGGTTCCTCCCGAGGGGTTGAGGAGGAGATGAGCGTCTGACGACTCAGACCTCTCCTGGCCACCGGAAAAAAACCACACTGAGTTGGGAGTCTTGTTGAAGCAGGAACTCGACTTATTGCTATGAGCAGTTGCCTATATAATGTTGGGGACGAAGGTGGGGATTTTAGGACGGTGGAGAAAGGTAAGGGCCAATAGTAAACTGTAACTATTGAAATGATAATTTCAACTGCCACGCGGAGGTGGCAGGCAAGAAGCCATTAGGCATCTTGCTGAGTCCTAGCTGGCTAGAGACAGGTCGCGAGACTTTAGCTAGGCTCAGGAAGTTCCACTAGGCCTCACGCCTGGGCCTTTCAGAGCCCAACATCTCCCCCTTTTGTTTTTGTAAGAGCATTAGTCACCGTGGCCCCTGTCTTAGGTTGACCCCCTCTGGGCATCTTACCCATCATTGGGTACCATGTGTTTAGCTCACTGAGAACCCACTCCATGGCCTGTCTTAGGTTGTCCCCCTATGGGGATCTTACCCATCATTGGTCACATGGAGGGCAGAGGAGGTGGCAGTGGGTCATCTGAGGAACTTAATTCCTGAGTTGCCAGCCTGTGATAATGTATTTCGACCTGATGAACTTTTATTGCCTCTAGCCACTGGTTAATAAATTGTGTAATCTTATTAATTACACAAGGCCTGACAGTGAGGAGAAGGAGAAGGAGAAAGAGAAGGATGGGGAGGGCCCCAAGTAGAGGGAGAAGGTAGGGTAAGAAGTCATGTAAGCCCGTCTACAGCTGGTTGTCCTGGAGGTCCTGCCACCTCCTCTCCAAGTCTTCCTGGAGCCTCTTAATCTTGTCCTGGATGATTCCTGATTTATTGGCATAAAAGCAGCATTTTTCCTGTAAAAACAAACATACGCCTCCTTTTTCGGCTGTTGGTAGGTTTAGTCCTCTCCTGTTTTGTAGGACTACCTCAGGCCAGGGAATCTAGCTGTTGTTGAAGATAGGTCTCCCTCTGATATAGGGAGGGCCTCATTTTCAGGGATGATATCTACATCTGGGATTAAGGTGGCTAGGGCACAAAGGCCCATCCAATTGGTGGGCAGAAAGTCATAGGCCATCCCACCTCCACAAACATAAACCATTCCAGAAGGCGGGCAGCGTTGAGCACTGGGCTCAGTTGTGTTAAAAGTACAGAAGGAAGGATGAATGTATCCCACATCTATACTGGAATTATTAGGGGAAGGCGGGGCCCAAATGCAAGTTCCAGAGGAAACATTGGGAAAAGCTGGACAGGGATGGGGAAGGTGGCTGAGCAATTTTTTAAGGTCGTATAGGACAACTGTACTGCAAGCAGCCTCGAGGAGGCCCAGATCGGAGGCAAAGCCAGCAATCCTCCACAAGGGAGGGAATTGTTTGGTTTAGCAGGGTGAAGACCATTTTAGGAACAGTCCTCAGGGGTGGGACACTCCCTGGAGAAGTGATTGTCAGTGTCCCCTTGTTGGGACAAATATTTTAGGTCTCTCGCTGGTACCCAAATGGGTCTTTTTCTTTTTATAAAGTTTTTCCATAGACAAAAATTCCATGAGCTTTACATAAGTTTCTATCAAAAAACTCCTTTTTGTTACAAGAGTTCCTGTACTTTAATCACTTCTCAGTACAAAAGACTATCAAGGCCAGCCAAATGTCTTCCAACACTGAATATACATAATCTTGCTTACATGTAGGTGCTAAAGTCTTGCTGCCAAAGGGCCCAGAGCTATGGATACAAGGCCAGTCAAATGGCTTCCGCCAATTCCTCCTTTTTTATTTTTTATTAACCGGGCCCTTCTGGGCCTCGGTGCAGAAAGACTGTGTCTGTCTTAGGTTGTCCTCTATGATATTTAGGCCTTACCCGTCATCGGTACATGAATTCCATCATTCATGCCCTGTCTTAGGTTGACCTAACTCGAGAGAATCTTACCCGTCTTTGACTACCAGCCTCTGTAGGGGCTTTAAGACAATGTCTCAGGAAGCTGGGGTCGGGCCCGTAGCTGTATCCCATGTATTTTTGCACAGATATCCATAATGGATCTCAAAAGGCATTTAACGAGTATGGGCAGCAGACACAGAATGAGCAAAAGACAAACACCTGTAGCAGCAAAGCTTCCTATCCAAGAAGTGAGAGAATTCCATCCAGGCAAGGCAGACTTAAAAGTAGATATTAAGTCATCAGCAGCTTTAGCTGCATCAAAAGTAAGATGATTATTTGCAAAGACAAAATCTCTGAATGTAACTGAATCAGATCCAAGGAAATATTATCATTATGCCAAACACCTCTTAAATGTATCTTCCTAATGCTGTTGACTGTTATTATATTTTTTAGAAGTAACACAAATCTATTGAAAATCTACATGACACTCCAAACGTATTTTTTTTTTTTCAAGGTACGGTCTCACTCTGGCCCAGGCTGACCTGGAATTCACTATGTAGTCTCAGGGTGGCCTCGAACTCATGGCGATCCTCCTAACTCTGCCTCCCGAGTGCTGGGATTAAACGCGTGCGCCACCATGCCCGGCCAAATGAGTTTTAAATTTCAACCTTAGTATCTCTTCACCCAAATACGTAACCACATCATACGGAGTGTCTAACAGGTGAAATTGTATCTAGGGTAAGGATCGAGCCCAAGATCTTAAAGGGAGGCACAGTTTGAACTTTCTCAGGAGCTACTTTAAAGCTGTGAGTATGAAGGATAGTTAGACATTAAAAGTACAAGCCTAAAGCCAAATGGGTCTTTTTTTATCTTGAGGGAAGACACATCTAAACCCTCTTCCTGCTGTGAGGAGTGGGTCTGGTCCTCTCCAGGCCCCAGTCAATGGACCATTTCTAGAAAAATTTAAAATATTTAAGGTGAATAATGCTTTCTTTAGCTGGCCATGGGGGGTAGTGATTCCCCCTTTTGTTTTTGTAGTTGTGATTTAAGTGTTTGGTCAACAATAGCTTGGCCTCAAGGGTTGTATGGGATGCCTGTGGAATGTGAGATTTTCCAGGTCTGGAGAAAATCTACAAAGGCCTTGCTTAGGAAGTAGAGGCCATTACCTGTTTTAATTTGATCAGGCAGCCTGAGAGTGGCAAAATATTGAAGCATATGATTAATGGCATGTTTAGATTTTTCCCAGCATGTGACGATGCCCAGCAGGCGCGTAAAGGTATCCTCTGAAAGAAAAGTATCAGTGAGTCCAGTCACCACGAGAGGGCGAACTTCTCCCCTGTCCCCACCTGGGTCAGTCCAAGGGAGCCACGTGGCAGTCTCCCAGGAGGGGGAGTGCCCGCCAACTCCCAGTAGGGGAGGGCTGGGCACAAGCTGCCAGGAGGGGGCCCATCTATTTTTTTTTTAATTACCACATTCCGCCCCTGGATCCCAATAGATTTATAACCATCACATATTATAGATTGTACTAAATTTAATTTTAAAAGTCCCCACAGTCTTGACCAATTTAAGATATTGAGACCTGTAAAATCAAACAAGTTGAACATTTCTAATCTAAAGCCAGTCTCTGTGCCTGTAATTTTAACTTGCTTGAGGTTTTCCAGCTTAAAATCTTAAATCTCAGCCGGGCGTGGTGGTGCACGCCTTTAATCCCAGCACTCAGGAGGTGGAGGTAGGAGGATTACCATGAGTTCTAGGCCACCCTGGGACTCCATAGGGAATTCCAGGTCAGCCTGGGCTAGAGTGAAACCCTACCTCGAGAAACCAAAACAGAAAAAACAAAAAACAAAAAATCTTAAATCTCTCAGTCCAATATCTCTAGCCAAGCACATCAGTCCATTACAAATTTAACCTTGATCAAATTCTCTGGGCCTGGGCAGCAGGACTCAGCCAGCCCTTATGCCAGTAGCCCAGTTCCAACAAAGTCCCCTGCAGTCTTTCCTTTCTCTTAGAAAGCTCATAAGCCAAGTCTCGAACTTCAATGCTATCTGCACTTAGCATTTTAAGATTCTTATTAGAACAGTCCATAAAATTTGGCTTACCACTCCAGAAGACACCTTCAGTTGCAAGCACCAAGTTCATGCCTATTCCGCCAAAACAAAGGTTCCAAAAGATCAACATCCACATGGTCAGGTTCATCTCAGTCCCCTCCTCGGTCTGTATCAGACAGCTTTAGATTCGCTGAGATAAACTTCCAGACCAGGCACAGTTATGGAGGAAGGGATATTTATTGAAGCTTACAGATCCAGGGGGAGTTCCATAATGGCAGAAAAAGTTGGTCTGCCTTCACAGGCCCAAGCAGACAGAGAGAGACAGAGAGAGAAAGAAGCACAAGCCTTCAGAAATACAAAAATCGCAGATGCAGCTTGCCGGCAAATCGAGAGTGAAAAGGAAAGAGAAAAGGAATGAAGAGATGTTGACAAACAAGTACAGGTTATAGAAGCAAAGTTTAGTGCATTAAATATGAAGACTACCTCATAACTTATGGGGGTACGCACACCCGCACATGTACACCGATTGACCTCCTCAACGAATGCCTCTCACGGGGCACCAGTCTGCTGGACTCCAAGAGCCGCATGTTAGGCGCCAGATGCCGGGCTCCGCCGGCGGGGGCAGGTAGTGCTGAGGGAAGGACCAGGCCCTGCTGGTTCCTCCCGAGGGGTTGAGGAGGAGATGAGCGTCCGACGACTCAGACCTCTCCTGGCCACCGGAGAAAAACCACACTGAGTCGGGAGTCTTGTTGAAGCAGGAACTAGACTTATTGCTATGAGCAGTTGCCTATTTAATGTTGGGGACAAAGGTGTGGATTTTAGGACGGTGGGGAAAGGTAAGGGCCAATAATAAACTGTAACTATTGAAATGATAATTTCAACTGCCATGCGGAGGTGGCAGGCAAGAAGCCATTAGGCATCTTGCTGAGTCCTAGCTGGCCAGAGACAGGTCGCGAGACTTTAGCTAGGCTCAGGAAGTTCCACTAGGCCTCACGCCTGGGCCTTTCAGAGCCCAATATATATCTTCTTTGTTTTCAGCAAGAAACATATGTAGCTGCCATGGTTCTTTGCCTGATAAAGTAACATCAACTTTCATCCCCCCAGTACCCACGTTAGCCAGATGCACAAGATGGCGCATATGTCTGGAGTTCATTTAAATGGCTAAAGGGCCTGGTGTGCCTATTCTCTCTCCTCTCTCTCTCTCTCTCTCTCTCTCTCTCTCCAATAAATGAATATTTAAAAACAACTAAATAGGGCTGGAGAGATGGCTTAGTGGTGAAGTGCTTGCCTATAAAGCCTAAGGACCCTAGTTTGAGACTCCATTCCCCAGGACCCACGTTAGCCAGATGCACAATGGAGCACATGCATCTGGAGTTTGTTTGCAGTGGCTGAAAGCCCTGGTGTGCCCATTCTCTCTCTTTCTCTATCTGCCTCTTTCTTTCTCTCTCTGTCATTCTCAAATAAATAAATAAAAATGAACAAAAAAATTTTTTAAATAACTAAATAATCTTGCCTGATCTGTGTCCTTTTGGTTTCCCATTGCCCTTAGTCACCAGTCATGGCAATAGTAAGAGATATCCTAGGGAGTCTCTGGCACCCCAGACACATAATCTTCATTACCTCCACTGTAAACGAATCATCTAATTTCCCCTCACTCCAACTGATACCATAACTCCCTTCTCAGTCTAATGGCTCAGCAGCATGAGGAGTCCAAAGCAGGCAGGTGATGTCAGTGGACTTAGGGCAAAGCCCCAGCTCTAGGGAATCCCGACAGGCTAAGCGCAGCAGTCCTTCCCAGAACTACTGTTAAGGAAAGAAGCATTGTGAAGATGGAAGCACAGCAGGACAAGCAGAGGTCTCATGACAGATCTGTCATCAAAGTGCTTGCAAAGGGAAGAGAAACACAGATGAGGACTGAGGGTCCTGGTTGTCTGCGTCTGGCCACTGTCCGAGGCCCATCATGCACAGCTCTGTCAGTGGCCAGAATGTTGACTGAGGGCAAGTTTAGGCCCTCTGTCTGTTCATCAATCTGTTGTGCCTGAGATCCAAGGTGACTGCAGGGGGAAAAGACTCATAAAGAGAGCTCAGAAGGAAGGATAAGGAACAAGATGGAGTCAGCCAGGTCAGTGACTGGACCTCCTCCAGTGGCAGTCTTAACTCAACGTTCAGTGGAACCTCCGTTGTAACAGCTCCTGGCAAAAGCACTCCTCCCTTTGGTCGTGAGGTAGGAAGTAAAATGTTGGGCCTTAAGAGGCCTGGATGTGAGGCCTAGTGGAACTTCCTGAGCCTAGCTAAAGTTTGGTGATCTGCCTCTGGCCAGACATGACTCAGCAAGACGCCTAATGGCTTCTTGCCTGCCACCTCCGCATGGGAGTTAGAATTATCATTTCAATACTCACAGTTTACTATTGGCCCATACCTGTCCCCCCATCCTAGAATCCCCACTTTTATACCCAACATTATAAAGGCAACTGCTCATAGCAATAAATCGAGTTCCTGCTTCAACAAGACTCCCGACTCAGTGTGGTTTTTCTCCGGTGGCCAGGAGAGATCTGAGTCGTTGGACGCTCATCTCCTCCTCAACCCCTTGGGAGAAACCAGCGGGCCTGGTCCTTCCCTCAGCACTACCTGCCCCCACCAGCGGAGCCCGGCATCTGGCGCCCAACATGGGGCTCTCGGAGTCCGGCAGACTAGTGCCCTGTGAGAGGCATTCGTTGAGGAGGTCAATCGGTATACATGTGCTGGGTGAGTGTACCCCCATAAGTTATGAGGTAGTCTTCATATTTAATGCACTAAACTTTGCTTCTATAACCTGTACTTGTTTGTCAACATCTCTTCATTCCTTTTCTCTTTCCTTTCACTCTCGATTTGCCGGCAAACTGCATCTGCGACTTTTGTATTTCTGAAGGCTTATGCTTCTCTCTCTCTCTCTGCTTGGGCCTGTGAAGGCAGGCCAACTTTTTCTGCCATTATGGAACTTCCCCTGGATCTGTAAGCTTCAATAAATATCACTTCCTCCATAACTGTACCTGGTCTGGAAGATTATCTCAACAAACCTAAAGCTGTCTGATACAGACCAAGGAGTGGACTGAGATGAACCTGACCATGTGGATGTTGATCTTTTGGAACCTTTGTTTTGGAGGAATAGGCATGGACTTGGTGCTTGCAACTGAAGGTGTCTTCTGGAGTGGTAAGCCAAATTTTATGGACTGTTCTAATAAGAATCTTAAAATGCTAAGTGCAGATAGCATTGAAGTTCGAGACTTGGCTTATGAGCTTTCTAAGGAAAAGGAAAGACTGCAGGGGACTTTGTTGGAACTGGGCTACTGGCATAAGGTCTGGCTGCATCCTGCTGCCCAGGCCCAGAGAGTTTGATCAAGGTTAAATTTGTAATGGACTGATGTGCTTGGCTAAAGATATTGGACTGAGACATTTAAGATTTTAAGCTGGAAAACCTCAAGCAAGTTAAAATTACAGGCACTGAGACTGGTTTTAGGTTACTGAATCTGCTATTGTCAAACACATTAGCAATCTTAAGGAAGATGGCCCAACTGCTTTACATTAAAACAATGAGAAGGATGCCTGAGGAAGGACTGTCATAGAAATGCAAACACTTTTGGATGGTGGTTGAGTTTACATTGTTTTAGTCTCTCCTTGCTATGCCTTATACCAGTAAAAAATGTTTACTCTATGCCTTTATATGTTAGAAATGTTTGTTTAACTTGTTTGATTTTACAGGTCTTAATATCTTAAATTGGTCAAGACTGTGGGGACCTTTAAAATTAAACTTAGTACAATTTATAATATGTGATTGTTATAAATCTATTGGGAGCCATGGGTGGAATATGGTAATTTAAATAGATGGCCCCCGTCCTGGCAGCTTGTGCCCAGCCCTCCCCTACTGGGAGTTGGCGGGTACTCCCTCTCCTGGGAGACTGCCACATGGCTCCCTTGGACAGACACAGGTGGGGACAGGGGAAAAGTCTGCCCTCTCATGGTGCCTGGGCTCACTGATATTTTTCTTTCAGTGGATAACTTTTCCCGCACCTGCTGGGCATCGGCACATGCTGGGGGTGGGGGGGATCTAAACATGCCATTGATCATATGCTTCAATGTTTTGCCACTCTTGGGCTACCTGATCAAATTAAAACAGATAATGGCCCCTACTTTGTAAGCAAGGCCTTTGTAGATTTTCTCCAGACCTGGAAAATCTCACATTCCACAGGCATGCCATATAACGCTCGAGGCCAAGTTATTGTTGACCAAACACTTAAATCACAATTACAAAAACAAAAGGGGGAAATCACTACCCCCCATGGTCAGCTAAAGAAAGCATTATTCATCTTAAATCTTTTAAGTTTTTCTAGAAATGGCCCATTGACTGGGGCCTGGAGAGGACCAGACCCACTCCTCACAGCAGGGAGAGGGTTTAGATGTGTCTTCCCTCAAGATAAAAAAAGACCCATTTGGCTTTAGGCTTGTACTTTTAATGTCTAACTATCCTTCATACTCACAGCTTTAAAGTAGCTCCTGAGAAAGTTCAAACTGTGCCTCCCTTTAAGGTCTTGGGCTCGATCCTTACCCTAGATACAGTTTCACCTGTTAGACACTCTGTATGATGTGGTTACGTATTTGGGTGAAGAGATACTAAGGTTAAAAGTCAAAACTAGTTTGGAGTGTCATGTAGATTTTCAATGGATTTATGTTACTTCTAAAAATTATAATGACAGTCAACGACATTGGGAAAATGCATTTAAGAGGTATTTGGCATAATGATAATATTTCCTTGGATCTGATTCAGTTACATTCAGAGATTTTGTCTTTGCAAAATAATCATCTTACTTTTGAAAACTACTGATGACTTAATATCTGTTTTTAAGTCTGCATTGCCTGGATGAAATTCTCTCACTTCTTGGACAGCAAGCTTTGCTGCTACAGGTGTTTGTCTTTTGTTCATTCTGTGTCTGCTGCCCATACTCGTTAAATGTCTTTTGAGATCCTTTATGGATATCCATACAGAAGTACATGGGATACAACTACGGACCCAACCCCAGCTTCCTGAGACATTGTCTTAAAGCTCCTACAGAGGCTGGTAGTCAAAGACGTGTAAGGTTCTCTCGAGTTAGGTCAACGTAAGAAGGGGCATGAATAATGGAATTCATGTACCAATGACGGGTAAGGCCTAAATATCGTAGAGGACAACCTAAGAGAGACACAGTCTTTCTGCACCGAGGCCCAGAAGGGGCCCGATTAATAAAAAATAAAAAAGGAGGAATTGTCAGGACCTATTTGGCTGGCCTTGCATGCCATAGCTCTGGGCCCTTTGGCAGCAAGACTTTAGCACCTACATGTAAGCAAGATTATGTATATTCAATGTCAAAAGCCATTTGGCTGGCCTTGATAGTCTTTTGTTCTGAGAAGTGATTAAAGTACAAGAACTCTTGTAACAAAAAGGAGTTTTTTGATAGAAACTTATGTAAAGCTCATGGAATTTTTGTCCTGTGGAAAAACTTTATAAAAAGAAAAAACCCATTTGGGTACAAGCGAGAGACCTAAAATATTTGTCCCAACAAGGGGACACTGACAATCACTTCTCCAGGGAGTGTCCCACCCCTGAGGATTGTTCCTAAAATGGTCTTCACCCTGCTAAACCAAACAATTTCCTCCCTTGCGGAGGATTGCTGGCTTTGCCTCCGATTTGGGCCTCCCTGGCTGCTTGCAGTACAGTTGTCCATACGACCTTAAAAAATTACTCAGCCACCTTCCCCATCCCCGTCCAGCTTTTCCCAATGTTTCCTCTGGAACTTGCATTTGGGCCCCACCTTCCCCTAATAATTCCAATATAGATGTAGGATACATTCATCCTTCCTTCCGTACTTTTAACACAACTGAGCCCAGTGCTCAACGCTGCCTGCCTTCTGGAATGGTTTATATTTGTGGAGGCGGGATGGCCACCAATTGGACAGGCCTTTGTGCCCTAGCCACCTTAATCCCAGATGTAGATATCATCCCTGGAAATGAGGCCCTCCCTATATTGGAGGGAGACCTATCTTCAACAACAGCTAGATTCCCTGGCCCAGGTAGTCCTACAAAACAGGAGAGGACTAGACCTACTAATGGCCAAAAAGGGAGGCGTATGTTTGTTTTTACAGGAAAATGCTGCTTTTATGCCAATAAATCGGGAATTGTCCAGGACAAGATTAAGAGGCTCCAGGAAGACTTGGAGAGGAGGCGGCGGGACCTCCAGGACAACCTTACATGACTTCTTACCGTACCTTCTCCCTCTACTTGGGCGCCTCCCCCTCCTTCTCCTTCTCCTTATCCTTACTGTCGGACCTTGTGTAATTAATAAGATTACACAGTTTATTCACCAATGGCTAGAGGCAATAAAAGTTCATCAGGTCGAAATACATTATCACAGGCTGGCAACTCAGGAATTAAGTTCCTCAGATGACCCACTGCCACCTCCTCTGCCCTCCATGTGACCAATGACGGTTAAGATCCCCATAGGGGGAAAACCTAAGACAGGCCATGGAGTGGGTTCTCAGTGAGCTAAACACATGGCACCCTGTGACGGGTAAGATCCCCTGAGGTTGACAACCTAAGACAGGGGCCATGTTTTCCACTGTGCTTTCAAAAACAAAAGGGGGAGATGTTGGGCCTTGATAGGCCCGGACATGAGGCCTAGTGGAACTTCCTGAGCCTAGCTACAGTTTGGTGATCTAGCCGGGCGTGGTGGCGCACGCCTTTAATCCCAGCACTCGGGAGGCAGAGGTAGGAGGATCGCCGTGAGTTCGAGGCCACCCTGAGACTACAGAGTTAATTCCAGGTCAGCCTGGACCAGAGTGAGACCCTACCTCGAAAAACCAAAAAAAAAAAAAAAAAAAGTTTGGTGATCTGCCTCTGGCCAGACGTGACTCAGCAAGATGCCTAATGGCTTCTTGCCTGCTACTTCCGCATGGGAGTTAGAATTATCATTTCAATAGTCACAGTTTATTATTGGCCCTTACCTTTCCCCACTGTCCTAAAATCCCCACCTTCGTTCCCAACATTATATAGGCAACTGCTCATAGCAATAAATCGAGTTCCTGCTTCGACAAGACTCTCGACTCAGTGTGGTTTTTCTCCAGTGGCCAGGAGAGGTCTGAGTCGTCGGACGCTCATCTCCTCCTCAACCCCTCGGGAGGAACCAGCAGGCCTGGTCCTTCCCTCAGCACTACCTGCCCCCGCTGGCGGAGCCCGGCAGTAAAAGTTTCACGAATGTAAACCAGAAATGATGGTGAGTCATGCCTCTCCCATTCTCTGTCCTTGATTCCTGCACCATGAATGGTAGCCACAGGAAAAGCCAGACTATCTTGGATTCTGATTCAGAGCATAGACAGCCTTTTGGAAAATCTACCCCCAGTCCTGCAAGGTGTTGTGGCATAGATGGCACTGTAATTGAAGCTCTTTCAAAGCCATTTAGGGCTGGGGAGATGGCTCAGCAGTTAAGAGTTCTTTCCATATAAGCATGGGGGCCTGACACTGTGATTTCCCATCCTCCACTTAAAAAGCCAAGTGTGACCATGCATGTCTGTAACCCCAGGCATGTTGTAGTGCAGGAGAGGAGAATGGTCATAGTTTTCAGACCCAAAAATGAAAAATGGCAGATCTGGGTTGAATGCAAGACTCCATCTCAAGAGAACAGGCTGATGAGCAAAACGTAAAAGATATCTGACGTTCTCCTCCGGCTTCCACACACATGCACAAAGGACACACACATCTGCGTGCACACACATACACCACGTACATAGCACATCACACACCACACATTCTCTACACACACACCTAAAAAAAAAATATCTTAAGCCATTTAATCATTCTCTATCCAGCCAGCTGCTTCTGGATAATGGGGGACATGGTAAGAGTAGTAAATTCCACAAGCATGGGCCATTGCTCCACTTCTTCCTGCCTGCATGAAACTAAGCAGGGACTTGGTTTTTTTCTTGCCTTCAGAGTCTATCTGAAACATTGAGTCTTCTTGGGTCTCTAGCCCACCATTTTGGGGACCAACACCTCACTATCAGCTCTCCTGACTCATAGCTTACTCTGCAGACTTTAGAGAGCTTTGATCTCTATAACTGCGCAGATCAATGCATAATAAATAAATAAACTCCTACTGGTCCTGTTTCTGGGAGAACTGGGACTCAAATATTTTTGCCACTAGGAGGAATGGCTAGCCCATATCTGGGAAACCAGGGTCCAGTTAAGTTGACACATACAATGATCTAGCTGTTATAGCTTGAATAGTAAACATCCCTCACACACATACTTGTTGGCAGTGTGGTTCTCAGGTGGTGGTGTTATTTGGGGAGGTGGAGGAGACTTTGGGGGCAGGGCCTATGGGAGGAAGTAAGTCACTGAGGGCCTGCCTGTCTTGGAAGAGTGTCTTTCTTCCTGTTCTCCTCTCTGCTTCCTGAATACCATGTGTTAAGCAGCTTTGCTCCCCCACACCCTTCCATCATGATGCTGTGCCTCACCACAGACCACAACAATGGAGCCAGCCAACTTCTGAATATATAAGCCAAGAGAGATCATTCCTCGACTCAACCGACTAGCTCGGGTGTTTGTCACAGTAGTGCAAACTCTGATGACTGTACCCTCACCGCCCTTTCCTCTTAGTCCTCTTGCACATCCCTGTCATTCCACATCACCAAACCAGAAAGCTGGTCTGTCGTTTTTACTCCCCTAGACACACTGAGTGAAGATCCTATGTCCAAATAGTAATGCCCTCTTTTGCCTCTCACTGCTCCTTTTTGAGGTCAGGCCCTTCCTTACCTGTTCTTTCATAGACAGCTTAGCAGCCTCCAACTCGTTTTACTGGTTTCGTTTACTTATTTATTTTCACATGGCATGGGGGCATACCAGGGGCTCTTGCCAGTGTAAATGAACACCAGACACTTGCACTACTTTGAGGGTCTGGCTTACACGGGTGGCTTGAGAATTGAAGCTGTGCTGGCAGGTTTTGCAAGCAAGCACCTTTAACCGATAAGCCATTTCCCCAGTCTCTCTCTCTCTCTCTCTCTCTCTCTCTCTATCACAAATAGATAAATGAAAAGATAAAGAAAGTCTTTTTTAAAAATGAAGAAAATCAGCCATGGTCTAGGAAACTTGCCGCTTGTCATAGCTGACATTACAGAAGCCCACCGCAGCGCTGAGAGCCCAGTCACATTCTTGCCACGCACACCCAAGCGCTCTGAGGAGAGCTGGTTTCTGAGCCATAAAACACAGCTCAGCAAACTGAAAGAAGGAAAACTGGACAAAGTATGTTCTGTGATGAGAGTGGAGTTAAACAGAAAGAAAATGGGAAAATCCTAAAGTATGTGTAAGTTAAACAAACCAAAAAACCTATACAAACAAATACATTACAGAGAAAGTCACAAGAGAGCCAGAAAATGTTTTGAATTCCGTGAAAGCAGTAGTCATGATTATATCAGAGAGGTTAATAACCTCAACTTTCAAAAAAAAATAGAGGGATACAAAAGAAGTCAAGCTGAAAGCAAGCAAAAAATCAATAATAAATGAAGATAAAAGCAGAAGATGCCAATTATCAGTAGCAGGAATGAAAGAAAATGTGTCACAATAGACTGCACAGACATTTAAAAAGACAATAACATAATACAATGAAAAGCTCTGTGCAATGCATTCCATGAAACTCAGATAAATGAGTCTGTTTCTTTGCAGATAGGAGTTACTGAAGCAGTCAAGAAGCTAAACAACCAGGACATTCCTACATTTATAAAGAAGACTCCCACCCGGCATGGTGGTGGTGCACGCCTTTAATCCCAGCATTTGGGAGGCAGAGGTAGGAGGATCTCCATGAGTTCAAGGCCACCCTGAAACTACATAGTGAATTCCAGGTCAGTCTGGGATACAGTGAGATCTTACCTCGAAAAACCAAAACTAAAAAGAAGAGAGAGAGAGAAGACTTCAGGTCCCAGCTGCCTGGGCTAAAACCACAGCTCTACTACTCACCGGCTGTGTAATCTTCAGGAAGTTCCCTACTACCTCTGGGCCTTACTTTTTTCCCATGTAAAGACACTTCATAATGCCTCATAAGGTTACCTTGAGATTTAAATGAGTTAAAAATTGCAGAGTGCTTAAATTTAACTGAGACCCAGTAAAGTACTCTGTTTATTAAATGAACTAACCATATGATTAATCCACATAAGAGTGCATAACAATTACACAGATACCTGTTTGCTCAAAGACAAGGAAGGAAGGGGGAAAACAGAAGAATAATACCTTCAATGTGCTGAGAGTAAAGAACACCTAGAGTTACACAGCAAATTGCCTTTCATATATAATGGTGAAATGAAAAATCTGGTAACTTGATCACAAACAACCTTCATTAAAGGCATCAAAAGAGTATTCTGTAAAAAGAAGAAAAAATATTCCCAGAGAAATATTTCATATATAAAACAGAATAATGTGACTGGACTTTGAGAGTGATGAAGTGTCTCTAGGCCCAGATGGGCTGAACTCCTAAGGCTCTTGAGTTTGTTTAGTACACAAAAGGAAATTAAGGAATGCAAGGAGGCGAAGGGAAAAGTAGACTTCACTAAAGGAAAATATAGAAAAAGATTCCCGAGAGAGTGGGAAGGTTTCCCAAAAGAAAGAGAGAAGGGATTGCTGGATCGGGAACTTGGAGCTGGGAATATCACAGCAAGCATGCTTAGGATCTCTGCTAGCATCCAAAAGAAGAGAAAGAAAGAAAACACAGAAACATGCCCTTTTTGAGTTAGAACTCAGAGAAACAGAGG
Organism: Dipus sagitta; assembly: GCA_036346955.1. Lineage (NCBI taxonomy): Eukaryota > Metazoa > Chordata > Mammalia > Rodentia > Dipodidae > Dipus > Dipus sagitta. The sequence goes on along the minus strand of CM070788.1, from coordinate 5,330,872 downwards.
GGCTTCTGCAGGTTTAAGTGCATTATCTCCTGAAGGGGAGAAGTATGCCGCCCCCTCTTTAGCAAGTGTGTAGGTGAGGGGTGGGCTCTTGACCAGGTAAGGGACAAGCCCTACCCAGAACTAGAGGAACAAAGTCCTCTGGTCTGGAGGAAGTGGCTCTCCCCTTTCTAATATCACCAGGGAAACAGGAGAAGGGGCCTTCCTTCACTGACCTCTCAGCTGAATGTTTGCCCACCTACAACACCCCGTCCTCAAGAGTTAAGACTCAAAGATCATTTAGATGGGCAGTGACTCAACCTAGGCTTTTAAGGCTAAGATGGACATAGAGGGTTCCAGCACTGCACATTCTGTAATCTCCACTTAAAGAAAGCTACCTTGCTCCTAATCTCCATCAATAAGAAAAATCAAAAAGTGAAGATGTGAGTCAGCCCAAGAAGGACTGCCTGCATAAACAGCAGTGATGGCAAGACTTACCCAATGTGAAAGCGAACGATGACCGCGGGGCAATGCAGCCCATGATTCAGTTTGGGGTGGGATGCTCATCGTGCCAGTACGGAACTCACAGCATTCTCTGGCAGGAGTGAAAAGATTGACTCACTTTGATTAACATGCATGTTAAAATTTCTAAGCAACTGTTATAAAAAGAAAAAGGAGTAGATGTATAGCCTTTAAAACTAGTGTGGTGAAAATGGAGTAAGAAAGTGCGTGTATTCCAAAAGAAGATGAAACAGAAGTGTGCTGGTTTGATTCAGGTGTCCCCCATAAACTTAGGTGTTCTGAATGCTGGGTTCCCAGCTGATGGAGATTTGAAAATTAACACCTCCTGGAGGCAGAGAATTGTTGGGGGCAGGCTTATGGGTGTTATAGCCAGTGTCCCCTTGCCAGTATTTTGCACACTCTCCTGTCACTGTTGTCCATCTGATGTTGGCCAGAGGGTGATATCCACCCTCTGCTCATGTTATCATTTTCCCCTGCAATTGTGGAGCTTCCCCTTGAGTCTATAAGCCAAAATAAATCTGTTTTTCCCCACAAGCTGCTCTTGATTAGGTGATTTCTGCCAGCAATGTGAACCTGATTGCAATAGTAAAGTGGTACCAAGGAGTGGGATGTTAGGCACCTGACTGTGTGGCTTTGGCCTTTTGGAGCTGATTTTCAAGAGGAATGTGGAAGGATTTGAAAACTCAGCCAAAGAGATACCTTGTAGTGCTATAAGTACAGCTTTATGGACTATTCTAATCAGAGATGAAAGACGTGAATGCAGTAAGAACTGTGGACTGTGAAGTTTGGCTTGTGAGGGTGAGAAAGAGCTTTGCCTGGATTGGGATAGAAGCAGTTTGTGTGAGAGGCTTGCTATTGTACCTGTGTTCTAAGAATTTGTGCAGGGTTTCTTTGCATAGAAACAGACTGGTGTGAGCAGAGGGATATTATGGCACAGAAAAAATGAAATATTTGGGCTGAAACTGCTGCCCATTTGGCTGCAATTATATGAGAGATTACAACCTTTGAGATTGGGGCAACAGGAAGAATGTAGACTGTTTTGAAGACACCTGAATGCTGAAGTCCTGTTCTTCAAAGTCTGCTTTATTCCCTCCTGGATTAACAAATTGGCATTCTACCTGGTATTATGGAATATAAGCAATGCAGGAAAGAGAGGGTCATTGAGTTTGCAGTATGGTCTTGTGTTTTGGAAATGACCATGGGCAGTGTGAAGCAGGTTTGCTGGATGCCTATATGGACACCCTATGGAGCCATGAGGATGAACCATGGGTTCCAGTGGAGACACAGTGGAGATGCTTGGACCATGAGATGGCTGCTAAGGAGAGCTGCCAGTCCTGGATGAAGCTTTCTAGGACTGTGAGTAGCCTAGCTGGAGGGGCGGAATTGGAACTCAAGAGACTTGTTGCTGGTTAAAATTATTGGATTTGGAGCTTTGTTGCTGGCTAGGGTTGTTGGACCTGGAACTATGAGTTTGATGTTTGTCCTGTTTTAAATCTTGTAGTGGTTGAATATTTCTTTGCTATGCCCAATGTCAACTTTTGTGGTATGAGGGTTTGTTCTGTGCCATTATGGGTTTGGGGGGGGGATTTTTTTGTATTCTCAGTTAGAAGACCTTGGGTTATGGGGATGTTTGAACATCATTAGGATTAAAAAATATGGGGACTTTTAAAGTTGGACTAAATACATTGCATTTTACATCATGGAAGGTTATCAGTTTATGGGGGCCAGGGGTGGAATGTGGTGGTTTGACTCAGGTGTCCCCCATAAACTTAGGTGTTCTGAATGCTAGGTTCCCAGCTGATAGAGATTTGGGAATTAACTCTTCCTGGAGGCAGTGTATTGTTGGGGGTGGGCTCATGGATATTATAGCCAGTGTCCCCTTGCCAGTGTTTTGCACACTCTCCTGTCACTGTTATCCATCTGATGTTGGTCAGGAGGTGATGACCACCCTCTGCTCATGCTATCGTTTACCCCTGCCATCATGGAGCTTCCCCTTGAGTCTGTAAGCCAAAATAAACCTGTTTTCCTGACAAGCTGCTCTTGATTGGGTGATTTCTGTCAGCAATGTGAACTTGACTGCAATAAGAAGGGGAAAAAAAGAAGAAACAAATATAATGTTTAAAAAAAGATGGCCAAAATTGTTTCATATAACAATAATCATGATACATTTTAAAGCAAATCCCTTAAAAATTCTACTTATAACAAAGATTGTCAGACTAGACTAAAAAAGAAATCTAAGCTGAGCATGGTGTCACATGCCTTTAATCCCAGCACTTGTGAGGCAAAGGTAGGAAGATCCAAGGATCACTGTGAGTTTGAAGCCACCCTGAGACTACATAGTAAATTCCAGGTCAGCCTGGGCTACAGCAAGACCCTACCTCCAAAAACCAAAAAAAAAAAAAAAAAAAAAAAGAAAAGCAAGAAAGAAATCAGCCTGCATGTTACCTAAAAGACCCAAGTCTAAGGAAAGACTGAATGCAACACCTAGGATGCATTTTCCAGGCACACAATAACCAACAGGAGGTATGTAGCTATATATTAAAATCCATAAAATAGATTCTAAAACACATAAATTACCATATTAAAGGTTTATTCTGCTTGAGAAAAATGTAGCAATTCTAAATTTACATGTACCTAACAGACCCAGTCTGTGTAAAGCATAATTGACCTACAGAGATAAATATACTCTTCTGTACATGAATTTCATCTTATATTCTCAGTAACCAATGAATCAGTCTGAGAGGAAATCAGCAAGATTTGAACAGGACAATTATCTATTGGGCACATAGGCAACTTTGCATCTGATAACTAGAGAAGATGCATTTCCTCAAGCACATATAAAGTCAATTTTTTTAAATGATGACCTTACAATCTGTACATAAGAATATAGCAACATACTTCTTAATAACTCTTCACTAGAAAATAGATATCCTTTAAGTTTTGAGAAACAAACCTGTGTGCTCCCCAGGCTCTCGATCACCTCCTTCCCTCTCAGTCAATGGTCCCCACACCAGGTTCCTCAGTGCTTTGGGTTTTGGTGAACACCCACCTCACTGTGGGGTGTCTGGGACACAACTGCTCCAGCAGACATTGAAGGGCCTCGTGATACATCCTGAAGATGTCTGGGAATGAGATGCCTATAATATGCATGTTGACTAATGGGAAGTGGGTGATGAAAGGCAGCTGGGAAAATACCGCCCCTCTGAGGGAAGGGCCGTCCTTGCAGCATTCTGAGAAATGCATCTCAGCAGTGAGCACAGCCCCCTGGAGCAGCAGTTGTATTTTCATGGCCCTGTGACACAGCGTGCAGCACAACAGGGCCTCGTGTGGTATCATGTTCTCTTGTCACCCCTTGACTCTTGCCTTCACTATCCAGTTCTTAATTGTTGCTTCAGATTCTGTTTGTTTTTGTTTTTTTTTTTTAAAACAAGATCTCACTCTAGCTCAGACTGGTCAGAATGGAACTCATTATATAGCCTGCATTGGCTTCAAACTCACAGCAGTCCTCCTGCCCTCAGCCTCCTGAGTGCTGAGAATATAGGCTTGAATGCCCATGCCTGGATTGGCTCTGCTTTCTTTTTATTTTTATGTTTTATGATTGACAATTTCCATAATTATAGACAATTAACCATGATAATTCTCTACCCCACTAACTTTTCTCTTCACAACTGGACTGTCCATCATATCCCCACCCCCTCTCAATCAGTTTCTCTTTTATTTTGATGTATCATTTTTTCCTCCTATTATAATGGTCTTGTGTTGGTAGTGCCAGGCACTGCAAGGTCCTGGATATCCAGGCCATTTTGTGTCTGGAAGATTGTATTGTAAAGAGCACTACTCTTCCTTTGGCTCTTACATTCTTTCCACCACCTCTTCCATAATGGACCCTGAGCCTTGGAAGGTGTGATAGAGATGTTTTGGCATTGAGCATGCATCTGTCACTTCTTCTCAGCACCATGGTGCCTTCTGAGTCATCCCAAGGTCACTGCCATCTCAAAAGAGAAGCTTATCTAACCAAAAGTGAGAGTAGCATTAATATATGGGTATGAACATTAAGAGAAGTACTTACTGGACAGTTTGGTGAGCATAATATATGCATTTAGGCAGACACCAGCAGATGTTACACCTCTAAGGCTCATGACTTCTGCCGTCATGTTTTCAGTATAAGACATGTATTCCCTCCCACAGAGTGGGCCTCCAGTCCAATTAAAGAGTGGTTGGTTTCCCCTATAACAGACATGCCACTATTGCACCCGTTGGCTCATTTGGCCTGGCTGGCCAAATTTAAGGCTTGTAGTGTCCACTGTGTTTATCTCCACTGGTGACATCTCTCTCCCATGGAGCTGCATGCAGTGTAGCTTTTTCCAGCTTTCTGTCAGCTGGTCTACACAGAGGAGGTTTTCAGCTCAGCCATAGCAAGATTTCACAGTGACCTTGCAGCCCAAGCATGCAGAGTCTTCAGCAATAGGGTCTTACCATCTACTCCTGGAGGGAAACCAAGATAAGCTCTGCTTTCTAAAGGAGTTGGGTTAGAACAATTTATAAAGCAGCAGTGAGGGATGATAAAAAATACTATATGTGCCAGGCGTGGTGGCTCATGCCTTTAATCCCAGCATTCGGGAGGCAGAGGTAGGAGGATCGCTGTGAGTTTGAGGCCACCCTGAGACTACATAGTGAATTCCAGGTCAGTCTTGGCCAGAGTGAGACCCTACCTCAAAAAAAAAAAAAAAAAAAACCCAAAATACTATATGTAAAAATCGGTTGACTATAAGTACAACTAAGATAAAACATTATCCTTTAATATCTGTATTAGAAAAGAATAAGGATTGAAAATAAGTGTGTTAGCCATCCAAATAAAAAAACAGAAGGGAATAGTAGGATAAATCCAAAGAAAATAGAAAAAAATGAAATAATAAAGTTCAGAGAAGATGTTAATAAAGTAAAAAACAAAGATATGATTCAATAAACCAAAATAATGGTTCATTAGATATATGTATATTTTAGAAAAAATCTATAATACAATGATCAAGAAAGAAGTCAAATACCAAATTGGTAATGAAGAGAGAAAACTATAGAAAAAAAACTAAATTTTTAAGTAAATTTTATCAGTATATTCAAAACTTGAATGAAAATGCCAGTTCTGAGCTATAACTGCCATACTGACTCAAGAAGGAATCCAAAACAGGAATAAATTTGAGTCAAAACCTTTGTTATGGGATAATGGCAGCCACTCAGAAATAGCCCTAACCCTAACCCTAACCTACAACAGGGGTAGTCATGAGCCCTAGGAGTATAATTTCTGTTGGGGCTTGGCTAAATGTATATACTATGCTCACCAAACTGCCCAGTAAGCACTTCTCAATGTTTATATGCATATATTAATGCTAATCTCACTTTTGGTTAGAGAAGCTTCTCTTTTCAGATGGCAGTGACCTTGGGATAACTCAGAAGGCACCATGCTGCTGAGAAGAAGTGACAGAGGAGTGCTCAGCACTGCAATATCTCTATCACACCTTCCAAGGCTCAGGGTCCATTGCAGAAGAGGTGGTGGAAAGAATGTAAGAGCCAAAGGAAGGGTAGGACTCCTTACAATGTGCTCCTCCAGACACAAATTGGCCTGGATATCCATGACCTCACAGTGCCTGAAACTACCTACACAAAACCATCATAATAGGAGGAAAAGATGATGACATCAGAATAAAAGACAGACTGATTGAGAGGGAGAGGGGATATGATGGAGAATGGAGTTTCAAAGGGGAAAGTGGGGGGAGGGAGGGAATTACCATGGGGTATTATTTATAATTATGGAAGTTGTCAATAAAAACAATTAAATAAAAAAAGAAAAGAAAAGAAATGGCTTTCTACATACTCTGAAAACCATGCAGTACAAGAAGGAGAATGTCCCATAGGGAGCTGTGTCCTCATACATCAGGCCGCACACCTGCAGCTTTCCCTCTCCAGAGAGCTGGTAAGATCCCCACCCCCACTACCATGTAACCACAGGCCCAAAGCCAGGTGGGCAAGCCCAGCCCTCCTGGCGCCTGATCTAAAACAACCTGGAATTGTAAGTTTAGTAGAGCCTTCGTGCTGCCCCCCAGCCCTTCCCTACCCCTGCCATGAAGCAGTGGCAACATGACAGGGCAGCATAATCCTTGTCCCTCCGAGAACTTGGGACTAGAGGCCTGGTCTATGTCCCACTCTCCTCCATCGCCTCCAGGACTTCTCTCGGGCAGTTAGACACAACCCCTTCCGGCTTCAGAACCCCACCGAGCTACCTGTGCATGGGGCTACCGCTCTCCTAATAGAGATCCATTTCTGGAAGGGTAATTTATCTCAGTGTCCCTCATCAAACTAGTCTGCTCTCCTACTTACCTATCAGAGAACAAACGGCGTTACTCTTCAGACTTTGAAAAACAAAATTACATACAAATGAGGAATGAGCCTGGACAAGGAGCAGAACCAGATGAAGAGTTCCTTCTGGAGTGAAGAATCAAGGAGGGTTTTTTTTTTTTTCCAGGAAGTACAGCAAGAGCCACACAGAAGCAGAAAATAAATAACTTCCATTAGCCAGGTGTGAGGGCACACACACACTTGTAATCCCAGCACTTGGGAGTGGAGAGCAGGAAGATGGAGAATTTGAGGTCATCCTCAGCTACACAGTGAATTTGAGTCCAGCCTGGGCTACATGAGACCCTGTCTCAAAATAAATAAATCAATAAATAAACTTCCATCCGAGAGTACAGTATCAGAAGGACAGCCTTCCATCTAGAAGGGAGAATACTGATAATAATTCTAAGATTTTGAAGTAGATCTGAACAAAATAAAAAAAGCTATGAAGTTTGTAAGCTGTAAGGACTTTAGGAGGAGACGGAGATGATTTGAAAATACTGAGAATTGATAAAGAAAGATAAAAGATAAAGAAAACAACAACAAGAAAATTAGAATTGTCACAAAAATAAGATGCTGTACACTCTCTCTAGAGACAAAAAACTGAACTCATTAATAGCAACAGAAGAGGGCACTGTTGAGTTAAGGAACCCAGTAAACAGTCGTCTCAGAGAAGTTGGGGAAGCGGAGCTTGAGAGCAGGCTTGCTGCAGGTCTACTCCAGGTGAAGAAGCGGGAGTGAGCGCTTAGGATAAGAGGCAGGGGACCTTCAAGCCAAACAGAGGTGCCTCGTTGAGCTGGTTGTTGCCGCGGGCAGCTACTCAGTGTGAGAACCCTGTGGGGAATGGGGAACACGCAGAGTTGTCTGCCTGGGGACAGAAGAGGGAAGTGCGCTGCTGGCTTCTAAGAACAGACTCACCGTTCAGCCCCAACAAGTGCCTTTAACTGAAAGCCTCTGGCTGCAGCTCCTTTGAGATCTTCCTTGCTGTGAGCCACAGCTGTTCTGAACGGGGCAAGATCAGTTCAGTGAGGAGGTGTGGGTCTGGGGCTTGGCCACTTCTGCCCTCTGTGAGCCACTGTTGTTTCAGAGTTCTCTGCTGAGCTAAAACTTTACAGAGTCTCATCATTTGGGGCAGGGGGAGGGGGGGGGGTCTTCCTTCCCAACCCCAGTTTCTCTACACAGGTGTCTGATCTGCACTGTATAGTCTTGAGGTTTTTCCCACCAGGTGCTACTTTTCCCACACACACTCCCGTTTCCATGGAGCTGCACCCAAACACACGCCTTGCATTCCTGATGCCATCTCAGCATCTGCTTGCTGGAGCGCCATTCTGACACAATGAAGGGTTTCCCCATGGTCACCAGCTCCCCCAAACTTCCAGTGTTGTTCATGCCACAGAATGGCTAGGTGAGCTCACAGCCACAGAAACCCCAGGGAGAATATATGCCTGGAAGATCTACGAAGCTGGGCATGTGCAATGCAGTGTCCCTGTAGCCAGATGCTGTCTGCCTGTCAGTTCTGTGTCTAGCTGATTACTCTAGAGACGACTAGACTGGCAGAGGTGAGCTGAGAAGATGTGAAACCAGGTATTAGAGGTGCCTAGTACAGACACCTTCCCTTTTGCGCTGGCAAAGAGAATCCCTTGTGCTAGGGCATCTGTTGGACAGGAGGGAGCTGCCACATCTACAGTTGTGTGTGCCCTGGGTCCCAGCTCCAGTGTAAGCCTCAGAAATTAGGATTCCTCAGCCCCTGATAGCAGCCAGTGTTCCAGCATCTGTGGCCACTACCATGGATGCCACCATTAGGGAGCCAGTTTCTGCAGGATTTTTATTTCTTTCATTTATTTATTTTTATTTTTATTTATTTATTTTGCCTGTGTTGCAGCTTCGCCTCATCAGCAGCTGGCGAGGCAGCTGGACCTGCCACATTGTGGTTCTGCAGTTCTGCCCGCTAACCGCCCTGCCTCCATTGCTTGTCAGGGTCACCTATGGTTCCCTCAGCTCTGCTTCTACCGCTTCTCAAGGCCATGTGGGTTCTCGTGGCTCCACCTCCCCACTTATCAGGGCTGCCTGGTTCCTGAGGTTCACCTGCTTCTTGGTTTGGTCTCCTCATCCCTGTCCGTGGCTCTGCCTCCTCTGCAGCCACCAAAGCATCTGGCCATGTTATCATTCTGCCACATGGAGGCTGGCCACTCTGCTGTCAGTAGTCCATAAACTTACCACACTCCCTGACTCCCCCGCATTCCTTATTTTTTAAAATTTTATTTATTTATGTGTGCGCATGTGCATGCACGCATGCTCACTCATGCCACCGTGTGCAACTCTGAGGTGTCTGTACTCCGCTTTGGAACAGGGACTCTTGCCAGTGCAAATGAGCTGCCTGACTGCAAACAAACATCAGACTAGATGGTCTGCAAGCTTCGGATTCTCCCACCTCCTCCTTCCAGTGAGTGTCACAAGCACCTTGGGATCACAGACACATGTGCCACTTTGCGTCCAGATTTTACATGGGTACTGAGGAATTGAACCGGGGCCAACAGCCTTTGCAAGCAAATGCTTGTAAACACTGAGCTACCCTCCCTAACCCATTTCCCTGCATTTCAGAAAAAAATTAAGAAAGAGAAATTGGTACAAAGAAAGTAGATTTGTTTAGCTTGGCTAGAAATCGAGAGAGAAAAGTTGTTAGATTCTCTCTGCCTTTCCTATAGATAGCAGTGTTGCAATTTTATATTTGAGAATGAAGGAGCTTTTTCTGAGCTCTGGGGGCTTTTACCCAATGGCCAAGGTGCCAGATGACCAGTGGTCATAAGAGCCCACCTCCATCCCAACCAGTGTCTCTCAAGTTCATTGTCTTTCACTGGAGAAGAAGTAAAAACATGGACAATGGCTGAGCAAAAAAAAAAAAGCAGATTTATTAAAGAAAAATGTGGGGGTCGACCCCAGGGAGCAGGAGGGGTGCCAAGGAGGTTATCATGGAGGTGTTCCGGTCTACTCTGTTTTTTTTATGGGACTTATGGCAAGAACCAGATAAAGACTGATGTAATCTTTATTGAAGTTGGTTATTCTTCACATACCTCATGGGCCAAACCAGCGAGCCGCCCACACATCCTGGATGTGCCCCATCAACCCAACTGGGCCACTCACCAATAAGGGGAATGGTCACACATTGAGGCCATCTTATCCACTCCCTCTTTCCACTGGTTGTACTTGATTGGAAGCTTATTGACTGAGTCACTCCCATTTTTGCCCTTGGGCTCTGTGAGCTTACACTCCACCATGGACCCTTGTGCTTACTATCTAGGAGGAGCTAATTCCTGTCTCAAGGGCCTGTGCCCCGGAACGCCTAAGAAACCAGGCTCAGCCACCCATCCCCAGCCAGCCAATTAAAGAGCTAAGCTTATAGTGAAAAGCAGAAAAAGGAGACTTATTCAACGTGGCCACATTGGGAAGAGGGACAAAGAAACGCAGTGATAGCTCCCTCATAAGTAGCTCGTCTTCAGGTTTGAGTAGTAGAGGGCCAGCGGTGTGCACGTTTAAGTTCATCTTCAGGTTTGAGGAGAGGGTGCCGGAGCCTGCCAGGAAAATTGAGCAGAACCTGATGGGGAGTGAGGATTAAAGAGAAAAACAAGAGACAAAGATATAAGCAAGGACTCCAGGTCAGGACTGAAGCCTTGGTTTATTTTCCATGCTTGCTTTTATACACACTCAAGCATCATTAATCAATTACATAAATTTCCAGTTTCCATCCAACAACTTCTTACTCCTTTACAATCATGTGCCTGACCACTTCTCGGGTGGCGGCGGCGGTACACTGGCCACTTCTCAGTACAGAAGGTTAAATAAAGATGATAGGACAGACGAGTCTTATCCTGCAAGTAACTTCTTCCTCATATGTACCCAGAGCAGTCAAGAATTCATTCTAAGCAATAAAGTCACAATTCACAATGCCAGAAAAGCAAATTGCCACACAACTCAGTCCTTCAAGCCTAATGCAAACATACCTCAGAGTCAATGCAAGCGCAGTGGCTCCCAACAGCTCCCCCATTTTTATTTTAAAAGAAACCATACCTTTCCAGGCTATGGTGCAGAAAGACTGTGCCTGTCTTAGGTGACTTCCTTCAAGTTATAAGCCTTACCCGTCGTGGGAACATGAACACCAGCTCGTTCATGTCCTGTCTTAGGTTGGCCCAACCCAAGGAAATCTTACCCGTCTTTGACTACCAGCCTCTGCAGGGGTGTCACATCAGGATAAAGCTGTAGGAAGCCACTGACGAGCATGCAACCAAAGTCCGTGCATATCTGCTCGAGCATGGATAATAGATCTTAGACTGTATCTGGTAATTGGTGGCAACAGGCAGATAATAAGTAGGACGCAGATCCCTACAGCGACAATACTTCCTATCCTTGAGGAAAAGGCTCTCCAGGTTTGCCAGCCAGAAACAGCAGATTTAACTGTTGAAAGTGTATCTTTGGCAGCCTTAGCAGCATCAAAATCAAGACGACTAGTTTGTAAGGTTATCATTTCAGAAAGTAATTGAATGAGATCCAGAGAAATATTAGCATTGTGCCAAATGCCTTTCAAATGCATCTTAACTTTATCCCAGAAGGTTTGACTATCATTATACTGTTTTGATGTGACACAAATCCATTGATAATCTGCATGACATTCTAAATGTGTCTTAATCTTTCAACCTTGTATTTCTTCACCCAAATGTGTAACCACATCATATACAGCATCAATTTTTTTTGTTCTAACTTACTATCTATATCTTCTTGGATCCCTAAAGCAACAGAAAGGTTCTTTGATAATTGATTGACAAAATGTGCTATCTGCACCTCCTCTGTTAGGGCGGCAGTGGCAGTAGTAGCAGTAACTAAGAGCGTAACAAAGGCTAACATCCCTGCAGTAATCAATCCGACCATCCTGTTTGGTCTACTTAAAGCACGTTACATTTCCGTAAGTACTTGCAACCTTCGTTCAGCATACAAAGGTTTTGTGACATTAATAGGGATCATGACAAATGATGGTTGTGTGAATATCATAACCCTACTATCAGAGGAGGTTTTGGAAATACAATTAGTAAGAATACAGTTATAACATGTCACATTACGCATTCCCTTATTCCAAGTAACATTTAACTGTCCTGCTAATAACACATAAGGTGGAGTGACACAAGCCAATGCATGTCCTTTTGGGAGGGTTAAGTTACTATTTCTCCTAGCAGAGAAAGCCATTAGTTCTTGCATAGCTGCAGCAAGTTTCTATATATATGTTTGTTAATAAACTTCATCCATCAACCAAAGTCCTGCAGAAAGTCCAGATGTCCAGTCATTGACCCATTCAGTATTTCTTGCTGCCCCAGGATTTCTGACCAATCTGGAATATGATGTCTTCCTGTACCAGAGATATTATATTGCAGATGAGAAAGTCTAACACATTTATGCCAAACTAAAGCCTTATTAAACCAAGGGCTCTTTCCCTCACAGGGAAGAAAAGCATCAGGTGGAGTGAGTCCTATTTTTTGTAGGCCAGTGGGAAGCGAAAATGCTCACCTGGGTAGTGACGATTTTTGGTTTGGCAGAATCGGTCTGATGCTTCTCTGTTATATTCCTGGGTGCAATGCTTAGACAGCCAGTTGCCTCTTCCTGTGCAAAACATGTAGGAATGCCAGTGCCACGAGCAGAGTAATTAAATTCTGACCTCTGATGTACTTGCATCTTTCTACTGGATAGTGTACCTAATCAATGAGTATTGTTCACCAAGACTATAATTTCTCTATCTTCTCAAGTTACTGGATTTAAGATGGGTGGGTCAGGAACATAAGCCCAATACAGCTCACCGTGGGTCATCAGGAGTTGAATCCACATCATCAGGAGCAGAGGCATCATTCTTCTGATGTTTAGTCCCTGCGAACCTGACCAACCTCTCTGGCAGCCACCTGGCATTGTCAGCATCCTGAGGAGAAACACAAACATGACCTCGTCCCCATATTAATACCAGGTAGAGGCCATTCCATTGCCCATCAATGGGGTCCTTCCATATAACCTGTGCATAAGTGTCTAAGGTTCTGGGATGCCACAACCTATGTGCTGCAGAGTGACTGAGGGCATCCACATTTAAAAACTTAAAATAAAGAGTACATGATTGAAAGCATTCTGTGTTGACCAAGGGTATAACCCCCCTTTTTTATTTTTTGTCATTGATTTTTTTAAAGCTCCATGGGCATGTTCAACAATTCCTTGTCCCTGAGGGTTATAATGTATGCCTGTTTTATGAACAATTGATAATTGGGCACAAAAGCACTGAAAAGATTAACTAGTGTAACCTGTACCATTATTTGTCTTTTAATTGATGGTATGCCTGCTACAGCAAAATATTTAATGCAGTGTGCTACAACAGGCTTAGTAGCTTCTCCAGTCTGTGCTGTAGCCATCAAAATTCCTGAGTATCAATGGATACATGAACACATTTTAATTTTCCAAATTCAGGAATAGGAGTTACATCCATTTGACACAAATGATTTAGTTTCAACCCTCTGGGGTTGACTCCATACCGTGGGGTTGAATGATGTTGAGGGCAGGTATCACACTGCCGCACAATCTGTCTAGCAGCTTCTCTAGTAATGTGAAATTGTTTTCTTAAGCGTTGACTATTTTGATGACGTAAATTATGAGACTTTGGGGCTAATTCTAATTGAGATATGCCAATGATTTGTGTAGCTTTGTCTGCCATATCATTACCCAGGGCCAGAGGACCTGGAAGCCCTGTATGAGCTCATATATGACCTACAAAACAAGGATGAGAACAAGCATGTATGAATCTTTGTATTTGACTAAATAATTCTTGCACTTGAGTATGGCAGTTTCAATATAAGGCACGGTTTCAAGCACTCGTAGAGCTCTAGCGATATAATGACTATCAGTATACAAATTAAAAGGAAGAAAAGCTAAAGCCTGAAATACCATGACAACAGCTCTTAATTCCACTATTTGAGCTGACACAGGTGGAGTTTGAAGTGAAGAAGATTGCCCCGGAATAACATAGGCTGCAGTGCCATTAGGAGATCCATCAGTAAATACTACCGGGGCACCTGCAACAGGTTTCTGTTTTACAACTTACGGAAGAAATAAAGGCATGATAATTAGCAAATTGTAACAATTTATCTTTAGGATAATGATTGTCTATAGTGCCAGAATAAGGTGCAAAAGCTATAGCCCAAGAATCCACGTTTTGAAATAACCAATCAACTTGCTGTTTTGTAAATGGAACTCCTATAACAGTTGGTTCCCTTCCAAAGTATTTTCTAGATTCCATGTGAGCCAGGCTACTGCATGATAGTAAGAAGTCAATACTCTAGAAGGAGACACAGGCAAACGTAACCATAGCAAAGGTCCTTCTTGCCACAAAACTGCAGTTGGAGTATGTTTTGTAGCTAAAATGGATGCAGTCCATCCCTGGGAATAATCTATATATTGAATTTGTTGTTTTTCAATAGCATGTTCTACCAATTGCAATGCTTTCCGTCCTTCTTCAGTTAACTGCCTCATAGATTTTGGATTAGGATCACCTTTTAAAATATCAAAGAGATGCTTTAATTCCCCAGTAGTAATTTTCAAATGAGGTCGAAGCCAAATGATGTCCCCTAATAATTTTTGAAAGTCACTTAAAGTCTGTAATCCATCTCTTCTGATTTGTATTTTCTGAGGCTTAGGATACAGCTCATAGCCTAGGTAGGAATCAGGAGGTTCAGTTTGTACCTTTTCTGGGGCTATAACCAACCCTTGTTCTTTTAAAAACTGTTGCAAATGAGCATAAGCTGCTAATAGTAATCCCTCCTGTTTATATGCCAAGAGAATGTCATCCACATAATGAACAATGTATACCTGTGGATAAGCTTGCCTAGTTCTCTCCATAGCCCGGGCTACAAATTTTTGACACAGGGTGGGGCTATTAGCCATACCCTGAGGTAAAACTTTCCAATGATACCTTTTCATAGGTTCCTTAAGATTTACAGAAGGTACACTAAAAGCAAACCTTTTACAATCCTGAGGAGCAAGAGGGAGGGTATAAAAACAATCTTTTAAATCTAAAATAATTTTATAGGTGTCCTGGGGAATAGCTGAAGGAGTAGGCAATCTGGGCTGTAAAGCTCCCATCAATTCCATGTCTCATTTACTTTTCTAAGGTCCTGTAATTACTTCCATTTCTCTGACTTCTTAATAACAAAAATGGGAGAATTCCAAGGAGAATTAGAAGGAACGATCTGGGCATTTTCGAGCTGTTCCTGTACTAACTGCTCTGTGGCTTGAGTGTTTTCAACAGTAAGAGGCCTCTGATCCACCCACACAGGGTCCTCACTTTTCCAAGTTATGGGCTGCGTGAGGTACAGGTTGTTCACTGACCTCCATTAAAAATATCCCAAGCCAGTTCATGGAGGTCTTAATATTGGAGTTATAGTTTCCACTTGTCCTTGGCCATTTTTCCCTAATCCTTGATTTGATAGAAATCCCTGATTCATCATTTGATTAGTAACTGCATCATTGGGACTATAGAGATAAACTCCATACAGCTCATCACATCCCTTCCCCATAAGTTAACAGGTAACCCAGGCACAATATATGGCCTAAAAGTTCCTCCCTGTCCTTCTTCATCTTCTATTTCAGTACATCACTACTTTGTTCTGGGCTTTGAGTTTGCCCTGTCCCCAGTAATTGAGTCACGGAAAATTGTTTAGGCCACTTAGAGAGCCATTGATCAGCTGTAAGTACTGAAACATCAGCTCCTGTATCTAGCAAACCCTGGAACTTCCTACCATTAATATATAAAGTTAATTCTGGTCTGTGTGATCCAATGGCCTGGATCCATTAAGCATCTGAAGAACCAAAACCTGTATCACCTCTTTTGTCCCTTTTACTAGCATTCTTAGTTTGTAGTTGGGGGAGTAATATTAATTGTGCTAATCGTTGTCCCTTATTAATTACTGATATTCCTCCAGGGGAATGAGTCATAACTTTTATTTCCCCTCATAATCAGAATCAATCACTCCAGGAGCCACTAAGATTCCTTTCATGGTAGAGCTACTTCTTCCCAGCGAGAGCCCCACAGATCCTTTAGGTAATGGCCCATAAACACCTGTTGGTAAGGCTTGCATTCCCATCTCGGGGGTTAATACTGTGTAGGTGGAGGAACAGAGGTCCAATCCTGCGCTGCCTGGGGTGGCTCGGAAGAGATCTTGAATGGATTGCCTTTTTGGGGAACAAAGTTTTGAAGTGCCCCATAACATTGTTGCGGGGCCTGGGGTTGGCCCCTCCTCCTGTTTCCCTGTGGCAGAGAATTTCCCATGATATCTCGTTTAGATTTACATTCATTGGCCCAGTGTTTACCCCTTCGGCATTTTGGACGCAATCCTGGCTCTCTTTTTGTAGCATCAGCCTTTAGTAACTTATTAGGACACTGTTTTATTTGATGACCTATTTGACCACATCCAAAACAACTTCCAGGAGGTCCAGCAACTCTCCTCTTCTTTCCCTTTTTTCTAAAAGGTCTCAGAGCTGCTTGACAAGCAGAATTAGCATTTTCATAGGCCAAATATTTTACAAGTAAAAGCCCTAACTCTGAATCTCCCAGTAATCTACTTGCAGTTTGTAGTAATCTTTCTACAAAGTCCCGATATAATTCATCAGGTCCTTGTCTAATTTTTGACAAATCCGCTGTTTTTCTTCCAGTTGAAGGGAGTTTATACCAGGCCCTTTTAGCTGCAGAATTAATTTGTGCATAAGCACCAGGCTCAAAATTTAATTGTTGTCTAGTTTCTTGATATGGGCCTTCTCCTGCAAGCATATCAAAAGTAATAGGCAGCCCCTGAACTCTCTTTATTTCTGCAATGTTTTGACATTGTTCTACATATTCTATTTTCCAAAGCAAATAGTCCCCTCCAGGTAAACATGCTTTTGCCATTTGTCTCCATTCTCCTGGGGGGAGTGCTTCAAAAGACAACGAGTCTAACATAGCCTGCGTAAAAGGAGCAGTGGGACCACACTGCGCACAAGCAGCTTCCAATTCCTTCAACTGCTTGAAAGGGACAGGATTATGTCCCCTTGCTCTATTCCCTCGCCCATCATCCTGCTCAATTACAGGAAACAACTGAAAACCTTGGGTATTTTCTCCTCTCCGAGCTGCCTCCAATACAGCAGCCTGTAAAGGTGATAGGGAAGGATTGTGTCAAAGACGGGGGATGAAATTTCCCTGGGGGTCTTTGCACTGCTGAAATTACTGATGGATGTTCCACCACTGGTGGAGGATCTAATCCTGCTATGACCGTAGGCGCTGGACTGCCCTGAACACATTTTCTCTTCAGTTGTACTTGTAAAGATAAAGACTCAACCATACTTTGGAGGTGTTGAACCTCCTCTGAACATTGTCCTCTCTGATCATCCTCAAACTTAGTAAAAGCAATAAAAGGTGGACCCTCATCTTGATGATATTTTGCAGCTTCCTCCTCCAATTCCTCCTCTTCCTCTGGATCGAAGGGCTCAAATAAATCATCATCTTTAGACATCCCATGTTCTGACTCCTTGGACAGAGCGGAAGGATTAGCTTCATTTCTGTAGCAATCTCACGATGCTGCGGTTTTGCTTTGGAAACTGCTTTTTCTGACTGAACTTTATCCCACTCATGTCTACTAGGATCTAAACTATCCCTAATTAGAGTCCATAGACTAAAAGTTTCTACTGGGATCTTACATGGTCCATGGGCATCATAATAATCTTGAAGTTTGGTCCCTACTTTTTGCCAGGTTTTTAAATCTATAGTCCCTTCTTCTGGAAACCAAGGGCATACTGTTTCTACAAAATCTAAGAAATTACAAAGTTGCTGATGACTTACCTTAGCCCCTTGAGTATGCAACATATTCTTAAGCATATGTACAAAAAGCAAATGACTGCTACCTTGACCCATGTTTTAATTTCTGTTTGCACTTACTCACCGCTCCTCTCTTTTCTCGAGCGTGCCTCTTCTGCCAGCAGAGTCCTTCACTAGGATACCCCCCTCCGGGTCCCCATTCAGGTGCCACCTGCCGGCAAAATTGAACAGAACCTTATGGGGAGTGAGGATGCCCACACAAATGCAATAGAGGCACACAGCCATGGTGGGGAACCAACTGCTCTCAATTTGGCTAACTGATCCCCTCAGTGGTAAGGGACCCGTAGCTGGAGCTGGGAAACAAGTCAGAACCATATCCAAACATAAGCCCACTCTCCAATATCAAGCTACCATCAATCATGGGCTACAAGAGGGCCTACACCTATTAAATTCTCTATAAAAAAAAAGTAAGGGTTATCTCTTTTGTCCTGGTGCTAACTTACTCTGCGTTGGAGAATCTGCTTCTCTTTTTCAGATAGATGTAGATCCTAAGGAGAGAGCCACCGCATCATACCTCCAAAGGGCCCCGGCTGAAACTAAGAAAAATTGGCGAAACAAGCAAGGGGGCTGTTTTCCTGATGAACCGGATACCTGCACAAGGGGGAAGGAGATCAACACAGAGAAAAATCAACTCCTACCAAATCAGAGAGCCAGAGCCTCAGAGGCCCCCAACACCTTATCACTGAAGCAAGCCAAAAATGAACCCAACATGGCTCAAGGAAATTTTGCAGAAGAGGGGGCGGAAAGAATGTCAGAGCCACATGTTGGGTCATGATATGCAGAGACATTTATCTTACCCATAAGTGTGGACTAACTCCACAATGCATGACCCATATACCTCAACAAGGAGGGGCCAAGGGGAGGGAGTAGGTCATTATTAGGATGAGCCTAATAATGGTACCAAACTGACTGTATTTGCTGAATACAAAACTAATAAAGAAAAAAAAAAAGAGAGAAAAACAAGAGACAAAGGTATAAGCAAGGACTCCAGGTCAGGACTGAAGCCTCGGTTTATTTTCCATGCTTGCTTTTATACACACTCAAGCATCATTAATCAATTACATAAATTTCCAGTTTCCATCCAACAACTTCTTACTCCTTTACAATCACGTGCCTGACCACTTCTCGGGTGGCGGCGGCGGTACACTGGCCACTTCTCGGTACAGAAGGTTAAATAAAGATGATAGGACAGACGAGTCTTATCCTGCAAGTAACTTCTTCCTCATATGTACCCAGAGCAGTCAAGAATTCATCCTAAGCAATAAAGTCACAATTCACAATGCCAGAAAAGCAAATTGCCACACAACTCAGTCCTTCAAGCCTAATGCAAACATACCTCAGAGTCAATGCAAACGCAAAGGCTCCCAACAAGAGGGCCAGTGGTGTGCACATTTACGCAGTCGCAGTCAAGGTGCAGCCCTGTCCATCACCGTGTCTCCTGCAAGCTGGTTTGACAAGTTGTCAGAGCTGGATGAAATCTCTTTTCAGGAGACAAGTACCCTCTGTGGTTGGCACCAGGCTCCAGCCTTGTTTTGGAGAAATTCCAATTCCTTGGGATGCTTGAAATACAATAGTCATAGCCAAGGAAAGGACTTAAGTGTCTCTAGGATATCTTTATAGCTGTCAGGACGGTTACCGAAGGAGGGGTTCTTAGACTGAGTTTATGTGGAGATCATTCTTACACTTGATTTTGTCTACATCAGATAGGCAACATTTAGAAAGTTACAAAGAAAATACAAAATATAAATGAGAACAAATACTTAAAGAAAAACTAATTAAAAACACTTACTTGTTTGAGTCAATTTTATGAGCTTGGTAGGTAGTATGTTAGAAAAGAACCACAGCTCTGGATGGCAAAAGACAAAGTAACCGTAGTTAGAACTTTGCAGCTAGTCAAGCAACTGAAACTACCCAGTTATTCCACTCTCTAGGTGATCAATGTTTAATCTGTTTTAGCTATTAGAGTAGCTCTGCTTCAAAGGCAAAGCGCTTGGGTGCATATAATTCTTTGTGCTCCAATGATGATATAATATAATTGGGAACATACATATGTCAAAAAGGTGATAATTATTTATTGTTTTAGTTTTTATCACACTAGCTTGATAAAGCATTTTTTAGTATTTATTAATTGACAAGTGTATGTATATATGGGCACACCGGGCCCTCTTGCTGCTGCAAATGAATGCCAGACACTTGTGCCACATTTTGTGTTTGGCTTTGTGAGTGGCTTGGGAATTGAACCCAGGCTGGCAGGTTTTGCAAACAAGCACCTTTAACCCCTGAGTCATCCTCCCAGCCCCTGATAATGCATTTTTTAAGCATTGCATTCGAGACTTATAACCTGGAAGGCTACAGATACATAAAGAACCTAACATCTAATATCAACATCATACCTATACAGGTTTATCCTTGGAAGTAATTAGAATCTTTAATGTTTTTAGACCCTTTACATTGAAAATACTATCAATGTCCATAACACATCACACATGCAATGGCCTATTTAACAAGTGCTATAAAGTGGTCATTAAAAAAATTCAGGGCTGGAGGAATGTCTCAGTGGATAAAGTGCTGGCCATACAAGCATGAGGACCCAAGTTTGGATCCCCAGCACCCACATAAAGTGTCAGTTGTGGTAGTATGAGCGTGTAATTGCGGCTCTGGGGAGGCAGAGGCAGGGCGTCCCTGGGGCTCACTAGCTCACTAGTCTATACCAACTGGCAAGTTCTAAGTCACCCAGAGACCCTGTCTCAAACAATTAAGTGTATAGCAATAGAAAAATCTACCCAACATTGACCTATGACCTCCACATGCATGGGCACACACATCCACAAACATGTGTGCCCACACACATGGATATGCATCTAAGACGCATGCACCCCACACAAAATGAAAGAAAAAAATTCAGCCCAAGCAAAACTTTCAATGAGCCCTAATTCTATTTAAAAGCCTGACAAAGTTACAGGAGACATAAACAGATTCTTGTGTTTTAAATTAGACTTCTGTAAACTTTACTAAAAGTAGATCAATATTACAATGAAGTTCAGTTGTCTTAAATGTAAAGCATTAGAATATCTTATAAGTAATATTTTGGCTATGGTCAATTATCTTCTGTTATAAGGCTTATACTTTTGTAAAATTATTTTTCCTTTGTGTGTGTGTATACCAGGGTTCCCTGTCACTGTCTATTAGTGCTCATCCAGCTTTACATAGGTGGCTAGGACATTGGACCCAGGCTGCAAGCAAGCACCTTTAACCGCTAAGGCATCTCCTCTGCCCCATAAGACTTATACTTCATAAGCTTCTTATAGCTGTGGCAAAACTCTTTAAAGTCATCCAGATAGTTCATACACTCAAACTGCTATAAGAGGATGTCATCCCAAAAGTCAAAAACCATGTATGCACTATTGGTGCACTTTAAATGCATTTTACATTTGTCCCTTGCATTTAAATTGCATTTTACATTTGTCCCTTGACTTGGGACAAGAGAAAGAAAGGACAAATAAAACTATACATTTTGAATTTAAGAGTCCTCATATATATCTTAAATTTACATTTTAAATTTGCCTAGCAAAAATCAGTTTGGAAAATTTCTGAGCATTTAAGGAAATCATAATTTAGCAATTTAATTGCCCTTAAAATTAAATATATTAGTCATCCCTTTTCTTGACAAGATATAATAGCATAATCCTTTTGTCTGTCACATTCAGAATGATAGAAAGCTTAACTAGATCTTGAATGTTACTATCTATAGGGTTGACAGTTCCATTATGAAAAAGAAATATATCAAAATTCTTTCACAAATATTCATGTATGATTTTGTATGTATTATAGCCTTAATAAAATATCATATTTAACAATGATATGTATGAATATCTCTAGAAAAGAAACACATAGTAATAAACCAATAAAAAGACTTCAATGTAGATGTGTAGAGGTATTTGATTTTATTTCTACAACTGTAAGCAGAGTTTCATGAGCCATTCTGGTCAGAGTTGAAAGACCTGAAATGCAGAAAAAACTATTGATTGTGTAGACTTGGTTTACGAGGGGGAAAAGAACTTTGTTATGACTGGACTAGAGATAGTTTGCATGAGAGATTAGCTACATTCTGTCTGAGTCCTGAGAACTTGGGCAGGGCTGAATTTAGAAGAAATGGACTTCTGTGAACAGAAGGGCATGGCACAGGCCAGAAATTGCAGCAACATCAGCTGCAATTATTTGAGAGATTACCACCATTGAGATTGGGTGAGCTCTGTTGCATTGGGACAGTAGGAAAAAATGCTGAGTTTTTCTGCTCTTCAAAGTTGGATTTATTCCCCTCAGGATTAACAAATTTGGTATCCCACTTGGAACTATGGGAGAATAAAAAAGGCATAAAAGTGGAGGGTCATTGGATTTGCAGCAAACATGGATTTTTGGAAATAGCCACTGGGATACATGAAGCAGGGATGTTGGAGTCCCTGTGTGGAGACCTGGCAGATTCCACCGCATGAACTATGGGCTGCAGTGGAGACAACAGAATTTTGGAGCTGCTAGGAGATTTGGAGATGCTAGGATGGGGTTTGCCCAAGACTGAAAGATGGAATTGGAACTTCAGCTACTTTGACACTGGTTATAGATGTCAGACTTAGAGCTACAGAATTTGATAATTTCCCTGCTTGTTTTAGATCTTGCCCTGGTTCAATCTCTCCTTGCTATGCCCAATGCCATCTTTTGTAGTGATTGTTTATTCTGTACCATTATGTGTGCTTAACTTGTGTTTCAATTTTGCAAGCTTACAGTTAAGAGATTGTCTTGAGTCTCAGATGAGACCTTGGATCTGGGGATTGATAAGAAAAACTACGGGAACTTTAAAAGTTGAACTGAATGCAATTTTACAACTTGAGACAGTTGTGCATCTATAGGGGCCAGGATCAGAATGTGGTTGTTTGAATCAGATGTCTCCCATAAATTCATGTGTTCTGAATTCTTGGTCCCCAGCTGGAAGCAATTTGGGACGTGGAGACTTGCTTGGGGAGATGTATTTCTGGGGGTAGGCTTTGAGGTATTATAGCCAACTTCCCCTTGCTAGACTTCAACTTACTTTCCTGCTGCTGTTTTCCTCCTAATATGGCAAAGGTGATGTTGAGACTCTGCTCAGGCCATGCTTTTCCCTGCCATCATGGGACTTCCCCTCAAGACTATAATCTAAAATAACTCTTTCTAGGGCTGGAGAGATGGCTTAGTGGTTAAGGTGTTTGCCTGCAAAGCCAAAGGACCTTGGTTCGATTCCCCAGGACCCATGTAAGCCAGATACACAAGGGGGCACATGCATCTGGAGTTCATTTACAGTGGCTAGAGGCCCTGGCATGCCCATTCCCTCTTTATCTCTCTCTCTCTCCCTCTCTTGCTCTCTCAAATAAATAAATAAAATTTATAAAAACTAAAATAACGCTTTCCTCCCACTCATTATGCCATTTCAGCAACAAGAAGGTGATTGCAACAGGACTCAGACTCTAACCCTAACAACTCCAGTAACATAAAGGCCCTGAAAAACCAGTTTTTCCTGGAAGCAAAACCAAAATGGAAAAAAATAGAAAAACAGAAGAAATTTTCACTTTCTATCAAGATAGCTATAATAGACTAATACACAATTTGACACATAGACAATCACATAATATTAACTTAGAGTCTACGCTTAGATCATAAAAAGGACTTGTTGTCTAGAATTCTTCCACCAAAACAGCATAGACCTTGGTATATTCCATACTTACACAAATTACAATAGAATTAGCTCAACAATTTATTCAAATTCAAATGCAAGCAAATAGTTTCCTAAGATTTTAGCCATCTGCCACATTACTAAATGACCATTCCGCCAGGCACATAGGTCCATAGACCTTAGTTTCTCTGTATTTCAAAGAAATTGGGAGATAGCAATTAACAAAGGAAAATGTATTTGTTTACAGTTTGACCAGAACTGGTGTGTCAGGAAAATGGGGACTTGGAGAGGGCCACTACAAGATCAGCACATAAACGGAGGTGACGGCAACTGGAAGATTTGAAGCCTTCCCAATGCTGACTACATGTAACAACAGAGCATGTGCAGAAAAGCCCGTGATGCACAACTGTGGGAGGAGGTGATGGGTGCTATGTAAATGCCCTTGAAAGGGCCACGAGGCTCATGGCCCTGCACTTACTGAGTATATGTCTTTTTCTTTTTTGTTTTTTGGTTTTTCAAGGTAGGATCTCACTCTAGTCCAGACTGACCTGGAATTCACTATGTAGTCTCAGGGTGGCCTTGAACTCATGGCAATCCTCCTACCTCTGCCTCTCAAGTGCTGGGATTAAAGGCGTGCGCTACCACGCCCGGCCGGCCGTATATGTCTTTTTCTAGCTCACCAGCCTACTCCCTTTCTTGGGAGTGCCTGTCCCCTTCTTAGTAAAACAATCTCTATTTCTTTTACCTTTCTGTGAATCCCAGGTACAGTTCCTCATCCTGGGATGCAAGAACCTGAAAACTCCAGTGGGCAGCCAGTGTCCTCCAAACGTGGACCCTTCGCCAACTTCACTGGGAGAGTGAACTTCTCATACTCTGCTTTTCCTCTAGCAGTATTCCAATTTTATAGACCAGATGGAAGAAACAAAAGTCAAGAAACATACACATGTGGCTTTCGCTGCGAGACAAGCTATAGGAACGTGTGAAAGCTCTCCCTGAGAAGCATGCTTCTCCTCTGTCCAGGGCTTGAAGCCTTTCCCTCCCCCAGCTCAGAATTCCTGGGGACACTTTAATTATTTATGGTCCATTGTTTTAGGTCCCTGTTAAGATTCTCTGTTGCATTGCTCCTATTTTTATGTTACTAGTTCAGCCCACCCTACTAAATGCAGGCAGTAAAATATTGCTCAACAACAGCCTTTTATTGGGCCTAATGTTGCAATATTAGGGGAGGCGACACAGGAGGGTGTCTGCCATTGTCACTAAGTGAGCTGAACAGCCTGCTGATACAGCCAGCCGAACAAGGGTTCCCACCAATCACAGCGAACCATTTATGCAAATGAAGTTTGTGTTTACAGCAATCAAGCCATTGTCCCTTTGTACCATGCTCAGCAGTCCATCTGCGGGGCCACCAGGGGAAGGGCTTCCCCTCTGATCTGGGTGGAAATGGTTGTAGGGTCATCTAAAGTTCACCAAGGCTTGTGATAGCAAAACGTTCCGTGAAAGCTGAAACCGTCCTGGCTGGGGTACACCATCTGGAGCCAGAGCACGCAGCTATCACCCTTGCGTAGTTTCCTCGAGGAGTGATGGAGTGCTTAAAATGACGGGTGCTGGCATGGGGTGCTCTGGCAATCCTCTGGCTCAAGGCAGCCAGAGCAACAAGGAAGAGCCCTTGCTCAGCTAGGAGGCAGTGTCCATCCCCCAAAGCCTTTGCTTATTTACAGGAAATGAACATCAGAAGAAGTGCTCGCAGTAAGAACTTATCATTAACACTAATAAGTGATTTCAACAGTGCTTTAACAATGCTTAACGCCTACCTAGTGCCCAAGGGTGAGGTGGTCCCCTTATCTTTCTCATGCCTATTGTGTTGCGGCAAGTCTAGCTTGTCAGGATAATTAGGGACAGTAAACAATATTGTACCTCCCTTTCTTTACCCATGGCTCTGCTGGCTTGAAAATCCTAAAATGGTCAAATAGCAGCTATAGCTTCATTTTCAGTGCATCCCTTAGAGTGTTTTCTGGTGGAACTCATAAGACAACCCTCCCAGCGACCCCCCACCCCGTTCTCTTTAATCAGCCAGGGTAGGAAAATGTCAGTCTCCCCTCTTTACAAGTAAAGTGCTTCTGACATTTTCCAACATTGTCAGTCTTGGATGTCTTCATACCTGACTTTTTTAAAAAAAATTTGTTTTAGTTTTATTTATCTATTTGAGAGTGACAGTCACAGAGATAAAGAGGCAGATAGAGAGACAGAGAGAGAGAGAGAGAGAGAGAGAGAGAGGGCGCACCAGGGCCACCAGCCACTGCAAATGCACTCCGGACGTGTGCGCCCCCTTGTGCATCTGACTAACGTGGGTCTTGGGGAATCGAGCCTTGAACCGGGGTCCTTAGGCTTCACAGGCAAGTGCTTAACCGCTAAGCCATCTCTTTAGCCCCATACCTGACTTTTAACAGTAGAGGGTCACCCCATGTGGACACAGAAGGAGCAACTGCAGCCTTTTGTTGGTTTCCATGTAGGATCTCAGAGCCTCTGCTTTCTCTTTGTAGCCTAAGATGGATGAATGCTTTCTTTAAAATTTGTCAGAATTTTCAATCTGCTGCTTTCAGTTTTAAAGCTTTATCAGAAACCCTAACACAGCTAGAAAAGTCCAATTCAAAAATAAAAGGTAGCCAAACATGGTAGTGTCCAACCTCATGGTAGTCATGGAAATGTGGCAAATAATAATTAAATGTTACTTTTGACTCCTAAGGTTGACAGAAATTAATAAGAGCAGCAACAATAAGTACTTCCAGCAATTCTCAAGAAAGAAGCTAATGAGAATGTGGTTATGTATGTTTATCTTTTTTTCAAATGAGGAAAGGGTTCTTTTGTACAAGAAAAAAACCAACCCATTCTGTCTGTCTGTCTCTCTCCCTATCTCTTCCTGCTTGCACATAAGTAAATAAAAATAAATTTCATTTTTTAAAAGATATTTAAAATCTATATGTGATTTATCATTTTTAATTTTAAAAAAGTAGTTTTCCCTAAACTTTTATGTTTAACTTATAAATCATCTCATTATATTTACAAATCCAACAATTAAAGAAAATTTTAAACAATCCTTGTATTAGTGCTTTGATCAATGTTCCACTAACTTAATTGTAGCAGATTAAATCCTTCTTAAAGTTTAATCCACTTGTTTTATAATTAATTGTATTTCCTGAGACATTTGAAACCATAATCACAAATTTAATATATCAGATTCTCCCAGGCACTTAAAACTCCTGTTGTGGCAGACTTAACCAGAAAATTATTCTCAGCATAAAGTACTTTTGTAAGTTAATAAATCAGTCTTATAAATGTGGCAAATCAGATTCTCTTACTCATTTCAAACACCATGAAAACAGGAAAGCAAACAAAACATATGAAAAGCTGTACAACTATTTACCTCTTTCTGGACTCGTAGCAGAGCCCATGTAGCACAAGCGAAGGGGAAGCATCTGCATCCATTATTCTGCATCTATTATTTCCACTTTGATTTGTATACCTGTCCAAGGTGACAGATTTCTCCCCCACCCAAGAGAAAACTTAATCATCTCAGCATTATCCAAGGTGCAGGTGGGAACACACCACCTCTTACTGTCTGTCTGAGATGTGTCTGGCTCTCTCTACATGTTACATGGTTACCTGGCTCATTACCCACTTTCTCTACAGAACCATGTTGACACAGCCAGAGATGAAGGGTCTTTATGGAGTGGTCATAAAAACTAACATGGCCTCTTTCATATAATCTCACTCATAGTTGCAAAAACAATCCTTTTCCACCCAGCCAGAGAGTGCCAGTCATGAATTAATGCATCTTTTTTATTATTTTTATGTATTTGAAAGAGAGAAAGAGGCAGATAGAAAGAAAGAATGGGCACGCCAGGGTCTCTAGCGGCCACAAATGAACACCAGACAAATGCGTCACCTTGTGCATCTGGCTTTACATGGGTTCTCGGGAACTGAACCTGGCTCCGTTGGCTTTGCAAGCAAGCGCCTTAACCATTTCTCCATCCCTAATGCATCTTTGGGAAACAAAGTTCCCCCATATCAGTTAGCCTGGTAAAAACATCTGTGCTTGCATGCTCATACACATACACACACACACACACAACTCACAAATTATGTTGCCATATCATTTAGGTGAGCAACATGTTCTCCAGTTTTCTTAGGTGGAGTTAATCCATGCTATCCTGTTGTCTCCACCAACTTGGTTCCTCTAATACACTGCCTGCCAATTGAAGGCTATGTGTGTACATGGACCTATCGCTTGATAACTATGGCTGAGCCTTGCTACTGCTACCTTGATGGTCTCCCTGCAGCTTTGGGCGTCAGCTTCTGCCATCAGCCAAAAATTTCCCTAAAACAAGATGTCTCTCTTAGCCCCCAGCCTCCTTGACTGAGCCCTCCATTCTCTATCAGTAATTCTTAAAGAGTGATCTGTAATCACTCAAAGCAGAATTGCCTCAGGGCTTAGTATTACACAGAACCTCAGGTCACATCCCAGATGTGCTGATAATTCTTGTGGAACCAAAGTCTGAGAACCTGCCCTTGATGACTGTCATCTAAGCCTTCCCCGGCCTTCCCAATAGAAGTTGTTACAAATGGCTCAGAATTAGGAGTCTAGAGCTGGAGAGATGACTTAGTGGTTAAGGCACTTGCCTGAGAAGTCTAAGGGCTGGGGTTTGATTCCCCAGAACCCACATGAAACAGATGTACATGGTGACACATGCATCTGGAGTTTGTTTGCAGTGGCCAGAGGCCCTGGTACACCCATTCTATCTCTCCCCCCCATAAATAAATACATAAATAATATTTATAAAAAATAGAACTAGGACTCTATTATGGACATCATCTCAGGGAGTCACTTATGGGGTAAAATTTCTAGCCATTTTTACTGTTTCTGTGGCTTGAATAATATTTTGTTTAATATAACTTGACTGCTTTTGCTTTTGTTTAATTATAATTTGTTCCATAAGTTTACCCTATGGACAACTTTAAATGCTAACAACACTGTTTACTTTCTGTCTTGGTTACTTATGTTTTTGCCTCATTAAAACACTGAATTTCTCATATAAAGACAAAGAGGCCCCACAATGTGCCGTCAGTGAGCTGGAGAGGCAGGAAATCAGGATGCCTGAAAATCGAGGCACATGGCTGGGGAGTGGGCAAGGGCGGGTGTGAGAACCCCCAAAATCAAGAGATGTGAGGCCCAAGAGCAGGAGGTGGATATTCCAGCCAAAGAGGAGAGAGGACTTGCCCTTCTGCCTTCTTTTCTGCTGGAGCTCTCAGCTGATCGGATGACGGCGCCACACAGGAGAAAGCGGTGACCTTCTTTCCTCAGTGCCCTGACTCGAATGCTGACCTCTCCTGGAAATGCCCTCAAAGATACATCAAGAAATAATCTCTTGGCCTGGGGAATTGGCTTAGTGGTTAAGGCGTTTGCCTGTGAAGCCTAAGGACCCCGATTGGATTCCCCAGGACCCACGTAAGCCAGATGCACAAGGGAGAGCATGCATCTGGAGTTCATTTGCAGGGGCTGGAGGCCCTGGTGCACCCATTCTCTCTTTCTCTCTGCCTCTTCCTCTCTCTCTCTCTCTCTCAAATCAGTAAAGAAATAAAATATTTTTTGAAAAAATGAAAGAATCTCTTGGGCTGGAGAGATGGCTTAGCAGTTAAGGCATTTGCCTGTGAAGCCAAAGAACCCATGTTCAATTCCCCAGGACCCACATAAGCCAGATGCACAAGGTGGTGCATGCATCTGGAGTTCATTTACAGCAGCTGAAGGCCCTGGCACACCCTTTCTCTCTCTTCCTCCCTGTATCTGTCTCCTTCTTTCTGTTTGTCTCTCAAATAAATAAAAGTAAATTTAAAAAGAAAGAAAGAAAAAAATCTCTTATCAGTAACTGGGGCATCCTGGCCCAGTCAAGTGAAAATAATCATGGACACTCTGAGGGGCCTCGGGTCATAGACCACTACATCCTCTGTTCATCATAGAACTGAAAACTTATATGGAATGTGCAGCTGGGAGTCTGATGGACTGCTATGATAACTATGATAACGTTGCCTTAAGAAACTCTAAAGATGGAGTTTTTCAGTGGCCAGTCTCCTGCAGAAACAGCCTGGGAAGCAGGTCCTCAGAGCAGTCTGGTGAGCATTGTGAAGCTCATTCTTTGTCCTTTT
This sequence comes from Dipus sagitta, assembly GCA_036346955.1. Classification (NCBI taxonomy): domain Eukaryota; kingdom Metazoa; phylum Chordata; class Mammalia; order Rodentia; family Dipodidae; genus Dipus; species Dipus sagitta. The sequence goes on along the minus strand of CM070788.1, from coordinate 5,301,170 downwards.
CTCTGAAGAGCAAGTCCCACATGCTGCCACTTGGGCCCTGAGCCATCCCTTTGCAACACCTCCCTGTGTGAGTTCGAACACTCGGGACCTTCCTTCTGCTTCCCAAATGGACAACTGTGAGAAGAAGCTACACAAGATACAATAGTTTGAATAGTGTTCCCTCTTCTTTTAAGTGTCTCTAATCTTTTCTTTAAATATTTTGTTTATTTATTTATTTAAGAGAGAAAGAGGGGGCTAGAGAGATGGCTTAGCCATTAAGGCATTTACCTACCAAACCAAAGGATCCCAGTTCGATTCCCCAGGACCCACGTTAGCCAGATGCACAAGGGGGTGCATGTGTCTCATTTGCAGTGGCTGGAGGCCCTGGCACGCCCATTCTTTTTCTCCCTCTCTCTGCCTCTTTCTCTCTGTCTCTCAAATAAATAAATAAAAAATAAAAAAGTTTAAGAGAGAGAGAGAGAGAAAGAGGAAGAGGCAGAAAGAGAGACAGAGAATGGGTGTGCCAGGGCCATCAGCCACTGCAAACAAACTCCAGGCACATGCACCACCTTGTACATCTGGCTTATGTGGGTATTGGGGAATTGAATCTAGGTCCTTAGGCTCCACAGTCAAGCATCTTAACTGCCAAACCATCTGTCTAGCCCCTTAAGTGTCTCTAATCTTGATGAGATGCTTGCAGCAGTATATATACCATGGACAGAACTTAACATTATCTTATGGTAGCTCCTTCTTTATGGATAAAGAAATGAGCTCAAAGTAGAAACTCATTAGGATAGGGTGGAGACTATCCACAGCCTGCCTCTTATTTCCAGAGCCTTCTATGTATCTCCTTGAAGCCATACCTAAATGGGAAAGAGAATGACTGGTTCTCCAAATGTATCTCTATTCCACCTGCCCCAGACCCCCACATCCATCTGTCTCATTGGCCATTTCTCTTGCACAGCAAGCCAAACAAACTCGAATCTCACTCCTCTCCAAACTTGTTCCCAAATCTTCTCACTGTAGCAAATGTAGAGCCTGTCCTTCCAGTTCCAAGGCCAAGTGACCTAGAGTCATCCTTGTCTTTTCTCTCGGGCACCGTGTTCTATCCATCAGCACACCTGTCAGCTGCACTTTCTGTGAGGGACCACATTTCTTCTCACATCACCCTGATAATCATCATTTCCTTGTATTACAAATTCATCTTAACCAGTTCCCTGCAGCTACATCTGCCCCTCCCTACAGTCTATACTCTACCTGGCAACCTACGTGAAGGAAGGAGCAGTCCCTTCTCACTCATGCATCCCATGGTCCCCATCTTAGAGAAAGCATGATGAGTCTTACCAGGACTCTAAGTCCTGCAGGACATATAGAGCCTCTCCCAACCCTCATCCCCATCTCACCTCTTATCAATCCTCTTTTCTTGCTCCTCTTTATTGCCATTTCTCTGCCTTCCAAGCATGCTACAAACTGATCACTGATGCTTACTTCCTGGCCTACTTATGGTCTCAGCTCGACCATCACCTCACAGAGAGGTCTTCTTGCCCATGCTATAAAAAAATTGTATTAGTGACCCTCTCCCAACTTCCCCCTGCTTAATTGTTCTCCAAATGCTCAGAAGGATTGAAAACTAGAAACAAAACATTGTGGTGCTCCTTGTTGACAATTGACATGAAGAATTTTAGCTCAGTGGGTTGGAGAGTTAGCTCAGGGTTTAAAGGCTCTTGCTTGCAAAGCCTGAATACCTTGGTTCAATTCTCCAGTACCCATGTAAAGCCAGATGCACAAAGTGGCACATGCATCTGGAGTTTGTTTGCAGTGGCAAGAGGCTTGGACATGCCCATGTGCACACTCTCTGTCTCTCTCTCTCAAAATAAATAAATGAAAATATGTTTTGATTTTTTTTATTAAGTAGACAGTTGTATGGATACATCATATGTTAGTGCCATAATTTCCATCCTCCCTGCCCCTATTCTGCTGAGGGGCCTCCTCAGTGGGATTGCTGGTGTTACCCCTAGGTTTGTGGGGTATAGATGTGAAAGCATCAGTCAGTCATTGAAAGGGGGGAGGGCAATGCCTCTGGACATTACCTTCCACTTCGTGGCTCTTACAATCTTTCTGCCTCTCTAAGCCATGGTGGGTGTTTAAGTCTGCTTTAGTGTTGTGCTGTCAGCAGGTTCTGGAGTTCTGCGTTGGTGTGTGTTGAGTCTCCTCAGTGTCTGTCTCCTTCACCCTGCATTGGTTGACAGGCTCACTGTTGAAGCAGCACGCTTGCTCGTCTTGCCAATTCCTCTGTGGTTTCACCTGGGCCCTGGCTAATGTGCAGCGGGTGGTTTATCTCCTCATTCTAGCCACCTTCTGTAAAAGAAAACCAGAGTCTCAAAAGGAGACTGAGGTCAGCATAGGCTCAATGGGATAAGCATTATTAAGAGAGATTCTGACTCAGTTCCCATTCCCAGTTAAGGGTTCTTTTCGACTGAGAAGAACTCTTAGAAGCCATTGGTTACCCACCTATGCTGGGTGTCACTATTGCACAGGCATATCCATCTCGTCAAGTTGGTTGCTTTGGTATAGCAGTGTGCCCTGTTAGCATACAGCTTGTTGGCCATTTTCCCACAGCAGCTCACATAGCACTTTCCAGACTGTCTTCCTCTGTGTTGGCAGCATGTGGAGTCTTCAGCAACAGGGTCTTGCATTTTACCTCAGGCGGGTAATCAAGTGCTTTGACAGATGCCTTTCTTGTTTTGGGGTCCTCATAGGTCTCTCCGATCAACAGCTCAATATGGACTGTATCCAATTTCTGGTACTGGAAGTTACAAGCCAGAGCCAAATATTGTAGGGTTAGGCTTCATCCCACCCTCTCCAGGGCCCTTCTTACCCAGATTATCCCTGCATATTCCTGTTGAGAACTGTATTGTTTAGTCTGCTGTCCAGGGGAAAGGTTTCTTTGGAACAAGTTCATTTGGCTTTAGTCTGTGTGTATTTCTGTAGCACTCCTAGTCCCTTTCTCCAACAAACTTCCATCCTTATTATCTGATCCTCAAATTGCCTGTCAGGTATGCCTGCAACTCAAGATGTTCCAGGTTAGGAACCACAGATGAGGGAGAACATGCAGCATTTTTATTTCTGTGCTTGTGTGAGTTTGCTTAGTATGATCTGTTCCAAGTCTGTCCATTTTCCTACAAATTTCATTGTGTCATGTTTCCTTACTGCTGTGTAGAATTATTGTCTAAATGTGCCACATCTTCATTATCTAATCATCAAACTATGGGCATCTGAGTTAATTCCAGTTTTTAGCTTTTATGAATTGAGCACCTATAAACATGATTGAGCAAATATCTCTGCAGTGAAGAGTGGGGCCTTTAGGGCAGATGCCCAATAGAGGAATAGCTGGGTAAGTTGATACTTGATTTTCATCTTTTTCAGGACTCTTTGTATTGGTTTCCATAGTGGTTGGACAAGTTTGCACTCCTACCAGCAGCGAATGAGGGTCCCTCCTTCTCCACATCCTCACCTACATTTATGGTCATTTGATTTTTTAATGATTGCCATCCTTTCTGGAGTACGGTGGAATCTCATAGTTATTTTAATTTGCATTTCCCTGATGGTTAAGGATGTTGAACATTTTCTTGAGTATTATTCATTTGTATTTCTTCCATTGAGAATTCCCTATTCAGTTCTCTGCCCCATTTTTTGAGTGGATTGCTTGAATTTTTATTGTTTAGTGCTTTGAGTTCTTTGTAGATTCTGTCAGTAGCATAGCTGGTGAAGATTTTCTCCCATTCTGTAGGTAGTCTATTGACTCTGTTTATGATATGTTTGTTTATGATATGCTTCATGAGATCCCACTGGTTGAGGGATTTCTTAATTTCTTGGGCTAGTGGGTATTGTTCAGGAAGTCTTTCCCCACTCCTATATCATGAAGAGTTCCCCCTATTTTTTAAAGTTAACTCGGTTAAAGTTAGTTATAGAAAAGTAATTAAATATTTTATTTTTCTTAGATCTGCATTTTAAAATTACATACTACAGAGAATGAAGTAAGGAGGAAATTTCATATACTCTGGCATGAGATGGTCCCCAGACCAAACCTTCACGCCAATCACATATATGCCTTCAGCCCCTTTTCGGCTGACTCTGCGGCATGGGGCCCCTCACTAAGCTCCCCGTTTGAAGCTAGCCTGGAACAGCATTCCTCATCTGTACACATCAGAGGTGACCTGAACCATGAGAAGAGCATGGGATATGTTATAAGAATGGCTGGATTAAAATTCTTCTCTATGTCATACTCATTGAGTGTGGTAGTTTGAATGTCTGATCCAATACACACAGGTGTTTTGTTAAAATTGAATTGGCAGAGCTGGAGAGATGGCATAATGGTTAAGGCACTTCTGGTAAAGCCAAACGACCCAGGGTCAATTCCCCAGGACCCACATAAAGCCAGATGCACAAGGTGGCATGTGTATCTGGAGTTCAATTGCAGTGGCTGAAGGCCCTGATATGCCCATTTTCTCTCTCTCTGTCTCTCTCCCTCTCTCTCAAATAGATAAAATAAATTGAGTTTGCAGCTTCAGCCCCCAGTAGGCCAACTCCTGCTACAGAAGGTGTGTCACTGGGGATGATCTAAATTCCAGCCCAAAGGTATGCAGAGAGGTCTGTGCTCAGGTGGCTTTTGTGCTTGCTGGTACAGGTATTTTGCTTGCTGCAGTTTTTCTCTCTTTGGATCTATGGAAGTAAACAGCTTCTTTCACCATTAATGGAACTTTCCCTGGATCCATAAGCTGAAATAAATCCTGTGGCTATTCATCCCAGCATTGTGGAGCTGTCTATGACAGAGGCATACTCACTGAGCAACCAGACGAGCATGACACTGCTCTGAGCCCAGCCTTGTGTGGCCCACCGCACAGGGCAGTGGTGAGACTCAGGAGAGGGCCCTTGGCAGCTGCTGTGCGGTGGTGTTCCAGCATGTACTGTCGTGACTTCTGTCTCTCTGGCAGACACTGGGGTCTCACAGGAAACAGTGCTGACAGATGAGCACCTCTCTCAGGAACTGCTCTGACACTGTAGTGAGATGTGCACTTCCATGGTGCCTGCCTCACCCTCTTCTCCCCTTTGACTGTCTTCTGTGGCTGTAGTTGGGTGGGGAGCTTTTGGGCTCAACACTGGAGTAGACTTAAAACATACCCACCATGGCTCAGGGAATTTTGTGGAGGAGGGGGCAGAAAGATTACAAGAGCCACGGAGTGGGAGGGTGTGGTAGTTTGAATAGATGATCCCCAGTATATTCAGTGTTTTATTAGTTTGTAGTTTGGATCTGCAGCCACCTGGCTGGAGGAGGTGTCACTGGGTGGATCTTAAGGTGTGGTGGTGGGTTGGAGATTCCAATATAAAGATATGTAAAGTGCCTAGTTCTGCCTGGAGTTCTTTTGGCTTTTGGCTTTTTCTCTCTTTGGCTGGTCCTTTAAGAGGGGGCCAACTTCTTCTGCCACTATGGAACTTCGCCTGGATCTGTAAGCTTCAATAAATATCCCTTCCTCCACAATTGTACTTGGTTTGGAAGTTCACCTTAGTAAACCTGAATCTGTCTGCTATAGAGGAATATACAGAGGCCTTGTCCTCAGTGGAAGGAGAGCGTGGAAGAGCAAAATGATGGTACCAACATATGATGTGTCCATACAAGTTTCTACTTAATAATAAAAAAAAAGACAGGGCAAAAAAAAAAAGAATTCATGAAAACCTGGAGAAGATGGAAAGGATGATAAAATATCTTGGCTAAATAATAAAACCATGATATCAAAGATGACAAATTTCCTTAATGGGCACATAAAGACACAGATGAGAAAAAAAATCACATTGAGAGCAGGTCATAGAAATGATTCAAACTAAAATACAAAGAGAAGAGATGATAAAAAACATTAAAGGAGCCGGGCGTGGTGGTGCACTCCTTTCATCGCAGCACTCAGGAGGCAGAGGTAGGAAGATCGCCATGAGTTCGAGGCCACCCTGAGACTCCATAGTGAATTCCAGGTCAGCCTGAGCTAGAGTGAAACCCTACCTCAAAAAAAAAAAATTTTTTTTTTTTTTTGGTTTTTCAAGGTAGGGTCTCACTCTGACCTGGAATTCACTACGTAGTCTCAGGGTGGCCTCAAACTCTCAGTGATCCTCCTACCTCTGCCTCCCGAGTGCTGGGATTAAAGGCATGCGCCACCACAGCCTGGCAAAAATTTTTTTAAGTATTCACAGCTGTGAGGGACTATCAAACTTTTTAAAGTGTATTTTTCTTTGAGTCAATATCTTTTTGCAGTTTTTTTGTTTATTTTTATTTATTTATTTGAGAGCGACAGACAGAGAGAGAAAGAGGCAGAGAGAGAGAGAGAATGGGTACTCCAGGGTCTCCAGCCACTGCAAATGAACTCCAGACGCGTGCGCCCCCTTGTGCATCTGGCTAATGTGGGTCCTGGAGACTCGAGCCTTGAACTGGGGTCCTTAGGCTTCACAGGCAAGCGCTTAACTGCACAGCCATCTCTCCAGCCCTCAAATGTTTTTTCTAATATTTTTGTTTATTTTTATTTATGTCAAGAGCAATAGACAGAGAGAGAGAGGAAAAGGCAGATAGGTAGAGAGAGAATGTGCACACCAGGGCCTCCAGCCACTGCAAACGAACTCCAGATGCATGTGCCCCCTTGTGCATCTGGCTTACGTGGCTCCTGGGGAATTAAGCCTCGAACAGGGGTCCTTAGGCTTCACAAGCAAGCGCTTAACTGCTAAGCTATCTCTCCAGCCCTATCAAATGTTTTAAAATACATATAAATTGAGTCCTAGAAGGACAAAAGACAGAAAAACAGAATCAAAAAAATATTTGAAGACATACTCGTCAAATCTTTTAAAACGTTAAATTTATTTATGTGTGTGCAGACACTCCAGGGTCTCCTGCCACTGCAAATGAATGTCATCCAGCTTTCAGTAGGTGGTTGGAGAATTGAACCTGGGCTAGCAGGCTTTGAAATAAAGTTTCTTTAACTACTGAGCCATCTCCCCAACCCTTTGTCAAATCTTTTTTTTTAATGATGAAAGATATAAAAACCACAGATCTAAGGGTGACAGAAAAGCCCAAGCAGGATATATACTTTGAAAATACCTAGATGCATTATTGCCAAATTGCTGAATACCAAAATGAAAGAGAACATCTGTAAAGGTAGCCAGAGAAAAAGAAGCATATATAGATAAACAAAGGTGATCAATGCAATAATCTTGTCAGGTACAACACAAGCCGGAAGAAATGGAGTGAGATCTTGAAAAATTTGGGGGGAAAATCCTATCTGTCTATACTTCCATCATCTGGAAAAATATATCACAAATATGAAGGCAAATTAATAATTATACACATACAAACCTGAGCAAACTAATTTGGGGTAGATCTGTTTTGTAAGAACTAATAAATCTTAAGTTGTTAAGAAAAAAAGAGTAATACCAGATGGGAATTTGAATATAATAAAGGAATGGAAAACATATACAAGACAAGTATTAGATGCATCGTTCTGAATTACATTATAGATAAAAAGAATAGCAATACATTGTGTAATGTGTAAAAAATATATGTTAAAGTAAAATACATGTCAAAATATAGGAATTAAAGATTATATGCATATTGTTAAACATTTCCTACACAATACATAAATTAGGATAACACTATTAAAGATAGATATAAGAAAGACATGTGTATTATCAACCTTCCACTACCTACCACTGAAAAAACATAGAGAATAACTAAAGAACTAATAAAAGATAAATAATCACAAATAAATAATGCAAATGAAGGCAGGAAAAAGAACGAATCCAACAGAAAATAATCGCAATTGTGGTGGTTTGAATGTGAAAGTATGTCCCCCGTAACCTCAGGTATTTTGGGGTAAGGTTAAGCTTCCTTCTGAAGTCTCTAGCAGCCGGCTGGAGGAGGTGTCAGGGGTGGATCTGGCCTCCAGCTCATAGGTGTTGAGAGAGTAGTTCTGAACTTTCGAAGTTTGTGGTGCCGACCGGTGGTTTCTCTCTGCTTGAATGTAGGAAAGGGGGTCAGCTTCTTCTGCCATTAATGGAACTTCTCTTGGATCTTTAAGCCTGAATTAAATCTGTTCTTCCCATAAACTGTGTCTGGTTAGATGTCCATCCCAGCAACATGCAACTGACTAAAACAGCAATGTTGTGGCCATTAAAGCAACCCCATCAATAACTGCATTAAACGTAAGTGCTCTAAGACTTTTGCTTCTAAGCAAGATTAATTGTGTCTAAGTTTGTCCTTTCTACCTGAAACCAAAAACTACATAAAATAATGGTTTTTCATGGCACAGGATAGTGATACTTGAGAGGGAAACAAATAATGTGAGACTTAGGCTTGCCTAGGCTCACTGCTTTGGGAAGCAAACCCAGGAAAATCTATAAAAGATGATCTGCTGAGGAGATGGAGTTAAGAGCCCCAGAAAATAAGGTAGCTAGAGTTTTCACTAGAAAACCTCATGATCCATGGGACACTGAGTAGAGAAAAGTCTTCCTCAGTATTTCAAAGTAATCATCCCTAGCTTACACATGACTCTGGTCACACACTGCTCCGGCTTGGATCTGAAATGACCTTCAAAGCCTCCTGTTGTAAATACATGGAATCCTGAGGTGGTGGGGACTACATGGCAGAAGGTCGCTCATGCAGACCTATGAACATGCAGCCCTGGGGACTGTCATTCTCTCTGCTTCCTGTTATGCTATTTTCTTCCTGTCTCTTGTGATGTGAATAACTGTCCTCTGACATTGGCCCCCCTCCCACACCAGTATTGTATTAGTCAGGATTCTCTAGAGAAACAGAACCAAAAGAATGAATTTTAAGGGTTGGAGAGATGGCTTAGCTGTTAAGCGCTTGCCTGTGAGGCTCGATTCCCCAGTACCCATGTAAGCCAGATGTACAATGTGGCACATGCATCTGGAATTCGTTTGCAGTGGCTGGAGGCCCTGATGTGCCCATTCTCTCTCTCTCTCTCTCTATCTATCTCTGTCTGTCTCTCTCAAACAAATAAATGAAAATAAACAAAAATTATAAAAAATATATAATTTTTTTAAAAAGAATAAATTTTAGTATAAAGGGCATTAGGGATTTGTTTACAGCAGTGCATCAATAGCAGTCTGCAGGCTTGAGTCGAGGAACTGTGTAGCTGGTCAGTCCAGGTGGCTAGAAGCCCCAGCAGTTCCAGTCTAGTACTGAGGGTCTGAAGACTTTCTGGAGAGCTGTGATCTTCAGTCCATGCTGGAAGGCTGAGGAAACTTGATTCCAATGCAAGGAAGCATAGCCTAACAAGATAGATGCACGTGTGAGTGAAGGCACTTGTCAGCAAGTAGCACCAGCAGCCAGGTGGGAGGAAGGGATTCTTTTCTCCCAAAGCTTCCTTACATAGAGCCCCGCTCTGAGAGGGGCCACTCACTGTAGAGGAAGGGCTGACTCTGGAGGAAGGACTTCCTCCTCCAGTCAGTCCTTACTGGAAGCAACCTCAGAGACCCAACCAAGGGAAATGTTTGTGGGTTCCTAAACAGACCAAGCTGACAACAGAACTGAACCATTGCAAGTATGTTCCACTGAAGTGTATGGGGCCAAGAGCACAATGAATACCTATGTTTTGAAACCATGAGCCAAAATTAACCTCCCCTCCCTTAAGTTGCTTCTGTCAGGTACTGTGGTCAGAGTAACGCCAAAGTAATTAATACATACATCTTACAGTCTCTAAGAGGGTCAAATTATTTCTGAGCAGTGTAATAGAATTTGAGACTAGAGCTTAGAAATATTTTGTGGAAAGGCCAGGTGCCGGAGCCTGCCTGCTGAAACGGTTCGAGCCTGATGGGGAGTGAGGATTAAAGAAAGACAGGAGAAAGAATGAAAGCAAGGACTCCAGTCCAGGACTGAAGCCCCATTTATTTCTCAGCAGTCCTTTTTAATATGTTCTTGCAAACAATTTGCCCATATACAAAAATTCCATGACCTTTACACAAGTTTCTATCAAAACAACTTCTTTCTGTTACAGAATTACGCACTTCGACCACTTCTCAGTACAAAAGATTATTCCAAGGTTGGGAGAGAAACAAACCCTCTGTTCCCAGCAATACAAGCATAAAGGTTCAAGGAACGGTCAGCTCTTACTAGTAACACTGAATGAACATAATCTTGCTTACTTGCAGGTGCAAAAGTCTTGTTGACACACAGCCCATTGCTATGGATTCAAGGCCAGCCCAATGGCCCCCGACAGCCGGCATGGTGCTGTGCCTTCAATCCCAGCACTCAGGAGGCAGAGGTAGGAGGATCGCCATGAGTTCAAGGCTACCCCGAGACTACATAGTGAATTCCAGGTCAGCCTGGCTTAGATCGAGACCCTACCTCAAAAAACAAAACAAAGCAAAAAAGGAAATATTTTGTGGAAACTTTTGAGGACAGTGGTGGGGGAATTGAGGAGAGAAGAGGGTAGGAGGAAGCTTAACCAAGACCAAATAAGAATGAAAAAGCCAGGCTGGAGAGATGGCTTAGCGGTTAAGCGCTTTGCCTGTGAAGCGTAAGGACCCCGGTTTGAGGCTCGATTCCCCAGGACCCACGTTAGCCAGATACACAAGGGGGCGCACAGTGTCTGGAGTTCGTGTGCAGTGGCTGGAGGCCCTGGTGCGCCCATTCTCTCTCTCTCTCTGCCTCTTTCTCTGTCTGTCTGTTGCTCTCAAATTAAAAAAAAAAAAGAATGAAAAAGCCATGTGACTCCTACCTTCTTTATTAGCTCATTTAAAATGTTATTTGCAAAAAGAGAGCTGGAAAGATGGCTCAGCAGGTAAAGGCACCTTGCTTACAAAACCTGTTGACCCAGGTTCAAATCCTCAGTACCCATGTAAAGACAAAAGTGGAGTGTGCTGCTGGAGTTCATTTTGCAGTGGTAAGAGATTCTGGTATGCCAACACATACTTTCATTCTTTCAGTCTGCAAATTAATTAATTAGAATATTTTAAAAATAGAGTTTCAGCAGGAATACTCTCTATGAGTAGAAAATGCTGCTCTCAGAAGGTATAGGTTGTCTTGGTTTTCTATCAAAACTAGACAGTAAGACCTGAAGATACCACATGCTTCAGTTGTAGACACTGAAAAATCAGGGTAGAACTAAGCTGGAAGCGTTCTCCATGCTGCCTAGTTGTCATGGTACTAGAAGGTGCTATCCAAGTTGTTGAGGGAGAAAAATCAACAACAGTCTTATGTGTTATATGTAAGCAGGTAAGCAATTGCTCTCTGACTGTATTTCATAGCTGGTACTAAAAACCTAATTAGAAGCCTATGGCTGGGAAAGACTTTGGCCATAGAAGGGAAACTATTGCCATTGTATGGTTAAATGGTCATGTTGTGCCCATCAAATTTTCCTCTAAATATTTATGTCTATGCTCAAAATTTGGTGCTGACTTTTGCTCCGTAAAACTTCTTTTCTACAATTGGCAATGACAACTGGGGAGACTCAAAGCTCATCCAAGTGCTGAAAAAAGTGACTGTTGCCTGCTCAGTGCTAAATGTGACAACCATATCTCCTTCTCCAAAGCTTGGGGAACAGTGCCGAAGAGAGAATGGAAAGGACGAAAGAGCCAGAGGATGGGGCGGAGTGCTGTGAAACACTGTCTTCTGGACATGCCATGGCTGTTGCATTCATGACCTCACAGTGACTGTCATGGCCCATACAAGATCTCTACAACATTGGCCTGTCAAGATTCCATCATTAAGAGTGGAATAGGGAGGAGACATCAAAGTTGAAAAGGGACTCGTTGGAAAGAAGGGGATTCAGTGGAAGAGGAAGTTGGGGAAGAGAAGACTAGAATGTAATGGGAGGTGTTAGGTCAGGCCAAAAAGAATGGAGTCACAGCAGGAAGGCAACAGAGACATAAGGAGGTGGGTCATCCACATTCCTCAAGGAATCACCCACCCATCATCCCTTCCTTGCCTAACAATGCCACAGGTCTAGGTTTCCTATCTCCTTATCTCTCAGGCCACCTGGTCACTGTTCTGGTCTCACACCCTGGCTATTTCCCTTCCTCACCTTCCCCCAACTGAAGAGCTCTCTATAGCCCACTAACTGTAATCTCAAAGTTGACTGTGCTCCGCTCTTGAGAGTCAGTCCTGGCAGCTCATGTTGTTCCTAAATAAAAGCTTCCATCTTTGCTTCAGAGTGGCCTCTGTGGTCTTGGTCACTCCCAAACCTTACAGGAGGGAATTATGATCAAAATACATTAAGTACATGTGCAAAAATTGTTAAAAACGTAGCTATACAAAATATATTTATACAAAACATATCCAACACACAACAATAAAACTCTCAACTGTTAGCATCCAGTTAAAAATTACCAAGTATCAGGGCTGGGAAGACAGCTCATTGGGTAAACATGATTACTGTGCAAGCATGATAACCTGAGTTTGATCCCCACTACCCATATAAAACGCCAGGCATATGTGCCTCCCCAGGTAGAAACTGTCAAGCTGATCACACTCCATAGCCTGAGCACTGAGTATGCCAGGTCTCTAGGGTCCAGGCCATTCCTACCTGGAGTCTATAAATCCACACAAGGAGTAGGCTGCTCAGATTAAAGTGTACCCAGATTAATCCTGTGGAAATATGTTGAGAGTCCAAAATCAATGACAAGTTCAAAAAAATATGCAAACAGAACACAAGGGAGGGGCTGGAGAGATGGCTCAGTGGTTAAAGCACTTGAAAGCACTAACCACAGCCTGGGTTCTATTTCCCAGCACCCACATAAGGCTGGATGCACAAAGTGATGCATGCATCTGAAGTTTGTTTGCAGTGGCTGGAAGCCCTGGTGTACACATTCTCCTCTGTGTCTCTCTTCTACCTCTCTCTGCTTTAGATAGAGATAGATAGATAGATAGATAGATAGATAGATAGATAGATAGATAGAAGAAGAATTTAGAGGAGAACATTTTGGGCACCTTAAAAAGACCAAACATTCATATAAAGAACTGTAGGCCAAGGAAATAAAGAATATATCATAGGCTGGGGAAATGGCTTAGCGGTTAAGGCATTTGCCTGCCAAGCCTAAGGACCCTTGTTCAATTCCCCAGGACCCACATAAGCCAAATGCACAAGGGGGCACATGTGTCTGGAGTTCATTTGCAGTGGCTGGAGGTCCTGACACGCCCATTCTCTCTTTCTCTCTGCCTCTTCCTCTCTATCAAACAAATAAAGAAATAAAATATTTATTTTAAAAAAGAATATATCTTCAATCAAAGTATAGAGGAAAATTTTTTGAATCTTGTAAAAGAGAGGCCCATCCAGGTATAGGAGGTGCACAGAACACTAAAAAGACAGGATCAGAGAAGACATTTCCCACATCACATTATAGTTAAAACAGTGAGCACAGAAAACAGAGAGTACTAAAAACTGCAAGAGAAAAACAGCTCATCACTTATAAAGGTAAGCCCATTAAAATTACTTCTGATTTTTCAGTAGGAGCTCTACAAGCCAGAAGGGCTTGGCATGGAGTATTTCAAATTTTAAAAGACCACAGCTGCCAACCCAAACTACTATGCCCAGGAAAATAATCCTACATAAAAGCAAACAAAACAAAACCTGATAAATGACCCCTCATGATAGAAGGTAAAAGAAAACCTTCCCATGATAAAAGTCAGTGTTATGAATATATGAGCCCTAAGCCAACCCTGCAGAGAATACTGGGTAGAATACTTCCCACTAAATAGAAGAACAAACATACTAACAAGGGAAACAACAGTAATCAGAACTAGAACAGATGTGAAAGCAAACGAAGATCAAGAAAACAACAAACTCCACAGTCTTCAACTTGACAAGGATTAACTCGTGCCTCTCAATTATAGCTTCAAGCATCAATGGACTCAATTCCCCAATCAAAGGACAAGGCTAGATCAGAAAACTGATCCATCTAAATGGATGTACAAGAGACCCACCTTACTAAGAAAGACAGACACCACCTTAGGCTGAAAGGATGGAAAAGATACTCCAAACAAATGGAAATAGGGAACAAGAAGGTATTGTTATATAAATATAACACAAAATAGACTTTAAGTGGGGCGTGGTGGCGCTCGCCTTTAATCCCAGCACTCGGGAGGCAGAGGTAGGAGCACTGCTGTGAGTTCGAGGCCACCCTGAGAATACAGAGTGAATTCCAGGCCAGCCTGGGCTAGAGTGAGACCCTTCCTGGAAAAACAAAAACAAAAACAAACAAAAAAATACTTTAAACTAAGAGTAATAAAAAGAGATAAGAAGGCCACTCATCAAGGAAACCATTCAACAGGACATTACGTTCATAAAGTTATATGCACCAAACACAGGTGCACCAAATTTTATAAAGCAAAATCTACTAGACATTAAATCAGAAATAAAGCCCAACACACTAATAGTGAGAAACTTCAATATCCCACTATATCAATAGACAGATCATCTAAATGGAAAATAAACAGAGAAATAATGGAGCTAAACAACAACATAGATGACATGGACTTAATAGACATCTGCAGAACATGCCACTCCAACTCTACAGAATACACATTCATCTCAGCAGCTCATGGACCTTCTCTAAAATAGATGACACATTAAGACATAAAGCAGATCTCCTCAAATTCAGGAAAATTGAAATAACTCCTGTATTATATCTGACCATAATGCAATAAAGCAAGAAATCAACTAGAAAACAACAGAAAATACACCAAGTGCTGGAGATTGAACAACTCACTACTGAGCAATGAGTGAGTCATTTCAGAAATCACAAATGATATTAAAAATTCCTAGAACTGGCAGGACATGGTGGTGCACGCCTTTAATCTCAGCACTGGGGAGGCAGAGATAGGAGGATCGCTGTGAGTTTGAGGCCATCCTGAGAATACATAATAATACATAGTAAATTCCAAGTCAGCCTGAGCTAGAGCGAGACCCCACTTCAAAAAACAAAAACAAACAAACAAACAAAAAACCCTAGAACTGAAGGAAAATGAAAACACAGCTGTGGGACACAATGCAAACAGTCCTAAGGGACTAAATGCCTACATTATGGAAATAGCAATCTCAAATAAATAACTTAAATCCATCTAAAGGATATGGAAAAACAAGAGTACCAGACAGAAAGAAATATTCAAGATTGGAGCAGAAATCCATAAATTGGAAATGAAGAAAACAATTTTAAAAATTGATAAAACAAGGAGCTATTTCTTTGAAAAAGTAAACAAGATTGCTAAATCCCTGACCAAATCAATCAAAAGAGAGAGAGTGAGAGAGAGAGAGAGAGAGAGAGAGAGAAGACTCTAACCAATAAGATTAGAAATGAAAAAGGAGATGTTACAACAGATGCCAATGAAATTGGGAAAATCATCAGGACATATTTCACAAACCTATATTTCACAAAATTGAAAAATCTAGAAGAGAG
The DNA here is from genome assembly GCA_036346955.1 of Dipus sagitta. NCBI lineage: Eukaryota > Metazoa > Chordata > Mammalia > Rodentia > Dipodidae > Dipus > Dipus sagitta. Next base: position 5,285,741 of record CM070788.1, on the reverse strand, counting down.
TTGGAGAGATGGCTTAGGGGTTGAGTGCTTGCCTGTGAAGCCTAAGCACCCCACTTTGAAGGTCGATTCTCCAGAACCCACATTAGCCAAATGCACAAGGGGGCACATGTGTCTGGAGTTTGTTTGCAGTGGCTGGAGGCCCTGGAGCACCCATTCTCTCTCTCTCTCTCTCTCTCTCTCTCTCTCTTCCTCTCTCTCTGTCTGCTGCACTCAAATAAATAAATAAAAATAAACAATTTTTTTAAAAAAATCAGAATTGAAGCTTTCACAAAGAAATTTTAAAAAATGAAAAGAAAAATCTAGAAAAAATGGATAAACTTCTTAATTCATATCACTTACCAAATCTAAACATAGAATATATAAATTACCTGAATAGAGCTATAACATCTAATGAAATTTTAAAAGTAACTAAAAGCCTCCCAACTAAAAATAGTCCAAGACCAGATGGATTCACTGCTGAATTCTACCAAACCTTTATTGAATAAATAAAACTTCTCAAGTTGCTTCACAAAATTGGAAAGGAAGGAATGCTCCTTGACTCCTCTATCAAGCCACATTACACTAGTACCAGATTATACCAATTATAATACCAATTATACCAATTATAATAGTATCAATTATCGAGCAATATCACTGGTGAACTTAGATGCAAAAATTCTCAATAAAATTCTTACAACTCAATCCAAGAACATACCAAATGTATTATCCACCTTGATCAAGTAAGCTTCATCCCAGGGATACAGGGATGATTCAATATACAGAAATTAGTAACAGTAATACATTACATAAATAGACTTAAGGACAGAAATCACATGATCATTTTGATAGATGCAGAAAAGGCCTTTGACAAAACACAAATCCCTTCATGAGTAAAATTCTGGGGAAGGGGAGTATCTCAACATAATAAATACTATATATAACAGACCTAAGGCCCATATCATACTAAATGGGGAAAAACTTGAATCATTCCCACTAAGATATGGAACAAGATAGGGGTGTCCACTCTCCCCACTGTTATTCAACATAGCACTTGAAGTTTTAGCTTGAGCAAGAGAAAGAATTAAAGATCTATAATTGGAAAGGAAGAATTCAAACTAGCTGTGTCTGCAGATAATATTATTCAGTACATAAGTGTCCTAAAAGACTCTACCAAAAAAAAATCTTCTAGAGGTGATAAATTCTTTCATAAGTAATAAGGGAAGCAGTCCCATTTATAATAGCCACAAAATTAAATATTTTGCAATATCCCTAACCAAGAAAGTGAAAGATCTATATAATGAAAACATTAAAACACCTGAGAAAGATAATAGTAATATGGGAAGGCCTCCTATGCATATGGATTGGAAGAATTAATATTGTGAAAAGACCCATCTTACTAAAAGCAATATACAGTTTAAATGCAGTTCCAACCAAAGTTCTGGTGCCGTTCTTTACCGAAGTAGAAAAACAAACAGTCTCAAAATTCACAAAAGGCCTAGGATAGCCAAAAATATCCTCAGCAGAAAGAATACGACCAGCAGTGTCGCCATACCCGATTTCAATATATACTTGTTGCAGTCAGCTTCACATTGCTAGACAAGCACCTGACAAAACTCAGCTTTAATGGGGGAAGGGGCTTATTCAGGCTTATAAATTCAGGGGAACCCCATCAATGGTAGAAGACGCTGGCTCACTTCCATCAATCCAAGCAGAGAAACATCACCAACAGGCAGCACCACATAACAGCCAGACCGCAAACTGCTCTGCACACGCCTAAGGCAGGACTCTAGATCTGTGCCCAGTGACATGCCTCTTTCTCAGTAGGCGTCCACTGGAGACTCAAGTTTCTAGACTAAGTCCATGGGGCCATACATTCAAGCTACCACATTCCACCCCTGGCCCCAATGGACTCATGACCATGTCACAATGCAAATTGCATTCAGTCTAACATCACAGGTCCCCATAAACTTGCCTTTTCTGGGTTTTACTTCAGATAATTTCTATTGCTGCCTTTAAGCTTACAAATATTTTTTCCTGCACTGTCTTCTTGTCTGTGGATCCTTTGTAGAATCATTTTTTTCTCTCACAAATTTTAATTTTAAGCTGCGCTTTGTGGCGCATGCCTTTAATCCCAACACTTGGGAAGCAGAGGTAGGAGGATTGCCGTGAGTTTGAGGCCACCCTGAGACCACATAGTGAATTCCAGGTACAGCCTGGGCTAGAGTGAGACCCTACCTCAAAAAAGAAAAAAAAAAACAACTTTAATTTTCATTTCTAGAAGCTCAACTTGTGTTGTTTCATATCTTCTTTTTCTCTACTTACAATATTCAGTCTATCCCTTAGAATTTTTAACATAAATGCCATCAAATGACCTTGTTAACGATTTGCACTGTGTTAGTTTTGGTGAGGTCCAGTTATCTGTTTTCCTGATCTGTACGAGCCGCACCCTCCTGCTTCTATGGGTTTGGAAATCTTTCCATACGGTTCCATCCATTAAGCATTTACTTTGTTGGATGCTGGGAAATTGTTCTTTCTGTAAATATGCAGTGCTTTGTTCTGTTGTACCAAGTGCATGGGAAGAGTTTAACAGTTTTCCGTCTCTCCTGTAAGCTTTGCTGGGTACAAGAAGAAAAGCACTGAGTGTAGAGCTTTTCTGTGTCTCATTATGAGGGCAAGACACTGCTGATGGCACCTCCAGTGACCCATGGGTGATGAGGTTTGTCAGCCTGACTGTTTATCGCTACTTACCTCCCTGTGTGAGTTCTCAGAACTGCTCTAAGCCAGTAAGGGGATGTTTTCTTCTCACATCTGTACTGAATGGTGCTCAATGCGATATGGAAGAAAGTCCTACACATTCTTAGAGTTCTCCTTCCCCACGGCCTTCTCAGTAGCTCTGCCCTGCCGATTGGCTTCCTCTGAGGCCCAGGTCCATGCCATTAGGACAGGAAGGCCACCAGATCTCCCTTTCCTGCACCAGAGCCCGTAAACTCTCTCTAGGCAGCAAGCTCTGGCTGCCGTAGGGATCACTTCATTTGTTTCCTTCTCCAAGAGACTATGGTCCTCTTTTCCCTAATGTTCTTGAATCCTGTTGTTTCCTAGTGTCTTGCCACAAGAATGTGGGCAAGAGGCTTTGTGGTGGCTCCTGTGAGGGAGGACAGGACAGGAGGATCTAGTTTGAATAGGCTCAGCAGGCTCTGCAGGAGAGGTCATCTGTTCTCTGACACCTCGCCTGGGGTGACTAGGGTAGGCCATACTGGTGTTTGATCCACAAGAGCCAGATGAAGGAGGTGGAGGCCCCAGATGTGGAAGCGTTAAGAACACAAAAATGAAAGAGGCATTATTAATTCCAGCCCTGACTGCTAAGATATGCTAACGGTGTTGTCCTATGGTGCCCAGATTTCACCTGCCTTTCCTTCAGTTCTCTCAGGCACCAACTGTGACTCAGGGGAGAGAATGCATCTGCTGTGGACCAGAAGCCAAGGCCTGCCTGCCTTGTTTGCCGGTCCTCCACAGCAGGAGGAGTCTGAGCTGCTCCAGAGCTGTAGAGGCCGGCTCCACCCTTGGAAAATAATGCCACCTGAGGTTCATCCAAATAATTAGTCTAACACCGTATGTGGTGCATTATTCAGGTGTTTCTCATAAATAGTTAATAGACTGCTGGTGATGATACCACAGATTACCACAACATTAAAGACGAAACTTCCAGGTCCCAGAGATATCATTAGCCTAGTCTAGTTCCATCCACGACTGGTCCTTCAACGTGGGCCACTGCACTGCCTGGGCAAGTGGGATCATTTCAGGAACACCCTGCCTGGTGTCTCTGTCAGGCTCTCTGCCCCTCAGCTTGGCTCATATGCTTTCATTGATAACAAAACTGTTCAGGCACAGAGGTTGCTGACAGACCGAGCAGAAACCTGCTTCTGAGATCCCATATCACTATCTGACATCATACTCCCTCCCTGGGCCCAAGAGCCAGCCAGCTTGCCTGCCTGGACCTGCAGAGAATCACAGAGGGACCCGGAGGACTAGCCTCACTGGAGAGTCAGTATACTCCGTCTATAGACATCGCCATGTAGGTCTTTCTGGGCCTGGTGACCTTTCACGGATCACATACTTGTTCTGCCCACATGCCGCACTCCCAGGCCTACATTAAGCTGTTATTAGAAAAATAAACCCACCATTTCAACTGTGTCTTCAACGTTCCACTTGGACATCCCGCCCTCACCTCTCAGCTCATTTCATCAAAGATGAAAATCCTTAGACTATGTAGGAACATAGCTCAGTGGTATAACCTTGCCTACCATGCTTAAAGTCCTGAGTTCTACTCCCAGCATGGAAGAAAAAATGTCCTTAGACATAGAGATTATAGAAAAAATTGTGTCTAGAGTCACTGAAAGGGCCTCTGGGCCTGTCAATCAACTAAATTTGCTTGCAGATAGTTGGAAGAAGGTAATTTCTCTGTGGCTCCTATCCCAGTGGCCATCAGATTCTCAAAGCACCCTTTAAGAAACCAACATGGCTCAGGGAAATTTTGCGGAAGAGGGGGCGGAAAGAATGTCAGAGCCACATGTTGGGTCATGATATGCAGAGACATTTATCTTACCCATAACTATGGGCTAACTCCACAATGCATGACCCCTATACCTCAACAAGGAGGGGCCAGGGGGAGGGTGTAGGTCATGGATGAGCCTAATAATGGTACCAAACTGATTGTATTTGCTGAATACAAAACTAACTAATAAAGAAAAAAATTAAAAATAAAATAAAATAAAATAAATTACACAAGGACAAGTGTGCAAACCCAATTATAGGAGGTATCTGAAAATGCTGACCTCATCAAATCAAAGAGTATAGTGGTGCTTCTAAGATATGTTGAGAGAGGAGTAGAGAGTTTCTACTGTTCAAGAATTATAGATTCTACTGTATATGTTGAATAAATCATAGAGATCTTTTATACAGTAGTATAGCTATAGTTAATGATAACATTTTGCATATTTAAAATATTTGTTAAAAGATACATATCATGTTAGTTGTGCTTATTACAACTGAAAAGTTTGAAATAGAAAAAAAAAAAAAAAAACAGAAAGAAACCATGAGACACATCTCCTGTCCTAGCCCGACTCCAGCTCCTGGCTTCCCTAGCTCTAGCCCAGCTACCAGGTCTCCTCACCTATGACCTGCAGAATGTTGAGCCTCCCTTGACCTGTGTCCTGCCACCTGGCCATCTCATTTTGTTTGCACCTGTCCAAATCTAGGCCTGCCCTCTTCCTCACTAGACCTCACTGTCTCCAAAGTATCACTTTTCCCTTAAGTTTCCACCTCTGTCTGGTTATGTCTCTCTAGTCTATATAAAGCTTTAAAAGCTCCCTGTGTTTCCACAAAGCCACAATGACACCTGTCTTTCCTCTGCCTGCCTGTCTTATCTCTGCTCATGAAGTCTATATTTCTTGACTCACCTCTTGTCAGCATTTTTAGCTGCATGTAATCTTCAAAAATTATAATAAGCATCAGTGTACTATCCCTTCCTGAGGTTTAAACCCACTGCCATAATATAGTCTAGCTTACAGATTGAAAGTGAGGGATGGGTGGTCAGCCAACCTAGGTTTAAAACTTGGTCCCAGCAATTAGCAGCTGGTTGATCTCAGGCAAGTGATTTAACCTTTCTGTGCTTTTCTTTCACTGTACAGTGATAACATCTACATCATGTTACAGTTCCCAACCCATAACAACTGCTCAGTAATGTGAAAACTCTTTCTTTTCACCTGCATATGCCATAGGTGCTTCACATGCCTGGAACGGGACTTACATTTTCTCTGTGAAACGTCTACTGCCTGGTTCTCCATTCCACCCTGAAATGGCTCCTCCTTGAAGCTGCCAGGTAGGGTGCTCGAGCCAGAGCCTTTCTTCAAGGCCTGTGTCCACCCCCGTCCCATCATCTCAGACCCACCTTGTTCCTGAAGCCAGACTGCAACCAGATGCCTAAAGAGAACCCCACTTCAATCTCCCTTTCTCTTCCCTGTGCCACTGTCGGCCTTCCAGGCCCTCACCCCCAGGTCTGCAGTTCCTGGTAACCCCCCGGGCCCTGTCTGCCAGAAGCTCACCAGCGTTGCCCGCTGCTGTCAGACACACCTTCCTGGACAGAAGTCTTCCTGGACGTGTGCAGTCACATGGCTAAGCCTTTGCCCAGTGGGCCCTGCCTCCTTATCTAACAAGTCCTCATCCTTCCTGTTCTAGGGACAGGTTCACAGCCAGTTCAAAGTCACGCCACTTCTGCAGGCTGAGCTGGGCCCTGGGTCTCTGGGCTCCTATAGCATTCCCATCCCGCCCTGGCCTTGGCCACAGCACTATCATATTCCATTGTAAGTCTTCGTTTACAATAAGTGGCGCTGATGTCCTTGAGCTCCTCCGGAGGGTGTCACACACGTGGGGCCTTCCTCCTATCTTCTTTCCTGCTTTGTTTTCTCCCTAGCACTCGTGTTGCTAAGTAGAACGTGGTGCTGCTCATCTGCCATCTCTCTCCACTGGAACATGCACTCTATTAGTGCAGATGCTTTTTATCTATAGCCTAGTGTCCTCAGAGCCTAGAAAAGGGGCTTATTAACAAGTGTTTAGTAAACATTTGTTGAATAAATAGTTACATCACTGATAAATGTTACACTACTTAGTTTTATATCCCTGACAGCTAACTCACGCCCGACACATAACAGAAAGTAAGTATGGATTCTCCTCCATTTCCCATGAGGTTATGTCCTCATAAAACTATTAAAATGAAAATATCCTAAGTTTCTAAATACATTTAATATACCTAGCCTACTAAACATTGCAGTTTAGCCCACCTTAAGTCGGCATCTATTTATACTCCTCTATAGTTGGGAAAATTCATCATCTACTATAAAGCCTGCTTATGAATTGAATACCTCATCTAATGTATTAGATAAAATAAACAAATAAATAAAATGTTAAAAAAAAGATTTTGCAGGGCTGAGAGATGGCTTAGCAGTTAAGGCGCTTGCCTGTGAAGTCTAAGGAACCAGGTTTGAGTCCCCAGTACCCACGTAACCCAGATGCACAAGGTGGCGCATGCATCTGGAGTTTGTAGTGGCTGGAGGCACTGGAGTGCCCCTTCTCTCCTAAATAGATAAATAAACAAATAAAATATTAATGTATTGGATAAGTGCTTAAAGAAACAAAACCAACCCTGATGGCACAGTGTGTTGTGTCATGTTGTTTAGCCTTCTGCTCACGTGGTGGACTGGCCGCGATCTCCAGCGCACTGAAGCTGCTCACATATGCCAGTTGGGCTAAAGATCGAAATTCAGAATTCAAAGTAAGATTTTTTTTTTCATTTATTATTATTTATTTATTTATTTATTTGAGATGGAGAAGGAAGGAGAAAGAGAGAGAGAGTGGGCACGCCAAGGTCTCTAGCCACTGTAAATGAACTCCAGATGCATGTGCTCCCTTGTGCATCTGGTTTACGTGGGTCCTGGAGAGTCGAACCGGGATCCTCTGGCTTTGCAGGCAAATGCCTTAACCTCTAAGTCATCTCTCCAGCCCCAAAGTATGATTTCTACTGAACAAGAATTGCTTTTGCATCATTGTAAAGTTGAAAAGTCTTAAATTGTAATTTGGACACTCTGCACATGTTCTTGGGTGGATAAATGCTCTATTACATACCTAGCTTGCTCTAAACAGGTCAAACATAGGCTTGGGGAGATAGTTTCGTAAGTAAGGTGCTTGCCTCACAAGCATGAGGACTTGAGTTTGATCCCTAGTATCCACATAAAAATGCTGGGTGTAGGAGCACATGTCCTTAATCTTAGTGCTGGGGAGGCAGAGACAGGAGGATCCCTGGGGCTCTCTGGCCAGCCAGTCTAGCTTAATCAGTGAGGTTCAGGACACTGAGAAATCCTGTCTCAAAAAGAAGTAGAAAGCACTCTTCTGGTCTCCACCCACCCCTCCCCACACACAGGTACACATACACATACATTTAAAAACTTTCAAACACAAGTGTAGGATGCAATGTTTCTTACTTTCTGGTCCTAGCCGTTCAGTTTTAAATTCTCTATGTATCAGTATAAGTCCTCCTTGCCCTTAAGATATCCTGGACACTGTTCTTTTCATACCCTTGTCTACATTCAAACAGAAGAGCCATTGGCCCATTTACTCCCCACAGGCATGGAACACTTGAGACAGGCATTCCCTATTCAAGATGCTGTGTTCCAACTATGACTTTTCTCTGCTTCTCTCCTCCTTCAAGGGGCAGATAAACTGACCACCCCTTGGAAGTCCTCCCTGGTTACTCAGGCCTGTGGGACTCATGACTCTCATCACCATGGCTTCTCATCACTAGCATATGAACTGAGAGGCAGATATTAAATGAATAGATTTTTATAGAAAACAGTCTTTTTAAGGATCAGTACTTTTTAACAATTCTACTATTTTGGGTAGAAAAGGTTTTAACATTTTGTCCCACCTTCCTGGTCTTCTTAAATAGAACAGTTTAGACAGAACACCCATCTACAATGCAGAATCATCTCTATGCATATGGTTGTGTGCCAAGAGAAATACCTGGTAAGAGTCTTGCATGGAATCACACAGTCCTCACAATGGTCTCTGTGGTCATTTGAATGGATGACTCTCAATATATTCAGGATTTTATTAAAGTTTGTAATTTAGATCTGCAGCCACCTGGCTGGAGGAGGTGTCACGGTGGGTGCATCCTGGAGTCCAGCCCTAAGATGTGGGAGTGGATTTGGAATTCCAGTCTAAAGATATGCAAAATGCCTGAGCTTTGCCTGGAGTTCCTAAGTGTGCTTACTAACTGTGCCTGATCTGGAAGTTCATCTCAGCATCCCGAGGCTGTCTGCTTCAGTATTGGTACCAGAATGTGGAGTGTGGCTGAGATGAATCTGACCATGTGGATTTTGGTCTTTTGGAACTTTTGTGCTGGAGGAATAGGAAATTTGCTGTTTGAAACTGAAGATGCCTTATGGAGTGGTAAGCCAAGTGTTTTTTGTTTTTTTTTTTTAATCCTTTATCACATTTCCCAGGTTTTGGCACCCACACTTGGCAAACGTCATGGCAGTTTGTACATACATTTACATATATATATATACACATTGAAGTTTAAAGCTCTAGCTTTCTCATTAAACCTGTGCTCAGGTGGTGGTGGGTTTCAGATTTCAATCTAAAGATATGCAAAGTGTGCCTAGCAGGAGTTCCTGAAGTGTGCTGTGGCTTTTGGCTTTAGGCTTGTACTTCTCTCTCTCTGCTTGGTCCTGTGAAGGCAGGTCAGCTTCTTCTGCTATTATGGAACTTCCCCTGGATCTGTAAGCTTCAATAAATGTCCCTTCCTCCATTAAAAAAAAAAAAAAAAACACCTGTGCTCAGGCTCCATTGTTTTTTTCTTTTTTAAAGGTAAAATGGTAGGATAAAAATCAGGGAGAACATGAAATAGCTGTAATTTACAACTTTTGTTTGAACTAAGGGGAGACACTCTGAAGCAAAATCCATCTCCTTAAAAAAATTTTAAGCTACAGCCTCAGATATTTACAATAAAAATAAACAGAAAGCCACGTATACACTCAGTGTGGTTTAACAAGCTAGCTGAGGACTGATATTTTGTGGTCATTTACGAGAACTTTGTGTGTGTGTGTGTGTGTGTGTGTGTGTGTATTTGGTTTTTGGAAGTAGGGTCTCTTTCTAGCCCAGGCTGACCTTGAACTCACAGTGATTCTCCTACCTCTGCCTCCCGAGGGCTAGGATTAAAAACATGTGCTACCACACCCGGCTTAAAAGACTATGGACTATTCTGATGAGTTTGAGACTGCTAACTGCAGAGAGAATTGTATTTGGAGGCTTTGCTTATGAACTTTCGACGGAGAAGGAAAGATGGCAGAAACTTTTTTGGAACTGTGCTATTGGCACAAGAGCTGACTGCATCCTGCTGACCATAACCAAAGATCTTGATGAAGGTTAAATTTGTAATGGACTGATGTGCTTGGCTAAAGACATGGACTGAGAGATTTATGATTTTAAATTGGAAAAACTCCAGCAAGTTTAAAATTATTGGCACAGAGACTGGTTTTTGGCTACTGAAGCTGCTATTGTCAAACACATTAACAATCTTAAGGAAGATGGCCCAACTGCTTTACATTAAAACTATGGGGAGAATGCCTGAGGTGATTTTAACCCAGAACGATTGTGGTAGAAATACATACTCTTTTGGAAAAGAGTTCACTGGAGAAGGAACCTGCTTTTCAAGGTTAGGATTTATTTTGTCCCTGAATTAAGAACATGGCTGTGTCCTGCACACCTGTTATTGGTTTTGGAAGCATGAAAAATGTATGGAGTGGTCATGAAGTACACATGGTGTCAGGAGCCACTGCTGAGACACAGCATATAGCCAGGGCATGATGACCCTCTTTAATAGGCTGGTGAGCCATTGGAAGATGGACCGTGGTTTGCAGTGTGGACCCAAGGATTTTGGGATATATCAGGACTGTGCAAGGGCTACCATAGAGGCTGTTTGCTAGGGATGGAAGTTTTCCCTGGCTACTCAGCACAGCTGGAGGGGCGGAATTTAGACTCCTCTGGTCACTGGTTATGATGTCGGACTTGAACTGCAGATGTTTGATATTTGCTTGATGGTTATTGAGTTTGCATTGTTCTAGTCTCCCCTTGTTATGCCTTATAGCAGTGGAAATGTTTACTCTGGGCCTTTATATGTTAAAAATATATAACTTGTTTGATTTTACAGGACTCGCAGCTAAGAGACCATCTTAAATCTCAGAGGAGACTTGGGACTTTAGAACTATCTTGAGTGGGTAAAGATTTGGGGAACCTTTAAAGTGGGCCTGAATACAATTTACAATGTGAGATGGTTATGCATCTATTGGAGGCTAGGGGTGAAATGTGGTAGTTTGAATGCCTGGCCCCCAATATATTCAGGATTTTATTAAAGTTTGTAATTTAGATCTGCAACCACCTGGCTGGAGGAGGTGTCACTGTGGGTGCATCTTCAGGTCTAGCCCTCAGGTGTGGCTTGGAATTCCAGCCTAAAGATATGCAAAGGGCTTGAGCTTTTCCTGGAGTTCCTAGGGGTTCTTATAACTGTGCTGATCTGGAAGTTCATCTCAGCCATCTGAGGCTGTCTGCTACAGTCCCTTTGCAGTCCATGGAATCTCTCTGAGGTGAACACTAAGAGTCCTCTAATAAATTCTTAATCTATAGTGGGCTAAGGAGTAAGAAAATAGAGATTCTTCAAGTCTGCACAAACAGGCTCTTCAGTGTGGATAAGAGAGTCTTCTGCTGCTAAGTCTGTCCTCTTTAAGTTGGGGCTTATGAAAGGTTTTCAGTTGACCAGAGACTTTTCCTATTTAGCTTTTGGTTTTCAATTGTATTCAGAATTCTTGATGTTGAATAGGTGACTTCTTCAAATGTGTGCTTTCAGTGCATTTAGCATTGTATATAACATCTGGTGTTGTAAATTATTTTTATGTGAGCAGACATCATGACTTTTCAAGTAGATTGTTCCCTGGCTAGCTTAGTAACTTCCTGAGGGCAAGAAGTCTTAGTCATTCATTTGTTTGTGATGGATATTTTAAAGTAAGTGCTATGTGGGGAGATCTGTGACAGAAAACAAGGTGAACCAGGTAGGGTTGTACATGCCTGTAATCTAATCTCAAGAGGTGGGGGCAGAAGGCTGGTGGGAGGGGAGAGGGAGAGAGAGATTGAGAAGAAGGGAGGGGAGGAAGGAGAGAGGATATAATAAATGTAAATAGCCAATACAAAGCACAAAGGGAAACATAAAAATTCAGTGTAGGGCTGGAGAGACAGCTCAGCAGTTAAGGCGCTTGCCTACAAAGCCTAAATGCCCGGGTTGGATTCCCCAGTACACATGTAAAGCTGGATGCACAAAGTGGTGCATGCATCTGGAGTTCATTTGCAGTGGCTAGGAGCCCTGGAGTGTCCATTCCTATTCTTTCTCTCTCCCTCTCTCTCTGCTTGCAAATAAATAAAAATATGTTTTAAAAAATTCAATGCAAACAGGGGAAGAGACTGCATGTTGGTTGAGAGAACTGGGGCAGGCTTTCTTTAACTGAGGATCCAAGTCCTGGTAGACAGGGTGAATCTCAGCAGGTCACATTATAAACAAGCTCTGGGAAATGCTGAGAAGGGAAGGGGGGAGAAATTTATGGATGCATGTGTAGAATGTAGTCAGTAGTCAAGTTTTGAGAACGCCTAACACATGGCACCTCTCTTCCTCAAGTGAGTCTGGAATAAGTGGATTAGCAAGACAAAGGACTAGCAGATGACTCCCACAGGTTATCTTCGATCTAATCAAGATGAAGTTGGAAGTGTGAACTTCAGGTGAAAGTTGAGTGAGCCTTCTCAGCACAGGGACCTGCTCTAGCTCAGGCCTCTAGCTTCCATAGACCACCACCCAGTGCCCAGGATGGTCTCCTGCTGAACCTTACAACCTTAAAACTAAAGACTGTTGGGTCAAAATGAATAGTAAATGGCACTTATGGGGGAATTTACTATTTTAAAAGTGGATCAAGGAGCCCCCTTTCCCACTAAGACTGTGAGATGACTAGACATAATAATCTAGAGTGAATTGGATAATAATGTAAGTAATTTTTGTGAAATCAATATATAGAATAATCAAAATTACCATTCTCTGAGATCGCCATATTACACTGGGGCTATTCAGGAGCACTGTGACTTCCACTGGAAAGCCCTGGCCTGCGTCATGTTGCAGGCTCTAAACAAGCCAATGTTCAGAACTCTACAGTTCATGGTGGACAGTGGCTACCTGATGATTTTGGTTGCTGGAGTCTATATCTTCTGCCTTCTAGAGTCCACTTAGAGGCTGGAGCTCAGGTGTGGATACAAATAGTCTAGGTCACCAAGGGGGGCAGTGGCGTCTGGGCGCTAGGATTGGTGAAAATCAGCTACATGGGACATCTGGTGCACTCTTAAGGAAGTAGCATAGGTCGTGGTGGCGCATACTTTCAATGCCAGCACTTGAGAGGCTGAGGTAGGAGGATCACTATGTTTGAGCTCAGCCTGAGCTAGAGACCCTGTCCCAACCCTCCTCTAGCCCCACCAGCCTCAAAATAATAATAATAATAATAAAGTAATATATATAGTGGAGAACATGAAGTGGTTAGAGAGGGCTTCTAGGGGCTACAGGCTCCTGGATCCAGCTAGTTCAGGATGAGCCCGAGTTTCCCAGTCCTCATCACTTCCAGTACTCTTGCAGACAACCCTTGCAAATTCAATACTACACAGCACATTGCGCCCAGTGGAGAATACTGTTAAGGTAGCTGCTGGATATGGATTCTGGGCATGGGTTCTAGTGTTAACAACTAAGTAAGGAGAGTGCAAATGTTCATGAAAATAGTTGCCAGTTGCTCAACGCCCACTAAGGCACTGTCCACTTTCTGGAATCCTCACTACAGCCCTTCATGGCCATTAGCCTCCTCACCACTTTTCAGACAGAAGAGCCCAGAGAGGGAAGCAGTCCTGGCTGAATCAGCCTGGAACCTTTGGCTCCTGGCCTTCAGAGATGTGCTCTCTTCCAGCAGTTTCCAGCAGGCTGGGGGAAGGGTGGGGTGGGCGGATACCTGCACTGGGCTCTGGTCCAGGGGGAGCAGTGGCGTGGACGGTCATTTGTAGGGTCACTTCTTGGGCTGCTACGTAGGGTTTGAGTGCAAGTGCTATTTAGGCTGAAATGTGGGCACGGATGAACAGTTGTGTGCATGAGTAGGGGGAGGAGTGGAGCCATGTGAAGATGTGATTTAGGGCTCTGTAAGTATGACTGTAAGAATGTGTGTGTTCCTGTAAGTGCTTGAGCCTGAGGGTGCAAGTATGTTGGGGTGCTGGGTGGGAGGTGTCGATCCCTGGGGCATGTTCATGAGGTGGGATGCTGGATTGTGTGTTCGCCTGTGACTGTGTACGTGAGGTGTGTGTGTGCCCGCGCGTGTGCTGGTCCCCAGCCCAGGGCTCGCAGTGCGAGTGGACCTGGGCGGCCGCCCCGCCCTCCGCTGCAGGTGGGCCGGGCCGGCCGCGGGGCCGAGGCGCTCGCAGCTCGCAGCTCTTGGCTGGCGGCCGCCGGGCTCGCGGGGCTGGGCCGGGGCTGCGGGGCGGCGCCGGGACAGGAAGCGGAAAGCAGCAGTGCGGCGGCGGCGGCGGCAGCGGCAGCGGCGGGGCTCTCTCTCCAGGAGCCCAGCGCAGGCCGCGGAGCTGGGGTCGCTGCGAGCCGAGACCGCGGGCCGCGGGAGGCCGGCCGCCGGCGCGGAGGTGAGTCCCGGGGGAGGCGGGCGCCGCGGCGGCCCCGGCGCAGACCTCGGGCGGGAGGTGCCCCGCCCCGGCTCCGCGCGCCCCTGCGCCCTGGGACCCAGACCGGGGTTCGGGGCCTCGAGCCAGGAGCTCCCCTGGGGACCGCGCCCGGATAGGGCTTCCCGGGACCCCGCTCCTCCCACCCCTGTCCCGGGCGCCCTCCAGCCCCTGCCCGGCTGACTCCGCCGCACCCCGCTTCTCTGAGACCGGTGTTGTCCTCCCGCACATCGGCCGCCCCTTCTTCTCCCCGGATGGCCTTTGGGGTGCGCCCTCGGGTGCGCGTGCCGGGGCGGCGGCGGCCGGCCGCAGTGCCCGCCGTGCGGGGTGGGGTCCGGGCGGCCGCGGGAAGCGATCGGGGTTCGCGGGCCCCGGGGTCCCCGGCCGGTCGCCTGGCACCGGGACGGAGCTGGCCGGGGTTGCCCAACTCTGTGCCGAGCCGCGGGCCGGGCAGCCGGGGGCGCGGCCGGCTGCGCACCGCGGAGCGCAACAGGCAGGTAGGAGTTTACTTTCAAAAACGCCGGGGTGGAGCGAGGCGGCGGCGGGAGGAGGAGGAGGAGGCGCTGCCCGCCGCGGCCCGCCCTGGGGAGTCCGCCCCGCCGGGCCTCCGTCCGCCACCGCTGCACCGAGTCTCATCCCGCAGTCCTTGAACTGCCCCAAGCAACGAACGCGCCCCGGGAAGGGCGAAGCTTTGTGGAAATTGAAACGCGTCGGTGGCGGAGGTAGGAGTGGGGCGGGGCGGCGCCGGGGACCCTCGGAGTCTGGGAATCTCGAGGGCTCGCTTCTCCAGACCCGGAATGATGCCCACACCGAAGGCGAGCGCCTAGCGAGGCTCGTGGAGAGGTGTCGGGGCCCTTTATTAGGACTTTTGGGGCTGGCACGTGCATTTTGTTAACATCGGAGGAGGCAGTGGTTGGAATGCATGCATACTTACACACTTACTCCAAACGCTAACAAGCTGTAAAGAACCTGGCATTTTTACTGACATGTTTATAAATTTTACAGGGTTTGCTGAAAAATATTATAACTTGTGTCACCAATCAACAGTGCTAATTAGCGTGCTCCTTCTAGTGGGTGTGTTGATTACACAGTTCTTAGGCTCTTTAAGTGAGATGGCAGAGACTGTCTGAATCCAGGGAGATGTAATTAACCATTTTATGTAACCACTAATTAGAGTTTTTACAATTGAATTAAATCAATGTGATGTAGTTGGGGCTTTGATTTGTGAGAGGAAACTCTTATTCTGCATATTAAAGAAATAAGGAACTTTACCATGAGCGCTTACCATTTCTGAGGTTAGCTATTCTTAATAGGATTAGTGAAAATACAGTGTGAAATTTCCAGTTACGAAGCTGACCGTGTGACTGGGTTGCAACTTTATTTGTAAGTAAAATGAGAGGAGAAGCCGGGCGTGGTGGCGCATGCCTTTAATCCCAGCACTGGGGAGGCAGAGGTAGGAGGATCACCATGAGTTCAAGGCCACCCTGAGACTACGGAGTGAATTCCAAGGTCAGCCTGGGCTAGAGAAAAGAGAATCTTCAGAGTGGCATAGTTAAGACTGTCTGCCAAGAGGTATATTTTTATTGTCTTATTTATTGAGCAATAGGATGAAACCATAAAGGAAATTAAAAAATTTCCTCACCAGGCAACAATTCCATGACACTCTCTGGTGAATTAATAATGGTTGAGTGAAGCAAATATGCTTCTTTTATTCTCCTAACATAGACACACCCTGTTTCATTGCCCTAGACTTAGCTGCTGTTTGGGTTGGATGGGCCCTTACCGCACTGGATCATTATCAGAGGTTTCACCTGGGCTGGAGTTTGCTTGATGAGGCCTGGAACTGTTTTGACTCCTGCATAATGCTTGGGCCTCTGAACCTATGAGTAGGAGTTGAGGTTGCAGAATTCCTTGTGAGGTTGTAAGTGGTTTGGAACAATTTACTATTGTTGCCTGCACTCCTGTATGTAAATAAACACTCCTGGTAATTGCTACATTGCTGCAAATTTCCCTTAGCTAAGAACACAGGTTCTGCAATTCGGTTTTCGAAGTCCAAGCCCCTGCTGTAGCACTTGACATACGTGTGGCCGTGGCTTCCTTAATTGTATCATCAGATTCATATTTCATCTTCCTTAAAGGCTTGTGCTGAAGATGGACGTATTACATGGAAACAACTTTAAAACGTTTTGGGGTGTGTGTACATGTATGTGTGGGGAAGCCAGAGGAGGACGTTGGGTGTCCCCTCTGTCATTCCTCCACCTTATTTCCTTGAGACAGTCCTTCACTGAGATCACATTTTTCAGCCAGAGGGCTGACCAGTGAGCCAGAGTGAGCCAAGGCTGGGCTGGCAGGGGTGTGCACTCAGCACATCTGGCTTTGTTACATGGGTGCTGGGGATCTGAACTCAGGTCCTCATGCTTGTGCAGAGACCTCTTTTCCTCCCTGAGCCATCTCCCCAGCCCCATTGAAGCAGAACACACAGTAAGCACTTGATGTTAAGCCGTTGTTGGGGTTCTCTGTGAAGTGAACTGGCTGTGGCTGGACCCTGCTGAACGTGACAGGTGGTCTGGGCATGGCTGCTCGGCCTGTGTCCACAAGGAGGACAAGATGAAGTGGCTGTGGCTTTCTTTCTGCTGGCAGTTTGGGTTTCCCTGAAGCCTGAAGAAGAGGAACCCACATTCTCTGCTGCTCTCTCCACCTGTGTCCTTGCAAATACCACTTAGAGTCACTGGACATGGCACTATGGCATTTACACATTTACAGTGCTCGTGAAATCTGTTTGTGAAGCTTAAAAGTCTAGTAGGGGACAAGAGACCGCTTGGAAACGTATACCCATCATAGAACTCTAGATACAGTAACTATTCACAGTTCTTCATAAATCTATATCCAGCTGCTAGAGACATTTCACAGGTAATGAATTAATTAATGAAGCCAATGCTTTTCTGGGAATGTGAATTAGAATCACTGGCCAGCCAGGTAACGTGAGGCTGGCATTTTCTCTCCTGTGAGTACTGGCCCAGAGTTATTCATTAGGAGCCACTATTGCCTTATAAGAACATTGGATTTGTCACAGGTGTCCCAAGCCTGCAGATCCTCAGTGACTTGGGTGATATTTTATGCTTTATAGATGCAAATTCAACAGAATGTCTCCTAGGCCTGTAAAGGATAGAATGGAATTTATTACTTAGCTGCAGTTAATAATAGCTATTAAAAGTGACCTCACATGGACCAAAACTGCATTGAGTTCAGTGACACAGAAGCCATGTGCCACACAAAGTGTCTTCCTAACTGAAGGATTGGTTGGTGGGTTTCATGAGTGCTCCAATGTGCCAGTCTCAGTTCTAAACGATTTTTATGAGTTATCTCAGTACCCAAGCACTGCAGTCAGCTTCACGTTGCTGGCAGAAAACACCCGACCAAGAGCAGCTCATGGGACGAAAGGGTTTATTTTGTCTTACAGACCCGAGGGGAAGCTCCATGATGCCAGGGGAAAATGATGGCATGAACAGGGGTTGGACATCACCTTCTGGCCAACATCAGGTGGACAGCAGCCGCGAGAGATTGTGTCAAACACTGGCAAGGGGCAGCTGGCTCTAACACTCATAAGCCCACCCCCCAACAATGCTGTGCCTCCAGGAGGATCCAGTTCCCAAATTGCCACAAGCCTGGGAACATTCTGAACACATTCAGGGGACACCTGAATCAAACCACCACACCAAGCTTATAAAGTGTGTGTTGTAGTTTGGATCCAGAATGTCCTGTAAAGGCCCGTGGGCTGTAATCTTGGTCCCTCACCCATGGAACATGTTTTATTATTGCTGGGGAAACCTAGGCATAGAGAAGTTAAGTAACTTACCCTGAGTTCACACATCTGATAAATGCCTGAGCCAGGATTTGAAAGCTGATGGTCTGACTCTAGGACCTGGCTCATATGCTACTCCTGTCTAGAAGAAAAGCTGACTTTAGACAGTATTTCAATAGTCATTTTCCCTTGAGTGTCATATGATTAAGTGTATACTTGCAGAAAAGTGTTGGCTTAGCCATATAATGTAGATATTTACTGGAGTAAGCCCTTTAGAATTTTCCGTGCAGGGAAATCAGATATATTCAGAATAAGTACACAGGTTATATAGGAACATTTGCATCAGAAATGCCTTTCCATTGGACAAAACATCCATTGCAGAGGGACCCTGATGGCTTCTCACGTTCAGTGTCGGTGTGTATCTGTATTTTTTACACAGTAGCTTTCTGCCTTCCCTTGCGGAGCCCCCTTAATTAATAGCTCTAGGCAGAGCTGTTGATGTTTTTATAACTTCCTTTTCATGGAGGTTAGCTTATGTTTACCAGGGTCATTACCATGACCTATTATTTCCCTCATATGATTCTTTTTCTGAGCACTATTTTCCTTTTAAGTAAGAGTCAGGAGTTATTTGCTGACTGACTTTGCTGTGGTCAATGGTCGTAAAGGAGGTTCTTTCCAAAAATTTGTCAGGGAACTCTAGAATTTAAGATGCTAAACACAAAGATGCCCCATGCACGTGTCTCAGCTGTGTTCTCCTTGCTATCAAGGCCATGTGGTTTGATGAGCTCTAGCCCAGACCCCAGCAAGGTGGATGCTCTTGGACAGAAGCTGAAAGAACAGATGCTCATCTTTCCTGAACACATGTGGACTGTGCCCTCACTGCTGAGTGGGCTGCTGCGCTACTCAACACAGTGCTTCCTCACTGCTGTCTACTGTCAGCCTGACAGGGACATTCCCCCATGTCCTTTATGCAAAACCCTTTATTCATTCTGCAGATGTTGATTGGATGCTGTTGTGTTCTAGGAGCTGGAAAAATAGTAAGGAAAGGAGTCCCTGGCTCTGGTACCTATAGTGAGACCTCTACTAAAAACTCGATTTTAAGTAATCACACAAATGAGTAAATGTATAACAGGAAATTTGGGTAGGGAAAGACAGGTGCTAGGATGGGGCTGATATGAACTGAAGGATCAGAATGGCCTCCCGAGAGGATTTTAAATTGAATGAGATTAGGCAAAATAGGGCACATGAAAGGAGTGAGGACCACTAGGTGAATTGGGCTCTGCCAAGGCCCTGAGGCTAGAAAGAACTCGGTTCACCTGGCACCTTGGACGAACCAGAATTGGCAGGACACTGCAGATTGAGGGAAGGATTTTGTATTTTATTTAATGTTTAAAAGGGCCCCGTGGAAGGATTTGAAACAGGGGAGTGAGGTCTGCATTGTAATTTTAAATGCCAGCCTTGCTTCTGCCCAGCCTTGACCAAAATACAGTATGGCTCAGGCCAAGGGTCATGTGATATGCAGTTGCATATTCACACCTCTGCCTGACTCCCCCTATTTCTGGGCCCCCAGCATGCAGCAGCTCATCAACTTGCTGCCCAGGGAAGCTGATTCCTTGTCATTGCTTTGTTATCTTTACTGACCTTGTCATGAGTGTGGTTAATTCCTGTGCATACAGGGCAGCTGTCTTGTAACTGCATACCTACAAAGATAAGCATGGGGTGTGCTTTGTACCTGGGCTCCAGACCTCTTTTAAAACAAGTTCACTTTGGATTTTATTAGTTTGCTTCCTGAAGCCTCTCTTGGATCTTAGATGGCTAAGTTAGTGACCATGGTGGAAACTGATGTGGGAGAAGGGCTGGGCTCTGCACAGGCTGGGTCAAGAGGGGAAGCCCGGAGGTGTTGCTCTAGGTTATCCCCCTGTTTCTGTGAGCCAGGAGGATGGGGGAGGACCTGGGCAGGCCTTGGTGATGGTGGGATATGGGAAACGAAGGGGAGAGAGTATTAAAATAGTAGTGCAAGGTTGGATACATAGATTCCGTAGGCTGAAGGCATTGCTGAAGGACACTGGAGAGACTAGGCCAGGACGTGAGGGAGCAGCTTTGAGGACCATGATAGTGCCAAGTGCCAAAGTGGGAAATCTGGCTTTATTCTTCAGGAAGTGTTCATTACCCATTGTATTCATAGTATCTCAGAAGGAACACCATAGCTCCTGTCTCCCAAGAGCTTATCCTGTAGTAAATCCATTGATGAAGAACAATGGCTATTCTGGTTAAGGGATAACCTAGTGGGAGGGGGAGAGGAGAGGAAGAAATACTACATGTGCCTGTCTTCAGATTGGAGGCTAGCCACCAGCAGGGCCCACAAGGGCAGGCAGTCTGTGTCAGTCATAAGCATGGCCCTAGCCTTGCTGAGCAGGCTCTCTGGGCTGCCCGTTCAATATGGAAGAGAGTGAATGGAGCAATGGGGTGAGAAGGTCTCAGAGAAGGGACACAGCGATGTGACCTTTGGATTTGACTCAGCAACCCCTGACCCACTTGGAGTCCAGTCGAGAGTTGACCAGGGAGGATTTGGTGACAATAGAGAGGGAAGCAGTGAGGGAGGGCCCACATGTACTGATCCCTGTTTGGTAAGTATAGGTAGGAACTGTGGAGAGAACTGGGCAAGGGTGGTTGGTAAAGTTAGGAAAAGGCTTTCCCTGGAGGGCAATTGGAAGCTATGGATTCCTTTGAGGGACAAGCCCGGAGTTGCCTTAATGGATGGTCACATTTTAATCAGGATAAAAAGTGGTGACCTTTGGAAAGGGGACAAAGGAAATAAAACTTGGGTTCTACGTACTGGAGACTTTACACCAGGGGCTTTGTTTAATCCTCAGACTGACCCAGGCCAGCGATATTAAATGACCTCATTTTACTGGGGGTTTGCCTGTGGGGCAGAGCAGGAGTTCCGAGAGGTAAGCTCCTGCCTGCTGCTGTCACAGCTAGAAATGCAAAAATACAGGATCCGCTTTGGTATGCTGGGCTGGAGCCCTCCGCCTCCTAGATACCGGTGAAAGATCAGTAGAAGCTGGAATAGAACCAAAAATCAAGGGTTACGGGGTGGGAGGCAAAAATAACTGACAGAGTTGTGAAGGGTTAATTGTGAATCTAGAGAAGGGATGTCAGTTTTCTGGGAGGAGGAGCCAAACCTTGGAACCTGCATGTCAACAGAAAACCAATCCAGGGGTTCTCAGGCCTGGGGTGGCTCTCAGGAGAGTGTCCGCTCAGTTCACATTGGGCCACACATTGTGGCTCTACCTCCTAAGGCTGGTTGTCTGCCAGGTATAAAACCAGTGAGAAGGCTGCATATCCCACCGCAGAAAGGAAGTGAGATTCTCAGGTGTTGAAAGTTCATTGAAGTTGCTGCTGAAAATGATAGGAGACAGAGTTGGGGGGGGGGGGGAAGATAAGGCAGCTCTTGATGTCTTCCAGGAAACTGGAGCTCAGCCCAGGAGCCAAACTCACATTTTAAAAGATGCCTGCTGTGTTTCACATTGAATCTTTCCAGCCGTTCCAGCAAGCTGGCTGCTTGACTTCCTTCTTGTGGGGTAGCAAGGCTGCAGCTCCGGTGCCCAGCGGAGAGGAAGCCCAGGCCTGGCAGGCAGCCCGTTTTGTGCGCTGCAGGTGGGCCTCGGGTGGGCAGGCCCACAGGTGCGGGTGCTCCGCCCTACTGCTTCCCAGCTTCCCTCTTGCCAGGAAGGGCAAGGGGATCCTGGAATTTTGGAGCTGCCCAGGGGAGGGCTCATGCTACACACTTCCATTGACCCAGGGCAGCTGGTGCCTGACGTCACTGTCACCACTGCTGGCTCCTGTCGTCATCACAGCAGTTCTGATGTCCACATGCTGCAGAGAGTCACTCACTCGACTGAGGTCCCGTGGCTAGGAAGTGCGTGAAGCCCAGGGCGAGAATGCTGCTCTGGGAGCTTCCTATCAGCCCTGCGAGGTCACGGCGGCTTCCTTGACCCCTACACCGAGACTCAGGAAGGCAAGTGGCAGCCTGGGTTGTAGCAGATAGCTGAGCTCAGGCTGGAGTCCCAGCTTCCCCAGAGCTGGCCTTGAGCTCTTGGTTAGGGAGGAGTATTAACGGGATACTTGACTGGGGCAGACAGGAGGAAGCGTTGGAGGAGGAATAACGTAAATGCCATCAAATTGAAGGCTAGCCACCAGCAAGGGCCCGCAAGGGCAGGCTGTATGCCTCCGTGACAGCCATGCCCTTAGATTTGCTGAGCAGGGTCTTGGGGGTGCTCGTTAGATATGGAAGGGAGTGAATGAAATCAGTGAGGTAAGAAGGGCTTGGAGAAGGTGTAAGCACAAGGATGTGGCCTTTGGATTTGACTCAGCTATCATGTTTTGCAGACAAGTATTATTTCTTTGGTTGGATGGATCATATTTTCTCTATTTCTTGATTTCAGGGACATTTACATTGTTTCGAGCTTTTTATTACTACAGACAGGGAGGCAGTCACATCTTATTCTTGAAGAACTAGTTCTCTAAGATAAACGCCTGGTGAGTTGTGACGGCCGGGACCTTGGAGGCTACTCCTAGGTGGCAAGCCTTTTGGAAGGAGCCTTTCCTTTCATCTTGGAAGTGAAAAAATGAATGCAGAGTCAAAGCAAATATCTCCTAATTGCAGTTGTGGGGGCTGTGGTGTGTGAGGATGTGACTTTCAGGTCCCTCCAGTTTCACCGTTGCTGGGGGCAGGATCCTCCCAGTTGGGGCAGGAGTAAGGTGC
The DNA here is from genome assembly GCA_036346955.1 of Dipus sagitta. Lineage (NCBI taxonomy): Eukaryota > Metazoa > Chordata > Mammalia > Rodentia > Dipodidae > Dipus > Dipus sagitta. The sequence continues at coordinate 5,262,846 of CM070788.1, read as the reverse complement.
TTGCAGGGACTTCGTTCTCTTCACACTTGTCTCACTGGCTCTGTTTGCAGCCTCAGCTTCCAGAGCCCTGAAGGAGGAATGCTGGTGGACGGAGACGAGCCTGGGAGAGGGGTGTCGGGAGAGACTGAACTCTAACTCTGCTCTCGAGAAGTGAAGCGTTAGCATGTGGGAGCTTAGGAATGTACTTGGAAATGTTTCCAATTTGCTTTTATTGCAAAGCAATATGTGAGGAAAGTGGGAAAGGACCTAGGAACGTGCAACTAATAAATCACCTGCTTTCATTTTTCTGGAGTCACCTTTTAATCCTTGTCCGTGCAGAAGCTATTTTATATGATTGTAGCTGCAGTATAGATTCAGTAACTATCTGCAATCTTCCTGCTTTTTAGATTAAATATTCTGTCATAAAAATCTCCATTTTATATCATCATTTTATGCATACATGTATGAAATGGGTGGATAAACCATGTTGTCCCTTCCCATTCCTTGCTTTTGGGAGCATTATATTGTTTCTAGCTTTTTACTATTCACAGTGAGGCAGGCATATTTTCCCTTAATAATCGTTTTTCTAAAATAAATTCCTAGGAGTTGAGATTGTTAGGTTTAATTAAAGTTATTAAGTTGACTAATTGACTTGGGGAAATAATGGCCAACTCTCTTAAAAAGCTACTTCCCTAGGCATTGTTTTTACAGTGAGCCAACTGGCAGTGGGGGCTGGGTGCTCTCCTGGGGTTGCTGGTGTGGGAAGCATGTCCTCCAGCCGGAGCTGGGGTGGGCAAGGCTGTGCCCGGGGACCCCATGCGCCAGGCCCCTCTCTCCACTCGCCTTCCTGTGGAGATGGGTTCAGCTTGCTCAGCTCTCCCCTTGCCTTCCGCACACCTGTGAAGTTTGTCAGCAGAGCGCGTGGAGCTCCTCTCTCCACTCTGCTCCTCCTCATCCCGTCCTAGTGACCCCAGAGTTTGGGGGGCCGCTGTTGTTGGTTATCTTTCATCCTTTTTAAGGTTAGCTTTGAGGACTGACCTCCTTTTCCCCCCTTTCCCAGAGTTTGTTCCTGTGGAAGAGCAGCTTTGAATTGAAGGCTTTAGGAACTAGGAGGTGAAACTGCTCCTTCTTCAAGAGGAAGTGCTCCATTGCTATGGATACTGAATCGACCTATTCTGGATACTCCTACTATTCAAGCCATTCAAAGAAATCTCACAGACCAGGGTATGTAAGCTATGAATCAGTCCACCCTTCCTTGTGGGAAAAGCCTGCAGGTTGGTGGGACTTTCTAGAACCAGTTTTCCAACAGCCCACCTGCAGGGCCAAGGATTGGGGGTGGGGTGGGGGAGGGGTTCAGTGCACTGGTGTGTGAGAAGCCCAGCTGTAAGAATGGTTGACATGCTTTGGGAGTAACTACACTGCCAATTTACATTTTATAGCCACCATTAGAGTTGATGACCTTAATTTCTCACAATTGGTTTTAAATTAGAGTTTTCCCTGCAGTGGGGATGTTTTTCATTTCTAAGTACCTCTCATAGAGGTCAGTTCTCCGAAAGCTTTACCAATACTGTCAATGAAAGTTAAAGGAAAAGTGTTAATTTGTTGCATTATTTCAACCAAAGCTGCTGACTCATGGTCCATTATGCACCTGTCCTGAAGTGTGCACACAAAAGCAGTGTGATGGGCCTGTCATCCGTCATCTGGTCTCTCTTAAGTGAGCAAGCCTGGGTTTTGGAAACACTGTCTTGGATGTTGGGGCCGGATTCCTCCGCTCTGCACATTGAACGGGCCTGCGCTCTCACCCGTAGGCCCCACTGACCTTGTGCATTCTGATCTCAGCATGCTGGCCCAGTAGAGGAATGAATCCACAGATAGCTGGTACTCTGCTGGGTAACAGTGTAGCTGGTGAGATTATGCTGCCGCTTACCCGAGCCTCCTGTGTGCACTGCATGCTGGGTCCCCTCTTTACAGGGCTGGAGAGGATTGAGTGACATTGTGCATGTAGAACATTTAACTCATCACATATTACAAGGTCAGTAACTGGTAGTTGTGTTAATGCTATTTTAACAGCATTGGTGTTTCAGTACCTACAACTGACCCCAGTGGGAAGGCCCACCAGTGGCCACAGCTGTGTGCCTGTGTGGAAATGCAAGTGCGGACTGTGTGTTTCCCTCACAGAGCAGTTCCCCGTACACACAGCTCCATGCAGATAAGATTTCGGTGACGCTGCAATAAGATGTGCATATCTAATTTACTGCGCTGTATGAATGTGCACATAGAAAGGTCTGGGCGTATGATTCCCTGCTGCCAGGAGTACTCACCTTCAGAAAGGGGCTCTGAGCAGCAGTGACTGGTGGACTGATGGCGATTTCCACTTAGTCTTTATCGTTCTTTATAAATATGCAGTCTCTAGTTTTTAAAACAGTGAGTGGAATGAGAGAATACAATGGAAAGATTTCCAAAGATTTGATGATATGAAAAAATGTTAATGAGACCACATTATTTAACAAATGAGAGATGGCTTAGTGGTTAAGGCGCTTGTCTGTGAAGCCTAAGAACTCATGTTCAAATCTCCAGGTCCCACGTAAGCCAGACACACAGTGACACAAGTACACAATGTCACACATGCGCACAAGGGGGTACACGCGTCTGGAGTTTGCAGTGGTTGAAGGCTTTGGTGTGCCCATTCTCTCTCTCTCTCTCAAATAAATAAATAAATAAATAAAAATATTGGGCTGCAGAGATTGCATAGTGGTTAAGGCACTTGCCTGAAAAGCCAAAGGACTCAGATTCAATTCACCAGGACCCACGTAAGCCAGGCATGCATCTGGAGTTTGTTTGCAGAGTGGATGCCTTGACACACCCATTCTCATTCTCTCCCTCTCTCTTTGTGCCTCTTTCTTTCTCTCTCAAATAAATAAAATAAAATATTAAAAATTAAAGATAAATTTATAAAATGAGATTCAGGGCATGGTGGCACATGCCTTTAATCTCAGAACTCAGGAGGAAGAGAAAGGAGGATTGCCATGAGTTCAAGGCCACCCTGAGACTACATAGTATTAGCCTGGGCTAGAATGAAATCCTACCTTGAAAAGCAAACAAAAAACCCACAAAGCTATACTTTTAGGGTTAGAGAGATGGCTCAGCAGTTAAGGCACTTGCCTGTGAAGCATAAGGACCCCACATAAAGCCAGATGCACAAGGTGTTGCATGCATCTGGAGTTCATGTGCAGTGGCTGGAGGCCCTGGCTTGTCCATTCTTTCTCTCTATCCTTTCTCTCCCTCTTGAACAAATAAATAAAATAAAATATTAAAAAATGAGATTCCAAACTTTGTACATTATGATAGTTGTACATCTATATGACTGAGATGAATATTAACATATTGTCAATTCCTGTCTCTTGAGTATAGGATTATGGGTGGAACTTTCTTAAAAGCCTTCACTGTGTTACAAGTTTTCATGCATTACACTTATAATCACACACACTCAGCTCCCTGCGCTAGAGCCCCGATTACTTCACCAGTATGGATTGGGTTGGTCACCAGCACTCACTCAGCCTCCCACTGGGGTCAGTTGTAGGCACTGAAATACCGATGCTGTTAAAATACCATTAACACAGCTACCTGCTAGTGACCTCCTACTATTTGGTGAGTTAAATGTTTTACATGCATAACCTGCTGCCGAGACTGGTTGGGGAGCCTGTAGTGACAAGCCAGAGTTCAGATTCTGAGAAAGCCATAACTCCTGCTGATTTAAAACTGGTCACAGATTTCAGCCCGTGGGTGAGCTTATCAGACTTGTTATAAAATACCAGAAACAGCTGTTTCAAACGTCAGCTTTTTGGATCTAACTGGGAAAAGTGACTTGTTTATCACCATGTCAGGTTCCTGCTCCACACCACAATGGCGGAAGTAGAATTTGGGGTTCTTTTGTAGCTTGAGGGCCACAGTAGGGGAGTATGGCTCGCAGGATTCTGAGTAGGAGCCAGTTCTAGTTCCTCGTCTATACTTGCTCCCTGACTTTATGCTTCGGGGCCCATCGATCGCTGCTGGCTGCCGCTTCCTTAGGCCTCTCAGGGATCCAGATGTGGATACAGCAGTGCTGTTGTGGGAACTTGAGGAGACTGTAACTTTCAATTAAAACAGCATGCAGAACTCTCAGTGCTTTCTTGGGCCCATGTGGAAAGTACTTGGCAAATGTCAATGCACACTGAGACTTTTAATCAGTTGATCAAGGAATGTTTCTGAATGCCCACTCTGAGGGAAACTGGGGGGCTGAGGCTTCTGGTCAGCTGGTCAGGGGATGCTGCTGAATGCTGACTCTGAGGGAAGCCGAGTGAGCACTGGAGATCGGTAGGAGCACTGGTGGCTTTTTATAAAACAGCCCCAGCGCAGGCTTGTGGTGAATTGTCTGAGGGAAAGCCGTGTAGGGCATTGGGACTGTGGGGAGAAGATGGTGGTCCACGCAGACAGAGGGCGCCGAGGAGCGCTCTGCCAGGGCGGAGACAACATTCAGCCGTGACGCTTTCTCCACACTCATGGGCAGGCCCTTTCTCTTGAGGTGGCCAAGCGGATCTCTTGTGCCCCAGGAGTGCCAGTGAAGGCTGCTCTGTTGAAAATTTGCGGGGAGTTTAAATGGAAGAGTTGGAAAGGGAAGAGATACTAATTTGGGGTGATCTTAGTACAACTCCAGCTCAGGAACTATGAAGAGCCTGATGACACCACGGCCTTCTTGGAGGACTACCCAGCCTCCTGGCAGTGACCGCCCCTCTCCCTGACAGAGGTCACTGGTCTGGTCTCCAGAGAGTGTTCAGTTAACTTGCTAGGAAGGTGGTGCAGATTTCAGCCAACCTTGTCTGACCTGTAGGTTGAAAGCACAAGTTTCCCCCATAACCACAGCTGACAGTATTGACTGCGACTTTGGGAGTACCTGCTACACCCCCCCCCCCCCCAGAGTCACCATCTCCACACTCACAGCCATTCTGAAATGTGGGGCGAGGAGTAACACACTGTTTTACAGATGATGAACCTGAGACATGGTGAGCAGTGGTTGCCTGAAGTTGATCAGCCTCTCTTGCAGCTTTCAGACTTGTTGGTCCTTAGGAAGGAAAAGGAAAGGGTGACCGCAGCTAATGTACTAAGATGGCTCTATTCAGAGGGCTGCTCCAGCAGTGGAGGATTCAGACGCTGCTTTGGAGCCAGTATGCCCTGTGCCCAGCCCCACCCACCCGCCCATCAGGGTGGAGAGGAAGCCATCAGCCAGGCACAGCTCTCCACAGAGAGGGAAAGGACTGGGTGGGTGGTGGAAGAGGAGGAGAGGGAGGAGAACCGTACAACAGCTTTCCCCAAATAGAAACAGACAGACAGCAGGACAGGACAAAATAGTCTTCCCAGGAAATGCTGGCTGTAAGCGGGGCTCTCAGGAGTTCTGGCTGGGGTGGGGGTTTAGTACAGGAACCCCTCGGGGCTGAGCTACAGGACTGCTTAAATGGCTGCTTTATGTAGACTCATACGTGCCTCCTACATGCTGCCACTTGCTGTCCCCACCCTCTCACGCATGTGTACACATACAAGCACAAATACACGTATCTTCAACTGTGGGCTGGCGACCATGGAGACAGGTTCAGAGATAGAGCTGCAGATTATGCGGGTGACACAGCTGCCCAGCAAAGCCACTCAGGTGATGCTGACTGCTTAGGCAATCAGGAGAGACTGCGTGGAACACCCAGCTCACTGGCTTATTCCCCTGCCCTCCTATCTATCTACTCGTAGACACACCTTCATCGTTGAGGAACCCTCTCCTACAGCACACTTGGCCACAACATACATACCTTGGTGTTACAGAATGTGGAGCTATGGGCATGAGGATTGGGGTACAGTACAGCGAGGTGCTCCTACTGGGACTTGTAGGTTTGCAAAGCACTGGGTGGATGGCAATATTTTTCTTGAACGTCACTTTTAAGTCCTGGCTTGGCTCAGAGACCTCCCTGGAGCAGTAGAGTCCCTGGGATGTCTGTCCACACTGTGTGGGTTTTGCTCCCTCCATAGCAAGACCAGTGCAGGGAGCTGCTCAGCGCTACCGCTGAGATGATGCGTCCTGCTCGGCCTCGCTGTTCTGGGCAGCTCAGTTGGAAGTGCGCGCTGCTGTCATCCATGTAACACGGCTTTAATAATAATTAAACAAGCACTGTGCATTGTAGCACCACATAGCCCAGCACTACTCAGGGCTCCCGTGACTGAACCCCCTCATTTCACAAGGCATTTCACACATAGGCAGACTTCTAAGCAGTTGGGTGGGCGGGGAGAATCTTGGGGAGCACTTCTGATACCACCTGCATCCTGACCATCTGGGGTGCTGGTGGGAAATGTAGATTTCTACTGTCTCTCTTTTAGACGGAGTCTTTGAGGATCTGGCCAACCAATCTCTGCAACCCGTCCACCCCCACTATTTGTCTGCCCTGGTTCTGGGTTTCAGGTGCTAAAGAATGAAGCCTCCCATAGGCTACCAGATAAACAATAGAAAAGGTTCTTGTCTGGTGTACCTGGGTTGTTATCAGAGGAGTTGTGAGACCGGTTGTTCCCAGCTGGGTGCTCTTGGGTCCTCTTAGGAGCCAGGCTTGTCAAGGGGTGGGGAGCTCTGACTGGCTCTAGCCCTGTTTGGTTCCCACCTGCTTTCTGCCCTGGTAGTATTCAGGAACCAACAGGTGGCTTGCACTGAAAGATTTTAATTTCCAGTGGAATCTTTCTACCGTCACAGGATTTGACCTGTGTGACTTGTCAATAGAGAGATGCTTAGGTAAGCACGTGACTTGGCTGATGGCCGAGAGAGTGATAAATGGGAGAGCAGTCAAGGAAAGAAGAATGGAAGTGGGTAGGTAAGGGGCTGGCTCTACGTGGGTTCTAGTAGAGTAGCCTTTTTAGACCTACTTCTGACCAAGCATGAGGGACTCTCCTGCATTGACCGCTGTTTCTCACTGGAAGTGTTCTGGACTCGTGTTGGACCACTCAGAGTGTCAGCATATAGCTTTGGCAAGCCAAGGTCACAGTTCAACCATGACTCACAGTAGTAACTTCAAAGTATACTCCATAGTTCCAGGAGTTTCACAGTGTAAGGGTGTAAGGATGAGTATTACTTATTCCATAAAATCTCCCAAATTGAGACTTCTTAGGAGGAAGAAGGAAATCAGCAGGAATGGGGCAGGGAACAAGAGAGGATAATGAATGGCGGATGTGAGCAAAGTACCTGAAACTGTCAAGGTGAAACCTATTATTTTGTATAATTAATACATGCTAATTTAAACAATCTCCTAATCGTTCATCAAAACAATGTAATGTTGTGGGTTTTAATGGAGATGCTGGCAACAGGTTGGCTTCAGTTCCTGTTCTACCACTTGCCTTCTTCAACTGTCCAGTGGGAACAGCAATATTGCCCTCATAGGGGTATCGTTAGGAGTGAAGGGTGCTCATATAGTCAAACAGTGGGTAAAGCGCTCTGTAAACGATTAGGAAAAGGGTGATGTTAGATACAGATCTGGATGAGATTCTCTGCTTATTACTGTTTCCCTAATTTCTTGGTTAAAACAAAGCATGCAGCTAACCAGATCTCTCCTCCACCTCTCTCTTACACACACACACACACACACACACACTTTCTCTCTCTCTCTTTCTCTCTCTCTCTATATATATATACATATATATGTGTGTGTGTGGGTATATATATATATATATATATATATATATATATATATATATGTACATATGTATATATTTGAGAGAGAGAGAGAAAGAAGCAGACACACACACACACACATATGGGGGGAGAAAATGGGTGCGCCAGGGCCTCCAGCCACTGCAAACAAATTCCAGACACATGCATCCCCTTGTGCATCTGGCTTATGTGGGTACTGGGGAATCGAACCTGGGTCATTAGGCTTTGCAGGCAAGAGCCTTAACTGCTGAGTCATCTCTCCAGTCCTGAACACACCTCTTTCTAGTTTTGCTGTAGAGATTGAGATATTGTCACTGAAAAATTCTCCACCACGGGACCCCCACTCCTTGGCTCAATTACCCATCTTCCTCGGAAGATGTTGCCAAGTTAGAAGTCTAACCAGAAATCTGTGTGTGGCGGGTTTGGGGACTAGTGTGGTGGGGTAGGGCTTGGTGGCATGCTGGTGGCTCTGCTCATATCATACCTGGCTCCCAGTAAAAGTGTTTCACAAATCACAAAGCCCAGACACTGTTCCTTCCACTGGCTAATAGTTAAGAACCACGGTAATGGCCACACCATTGAGCACTCAGTCCACACCCCTGTAGTGAGCACATGTGCTTATTGATGTGACATCATCATGGTCTCCATTTCCTACATAGGGAAACTGAGCTTCAGAGGACGGGTAACACGTGCAAGGTTGTTCATCTGATGGACAAATCCAGATCAAACCATTTGTCCTCAAAATGTGCATGTGAAATGGGGACCTTGGGGATGGGGGCAGGTGGTTGCTGAGGAGGACTGATGTCAGGTGGCCTGAGGGGCAGAAGGCCAAGGGATCATGCTGGTTTCAGTTGGTCACTACAGGGCTGCTTTCGTGTAGGTTGTGACCTCTGAGCTTGGTCTCAGGGACTGATTCTTTACCTCTGGGCTTGGCCACCTGGGCTGATTACTTTTGTAATTTCAACACTTATGCACAGCAGGGTGCCCTCTTTTCACTGTCTGGGCAAGACCACCCCGAAAGTTCATCTGGGGTGAAAGTGTGTGCCAGCCTGCTTTTCTCTGGAGACCTGAGACACAGACCCCCTTCATATCCCTTGGTGTCATTTGTCTATGCCTGCTTTGTTCCTGCGGGTGTCTTTGCACTAGCTAGAACCGATAGGAATGACTTTTTATTTCAAATTTGTAAGAAGAAAAAGCAAATGATTCTCTGTCCTGGTTTAGAATTTCCTATGTTCCCATATAAACGTGTAGTGCGACAATGTGTCCCAGATTTCTCTCTCTCTCTCTCTCTCTTTTTTTGACAGATTGAAGCTTAGATGTGATGCATTGTTGTCCCAATGAAACTCATCCCTAGAAAATTAGCTCATATAAATGATAACCAAGTCAACTGAATAATTATTACAATAAAATATCTTAGCTATAAAAATTCTAAAATTGAAAAAAATGTGATCACTTTTGATAGAGGAATGACAGCCTTTGTTTTGGGTTTTGGAATGGTGGAATGAAAATACTAAGTAGGGAGTTAAAGATCAGTTTGCTTCTAGCGGACTGTGAGGACGGATTAGTATTGATGTTCACTCCCTCTCTTGTGTGTGTATGGTATAGATACAGAATTTTCCTATATTCAAAATGAAGTTTATATTTTGGTAAAGTAATTAATATGGCATACCTACATTACATGCTTATATAAAAATCTCCTTATGTGACTCAGTACCATGTACCATGAATACACACAATAAATTTTTTTTAATGGCACAATTTGATCTCTGATTAACTTCACCTCATACCCCGCCCCCCCCAGGGAGAGAACAAGGGAGAGACACAAATCACCCCGGAATAAAGATGGCAGAGGGTCGGAAAAGTCTGTCACCATTCAAGCTCCCACTGGAGAGCCCCTGTTGGCAAATGATTCTTCTCGGACAGAGGAAGTTCAGGTAAGCCTCCAAGGCGCCTGCAAGCACGCTGCTGGCCGCCACTCACTGCTGCCGCGGGCCCAGGCGGCCCTCTATAAATGTTTTCCTAGCTCTTGTTGCACTAGGTTCTCTTGGGTTCTTATCTTTGTTTTTCTAGTATGTTAATGAGTTTATCTATGCCCTGTGGTTTCTTGTTGGTCTAAGGACTGCCCGCCCAGACATTGGGTAGGCTTGGGGGTCCTTCTGAAATGTGATTGGTTGGCCTGCTTTAAATGAAGTTGAAAAGAAGCCAGCTCAGCTGATGACAGGTCAGGAAAGGGAAAAATTAAAGCCTAGAGTCTCAGAGGACTCATTCCAAAATGGAGTAGAAAGAAGGAGACTCTGTAAAATCAAGTAATGTTTCACATTGACATGAAGAGGCAGCCCAGAACTTACATAGATGAAATAAGCCAAGGGCTTGACACTAGATGCCTGGGATGGAAAGATAACCGAATGAGATACCCAGTGACTTAAAGAGAAGGAGAAAAGTACATCCAGCACGCTTTGGGATTTTGGGGTACCTCAGTGTCAAGACCATGTTATGAAGTGAAAGACCGAGGGCCAGCTGGGGACTATGTTTCCTCGGTCAAGGGATAGTAGAGCTTCAGTTGCCGCCACTTGCTGGCACTCAGGAATGCGGGAGCCCAGTGCATTGCATTGAGTAATTGAGGCTTGCATGTTTAAGAAAAGCTGATGTTAGAACTTTATGTGATGCCACTCAGTTTAAAAATACTGGTACTTTATCACCTTTTATAAAACGTTGTGTGGGTTCTTCTTTGAGTCTCAACTGTCTGGCAGCCTAGCTGATTTAAATAAACATTTGAGCTATACTCAGAAGCATGTTTGCACATTGTGCATCTCCTGAAATATTTCAGGCCCAGCCTTGCCTCACATAAACAAAATAATCCATGTATACACAGCTGTAAAGATACAGGGATGTAGATAAGCATATATCTGTATGCACCTGTGAGTACACACAGATGTACATTTGTAGTAAATAGACTGAAGCTGCTTCCTCAGAGGAAATTGGTGCTATTGACATAAAACAGTGCTTGTAGGCTAAATGCGAGGCTTGCTCAGCAGTGAAGACATTGCTTTAATACTGTTTTTACTACTTGCTTTGGTTCTGGGAGGATGGATAGATAGCTAGATGATGGATGGGGAAACCAGTCCTTGGACTGGATCACCTTTAAGGGCTTCATGGGTCAGATTCCTCCTAGAGATAGATTCAGAGATGCTGGTGGTCCATGGTGAAAGATTCAGAGATGCTGGTGGTCCATGGTGAAGGATTCAGAGATGCTGGTGATCCACGGTGAAAGATTCAGAGATGCTGGTGGTCCACGGTGAAGGATTCAGAGATGCTGGTGGTCCACGGTGAAGGATTCTGAGATGCTGGTGGTCCACGGTGAAGGATTCAGAGATGCTGGTGGTCCATGGTGAAGGATTCAGAGATGCTGGTGGTCCACGGTGAAGGATTCAGAGATGCTGGTGGTCCATGGTGAAGGATTCAGAGATGCTGGTGGTCCACGGTGAAGGATTCAGAGATGCTGGTGGTCCACGGTGAAAGATTCAGAGATACTGGTGGTCCACGGTGAAGGATTCAGAGATGCTGGTGGTCCACGGTGAAATATTCACAGATGCTGGTGGTCCATGGTGAAGGATTCAGAGATGCTGGTGGTCCATGGTGAAGGATTCAGAGAAACTGCTGGTCCATGGTGAAGGATTCAGAGATGCTGGTGGTCCACGGTGAAGGATTGAGAGATGCTGGTGGTCCACGGTGAAGGATTCAGAGATGCTGGTGGTCCATGGTGAAGGATTCAGAGAAACTGCTGGTCCATGGTGAAGGATTCAGAGATGCTGGTGGTCCACGGTGAAGGATTGAGAGATGCTGGTGGTCCACGGTGAAGGATTCAGAGATGCTGGTGGTCCATGGTGAAGGATTCAGAGAAACTGCTGGTCATGGTGAAAGATTCAGAGATGCTGGTGGTCATGGTGAAAGATTCAGAGATGCTGGTGGTCCATGGTGAAGGATTCAGAGATGCTGGTGGTCCACGGTGAAGGATTCAGAGATGCTGGTGGTCCATGGTGAAGGATTCTGAGATGCTGGTGGTCCACGGTGAAGGATTCAGAGATGCTGGTGGTCCATGGTGAAGGATTCAGAGGTGCTGGTGGTCCATGGTGAAGGATTCAGAGATGCTGCTGGTCCATGGTGAAGACATTGCTTTCTTTACAGTTTCTCTGTACCTTGTACTCACTGGAAAGCTGTTGATGTTCACAGTAGGATGTTGTGGGAAGAGTATTTGGAGGTGTGTTTCTCACTTACTGTGTTACCTTGGACAATCACAACCTTTACTGGCCTCAGTTATTTTATTTTATTTTATTTTATTTTACTTTGCGTGTGTATATGAGTGTGTAGTGTTTGTATGTGGCAGGTGGTGTGTGGTACATGCATGTGAGTTTGTATAGCTGTGTGTGCCATGTGCATGCATGCAGAGGCCAGAGGAGAACGTTGGGTGTCCTTCTCTTATCACTCATGGACGTACTTCCTTGAGACGTCTTTCCCTCACTCCAGAGCTCCTGTCTGTGAGTGAGTCTCAGCAATTCTCCTGTCTACCCCTACCCCAGCCACGCATGGAGGTACAAATGTGCATGGCCATGCCCAGCTCTTACATGGCTTCTGGACAGACTGTGGCCCAAGAGGCCCTCATGCTTAAGCAGCAAGGGCTCTGAACTGCTGAGCCTTCTCCCCAGCCTGGCCTGTCTTTAGCTTCATCGAAATGTAGGGAATTGGATTACAGAAGTTCACATCCTTCCCCCGCCCCACAAAGATCTCAAGATTGAGAGAACCCTTTGTCCATCTGTACTTTTTAGGCAGATTCCTGTTCATTCTATAAGTGGACAGTGATTTAGTTGGCAACTCTTTAGCAGGAAAATGAATGAGCACCTGAGTCAAAGTACAGTAGACAACAGAGTGACCACACGGCCCTGGGATGAGTTATTTCTGCACGGATTAATCATTGCGGGCTAACCCCTGTAACCCCAGAACCCATTGCTTGTCTTTACTGAGTATTATAAAGCAGATCATTTTCTGTAGCCTTTAAACTGACTTTATATTAAAGAATGTTATATGTCTTTGAATTTATGGCTTTTTCTCTTGCTAATGTATTTCTTTTTTTAAATTTTTTTCTTTATTATTTATTTATTTGAGAGTGACAGACAGAGAAAGAGAGAGAGAGAGAATGGGTGCTCCAGGGCTTCCAGCCACTGCAAACAAACTCCAGACGCATGCGCCCCCTTGTGCATCTGTCTAACGTGGGTCCTGGGGAATCGAGCCTCGAACCGGGGTCCTTAGGCTTCACAGGCATCTAAGCCATCTCTCCAGCCCGCTAATGTATTTCTTTAAAAACAACAACAAAAAAAAAACCCCAAAATTTGCACACAGAAATTAAATGATCTTAGGTACACACTTTGACACATTTCAACAGATAAATACTCCCATATAACCCACACCCCTCACCACATTAAAATTTTTTAGGCTGTTCATAGTTAATCTCTACCCCTGTCCCCACCTCTCCAAGGCAACCACTGTTTTGATTTCTATCTCTGCACATTGGTTTTTGCCTGCTTTAGAATGTAATATAATTGGAATCATATGATTTTTCTCTACTCAGCATTATGACTTTAACATTTATTCATGTTTTTACGTGTTCCAACAGTTTATTTTTTATTCTTTTTGCTGATTCACATTGCATAGGATTTACCACAGTTAACTATTCTGGAGGGTGGGTATTTGGGGTGTGCCTATTTTGGCTGGTATGAATTAGGCTGTCAACATTCTTACAAAAATATTTTGCAGACATATATTTTAATTAATTTTAGAGAAAATCTGTGAGTGGAATTTCTGGGCCATATAGTTAAGTGTATATTGAAATTTCAGTGAAATTGGCAGGCCAGGTTTCTAGAGATGTTGTGTTCTCCTCCACCTCCTCCAGCACGCCTGCGGCCGGCTGCTTCTGGAAGTTGCCTGTCACCGTTTCTCTCACAGCTCTATGAGGCTGTGGCTTAAGTTGAAGGCTGTGTGTTCAGAGGCGGAAACCTTTACCAGCCCTGGTCACCATGGCTCACGCATCTCATAAACCATGGCCGCCTTTTATTACTAAATTAGAGTTTGTTCAGTTAGGAGAGATCTGTGTCCCTGGTAGAATTATTAAGTTAAAGTCCATTTCTTGTTAGTTGATGTCCTCATTTCACCCATTCTGCTTCTATATCTGAGTTAAATTATACGCGTCAATTCTGAGGCAAAATCTCGGAGGTGGGCAGTGCTGGAGAAACGGCTTAGCAGCTGAAGGCACTTGCTGTCAGAGCCTGACAACCTAGCTTCAGTTCCCCAATGCCAGCGTAGAGCCGGAATCACAAAGCAGCACATGCATCGGCAGTTCATTTGCAGCAGCAAGAAGTCCTGGTGTGCCTATTTCTCTGTCGTGAATAAAAACACAGTTTTTAAAAATCTTTCTGAACCCCACATGGCCTTCCTATGCTTCCTTGCCCTGTTGTGCTTTGGAACGGAGTCCCAGTTGCCAATGAAACAGCAGAAGTGTTTGAAATCCTAGCAACCAGATCTTGTTAGAGGAATAGATTATTGCCCCGCTAGCAACTACCTAGAAAAACGGGGGGGGGGGGGGCAGAAGGGTTTAAATATATAATAATCCTGGCTACTTCTCTGGCTTTGATGTTTGTTTTGTTGTGAAAACATGTTTTAGAAAAAAAAAATGTTTGAGCTGTTGTGCCCACAGGAAAAGTTTTGAATTTGCATAGCTTGGTCTGTGAGAAGTACTGTGAAAGAGCGCTTGAGGCCGCTGCGTATGTGCCTCTTACAAACTCAGAGAGGCTGTAGGAGGGCTTGGATTGCTATCATGATTAGGGTCCCATTTTTAAAAATTTATTTCTTTGGAGAGAGCGATGGGGGGAGGGTGAAAGAAGAGACAGAGAGTAAGAGAATGAGTATGGGTGCACCAGGGCCTCCTACCACTCCAGACAAGTGCACCACTTTGTGCATCTGGTTTTCTGTGGGTACTGGGGAATTGAACCCGGGCATTCAGGCTTTGCAAGCAAGCACCTTGAGCCACTGAGCCATTTCTCCAGCCCTGGGTTCCCTTTTCATTCCGTGCCCTGCAGATCTGCTACTGGAGGCAGTGGCGATATTCCCCACTTCCAGGATTCAGCTTCATAAGTAGAGCTCATTATGAACGGGAGGGGAAACACTGGTGTGGGAGCTCTTCTGTAGGCTAGTACTTGCAGGTTAGTCTAACAATTGAATTGTTTGTTGCTGGGCAAAAAGCTACACCCCATAACTTTTAACACAGGCTATGATAAATCAATATTATGCTATTGAATCATCCAAAGAAATGCAATGATTAAATTGCATTTTCTCTGTTTGAAAAGAGTATAATACATTTTGAAAATTATGATGGAAAGTGTTAAAGTTTAAAGAAAAATGGCATGCTGGAGAGAAACCTTACCTGCTAAAGATACTTGCTTGCAAAGTCTGACTGCCTAGGTTCAACTGTCTAGTACCCACACATAAAGCCAGACAGGCAAAGTGGCACATGAGTCTGGAGTTTGTTTGCAGTGGCAGAAGGCCCTGCAGCACCCATTCTCATGCTCTCTGTCTCTTTCTTGCTCTGTCTCATATAAATAAATTTTTTAAAATGCTGATTCAGCACCTACTCTCTAGGAGCCCAATGTGTGCAGAGCTGGGTTAAGTGAGGTGGCTTGTGGCTTTTACAAACAAACTGCTTCTTGAGGCTTGTCACACTCATTGTCTTCTCTCCCATCAGGATGACAACTGGGGAGAGACCACCACGGCCATCACTGGCACCTCAGAGCACAGCATATCCCAGGAGGACATTGCCAGAATCAGCAAGGACATGGAGGACAGCGTGGGACTGGACTGCAAGCGCTACCTGGGCCTCACTGTCGCTTCGTTCCTTGGACTTCTAGTTTTCCTCACCCCCGTTGCCTTCATCCTGTTACCCCCAATCCTGTGGAGGGATGAGCTGGAGCCCTGCGGCACTATCTGTGAGGGACTCTTCATCTCCGTGTCATTCAAACTGCTCATTCTGCTCATCGGAACCTGGGCACTTTTCTTCCGCAAGCAGAGGGCCGACGTGCCACGGGTGTTTGTGTTCCGGGCCCTGTTGTTGGTCCTCATCTTCCTTTTTGTGGTTTCCTATTGGCTTTTTTATGGAGTCCGCATTTTGGACTCTCGGGACCGAAACTACCAGGGCATCGTGCAATACGCAGTTTCCCTTGTGGATGCCCTTCTCTTCATCCACTACCTGGCCATCGTCTTGCTGGAGCTCCGGCAGCTGCAGCCCATGTTCACACTGCAGGTGGTCCGCTCCACAGATGGCGAGTCCCGGTTCTACAGCTTGGGACACCTGAGGTAAGGGGCAACTTCAGCATGCAGAAGGGATGAGTGATAATTCTTGAAGACAGCTCATCCTTAGCGTTCAGGGGTGATGACAGACACAGGGGCCGACCGGGTCTAGCTCTTCCCTTCTGGTTCTGGGAGGAGCTGTGTGAGGGCAGGCCTTGTGGGAGATGGCCCAGTGGTGCACACTGTGTCTGGGCTGGCCAGGGCAGCTGCTGGCTCTCAGCCAGCTTCATTGTTTTCTGGACTTGTTCTCAAACTCATTGGCAGCTCCCCAAAGGAATGCAGAAAGGATATTCTTAGTGATGGCTACCTTTGATTATGAACTTGACTTAGAGGTGATGGATAAAGTGACTGTTAATCCCACTTTGTCCAAAATGGCTCATCCATTACTCATTATAGCCAGTATAGAATCAGCTTAGGTGTCCATCAGCAGATGAATAGATAAAGAAAATGTGGAGTACATGCATAATGAAATTTTATTTAGACATGAAGAACAAAATTATTTGCAGGAAATGACTAGAACTGGAGGTGATCATATTAGACTACAAAGACAAACGTCACTTTTTCTCTCATGTGGAAACTAGGTGTCCATATCATGAAAATAGAAGGGTGACTATTTGGGAAAGAAAAGTAGGGGAGCAGGAGAGGGAAGGAGAGATAGGAAAGGATGGTGGGAAAGGAATATGGTTAAAGTAAATGATATATTTGGTCAAAAAGGTCATAAAAGGGCTGGAGAGATGGCTTAGCAGTTAAGGTGCTTGCCTGCGAAGCCTAAGGACTTATGTTCAACTGTCCAGGTCCCATGGAAGCCAGATGCCTCAAGTGACACAAGCGTGCAAAGTTGCACATGAGCACAAGGGGGTGCACGTGTCTGGAGTTTGATTGCAGTGGCTAGAGGCCCTGGCACACCAATTCTCTCCCTTCCTCTCTCTCTCTCTTACATTAAAAGAAAAAAAAAAAGGCCAGTTTGTTGGGCTTGCCTCAAAAAAAAAAAAAAACCTGTCATAAAACCCATTACTCTGTACAATAAATATACAACAGCCTCTTCCCCCAAAGTCAGTATTCAAAAATATAATCCTACTTTTAAATTTATTTATTTATTAGAGAGAGAGAGAGAGGCAGATAGAGAGAATGGGTACTCCAGGGCCTCTAGTCACTGCAAATGAGCTCCAGATGCATGTGCCACCTTGTGGGTACTGAGGAATTGAACCTAGGTCCTTTGGCTTTGCTGACAAGTACCTTTACTAAGCTATCTCTCCAGCTTCCCACTTTTTTAGAATGGTGCATCTAGTTTACCCTGGAATCCTACTAGAATTACTAATTGTCCCCTTTTTGCCCTGAGATACCTGATTTGAGCAGTGGATTAAATGCTCATTCTAAGTGGCTCTCAATAAAGAGTCAAGCTAAAGACTCCACATTTGTAAGAGTTGAGTGTTCTGAAAATGTTTGCATGAGGAAAAGTTGAAATTGTTTAAGTCTGTACATAAATTCTCATATTTTGTGGTTACCTAGAAGAGTAAAGATCATTTTTGTTTTGTAAATAAATAAAAATAAGTACTTTATACAGCTTACATATTAATCTTCACAGAGCCTTGTGATATTAATCCCAGTGTTACAGAAGAAGAAACTTAGCATTAAGAGAGTTAAATGATTTGCACAAAGTAACATGGCTCACCTTATTTGGAATTTACTTCATGGCCATGAGGCCAGGGCTGAATTAATGCCCAGTTATAGCAACTCTCCTTATGTTTAGTGACTTAGCTTTTTTTTCTTTTTTTCCTTTTTTCAAATTTTTATTAACAACTTTCATGTTTATAAAAAATATCCCATGGTAATACCCCCTCCCCCCACTTTCCCCTTTGAAACTCCATTCTCCATCATGTCCCCTCTGGTGACTTAGTTTTACATCCATTTTCTTCCATAAACTATGAGCTTCTATGGACACGAATTGTGCCTTGCTCCCCCTGGCACCCTTGGTGTCTGTCCTGCAGCATGGCACACAGTTGGCAGTCATTGTCTCTGAGTGAGTAAACCACCTGAGGAACCTGGCTTGAGCACTTTGCTCTCCTGGGCAGTAAATGCTGATGTGTGTCGCCTGTGATAGTGAGACTACCTACCTTAGTGACTGTGAGAACAATTGGCTTTGTCACAGCTTTGGCTGCTATCCAGAGAGGTGGCCCAGCCCCATTTTGGAATCAGATCCCTCTGCCAAGCCATTGTCCTGTTGGCATGCACCCTCTTTTGTTCCTCTGGCCCAGCTCATGTCACCTGAGGACTGGCTGGTTTAGTGTTGAAGGTGGTTCCCACCCTGACTGATCCTCAGGGGGAATTGTCTGATTCGCAGGTACTGGTGTTACCTGGTGTTTCAAGTCCTTCACAGATGCCTGAAGGGCTCTGAAGATTATCTCACTGCTGCATACGAACCTGGGAGAGCATTCTTCCCTACAGTTTACTGCTGGAGAAGGTTCGGCAGCTATGCATAAGCTCTCACAGAATCAGACCTCTCGGCTCCAGGGATGCAGGGGTGTTCACCCTCATAGCTGTTTCCTGGGACTCACAGGCACTTGCAGCGTTACCCTGCCCTGCTGTGTAGTACACAATTGTTATAACCACAGTTGCTGAAGACGGGGGATGGGAACATAGGAGGATGGCGTTTTAGATGGTGGCAGGGGTAAAGTCCATGGCCAAACAGTCTGTCTCAAGACAGGTTGTGCCCAAGTGGAGAGAAACCTGCTGTGGACCCTGTGGTGATGAGGCAGATGGGCAGCATTTGGGACTGTGTGCCAGGGTGAATGGGCAGGACATGGGCCAGGGACCATGTGTCAGTGTGAAGAGGCAGGTTATGGGCTGGGAGTGTGGCCTGTTGCAGCTTTGCTTCTCACTCTTCCTCTGGAGCTGGTGTAATATTCCCGCCTGCACAGGGGAGGGTGTGTCTGTCTCCTATCATTCCAGACTGGACTCCTTCCTCTCTCTAGGACAAATCCATCTGGTCTTCACTGAAGACCTGGGACAAGCCAAGCACCTGGGAAACTATTAAAACATAACTGGCAACATCTCTGGCATCTCACAGCACAGATAGATACATGGGTCCGGAGCAGAACCAGGAAGGAGAAGCTAGACTGAGTATGCTGCATGGTTTCACGTTTGTTGTAGACCTCCTGGTCTATCGTCACTGTGACCAGCAGCTGTCCCACAGCTCCCCTGTGAAACATAGTGGTGCTACATGTCTAGCAGGCCTGGAAGAGACCCTTTGAGGGATCCCTATTTTCTTCCTCCTGGCTCCTCTTGCTCTTCCTCCTGCAAGGCCCCATTTGTACCTCACCTGGAAAGTGCATTCTCATGTGCAGAGTGGTTGGAGAAGAAGGGGCATCTCTCCTCCCTTGAGCAGGGCTCAGTGCCCTTAAAGCCAGGCTGAGGGAGCTGGAGCAGGCTTGTCACCTCCCCCTAACACTGTGTGGGCCTGGTCACCTGCTGATCATGATCTAAATCTGATCCAAACCCAGTAGTAAATGGAAGAGACACCCTGCCAGAAATATAACTTCTGAGCCCTTTTGTAAAGAAAAGAGACAGGAGGGAGGGTGGAACAGGATGGACAAAGCAATCCGGAACATCAGAATAGCAGACCCAACCAGAACCCCTGGCCCTTCTGCTTTTCCTTTCTGCAAAGCTTTCACTGCATGCAGAGCAGCCTATTGGGCAATACAGAGTGATGGGGAGTTCTTTCTTCCTGTTTTCAAAGGTGGTTTTATTGAATGGACTGAGCTATTTTTGATAGCTGTCAAAAGAATGCCTGCTCTTTAGTTTCTTAAAGAAAATAGGCTTTTGGTTAGCTCTCATAAAAGGTACTTGCTGTGGCCCTGCTTGTTGGCAAGAATAGTTGGGGGTCTATTTGAAAGCCTTTAGAAACAGGAACTTTTTTTTTGTAGCATGTGAGATACTGTAAATAGATTAGGATATGTTTTAACCTTTATCCAGTGCTGTAGGGGTTATGAGGGCTTTTCATATGGTTATAATTCATTGCATCTCTAGGAGTGAGAGCAGGCAGGGAAGTGGTATCTCCATTTTCCAGTTGAGGACTGCAGGCAGCATCTTGCTCTGCATCACACCCCTGTGCTGTACAGCACCCCAGGGTCTTGACCCTCACACAGCCTACATGGAACTTTTCTTGGCCCTGTTCTCACAATGATTTGCTAACTTTTCCCAAGTTTCACCAGAGACCTGACTGTATTTTGGGAGAATACAAAAAAAAAGGTTAAAAGTAGCATTTAATTATGTTAGCAATTTCTCTGTTTTGAAATCTTTTTTTTGTGTGTGTGTGTTTCAATTTTAGAGAGAGGGAGAGAGAGAGAGGAGAGGAGAGCAAGAGAATTGGTGCACCAGGGCCTCGGCTTTAAAGGGAAATTTGGTAAACATTGGAATATATATGCTAGTGTTATTGAACCTGCGATATAGAACAACAGAGACAAACAGAACCTTAACAATGAACAAACATGTAGTTCTTACTAAAGGTACTTCTCAGCTCTTAACATGGAACTCGGTCTTCATAGCAATCCTGTAGGGTCAGTGCTGTTATCCTTAGTGTTATATGGGGAAACTGAGGTGTGGAAAGTTAAGTGAGTTGTTTAAGGACCCACATTATAACTGTCAGAGCCAAGATTGGAACCCAGAGCTCTGGTTCCAGAAAGATCTTAACCCCTCACCATACTGTGCCTGCATGCTCTTGTTTACAGTGCTGTTTTAAGAACACATGAGTGACTCTCAAGCATGGTTTGTGGGCTGACTGTGTGCTGGACTTGGTGTTAGCTGATGTCTATATTCACATATTCATCTGACTCTTATTTCCGGGCTGAGTGAGTAGGGTGCAGAGGATATAAGGACTGGCCAGTTGCTTGTCTGTGGTTCCAAAACCTGGTCCTTGGGACTGTAGCATTGGATTTGAGCCTTTGGCTAAGCCTTCTTTCCTTCTCTGTTCCACCTGCCTTATACTCATTGCTGTGTAACAATACTCTAAAACAGTAACTCAACTGCCATTTTAGTATTTCTCACAGTCCTACAGTGTGGGTTGGGCTCAGCTGGGAGGTTCTTCTGCAGGTCCTGCCTGAGTCCTGTGTCATTACATTCATTCAGTGAGCCAGTGATGACTAGACTTCATTCCCTTCCTGAACACTCTGAGGTGCTCTCCCTTTCCACATGGCCTCTTCATGGTTTCTGCATCGAGGTTTCCAGACTTAGAGGCAACTCAGGGCTCCCAAGGGCAACCAAGTAGGAGCTCAGAGACCTTGTAAAGCTGAGGCCTGGAGCTGGCCCAGCATCACTTCTATTGTGGTCTCTTGGGTAAAGTGAACTCAGCTATAGGGAGAGCCCTAGTTCAATGTAGCTAACACCTATTACTTTAGGCGCTCCCATTCCCAGTCTGCGTATTCTTACTTTGCATACAGTTATGATATTTATTGATTGTTTTCTATATCATAACAGGACTAGAGGTGTCATATTATAAGGTGAGATGGGTGTTGGGGAGGAGAGCTGCTTTCAGTAGGTACAAAGCTATTAATGATAGTTGACTAGCAAGAAAAGAGGCCAAACACACAGAGGCAGGCACAGGTCTTGGCACTATTCACAGTGGTCAGCTCTGCAGCGTTTTCATACTGCTGGGCTCCACAGTTCCTAATTCAGTAGTGGATTTTAAAAAATATTGTTATTTATTTATTTGTAAGCAGAGAGAGAGAGATAGAAAAGAGACAGAGAGAATGGGCATGCCAGGGCCTCCAACCAGTGCAAATTAACTCCAGATGCATGTGCCACTGTGCATCTGGCTTTACATGGGCACTAGGGAATTGAACCCTGGGGAATCAAACCTGGGTTGGTAGGTTTTACAGGCAAGCACCTTAACCACTGAACCATCTCTCCAGCCCTTTAACTGGATTTTTAAGCATGCTTATTCAGTAAGACTTAGTAGCTTGTAAGTTGGCATTGAAGTGCTTTCTCAGAGGTCTGGTAACTAATCACAAACTCGTCTGTGCCTCGGGTGCTTTTCAAACTGTAGGAATTTGTTGTTATGCATAGTTGTTGCCTTGCTGTGTTGCAAAGGGACTTTTGTGTCCCCAGAACCTCTGTGTTGACACTCTTACTTCCATTGAGGTGATAGAGATGGCCTTCAAAGAAATAACAGCTTATATGAGATCATAGGATCTAGAGTGTGTTCTTCTCCCCCCTCTTTCTTTCACACACACCATGTGAGAATATAGTGAAGGTGGCCATCTGAAAGCCAGGATGGAACAGCTCTCATTAGGAAATAAATTGGCTGGATCTTTGATCTTGAACTTGTAGCCTTCAGAACTGTGAGAAATAAATTTCTATCATATAAGCTACCCAGTTTTGGGCATTTTGTTATGCTAGCCCAAGCTATGAACACTAGCAATTTTTGACCCCCAACCCAAGAATTTGTGGGGTCAATAAGCACAGTGTGTCCATGAGGTCTCATCTTATTTGCAGTGCATCCGTGTTTCTCCCAGCCTGTGTGGAAGCTTTGCTCCTCCTGGTTGTACTTTGGTTTCCTAGCTGGAGTGAGGAAGGGAGAATCTCCAGAGAGGATTCCACTTACTCCAGAAAGCCCAGGGTGCACCCAGCTCTGTTGGAACTGATTTTGTGACCCAGGCTCGAGGAGTACCTAAGCTGTGGTTACACCGAGACTCGCCTGTCAGACCGGGCCAGGCTCTCCTTCCCACACTGGCGGGTCAGGGTCACGCCAGTGGTCTTGGAAGGCTGCGCAGAGGGTCCCAGAACCTTGGCTGTGATGCTGGGGAGCATTTTTAAAAATGAGCAGTGGAGGTTTGCGCTCATGTTACCACTGTTGGAGTTTTTAGAAAGACATATTTTTCAGTTGTGTAACTACTTTACAATAACAATATTTTACTGATCCTCAGCCCCATACCCTGACAGAGCAAAGCATAAAAGTGAAATGCAGGCATTAAAAAAAAAAAAAGTAGAAGGTGAAGGTCGTCTCTGAGGCCTTGCTTGGGAGGAATTTCGAAGGCGGGCATGGAGCTGCCGTTTGTGGTTTGCTGTTGTGGTGTCTGTTAAAAGTGGCTTTAATGAGAGAGTAAGCTGGCAGACACTGAAGCACTGTGTTTATACAGCTGCCTTCTGCCAGTGGCCACAGCCGGGATGGCCTGCTATGCTCTGTGTCTACCCACAGCCTCGTGCTGAGGTCAGAGGACTCGCCTCTTATACAGCACAGTGCCCATGGAGGGAAAACTGGTTCAGACCCCCTTGGGTGGAGGGGCAGTGACAGTGTAAAGTACCTTCTTGAGGGCTCTGCTGGTGTGGACGTCCTTCCTGGGGATGGCTGTCCTTCATCCTAAAGGGCCATGGCTGGGCTCCCTGAATAGTAAGCTGCTCTTTTTCTCAAGGACTCTGGTGAGCTGGTCCTACATGTCACAGTCTCACTCACAAATCAGCAAGCATAACTGGATGTTGCACGTGATGTAGGACACACAAAGCAGGAAGGCAGCGCCTGGAGCTGCTTTCCCTGTTCTGCTGAGCTGCGCTCTGCTCTCTTCCAGGCCTGAGCTGGTCCCGTCTCTGCAAGCAGAGATCGTGTTGGGCAGCTGCTCATGCTTGAACCCCAGACTTGCCTCCTGTGCTCCCGTAGTCTCTCCAAGCACAGGAGTGCGTATGCTGAGGAAGGTGAGGCCAGCAGAGCGCCGCGGGTGGTTCTGGAGGCGCTTGTAGTCCCTACCTGAAGAGAGATTTTTGAGCACCCTAAGCAGGCATATGCCTGTGATTGTCCAGTCTCTCCTGTTTATCTTAATGGGATTCACTGCAGCAATCTGACACTGAGAAAGGTAAGTTCCCAGGCCCAGCCCAGACTGGACTGTACAGAGAGGTGGCAATGTGTTAGGGGTCTGTACTGCAGCCTGCAGCTGGCCAGGCAGATAGTGACAGAGCCACCAAAGCAGAGCTGTCACCTGTGGAAACAAGGCTCTGAGGTATCCAGTGCGAGAGGGATCCCATATCTTTGCGCTGGTGGAAGGTAGCTGGAGGACTCTGACTGTGACTGATTGGCCCCGTGAAGGAGGCTGTCTGTCTGTTGGTGCTGTCGCCACACTCAGAACCCTTCATGGGATCATGGCATCACTCCCTGAGGGGGTGTGCACCCAGGACGACCATGTGGTGGTGGTTTTTGTTTTTTTTTTTTAAACCTACAGGACTCATTCTCACAGATCCTTCCTAATGTGAACATACTCTGGCTGTGGTTTTACTTTGACTTCCCAGGGCTTCACTTCACCATTAGAAACTTAAAATGGGGACAGTTAGAGCATGGGAAAGTGCTCAGAGGACCCAGCCTGCACTTGAAAGCCATGCCATGATAATTCAGTCCTGTTGATTCTGCCCCTTGCAGCTCTGGGATTAGATATACTAGGTTTCCATCCATGTTCATCTTTCAATGGAAACATGATGCAAGGCTTGTCCACAGCCTGATATTCAACGTTGAGGCCGGGAACACTTCAGGCTTGTGAATATTGATCTAAAGAACTTGGTTGCTGAAGGCTGCCAGGGATTTCAGGTAACTATGGAAAGGTTCCTCCTGCAGTCTCACAATCCAGGCAGAGCCACTGACCTGCTTCCCTGG
Source organism: Dipus sagitta (assembly GCA_036346955.1). Taxonomy (NCBI): domain Eukaryota; kingdom Metazoa; phylum Chordata; class Mammalia; order Rodentia; family Dipodidae; genus Dipus; species Dipus sagitta. Next base: position 5,238,139 of record CM070788.1, on the reverse strand, counting down.
GCAGTACGCTTACTGGCTCAGAAGTGGAGGCAGAATGGGTCCCTTTTCCTTTGTCTTGACAGAGTCCCAGAAAACTTGGCCTGTCACCATGTCAGTAAACTTGAGCCAATTCCAGGTTTTACCTCTCCATGTCCCCTTCAGGTCTGAGGCCATCATTGCCTGTTATCTATGTGGGTTTAGAGCAGGCTAGCTTCCCAAATACAAGGGCAAGACCAGCATTTTAACTAAAAGGCAGTGACGTAAATGTCCGTGTGCCGGCTGTCAGCCGCAGGTGTTACTGTCAGTGGTCTGCGCGCCTTGCTCCGGGCCTGGGAGCACTGACGCCCGTGCATGCAGGGAGACGTAACTTCCATAGGCTTTTCTGGAAGAATGAGCAGTGGGGTAAGTGGACGGCATTGGTGGTCTTACCTTGACTGGGAGTTTTCACAAAAAGTAGAACTGGCTTTAATTTGGGGTCCTGTATTTTAGAATTTTCCTGGGTTTGGGCCCTAAAATGTAGCTACTGAAGCAGACAGGCTTTGAAGGGTCAGGGTGACTGGATGTGGTAGCTAGGTGTCCAGGTGTCTTTCTGAGCTGGTGTTCTGGTGCTGTCACTGTCCACGCTGCTCTGTGTCTCACTCTCTCTCCCCTTAGCCTCTCCCCCTTGTGTTCGTGCAAAGTTTCCATTGCTGGAGTTGTTTCCCTGCCTTGCCCTCGATATGCTTCCTTCCTTCCTTACCCAGACGCATGCTCCGAGTTTCCGGGGGCTGCTGAAATGCAGTGCCACAGGCTGGCTGACTTATATGAGCTTGCCATGTCTGCTTCCCAAGAATCTGAACTCTGCATCACAGCAGGCCTGGGCTCCTTCAGAAGGCTCAAGGGAAGAAAACGCCCTTGCTGTTTCCCAGGCTTTTGGGCAGCCCTGGCATTTGTCAGCATCACCCTCCCTTCCATCTCCAGTCTTCCTGTATGTCTTCTTGTAAGGACACCAGTGTGGCTCTACTTTTAAGTATAGTCACATCTGTACCAACCCTGGTCAGAAATCAGGTTGCTGAGGTTCGAGATACATGCTGCACATTTTAGGAGACACTCTTCCTTACATTGAACCCTCAAAGCTGTCCAGTGACTGGGCACTGTGACTCCACTGTTCCTGCTATAGAGGATTGGGAATGTCACTTAACACCTGTTTGTGCTCAGCCTGCTTCCTTTGCCTGGAATTGCTTAGCTGCGTATCCACATGACCCTTCATCAGAAACTCAGCTCTGCCTCTTGTATGGACTTCAGCTAGAACCCCCCCCCTCCCTTGTCCTTTCCATGTCCTGTTCCTCCACAGGCTCTGAATCTTTCCACAGTGCTCATTGCTTGAGTGGTTGTCACCGCTGATTGGAGTGGAAGTCCCTTTGAAGATCTGGCTGCCATCCATATCTCGGTGTCTGGGGCTTCGCAGGTGTTCATAATTCGTAATTGCTTGTGATGGGGCTGCAGAGGCTGGTTATTAGGCTTTTCTGAATGTCAGCATCCTTGGTTGGCTCCAAGGATAATGAGTACATCCCCTAAATGGCAGTCATTCCAGATTTTACTATGTGCTGCTTCAGTCAGCATGTGCCCAGTAACCAGGTTAATGGCCTGGCACTGATGAGGGGCCTTAGCATGCGAGAGAGGCTTTCACGTTGTCCACACATGGTGTTGACAGAGATACAGGGATCCATTTCGGCTTTGAAAAGAAATGGCTGAAACTTGAAAGTTTGGCCTTGCTTCTTCCCTTCTCTCCTTGTTCCAAGAGGATTTGAAGATGGTGAAGACTTAGCCTGGATCAGTTCCAAAGCTATGTCAACTTCTGAACTTAATAATGTGTATTAGTTGGATTGTAGAAAGCACAGACAGGCAAAGCCAGGGCAAAGTGAGTGGAGAGGAAGCATGTCTGTGTGTGAACGCACGCTCTTCTAGACTGCAGTACCTATGTCTGCACAACAAGGGGTAAAAAGGAGAGGGCTTATGGCCATAACTGTTTCCCTGGAGTATTGATAGATTTCACCAGGAAGGAGGATTTGGCTGTGGCCTCCAGAGAAAGCAGTGATGGGCCAGCACTAGAAGTTAGGGATTATTTCAGCACCATGGGAGAATGACCTTTCTTTTCTTTTCTTTTTAACTTTTTCATTGGCAACTTCCATAAATATAAACACATATCATGATGGAAATGACCTTTCTTTTCAGAGGCTGGGGCTGCCTGGGGCATTCTCAAAAGGATTATTGCATGAATTGGGAATTTCTTTGATTCCCAAGTCTCTGGGAGAAAGCAGATCTCTTCCATTTCTAGAATTCTGGCATTGTGTTTGTCAGCTTTCTATCACTGTGGGAAAACACACAAGACAAGATTTATTTTACTCACAGTGTCAGAGCTTCTAGTCTATGGTCACTTAGCCTGTCACTTTGGACCATTGGCCAGGCAGAGCATCATGGTGGGAGCACGCAATGGAGAGCAGCTAACCTTGTGGCAGCCAGAAAGCAGAGAGGGAGGGTGAGGCAGGGTCCCAGGATCTCTTTTAAGGGTACAGTGACATAACTTCTTTGATCAGACTCTTACCTCCTAATTATTCACCATTTACCAATAATTCCTCAGGCTGACAGCCAAGCCTTTAATGCATGATCTTGGGGGAATAGGTAAGATCCAAACCTAAACAAACCAAGAAGATAATTCAAAATGAGAAAGTAGGGCTGGAAAGATGGCTTAGTGATCAAGGCACTTGCCTACAAAGCCAAAGGACCCAGGTTCAATTCCCCAGAACCCACATAAGCCAGCTGCACAGGGTGGATCTGGAGTTCATTTGCAGTGATTGGAGACCCTGTTGTGCCCATTCATATTCATTCTCTCTCTCTCTCTCTCTCTCTCTCTCTCTCTGCCTCTTTATGTTTCTCAAATAAATAAAATAAAATAAAATTATTTTAAATAAGAAAGTAGAAGCTTCCTGAAAGAAGTCGGGCCTGCTCCGCTCCTGTTTGGTGCCACGTTTGGAGCATACAGAGGAGTAGAGGCAGGAAGGAGCCCGAGCCTTTTCTGTTAGGCTCTGTGCATCCTGTTCTTCGTGGAGCTGCGACTTGGGCTACAGAGCTTTCCAACCGCACTGCATCCTGGGCAGATAGCCTCTGCCTGCTCGCTGAACCCATGTCTGCACTTGTCATGTATGAGGCATGGCTTAGCAGTGAAGACAGGAAATCCTCTTCCTGAGTCTCAACAGGACTAAAATCATGTTTATTGCATAGTTTACTCGGTAAAAGATGAAGTACAGCATGTTGGAGTTGAACCCAAAAGATGACAACCATGTTTTTTTTTTTTTTTTTTTAGATTGGCACATCAGTTATGTGTTGTATGAAGTTCTGTGGAAAGTCTCATTCCTTAGTATTGTTAGATTTGTTGAATGTCAGACACACTATTCTCTGTAGTGGAGAGAGTGCGCAGTTCTTGAAGACATTTATAACCTTGGCGTGAGAGCCCTTCAGCTCCAGCATTAGCTTGTCAGACTGGGCAGCCAGCCAGGGCCATGACTGGCTCTGAGTCACTTGCTGCCTTTTTGAGCTGCTGGGACTGGCAGGGAGCAAAACGTCCGCATTTCTTTTGTGTGGTTTTAAGGAGCAAAGGGGAAGATTGAGGCCTTGCATGAAACATTGGATCTCCATCCCGCAGCCCCAACCCCATCCCTGGGCACTCATTAGGGGACGCCGAGGGCTTTGCTGCCAGAACCTTGCTGCATCCCATCTGGAGCCCCATGCTGGGAGGTGGCATGGTGGAAGCCCCCCTGGAGCGAAGCAAAGACAGCCATTCCTATAGACAACACTGGACACTTGTGAGGTAGAGGTGTTGAGCAATGACACTGCTCCCTCACCAACCTGACTTAGCTGTGGAAGTCTCTGGGCCCCTCCTGTGGCCTGGATGAAAAGCAGAGCCCAACAACCACAACAACAGAGTTTTACTCTGAAGAGGAGGCTGGGTTAGGGAGATGGCTTGGTGGTTAAAAGGGACTGCTGTGCAAACCTAATGGCCAGAGTTCAAATCCCCAGAACCCACATGAAGCTGGACAAAAGCAAAGCGGCATACACGTCTGTAAATTGCAGTAGTCAGGAGAAGCCGGAGCTTGCAGGCCAGCTAGCCTGGCCTCCCCACATCAAACAAGAGAGCTTGTCTCAAAGTAGAAGGTGAGGACGGACATCTGGAGGTTGTTGTCCTCTGACCTGCACACATGTGCCACAGCACACGTGTACCCATATATACACACGTGCACATTCACACCTGCATGTCTGCACACATAGTGAAGAAGAGAAGCCTCAATAGAATCTATGAAAATGGCCTTTTAATTTTGTTAAAAAAAGATTTTATTTGTTTATTTATTTGACAGAGAAAGAGGGAAACAGAGAGAGAGAGAATGGGCGCCACCAGGGCCTCCAGCCACTGCAAACGAACTCCAGATGCATGTGCATCTGGCTAACGTGGGTCCTGGGGAATTGAACCTGGATCCTTTGGCTTTGCAGGCAAACGCCTTAACCGCTAAGCCATCCCTGCAGCCCATCCTTTTAATTTTCATATTTTGATCAGGGAAATCATTTTGTTTGCTAGAATCCAGGCACCTAGAGAAATTTCTGTCAGTGTAGGAGTGTGAAGTGAACCACGGTGCTTATGCATGTCATCGAGGCTTGTTCTTGCACTGAGGGGCTCCCTCTGTGTCTCGCATTAGGCCCAGAGGTTCTGGAAAATCAGTCAGGAGTGCCATAAGTATGCGAGGGAATACGTGTGCTGCCAGAGAGGAGGCCATGGTGTGTCTCTGGGTGCACAGGGACGAAGGAGCACTTGTCTCACTGGAGGCTGTCACAGCGGATGGTAGGGAGGAGGCTGGGCCCCACTGCGCTTGAGCTCTAGACGAGCTCCAAGTGATCACAAACACCTTGTAATGACACAAATGCAGCTCCAGAGCCACCTCCCCACGGAGGCCGCCTTGCACCCCCGCAGTCCTAGGTAGCGTGCAAAGTCTTCTGTGTTCTGTGATCCCTGTGCCTGGCTGAGGAGACAGTCCTTTCATGTGCACCTGAGTTCCTAGGACTCAGCAGATGTAGGTTCTTAACTATGACAGCAGTGAGCAAACAGCTAAGTGATGGAATGATGGGATTTCCATGTGTGTGTGTGTGTGTAGGTGCACATGTGTGTATGTGCATAAGGAGGCCAGAGGTCAACATCAGTTGTTTTCTTCTATCACTTACCCACTTTATTTTATTTTTATTTCTGTGATTTTGAAGTAACGCCCTGCTGTAGCCCAGGCTGACCTGGAATTCACTATGTAGTCTCAGGCTGGCCTTGCACTCATGGAAATCCTCTTCGCTCTGCCTCCTAAGTGCTGGGAAGAAAGGCGTGCACTACCACACCTGTTGCTCACTTTGTTTTCATGAGACAGGGTCTCTTACTGAACCGGGAACTCACTGATTCAGCCACCCTGTCTATGCAAAATATCCCAGAGATCCTCCTGCCTCTGCCTCCCCAGCACTGGGATTACAGGCACTCACCACTATACCCCACATTTTTCATGGATAGTGGGGATCTGAACTGAGGTCCTCAGACTTGTGGCAAGTGCTTTATCACTGAACCATCTTCCCAGTCCCAGGACTTTCGGAATGGAAATTCGTTCTTAGGAATCTTGGATCTCTCCAGACTTGCCCTGACAGTTGCCCCTCTCTCACATCACCAGCAGAATGCACTTCACTGCTGAATATAGAACGATGAAAGCATTGCATTGATACTGCTGTCAAGGAGGGTAGCTGACTGCCTTCTAGATGGTTTGTAGACTCTAATCAGGGTCCCCCCTCCCCTTTTTGTAGTCCAGGTTGGCCTTGAACTTGCAGTGTAGCCCAAAATGACTTTGAACTCTTGATCCTCCTGCCTCTACCTTCCAGGTGCTGGGATTACAGGTGTGTGCTACCACACCCAATTTTGTTCAGGGCTCCATGCCTGCCTGCGAGCACTCTGCCAACTGAGTTACATCTCCAGTCCTGTGATAAATTCTTAAAGCAGGTTTCCAAAGGGGTTTTAGGGGAAAGTGGACAACAATCCCAAAATTTCTAGGTAGTAGGCTAAGGGGCCATAGTCTGTGGGAAGTGACAGTCCCTGAGCTACTCGGAGAGTGTTGGGAGGCCAGGTGGTCATCCTGGAATCTAGGGCAGCTCTGTCTTAGTGCTCTGGCTGTTATAAACAACCTCAGGAGCCCATCTTCTTCTCAGAGTGTCAGGAAGAGGCTCTAGATTAAAGCGGAGCTGTGGTAGTGAGCACACTGGGGTCAGTGAGCAGCTCACAGACTTCAGATGACAGGACACACCACTGTCCTCCCGAGGCCACACATCACAGCCTGGAGAGCCAAGTGGAGGTTGGCAGTCTACGGAGTCCCAGTCTAATTGTGGTTCTTTTGCACGACATTGTCTGGCTCAAAGCTTTCCGACTCTCAGTGATACCAAATGAGATAGGGTATGTGAAGCCCTTACCACCTCATTGGTGATTGCTCTTCAAAATGGTGGGCTCCTGCATCTGAGACCTACAATAGGTTTTTGTTTAGTTCCTAGCATGCACTCGCACTCCTGCTTATAGATATTTGTTGACCTCTCCTTTCCCACTCCTCTGCCAGGTTCCAAGATAATAGCTAGGAGGCCTCAGACATGGTAGCAGGATGGTCCCTATCACACCCCTCTGCTGAGTGCCAGGAACAGAAGTCCGAGGGGCAGGGGCCTTACTGAACCCCACATGAGGCTAATGTGTTCACAACCGAAGCTGCACAAGCGGGCTCTGTTCTGTAGGAATGCCATCGTTGTGACCCAGGAGACCTGAGAGCCAGGGGTCCTTGCTCTTGGGCCAGCACTGCTTGTGCGACAAATGAACCAGACCTGGGCTTTGTCCTTTCGCCCGTGAGCTCTGTGACAGCACAGATCTCTTGCCATTTTTGGTGTCCTCCAGTTCCCTTTTGGAAACTGAGGAAAAACAGGGAAAGTTCAACCTCAGTCTAAATCTCAGTTACAACTTTCTCCTCTTCTGACTATTGGCTAGCTAGGATGTGGTGAATGATGGCCTGGGGAGGGCGAGGAACCGCTTGACAACAGGATACGTCAGTAGTGTGGAATCAAGCCTGCTTCTGGGCGAGGTTTTCCTTGACTTTTTGTGATTCTTACCTCCCTCAGGAAGATTTTTCACTTAGGACCTGCTTACCCCACAAAAACTGTACATTAATTTTGTCCTCATTTTGCAGCATCCAACGAGCAGCACTGGTAGTTCTGGAAAATTATTACAAAGATTTCACCATCTATAACCCAAACCTCCTAACAGCTTCCAAGTTCCGAGCAGCCAAGCACATGGCCGGGCTGAAAGTCTACAATGTAGATGGTGAGTCGTTTGTGGCTGTCTCGGTCTGGGGCACAGTTGAATGACTACTTGGCTTAAGCTCCGTGGTCTGCTTGGTTCTGTCTCTTCTCCGCTTACCTTATTACAGTCCTTTCTCATATCAGAACACTTTCTTTTTGCAATCTAGGTAAACATATTTTTCAAAGGAAGGTTTGTTTAGAGTCTACATTTGTGGGAAATCTATTGATTTGGGGATCTTGTGATTGAAAACAATACTGGTGTGTTTCCAGGCTCCTGTTGGGAGCACATGATAGTGAAAAAGCTCTTGAAAGGGCTGCTTTTCAAAATGTAGCTGTTACCTGAAGACTGAGGAAGCTCCCCAGGGCACTAAGCCTAGAAATCTCAGTAGTCCAGGCATCTAGTGAGCCAAGTAGGCCCTTCTGAACCCTGGCTAGGAACTGGTGTTGAGTGGCAGCCGGAAGCTGGAGCCAGGCTGCAGAATCCAAGCTGGGTTTCATTCAGGGTGTCAGATGCTTAAGTGTGAGAAACTGGACACTGGGTTGTTTGTGGCTGGGCACCTGGGGTCAGGTCATGGGCTTTGCAGACTGCAAAGCAGAATCCTGTCGTCAACAAGTCAGATGATTTATATAGAGTATCAGTTTTTGATGAGGGAGTCTTCCCTGACATTTTTAGTTGGGTTTATAAGGTGTACGCTTCCTCCTGAATCCTGAAGGACTAGAACATTTTACCTGCGATAAGAAAACTTAGCACATTACCACTAGGGCAGCCAAGTCACCAGGCAACCGGTCGCCCACAAGAAAGCCTGGATCTTCCCATGTCTTTATGACAAGCTAAAGTGGTCAGGGAAGGAGACAGGAGTTCTAAGTCTGTTCGTAACTGGGCCATTTTGCGTGTCCCCGGGGCGTCGGTTTCTGGGGTTGGAGTTGCCGCTGCCTTGTCGGTTCAGCTGTGGAAATGACCACTGTGCTTGTCCCTTGACTTTCTTTTTTCTCTGTCTGTCCTTGTTCCCCCATCCTGCTCATTTTCTCTCATTGTTTGCTGAATGTGATGCCCCAGCTGCCCTTATGGCCAAACTGAAACTTTGTGTAGCAGATGGTAAGTGACATCTTGAGCACACTCCGGCGGGGTCATTTTTGGCATTTTCAGTGGCAAGCATTCTTCACCCCCTTTGGAGTTCTCTCTGTTTCCCCGTCAGATTGGGGTCACAGTCTTAGCTCCTGTGTCTTGGCCATGGTGAACACGAAGCTCCGCACCCCTGGGCGTTGTGTTTAAGGCTTGTGTGTGCTTCATGTGGGTGGGTGGACAGTACTGACAGACCCTAGTCCTGTTTTTGGCTCCATTTCCCAGGCCCTCAGCATTAAAGCTGTTCTTCCTCCATTGTCTTTTCCTCGAAGGCCCCAGTAACAATGCTACTGGCCAGTCCCGGGCCATGATTGCTGCGGCCGCTCGCCGCAGAGACTCCAGCCACAACGAGCTGTATTATGAAGAGGCTGAGCATGAACGGCGAGTGAAGAAGCGCAGAGCCAGGTATGTGGCCCTCCGCGTGCCCAGCCCCTCTTATGGGAGACTTAACTTCCCTTCTCTTCCCCCTCTTCCTCTTCTTCTTCCCCTCTCCCTTCCCCCATTGCTCCCTCTCTCTACCCCCCTCATCACAGCGAGTCTTTTATTTACAAACGTGACCCATGTGATTGCTCAAAGCACACTTGTTCCAGGTTTCTCAGACTTTGCTTACAAGTGCCATCAGGGGGGCTTCCTACCACCCACAAAGGCCAGCGCCTTTCCAAGGGGTGCTGAAGCTGCTGGCCCCAGAGCTTGCCTTGCGGTGGCAGAACCTACCCATTCTAGTTTTCCATGTCCCTTCTTATTAACTGAAAGGTGGGGGAAGGTGGTTTTCTATGCACCTACTGGGCTTTATTGGTAGGTGGCTGGATCGGGGGACAGACCTGTGATTCTTGCTTTTTAAAAATATTTATTTATTTATTGGCAAGCAGACAGAGAGGAGGGAAGGAGGGAGGGGAAGAGAGAGAGAGAGAGGTCAGGAGAAGGAGAGAATGAGAATGGGCATACCAGGGACTCTTGGCATTGCAAACAGCCAATTTGGCTTTACATGGATACTGGGAACTTGAGCCCAGGCTGTCAGGCTTTGCAAGGAAGAAACTTTAGTTGCTGAGCCATCTCTCCAGCCCAAAGCTCTGACTCTTTATAGGCCACTTCTGCACACGCACTGCCTATCCAGGTGCAGGCCCTCTCTTGGTGGCAGAATTCTAGAGAACCAAGTTCCTCAAGTCCCACAATCCCCATCCTACATCTTAATTTTGTTATTTCCTTTCTTCCCCTCTTCTCCCATCCCCTGGAGGACACCTGGGATGTGAGCAGTGGGACTGAGTCTTGGGGGCGTTGCTGGTGGTTCAGGCAGCAGGAGGGTGGGCTGGTGACCCTCCAGGTCCTGCAGGACCGTTTCCAAGCCCTCAAGTGGGCCCTGCCGTCAAGACTGTGTTGCACCTCCTTCCAGGCTGGTGGTAGCAGTGGAAGAGGCCTTCCTGCACATCCAGCGTCTCCAGGCTGAGGAGCAGCAGAAAGCCCCGGGGGAGGTGATGGAGCCCAGGGAGGCGGCGCAGGCCATCTTCCCTTCCATGGCCAGGGCGCTGCAGAGGTACCTGCGCGCCACCCGGCAGCAGCACTTCCACAGCATGGAGAGCATCCTGCAGCACCTGGCCTGCTGCATCACCAACGGCATGACCCCCAAGGTGCGCGCTGTGCGGTGGCCCACGGCATGGGTGGAGTGGTCACCAGGCTCGGCCGGTCACATTCCATGGAGTTGGTCATTGTGTATCTTTTATGAGATGTGCTTGGAACAAAGAAAGGTTCAGAGTTTGGATTTGGGGAGAATATTTGCATGTGTGTAAAGAGATACCTTGAGGATGAGACCCAAGTCGAAGTATGAAATTCACACATATATATTTTGGTTTTTCGATTTTTCGAGGAAGGATCTCACTCTAGCCCAGGCTGAGCTGGAATTCACTATGGAGTCTCAGGGTGGCCTCGAAATCACGGCAATCCTCCTACCTCTGTCTCCTGAGTGCTGGGATTAGAGGTGTGCACCACCATGCCCGGCTGTTTTATATATTTTTAACATACTTAATTTAATTTATTTATTTGAGACTGAGAGAAAGAAGCAGAGACAAAGAGAGAGAGAGAGAGAGAGAAAGAGAATGGGCACACCAGGGCCTCCAGCCACTGCAAATGAACTCCAGACGCATGTGTCACCTTGTGCATCTGGCTTACATGGGTCCTGGGGAATTTAACCTAGGTCCTTTGGCTTTGCAGGCAAGGGCCTTAACTGCTAAGCCATCTCTCTAGCCCCTATATAATATTTTTAATAATTCTATGTATGAAACAGAGTTTGTATACACTGAACATCAGACTTGTACCCTCTTGTTGATGCTCAAAAATTTTTGAGTTTTGGAGCATTATAGATCGGGACTTTAGGAATACGAATGATCAACCTGTGGTGGGAATAAAGTCAAAGGCATCTCTACCACACCCAGTGAGAAGAGTTAGTGATTCTCACTTTTGCATACCATCTTACTATAACTGCTTTGTCAGTATGCCTTTGAAAGGCTTATAGGGCAAAGAGTTTGACCTGGAGGCAGTACCACGGTGTGTCTAGGGCACTTTGTGAGCGCTGGAGCTGAGCTGGTTTATCCTGACATGACTCTCAACCATAAGCTGTGTGATTCTGGGCAAACAGCTTCTGACACTGTGCCTCGGTTTTCAAAACTACAAGTCGGAGATCACACCTCCACTTGATTTTTTAAATATTTTATTTATTAATTTATGGAAGAGATAGAGACAGTTAGAATGGGCACACCAGGACCTCCAGCCACTGTAACTGACCTCCAGATGCATGTGCCACCTTGTGCATCTGGCTTGTATGGGTATTGGGGAATCAAACCTGGGTCCTTAGGCTTTGTAGGCAAGCACCTTAACCTCTAAGCCATCTCTCCAGCCTACTATCCATGTTTTCTAATAGAGGAATGTGGCCAAGGAAGCAAAGAAGTATAAGGGTGTAGCAGATGCTATGATGGGTTCAAATCCTCCCTCTATCACTAATTTGCTCTATGGTTGTGCACACTTAGTCTACACTTGCTGTATCATTTGAAAAACAAGGATAACATTAATGTCTGCTTGATGGGGTTGTTATATAAGAGTGACATTACAGCATGTTGGCATGCAAGTTGCCTGGTAGAGAATGAGCTTGGCATTAACACAAGTGTAACATTTCTAGCTCTTTATCATAAGGACTGTATTGATGTATTATACCCCACATGTTTATGCATTCCACCCCACTGTGATACCACAGGTGACCAATACTACAACCTTAGGAAAGCAGTATAGAAGTATCCAGTGAGAAACACTAGGATTTCCATATACTTTTTAAAAAAATTATTTGCAAGGAGAGAGAGAGAGAGAATATGAATGAGAATGGGCACACTAGGGCCTCTAGACACTGCAAACAAACTCCAGATGCATGCACCACTTTGTACATCTGGCTTTATGTGCGGACTGGGGAATCAAACCCAGATTGTTAGGCTTTGCAGGCAAGTACCATATCTGCTAAACCATCTCTCCATATTCTTTTTTTTAAGATGTTTTTATTTTTGCTTATTAGAGAGAGAGTGAGTGAGTGAGTGAGAATGGGTGCACCAGGGCCTCTAGTCACTGCAAACAAACTCCAGATGCATGTGCCACCATGTGCATCTGGCTTACGTGGAACCTGGAGAATCGAACCTGGGTCCTTAGGCTTTGCAGGCAAGTGCCTTAGCTGCTAAGCCATCTCTCCAGCCCTCTCCATATTCTTTGACTCAGTAACCTCTCCTAGAAAGACTGTTCAGCACAGTTAGGTTTGCAGTTTGTACTCCATCTTGGGCTTTTACTCCTGCAGATCCCGCTAACCATGCGTGGAAATCTTGAGGAAAAAACAAACCTCTGTCCTAAGCAAATACAAGTTTATTGTCTTGTCACTGTTTCTTAAATACTACAATTACAGTAAGATGTTTGCTTAGCATTAATGTTGTATTGGGTATTGTAAGTAGTACAGAGGTGATATAAAGCACAGCAATGTCTATAGGTTATATATAACTGCATATATAATACTGTGCCATTTTATATGAGGGACGAGCATACTCAGATGTTGGTATCTGAGGGAGGTCCTGCTGTCAGTCCTTCAGTGAGTACCTGGGAATAACTACACATACAACTTTGCATTGAAAGGCGTGTGTGTTGGCAAAATACCCTGTGATAACTCTAAGCTGAAAAGCATTTAAAAATAGCAGTGTTTTTTATGTTGTGATATATGAGTCACCATTTGGAATGCGGAGAGAAAGCTTTGTTGGACTATGGAGTTACACAAATCTGGATGCAATAGAGTATGGACAGTGACAGCCAATGAGGAAGTGCCTCCCTGCAGAATGACATCTTCCAGTGCCAAGAGCAGGTCTCTCCCATTTCCAAGACCGCTGAAAGGTTGCTGATTTCTTACTGTTTCATTTTTAAAACTTCTACTTCCTTGAGTTAAAAGTAATAGATACATTTTTAGTGTAAAGATTCAAACACCAAAGTTCAAGGTAGAAAGTGATGGGATTTTTTTCCCAGCTGTGGTGGAACACAGCTGTAATCGCAGCATTTGGGAGGCTGAGGCCAGAGGATCATGAATTTGAGGCCAGCCTGAGCTGCACAGTGAGTTGCAGGCCAACCTGGCTACCTAGCAAAGCCTCGGTCTCAAAAACACCAAGAAGAAAAAAGAAGAGGAGAAAAAAGAAAGACGGAGGAGGTGTTTTCTTCCTCCAGCCCCATGCCGTTTCTCCCTGGCTGGTCTGCACCCTTTCGGGTGTGTGCTAGGCCTGTTTGCTTGTGGAGCAGAAATGGGAAAACAGAACGTGGTGATGCTCGCTGTGCCTTGGAGATCTGCTGTCTTCACATGAGCTCCCTGGACCTTGGCACGCCAGCTCGCTCTGTGTCCGTAGTTATATATTATTCTACCAAATACACAGATCTGTTTTACTGGTTGTCTATTGATACTCGTTTGATTCAAGAGTTTCATGAGTAGAAGCCAGAGGTTATCTGTGTGGATCCAGTTTCACTGGAGTGCAGCCACATCCTCTTGTATACCTGTCACCATGGCTGCTTGCACTTGATGGCAGAGCTGAGCAGTTCAGACAGTGTTGCTTGACAGAAAATATTTATACTGCAAACAGTTTGCTAGCCTCTGTTCTACTCAATGTTGTAGTGGATGTCTTTTAAAATAATGTGTTTGTATAAGTATTTCATTCCTGAAGGGTAAATTTCTAATAGAGGAACCGCAGGGTCAAAGTTTCAGGTTTTGCCAGGTTGTCATTCTCAGGGCATTTAGCCTTTCGCACTTCGAGCTCCTGAGATGCTTCCGTGTTCTTCACACTTGGTGGGATGGAATGCTGTCATTCTTTGTAATCATTGTCCTATCTCAGAGGAAGAACATTTCTTGTTACCTTAATTTATATCCTTTACTTCTTATCCTACTCATTTTGTTTCTCTAATTATTGAGTTATTTACTTTTTCTTATGATTCTTATGAGCTGTTTTTTATATTAGAGGGCAAAAGTAGTCAAGGCTTCACTTTCTGCCCTTGAATATGCACCCTTCACAGGCCAGAAGTAACAGAGCTCTGGTTGGAAGGGGTCTCACTGGAAAGCTCCTTGACCTCTGCCTAGGACCAGAAGCATACATACCAGTACTTTGCAATTTGTATTACTAGCTCATTCTTTTTTCTTCTGCTAGCTAAATCAATTAATTTAACTCAAATGCCATTAGTATTCTAGTCTGTGCCAGACACATTGAAAATTCACGTTTTAAAAAAGAATAAGAGGGCTAGAGGGATGGCTTATTGGTTAAGGCATTTACCTGCAAAGCCAAAGAACCCAGTTTCGATTCCCCAGGACCCATGTTAGCCAGATGCCCAGGGTGAGGGGGCATACGTCTGGAGTTCATTTGCAGTGGCTAGAGGCCCTGGCACGCCCTTTCTCTGTCAAATAAATAAAATATTAAAAAGGAATAAGAAATTAAATTCCTACCCTCCAAGAGCATGAAGATGTATGTGCAGGGAGAAGACAAGCAAGTCAACAAATAACATATCACACGAGGTTGTCCCTGTGATTATGGGAGCTTTAAGGAAAGGGCCTGTTGATCCATTGAGAGGCTCCAGGAAATAGCTTGACAGGACATGAAGGGAAAGGAAGACCTTGCAGCACACACGTGAGGATATGATGGAATCAGAGAACTCTAGTGAGCTGTGTGTCCCTGGAGCAAGGAGGAGTTTAGAAGAGGGAGAGGTCTCCCGCCCCCCCAGGGCCATGCACTCATGCAGTCAGCTCAGCACAAAATAACCACCGCTCACACTGTGTTTACTGCACACGGGCCAGTGTGAGTTGCTTTCTGAGACTGACCCTTCATCCTCACGTCAGCCCTGCCAGCCAGGCCGTGCTGCCCCACCTACACAGCATAAAAGGCTTGTGCAGAGGTGTGTGACCAGTAGGTGGTAGAGCATGCACTGTTGTCTGTGCACATGGGTTCTGGTCCATTCCACTCGTATTTACTGAGTGCCATTCTGTGTCAGACACTTGCTCTGCCCTGAAGCAACTGTCAATTTGGTAGAAAGACAGAAGAACATTTCAATGGGTCTGGGTCCTTCCATTGGGGCCACCAGTGCATTCTGGAAAACTGGTGGCTGCCACACCACTCTCTTCATCACTGCGGGAAGCACACCTCACCCCCTGGTTGCAAGTTAACAAAGGAGAATGAGGAGGTCAAAGAAGTCTTCCTTCAGTGAGGGTCTGGTGGGACTCGCATGAGAGGTTGAACTCCCGGGTAAGGCTCAGTACCTGTGCTCCTTTCCTGACCACGTGCTCTCTGTTCGCAGGCCTTCCTAGAACGATACCTCAGCGCAGGCCCCACCTTACAGTATGACAAGGAGCGCTGGCTCTCCACACAGTGGAGGCTTATCAGTGATGAGGCCGTGACTAATGGGTTACGGGATGGAATCGTTTTCGTCCTTAAATGCTTGGACTTCAGCCTCGTAGTCAATGTGAAGAAAATTCCATTCATTGTACTTTCAGAAGAGTTCATAGACCCCAAATCTCACAAGTTTGTTCTTCGCTTACAATCTGAGACATCAGTTTAAAAATTCTATATTTGTGACTATTAAAAGAAGAATATTGAGAGAGTTATATATGTCCAGAGGGATTTTTTCAGTTTTTTTTTTAATTTTTCATTGCTGACTGAAGCTGGCAGATGATAGACCAGTGTCCTTTGACCATCTGCACTTTATTTGGAAGGAAGCAGGGGATGTCCACCCTGACAGAAAGTGACTGGTGGCATCTGACTGTCGTGGATGGGACTTCTTGAGAAGCTGTTCACTGTTCACTGGAGTTCCCATGATGGAGTTTCTAGAAACCAAAGCGGAGCTGCTGTGTCTTTGGGAGCCTCGCCTTAGAACTAGTTCGTGTCTTTCATCCGGCACTGTGTCCCCTGTTGCTTCTGGTCGACCTCCTCATAGATCCTAGGGGACTCACCTCTCGTCTGCTTCTGGAAACCACACATGCACACGTGCGCTCACGTATATAAATGTCCATACCACACAGGACCAAAGGGAATGGTGGGTGGTCCAGGAGATGCCTGCCACCTCCTTTGTTCTTTGCTGCCTTAGATTCCCAGAGAGATTCCAACCACACCAACAGATGTGCACTGTCAGGTTACGGCTATTAAATGGTTTGCTTTTAACCTTTCCCAAAGAGAGAAGCTACTTGTTCTGTTTCTGGTCCTGCTCCTCTGTTGGCCAGAAACAGGCAGCCATTTCCTAGCCCTGGGATATCCCACCTGGGCTTTGATTGTTCACACTCTCCTGAGCAGGTACATTACAGCCCTGCCTAGTGGGCAGCCAGGCCAGCTTGCGCTCCCGAGCTGATGGGGACCTGGCTCTCCACCTGCGGGCTCTTTGCACCGCCTGAGCCCCTCCCACAAACTGCATGGTGTGGCCCAGCAAGTAGACCCCATTAGAGCCAGGCAGAATTCCCTCCTTCGGCTGCAGCAGGGTCCCACCCTCACTTAATCCTCCTCACCCCTGCTCCACAGAAGCCAGGAAAGACCAACACTGTGACTCCCAAGTTGGCAGGTACCACTTGGAGCCATCTGATTTCCCAGGGAGATACATTCTCACAGAGCTCACACCAGGCTGACCAAGCACAGGACACCAAACAGTGGCCACTGTGCTGGCAACTACTTATGCTGCCCGTTCCCTGTGTTTGTGACCACTGTCACTGTGCAGCTTACCACCTTGGCTACTCCCCATTGGTCAAGAGGAGAGAGGCGTGTGACGGCTGCAGAGCATGGGGAAGCGGAAGTAGGGAGACCGTGTTCTAGTCCACATGAGCCCTTCGGTGACCTGGTTCTTAACTGCAGCTGGTTTCAGAGCACTGTCCCCTGGCTGCCCTAGTTTTGGACAGAGGTGCCTCCTGGCAGAGTCCTGCTACAATGGAGTGCCTAAGAAGGCACATGCCAACACCTTGCCATGGGCCCCCTGGTCTCTGCTTCCCAGTATCTGAGGCAAACCATCACCAGGTCCTCACTCATCCCTGTCCCCGGTCATTGAGCAGCCAGTCCCCTTGCGTCAGTAGACGGTGACACTGTCACAGTGCTGTGTGTGTGTGCACATGTACCCTTCCTGCCTGTAGATCTCACAAGTCATACTGTATTTTGTGTGTCATTTTTAATACAAAAATTGGCTTTGGATATTGTAATACATCTGTTCGTAGAAAAGTAAACATCCTTCTTGACTCAACAGACTTCAGCTCAAAAGATGTGTTGGAGAAGCAGCAAGGGGAAAGCCACGGGCGTGGAGCCCAGGTGTGCTCTTTATCGACACGGCTGTTCGTGAGGAACCCACGCCGTGTAACCCTGGTGCTTTATTGCTCTTAGTTACTCCTTTCAGGTCCCTTCAACTGGAAGTTCCTCGTGGTGGCTTTCTCAGGGATTGTGTCAGGAAATGGGATGAGGGATGGTGAGTGTGTGAGAGACTGCCTTTGGAAAGAGGATAATGTCCCAGACTAGCTGCTCTACCATGAACACGGTGCAGTTTTAAGTGCCATAAATGTATATATGTAGAGTTACAGTGACACAGCCATCAGCATTTTAAAATCCCTATCTTAAATTACCAGTCAATAAGGAGTTAAGTTGGATTCATTCCCTTCACTATATGTTTCCAACAGCGTGAAGAAATGTTCAGGTTGGGGAATTTATTTTCTCTCCTATCTTCTCTCCCATTGTTTGCATAGGAGAATGTCAGACTTCCTGAAATTATTGTTTCTGTTTTAAATTGAGTATTGATTTTTTTAATGCTAACTTTGTATTGAGTCCTTCTAGAAAGAATAACAAAACCAAATGCAGGATCCTTAAAACTTTTGCACTTTCAACCTCTGAATAGCTTGAGTTACTAGTGCAGGCGGGGCCATGTGAATGGTATTTAAAAATGTAAGATTGCAGACAGCTGCACCCCACAATGGAAAACAATAAGTTTTTGTTTCAGTTCTTGGAACCAGTAGCCTGTTCTTTTTAAAGGGGGTAAACTGTGCCCTAAGGCTAGGAGAATATATGTTCCTATTAGAAGAGGTAGGATTTAATTTACCTTAAATGTTCATAGATTTTTCTATAACTTTGAACCTAAGTTATTAAAATTCTAATATTAAATGTGCAAGAACTTGGTGAGGACTCTAGGCCTGCTATTGCTGTCTTCCATGCTTGTGTTTTAGCTAGTAGGTAACTTTTGTTCATAGTATGTGCTTTAAAATATATGACCGTTTTTTATAGTCTGTGAACTGAATGTTTAAAAAACACTGTGGGAGCTGGAAGGGATCTTAAGGTTATAGAGTTCATCCGTCCTTGACATTGCCCATTGAGTCTAAACCCTTAGCTAAAGTTCTTAAGGTAAGCCCCAGAGAAAATGCTGCCACCGATTTTTGCCTCCTTTTCTTCCTCTCTGTCATTCCCTTTTGAAATTTACCGCAGGACAGATAAGTAGAGAATGAGAGGAGGTGGCCCTGATGTGTTTATCACACTGTGGTTCATTGTTGGGAGCAGGACTCCTTTCTGATGGGGGCACAAGACAGTGGTAATGGGTGTCGGAGAACCCCGAGGTGCTCACTCAACCCCTACCATCAGAGGTAGGGGCAGTGCTCTCATTTTTGTACCTCATCTTCCCGAGTGCATATATTTACACAACAGCTCAATCTGTGGGCTACTACCAACTAACTGGACTAACAAATTGATCACCCAGGCCTCCTCACTGGCCACCTATTGTCTGAGCAAGCATCCCAGCCACCCGCTGAAACCAATGATGTGGAATCCTGCCTTGCCCTCTTCAGCCTGGGCCCTGGCTGTGCCAGGCTCCCTACATGAGGGTGCATATGGGAGGAAGGCGCTGATGCCACTTCTGTGAGCATTTCTCTGAGTGTATAACCAGGTAGACATGTTTGCACATTAGCCCTTTGAACACCTGTGTAACCTGTGTTATATAGGATTCTTGTGCGTGTGTGTATGGCTGAGCATGTGAGGGTGTATGTCTGGGAGCGTTCCTCAGAGCTCCAGCTTTTAGAAGGTTACTGTACAGCCAGTTTCTTCTCTCTCTTCTTCATTCCTTTCCTGCAGTTCCACTGGCTTCTCCCCCAGGAGATGTCTGCTGGGGAGCCTGTGTCCTGCAGGAACATCCATTAGATTCTTTCTGGCTTTAGGACCCTGGAACCCCCAAACAGCAAGAAGCAGACAAAGAAAGGTCAAGCTCGATGAGAAAAACTCAAATTCCACTACCCTGGAAGCCTTACTATACATTTTTAATGTAATTTAAAAGAAAATGCAATGATTGGTTACTGAAAATAGCACAGAAATGTTAACATATTTATTTAAACAGTCCTACAGCAGAGACCCTATGATTATAAAGTGATACTTCTGGGTAGTGTTTCTTCTTTATGGATATTGTTACATACAAAAATATAAATAAATCACTACTGTGAATTTACTACTATGTAACCTTGTCATATTCCATTATAAATAAAATACGCATTGTTTTTAATCCCATAGTGCAGTTCTTGAATGGTATTCAGCAGTCATGAGCCCACACAGGTTAGACGACACAGGTTAGACATCATCAAAGCCATTGTCATGTATGTATGTATGTTTGCAAACAGAGAGAGAGAAGAGAGAGAGAATGGACGCGTCAGAGGGCGTCGTTAGGTTTTACAGGTAAGTGCTTTAACCAGTGAGCCATGAGCTTTAAACAGATGGATACTTAGGGAATTAGATTTGAAATCACGTTTTTAATTAATATGTTAAGCTAGCATAAAAATAATGGGTTTCATTCTAATGTTTTCATATATACATGTACTTTTTTCTCATGAATGAGTGAATAGACTCCCATTTTGAAAAAAAAATAAACATTGACGTTTTTAGGCTGCAGAAGGAAGGGAAGGGCACTAATAAATTTTCAGATAATATTTTTCAGGTACTGCTCTACTCAGCCTTGTAATGTCCACATCCTCTTAAGGTAGGGACTATTTCAGTTTTATAGGTGAGAAAGGAAAATGGGAGAGGGGTGACTTGTGGAGGACTGATAGCTAATAAATGGAATTTCAGACAAGCTGTTGGAGACCAGTTTCTCAGCCCATGCTGCTCTGAAGCATGACCTAAGTAGTTTGGCATTTCTGGATGTGGAGGAGGGTCTTAGAGACAACCTTGAATCAGAGCCGGAGATGGGGCATTCCTTGGGAGGTGAGGTTGCTTTCTGTCCCTTTAAGTTTGTGCCACTTGGCCCCTAGGGAAACTTCTCCACCAAGCTAGTCGATTTCTTGGTGTGCAACAGGAAGAACTAGAGAAACCCCTCCTTCCAGGAAATCTCCGAAACCCCCTTCCAGGAAATCTCCGTCCTGCGGGGTTGAGCTGTAGGGAGCCTAGGTGCCCTTGCCGGCTGCCCTGGGCCCTTTGCTGTGTTGAGGCGAGGTTCACTTGGGCCTTGAGCATAGGGAGGCGTTGCAAGGGTCTGGCCTGACTGTGGTGCAAGAGCCGCATTAGCCCAACTGAGGTGGGGGAGAGGCAGTCTGCAGGCGGCCTGGGCGGTCTGCCTTCTCGGCAAGCTCTTGCCCTCCCACTGCTTTCCCACCCTAGCCCTCTGGACTTTTGGCACAACACACGGCATAGAACGTGGTGGGGGAGGGGAGAAAACCTGTTTTTCTCTTTTTCACTAAGGTTTGATTTGGTTGCACACGTGGTTTTCCACCCTGCTGCTGGTTTCAGTGGAAGACCAGAGACGGGTGGGGCTCATGTCAGCATTGCTTCTGACAGGGAATGGAGATGAGCTTCCAAGGGATGGGCGGGAAGCATACAGCTGCTGAATGAGAGGAAAGCTTGGGTCTCCGAGTCCCTTTCCCAGGTCCTGTGCCAGTTCCCCAAAGCTAACCTGATTGTTTCGCTCATGAAATAAGCCCCTGCCACAGATTTGCCTCCCCAGTGCCAGAGATTCTTTCCTGACGGCCGAGGCAGCACAGGGACGGTGGCTTCCTGTAGGGCACTAAGACTGGATCGGTGTTTCACATAAGAATTCTGCCCTTGTCTTTGTGAAGTAAAAACCTTTATCTTTAGCCCTGGGGACCTTTATCTTAGGCATGTTTTGGGGACTTCTTTTGGCACTGACTTGACATTTGGAAGTGTGTGTGATGAAAGTGCCTTTGTCTGGCTTGGTGCGTCTGGTCACCTCATCAGGACCTTCACGGTGGCAAGGTTGCTCCCTGTGTAGGAGTTAGGAGACTTAGCGCCCAGCCTTCGCGAGATCATCAGAGAGGCGCAGAGACCTGGGCTCGGGAAATTAGTAATGGGACTTAGACACCGATCTGCGGGTGACAAGTTTAGGTCAACTTGCATTGTAAAGGATTTAGGCAAAAGCACATAGATCCATTCTAGGGGTCAGGAAGGACAACGTGGTCACTGTTGTCTCTTAGTTATAGGAATAGGGAAACACTAGTGTTGACCGTCATTCTTTCAGGGGTGGAGAAATGAGAAAATCTACCTGCAATGCCAATACTTTATAATGAATTACTCCAGGTTTTAAATAGTAAGCTCCTAAATTATGACCTTTCTGACCACAATCCATTTTTAACAATTTTTTATTTTTATTTATTTGAGAGACAGATGTGTGTGTGTGTGTGTGTGTGTGACAGACAGAGAGAGAGAGAATGAATATGGGCACTCCAGCGCCACCAGCCGCTGCAAATGAACTCCAGATGCATGTGCTATTTTCTGCATCTGGCTTACATGGGTCCTGGGCAATTGAGCCATGGTCCTTTGGCTTTTCAGGCAAATGCCTTAACCGCTAAGCCATTTCTCCAGCCCCCACAGTTGATTTTTAATCAGTGGCTTTTGAGTGCTGCTAATGCATAAAGTGCAGGACGCCAGCAGGGATGAGGCGGGAACAGATAGGAGTTCACTAGAGCAGCAAACTGAACTCACTTTGTGGGGTGGGCTGCATCCCATTCTCAGCAAAGGTGCTGGTTAGACCAGAGAGGCTTGGGCCAGGCCTTAGTAGAGAGTAGTAAAGAAGGCCGTACTACGTTTCTTTAATACATTTCTGTATTTTGCATCCAACATCTGGCCTGTATCTGATGGTCAACAGGACAAAATACATTGTCAGAAGCCATACTTCCTATGAATAATTAGTACTGTACTTTGTGACCGGAAGGGGCATTTTGCTTTCTGGCCTGTCCTCACGGTCACCTATAAGCAAGTGTGTATGACAAAGCCCGAGTTTGCTGCATTATCCACTGCCGGGCTCTGTTTAGACAATTCTAAGCATGTGAGTGAATTCAGTACTCATCAACCATCTGCACAAGTCCCTGCAACTCCATAATATTGGGGACATAATCTTAATATGTCCATATTACATAATCTTTCCATAAACATAATCCATGATATTGGGAACAGTGGTAGCATCTGTCATAAACACAATGCACCTGGTATCCAGTGTATTTTGTTCCCTTTGGGTCCTCCAGTTATGCCCTTTCCATCCTAATCGACTATAAAACATTTTACACATTGTGTGTCTGTGTGTGTGTGTGTGTGCACGCACATGCATGTGTGTATGCACCACAGTGCACATGTGGGGGGTTAGAGGACAGCATTGAGGTGTCTGGGCCTATGTTCTTCCACCGTCTTTGGAACAGAGTTTCTTGCCACTGCAAATGAATGCCAGTCTACCTGACGCACAAGCTTTGGATTCTCCTGACTCTGCCTCCTGTTGTTGTAAGTTAGTTGGGATCACAGATGCATGCACCATTTGAGTCTGGCTTTACATGGGTGTTGGGGAATCAACCTCAAGTTTGAAGGCTTTGCAAGCAAGCATCTTTAACCTCTGAGCTATATCCCCAGCCTCAACATTATACTTTTATACTATAAACTTGAAAATACATTGACGTTCTAATTATATAATGTTTTCTGTCTTTGTATGATTGTTTCAATCTTAAACATTTTCAATAGTGGAAATTTTTATACTGTCTTAAAAATGTGTTATGTTTGGGGCTAAAGAGATGGCTTAGTGGTTAAGGCACTTGACTGCAAAGCGTAAGGGCCCAAGTTTGATTGCCCAGTCTCCACGTAAGCCAGTTACATAAGGTGGCACATGCGTCGAGTTGGTTTGCAGTGGTTGGAGGCCCATTCTGTCTGCTTCTTCCTCTATCTATCTCCCTCCCTCCCTCATTCCCTCTTTCTCTTAAATAAATAATAAAAAAGTGTGTCATGTTTCCATGAAAATTAAAACAACAATGATAGAGTAGGAAAGCATAGTTCTTACTGTAATGAAAACTAACAGTTACCAATCATGTTATGGTGAAAAGTTCCAAATGAATAGATAGCAAAAGATGAAATTCTTAGGCCCTAAAACTTGAAGCAGGAAGCAGAACTTTTGAGCAAATCAAGTGAAAAAGCTATTGAGACAAGTAAAGACAGAGAAGTGTCAGACCCTGGTGTGGGGTGTATAGTCAATTTCATTTGTGAGTTGTCTGGAAATTCAGCTTAAAGTATTGACTTAGATCAAAAAAGCAAACTTGTTTGATGAAGAAATGTGTAGACTTGCCTTCTGCTAAGCTGAGCTATCCTCTATCAGCCTGAAATGTGAATAGCACACCAGTTCTCACCAGATGCACGGATAGGGATCAGACAAAGCAGTTCACTCGAGGATGTTCATCATATTGGTTATTGATAAGACATTTCCTTGAGCCATCAGCCAAGATGTGCATAGTTCATAACTGCACAAGCACACTCTACTGGAGAAAAGAATAAAGCCGTATGCAGATACAAACCAAGGGTTCTCCTCTCTCATTCATTACGCATGATACAAGCTATAGAATGGGGAGTTTTGAGAAACTCAGTTAATAAGTGATCAGATTATAGAAGTGGAGTAAGGGATATCAGGATAGCACCCTACTGCCATTGAAGCCCAGAGCAGGAGGCAGGACCCAGCCACCAGCACTAGAGTATGCATGGAAGGATCCTGCTTCAGAAGAGACGTGGCTGTTCCTTACTATTGCCAATGCGTCATGTAAACGTCCTCTAGTTACAGCAGCTCTTGTTGCTGTGGATAATCCAATAATATTCCAGTTGACTTTTGGCTATACTCTCTTTGTCCATGTTTCTGTGATCTGAGACCTCATAATAGTTCAGATTAAATCAAGATGCGTTTTGAGAACTGACCCAAGTTCATTAAACATTTTTTAAAATTTTTGTTTATTTTTATTTGAGAGCAACAGAGAAAGGCAGAGAGAGAGAGAGAGAGAATGGGCACGCCAGGGCCTCCAGCCATTGCAAACGAACTCCAGGCACATGTGCCCTCTTGTGCATCTGGCTAACGTGGGTCCTGGAATTGAGCCTTGAACCGGGGTCCTTAGGCTTCACAGGCAAGCGCTTAACCGCTAAGCCATCTCTCCAGCCCAACCATTTTTTTCTTTACCTAGCTCTCTGCTCAGCTGTTCATCTACCCACTCATTTCTGCCTTCCCTAATCAGCATGTGGTAAATTTTAAGAGTCCACTGGCTGAAATTACTAATGAGTAGATGGAACTACAACAGTAGCCTGAATATAGGCTACAGTCAAATCCCATATGGTTACTTTAGGGGAATACAAGTTGGTGAGTTCCCAGGGTTAAGAATTCTAGTTCTCTTTAAGGAGTCCACATTGTTAAGATTAATGCCATATTAATTCTAAAGCTTCTTGGTTCATTTTGCTAAACTCTTAGGTGGGCTGAGTCATGAAATAAATCCCACTCTCATATATCAGGGTGTGGCACTTCCACAGCGACTCCAGGCTGCTTCACTTTGGCTAAGACTCACTCACTAGTCACTAGGATTGTTTTGTGTATTGCTAATAGGGCTAGTAGCCATCCAGTTAGATTTGTATCATGCTTACAAAGAAGTGACAAGGTTCTTTAAATATATATTTTTATTTATTTACTTATTTATTTGAGAGGGAGGGAGAGAAAGAGAGAGAGAGGGAGAGAGGGAGAGAATTAGCACGCCAGGGCATTCAGCCACTGCAAACCTAACTCCAGATGCATGTGCCACCTTGTGCATCTGGCTTACGTGGGTCCTGGGGAATTGAACCAGGGTCCTTTGGCTTTGCAGGCAAACACCTTAACTGCTAAGCCATCTCTCCAGCCCACCAGAACATATGACAGGGTAGAGCCGGTTAAACTAGTCTGTCCTCTAAGGTTGCTGTCAGCCCATTAAGTGAGAAACACACCAAGTGAGCATGCAAGAAAGTCTGCACAGAGCTCGCAACAGACCATGGAGGAGGTGGCCAGTTTGCCTGAAGTGTGACTAGAAAGGAGTGTCCAAGCAATTAACACTTAAGGGAGGGTGCTGGGGAAGGACAGGCATTCCTATAGACAGCATGGGCCAAGGCTTGCAGGTGTTAAGAGACCAGACATTTCCAAATTCCACATTCTAGTATTCAAGGATCAGGTGATCGTGAGGTGTCCTGAGAGTTGAGGCTGGTGAAGTAAACCAGATATAGCTCACATAGGACCTTGAGTGGCCTGCAAAGGAAATCGACTTTCACTCCATGATGAAGGTAGGACTGAGTCTCTACTGTGTGGGCATATAGTGACCCTATGAGGGGCACTGCATGGGCAGTGATCCCATGAGGGGCACTCCATCTATGCTCCATATACAGAGATCCCATGATGGGCGTACTATCTATACTCCATATGCATGAGGGGCATACCATCTATACTCCATATACAGGGATCCTGTGATGGGTGTACTATCAATGTTCCATATACGTGGGGCATACCATCAGTGATCCCATGAGAGGCACCCCATCTATGCTCCATATACAGGGATCCCAAGAGGGGTGTACCATCTGTGCTCCATATACAGTGATCCCATGAGGAGCGTACCATCTGTGCTCCATATACAGTGATCCCATGAGGAGTGTACCATCTGTGCTCCATATACAGTGATCCCATGAGGAGTGTACCATCTGTGCTCCATATACAGTGATCCCATGAGGGGTGTACCATCTGTGCTCCATATACAGTGATCCCATGAGGGCGTACCATCTGTGCTCCATATACAGTGATCCCATGAGGGGCGTACCATCTGTGCTCCATATACTGTGATCCCATGAGGGGCGTACCATCTGTGCTCCATATACAGTGATCCCATGAGGGGCGTACCATCTGTGCTCCATATACAGTGATCCCATGAGGGGCGTACCATCTGTGCTCCATATACAGTGATCCCTCCATATACAGTGATCCCATGAGGGGCGTACCATCTGTGCTCCATATACAGTGATCCCATGAGGGGCGTACCATCTGTGCTCCATATACAGTGATCCCATGAGGGGCGTACCATCTGTGCTCCATATACAGTGATCCCACGAGGGGCGTACCATCTGTGCTCCATATACAGTGATCCCATGAGGGGCGTACCATCTGTGCTCCATATACAGTGATCCCAAGAGGGGCGTACCATCTGTGCTCCATATACAGTGATCCCACGAGGGCGTACCATCTGTGCTCCATATACAGTGATCCCATGAGGGGCGTACCATCTGTGCTCCATATACAGTGATCCCATGAGGGGCGTACCATCTGTACTCCATATACAGTGATCCCATGAGGAGTGTACCATCTATGCTCCATATCAGTGATCCCATGAGGAGCGTACCATCTGTACTCCATATACAGTGATCCCATGAGGAGTGTACCATCTTTACTCCATATACAGTGATCCCATGAGGGGCGTACCATCTTTACTCCATATACAGTGATCCCATGAGGGGCGTACCATCTTTACTCCATATACAGTGATCCCATGAGGGGCGTACCATCTGTGCTCCATATACAGTGATCCCATGAGGAGTGTACCATCTATGTTTCAAGAGCAGTCGATGGTTGTCCTTATGGACTGGGGCTGAGGGAACCACCCAAACCCTGCAGTCATCCATGAGGAAAGCTGGAAAAGCTCCGAATCACCATGGTCATGATGGAGAAGAGAAGTCTTGCCAATTAGATGTGGGCATCAGAGACATGGAACAGCTCTAGTGCTTCTGGCTGGAGCAGTGTCAGAGGAGGACCCCTCTTACCCCCTGGGTGATCAGTCTTCTGAGTGCTGCTTTCTTCTAGAATGTGTTATTTGGACCGGACAAACTTTTTAAGGTGGTAGTGATAGGCCCCGCTGGCTCTAAACTCACCATTTTCCTACCTCAGTCTCCTACATGCTGGGTTTACACCATGTTCAGCTCTGTGCTAACTGACATAGGTTCTCAACATAGTTTTCAGATGATCAGGCCCCAGCTCTGGAGATAGTGTAGAGAAACTGGTGATGAAAGACATCTGTGTTTTCTTTTAACTGTTTTTTATTAGTATTTATTTATTTGAGAGAAAGAGAAAATGAGGATATGACAGGGCCTTTAGCCACTGCAAATGAACTCCAGAAGCATGCACCACCTTGTGTCTCTGGCTTACGTGTGTACTGGGGAATGGAACCTGGGTTTTTAGGCTTTGTAGGCAAGCTCATTATCTGCTAAGCCATCTTTCCAGTCCCATACCTGTGTTTTCTAAAGTAAGGTTTGGGATTTTTTTTTTTTTTTTTCGGCAGGGTCTCACTCTAGCTCAGGCTCCACTCTGTAGCCCAGGCTGGCTTTGAAATCTCAAAGATCCTCCTGCCTTAACCTCCCAAGTGAGTGATGAGTGGGAAGATGTGTGCCGCATGCCAGCTTAGGGGAACTCTGCATGTGGTTGTGATTGCGCTTCGGTGCTGAGCTGGGCTGAGAAGCAGCCTGGTTGAAAGTGCCAAGTTTCCAGTCAGCTTCGGGGAGCAGCATGGATGAGGACCTATGTGTGTGTTTGGGAGGGCATTATCCCCGCATCCAAAGCCATTCGATATTGACTTAGGACTGGTCATATTATTAATGGGATGGGCTTCCTGGGTGATCTAAATGAACACTGGAGTAATACAAAACCTGCTTACAACAGATAAGCTCATTCTGGGATAAAATTTGACCAACATATGAAAATGATTCTGTCTTATGGATAACACACTAAGTCTTACTTGTTTTTCTTGAGAGGATGGTCAGATCTTGCATTGATAATTAGCTCATATTTCCAATAATATTTGATTTGATTATGGCCTCAGACTGGAAGGAGGAAAAGAGCATTAAGGTCAAGCAACAAAAAGTATTCTTTCAAATTCACTTGAGTCCCTCTTTGAACATTGTAATGATTAATCTCAATTAGCAGCATGATAGGAACTAGAATCACTTAGGAGGCCAATCTCTGGCATGTGTGCAGGGTAAGTATGGTGGGAAGACCCAGCCTAACTGTGGGTGGTACCATTCCATGGGCTGGGGTCCCAGAGTAAATAAAAAAGAGAGATTGAGCAGAGAAGAGTATTCCTGTCTCTGCTTCCTGAGCATGGAGA
Organism: Dipus sagitta; assembly: GCA_036346955.1. Lineage (NCBI taxonomy): Eukaryota > Metazoa > Chordata > Mammalia > Rodentia > Dipodidae > Dipus > Dipus sagitta. The sequence continues at coordinate 5,209,730 of CM070788.1, read as the reverse complement.
AAATGTGACCAGCTGCTTCGTGTTGTTGCCACCATGCTCTAGGCCACGACGGCCTGAATCTCAGAAGTAAGCCAAAGTACACCCTTTCTCCCTTAATGTGCTTCTTGGCAGGTCTCTGATCACAGCGATGAGAAAAGCAACTAATATAGACATGATCAGAAAAAAAAAAAAAAAAAAGCAGTCCTTTGATCCTGAATTTAAATCCTTCCAACCACATCTCTTCAAAGTGTTCATGTAATCCCAGGAAAATTATTTGAGCTCTCTGTGCCCTCACCCATAAAACAAGGACAATAACAAGGCACATTTCATAATCCTTTGTGAGGATTAGTTGATAACATATGTAAAGCACTTAGCGTAGTGCCCGGGGCGTATGACAAATGTTCTGTACCTACCAGTTTGCAGGGCTTAGAGCAGCGACTGAACGGTCCTTGCAGATAGAGGCAGCTTGCTTCCCAGGGGTTCTGACAGAGGAGCGCCAAAACGTGACCTCAACCTGATACAGTGGCCTCTGAGAACAAGGGACTTTCCTGAGCTGAGAAATAGAGCACTTTCATGACGGACCGTACTCCTTGACTACCTGCAAGGTTAACGTCAGAGACTGCTTGAGACATGCTTGACGTAACCTGAGTCTGGGTGGATGGCAGCACAGCAAAGCTGGCTTGGTCTTATGAAGGGAGAAATATACATATATGGAGGGACTGAACTGTGTGCTCCCCCAGTTCGTGTTGAGGCCTTGGCCCCTGATGGGACTATACTTGATGATAGGGTCTTTAAGGTGGAAATTAAGGGTAAATAAAGTCTTAGTGGTAGGATCTTAAGCAAAGTTGTCCTTATAAGAAGAGGAAATTCTAGGGCTAGAGAAATGGCTCAGCAGTTAAAGGCATTTGCTTGCAAAGCCTGGTGGCTCAGGTTCAAATACCCAGTACCCATGTGAAAGCCAGATGCACAAAGCAGCCAGTGCATCTGGAGTCTGTTTGCAGTGGCAGGAGGCCCTGATGTGTCCATTCCTTCTCTCTCTTATTCTCTCTCATCCTCTCTCATTCTCTTTTGCCTCCCCTCTTTCGGTCTTTCTCTTTCTCTCTCTCTCTCTCTCTCCCCTAGCAAATAAATAAAAAGGAGGAAATTCCAACGCTTGCATATGCTTTCTGTCTCTCCCCCTGCCCACTCCTTTTCCCTCTTCCCTTCCTTCTCCACACAGAAAAGGCCACATGCAAACATCTGTGAGAAGCCAGGAAAAGAGCCCTCACCAGGCCCAAAACAGCTGGCCCTTTGTCCTTGGACCTCAACCCTCCAGAACTGAGAAAACAAGTTTCTGTTGCTTAAGTCACCCAATCTGTGGGTTTGTGGTGATGGCGGCATGTGGGGTTTGAATATGAATATTCCCCAAAGACTCATGACTTGTTTCCTGATGCAAGAACATTCAGAGGTGAGTCCTGAGTGCTCCCAGGATTATGAGGGGACAGTCTCTTCTTAATCAATTCATTGATGAGTTGGTAGCTGACTGGTCTATTAGGAGGTGGGGCCTAGTGGGAAGAAGTAGGTTACTGGGGGGAGTGTCCTGTAGGATACTTGGGAATCCTGGTTCTTTCTCTGGCTTAGCTGCTGGGAGGGCAGCAGCTTTCTCTGCTGTATGCTCCTGACACTACGGTTGCTCTGTCTTAACTCAGGCAACGGAGCCAGCTGATCTTGGACTGAAACCTCTGAGACCATGAGCCAAAATAAAATTTCCCTCTTTAAAATTGCTGCCTCTCAAGAATTTGGTGGCAGCAACCAAAAGATATCTCACACACAGCCCAGGTAACCTAAGGTACCATGTAAGCTTTGTTCTCCAGTGGTGCTGGGGAAAGGTGGTTATTCTGCCTAGTCAGCTCTTCATGTATCAGCTTGATAAATAAACACCATTCTCTGTGATGGACAAAATCTGAAGTGCTGCACATACAAAGGCAAGTACATTTCTGGCCTCTTAAAAACCTGTGTTTGGTGGGAAGATGGGCACAGAAATATGTATCATAATTCAGATGACAAATGCCATGACCCAGAGTGTGCTTACAGTGAATGCCACGGGAGCGGAAGAGAATGGGACACTTTCAGGTAACGCAGACAAGTATATGTATGGTATATATACTGGGACTCCATAAAAAGAAGCAGCACGTTTGCTGGGGCTAAGGGGTAGGTAACAAGGTTGGGTTTGTAACATCCAAGTGGGTTGAAGGCAACAGGCCCAGACCCACATTTAGAGGCCAGGAGCACACAGGTGGGGGTTGATGGACATGGATGGTAGTGCCTGGAAGGCTGGGTGTGGCTGAGAGACCCTGAAATGCTGAGGCTGGAAGGGCAGGCACAGGACGAGGCTCCAGAAAGGGAAGGATGGAGGACGAGGATCGCCTCCACACAGGAATGAACAGGATCAGAAAGACCAGGATGGGATTGTCAAAATAGTGTCAACCTTTTCAAAATATGAGTTTAATGACAGTTTTCTATTATTCCACAAAAGGACTTCCCTATTTTCAAAACAGAGTTGCAGTGTCTTATATGTGTTAACAAAATGAGAAAATAAATTAGAACACTTAACACTAAAACTACCAAGCACAATGTAACTTTCAGACAGTTTGAAAGGCACTTGGGGGATTTTTTTCAGTGCCTCGGGGCATCATGAACTCTAATTACTATTGCCCTGGTCAAGTGTGGGAGTGCTGATGAATGGAGTTAATTGACCACTGGAGAAAGCAACCTTCACTCAATGGGATGGCTCAGTAGCCACGACAGGGAAGGAGTGCCCCATTCCCAGCTCAGGCTAGAAGGTCAGCTGGCCATTGAGCAACATGAACCTAACCCCTCAGAAATAAGCTAAAACTGTTTAACTCTTCAGCCTCTCTCCTCCCCTGCTGCTGGTGAATAGGTGAGACCTGTCCCCTGGTGGGAAGCTCAGTGGGTTGTTCTCCCAACCCAGTACCTCAGTATGCTCAAAACGATGGTGACATCTACATGTTTCAAGGAGTCTGGTCAGACATCCAAAACTTGGCTCTGAGTTCAGTCATGTTCTGGCTGTGGGGGCTGAGTTGATTAAGTGTGTCTTCTCTGAGCTCTGACTAGAAGGTGGCTACCATCGGAGCCAATGTGAAGAAGTAAGGACAGAGGTGCTGGGGAGTACTGTCCCCAGACTTCCAGACGCCAGCACTGCCGTGACCCCGGAAGGTCTAGCGAAGAACAGAAACTGTTCCCTGATGCTGACCATCGGACAGGGCAGCATGGGAATCGTTTCCCTCTTGTCACTGCTGAGCAGGGCGGCTGGCTCTGGGAAGGCGTCTGCTGGAACGCACCTCTCCTGACGAGACGCGAGTGGGAAGAGATGCTGGGAGGGGAAGAGAGCTGACTGGGTGTGGGCAAGCTGCTTGCTGCCACCTTAGGCTGTCTGTGTGGTAGTGGGCAACTGTGACTTGCTTGTCATCAGACTCATTTGGGGCTGAAGCTATTCATCATCATCATCATCATCACTGTCGTCGTTGTCCTCCTCATCAGAATTATTGTCATCATCATCATCATTGCCATTATCATCTTCGTCCTCATCGTCATCATCTTCAGTGTTGATCTTTCCAGAAAGTACGTCCTCGATCCAGTCTTCCAGCTCCTCAGCTGTGGGCAGGTCGTCGTCATCTGGGATCTCCATCCAGACACTGTCAGCCTGCAGTGAGGGACAGCATGCATTGGCAAAGGCATGTTGGGGGTCACACCAGGGGTGCTGAGTAGCTGTGCCGAGTGGGCCTCCATGTCCCACACCTATCAGGAATGCACACATGCCAAGTTGAAGAATGGTATGTGCTATTGCTTGTTTTGATACCATAAAAGCAAATGTATATTCTGTATCCCACCAGAATATACATACTATGTATATATACGTATATACATGCATATGGAAAGTTCTGTTAGCATACTCATGTAGCCATTCCTCAGAGAATGTGACTAGGGATGGGACCATCGCAATGGGAAAAACTTTTCTTTTACAACTGTATCCCACTATTCTACTTCCAAAAAGCCTAACTATTCCAAACTTTAGAAATTATTATTAAAAACAATTCAAAAAGTAGTTTTACAAGAATAAATGAATGTAGAATTCCCTAGGCGATGGAACATTTACCAAAGATCAATGAGCAAACAGATATTGTTATTTGCCCATTTTACAAAACATCGTGGCTTCAGAAGGTGCCCTGTGACCAGCCCCTTGTGCTTACTGGTCCCTGTCTTCCTGCCCCACCTCTGGTCTGTTATGGTGAAGTTGAGTCACAGATCAGCACCAAGGTTTGAAACTCCTCACATTCTGAAATCGACCTCAATAACTTTTCCCACCCTCTGTCCCCCAATGCCTGAATTGTCAGGGAAATTCCCTTCCTTTGGCAGGTGTCCTGGCTGGGAAGTGGGTGGTTGTCAGCATGGGCCACCACCATCCCATGGCATGATGAAAGCTCCAAGCACAATTCTCTTATATGACGATGCCTGTTTAGCTTTCAGATAGGGCATGAGGGGTGGGATAGGAGAAATTTCTTGGGTGGAAAGTTCTAGGCCAGTGAGTCAAATCAGGCTGGATGCATCCACAAGGATAAGCATGCATGGAGAAAGCTGTGGGACCAGATTGGGAACTAGCTCAGAAACCAGACTTAGGCAAGTTTCTGAGCTCAGGAAAAGCTGGGAGTTCTGCTTGCTTCTGTGGGCTCTAAGATGACTATAACCAACAGGACCACTGGGAATGCCTGAGCAAGCCTTCACAGGGATACTTACGTCTGTCACGTTCACCACTCCAATCTGCGGCTTGAACAGGTCAATCTTGAAAGTCTTCTCCCAATAAGCAACAAGCTGCAGCAACAAAAAGTCCTGTGAGACAAGGGCACGGGGCTTCCCTGGACATGCCAAAGTCCTGTGAGACAAGGGCACGGGGCTTCCCTGGACATGCCAAAGTCCTGTGAGACAAGGGCACGGGCCTTCCCTGGACATGCCAAAGTCCTGTGAGACAAGGGCACGGGCCTTCCCTGGACATGCCACCTTTTCTGGCCTAACACAGTCTACTATCCTACCGTAGTAAGCACATCACAATTAGCCAAATGCTTTTAACACTGTTTAGGCACTTAGAAAATTGAAGGCTTAGCACTCTAAGCATTAACTAAAAGATGCCCTGGCACTGGGTATGAAAACATACAACATAAATGCTTCTACAGCCGTAAGGAAGCATCCCACAGAGATGGTTCAAGTTCACTCTCACACTGCGGCTCTTTTACAGTGGTGAGTAGTGAATATGCCGTTTTCCTCCACTCTCTTTCAATGTCCCATTCTCAAACTCCCTTCTCTCAGGCCACTCTGCTACCTGAGATGGCTGGGAAAGCAGTGATAGGGTATAAGTTGGCATAAAAGCTAACTACAGGGGATATTTCTTCATTCAGTTAACTTGGGCTCCATGTGACAAATCTCCAACTGGGGCAGGACTAAGGGGGTGGAGGCCATGGGGTAGCAACACGGAGATGCTCCTGGAACACACAGGGCCTTCTGAGAACTGAGATGTTGAGAAATCTGGAAATTATAGTTGTCTGAAGATTGTCTTACAAAATTCAAGGCAGAAATAATTGTCAAAAAGAATTGTAGACTATTTTCAAGTAACATAACAAGATAGGGCAGGCAAATTAGGAATACAACCAACAGAAGCTAAATGAGCAAAGCTCTCTCATACGCAACCGTATATGCCCAGAACTTTCTTATAATTACCCCAAATTATGACATTGGCCTCAAATATAATGGAGGTCTCCTATTCCGTGTCAAGTTTAAATAAATTACCACTAATTACCAGTGGTCCGCCCTACCAGAAACAGTCAATAAACCAAACTTAGGTGTCACCTATGTGGTGACCTAGGCTGGAATACTACATCTGCCATCAGTAGCTCCCATCTCTCCAGGTGTTACTGTCCTTGTTGTGACAGGGTCATCAGAGCGCCTGTTTCGTGGGTGATGAGGGGATTCGCTGTGGTGATGTTCAGAAACCATGTCAGTCTCAAGTCACCCAAAGAAAACCAGAGGCTATCCCATGTACTATGGGAGATCCTGGCTCTGGTTCAGCACTGGACTTGGCCAGTTCAGAATTTTGGCTACAGCAGACCTTCGTGATTACTACCACTGGGTTTGTGTATTGTACAAAATCTGTTTATGCTGTTCAAAACTAAGTATAACCAAAGTCTTCCTGCAGTTGTTAACTGACACTGGCTACTATCCATGTATTGCTGGTTCTTTTCTTTTCTTTCTTTTTTCTTTTTGGCTGTCAATTAAAACACCACGTGCAGAAACAGCAGCCACAGGAACATAAGTAGTGGCACAGCAAAGTGGAAGGTTCACTCTTGGTTTAAACAAATCCAAAAGTCAGTTCTCCTCCTTTCAGGCTCTGCTCTAAAAGGTAGCCAGCCCACTCGGGTAACTGAATCCAAAAGTCAATTTCTTTCTTTCTTTCTTTCCTTCCTTCCTTCCTTCCTTCCTTCCTTCCTTCCTTCCTTCCTTCCTTCCTTCCTTCCTCCCTCTCTCCCTCCCTCCTTTCTTTCTTTCTTCCTTTAGAGAGAAAGAGACAGAGAGAGACAGAGAGAGAATGGGCGCGCCAGGGCCTTTCAGCCACTGTGAACAAACTCCAGACATGTGCGCCCATTGTGTGTTTGTGTCACTGGGTGTCTGGCTATATGGGACCTGGAGATTTGAACATGAGTTCTTAGGCTTTGTAGTCAAGCACCTTATCTGCTAAGCCATCTCTAAGTGTCAGTTTCTATAATTCCAGGGCAGTGCCCCAACTGGGCAGCTAGACATAAACGTGAGGCTGTAAGGGCCACCAGGCATGGGCCTTGGTGTGAGCACTCACCAGAGGAAAGTCATCTGGGTCAATCCACAGGATGCTTAGGTCAGGGTTGTCAGTGTTGTCCCGGGCAACTTGCTTCAGGATCTCCAGGAACTCGTAGCCATCTGAAGTAGGATTCAAGAAGGTTGAGTAAGCACCGCACATCCAGGGAGTGAGGGCATGGGTTTTTCCATGGGCTTCTTAGGCCATCTGGTCCATACCCTCAATTACAGAGCTCGTCTATAAAATGAGTCAGAGAGCTGCAGCCACAAAGCGCATATACAAAGAAGACAATGACATTCGAGACGAAGAAACTGAGAAGTCACAGGGAAGTGGCCTATTTCTACGGAGGCCAAGCTCTACTAATTCATCCGTAGGTGAAAACTGAGTGAGCAGCCTTGGTGAGGAAGGCTAGTCCTTGATCAGAGGAACTCCTACCAGTCCCAGTAATCCTATGTGTCTCAACGCATATATCATATCACCCCTGACTTCCCACAGTATCTCCTTCATGGACCAGGAGCCTGGAACCCCAACCCTTCAAACTAAGTGCACTCAGGCCCCATAGCCAGCTCCTGGCCTTGAGATGGTAAGTGGGGTATCCTCCTCCCCCCTCTCCTACCATGCACCCAGCTTTCTCTGCACATCCAGTGTCAGCAGTATTCTCTGCCCTGCAGGAAGGATGAGTCATAGGGAAAGCAGAGACAAGTCCCCTCAGCTTCACGCCTGAGCCTTGGAGCATACAATTTTTGTCATAAACAAAAATTCTGAAAGAACATTCAGTAAGAGGTAGTGTACTGCAAACCTGTAGCATTGGCTCCCCGCCCCAGCTATGCATATATGCTCAAATACTGAATCTATAGAAGTTCAGGAAATCCCCAAGTGTAGGGATCTTGTGCTTTGTTTCATAATAAAATGGAAGAGGGCTTGTTTGGCATGCACATGGTACCGGGTTTATTCTCAAGCGTCACATAAAATGGATGGTGGCACATGCCTGTAATCCCAGCACTTAGGAGATGAAGGCAAGAGCGTCAGAAATTCTTCTTCAGCTACATAGAGAGTTTGAGGCCAGCCTGAAACTCTGTCTCAAAACAAGCAAAAATCACCTCAGGCAAATGGAAAGTCTCAAGCAAGCTCATTTGTGGCAGAGCCCTTCAGGATGCCCCATGGTCTGTGCTTCTTAGAGCATGGACGGAGGCAGGAGGGAGGCAGGTCGACGAAGTCTCACAGTGTGGAGGGAGCGGCCAGTGGCGGCCTGCTTAGAACAAGGGCCAGAGGGTAGACAGGCAACAACCTCTCCACAAATGCCAGTGGAGCAGATGACAATGACCCCACCCAGCCATGCCTGGGAACCAGCAAGACCCAACTCCCTCGAGATGGCTGGGTGGGGCTAGTGGACTGGTTGGCATACCAGCTTCTACCATTCAGTGCTGTACAGCTCAAAATAAAATTTAGGTTCAGCTCTAAACCACAGAGTTACCCTTTCCTGCACAGCTGACTTTATGGCCTGGGATTTATTTACGCCTTCTGTCCAAGCAGCTCAGGGGAAGGCGGTGTAGCACCTGCCCTTTCTTTCCCAAGTGTTTCTCTTTCCTGGGTTCTCCGGGACCCTGAACTCCTCGCGGAGGCCTTGGCTCAGCCTCCCCGCTGCAGGAACAGCAATGCACACTTGGCTGTGTTAGCTTCTTGGAAAGCTATTGCTTACCCTCCTCTCTACACTTCTAAGCAAGTGCACACTGTTCTTGGCGGCTCAGATTTAGTCATTTTAACTACTGCTAAGTGTTCCTGAAGACCCCTATCTGCCCCCTCAGACATTGCCTCTCAGGAGGCAAAGGGTCTGAGGGCGAAGGTTTTTATGGCCTGCAGAGATGGCTGGGCTGGGCTGGGCTGGCCTTAGATGCTTTTTCAGCCTATGATTAGATCTGTTTGCACATGAGACGAGCAGCCAGCGCCAGAGCTTCTGAGTTCACGTATCCCTCACTGCAGAGCTGGGAGGGGCATTCTTAGCTGCTGCCTGTGGGTGTGGCTAGGAAGGTCAAGCCGCCCTAGAATGTCATCTCTGCTGCGTGGGCACACTGTGGCTTCTCTGGGCATGTGGTCATGTTTCAGGACAGGGAAATATGGCAACGTCCAGGGAGTTATCTGTAGGTTTATGGATCATAATGCAGAACGAATTCCTCCAAAACGTCTGTGGATACTGCTCTCAGCAGCAGAGGGAAGGAACAATTGAGGTGACATTGCCAGTTGTCTGGAAGGTGAGATTCAAACTTAAGGGTGATCTTGATAGATTTGAAAATCACAAAGAGAATGAAGTTCAACAACATAGACCCAAATTCAATTAAACATCAGACTGAATCCCCCAATAGGAAGGACAAAGACTCCCCGTGGGGCTGCAGAAGGCGCAGCCCGGGACCAGAACTACAAGCTGAGCACACCACACAGCACTGCCGAGTTCTCAGGAGAAACTCGAGTGATGTTGGGATTTGGTCACAGAAATGGCAGATGCAGGAATAAACAGACCCTAGGTCCACTCTACATTCTACAGCAGGTTCAGAGATTAAAAAAAAAAAAAGTTAGAAGGAATAAAAAAAAGTTGTGCAAGAAAAAAATGGATTTAAGTCTTGGTACAAACAAAAGAATTCAAAACTGTGCCTTACCTTTTCTCTCTCTTCCTCTTTATCTTTCTCACACTCAAATAAATAAATAAAAATAAAATATTTTTAAAGTGCGGTTTAATTTCTGTTTTAAGATTATGAAAGTTTTTTTGTGAAAAGAATGTTCTTCATGTCTAGGGATGAGGAAGGAAAACTCAAAGATCAAAATGGCTTAGTGGTTAAGCACTTGCCTGTGAAGCCTAAGGACCCCGGTTCCAGGCTCGATTCCCCAGGACCCATATTAGCCAGATGCACAAGGGGGCTCACGTGTCTGGAGTTCGTTTGCAGTGGCTGGAGGCCCTGGCGCTCCCATTCTCTCTCTCTCTCTCTCTCTCTCTCTGCCTTTCTCTCTGTGTCTGTTGCTCTCAAATAAATAAATAAAAAATGAACAAAAAAATTTTAAAAAATTTATAAAGTTGGTACTAAAGGCAGAAAAGTCTTATTTTTGAAACCCAAGGAGAGGAGTTGGTGAGATGCCTCAGTGGCTAAAGGTACTTTCTTGCAAAGCTGGCTGGTCTGTGTTCAATTGTCCAGCACACACCTAAAGCTAGACACAAAAAATGACGTGTGTCTGTTGTCTGCAGTGGCAAGAGACCTCATCATGGCCATATACACAGAGAGATACCCACATGCAAGCGAATAAAATTAAAAACAACAACAACAAAAAAGATCCAAGGGCAGCTTTTTTGACACCCAGTGAGGGATTTTATGATGGGTACTCTTGGATGTTTTCAGTTACAGAACAGGGTCCATTCTTCAGCGGGGCAGCCAAGTAAAACACTTGAACACATGGATTCTGAGGCCAAATTACTTTAGTCCAAATCACTTCCCATGTGACTTAAGGCAAGTTGTCTGTCACCTTTCTTCAAAAGCAAAATGAGCTGGGGTAATAACACCTACCTCATAGGAGAGTTGAACACTAATTGAATGTTTCTGTAGCACTTAGAGCCTGACACACAGTAAGGCCTGACGGCCTCAAGTGAATGCAAGGAATCTGAACATCCTTTCTAAGCCCAGCCAGCCATCTAGCCATTCAAGAAAGGTATGCTAATTCAGTGACGTAGGTACCAAGAGAAGGCTAGATACAGTCTTGGATGCTCAAGGGAAGCGCCTCACAATACAGTCCTTCAGGGGTGGCGCTCATTCTGAGACATTCAGCTACAGGGCCAGCTGTGCTCGTGGGCAACTGTGAGAACCACCTCAATGGCTAGGTTAGAGGCAGGTTTAACTTCTTTGTTTGTAAAGCATCAGCCCACTAGGATGTTGGTGATTCCGGCTCACTGTTCTCCCAGGCTCTCCTTTCTTCAACCCCAGCCTTGATCAGACCCATTACAATGATACCACAGCCTGGGAGGCGGTCACATGTGTACCCAGTATCACCTGTGTACAGTGACAAACCCTGTACATGGTAAGCGGTTCCCTGCTGTAGAGAGCTATGATTATTAGTGAAACAGCAGGTGCCCTGGACAAGGGAAGCCACCATGGAACTTCCTCTTTGACTGGGAGGTAGGCGATGCCAGGCTCAGCACAGCTGGCAGCACGAGCCCGTGAGTACGGAGGAAACGAATACCCGCTCCCTTTGTTAACACCAGATCTTGCTCTGAGGTCTTTTCAGATTGTGACCATCTAGCTTTCAGAAGGATCACCTATTATCCAAAACAAATAGGTAAAGAGAAAGGGGGACACTCTATCCAGAGACTTGGAGATCAAAAGTTGTCTAGACACAGCCACTACAGAACTGTTCCCTGAAGCTACCAGAGAGATACCAGTTTCAGAAGCCAGAGGCCTCCCAATGTCCTAAATAACCAGGTCAGTGACAGCCCTTCCTGAAACATTTGTCTGACTTTTCCCTTAAGTATTTCTAAGGTAGGATCCTCTGGCCCTCCTCAAGGCTGACTATAGAGTTGATAATCCTAACAGCGTCCAAATGAAATCTCCCTTTCCACACCAAGTTCTTCCTTTATAATCATAAGACATACTTTATATGTAGAAAAACCTGTAATCACACCACCTGAGCCTTCTGCTCATGAGTATCTACTGAGCACTTAATGGGTACCAAGTTTTATCTTATTTGTTTCTTTTTTAATTATTATTTTTTCTTTTCTTTTTTTTTTTTTTTCCAAGGTAGGGTCTCACTCTAGCCCAGGCTGACCTGGAGCTCACTCTGTAGTATCACATCCAGCCCCATTTGCTTGTTTTTGTATTTGATTTCTTTGAGAGTGTTTCATGCTGTGGACAAGCTTCCAACTCGTGGCAATCCTCCTGGCCTCTGTTTCCCCAAGCGCTGGTGCTACAGGTGTGAGTTGCCACAGCTTGCTTGCCTTCCATCTTGTCTTGATGGTGGGTAGAACAATTTGTTCTTTCCATTTCACAGAGGCTGGAATTGGGACATGGGAGAAGAAGGCAACTTGTTCCTGTTACATGTGAGCAAGAGGCAGACCAGAATCTGGCTCAGGTCTTCAGTTTGCATGTCTCGAGCCATCTGTACTACCTGTCTCTCTGAGGTCCCAGCATTCCCGTGAGCATTGCTGAACCTTCCTTCTTGTCTGTGTCTGAGATGCTCAAGCTTTCATGAAGCTTCATCCTCCAGGATGCAGGCTAAGTGAGGGAGGGAATGGTCCATGGTGTGGCCTCAGTGCTGGTGGGAGGCCTCTGCCTTTCCCACAGGACAATCACAGCAAAGTCCCTGCCTTACTTCGAGCTGTGCTTTTGTGCCCTGTCCCGCCCACAATCACCGTGGGCAGGAAGGTCAAACCAGTGATGCCCTGAGCCGGCCTGAGACTCCACATGGGAGCCTAAGTAAGAAGAGGGCTATGAGAACTGCAGTTATTCTCCGGTTGCTGCAACTTCAGTCCTGGGAGTCAAGACACAGGGCTGAGAGTTGCACATTGAGCCAGGTTTCCCACAGCAAGCAAGTGGCCCCTGGGAATCACATCTTTGTGGGAAAAGAACCTGATGATTATCCTTTCCTGCTTCCCTGGCAGAGACTGATGGGAATGAGCCTACACCAGACCCTGGGGAACCAGGTCCAGGCCATGTACAGCCATCTGGAGAGTCAAGGCCCCATTTGGAAAATAAATTTATGCCTCATATAAGGCCATAAGTAAACAGGCTCACTGCGCTGGCCATCCTGCCCTTGCCTTCCCACCTCTCATCTCCTGGGCTACTGTGCTCCATCCATACAGGATACAAGGCCTTTAGGCACCTCAGGATCTCATGGTCCTAAGGTGTGACCCTGCCATTGCACTGGGTAGTCAGAAATACAGCATCACTCAGCTTGGAACTGTACCTGGAGAGGATACTGGGCTTTGAGTTTGGAGACCTTAAGTGGGTCCCTCAGGACCTCTATTTTTCCTTTGAAAACGGGGAGAAGAGCTGTTCTCATGCCTGACAGGCTTGTTGATAAGAAGATCATGTTATCATGGGAAGGCAGAGGGACAAGGGCACAAAGGTCTCTGAGGATTTTCTCTGTCTTCTGGGTTTCCCCTCTCTGAACATCAACTTTTGATTCACTCTCTTCCAATTACTTTCATTATTCACTGATGGGAAGGACACATCTTTTCCCCAGGCGGGGTTTTGAGTGCCCACACACTTCAGGCCAGGGACCAGGTACTAAGACTAGGACATGTTGTGTTCTTCTCAGAAAGGTCAGTGGTCCACAACCCAGAGATTATGTAGTCATGTGGAATTCTCCAAAAGAAGAATTCTCTGGATCTGGGCCATGTGGGGAGGCTCAGAGGTACCCACAAGGGTAGGAGCTCTTCCTGCAAGATTGTGTCAGGAAGCCACTTAGTGTAGGGGGCACTACAGGTCCCTGTGGCCTTGAAAAGATGCCTGTGACATGGGCATTCTCCATCCCTCTTTTCCCAGTCCTCTTTCTCTGTTCTGTCTTCTTCTACTCCGTGGATCCCAGAATTGCTGGGGGAAAGTCGATTGGCACATTTCACAGTAGAGAAGGATTAGGAATAGTTGTGGAACTCAGAGATGGGGCTGATTTCTGGGTTAGAATCCCAGTTCCACCACTTACTATCCATGAGCTGGGATGCAATTTATGCTATCTGTGCCCATGCTTCCTCACCAGTACCCAGGGGAAGATGGCATAACTATCCCTACCCTCAGGATTGGTATGAAGGTCAAATGCATTGATATTTGTTAGGTGCATGAAATAATGCTTCTCACCAAATGGAGAACTGATGGACCAACTTTAAATTCAAAAAGTTCCAATCAGCAGCGAGTGTTCCTATTTGAGACAACTGGTCTCAAATCTGTTTTTTACAAGAACCTGGGCAGGGAAAGCTCAGGTGCAGCAGGGCTTGGAGCATTCCTTCCAGGGCTTATCACTGACTCTGCTCCCCTGTGCACTGACAGCAGCCCTGTCCTTGCATTTCCAGCTTGTTAGTGCGAAAATTCCCAGTGCCCTTGGAGGATTTCCATCCAGCGCGCGCTCATGTAGAAAGCCGCTTTGCAAACCTTTCATCAAGTGTTACAAAGAAGATGTCAGGCCGATGCAGACACATCTGGGGGTGGCCGTGAGGTTCATTTTCAAACCTGTCAAACAAGCAGCTCGGGCTGGTGCTCTGAGCACAACAGCCTCGAGGAAGGTGTGGGCCGGAGGAGGAAGAGGGTGAGCTGCAGCAGACGACCTGTAAGTGAAGAGGACCCGGGAATATCCTTCCAGGTCAGGCCCAAGGATTGGAAGAGAAGCCTGCAGGCCACGCTCCAGGCTCTGGAGAGCAGACACTGACCACAGGTCCTCAGCCTTCTGCAACAGGCAAACATGAGCTCTAGCTGACAGTGTCAGAACTATCACGGAGAATCCTTGGAGGCCAGACCACTGTATAAGCTCGGATCCCAAATCTAAAAACATCCATGGGCACAGGGAGGAAGTCAGACTCACTTTCATTAACTGGGTGCTCAAGTTGTCTGGTGGCCCAGAGAGCCTCTCACATCCCAGCATCCTCTTGCACTCTGCCAACCCTTGCCCCTGTCCTTTTGCCCTGCAGTAGCACTGTGCATGCTCTGAGCCTGCTGTCAAGGAAGCTCTGTTGTAAGGTGGGTGGTATAGTCGAGGATGGCACCTAGGAGAAGCACTGACCAAGCTAGGCTCACTTCTCTGCCATGCCTCTGACTCGGTGACATTGAGCTCGCCACTGAATGGGTCTCTTTTCTTCTTGTCTTTCAAATGTTGGAGGCAGAAGTGGAGGGAGGTGCCCCGAGTGACCACCTGATGGCAGATGGCATCAGGATAGGAGCTGCGAGTGGCACAGGAGTCTGTCTGCAGCAGGGCCTGTGGTTAAGGGCGTGGATTGTGAAGCCAGGAGACCCTAGGCTTCATTTTACTCTTTCTTTTTGTTTAGTCTCCGCTTTGTCAATTGTAAAATGGGAACAAAAAGCAAACCTTCCTCATGGGATTTCTATGTCATATAAACACACAGTAATGGACATCAACCTTCATCTTAGCAATAGTGCATTTAAAGGTCAAGAGGGCCAGCTAGAGTGTTGACCTTCCTGGTGGGACACCTGAATGACGATCATTAGTAACCACACACATATCAGAGTGGACTTGGGCTCCATCCTCAAGATTGACGGCACCTTCAGAAGAAGCCTCTCGAACCTTACTCCGTCAGCAGGTTAGGCCATCGTTAGTAAGAGCAGCAGATCTGAGGGCCCTGTCCTTCCGTGGGAATGCAATCTTCAGCCCTGCAGCCAGGCCCGTGGCCCCAGGTTCCACATCAGGGCCCTGCCGGTACATCACTGACTAACCACGAAATCAAGGTCAGGAACTTTCACCAAAAGCCCTTCTTTTTAGAGCCCCGAGTGGCAAGGCTGCCTGTAGCTGAAAGACCATGTCCCCTGCCACTGCCTCTCCCCCTCAGCCCCTGCATTGCTTCAGCTTTCCCAAGACAAGCTCAAGCTTGGGCTTTTGGGAAAGGCAGAGCTTCAGGCCCTGGGATATTTGCATAGGGAGGAGGTGGAAGTGCTTTCAGGAGCCTGGATTCATTATAGCAACAATCTCTGCCAAACAGGTTTCTGCTGTTCAAGGAGGCCTCTTTGTTCCATTGTTCCAGAAAGCCAGACAGGCCTCCCTGAGATCTGGAAGGGGGCAGTGGGGTGGGAAGGAAGCCCCCTGGAGTCCTGCCAGCAGGCAGCTGCCAGTAGCAACTTCCTCTCTCTATTCACACACCACCAAGGATCTGATTGGGTTGACCATAGCCTGCAAACCTTAGGCAACTGACTACCTTCAGAATTCGCTCTTCCAGGAGCAGAGGGGTGGCCAGAATCAATAAAAAAAGAGCTAAAACTGCATGGGATACGTTTTTTGTTCTGACAAGCTCGGTTCTCCTTGAAGTGTCTTCTTTACTCAGCAAGTCTATGATGAGAAAGTTGGCATATCAGTGGGCATTCAAAAGAGTTAATGAAAAGGCTGGGGGAAGTTCTCAGATAAACTGTTTTTGATTCAGTGGAATATTATTCACTCCTAGAAGTGACTGTTAATGGGTATTGGTAATGAAACTGCTTGGAATTACACAGTGCTGACATTTGACAACTTTGCGAACATACAAAACCTCCCTGAACTGTATACTGGAAAAGGGTATCTATTATGGTATGTGGGTTCCATTGTGATTTTTAAAATTGCATAATTTCAAAAATGTGGGTTTTGGTCTATAAGTCAGCCATCTGTCTAGTCATCTACTTATGTTTATTCGGCCCTGGGGCATGACACTGTGAGGAAATCAGACGTGTATAACCAATGGGTAAGAAAACTGGTCACTCCTTCATGGTGCTACTGTGTTCTCTTGTGCAGTGTTACACTTTTCAAGTCTCTATTTCCTAGACTCATATTCAGATTTTTAACAACATATTTATTTATTTGCAAGCGGAGAGAAAGAACAAGAAAGACAGATAGAGAGAATGGGCATGGCAGGGCCTCTAGCCACTGGAAACGAACTCCAGATGCATGTCCCACTTTGTGCATCTGGCTTTACTTGGGTACTGGGGAATCTAACCCAGGTAATTAGGCTTTGCAGGCAAATGTGTTAACCACTGAGCCATCTCTCCAGCCCAGATTTTTAATTTTTTAAAAAATTTTTACTTATTTAGAGAGACAAAGACAGACAGACAGAGAGAAAGAGAGAGAGAATGAATGGGTGTGCCAGGGCTTCCAGCCATTGCCAACAAACTTCAGATGCCACCATGTGCATGTGACTTACATGGATCCTAGGGAGTTGAACCTGGGTCCTTAGGCTTTGCAAGCAAGTGCCTTAACTGCTAAGCCATCTCTTCAGCCCCCAGAGTTTTTAAGACATGATTTCATGTTAATCCAAGCAAGTATCAAACTCACTAGCCAAGTGTGACCTGGAACTTCTGATCCTCCTGCCTCCACCTCCTGAGCTCTGGGATTACAGGTATGAAATGCCATACTCTGTTTTATGTGGTACTGGAGCTTAAACTCGGTAGGCAAACACTCTAGCCTCTGAGCCACATCCCCAGTCCCTAGATCTTTCCTGGTGACAGAGGCTGAGGTCCCTGACAAACACTATGTAATTCCACATTCCCTGGAATGGTGGTCCCTAAACGTGATGGTGCATCACTAACTTGACTTATAAGATCACAGGTTCCTGAGGGTGTCATCTCAGCCATCCTGGGGTGGCCTTGGTGCTTACAGCCTGGACGCTGCCAAGCTTTGGAATTGTTGCCCTAAACTTGAGGCTGGCTGCTGAACATCCTGGAGTTCCTGGCCTTCTCTGGATGCATTCTGGATTGTTCCCAGTCTTCCAAACATACCTCAGAATCCACAGTTTCGCTCTCCCTTCACACCCCTGACTCTTGCCCCGGGAACCAGCATTTAACTTCCTATAAAATTCATTTTTCTTTACTTCCCACTCCTCCAGTGTTCACGTCAGACTGAAGCCAGGGGAAAGTTGTTCAAGTTGCAAAAATAAAATCAAGTTACTTATCCATTTGTAGAATCATTTTGCACTTTTGAAAATGAGCTGCATACTTCCCCCTGTTCATTGTTTAGGGAATATTTTCTGCTGCTCCCTAAGCACCAATAGTAGTTTATAGATGAAATGGTACATTTATTACATTGATATAGGCTTTGTGACAAAACTGGAAAATAAATATTGAATGTAAGAAGTACACATGTACACATGTATACACACACACACACACACACACACACACGATGTAATCTAGAATATTTTAGTGCCCTCACCAGCACCCTGTGTTCATTCCCAGTATAGGCAGCTGAGCAAAATGTCCGAAGTTCTTCGTAGCATTGTCTTTTTTGAACTCCTGATCCACCTGCCTCCACTTTTCAAGAGCTGGGATTACAGGTGTACACCACCACACCCAGTTCTGTTTGAAGTTCTAATCTGTTCCCTTAGCCCTGCATACAACTAAAG
The DNA here is from genome assembly GCA_036346955.1 of Dipus sagitta. Classification (NCBI taxonomy): domain Eukaryota; kingdom Metazoa; phylum Chordata; class Mammalia; order Rodentia; family Dipodidae; genus Dipus; species Dipus sagitta. Next base: position 5,191,818 of record CM070788.1, on the reverse strand, counting down.
ACAGACTCATAACTAACAGGTGACCACCAGAGGGGGCCCGATATCTTGTAGTTGCCTTGGAGATGGGAGGGCTGAGGAGGGTTAGAAGCCAGTTCCAGCTAAGAGCTAAACAGATTGGGGAGGGGGCAGTTCCTACCTGGGTCACTCTTCTCCGCAAAGGCGACAATGTGGATCCCATTCATATCATCTTCCTGAAGAAGAAAATCAAGATTAGGCTCAGGAGGAGAGGCGTAAGGATTGAGTCAGGCACGATGACATGGAGGCTGCAGTGTAGAGGGAGATGGGCGTGAAGAGGGAGCTCTACAGGAGCAGGGTAGGCACACGGCATGGGCGGGACACTGATGGGCTGCTGGTAGCAACACGCAGAACCTTTTAACTTGTCTGCATATGTATGTGTGGTGTACAGGCATGTGTACGTGTGTGTGGGTATGAGTGTGTTGTATCTATGCACATGTGCGTGTGTGTTCATATGTGTGTGGGAATGAGTGTGTAGGTGTATGTGCATATGATGCATGTGCATATGGAGGCCAGAGATTGACACTGAATGTCTTCCTCGATCACTCTTTAACTTATTTATTGAGACAGGGTCTCTCATTGAACCAAGGGCTCACCAATTCAGCTACATTGACCAGCTGGGGAGCCCCAGGGATTCTCTTGCCTCTGCTGCCCCAGGGCTGGATTGCAGGCACGTGCAGCCACAGCTCAGCTTTTACGTGGGCACTAGGGATCTGAACTCAGGCTCTCATGCCTCTGTAGCAAACACTTTACCCACTGAGCAATCTTCTCAGCCCCCAACACATGGAACTTTGATTAGGGACTAGAACAATGTGTTTGCAAGACAGGACAGCATCAACTAGAATAAGACAGTAGTCGGGACTCACTCCTGTGGTCTGGTGGGTCCGGGAGAGCAGCAGTAAAGGCAAAAGAAGGAAGGCGATGAGTCTGAGTTTCAGGGGCTCCAGGGACAACAGAACCAGCTCTGTGAACATGGACGTCCCAAGAATTCCCCACCGGGAGGTGGATGTGAGGATGCGCCAGATTCTAGAGACTCCCGAGTGGCACCAGATCCTGAAACTCTCCCCAGATGTGGCAGGCACGAATCGTTATCTCCACAAGGACGTGTGTCATTGTGGCCACATAAGAGTTGGAAACACTCTAGGATTTCACCAACAAGTTGGAGAAATAAAGTCATGGGGTAAGTGGGGGGTACCTTGCTGACAGCCCCAATGGGGTGGCTTTCTTGGTGTCCTTTCTGATCGTAACCCCAAACTTGCCAAATTGGTATGAAATCTTTTATGAGTATGGGAGGCTCCAAGGAAAGTCTGGGATTTGGGCCTATGGTGGGTGTGACCAAGAGTGGGAGGTGTAGCTGGGGTAGGGGCACCAGGGCAAGGAAAAGAAACTAGGACACGTCACATCATGGGGCAAGCACGGGGCGGTTTGTGTTTGCACATCTGGGAGAAGAGACCTCTGCTTGTGTCACTTTGGCAGTGATCACTGCTGGGGAAGGAAGAGTGACAGCCTGGCAGTCCTCGGATATAAAAACGTTACTCCCAGGAGACCCAGAGAGAAATGCTGTGCCACGAGACTGACGGGCCAGGCGCAAAGCTGAGCGAATGCTGATTACGGCTGCCGCGGGGAGCGGTGTTCGCTGAACACCTGAATGTCCTATCAGAGTCATTCTGGGGGGGCAACCTCCACGCGTCATGACCCTCCCCACCTGTTTCCATTTCAATTGATTTTAACGCTGGTGCAATCCTATCTAAATGCTAATTTTTTCCCTTTGAGTTTGGACTGGATAAAACCTCCAAAAATTCTCAGTGAGATTAAATAGAAAATATTATTATTAAAAACAAGAGAGTGGGCACTGTGTTGGCCAGGTTCTTGGGGAAATTGAATGTTACAGATATCTGTGTGTGCACTGGTTTATTACACAAGTCTGACAGCAACCAAAAGGGGAGTTTGAGGTTCCGCTGTTTTACATTTGCAATTATTGCCAGACAGAAGATCCCGATCAGGTCTCGTTAGGCTGCCCTGGGTCTCAGTCGCTTGCCATCAGTGGGAGGTGAGCCCTGCTAACTCTGTGAAGCAGGCCTCATTTCTCTCTGCCCTTCTAGAATGCATTTGGAAATTGGTTTTAGAATTAAGAATCCATATTCATTTTCTAAGAGGTTGCCCTTAATACGTCTGTCACTCCCTAGGCCTGAGATAGTCCCTGGATGGAGAGGGGATGTCTGCTTGCTTCCTGAGATTCAGCATGTGAGACTGTGTTGAACACCGGGGAAGATCAGGGTGCATGCTAGGGATGATGGGTAATAAACTGGCAGAATGACAGTCCACAGGCCAGCATGTGAGTCAGGGCTTCAAGGACCCAGAGAGTGCAATGGAGGAGGAGGCAAACTGACCACAGGGCTGGGCTAGCCAAGGAGCAGGCTGACTAGCTTTCTCTGAACCCAGAGCCTTTACCATACAGATCAGCCAGGTGGCCTTTAAGGCATGCTGCCTTGAAAAATCTCTCTCTCTCTCCTTTTAATGTTTCAGGTTAACATACAAAGTAATAGGTTTCATTCTAGCATGGAAATTCTTTTTATTGAAGTAATCTTCCCTCTTCATCTAGATGATCTGCTCTCTGAGACAAGGGACTGACTATGCCTTGGGACAAGCATCAAAATGGTAGCAATACCTGTCACTTGTCATTTTCTTTGTGTTTTTTTCTTTTAAATATGTTCTCTGAATCTCAAATAGAAGTCTTATTCTTATTCAATCCTTCAATAATCAAAGAGACTTACCTAAGGCCACAGAACTGGTAGTAACATGTGTAAAATTCAAGCTGGCTCTGTCTAACCCACAGTCTACTGAACCAGCCCATTCCGGCTGCCCCTAACAAATGATCACAGACTGGGTAGCCTGTTAACAACACATCAGTGACATGTATTTCTCACTGTCCTCAGGGCTGGGAAAACCCAAGATGGAGGCACTGGCAGACTCCACGACTCACAAGGGTTGCCCACTTTCTCTGTGGCCTCACAGGTTCATTGTTCTTTGGATCAACCTTTAACCTCCTTTCCTCTTTCTTCTTCTGTTTTTCAAACTACATCTCACTATGTAGCCCAGGCTGGCTGTGAACTCAACAATTAGGCCAGGTTCGCCTCAAACTTGCAATCCTGCTTGAGTTGCAAGCACACATCATCGTGCCCAACTTGGGGTTTCTTTTACAAGGGCAATCCCAATCATGAAGACTGCCCTGGTGACCTCCTCCCCTCCAAAGGTCCAAATTGAGCACTAGGATTTCAAACTATGAATTCGGGCAACATGGAAGCATATAGACTACAGGAGCCATATGCTTTCTCTCCACCAACTGCAGAACAGGCCCTAGGAACTGCTGCTCTCCACAAGGCATGCCAACTTGGACAAGTGGCTCTTAAGTCAAGAGACAAAAAGGGGTCTCTACATGTGGTGGTCATATACTAGACTGCCCAAAACAGGAGATGTTGGAATGACTTTAGTGAACTCCCTCCTGTGGATTTCCCAAGTTTTGTACAGCCCTATCATAGCACTGTGATGTTTTCTTCTTCTTCTTTTTAAATATTTTATTTATTTATTTATTTGACAGAAAAAGAAGGAGAGAGAGAGAGAGAGAGAATGGGAGCACCAGGGCTTCCAGCCACTGCAAATGAACTCCAGACATGTACACCTCCTTGTGCATCTGGCTAACGTGGGTCCTGGGGAATAGAACCTGGGTCCTTTGGCTTTGTAGGCAAACACCTTAACTGCTAAGCCATCCCTCCAGACCCCAGACTGTGTTCTTCTGTTCATCCCTGAGGTGCCAAGGACGGGAAAACAAATCCACAGTTCTCTGTTCAGCACAGCGTCTATTAACTAATGTCTATTGACTCGAAGACAATACTGTGGGCATCAAACCTTTACTCATTGAAGAATAAAAGGAAATCTTAGCAATAACAAGGAGAAACTGTCCCTATCAATTACTGACCAGCCAGTGAGGTTACCACTGATGATATTTTGCTCTTTCCTTCATCTCTATTGCATTTTCTCCTGTTGTATAAGGAGACACACAAAAATAAAACAGATTAGACTAGCTGGCTCCCTAATAAAGGACAGTAGAGGTTGTTGGGCCCCATTTCAGAAGTATTTTGCTATTGCACTAGAGGAAGGATTCTTTAAAAGAAATTGCTTGGGCTGGAGGGATGGCTTAGTGGTTAAGGCCTTTGCCTGAAAAGCCAAATGACCCAGATTCAATTCCCCAGGACCCATGTTAGCCAGATGCGCAAGGGGGTGCATGCGTCTGGAGTTCATTTGCAGTGGCTGGAAGCCCTGGCTTGCCCATTCTCGCCCTCTCTCCCCCTCTTTCTCTGTCAAATAAATAAATAAATAAATTTTAAAAATTGCTTATCTTCATCCCTGGTGGGCAGTTGCCATGGACTCTGGCTGACCATTGGCAGGTGGTGGGAGAAGTGTCCAAGAAGGATGGGTCAACACCAGGCCTGGATTGCCCTGCCTCACATTAACACTCTATGACTGTTATAAGTGAGTGAAGCCTTGGATTCCCATGTAGCAACATTAAAGGCAGCTATTGCTTTAATGACAATGTGTGGTGTGCTTTTGTATTGGGCTGCTACTTTAAAAGCCTACTTGATTTCAGGGAGCCCAAGAGCAGTACCTGGTTTTAACTAGCTAGCTCTCCTGCCTCGTGTTGGTCACTTCCTACAACATCTTAAGTTGCAGTGGCCAAGTGGCCCACAGAGATGCTGCTTTTTGGAGCAGTGCCTTCCAAGGTGGGCACTGGTGGATGGGTAGGGGGATGGGCAGTGATCCCTCAGAAGTCCTGCCTAGCTTGTGTCTGCTTCTCCTTTGTGAGGGTGCAGAGGTGACCCTGATTTGGAGACTTGGATGAAGGAGGAATAGGTCATGTGACCAGTCCAGAGTGGTGTTGGGAAAGAGCAAACCATTCTAGGTGTCCTCTTTTTGACTTGATGAAATTTGTGACAGGCCCTTCTCTCCACCATGGAGTCCTGGTCTTGGGTGTTATACTGCACATCAGGAAGGAGAGTCTTGAGCAAAGAGGGGCTCTGCACATATTCTCTCCCCTTCCAGAGGCTACACAAGTAAGAATGATCTCTTAAAGGAAAACTATCCATAAAGACACAGAAAAGGTGAACAGCAATGATTTCTCTCAATTTAAAATACGACTGAATGTTATGAAAGAAAGTCTGGGAACCAGTTGCAGGTTAAAGGCAACTGAAGAAATGTCATGACCAAAGGTAGATGTGAGAATCTGCATTGGAACGTGGGCCAGGATAAAAGGGGTTTTCTCTTGTAATAGTGGGTCGACTGGTCCATTTGAATAAGGTCTCTAGAGTATCCACATTAATTTCTTGATTTTAGTCCTTGTATTGTGACTGTGAAAGAAAAATGTTTTAAAAAAACACTTGAAGTACTTAGGGCTAAGGGGAATTGTGTTGCTATGTGCTCTCTAATAGTTCAGATATTATAATATAACATAAAACAATAGGACAGATACATGGAGAGAAAGAACCAAAGGTGGTAAAATGTTAACAACTGGGCTATCTGCGTGAAGAGATAATGGAATTCTTTGTGTGATTTTTGTAAGTCTGAAATATTTTAGAGTAAAAAGTAAAAACAATATTAAAAAGGAATGTTTAAAGCAGTGTTATGTTTTTTTGTTATTATTTTAAATTTAGTAACAATTTAAGGTTAATTTTTAGAAAGACTTAAATGTCAGGAAAATAGGTTTGCATTTTGCCCTCTCATTAAAATTTCTTCTTACACACACTACTCAAGACACGGTTACTTCCCTTGTTGTCTTGTGACACATTTGCTATGCCTTCTTCAGAAACTGAAGCAAGTTCAATACCAGCAAAACAGTGCCAAGATACCCCTTGTTCTGTTCGTCCATTACCTCAAACTACAAACTTAAAAATTAAATAAACAAATGCTTTCTTTCCCTCCAGTCCCATGGCCACTCTAGGGAGGCATACTGGAGGAAACATGAGATTGGCTCAGGATGGCCCTGGGTCCTGAGAGAGAGCCCACATTAGCTGTCCTTGAGCACGAGCATAGTCTCCCCACATGTAAAGGGAGTGAAATAATACTTGCTCTACATCACTTCAGGGAGCGCTATGGACAGAAAGCGCACATGCAGTGGCCTGGGACTTGGGTTGTTGTTCATGTGACACTGCATAAAGCTGAGGTGGGAGTCCGGGGGCATCTCCCAGGGCCTTTTTCCAATGCTGAGTGACGAGACACACTGCTTATGACACAGCTTGTTCTAGAGGACATGCTGACTCAGCCATCCCCAGTGTCTTCTGGATACTTTTTAGAAAGCTGCCATCTGCTGTTGTCACTTACACAAATTAACCCTTACACAAGTGCCTATTTAAGCTGGAAAGTGAAAGTTCAAAAGGACCATGTGATACGATCCAGCCACAAAGCTACTCAACAAGCAGAGTCTGGACTTGAACCCAGATCTCTCTGACTTGTAAACAGAGCTTCTTCCACTGTTACCCTGGCTCCCCAGTGGCCCACGAACGGAAGTCAGCAGCTACTAAGGGAAATGAGGTTGAGTGACTCTGCATAGTGAGCCGTACCCAAGAGGCCTATATTAGACCCATGGAGACCTGGGTTTTACCTGAGCATGTCCATGTTCCAAGTACACCACCCTCCAGACATCCACCCCAGCCAGTATGACACAGTTTGAGTCTCTGGCCTCAATGAGAGGGCATTCTTCTTGGAAATGCATAGATGAAAATGGTTTGCCACTTTCTTACCCATGTTTCAAACATGTCTTCTGGGCGCAGGCGGCGCAGAGTGGGTCTGGAAAAGAAGAAGGGGGTTCCTTGAATAGCAATCACCATAGCAGAGACCGACCTTCAGCTCTGCACAGATGAGGTCACTGGGCCTCCCCACACCCTCTTCTGTACTAAGGAAGCAGAGCTGCCCCGCCCTGGTGTGTCTAGAGAGAGCTGGCCCAAGCCACTCTGCCTTCTCACAAAGCCCTTACATCCAAGGCACCCCAACTGTACTGGGATATACGAGAGGCCTCCTCATAGGCAGGTACCACTCCTAGGAAGCCAGAGATGCGAAACTGAAGGGATACAGTTATCCATGAATACATAAATTAAAAACAAAACCCTTAGGAATCAAGGGTGAAGCGTAGAATCTACATTTCGCTCGCAGTCTCATTTCTTTCTGAATGTTTGCAAGTAGTGTTAGACCTAGTAAGAGTTGTTCCTCCCAGTGCTGCCGCCTCCCACAGGGCTGAGGAACGTCCGAGCGTGGGGATCAGTGGCACTCAGGCCCATTGAACACATCTGCGCATGTCGTGCACACAGGGTCATCGGTGAGGTGGTGAGCCCATAGCATGCCGTGTTCCCACACTGTCCCTCCTTGCAGAGCAGAGGCAGCCAACTCAGAGTGGTATGCTAGTGCAACCTTGGTGCCTCTTGTTTTGGTGAACAGGCCTTGCCTGGGACACAGCCACACCCATTTGTTTATGTATGCTCAAGGGCTACTTTGTGCTGCCTGGGCAGAGCCAGGCAGCTGCAGCAGAGGCCTTCGGGCCCACAGAACTGTATAAATATTTACTGTTTGGTCCTTTAGAGAAAACATTTGCTGATCTCTGCTAGAGATGTTCTGAGTGCTGGCAAACACCCTTTCCCAGAAGCCATCTGTGTAGAATGCGTGAAATTGTCCATGGTTAAGTTACTTAAGTATTCAGCCTTATTCCTAGGTCTGTAGTGTTAGGACAATAACAATTACCCTGTAAAAATGGAGATGAGATAAAAGTAGCTCCCACAAAGTACCTAGTGAAGGACGATAGGAGAAAGCTAGCTTTTTTTAAAGGCAGTTTCAGTTAAGGATTGAGGCCTAAAGAGAACATTGAGATGCCACCACAAAAATGAACTCGCCTGATCGAGACCGACCTACATCACCCCTGCTGCCCACCATCTAACACGCTATCTAAATGGAAAGGTTCAGGCGGGCCAGCTCTGAAATCCACCCACCAAATCTACTAGCCAGTCAGGTCCTCCCCTTACATACCTGAATCTGATGCCATACAAGCTGTGGCCTTCCGGCCCCTCGCTCTCTCTGGACGCGAACGTTAGTGTATACGCGTCCTTCTCTCCTCTCTTAGCCTGTGCTGCTCAAACACAGGAGTCTGGCGCCTACTCCCAGTGGGAGAGCATCACATTGTTTCTTGATCTAAACTTTTCTGCTTGTCTCTCGTTTATAGTTTGGGATAACTTCTTACTTTAATGACATTTATGACTTTTCTCTGATCTCCAAAGCTACTATGTAGGTGCTCCTACCAACTCTGGACTGTTACCTGTGTACTCACTCTAAACTCAGGGTAGCCACGAGCGTAACCTCTCTTCATCACTCATGTCTCCCCTGAGTCTCTTAGTCTCTTCTTTGATATCTGCCCTGTCATTTTTTTTCCCCATTGAGCCTCACCGTTTGTCCTCGTAACTCCTCTAAAAACACATGGCAGATGCCATGTGGGTTCCTCTTAGGTCTCCCTACACTAGCTTCTAGATTCTGCTTTTCACGTGCTTTACCTGAATTTCTCTTTAAGCCTCTGTTTATTTCCCCTCCATGTATTTGTGGCTGTACTCCAGTTTTCCCCAAAGACCCTCAACTTCTCTTCTGCTATGATATTTTCCTTCTTCAGGAAAGCACATGGCAGGTTCTTTCTGAGTCTCCTACAGATACATCTAAGTTCTACTTTTCACGTATTTACAACTCTGCTCCAGTCCTCTTCTAAATACCTCGGGTAGTCTTACATGAACCATGCAAACTATGCAGTGTTTCTGCATAAGAGCATGTTTTCTACTTTCCACGTGTTTAGCCTCTCTTCCTAGATCCCAATCTCCCTTAAATAAACCCCACAATTGTGATTTCCCCCTAAATAAATTTTTCAATTCCTAACTTATTTTTCTTGAGTCTGTCTTTATTAATTCTTTATTAAAGGTAGGACAAAATCCAAAACTTGGGGTTTATAAATTCTGGGGGACCCCTCTTAAACCCTAAAATCCTGCATCACTAATGTGTGCTTATCATATAGAAAGCTTCCATGAATCATCGTTAATTAGTGTCATATTTTATCTGCATTTTCCTCTGGAGGGAATAGGGGAGTAGTCTAAATGTACTGGCAACTGGAGACCCACATTCAAAAGCAGTAACTTCCCTCACCAGCGGTCAATGACCACCAACACCACCACACTGGTGAGCTCTGCTTTGCTCAGTGACGTATTCTAGGTTGTTACTCTTGCTGATCTGAATTGCCCACACTGAGATGTTCTTATCTGTTTCCCGGATCCCATGCCCCCATCCCCATGCTCCATCTCAGACACCTTTGGTGTTCCTTCACAAACTCCACGAGCTCCTCTTCTGTGTAAGGTTTGTTAGGGATGACAATGGGCTCGTCCATAAATGGCTCATAGAAGTCAACTTCATTCATCTTCAAGGACACTCTCTTTGCAACCTGTAACAATTAGAAATAAGAAACTAGTTTATTTAGACGATAGCCTGAATAGTAATACATTATCCATCCAAGAGGAGGCATGTATGTTCTCTGGCAAAGACATGAGAGTTTATGATCAGTTTCAACTTAAATGTTGAAGTAACAGGAATTCATTATCCAATATTTGGTCGTTTAAATGTGATAGTTTGAATTTATGGCTCCATAGACTAAGGTATTTTTTATCAAAATTGAGCTTATAACATGATCCCTACTATGGGGGTGGGTTGTCACTGGGAGAAAATCTTGAGTCCATCCCTAAGGCAGTGTGGAGAGCAGTCGGAGCTCTGGCTGTGGTGCTGGCTGGTGTTGGTGTTTGCTGGCTATTTGGTGATGTCTCTTTGGGCTTAGATTTATGGAAATAAGACAGCTTCTCTGCCATTGATGGTGTTCCCCTGAAATTTGTAAGCCTGAAACAAAACCCTTTTCTCCCATAACCTGCTTCAGGTTGGGTGTTTGTCCAGCAACACGAAGCTGCCTGCAACAATAATTTATCCATCCAAGAGTGGGTGCATATGGCATATGTTCTGGGCAAAGATGTGAAAGTTTATGAGTAGTTTTAACTTAGACCTTGAAGTAATGGGAATTCATCACCCAAGGTCTGGGCCAATCTCCTTCTGTGATCAAAGGATGGATGGAGACGCATCTGACAAATGAGGGCCAAGCAGGGCCAGGGAGAGGTGGGACAAAAAGCAGGGCCATCATCACTCTGCCAGGCTGGAGGGGACGCAAAGCTAGAGCAGCTCACTCTGTGGCTGGCTGCACGGAGTCCGACAGACAATTGACAGAAGCCCGTAAAGCATGCAGCTTTGCAGAATCAGAAGCCAATCCAATCCTTTCATCTGTACTTGATCTGCTCATAAACCCTAATTGCTATTTAGGCTGAGGCATGGGCCATTGAGGTCCATCTCTCAGTACCAGGCTTGCTTGGTGTTTTGTCAGGCTCTGGGAACTGCTGAGCTTATGAGTAGACATACGGTGACCAACCATCCCAGGACAAAGGGGTTTTATGGGCTGTAGGACTTTCAGTCCTAAAATTTGCATTGTTTTCAGGAAGCCAGATCAGTGGGTCACCCTACAATAGATAAAAAGCGTGAAGAAAGAGCCCATAGCTTGGAAGATATTTTCTCTCTTGACTAAAGTGGCCACATGTCAGTCTGTTGTTAAGGCAGAATAGTTGCTGTGTTTGCTTGCACACCCATTGAACTTGGGGCTTCTCTTCGTGACATGACTTGAGAGGCCTGGAATGTGCAATGCTGAATAGAAAACCAAAAGCTATTCTCTTCCCACTCAGCTGTGGTCCAAGAAAGCACAGGGACGAACAGTGGCTCTCTAGAAACTGCAGAGAGATTGCCTAGGAGCTCTGATGCTTTGAGGTGGCAGCCACAGTGCAGTTACCCAGTGACCCGGGGCTGTGACTAATGGTGTGTGTATGGCAGGGGGGGGGGCTAGCTGGGTATTACATAAGATCTTACACAAGGGAACTCTTATTCTGTAGAAACACTTATGTCCACAAGTGTTTCAATCGCTATTAATTCCAGGTCACTATATTCCAAAAGACCCTTCTTAATTCCAGTGTCTTACTAATGTTAAAGAAAATAGGTCACATGAAGAGCAACAATTAGGTAGGGCCTGGTGATGCAAGCCTATAATCCCAGCTACTCAGGAGACTCTGGCAGTAAGATAACAAATTCAAGACCAACCTGGACTATAGGACTATAGTGTGAGTTCAAGGCTAGCCTAGGTAACTTAAAGGCCCTATCTCAAAATAAGCAAAAAACAAACAAACAAACAAACAAACAAAAAAACCAGATTGAGTAACTTAGAAATAGAGCACTTGCTTAGCACCTGTGAGGCCTTGGGATCAATTGGGATAATACAAGAGAGTGGAAGGGGGGAAGGGAGGGGAGAGAGACAGAGAGACAGAGACAGAGAGAGAGAAGTAAAGACACAAACAGAGAACACTGCCATTGAAGAATGGACTTTGTCACTTTCTTTTTTTGTTTTTGGTTTTTCGAGGTAGGGTCTCACTCTAGTCCAGGCTGACCTGGAACTCACTATGTAGTCTCAGGGTGGCCTCGAACTCATGGCGGTCCTCCTACCTCTGCCTCCCAAGTGCTGGGATTAAAGGCATGCGCCACCATGCCTGCCTGCCCCCCCCCTTTTTTTTGAGGTAGGGTCTCACTCTAGCCCAAGCTCACCTGGAATTCACTATGTAGTCTCAGGCTGACCCCAAACTCACAGTGATCCTCCTACCTCTGCCTCCCAAGTACTGGGATTAAAGGTGTGTGTCACCACACCCAGCTTGCTTTAATTGTTTTTAAAATAAGGATGTATGGAGTTTTTCTTACTCTCCCCAGTCTTAGATGGGTGCAGTGTGGATCTTCGGAGGAAGAGAAGCAATAATTTAGCAAGGGTCTAGATTATATTCAATTCTTTGCAAAGTGGGGTCTATAATAGAATGACTTTGGAAATGACACTAGATTACTTTTAAGTATTTGTAAGCAGAGAGAAAGAGAGAGGAGGATAGAATAGAGGGAGTAAGAGAAAATGAGTGATCAGAACTTCTTGCCACTACAAACAAACTCCAGATGCATGTGCCACTTTGTGCATCTGGCCTTACGTAGGGAATTGAACCCTTGTTGTCAGACTTTGCAAGCAAACGCCTGTAACCACTGAGCTATCTCTGCAACCCAAGGATTTTTTTTTTTTTGAGTTACTATATATATTGTAACCACCAGACTGTTTAGAAGTGAGAAGTGATTAGGTCAGCAGAAACTCTATCAAGCAGCTCAGAATGCTGGCCCTGCGGGGCATCCCTGCACAGAGCTGTAGGGTTATTAATGCTCACTTTTTGCAGGAGGTAAGGGCAGTGGCTCGTCTTGGCTTACACATGAGGAATGTGGGGAATAATGTGGGTGAACAATTCATCAGTAACATATATCAGGAGAGGGTTAGAGGCATAATTTGTACTCAGGCAGTGAAGCATTCTATGTCTCCAGTTTGCTTGTATTCCAATATCTTTTCCTTTTGAAAATTATCTTTGGGGCTGGAGAAATGGCTCAGCAGTTAAGGTGCTTGCCTGAAAAGTCTAAAAACCTGGATTTGGTTCCCTAGCACCCACTTAAAGCCAGATACACAAAGTGGCGCATGCATCTAGAGTTCATTTGCAGTGGCTAGAGGCTCTGGCGCACTCATTCTCTCTGTCTTCTCTTTATCTCTCTCTGCTTGCAAGTAAATAGATAGATAAATAAATAAATACTTTTCAAAAAAGAAAATTATCTTTTTAGTAGGGTGTGGTAGTACGGTGCCATTAATCCCAGCCCTCACAAAGGCAGAGGGAGGAGAATTGTTGTGAGGTCAGCCTGAGACTACATAGTGAACTCCAGGTCAGCCTGGGTTAGAGCAAGACCCTACTTTGAAAGCTTCCTACCATCCCCCAAAAGAAAGAAAATTGTCTTCTTGACAGCAGCATAAAGAGAGGAATCTATATATGTCCTTGTACAATTATAATGTATGCTTTGGTGAGATGTTTCCTTGTCTTTCCTCTAATATATTCTCATCCAGTTGCCCCAGCATTACCTATCAGCTCTAATTGTGGCTTCCTGAGGATGAGACAGAGTTGATCACAGCCACTGTCCAAGCAAACAGCCAGTGCTGGCTGTGGGGTCTCTGGTCCCCGAGGGTCACTGTCAGAGTCGGCAGTGTTGTCTATGAATGGAAATTAGTTTGCCATATGCTTAGGAAGCCTAAGTAAAAAATTTCCCAAGGTTTCATCTCTGTTTTTCTTTCCTCGCCACTTTCATGGAGCGTCCTCATCTGGTGCTTCCCAGAATCCTTTGCTTTCCTTCTTGTAATTGTTTCTTAGGTGATAAGAACTGAAGGTGATTTGACTGACTGAAGAATTCACTCATTCGCTTTGTCAACAAGCTCTAGTGCAGCCTTCTGCGACCAATGCATGATTCTAGGAGCAGATCTGGTTTGTGGATGTTGGAATTAAATAAGGATGCTCTGTACCATCAAATGCCAAGTAAGTCCAGAAGAAATTATTTTGCCCTTGCTTTTTTTTTTTTTTTTTTTTTTTTTTTTAGGTAGGGTCTCACTCTGGCCCAGGCTGACCTGAAATTCACTATGTAGTCTCAGCGTGGCCTCAAACTCACAGCGATCCTCCTATCTCTGCCTCCCGAGTGCTAGGATTAAAGGTGTGCGCCACCACACCCAGCTTGCCCTTGCTCCCTCCCCCACCACCGCACCCTTTAACTAGCTGGAATAAATTTTCTGGCAAGAACAAGAAAGCTACAAAGAGCAACGGCTGTTTGATTTTCTGACATTGGCATGCACGTGAATTTTGGTACGGCTGATTTTCTACCTGTGAACAAGCTGTTTCAGTTGTTAGAATGACAAACAACATGGTATGAACTGGGGCTTGCTTCATATCGCTCTTCTCCATCAACCTTTCTGGCTAGTCTCAGCTCCCTTCCAGCCCCAGTGTGACTAAAACGAGACTGATGTTTCCATTGCCTGGTCCCTCAGACAGAGAAAGGAATAGGCCAGGGGAGGTGACTGGGCTTATTTGCCATTGACACCACCAGGTGTAGCAAAGGGGATGCCATCCAGAGCCCTCTTGATTCTCTCCTGCCAACTGCTTCCTCACAAGGGTTGAATCTTTGTGTGGCTTGATTTATGATCAGGATCAGTAGATCCATGTAGGTCAAAAGCTCGTGTGTGTAAAATTCCCTAGGAAGGCTTTTAAAAATGCAGATTCCTGGGTCTTGTCACAATTCTAAAAGAAAAAAAAAATACCCAAATTTTCAGGAATGATCCCACACATCAAGACTTTTAAAAGTCCCTTGGAAGAACCAAGATGGACTGTAGTTGGGACCTTTCAATCTTTCAAATCTACAGCAGTAATCTGACCCTCGTTTTCACTTCTCCAACTCACAATTTATTTATTAGGTGGTTTATTAACATTCTCTTGCCCCATCTCCTCTCCCACGCTAAGGTGTAAATTCTACACAGCCAACAACATATTTTGTTCAATGCTGCTGCATCACTGGTGTCTGGAAAAATGGCAGGCCCGTCACAGACACTCGTAAATACTTGCCAAGTGATGAATGGACCAATGAACACAGGAGAGACTGCACTGGGAGGCTTCCTTGATTTGTAAAGAATAAGAAGACTCAGTAGCTTCTTCTCCTGAACTTCTTAATGGGGCTTCAGTCCTTGTTGTCTTGAGGCTGACTGAGATTAACCATCTCAGAGTATTTTGAGGTTTTCTCTCTTCTTTCTCTTCTTCATCTTCTCCAGTGGCCCCACTTCATGAGTGCTCCCCGAGCCCTTGCCTATGCTGGTTTCAAATCTCTCCAAAGCACCTCCTGCTCCCTCTGATATTTCCAAGAGTGGGGGTGTCCTACAAAAGGTCTTTGTCACCTCACATTCATTGCTTATCCGGGCTTCTGCTCTAGCGCCCCCTGCTGGTCTCCCTTGAGGCTGCAGCCACGTCTTTTAGATTGCCACTACACACCACCTTCCCCATAATGGGTGTGAGTCCTGGATGGCAGGAGGCATCAGCGTGATCCCAATGCAGAGAATGTGTCTTTCTCTTTTCAAAGGTTATTAAACCCCACAAAGTTACACAAACAGTGGCACTTATGACTCAGTGTCTTTCAGAGATTTTAGTAAGGCAGGTTTGAAGGTTTAAATTACAGCCTGACCTTCCCTTCTTCATAGCCACAAACATGAAATCATGTAGTTGGACTGTGAGGCAATTCTGAAAGAAAATACTACCCGTGATCTCAGGATGACGCACCTTTCTGAAAATGAAGGCTTTCACGCTTAGCCAGGCTCATCTCTGTGACTCTTTCCTTCCTTCCGATGACTTCTTTGCTTTTAACTTTTCTAAAAGCTTGTCATACTGGGTTACATAAGGCAATTTTCATGCAAGTATGTAACCACCATCCTTTCTTTCTCCTCCTCCCATTAGTTTCCTATCTTCCCCTAGACAGTTACATTTCTACATTCATATCATCTCTACATATATTATTTTATGTATGTGTACAACAATCTAAGACTCACAAATGAGAGAAAACACACAATATTTGTCTTTCTGGGGATGACTTAATTTACTTCAGATGATGATCTCTAAGTGTGTCGATTTTCCTGCAATTGACATAACTTCATTCCTCTTTATGTTTGAAAAAAAAACCATTGTTTGTATACATCCCTCTGTTGGCAGACACCAAGGTTGGTTCCACTCACATAAGATGGTAACCTCCAGTCCCTTAGCCACTCCTGGCCTGGCAGAACTGAAAGCCAGCAATGGATCCAGGTCAGGTTTCTGTGTCTTTCCAACCCTCTACCATCGTATTGAACCTCCCATTCTCCTGGGCCTGGGCAGTGGCCTTCTTATTAACAACGTTCCTGAGCTAGCTGACACTTGCTGCAAGCTTGTTGTGTCCAAGCCCCAGCTGTTCCCCATCCCAAGCCTACATAGCTTCTTTCTCTGGAGCAGTAAACAGCAGCTCTGAAACCAGGCCCACTGAGACTGTCCAGCTTCACTCTTCACTAACCCCGTGACCATGTGCAAATCCCTTGACTGCTCAGTTTCATCCTCTGTAGTGATGATACTAATTTCCCTCTTGGGTGCCTGGCCCACAAGAAGTACCCAAAAAATGATTCTTAGTCCTTGTTCAAGACTGTCCCAGCTTAAAACTCAAGAAAGTATGGCATACTTGCTTCAAATGCACATTATGCAAGAAGTGTTAGTTTCGCCTTCCTTTTGGATTATAGGCATGAAGACAGGGGCCAAACCCACAGGATGGTACAATGTACACAAATTGACTGGAATCCCTTTTCATCAGGTCCTTCCCCACTCCAGGGTCTCCCGCCTGCCTCTTATTTTCTAACCTACCTTTAATACTTCTGGAGAAAGAAAAGAATTGGCAGAAAGTTCAGAGCTTAGTCCTCTGTGCCTCCAAAAGTGTTGAAGTCAGACTTTCATAGGTACTTACCCCCTTGTCAAAGGTGGCAAAAAACTTGATGTAAGGCTGGAAGTGTTCAGCTGCCTCTTGGAATGCTTTGTAATCTAGGGGGAAAGTCATGGAAGAGAGACATTTGTAAGAGGCACACTGCACACTTCTCTTTTTAAATGATAGAGAGTGTATAGGGAAACCAATTAATCCTAATTGCAAAACTATTAATTTAGTAGGAATTATCTAAATGGTTAGTTAGCACCATTTAAACCCATGGTTCTCACAAGGAGTTGAAATTGACTGTTTCCCCACACTTTTGTGGGTAGAAAGCAGGAAATAGGGAAAACTAATAAGACAAGGAAGAGAAATATCATGGAAAACTCCACGCCAAAGAAAAAGTCCTTGCACTAAATTCATTGTCTGTTGTAACTGCTACTATATAGAGTGCATTTTTCTGCATAAGTGAGGCCCAAGGAAGAAGGAAATTGACTATGTAAAATTACTTCAATAATTATGCAAAATGATCTCACAGAAATATTCCATGTTTCTCAGCAGGAGTACTCCTGCTGGTGAATCTTAGTTTTCTTTCTTTTGTCTTCCTTTCTTTCTTTCTCTTTTTACAACTTGCTTTTAAATATGGATTTTAAAAAAAATTGAGAGAGAGAAAGAAGGAGACAATGGCAGATAAAGAGGGAAAAATGGGCATGCCAGGGCCTTTAGCCACTGCAAACGAACTCCATATGCATGTGCCACCTTGCGCATCTGGCTTACATGGGTACTGGGGAATCAAATCTGGGTCCTTTTGATTTGCAGGCAAGTGCCTTAACCACTAATCCATCCCTCCAGCCTTTAAAAAAATATGGATTTTTAAAATTTATTTGAGAGAGAAAGAAATACAGTCTATTTTGTAAATTCAAATCCCTGGTCGGGTTCAGTATATATCAATTCTGTATATATAAATTTAATCAAGCCTATGTTTGACTGTGATCTCAAACTTATGTTTGAATGGTCATAGTGGCATAGACCACGTGCATGTGAGAATGCTATGGTTCTTGTGACAGGCTTTAAGACAGTGGCTTGAAGACACCTGGCCAGGTACTGGGTAAAAATACCTGCATTCAGGCCTTCCATATGGGGGTCATGGTAATGTTGTTGTTCTACATACAGTATGCAATCCTCTAATCTTGAGCCCATGGCTTCTTCTTCCCATTAACTTCCCATTTCATTGAAATCATGCAGAATTTGATAAGACTCTGTTACAAGTCAGTTTAGAAGCTCAAAGGATACTGAGGTAGAAGAGACAAAGATGCTATTCTCAGGGGCCTCTCAGCCTGGGGAGGCCACGCGCTCGAAAGAGTCACAGTGCAGTGTAGCAGTTGCTCTAAGAGGTGACAGCAGCACGCATTTGAGAGAGGGGTGCTTTGAAATGATCTTGAGCACTAATGGGGCACACTGAGATTACTCATGCCTTAAGTCATGGGTGGTCAGAAAGAATATCAAGTGGGGATCTTGCTAGTTGGGAAAGAGGACTGCACAGAGGTAGAGAAGTGTGTGAGCACTGGAGGAGTAAGCACAGAGACGCTTCGGAAGTGGGATGGCAGGAGCAGTCTTAAGCATCATAGAGCCCTCTGTCATAAGATCCCTGTTTCCCTGTACCCTGTTCCCTGTCCCAAGCAACTCTGAGGGTTCTTTGCCCCCCTCCGGAAACCCCTAGCATGACGAGAAGAGTGGTCTGGACCTGCGTCAGGAGCCTCCCTGGAGATCCCATCTACACTGCTTTAAGAGGAAGGATGGAGCAAAACACTGTTTCAACATGTGGTCAATCAAAACACTGATTCAACATGTGGTCAGCTTCAGCCTTGCTCACACAGCAGCTGGTCTTCCAGGAGGCCTGGTCTTGTCACCTAGCCCTCCACCTTCAGCTTTAATAAGACAGCACTTCCTCATCCCCTTTCCCCATCTCTCAGGGGCTTCCATTCTGGATATCAGAGCATTAGATTTTAGTAATTGTGTATGGTTCACAGCACCAGTTAGAACCCCTGAAGGGAAATGCTTGAAATAACAATATCTGTCTTACAATGAAGAATGAAACCAAGTTGTTGGGGATGGGGCATTCAAAGAAGGAGTTGAACAGCAAAGACTGAAAACACTGTGCAGTTCATGTGCTTGTGGTGTGGTTGTACCAAGGTCTTTCTAAAGTCTTGAGATTAAATATTCATAGAAACATGGTCATCTTAAGGGTTACCTGTGAATCTGAATTCCACATGAAGGGATGCCATAACAGGTGACCCTGACAACACCTAAGCCTGCTAGTCCCTTCTCTCTGGGCTCAGAAGCCCACTCCTGCTTTTTCATATGTACTAATGCAGATTCATTATCCAAAGAAAGCCTTTTGGAGATTTTATCAACTAAGAAGTAAATCAAGAACAAAATTGTAAGCCAGGCATGGTGGTGCATGCCTTTAATTCCAGTACTTAGGAGGCAGAGGTAGAAGGATCACCATGAGTTTGAGGACACCCTGAGACTGCAGAGTAAGTTCCAGGTCAGCCTGAGCTATAGTGAGACACTACTTTGAAAAATTATAAACAAAAAATTATGAATTACATGCACTGAAAAAATTTCAAAGCTTAATTATTGACTTAAAACTTCTACTTTGTTGAACATCTGAATAAACTTAACTAAAAATTACAAGGTCCATGTGAAATATACAATGGATTTATGATATTTACCAATTTAAAAGCAAAAAAAAAAAAATCAACTTTAAACAGGAAGTTAAGGGCCGGGGAGATGCCTCAGTGGTTAAAAGTGTATGGTGTACAAGTCTGACAGTCAAAATTCAGCTCTCTGGAAGCTACACAAAGCAGGACACAAGTTGCATGTCTGTAATCCCAGCACGCCTATGGCATGGGGATGCAGTCAGGAGAATCCCAAAGGTTGCAGGCCAGCTGTTCACAAAAGCAAGACAACAAGAGAGGCCCTGTCTCAAGTGAGATGGAAGGAGGTCATCTTCCACATGCACGTACCCCCCATCCCTCACACTCAAGCACCCACTAAAAAGGCAGTTAAAACGCAACTGGCAACTTTATTAGATTTTTTTGCATGTGTTTGTGTGTGCCTGTGTGTATGTGTGCTTGTATGTGTGTGGATGCACATGTGTGTCATGTGTGCTGTGAGGATGAAAGTGCATGTGAGTGCCCATGTCTGTGGAGGCCAAAGGTCACTGTCAGGTATCTTCCTCTTCTGCTCTCTGTCCAATTCTTCTTTTGGTTTTGGTTTTTTGAGGTAAGGTCTCGCTGTAGCCCAGGCTGACCTGGAATTCACTATGTAGTCTCATGGTGGCCTCGAATTCACAGTGATCCTCCTACCTCTGCCTCCCGAGTGCTGGGATTAAAGGTGTGCTCTACCATGCCTGGCTCTGTTTAACTCTTTAAGGCAGGCTCGCTCATTGACCCTGGAGTTCACTGAGGAACTAGACGAGCTAGTTAGTGGGCCTCAGGGGCTCCTTGTCCTTGCCTCCCCCGCACTGAGGTTACAGGCATGTGCTGCCATGCCCAGCTTCTGTCCACGGGTGCTGACGGTCCTCATGCCTGCATGACAAGCAGCTCAGTGAGTGAACCATCTCCCAGCCCCAGGACTTATGAGAGAGAGAGAGAGAGAGAGAGAATGAGATAATGGGCAAGCCAGGGCCTCTAGCCACTGCAAATGAACTCCAGACACATGCACCCCCTTATATATCTGGCTTACATGGGTCTTGGAGAGTTGAAGCAGGATCCTCTGGCTTTGCAGGCAAATGCCTTAACTGCTAAGCCATCTCTCTAGCCTGATTCTCACTTCTTGAGACAGTCTTACATAACCCAGACTGGCCTTGCCCTCAATATTGCCTTTACCTCCCAAATGCTAAGATTATAGACATAAGCCAGCACACCTGGATATTATTTATATTTTAATAATAATTATTTAAAAATAGGAGTAAATATGGGCTGGAGAGATGGCTTAGTGGTTAAGTGCTTGCCTGTAAAGCCTAACGACCCCAGTTTGAGGCTCCATTCGCCAGGACCCATGTTAGCCAGATGCACAAGGGGGCGCATGCATCTGGAGTCATCATTTGCAGTGTCTGGAGGCCCTGGTGCACCCATTCTCTCTCTCTATCTGCCTCTTTCTCTCTCTGTCTTTTGCTCTCAAATAAATAAATAAAAATAAACAAAAAATTAAAAAATAGGAGTAAATAACTATATATTCCAAAGTAATGGTTTCACTATTATTTTCAGATGCATAATATGAAACGTTATAGTTGGATTTGCAGTTCCATTATACTGTCATTTGTTAACAAAGAGAAGAGTCCTAGCTATCAAGTGGTAAGGATGCTCATGCCTGTGGAGAAGAGAGACTACATTATCTGAATTATGTCCAATGAGAAGAAAAGAAAAAGTAATTAATGTGGTCTAATTCATTTGCCACCAACAAGTCTTTTCACTGATGGTGACAATCAAGAATTGGAAGCGCTAAGCACCTCAAACTCTCATTGGGAACTTCATGGAGCTACTGTTTGAATTTGAGACTTTATTGTAACAGGAGAGACAGAGAGAGAGAAAGAGAGAGAGAGAGAGAGATAAGGGAGAGAGGGAGAAAGAGAGAGAGAGCAAGCATGCAGCTATTTTAAGACCAGCACTCAATGTCACAATTCCTTATTCTTGGAAGCAAGCTCAAGATTCTCATTCAAAATCTAAAAATAGTTTACTTAGAAACTTTCTATGATATAATATGTGATATATTTCCTATGCTCGATCTTATAATTTGCATTATATAAGTGAGATAATTGTTTTCATTAAGCCCAAATTCCTTACAGATGATGCTCATTTTATACCCCACAAGCGTTATCACATTTTCTGTGTGCCATCACCTGACGAAGTGTGAGGACTTGAAACTATAATCCAGTAGCTGTGTGTGAACACGGAAGTCAGAGCCCTGAGATTTAACTGGTGGCTCCACCACTGATGAGCTGGGTGACACTGTGAAAGTTCATTGGCCATTTGTGTTGTCCCTTTCTTCATCGTTAAAATGCAGAAAGCAGAGAGAGCTCCTGCATGGGCTTGCTGTGAGGATGCAGTTCCCCACATGGGGCTCCCAGCACAGACCCTGGCCTACAGTGCATGTTAATTAACTGGAGTGTGTGTGTGATTATTATTAAGCAGGGTAGCGGAAGGAAGGTACTTATTATGCTGCCCTTGGTTGGCCTGGCTTCCTCCTTACCTGCCACACTGAAGTTAATGGAAGAGGTGAAAGAAGGGGAGAGGAAGGCTGAAAAGGAAAAAGGGAGATCGATGGAAGTTATATAAAGGGGAGGGAGCAAGAGGCAGGAGAAACCCTCTTCCACAGTCAGCACCTACAGAACTGAACAGCCCCTGGCCAGCAACTTACCCAGCCCACACCCTGTCTGAGCATCTGAGTGGAGGTTTGGAGAAGCGAGCGAGAAGAGGGGAGAGCTGGAGCGTGGGAGAGAGACAAGAGGTGGGCTGCTGTTGGCGGATTGACTAGGAATGTTAGGAGGCATCCTGGGTAAGAAACAGTTATGGGGCTGGAGAGATGACTTAGCAGTTGGTTAAGGCACTTGCCTGTGAAGCCTAAGGACCCCAGGTTTGATTTCCCAGTCCCCACCTAAGCCCCCACCTAAGCCAGATACACAGGGTGGTCTGGAGTTCATTTGTAGTGGCTAGAGATCTTGGTGCACCCATTCTCTCTCTCTCTCTCTTTCTCTGTATCTGCCTCTTTCTTGCTCTCTAACACACACATAAATAAACAAGAGAAACAGTTTTAAACACAATTTGAAAATATTTTGAGATTTCCAGCCCATATTTGTACCTCCTTCTTGTGCTAATGTGTCCAGATTCCACAGTTACGCCCACCTCACTTTTACTGTCCCTCTTTCCAAGGCTGAGACACAAGAAAAGGCTTATCCCTGTGGCCCCAGGCCTTCAGGTAAACCTTTTGAAAAGATACTCAAGAAGTTGTCCTTTCCCGCTCCCTTCTCCTTGACTCCTGCCCTCCCCCATTTCCTGCCTGCCTGCCCGAGGCAATGCTGTGGCAGATCCTTGTACTAGCCCACAACCTGGCCACAAGGCTTCCAGCGAGAATCCACCCAAGGGTGTGGTGACACCGTGGCCAGCTGCCTAATGGTCAGCTGTGGGACTAGCTAGTGGTCTTCCGTGGTCTATGCCGTCTGCTAAGCCCATCCCTACCCAGCTCCCGAATTGCCTTCCAGCTGATGGGTAAGCTCCAGCTGGTGACCCTGGGAGCTGCCAACCTCAGCTCAGTGGAGCGATCCACTGGCAGTCCCATTTCAGAAGAGAGTCTGATGGGAGGAGTGGAGAGGTAGGAAGTAGAAGACTTTTCTCTCTTCTGTATAACTTTCTCATTCCCTCTCTCCCTCCACCCTGCCCTTCCTCCCTCGTTCCCTCCCTCCTTCCCTCCCTCTCTCCTTCCCTTCCTCCCTTACTCCTACCTTCAAGACCAGAGGGCATGGCCCAACCTTAAAGTTCTTTTCAGTCACACCTTGTGTTTTACACAATTTCTGCATATGAGGCTGTTTGCACAGAGAACAGGAAGAATCATTCTCTTCTTCGAAAGTATGCCTGTTTGTGGTATGTGTGCATGTATGTATGTGGTTGCATGTACACATGTGTGTGCACATGTGGAGATCAGATGACAACCTCAGGTGTCATTCATAAAGTACACCATCTACCTCTTTTGAGTCAGGATCTTTTTTTTAAAAAAAGATTTATTTTTATTTATTTAGTTATGAGAGAGAGAGAGAGAGAGAATGGGCACGCCAGGGCCTCTAGCCACTGCAAATGAATGAACTCCAAACACATACACCACCATGTGCCTCTGGCTTACTTGGGATCTGGAGAATCAAACCTGAGTCCTTAGGCTTCACAGGCATGCACCTTAACTGCTAAGCCATCTCTCCAGCCCTGAGTCAGGATCTTTGATGGCCTGGAGCTCACCCATTAGACTTGATGAGCCAGAAGCTCTGCAGATCTGCCTGTGTCACCTCCTCAGTGCTAGAGTTACAAGCGTGCAATACCATGACCTGGCATTTTTATGTGGGTTCTAAAAATCAAACTCAGGTCCTCATGTTTGCAAGACAAGCACTTTACTGACTGAGCCATCTTCCTATGCCAGGAAGGTTTCTAACCTCTGTGGTCATCAGCAGAAGAGATACTCAAGTCCTACCCTCTGCTGGTATCTAACATTCCTTGTTAGAGAGCTAGCCTCTAGACTAATAGGCAGGGGTCGACTGAGAGACAACTTACATTCTGAGTCCTCATTCTTGAAAAAGCCAAGGAGTTTGATCTGGTCCTCGATACGTTCAAAGGCTTGGACTTCCAGTTTGTTGTTGATGATCTCCACTGGGTCTTCAATGAGCTGAAATGTCACCCCGCCCCAACATATACATAAATATACTCAAATAAGAGAGAGCTTCCATCCCCGGTAGGAAATAGGGTGCTTTGGAGGGAAGCTGTAGTGGACACTGGGTGAGGTTTCAAACACCCATCCCGCCCTGTCCCAGTCAACACTGTGGCCATATTTTTCCAGGCATTGGTCTCAACTCAAGGGGTAAGAAGATTAGCCTGGGAGCAATTCTATTCTTCTTGCTAGTTTTTAAAACATATTTTACTTATTTATTTGCAAGAAGAGAGAGAGAGAGAATATAGATAGAGAGAGAGAGAGAGAGAGGAGAGAATGGGCATGCCAGGGCCTCCAGCCACTGCAAACAAACTCAGATGCTTGCATCACCTTGTGCATCTGCCTTCACATGGGTACTGGGGAATTGAACCCAAGTCTTTAGGCTTTGCAGCAAATGCCTTAACCACTGGGCAATCTCTCCAGCCCCAATTTTTAAAATCTCTCCAGCCCCAATTTTTAAACCACTTTTAAGTTATATGGATAAATTTTAACTGTATATATGTATAGGACATAAGATGTTATGAGTAATGAATAAATTATGAAATCATTAAGACAAGCTAAGTGACATATCCATTACCTCAAATATTTGTTGTTTTGTGATTTGAAATTTACTTTCTGAGCAATTTTAAAATGTACATTATTTACCATGTATTATCAAAGAAAAGCAGATGCATTCCATCTTTCCTCTGTTGACTAAGGCTCTGCCCCTTTGATCACCATCTCCCCACCCCCACCACAGGTTCTGGTAACCACCACTCTACTCTGCTATTTTTGTTAGTTCGACCATTTTAAGTTTGACATGTACAGAAAAATATGTGCTATGTTTGGACATGAAGTATCTACCAATAGGCTCATGTGCCACAGGCTTGGCTCATAGCTAGTGAACCCAACCACTGAGAAGTGACTGGATCATGAAGGCTCTGGCTTCATCAGTGGATTGATCATGGATAGGATGTAATCTGACTGCCATTGGGAGGTGATGAATTAGGAGGTGGGGCCTGGTTAGAGAAAGCAAGTCAGTAGAGATAGGTTCTCAGCCCTTCCTCTTTCTGTCTCTGCTTCTTGGCCACCAGGAGGTGAGCAGTCTCCACCAGATACTCTAGCTGCCATAGTAACTGTCTTGTTTCCAGCAACAGAACCATGAGACTTTGGGCTGAAACCTCTAAAACCATGAGCCAAAATAAATCCTTCCTTCTTTTAAATTGTTTCTCTTAGACATTTGGTCACAGTGATGAAAAAAATGACTAACACAGCATGCAAGAATTGTCTTTCTGGGCCTGACTCATTACACTGAGAATAATGTTCTCCAATTCCATCCACATTGCCCCAGGTGATAAAACTTTTTTCTTTAATGTAAACAATGTTTTATTGTTTATTTATACATTTACTTTATCTATTCACCAATTGACTTGGGTTAATTCCACAATATCATTTGCCATTTCTTGATTCAGGAATGGGCAAGGGGCCCAGCTCTGGCTCAGTGAGAGCATAGTTGCTGAAGGCTGTGGGAAAGTTCTTTACTCTGAAGGAAGCAATGGGAGGCCAGTTATTTTCCTCTCATCTTATGTGAACAAGGAAATATGATGTACCAGCGGTTTCTGGCCATCTTATGATGAACCTGAGTGGTCACCTTGAGGACAAAGGCCACATACTGAACTGTGGCTTACAGAGATAAAGGCCTGAGCTGACCAAGTCTAAACTCTGCCCTGACTCTGCTTTGCTACTGGCAGGGGTCAGTCACAGACTTCACTGTTTGAAACAGGCCTGAGGCTTGCTTCTAGAACCTCTATCCTAGCTGATAAAGCCGGGGCAGAGCCGTGTTGGCTCATAGTTCTGTGGTTGCTTCTCTCACCTGTGTGTTTAGGACTTGAAGGTCTAGGTCAATGAGATAGCCAAACAGAGATTATGAGTGTGTGTGTATGTGCGTGTGTGCTGTGTGTGTGTGTGCATGTGTGTGAAGTTGCCTTCTTCTGACTTTCTCTTTGGTCTTTAAAGCTTTAGAGCGAAAGCAATAGACCACTGGGTGTCAGCTGATAAAAGATGACCAGTATAGATGGATAACAATATGCTCTTTTTATAATTATTTTTGTTTCTTCTGTTTCTTTGAGAAACATATATGACACAGGCTAGCCTCTAACTCCCATTCCTCCTGCCTCTGCCTCCCAAGTGCTGGGATTACAGGTGGGTGCCACCCTGGCTGGCAACACTAGATTCTTTATCTGTGCAGAATGTAAGTCCCACGGCTGCTATTGAAATGTAAGCTTCTGTATGGATAAAATATCTTCATAGCAAAGTGTCTTCTGTTTATTGGAACATGTGGGTCCCAGGGTATGGTCCCCATGACTAAAAGTGTGATATTGAGGGGTGCCTCTCCTTTGTGCAGCTTAAAGGGTGGCTCAGGGTGAGCAGGATAGCTCATCACCTCTTCTCTCCTCAGGTGACTGGTTATCTCTCTGTGTCTTTCATCCTCAGCTTTTTCTCAGCACCTCTATGGCAATGATAGGGGAATTTTAGTGAATAGAAGTGTATAACTGGTAAGAGAATAAATATGTCACTACCATATCTGTGACCCTTGGGCCACTTACAAGTAGTGTCTGGGATGATGTCAGCACCTGCTTCCCAGTAAAAGTAGATACCAATGTTATGTAGGTTCTTGTGAAGGCAGAGCACCCTCTTGGACCACCCCAGCTTCTAAGCTCTGGTACCAGGGTTTTACCCTACCCCACATCTGAGCACAGCCAGCCCCATGCAAAGCCACTGTGCCTCAGTGCTTACGTCCAAGAGAAACTCCACCAAGACATCAGCTGCAAATTCGCCATCAAATTCAACTGTGCGGTCACCTTTCAGAACATACAGGCTTCCTTCCTCATCAAAACCTGGGAGAAACAAAGAGGGGTCAAGGCCAAGGTCATTTCTGATGCAGAAAGAGCCCTCTCACATCGGTCCCAAGTGCTCTTGGGAATCAGCGGAACTGGTATTAACCCTTCAAAACAGTACTTCTGTGTGGTTCTCAGTGTGGGCATGCAATGTGAAATAGTCCAGAACAATTCCATCTAGATTAAAAAAATAATAATATAACCTGGCTGGGTGCAGTGAGTGTCTGCTTGTAACCCCAGCAACTCCAGAGCTTGGGAGGCTGAGGCAGGAGAACTGTGGGCTTGACGCCAGCATGGGCTAAGTAGAAAGGCCTTGTGGCAGGGGTAAGAGGGGAGGGAGCTCATCTCTACTATCCTATAACTGCTTGAGTTTCCCAAAACTACTGATGAACCCACATCATTCTTCTTATAAAAAAAATTTTTTAAGCTGGTGTCATGGCACATGCCTTTAATCTCAGAACTCAAGAAGCTGAGGCAGCAGGATCACCTTGAGTTCCAGGCCATCCTGAGCTACAGACTGAGTTCTAGATCAGCCTGGACCAGAATGAGACCCTGTCTCAAAAAAGTCCAAAAACAAATTTGAATACCCACGGCCCACCTGACCCCTTAGCTTGGCATTTAGGTCCCTCAGTGCCTCCCTATTCTCTCCACTCACCCTTGGCCAGCTGCCCCCTGCTCATTGTGTCTGGTCCACACACTGATGTGAAAGGTATGTGGATGAAGAGCCACAACACTTGTCTGTGCTTATGTCATTCTTGTTTTCACACAGCTGGAGGGACCTCCTCTCCCACCCCACTCACAGGCTCCTTCAGGTCCCAGCTTAGAGTCCCTTGTTTCCTAAGAAGGTCACTGCAAATTCCTGGCACTCCTGCCTTTATTGACCTCTCTCGGCATCTGTGGCCGAGGGAGATGTTCACTCCAACAGGACGTTCTTCAATGGCAGGGTCATGGTCCTCGTGGCACTCCTGTGTCTTGCATAGAGCCAGGATACATTGATTTGCACATCTTAAATATGTGTGGTCAGAATGAATTGTATTTTTTTCTATTCCATCTGAGTAGCGTGCCTCTTCTTTCCAAAGGTCACTGGCGTGGGCGGCCAGGGCAGGCTCAGGGTCTTCTCCCCTTGCCCCCTCCAGCACCTTCAGTGGATGCTGTGTGCTCAAACATGCTTGCTGGAAAGCTGCACCCCTCTCCCAAGATTGTTAACCAGCCAAGCTGACATTTATCCCAACCCAATGGCAGCCTTAATTCCTCAACTTAATTATTTTCATATTTCTAGTAGCTAGGAATTGTTTGCTCCAAATGAATTTCACACAGAGCTTCCAGGAGCTGCCTCCACCCCCAGCACATCCAAGGAGACCCTGGCCCACCAGAAGCACGGTGAGCACTTCAAAAAGAGCAACAGGCCAGGTGTTCTTGACACCAGTGACATCTGCTCTCAGAGAGTGCCGTAAGAGCCGGGCGTGGTGGTGCACGCCATTAATCCCAGCACATGGGAGGCAGAGGTAGGAGAATTGCCGTGAGTTGGAGGCCACCCTGAGAATACAGAGTGAATTCCAGGTCAGCCTGGGCCAGAGTGAGACCCTACCTCAAACAAACAAACAAACAAACAAACAAACAAAAAAAGGGCCCCTAAGGAGCAACAGCCGGTGTCCGGCTGTTGGGTTTTGTGACTGAAACACCTCAGAGACTCCTGCACTGGTTCAGACTCAACCCACTAGAGGCCAAACGAAAGCCAGCCGGAGGGGGCGAGGGCGAAAGAGCAGGTTCACAAGCACCTGCATCCTGTGCCCTGCTCCCCCAACGGCCAAGCAGCCGGACGGGAGCAGCCTCCAGGCCTCCAAGGCCAGTGTGAAGTTTGTTTAGACTTCATGCCCGCGGCATGTCTGTTCTTGTGAATTCTTGCTCAGCTTGTTCTGCCTAAATTTGTAGATTGCTAGAGCTTGAGCATTTCTTTTCCACCTAAATTGACTGAAAATTCTCTCCAAATACCACTCACTCATGAAAACAATGTGCGTGGGGGGAGGGCTGGAGGAGACTAGGCATCAATGAGCTGCTAGGGAAGAGGCAGAACTCATTACATTGTCTTGGACTCCAGGGAGAGTTTCATGTATTTTGCACCCATGCTCAGGGAGGAAAAATACATTTTAATGTGTGTTCAGGAAAAGAGATATCCCAAACATTCTTAATAAGCCATCATTTTCTGGACATGAATTCTTCCTGTGACTAACTTATAGTTTTCTACAATTTAAATCTTACTTTAAAAATGGCTGGTCTTCTGAAAAGTAGATTAGAACAGAGTTGCTTGTAGTATACTAGGATAATGAGCTTTCACAAACCAGAAGGTGTTTATTGCACCACCACTAAACTTTTTTTTTTTCCTTTCATACTTACTACTTCACATCCAATTAGCCTTTCTTCAAAGGTCCTGTTTTCAAACCTCCTACTATTTTTAATGGCCATTCTCTGCTGGTCATGCGGAAAGCCAAATGGGCAGTATGTGTGTGGGTGTTTGGAAACCAGAGGAGTCCTGTGTCCTTTCTCCTTGGGATTATGGGGTAAGAATCTTAAAGGCCACCGAGAGCGAGACATATTGACACGAGTGATTACCGTGCCACCACATCACTTTCTCCACCTTCTCCAGATCCTCCTCGTCATCCAAGTGATGATAGCCAGCTGGGGTTGAGCCTTAACTGTGGGAACTCCGGGGACTTCGGGATCTCTAACATTAATGTCACCTTGTGTTGGCTGCTGATGTAGCACTCCCAGAGAGACCGATGAGACGGCGAAGCTGGCCTGCCGGCCCCCGACTGAGCTGGGAACAAAGGCCCTAGGGCCTGACGTCAGTTTCTATAGGAAGAGACCCTCCTCATGGTGCTGATGCAAAGATAAGCTAAATGACTTGTGTCCAACTTAGATTTACTTTTATAAGCTCTTCCCCAACCCAAGGCTAGGTATGTAGGATCATTTTATATTTATTTTAGAATAATGCAGTCACTGGGCAAATGCAACTGTGCTCCGTGTTTTCAACAGGGCACAGTTGTTTCTTCCTAATATATCTCAGATGTCACACTTACCCAGTTTCTTGGCAAGCTTGGCTTCTTTCTTGGCGTCCACCATCACAAAGCCTATGTTTTTATGTTCCAGGACCTGGGCCACAAGCTGAAGGGACAAACAGGAGAAAAAAAATGGGCTAAGGGAAGAAAGATGGCACAAGACACAGGTTCATACTCAGTTATGATGTCAGGAGTGCTTTCCTCCATTCTCCCTGACATGAGACCAACTGAAGCAGCAGTCAAGGAGTTCTGTCATACTGTCCCTTTGGGAAAAGCAAGAAGCCAAGGACAGAGATCTGAGGAGCAGGCTGAGGAAAGGTCTGGAAGATGATGGCCACCGCTGCATGCATGTTTGTGCCCTTGGGCAGGTATCTGTGGCATTGGGAGAGAGGAGGATCTGGACAGAAGCCCAGGAAACACCAGTGGATACCGTCATGGAGCCCCGAGCCCTTCTGCAGCTACCGAATGAACCTGGGGAGGCGCGCACCCTGAGAAATGGAGTCCTATTCCATACCCACTGACCACGCACCCAACCCCCGGGGAAGTACTGGTGCCTGTCAGCCTCTGAGCTTTCCTGCAGCCAGTGGAGAGCAGCAAGGAGTGTTCGAAGGTGGGGTGCCGTGGGGCCCAAAGGTGAGGAAGATGCAGCAGTGTCCTGGATGGACAGATGGCTCAAACTACTCGGGGTCAATGCCAGCATAAAAGATGACACTGTGTAAGACTGGCATTGTGCTAAGCTTCCTGAAACAGGCAGAAGCAAGTAAGGACACTATCAGATGACTGAGCTCTAATTCTTGCCATCTCACTGAAAAGGGACTTGAAATCATGTGAAGAAACTACCAGACAGATCATTAAATAGTTCTTGTATATGTGTATGTGTATGTGTGGTCTGGGGGTTGAACCCACAATCTCATGAATGCTGGGTAAATGTTCTCTACCACTGAGTTACACCCCAAACCCTAATACTATTTTTAAAGTTAATTTTTTTAAAAAAATCATTGATATAATGTAATTGTAGGAAATAAGAAAGGGAGGTTCTTTGTAAATGTTATCCAGTTTTCCCCAGCAATAATGAGGTCTTCAATCATAAATCACAACTGGATAGTAGCAGCAAAGTAGTTAAGATACAGAACATGTCCAGCCCACAAGTGCTGTGGTCCTTTGAAGTCATACCCACTGCACCCAGCCCCATTGGCACACTAGGCCCTGGGAGCCAATAATTCACCTGTATAATCTTTCCAGTGTAAGAATGCTACGTCTTGTGAGACTGGCTTTTTACTTGGCATAATAATCCAGAGATTCATTAAGGCTGTTGCATGCATCAACAAGTTTGCTCTTTTTATTTTGAACAGCAGGAGTAGCTCCCCCACAGTAGCGATGTGCCATAGTTTAATTATTCACCCATCACAGGACATCTGACTTGTTCCCAGTTATTGGCTATCATGAATGAGCTGCTAGAAATGTCTGCATTTCCATTTTTCAGTTTAAGGTTGATCTTAATTTCTCTGGAATGAATGCTGATCTGCGTGGTAGTCTCATGCTAAGTTTTTTTTAAATTGTATTTTCATTTTTTAATATTTTTATTTATTTATTTGAGACACACACACACAGAGAGAGAGAGAGAGAGAGAGAGAGAGAGAGAAAGAATGAATGGCATGCCAGGGACTCCAGCCACTGCAAATGAATTCCAGATGCATGCACAACTTTGTGCATATAGCTTATATGGGTCCTGGAGAACTGAACCTGGGTCCCTTGGCTTTGCAGACAAGCACCTTAACCACTAAGCCATCCCTCCAGCACTTATACTAAGTTTTTACTGAAGCCCCCAAGCTGCTTCCCAGAATGGCAGTGCCGTTTATACTCATGGACAGTGTGAGCGGTCCAGCATCTCCACGTTCGTGACAGCATTTGATGTCACTACTTATTTTAGTCATTCTGATCTGTATGTACTACTTTCTCCTTGTGGTTGTAATTTACGCTGCTGTGGTGACAAGATTTCGACCATGTTTCCATGTACCTATTTGCCATGTACACGTTCTCGTGCATGAGATGCCCACTCAGGAGGCCTGCTCACTTTTACAGTTCCTTTTGTTTATTGGTTTATGTAATTGACAAACATTTTCTTCCATTCTGTATCTTATTTTTTCATCTTTTTTTAAAAAATTCTCAACTGTTATTTATTTATGAGAGAGAGAGACCAGGGGAGGGAGAGGATGGGTGCTCCAGAGCCTCCAGCCACTGCAAACGAACTCCTGACACGTGCGCCACCATGCACATCTGGCTTACGTGAGTTCTGGGGAGTTGAACCTGGGTCCCTGGGCTTTTTAGCCAAGTGCCTTAACCGCTAAGCCATCTTTCCATCCCTTGTTCATCTTAACCAAAGTCTTTCACAGAACATCTTAATGTCAATGAAGTCCAATTTACCATTCTTTCCACTTATAGTCTGCATTTCTTTTTTGTGGGGGGTTGTGTGTATGTATATTTGAAATGTGGTGTGTGTGGGGGGTGAGTGTCATATGCATGTGTATGTGCCCTTGAATACTATGTGCTCCTGGCTGCGAGTGCTCACCTGTGGTGACCAGTCGGCTGTCCCACACCACGGCTCATCTGCCCATTCTGATGAGCCTGCGTCAGGTTCTGACACTGGAGCACACTGCTTTCTGTAAGCTCAGGTGATTCCCTGTTCTCTGTTCCTCTTTGCTGGGCTGGGGTGACAGGCTCTTGTGGTCACACCCAGCTGTTAATCTGTGGAGATTTGAACTCGGGCTGTTTCGGGGGCCCTCAGGCCCTCATGCATCAGCAGGAAGCACACTTAGCCACTGAACCTCTCTCCAAAAGTAGATTAGACTTTTGATGTTAAGTTTAAGTAAAATTAACTTAGCCCTGAATTCTGAAATTTCTCTAAAAGGGCTGTAGTTTTACATTCTTATCTTATAGGCCTTGGCCTAGTTGGATTCAATTTTGTGTAAAATTTGAGATTGAGGTTCTATTTTCTTTTCTACGTAGTAGATGTCCTACTGCTCCAACATCATTTGTGGACAACCCTTTGTCCAATGACTTCCTTCACACCTTTATCAAAGCTCAGCTGATACTTGTGTGTGGGCCTATTTCTCTGTCCCATTTCACCATTCCTCATGTCTCTCCCTCTGTGATACATTTTAAGAACAGGTAGATTTCACTTTCCTACTCTGTAAATTGCTTTAACTGTCCTAGTTCTGCTTTCCCATGAAGGCTTCAGGACAATCTTGTTCCCATCTACAAACAGTCTTGCTGGGATTTTGGTAGGGATTGCATCAACTGTGTATCAACTTGGGGACATTGATATCGTTGTATGTTGAATCCTTCCAACTCATGAAAACAGTATATCTCTCCATCTGTTGTAGCTTTCAGCAACAGCACTTAGTTCTCAGCATGTCTTTCTTTGTTTTGTCTTTGTTAGTTTGAGACAGGCTCTCACGTAGCACAGCTTGGCCTTGAACTCCTGGTCCTTTTGCCTCCCCCTCCTAAGTACTGAGATTATAAGCATGTGCCATCATGTCCACTTTAGCAAGTTGACAACTTCCATGAATTTTCTAAGTAGACAATCATCTGCCAATATTTCATTCATTTCCAGTTTGTAAATTTCCTTGTTTTCTTGACTGTATTGATGACGACATCGTGCACTACTTTGAATAAGGGTGCCTTGCTCCTTTTCACCATTTTTGTTTGGGTTTTGTTTGTTTGCTTCTCAGTCTTAGGGATTTATCTATTTTCCTTTCTGTCCTTTCAGTTCTATTGTGTGTTTTGCGATTATATTATTTTGTTCTAAGATAGTCTTAGGATTTCTTGTCTTCTCAGAGGTAGATTAACTCCAGGACTACTTAGCTCTACACTCACACTTTCTGTTCTGTGCCTCTTTCTTTCATTCATTTCATTTTCATGTCTTGTATTATTCTCCCAAAATCTCCAATAATAACTGCTTAAGGTCGTTCTTTAACCAGTCACAGTTCCCTTCTATCCGCCTCCCACTCTCTTTCTTTTCTGTGGCTCTAAACTCTTCCCCTTCCTCCCAGACAGACAGAGAGCTGCTCTGAGGGGCGCCCTGTGCCTGGGTGGACGGAGGGGCTGAGGGCAGGTAACGACCTGACACCCTTGCCCCGTAGGCACTTTTCTCTTCCATCCCTGCTGTAAGCCGGCAGCCTTAGGATGAAAGGCATCGCCGGTGTTTACTCATGACTCATTGTGTGCTTTCCTGACTACACAGGCAGGGTTTCTGCAAAGTCACCTGGCTTTAGGTTCTTGCATTCAGTTTTTCATACAAAGTTTTAATGAACTTTCTTGTTTCCATTAGAGGCCACTATGTCTATCAAGTGATACCAAAATCTTAAATTAAATGTTCCATTTCTATCATTCAAAGTCAATAGCCATGACACTTAAATGTTTGTGGCACAGTAAACTTCCCCAGTGCTGGAGCATAACCTGTCAGGGTGGGTAAGAATGACCGGAGGCTCTGTCAACATAGGCCTCCTGGGCCTCCCTGCACAGCACAGATAGTAGAGCTGGGGTGGGGCTCAGGAATCCACATTCTTACAAACCACATCCCATGATTCTGACATCTAGCTCTCAAACCTCCTGCTCTGAAAAAAAGGCTATTAATGGTTGTCTATTCATCTAAAAGCAGTAGGGTTTTCTGGTGCAACTGCAATTGCAGTGTATTCTACCTGAGTCTGTGCTGATTCTTTTGGCCTCTCTCCTGTTAGTGTAGGAGAAAAGTAATAGCAGTAAGTCTAACAAGAGGGCTAGATAGATGGCTCAGTAGGTAAAGTGCTTGCCACACAAACATGAAGATCTGAGCTCATATCCCTATGTCCATGTGAAATGCCAGACATGATGGCATGCCCTATTACCCCAGTACTGGGGAGACAGAGACAGGGAATCTCTGGACTTCACTCGCTAGTTAGTATATAGCACCTCATGAGCTCTAGGTTCAGCAAGAGACCCTGTCCCAAAAAGTAAGAGAAGGGCTGGAGAGATGGCTTAGTGGTTAAGTGCTTGCCTGTGAAGCCTGAGGACCCTGGTTCGAGGCTCGATTCCCCAGGACCCACGTTAGCCAGATGCACAAGGGGGCGCACGTGTCTGGAGTTCATTTGCAGTGGCTGGAGGCCCTGGTGCGCCCATTCTCTCTCTCTC
Source organism: Dipus sagitta (assembly GCA_036346955.1). NCBI lineage: Eukaryota > Metazoa > Chordata > Mammalia > Rodentia > Dipodidae > Dipus > Dipus sagitta. The sequence continues at coordinate 5,156,720 of CM070788.1, read as the reverse complement.
TCTCTCTCTCTCTCTCATCTGTCTCTTTTTCTCTCTGTCTGTTGCTCTCAAATAAAATTTAAAAAAAAGCAAGAGAAGAGCCAGGTGTGGTGGCACATGCCTTTAATCCCAGCACTTAGGAGGCTGGAGGTAGGAGGACTGCCGTGAGTTCGAGGCCACCCTGAGACTACATAGTGAGTTCTAGGTCAGCCTGGACTAGAAAGAGACCCTACCTCGAAAAACCAGAAAAAAAAAAAAAAGTAAGAGAATAACTGAGGTAGACCTCTGACATTTTAACTCTGACCTCCACTCTCACATATACACATGTGCACACAAACCTACAGACACACATGTACACACACACTTCACATATATGCCTGTAAGGTGGTATGAATGAAATGTCCCCATAGGCTCATGTGTTTGAACACTTGGTGTCCAGCAAATGGCACTCTTTGAGAAAGCTGTGGAACCTTCAGGAGGTGGAGCCTTGCTAGAGAAAGTGTGTCACTGAGGGAGGACCTGCAAGTGTTACAGCCCAGCCATTTGCTTTACTTCCTCCTCGATGGTGTGAAGATGTGACACAGGCTTCCTGCTCAGACCTGCCATGCCTTCTGCGCCATGATGGTCTCTACCCTGTGGAGCTCCAGGCTGAATTAAGCCCTTTTCCTTCACTGAGTTGCTTCTGGTTGGGTGTGTGCTCACAGTATTGATAATGTGACCGATGCAGTGTGCACCATAGAAAGAATAACATGAAAGAAAAATAAAACTTTTTGAGAATGAGAGTGTTTGATTCAGGCCTCTCTCAGCACACACCAGCACGCTTTGTTGGTTTTGAGATAGCAACAACATGTGCCTTTCCTGGGCATGTGAAGCACAGCTTCTGCAACCTTGAACATGGACTAGTGGGAAGAGCTTGCTCAGGTGAGTCAGTTCTTGATTCCCTGGCTAACAAAGCACTACCAACTGGCCTGTGCCATGGATGGTTAGACAGAGCAGGCAGATCAAAGAGAAAGCCCCACACTGAGACATGCCCTTCTTTTCCTCCTCCTCCTCACCTTCCTCCTTGGTAAATAATCCCAGCAGTCCCCTGAGTCCTCCCACCTTCATTAGGCCCAAAGCCTGTCCATCTGAGTTTCATCTCTGCCATCATCCCTAGAAGATACCTGCAGAGACTTAACCCTAGAGTGGCCAGGCCTGGCAGCCATCTAATAATGCCATGGGACGGAATGAAAATGTTAGCTGTGGTGAAAGCGACCTCTGGGCTGACCCCTAATGTGACCCCTGGTCTCTTAGGACCAAGACAGGTCACTGTCACACTGGCTTGGTCTTGCTCACCTGTTGATCTCTGACAGATCACCGTTGGCTGCCAAGTGAAGCTTAGGCTCATCTCTCACCCCATTCTCATTTCTAGAATGCCAGTAGCCCATCGCAGGGTCAGCACTCTGACACTAGCTCTATAGTGATCAGACTTGGGCGTAAGTCTCTTCCTTGTTGTGACTTTCCTCACTGAGGAGAAGGGTTGAGGGATCTTTCTTTGTATCTTGTACAGCGTCTCGGAGACCTCAGCGCACGTGTGGGGCATGAATGAATTGGCCCAAGTACTTCACAGGTTCACTGAGTTTGTGAAGCAATCTTCACCCAGTGTCACACCCCCTCATATGTGAGAGGAGAGGGGTGGCTTCAAAGTTTCCCAAGTGCCCAGAAACCCACGGGCTCTTCGTGGGTGGTTGTGATTTTCTCCTGCGAGCTTGAAGCCATCCCCTGCTGCCTGCGTTTGCTGGTCAGTTGTGTCACGGTCTTGTGGGTCTCGACCACAGACTGAGACTGGCACTGGCTCCTGGTTATGTGTAGCTCCCTTGGCATCACTGCCCTGTTCCTCTTACAAAAATGCCAAGATGTGCTTTGACTGTGGTTCATTCTCCTGAGCACAAGAGCTGCTGAAAATGTTCCACATACCTAATATAATCCAGCAATAAAGAAGTGGGTGCTTATTGTACATCCTTTCTCCATGCTACAGTTGTGCTGTGTAGCTGTTTCCTGTACCACTGTTTCCACTGCAGTGGTGAGGTCCAAGAACATGACATCTGTAAAGTGCATAAGTGACCCATCGGCAGTAGATCCCAGTGGTGAGAAGCACAAGGCTTAGTGTTAGAGCCCTGGGCTCCTGACTTGGTCCCTATCCTGTGCTATGACCCACTGTAGGATATGCACAACAGCAATATTGATTTCATGGGCTTGTTTTGAAGAGTTCTGACAGAGGAATAGGGTGCTGGGTGTTGTGCTGACTCAAAACTGCCACAGTCTGGAGTATCAGAGAGGAACATCATTAATGGGTGGAGGGGCGGCTACTGTGTTGAAGGTACTTGCAAACTAAAAATGTATGAGAAATGCATTGGCTTCAAGGTCCTTGTGCTTTAGTGGGAGAGGCACCCAAAGCAGCAGGACAGAAAATAAGGGCTATAGAGCTGTAGTGAGAGAGAGCCCATGGGCAGGGAGGCGAAGACTTGCAAGCCATCATGCATGTCATGGGGCTGATTTTCCTGCATTCAGGATGCATCTAAAACCTGTAACATGGCCAGCATGGATACCAATGCAGTGAGTTTATGCTCATATCAGCCAAGAGCTGGGATACGCACCCACGGCTCAGGAAGAGGTCCCAGTGGAGTTAATGGACATGAGAGGCAGAGGCAAGAAGGTGGGAGGCATGTTTGAGGGGTGAGTTCATGAGAAAACCACATGCCAGGGCTGGCCATGTTGGAGGCGTGAGGAGCCTGGTCCTGACAGAGAGGAACCACAGGGGAAGTGAAGGGTGGGAAAGGATCATGGTGCCCTGACTGTAAAGTCATGAAGCGAAAAGAAGTCATATCAAGTGTCACAGGGAGTCAAGGAGGGGAGGGACCCCTGTCGGGTTTCTCCTTTTGGGACTGGCAAGTCACGGGTGACCTTGTAGAGAAAATCTGGGACAGAAGCCAAAGCCAGGAACTGAACAGTTGAGTGGGTGGCGAGGACAGGCTACAGCAGGTGTGGCTTACTTGTTCCAGAAGTTCGCCCATGAAAGGAAGGGTCAGCACGCAAGGCAGATAGAGGGGCTTGAGCTCCCTGTTGTGTGACTATCCTCTGGGCTTCAGAGGACGGCACACCCAATAGGTCACCCAAGTCCCTGTGTAAGACTTCTTTCTCTGCCCTATCCCAGGGACAGAGATGAAGATAGACATATCTGTTCCACTTCCCAAGAACTGCCTTTGAGGGGGAGAAACTCGAATTTCCTTCCTGATTTGAGGGAGGGTAGGAGAAAGAGAGGGAGAGAAAGAGGGAGAGGAGGAAAATGGATGGGGCCGTTTGAAGGGAAGAGCCTGGGTGCTTTTCCGCAGGCTCGGGAATCTGCACACACATCTTGCGCAGGATCCTGAGGGGAACCGCTCAGATCTCCGCTCACAGTGAATGTCTTTAGACCAGCCAGTAGACCCAGGCTTGCTGCACGCCTCTCCTTCCTTGCTGCCAAGAGCAGAGGGCTGCTTTACCCAACTCCTTCATCCCACCTGGCAACGTGTCAGACTGTGCAACAACTGTGCGTCCCTGAAATTCAAGAGCCATGATTATCTCCGGTAATCTCCTGTCACTCTGGGCTGCCCTCAAGCGAGGCCTGGGCTATGTATAGCCGGGCAGTTGGCAGGGAGATGTCCACCAAAGAGGCTGGGTGGGGAAGCAGATGCCTGTTATGAGAGGCTAGTGGATACCAGGGCCTCTGGGGGCCAGCAGAAGGTGCCTTGGGAGAGAAGGAGGCTGTCGATCATTTTCCTCCACATTTTTGGGACTCCCACTTCACTCACGGCCAAGGCAGAGGCTGAAAGGCTGCTGTGTGTGTATTTGCCGCACCCGTCCACGTAGAGAGTCTATGAAACCCCTATAATCACAGCCTCAACTTCCTCATGTGAATTGTGTTCCTAAATCGTCACAAAAAGTCTCCCTAGAGGTTTGCAGTGAAGAAATGGAGCAACAGAGAGGCTGACCCACTTGCCCAGGGCCACGTTCACTGAGAGCCCCCCCTGACACTGCTCCCAGACCCAGGTCCTCATCTGCTGCAATGTAATTCCAGACAGGGCAGTAGAGGGACCCTGATAAAAAGCTATAAGACACAGCAGGCGATATCTTCCCCGAGCTCCGAGTATCTAATCTAAAAGGAAGTGAAATCTAATTCTTGCAGGTGTAACCTCCATGCAAGTGCTTAGTGAGTGTTTATTCCCTGTAACTCCAGTGCAGGGCAAATCCCATCCTGCTAAGCCTATGGTTTCTGACTGGCAGCACCCACCAGCATTTTCTGGGGGCGAGGCTGACACTAACATAGACGAAGGGAGCCACCCAGAGCTTCCGATGCAGCAGGTTTGGGATGGACCCCAGAATGTGCATGTCTGACCAAGTCTCTGGTGATGCTGTGCGTCCGCTCTGGGCCCTACAGTGAGAACCTCTGTTCTATGCAGCTTCTAACATCCGATCACAGCGTCTCATTGCATGGCCTTGTACGACATCCAAACTCACAGAATGACACAGACTGTCTCGGGAGGCCAGGATTTTTGTTCTGTTTTTGTTTTCCATTTTATACTAACAAGATCATTGCATGAAATTTAAAAAAAAAAAATGGATTTGATTTGCGTGCGCGCGCACACACACCAATTTTGGGGCTGAAAGAACAGTACAATGATACAGCACTTGTCTAGCATGAGCAAGGACAGCACCACAAATGAATTATTTATTCATTAATTAACAGCACAAATTGACTGACATGGGGTAGATCAGACCCTTTCCTAATTTTCTTATCAGAGTTCTATGCCCAAGCGCTTGTGGAAATGCAGTTTAGAAGCCCAGACCCCAGCATGCTATGGATTCCCTCTGCAGCCTCCCCCACTCAGAAGGAGCCCCACACAGTGTCCAGAGCCTTTCTGGATCCAAAAAGAAACCTATCTCTTTTTTTAAATTTTTTTTTTATTTATTTGAGAGTGACAGACAGAGAGAGAGGAAGAGGGAGAGGGAGAGAGAGATAATGGACGCACCAGGGCTTCCAGCCACTGCAAACGAACTCCAGATGTGTGCGCCCCCTTGTGCATCTGGCTAACGTGGGTCCTGGGGAGTCGAGTCCTTACCCGGGTCCTTAGGCTTCACAGGCAAGTGCTTAACCACTAAGCCATCTCTCCAGCCCCAGAAATCATCTCTTTATAAACTAACTTTCTCTTGATTGATATCTTCATTCATTAAAATGGAGAGCTCAGCAATTAGAGGCACTTGCTTACAAAGCCTGATGGCCTGGGTTCAATTCCTCAGCACTCACATAAGGCCAGATACACAAAGTAGTGCATATGTCTGGAGTTTGTCTGCAGTGGCAGGAGGCCCGGGACTGCCGATACACACACTCTCTCTCTCTCTGTCTTCTCTCTCAAATATATTTTTTTATTTTTAGTTATTTGAGAGAGAAGGGGAGATAAGCAGAGATTGGGAGAGAGAATGGGTATGCCAGGGCCTCCAGCCACTGCAAACAAACTCCAGACGCATGTGCCTCCTTGTGCAACTGGCTTACATGGGTCCTGAGCAATTGAACTTAGGTCCTTTGTCTTTGCAGGCAAGTGCCTTAACTGCTAAGCCATTTCCCCAGCCTCAAATGTTTTTTTAAAAGGAGGAGAGGTGAGTGTCTCAGTCCCCTCTGTATAGAATAACAAGTAGAGGAAGAAATCTTCGGCATCTCTCTCCTGCCGTGCACATTGAAAACCAGAAGAGGAACCTGACCCTGCTTGACTTAACTTTATGAAATGTGTGACTAGATCCCAGCATTCGAGAGGCTAAGGCAATTGGATCCTGAGTTTGAGACCAGCCTAATCTACATAGCAAGACCCTGTCTCAAAGCAAAACAAAAGCACTAACAACAAATTCTGACTAGTGTTATGTTGTGTGTGGAGAATGTGTGTGTGTGCGCACATAGGTTCCCGTGTGTGGATGCCTGTCTGTGGACACCAGAGGTTGAAATCGGGTGTCTTCCTCAATCACCTTAATTCCACCTTAGTTTTCTAAGACAGTCTCTCTCAACAAACCTGAAGCTCACCAACAAGCTAGCCATCCAACCCAAGGGAATCTCTTGTCTCCCCTCCCCAGTGAGGGATTATAGTTTCACATTACTGTACCTGGTTTTTATTCATCTTGCCTGTATAGCAAACACTTTACCCACTGAGCCATCTTCCCAGTTGCTGACTGCACCACTTCAATAGCATCTACTATCAACAGACACCATAGAAATCCAAGCCATGGGGAGAAGAGAGACGGGGTGCTTTTGCACCCATAGTGAGTTCAAGAGCCGCCCTCGACTGAGCACCACGGCTGTGCTCATCACTTTGCACCTGTCGCACGTCTCTTTCGTAAGATGTCCTGTTAGGAAAGCACATGGTGTGGCTTACATCTTACAGAGAAAGCACTCAGCCTCTGGCAGTTAGGAGCTTCCTGCTGCCACACAGCTTGGACAGAGACTCAACACCATTTGCTCCTTTCTGAATCCAAGAGTTGGACCCAGTTTTCTTTGTAAATTGGGTATGTGTGGGCAGCTAAGCAGTGGTTTGATAGCCAGAGTGAGGCTGTGCAGAGGGTTGAGGCAGAGGCAGGTGAGCCTGCAAGAGCGGCATAGTGTACAGCAGATGGGGAGGACAGGCGGCCTGGCTCAGTGCGGCCAGCAGAAGGGGGGGGCTCCTGGAACCAGGTGCCTTGGGCACTCTGAAGCCTGCCCGACCCACCTTATTGCAAGATGGCATACTGGCTATCTTCCTACGCAGCTAGCCAAACAGGAGCAGCTTGTCTGGAGACTCTGACCCATTGCATCCAGTTTATAAACTAGGGAAGCTGTCAGGCTTCTTCAGACGTGTGGATGCTTCAGCCCGGACAGGCGTTCTAGGTGAAACAAGCCATCTTCGATGTGCAGCAAGGCCAAGCGATGCACAATGCATTCCCCACCGACCACACGGCACAACTGCGGGGAAGCGGGGCTGGGGATTGGACAGAAAGGCCTCGGTGTTCTTGAGCAGATTTATGTCTCACTCTTATTATTATCATCATCATCATCACTATTATTATTATTATTATTTACTTATTTGAGAATGACACAGAGAGAAAGAGGCAGAGAGAGAGAGAGGGAGAGAGAGAGAGAGAGAATGGACACGCCAGGGCCTCCAGCCACTGCAAACGAACTCTAGACACGTGCGCCCCCTTGTGCATCTGGCTAACGTGGGTCCTAGGGAATAGAGCCTCAAACCGGGGTCCTTAGGCTTCACAGGCAAGCACTTAACCGCTAAGCCATCTCTCCAGCCCTCTGTCTTACTTTTTACCTTACTGCTTTGTAATATGAGTCCTTAGCATATTTTAATGCATGTGTATATATGTGTGCATGTTGTGTGTGTGTGTATAAGTGTGTGTATGCATGTGCACATGTGACACCAGATGACACATGTGATACCAGAGGACAACTTAAAGTGCCATTCTGTGAAACACTATCCACCTCCTTTGAGGCAGGGTCTGTAATTGGCTAGGAGCTCACAAATCGGCCTAGACCATCTGGCCAGAAAGCCCCTCTTTCTGCCACCTCAGTGCTGGGATTAGAGGCATGCCACCATACCTGGTGATTTTTTAGTGGGCACTAGGGCTCAAACTCAGGTCCTAATGCTTTTGAGGAAAACACTTTACCAACTGAGCTATATTCCCAGCTCTTAGACTGTTTTCAAAATATCTCATGCCCCCACTTAAACATTTAGACCTTTGGGAGGAGGTTACCCTAAGAACACAAGATTGTATTCTGAACTGAGTAGGACTGGAATAAGTCTTAGCTCATGAATTGAACAATACTGAGTCTCCTGCTTGTACCTGGGGATACTGAGGGCTTTGGGTGGCTCGGGAGTAACGAGAGGCCTCTAATGGTCTCAACACTCGCCAGTCAACAGAGTGGCTTCAAATTTGTAAAATCTTATGTCCTTAGGCTTTTTGTACGTAGAATTGCTAACTACATCACCTCCATCCATGCTGTTGACCTTCCGTGGCCCCACCCTGCCCCCAGCACCACCTGTACCACATAAAGTGCCATCACATGCCCATCTTATTGCCCTGTAGCACTGGGGATTCCATGTGAACCATCGGGCATGGGTGAGCTTCTCCTGGCAGCTCAGACTCTTTATGGGGACGTGTTCTCAAGCCAAACCAAAATAAGCCTGTGCTCATCTGAGTTTTCAGAGTGGAGCAGGTGTGAGGCTGAAACGGGCCATCTTTGGGCAGTGAACAGTTGGAAAAAGTCCCTGAATCCTGCATGCGTTGCTATTCTGTGCCCAGTATTCCCACATCACTCCATCTGTAGATTGACTTGACTCCAGCAACTTCACTTGCCTTGGGGTTTGGAAAAGTAACCACGGGACGTTTGCCAGTGCTAAATAGGCTTAGAAGGCAGGGTCAGCCTTACAAAGCTGGAGGCCTCTGCCCAAGTGTACTGGACTGAGTGTGCCACAGTTTAAAAATATCAGTTTAACCATATTTCAGGGGGACTAAGTAGGAGAACACACTGGTCCCTGGACCTGATAAATTCTACCTCCTTACTATTTTACTCAATACTTTAAAATATTAACTTAATTTTTAAAAAGTCAAGGAGAAATAAATTTACAATATAGACAATATAAGCGACATGTCAAGCTGAGCCAGGTTCTAGCCTAGTAGTTGGAGACCAGTGAACAGAACAAAGCCCTTGCCTTTATGGATTTTACCTTCTATCGGGAAGTCAGACAATTTGCCATATGTCACCCAGTGCTGGAGAAGCACAAGGAAGAGAAAGGAGGAAGAGGATGCTTGGAGAGGGTGATTTACACAGGTGGTCAGGGAGGTGACTTGGTTAATAAGGAGATGCTTGAACATAGACCTAAATGAAATTGACATCATGGATGTCAGGGGCCATGTGACCTGTTTCCTCATAAGTAGGCAGCAAGGATTCATATTTGGGCTTTACAACACTTAGCTTCCGCGTATAGAACACCCAATGGTTTGCTCTGAGAAACTCCCCCAAAGTTCCCATTAAACACTACTGCATTTTCACATCCTACATCCATGTATCACTATGACACAGCAACCAAATGGATGCATGTCTCCTCCTAAGAGTTCTTAGAAGGCCACTTTCTGATCTGGCCTTAGAAAACCAGGTAATTCGATGGGAAAAGACTTAAAGAGGGCAAGGCTTCTCAGGCGAGGAAATCGTCTGGTTCTGAGTGAAAGGTCAGTGAGAGAGCTCTTAGCCAGTTAGCTGAGTCCCAGAGAAGATCTGAGTTCCTGCACCCCTTAGACCCTACTTAACATCCCAAGCCAGAGGTAACCAGCAAGTCTAATATCATTCAAGAAAGCCAAAAGACCAAAAGCCAAACAGATGCAAGATGATACGGTCTTATGGAAAATTCCGCCAGTCCAACAGACCCACAAGTGCTTTGCAAACCTCAATATACTTACATATCACCCGATAGGCAGAATCTGATTCTAGGGTAGGATCTGAATCCTTCCCTGCTAGTATATTCTCAAGAAATGCCACTGCCATTGGTCTCAGTGAATGCTTTTAGTATCAAGACCTAAGCCTAAGTGGTCCTCAAACTTGGCTTTAAGTTACAATCACTCAAGGAGATCTCAACCTCATTTGGTAATCTTTATGGATTACCATGTTCAAAAATTGTACTGTGTGGGCATCACCCTTCGTCCAATGGCTAGTTAAAGCAGTTTCTGGGGGCAGGGTATAGTAAGTATGCACACAGTAGTAGGCTTGGAGGTCATTGAAGGAGGGAACAGATAAAGGTGACATTTTCCTGATATATAAATCAGTTAGGATGGAGATCTACAACTGTGAGGGGCTTTGCAGACTGAGATTAGTGACAACAAGACTTCCTTACCTAAGAGCTGCAGAACCCTGATGTCCACATTGCACAGAGCTTGCCTCTGCATTTTATCATACACCAGAAAAACAGCCTCCCTCTCCTTCATAGGGCCTAGCGGATAATCTGTGCTAGCATCACCATGTAAGTATTACTGGACAGCAACCTGTGTCCTAGCACTGAAAAATTATTGATGACCTTCTTGCTGGGGAACAAGAAATTTCCAACAATTGTTAGGTAACACTCCTGCCATTTAAAGCCTGGGAGCTCAGGACAGACTCTGGGGAGGTCCTGCACAGAGGGCAGCTGAGTGTCCTTACGCTTCTCTGTGCTCAGCAGGAAGAGTCGCTGTCCCCACAGAAGGAACACTAAGGAGTAGCCCCAGACCTTCGACTCCAGCTATAGATTTTTGAGAAGCTACAAGAGTAACTGGTCAACCTGGTATCCAACTACTGAGACCCCAGATTGCCTGCCAACCCAAGGGAACTCATTCCCCCGAAACAAATGAACCAGTTTTTTTTTTTAAATATTTCACTTATTTAATTATTTATTTATTGGAGAGAGAGAGAAAGAAAGAGAGAATAGGCACACCAGGGCCTCCAGCTACTACAAACAAACTCTAGATGCTTGAATCACCTTGTCCATCTGGCTTGCGTGGGTGCTGGGGAATCAAACCTGGGTCCTTAGGCTTCACAGGCAAGTGCCTCAACCACCAAGCCATCTCTCTACCCCATGAACCAGTTTTGGCTGTTCACAATGTGGAATACTTTGGTCCTTCACCACACACACATCCATTCACTCATTCCTTATTTTATTTTATCTTATCTTATCTTATCTTATCTTATCTTATCTTATTTTATGTATAACAGGTATACTCTTCCATCCCCTCTCCCCAGCTCCTGCCACCCTGGGACCCTTCCCCATGGTGTGAGTCATGAAGGCCTCATTTAGTCTCTGTGTGGTAATAGTCAACTGCCAGGGCCCAGGAGAAATGACAGAGAAAGAGGTGACCTGAATACTGCTATTACTACTGGCCTGACAACTAGCACTAGGGTGATGGTGACAGACAAAGTAATCAATCAAAGCCTATCAAAGCAGGAATCCAGAGGCTGCAGATAACTCAACGCCAAATCAGACTGCCAGCAGACCTGTCATGGCTCAGGGAACATTGTGGACGAGGGGGTGGAAAGATTGTAAGAGTCATTCGTTCATTTTATCATGTGAAGATTACTGTGTCTGCCGAGAGCAATAACTATTTGATGAATATGTCTATTCAGAGATTCACAATGCTTATTCTCATGCTCCGAAGCAGTAACCTGCCTGTGAAAATTCCCACGACTTCCCTCTACCCAGTAAGTATCTTAAAGGTTGGTCTCTTGCTCTCCGCCTTGCTCCATCCCCAATCCACACACTTGGTTGGCAGCATCAACATCAAGGTTTGGATGTGGGAATATGAAATGAAAAGTCCTCAGAGAACCCAAGGCTATCAGTGGAGTGACGTAGGAAGAGGACATGGGTTCTGGAGTCAGCTGGGAGGTCGGTATGAAAGTTAGAGGAAATAGGAGGAGGCCAACCATCCCTCACTGGGCTTGGGTGTTTGGCAACAGGTGATACCACTTCTGAAGGCTCGTGATAGTGCCTTGGAGATGCCAAGTGTTATACATTGCAGCTGGGGCTCCAACACCATTTTCTGATGTCTTTACATAACAATCTATTGCACTTTGATTCCCAAGCAGTTTCGTTATTTTACATATTGACGAGATTGAGAAAGAGAGAGACAGACAGAGAGAATGGGGACTCCAGGGCCTCCAGCCACTGCAAATGAACTCCAGACACATGCACTACCTTGTGCATCTGGCTTTACATGGGTACTGGGGAATCAAACCTGGGTCCTTAGGCTTTGCAGTCAAGTGCCTTAACTGCTGAGCCATCTTTCTCTACAGCCCCCAAGCTGTTTCTTGATCATCCTTTCCCAATGCGAGCTTGAGGAAGGGGACTTACTGTTGTTTTGCTTCCCCTTGTATTGAGTTTGCTTTGAATTCTGGTTCCTTGTAGGAGGCTGGCAATGTACCATAGAAACTTAACTCAAGTCCCCATGAACAGAGGAGAAAGACGTGAGAAGGTGCTTATGGCCTGCCTCAAGCAAGGGAGCTGCGGCTGAGAACTCAACAGTGGAAGGGGCCTCACTCGACAAAGGGCGTGACAAGGTCATTGAATGTGTCCCATTAAGACAACAATAAAAATGGAAATAGATAAATAGAATTAAGACCAGAAAATTGTGTCAGGGTCTACAAATAGGAAACTGACTTTTGGAATATGTATGCTTGTGTTACTGGAGTTTTTAGGGTAAAAGCCTGAGCTCTGTCAGCTACAACAAATTAGGCTCAGTCACCACCCTAATGTACCAATTAAAGGGATTAGCAGTGGTGAAAAGCAGAGAAAGATTTAGTCAACGTGGCCACATTGGGAAGAGGAGCAAATGAGGGGTCCAGTGATCATCAAGTAAATATTTAGGGTACTGGGCATACTGATAGGAGGTTTAGCTTTAAATAGAGGACAAGAGGTATGTGTAGCTAAGCAGTCCTGGGCAAGGTATGGCCCGCCTATTACTGACCATCATTGTCGGGGCTCCAGTCTCTCTTGAAAGTGGTCTGACAAGTTGTCAGGGGTGTGTGAAATCTCTTCTGGGAAAGCAAGTTCCTTTGGCTGGGTTCCCCAAGTATGTGGATTCCTGGGGAAATATTACTGCTTTGGGTTTCAATAGTCTGATAGTGGAAGGAAGGGAGGGAGAGAGAGAGGAAGGCGGAGGGGAGAAGGGAGGAAGGGGACAGTATCTTGATCTCTGCTTGTCTTCTGAGGTGGTTAGTTACACAGTAGAGTGCTATGCTAGCATTAATACCACATTTCCAGATACAACAGTGTTAAAGATATAGACTAAGTCGGGAAACAAAACTGTGTAAGTGGTTAAATCCTTATTGAAAAAGGTATGTTTGTGCATAGAAAAATTACTAAAGAGAAAGCTGCTAAAATGTTAACAATGTTTATTTGTGGATGGTTATTTTTATGACCTCTTTTATCTCTTGTCTACATATTCTGAATTTCTAAAGAAATTTACTCTACTTTGTTGATGAAGAGGCCCCAGCGAGGAATTAAGCTTACCAGCTACTTCAGCCAAGGATAAGTAACTGTGCAGGCAAAAAGATGTTCTAGAGACACATGTGGCCCCTCCCCCACAGTGTTACCCCACTGAAACAATGGGCCCTAAGAAAGTGGGATTACCCCTAGAAATTTCATGTGGGAAGAGAAGAGGCCGAGGAATTTGTCTCCCAGACGAGATTCCACACAATGCTGACAATGTTTCATTGATGACGGCCTCAGTGGTGGGAGGACACATCTGTACCAGGACTACTTAGTTATGCATACCTCCTACCTCTTATTCAAACTTAAACCTCAGGTCAGGACCCCAAGAGAGACTTGGGCGTCAATGATGAACCTCTGTTTGCTCCTCTCCCCAGTGTCATCATATTGAATAAATCTCCTTTCTCTGCTATTCACTATGATTGATCTCTTTGATTGACCTGTTGGGGATGGGTGAGGGAGCCTAGGTTGTTGGGGCTGACGGGTCCAGACTTTGACTCTAACAACCTCGGGAACAGGTACATCCATGACATGTGGTGTTGAGAACAATGTACAACAGGCTTGTCTAACCTATGGCATATGGGTCACACACAGCTCAGGATAACTGTGTGCAGCCCAACACATTTGTAGATCACATCATACTGCAATGCCAAAAGGTTGCCCACCCCTGAGAAATGATTCCCAAGGTTCTTTTGAGCTCTAGCATTTCCTAATGCATCGAGCAAGCATAGAACACCTACGCAGCACCAAGAACCAAGCACCAACCCCAAGGCCCTGTGAAGTTTCACCCTGACAGATTGGAAAGCAAACTTCGAGTTTCACGACTCCTGGTAACATTTTACTTGCCCTTTTCCTTCTAAGCCTTTAATGACCATATAGTCTCCTCTTGTCAAACTTCATTCCCTTGACACAACTCAGACTCAGCCATAGGGAGGTGCACAGGGCTTGTAACATCTTTAAAGGACTGACTGTCCCAGAGGGACTTGTCTAAGGGGTAATAAAAATCTTATCCTAAAGAAGTCAGAGTCTATGACCAAAGTTTAGGAAAAAGCAGACGGGTGGGAGATGTTCGGGAGCTGTCAGAATCTCTGCTCTCTGTCCCCTCCCTCTTTGTGCCTTGTAAACTCCTACTCACTTCACAAACCAATTCTGCCTTCTAGTCCTTTCCACATATGGACGCAATGATGTAGGACACTTCCTCTTCCCTCTGCACTCCAAGAAATCTTATACAGCAGTCTCTCCTTGTATCAGTTTATTCATATCTGCAACCAAATGCCTGACAGGAAGCAGCTTACGGATGAAGAGCGTTCATTCCAGCTTACAGTTTGGAGGGGATATACTCCACCATGGTGGAGAAGACACGGCAACAGGAGCTCGAGTCAGGCCCGTCACACTGCAGCCACAGTCAGGCAGCAGAGGAGAACAGGAGGCTGGGTTAGACCTACTTCCTCAAAGCCTGTCCCCAGAACAACTTCCTCCAGCAAGGCTCGACCTTCTAAAGGTTCTACAACCTTCCCAAACAGTGCCACCAGCTGGGAACCAAGTGTTCAAATGCATAAGCCTATGAGGCATTTTACATTCAAAGCACAGCATTCATCCCCTGGTCCCCACAGGCTCATGGCCATTTCATGACACAAAATGCAATCGCTCCAACTTCCAAAATCCCTATAGTTTTTAATAGTCTCAACACTGTTGGAAAAAGTCTGAAATCCCAAAATCTCTTCTGGGACTCCAGATAATATCTTAATTATGAGCCACCATAAAATCACAACAACAAATCACATACTTCTAACATATAATAGCACAGAGTAAACATTTCTATTCCAAAAGAGAGGAATGAGGGCATAGCAAGGAAAAATAGGATTAAAGTAAGACTCCAATCCAGCAGGGTAAATGCCCAATCCTATAGCTATGTCTAGTATCTGGGACTCATGTGGACTCTTCTGGGCTCCAAAGGGCTTTGGTAGGCCTTCTTCTCCCATTGTGCTGCTTGTAACAAATATATCCTTTCTCTGGGGTTGGCTCCACTCTGAGCCTATAGATTTTTCTTATATATCCCATGGTCCTGACATCACCAACATCCTGGGGTCTCCACTTCAATTTAGGGTTAACCTTCACAGCTTCACATAAGAGCCTCTAGATGTTTCCTTGCAAGGAATGCAATCCTGCTTCACATTGCCAAGCCTCAGCTGCTCTCCAAACTACACAGCAAGATGCCATGATTCCTTCATTCTTGCATCTTTCATGCCTACAAAACTTATACCATGTGGATAATGCTGGTAATTTCTGCTGCCAATTTGGGGGTAAACCTGATCCCCTTGGAATGCAGCTATAGTGGCATCTGCATGCTTTGTTGACTCGGTGAAGACACTTTCTTAGGCAGGTTTTTTAAAGCAGGAAACCCCTTATGTTACATTCTTTTTAATATTTTTAACTTATTTTTTATTTACTTAAGAGAGAGAGAGAGAGAGAGAGAGTGTATGGGCATATCAGGGCCTCTAGCCACTGCAAACAAACTCCAGTTGCATGCACCACGATGTGCATGGGTTCTGGATATTCAAACTTGGGTTCTTAGGCTTAGCAGGCAAACTCCTTAATTGCTAAGCCATCTTTCCAGCCCAACATTCTTAATTTAGGTTTTCTCTTTTCAAAAGAATTAACAGGGGCTGGAGTGATGGTTCAGTGTTAAAGACACTTGCTTGCAAAGCCTGATGGCCCAGGTTTCATTCCCCAGTTCCCATGTAAAGCCAGATGCACAAAGGAGCACATGTGTCTGGAGTCCATTTGTAGTGGCAGGAAGCCCCGGCATGCCCATATTCATTCTCCCCTTATCTCTTTCTCTGTCTGTTTGCCTCTTTCTCTCTGTCTCTCTCAAATAAATAAACAATATTTTTTGAAAAAGAATTTACATTCTCATGAATTAGAATTTTCAGTAGGTGGGATCTTGCCCTCAAGGGCACCTTTGCTATTGTCCCACTGAAGAGAGTGAGTTTTCTCTTTAATGGAATGAATTTATTTAATCTGTTCAGTAATTATTGATGCCTTGTCTGGAAGTTAAACTTGCCCCCCATCCTTTCTGCTGTAAGCCTCCCATTCTCTTTCACTGCCAACCTGAAGAAGAGCACTGAACAGTAATCCTGCCACAGCTTCAGTGCTACTCTGCCTTGAAATGTCCTGTGCCAAAAACATTAGCCCATGACTTTAACTTCAGCCTCAGTCAAGTTCTCAGGACATGGGAAGAATGTAGTCAGATTCTTTTTAAGAACATTACATGAACTGCCTCTAGCCCCATTCCAAATATAGTCCTAGTTTCCCTCTGAAGCCTCATGAGCCAGACCTCTGCTAGACCTCTGTGTTTTTCTCCTCATTCAAGTTTTCCAAACTCCCAGTGGAATATCTTCTTAAGCTCTGCTCACAGCATTGTAACACTTCCCTAGCACAAAGTTCCAAACTCTTCCATATCCCTTCTGCAAATTAGTTCAAATGGCCTATGAAGACATGGTTAGGTTTATCATAGCCTGACCCTGGCTCTGGGGACGAAATTTCTGTGTTAGTTACTTTAGTCATTGTGACCAAATGTGTGCCAGGAAGCAGCATGAGGCAGGAGAGGGTGTATACTGGCTTACAGTTTCAAGGGGGATGCATCCCATCAAGGTGCGGAAGGCATGGTGGCAGGAGCAGGCCGGCTGGTCACATTGCAGCCACAGCCAGGAAGCAGAAGAGAAGCAGGAAGTGGGGCTAGGCTATAAACCCTCAAGGCCCGCCCCCAGTGATCAACTTCCTTCAGCAAGGCTCCCCCTCCTAAAGCTTCTACAACCATCTCAAACAGAACCCCCAGCTGGAGACCCAAACACGTGAGCCTATGGAGAACATTTTACATTTAAACCACAACACCTCTCATCTAGCTTCCTGCTTCACAGCTTCAGTTACCCCAAGTCAGTTGAGTTGTAAACACTTGAGATGGAAATATCAAGAAATAATTTACAGCTTCAAATTTTGTGTCATTTTGAGTACTGGAATAAAAAAGTGTTTCATTTTGCTTCCTCCTGCCCAGGAAATAAGAACCATGCCTTGGTTCACTGTGTCCATGCCATATATATTACCTGCCAGTTAGTTATTTAGCAGCTGTGGTGGTTTGATTCAGGTGCCCCCATAAATGTAGGTGTTCAGAATGCTAGGTTCCCAGCTGATGGAGATTTGGGAATTAACACCTCCTAAAGGGAGTGTATTGTTGGGAGTGGGATTATGGGTATTATAGCCAGTGTCCCCTTGCTAGTGTTTGGCACACTCTCCTGTTGCTGTTAACCTTATGTTGCCCAGGGGCTGATGTCCACCCTCTGCTCATGCCATCATTTTCTCTGCCATCGTGGAGCTTCCCCTCGAGCTTGTAAGCTAAAATAAACCTCTTTTGCGACATACTGCTCTTGGCTGGGTGATTTCTACCAGCAATGTGAACCTGACCGCAACAGCCTGCCTTCTCAGTTAGCAAACTGATCTCATGATATGAAACACAGCACCCTTTTTAAAGTAACCCTTATTTAATTTATTTAATAGTGGCCCCAAGTACAAGAACAAGGATGCTGGCAATCTGGGTAAGCCAGAAAGAATCCTCAGGGTGACTGCTTAAGTGAGAGTGTGAAAGTTTCTGCCAAGGTTGGAGAGTGGGTAAGGTGCTTGCCTATAAAGCCTAAGAACCTGTGTTTGATTCCCTAGCACCCACGTTAAGCCAGATGCAGAAAGTGGCGCATGCAGCTGGAGTTTGTTTGCAGCAGAGAGGAGAGAGAATGGGCATTCCAGGGCCCTAGCTGCTGCAAACGAACTCCAGATGCATGCACCACTTTCTGTATCTGGCTTACATGGGTGCTGGTGAATTGAATTTGGGTCATTACGTTTTGCAGGCAAACGCGTCAACCTCTGAGCCATCTCTCCAGCTGCCATACTCACTTTCTGTCTGCTTCTATCTCTCTGTCTCTCTCTCAAATAAATAAAAAAAATAAACATAAAATAAAAAAGATGTTTTGAGAGACCACATTCACATACTTTTATTATAGTATGTTGCTACAATTGTCTGGTTTTATTATTTATTTATTATTTTATTATTTATTGTGTTAATTTTTAGTATGCCTAGCTTATAAATTAAACTTTATTATCAGAATGTGGACATCAACAGAAAAAAAAAAACCGTAACATAAAGCTGGGCAGGTTGAAGCAGGACAATCCCATGTCGAAGCCTGTTCTTGCTCTTACATATATAAGTGCATGTGTATATAAATAAATACACACACAGGGTTAGGAACTATCTGTGGCTTCAGGCATCCACCTAGGGTCTTGGCATAAATTCTCGCCAATAAGGGCAACTGACTAGGTTGCTCTGTTGTTACAGTAACCCATGATACTGTAGCCTTTTATTTGGGCACGAGCTACTTGAGTGTCTCACTCTCCTTGAATCCACGACCTCTAACCCAATTAGTAAGCTGTAAATGCATGACTAATTGAAGAGCATTTCCAAGGTCCCTTCTCGGTCAGTAAACCTAATGAGGCTGCTTCTAGGTGTTTTTGTGACATCCTTTTGAGCAACAGATAAAATATCCATATGTGTCTACCATGCCTTATTATTTTTTACTATTATTATTTTGATATATTCAGCGTGGTTTGCTAGATCTTATTATAGTCATCTTTTGAAGAATTTAAATGCACATGGGTTTTCTAAGGTAACTTTGTTAAAGTATTTTATTAATCTGAGTTCCCTGACTACGCTGGCTGATAAACCACTTCATTCTCAAGTAGCATTTTCCATAATTGTGAGTAGGTTGGGCCTGACGTCTGAGGAGGACCTTGATGGCTGCACAGGTGCCCCTGAAGGGTCAGTGGCCTTTGGCTGTCCAGGAGAAGTTGTAGGCGGCCTTTCTGGGGCATCACAAAGGATTAGAAATGGCTCCAGTGCCAAGGGCCCAACAGGCCATGTAATACAGATAAAATAAGAAATGACTTCAGCACATGCCCTATGCTCACACCAAGAACTTTCTGAGGAAACAAAACAAGACAAACCAAAAAATAAAGCCCTCCTCATTAATAAATATGCAGCCCAGAAAGTCACACATTCACGTCTGTCACGAGGACAGGAAGACACGAGGAGAGGAGACCCTCTCAGTGGCAGAGCAGTGGGGCCAGGAAGTCGTGCACCCGCAGGCCCAGGGGCGACTTGCAGGAGACTGAGAACCAGCACTGGGTGGGGCTTTCCGTCTCCTCCTGCCAGCAGTTTGTACATTCCTCCAGGGACATGGCAGGGGGGACAGGAGCCCCTGGAGAATTAGGAGAACTATGCTATGAAGGACTCTCTTAGGTGAGTGGTGCTTGGCCTCCCGTCCTCCCCTCCTGGCTCTTATTTTATACTCACTGTCCATGATCCTCTGATGTTTGTCCTGAGCTCAAGCCATGGGACATGTTCATGCCACTCCATGTTAAAGAGTTTGTGCACACATCCCAGCCTTACAACACTTTGAATTCGTGTGAAGCTAAAACACAGCAGACCTCAGTATGCGCTGTCTGTTCTCTTTCTCGCTCATCCCAGCCCCAAGCCAAGGGCGCAGGGCCGGCCGGGCTGCAGGCTCCCCGGGCCGTGGGGAGCCGCCCCCCACACTCACCTCCAGCACAATCTCTCTCAGCTGGAACTGCTTTTGCGCGACCTTGTCCGAAGACACAGGCTCGTGGTAGTACAGGCAGAGCAAGTCATACTTCTTCAAAATCTGCTTGAAGTTCTTCTCCGAAAGGCTTACCACTCTGTCCTTCCCATCGTACGTGGGGAAGTTCAGCCCCTCTTCTGCCCTGCAAGAGGACAGCAAGTAGACCCCCACGACCAGCAGGTGAGCTCTCTTCATCTGGAAAAAAATCTGGTTTCTCACTCCCGAAAATAGCTGAGTGTGGGAGAGATGGAGACGGTTGGTAGCCTTGTGGAGCCCAGCCGGGAGCAGAGGCTGATCCCTTCTCACCTCCTGGGGTCCCACAAACTGTGTGGACCCCACACCGGTGTAATCTTGGGCTCAGGACTGAGTGGAGCACACACACATGCGCATAGGGGAAGAGCCAGGCGGAGGCCAAGCCCCAGATACCTTACATAGCTCTGCCCAGCCCCGTCTTATTAGGAGCTCCATTTTTAGGATGCAGTTGTTTCAGGCTAAAAATAAGTCATGCAATGAATTAAAAAAAAGTTAGATATGACACTGTTGAGAGATTCGCTGGTACAGTGTGGTGGGGTGGAGAGGCAGCTGGCAGGAGGAGAAAGGAGACTTCGAGTACGTAAAATTAAGAAGGCTCCAAAGGTCCAAGAATAGAAAGAAACCCCAGAGGGAGGAAAGAGAACTAGCAGTAAGTACGGTGCCAACAAGACCTCCGAGAGGTTCGGACGTGCTTTGCTGTGTTCTAGGACAGTCGGGCAGCCAAGCAGTCCCGGCTGCCATGGCACGTAGCGCACCCTGGCGCAAGCGTGCTCCCTGTGTGTGGGCAGCCTGCTGAGCTGCAGCACCTGCGCACGGGTTCCTGCTGGGCCCTGGGTGCAGGGCACGCCCTGTCCCACTAGCCCTGCACACAAAGGCCTCCCGAGGACCCAGCCTACCCTGGGCTCCAGCTCCTCTCCTGCTGCCCCTTTCCACAGCCGAGCCCACCGGACGCAGGAGAACCTTGATCACTTCCAGGAATCAAACAAAAGCTTGCCCTCGCTCTCGGGCTTTTCTGCTATCAACCTGGTTACTCTTTCTTTCTCTTGTCAATATGAACCTCTTAAATTTGTTTTTTTCCCATTTTTTTATTTTCATGCATATAAATAATGTACCCCCTTCCTTTTCCATTACTTCCCATCTTACTTTCATATCTTTTTTGTCCACTGAATTAAATTAAGGTTGCTTGCCCGGCATGGTAGCACATGCCCTTAATCCTAGCACTCAGGAGACTGAGGTAGCAGGATTGCTGTGAGTTCAAGGCTAGCCTGAGACTACATGGTGAATTCCAGGTCAGCCTGGCCTAGAGCAATAGCCTACCTCAGAAATCAAACAAAAAAATTAGGGTTGCTTGCCCAATTATGGGTGGAATGTTATTTACTGTGGAATGGACACCTTACCGGTAGCTCCATCACTGATGAAACTGACCCCTCTCCTGGCGATCATTAGCTACTGTGGGAGGTGTGGGGGTCTCACGTACCCTTCCCCCGCTGATGGAGAAGAACTGGTAGGCACAACTTTGTGAGGACCTCACAGTTGCCGGGAGTGCATGAGTGGAACAGCCGTGTTGTATCCAGAAGAGAGCATTTCTCAGCCCTCTTCCCCCCCTCCACCCCACCCCTGCTCTTACATTCATTCAGCTCCATCTTCCCGGAGCCTTGCAGGGGTGGTTTAGATGTTTGGAGCTGAGAGCACAAGTCAGCTATTAACAATTTTGCCAGCTATGCATCTCTGCATTAACCTCTGTCCACAGTAATGAGAAACTTCTGTGATCAAGGCTTCAAGCAGTACCAATCTATGGGAACAAATATGGGTATTTATAAGTCACTTTGACATGCTATCCATTTAGCCTAACAACAGTAGTAGGTTCTCCCCTTGGGCCTATGTCCCTAGCCAGGTTTACAGTATCAAGCATGAATTCCCTCCTGTGGGATGGGCCTTAGACCCAGTCAAGAAAGCATTTGGTTACTCCCATAACATTCATGCCACTATTGCATCAGTAGTCACGTCTTACCTGGCAGGTCGGTGGTGGAGTACACAGGGTCCACAGCTGTGTGGGACTGTTGGTGACTTTTCTCCCCCAGCACCTTGCATAGCACCTTCAGGTACAAAGAAAGCTGGCCAGCAGAGAGGAAGCTTCTGTTTCAACTCCAGCTTAGTTTCTCTGTGTCCCTTTGTTTCTATTTTTACATTAACTCTTTTTAAATATTTATTTATTTATTTGATAAAAAGAGAGAGGGAAGGAGAGAATGGGCATGCCAGAGACCCTTGCAGCTGCAAATGACCTCCAGATGTGTGTACATAGCACTTTGTGCATCTGGCCATACATGGTGCTGCAGTCAGGTTCGCATTGCTGGCAGAAATCACCTGATCAAGAGCAGCTTGTGGGGAAAAAAGGATTTATTTTGGCTTACAGGCTTGAGGGGAAGCTCCATGATGGCACGGGGAAATGATGACATGAACGGAGGTGGACATCACCCCTTCGCCAACATCAGATGGACAACAGCAATAGGAGGGTATGCCAAACACTGGCAAGGGGAAACTGGCTATAATACTCAGAAGCCCACCCCCAACAATACACTGCCTCCAGAAGGCATTAATTCTCAAACCTCCAGCTGGGAACCTAGCATTCAGAATACCTAAGTTTATGGGGGACACCTGAATCAAACCACCATACATGGGTACTATGCAACCGAACCTAGGCCATCAGGCTTTGCAAGCAAGCACCTTTAACCTCTGGGCTCTCTCCAGACCTGCATAAACTCCTCAAGTACCTTTTTCTACCACTTTTCCTTCATTAGTAATAGACTGATGTACAGGTTCTTGGTGCTGAGACAGATCAGAGTTGAAATCCTCCTTTTGGCTTTTTTTGTTTGTTTGAGCTAGGGTGCAAAGTGAGAACTCAAAAAAAAATTATTACATTTGTCTAACTCTCATTGGAGGAAGTAGAACATTGGTTATTATAACTATTTATCTGTTTCTAATATTGTTGACCTTTTCCTGTCTCACAAGGCAGCTGATACAATTGTGATTTGTGGTCATTGTGCAGATGAACGGAGATCCAGAGAGATGTGCCATTTGTCTGGGATCCAGAGTTCATAACAGACAGCCTGAGAGCTCAAAGCTACTAACGCCCAGGACTCTGGGCTACATGGCCTCTGTCTTGGGCAATTCCTCTACAAACACTCCTTTTCTTAAGTGGCTTCTTGGTAATCTCTTCTGGTCAGCATTTTATACTCTTCAAAGGAGTTAGTAGCCATTAAGGGTCTTGCCAAATTTTTAATTTTCCTTTAGTTACAAAATGAGTCCAGAAGCTGGAAGAAAATGAGAATTCCTGTGTCCTGTTTGAATGTGGCAAGGTCTCTGCTGCCACCAGAGCACCTGATGACTCCCTCCTTTCATGCCCAGGAGGCCAGAGCCTTGGTGAAGCCATGACAGGTAACCCCTGTGATCACGCTCAGTGCCTTCCCAGAGGGCAGTGTCTGTGCTGTTTGCAGATGGAGCCAAGAGTAAGAGCCGCTGTCAAGCTGTGAGACTTCTGCTTTCCCTAGAAGATATGACTGGGGGTGGTGGCGGAGGGCTTTGGAATGAAGCAATATATATCTTGTCTTTTTGAGGTCAGCTTCCCCAACTGTTCCCAGTTGTCTGAATCTCACTGGATTGCCTTCATTTAGAAGTTGCTCTACTTTTCTGAATGTGTAGTTTTTTTCTTTTTCTTTTTCTTTTTTTTTACCCTGCCACCCCCAGCTTTGAAACCTGGGAGATATTTAAAGTCAGAGACTTTGAATTGCCTCACTTACAGCTGATAAAACTACCAGAAGAGAGAGAGAGCCTTTTTAAAAATTGAGTTTAGCCCTCAAGTCTGGCCTTAGACTGAAACGAAAGCTCAGAGTGTTCCTGGCCCTAGATGGAGACCCCATTTGAGGCTAGCAGGCCCACCCTGAGGACTCACAGCCCCTGGCATGTCTGTGGCGATGTGGTGATGAGGCTCCCCGGGCAACCACTGGCAGATGGCACGAGAAGGGCAAACTTGGGTGGCACTTTTAGGAAGAGGTAGGTTTTCTTGGTTTGCAGCCCGCGTGCCAGCCCCATTGTCTGTCTGCTGTTTATTTCCTGTTGTTTTCCCTTGCCTTCTCACTCATCATCTTTGTTTTGTAAGCGTGAATACTTTATATGGTTTTAGGTCAACCTGTAACATGCAGATCAGCTGTTTGATGCCCACGTTGGCTGCTATGTGACCCACAGGCTTCACACTGCATTCTCCTGTGTCGGCACTTGGTTTTGAACAAGGAGTAAGACAAGACAAGTGAGTGCTCATGATCACATTATGACACAGGCCCCTTGATTGCCTGGCAGTTTCCAGTCGTTCTTTTTTTTCAAGTAGAATTCCAAACCTCACCCTTTCCATATGTTTTTCCTTGACAGGTAGCAGAACTACTTCAAGTACAATATCCAATTTAATCTTCACAATGAATGAACTTTACGAATGAATCAGGATTTGAAGCCATGTCTTTCCTTTGCTGGTCAATTAGATGTATTTTTACATAGTATGTTCTGTGGGCCGTTCTGCTGGGAACAGGGGATAGAGGCACTATAGACCTGAACTCATGAATTTACATCCTAGGGAGAAGCAAATAGTGATCAAAATAAATGTGGGGGTGTGAGCATGTGCACACGCATGTGCATTTGTGCACAGTATGTCAGGTGGGGCATACACTCTGAAGAACAATTGAGAAAGGCAATAGAAATGCCAGTGATAGTTGGCCGGCTGACGGTGGCAAAAGCCCCTTTGAGAATGAAGCGGAAGAGCAGAAAGCTACGGGGGGGGGGGGGGGAGTGCTGAGGAAGAGAGCGGCCGCAGAGGAGCCTGCCCCACCCTGCACTTGCGGGCACCGCTCACCAGTAACTAACAGTAAATGGTAACAGGTCCTTCATCTCTTCTTTTCCCTGTGTCAACATTGCTTTTCTTGTTCGAACTGTTTCATCTTTTCAAACGTAGGGGTTCTCACTTACATTCTAAAGTCACACCTATCTGCAGAAATCTGCAGGTGTCTGAGTGACTTAAGGGGTCACTGAAGTCCACGAAGCCAGGGGGCCTGACACTGCCCCCCTGTAGCAAAAGCCAGCTGTCCTTACCTCTCCTTGGCCCTTACATTTCCAAGTTGTAAAACAGGCTCTCAGACTTCTGACCTCCTATGGCCACTTTTTGGTGGTAAAGTTTTGAAATTTGTTTCTCTGAGCGAGGCATGGCAACCCATCGGGCTGCCCTGTGCTTGAGGAGGTGTGGTCAGTGCTCCCTGGGGAGGAAGGTTTTGAGGGGTGTGACTCTGAACCAGCACGCCCTTGCCTTTCTCCACAACAAAGATGTCCTATAGTGACCGCCTCCACAGGGCCCTTCTTTGGCTAAAATACTCCTCCCAGTGGACAAAGCAGGACATGACACTTTTCTTTGTTCAATGTGGCTGCATCCTCTGTCCAGGGCAGCACGGGCTACTGACCTGAAGGGAAATCTCACAAATGTTATGTCCAGGTCCTGGGGCTTGCTGTCCTTGCCTGTCCCTGTCTTCCATTGGGTCATTACAGGTGTGGTGGCATCCCATGGCTCTCCCTCCTGTCCTTGGAGCTCTGAACATCAGGTGGTCTCCAGGAGCCTGGCCACCTCCCTAGCATGTGGAAATTCTTGAACAGAACCAAGACAAAATAAATAAATACATAAATAAATAACTACAAATGAATGTTCATGATACATTATGATATTAACCACTTGATGTCCTAACAGTTTCCAGTAGTTCTTTCTGTGAGACAGAGAGGGGAGGAAGGAAGGAAGGAAGGAAGGAAAAAAGGAAGAAAGGGAGGGAGGGAGGAAGGGAGGGAGATTGGTTCTTAGGAAGGAAGGAAGGAATTCAGTTCATAAATAAAGGAAGACAAGATCAAATAGAAAGGTTAGAGTGCATTTGTCCTGGATCCATAGGGAAAAATAGTCCCTCAGGGACGGCAGTGGAGCAGAGGAGAAACTGTCCCCAGAGACTACAGTAAGGTGACCAGATGGAGAATGTGTGGTAGGCAGAGTAACGCTCCCACCAAAGAGACATCCAGGTGCCAGACCCATGAATCTGTGAACATGGTCCCTTCCAAGGCCAAAGTGACCTTGTAGATATTGACTACGTGAAGGATCCTGAGATAGGGAGATCAACCCAGACTGTCCTGATGGCCTGTGTCACCAGAAAGGCCCTTATGCGAGTCAGTCGAATGGGTCAGAGTCAAAGGGGTAGGTTGGAAGCTGAATTGGAATGATGTGGGACCTCAGGCATCAGGGAGCCTCTATGGGTAGAAAAAGCCAGGCTAGGCCTCTTCCCCAAACCTCTAGAAGGGATGCTACACTGAAGAGACATTTGGGGCTTTCAGACACCATAACTGTAAGATAATAAACGTACTGTTGTTTTCATCACCAAGTCTGAGGTAATTTGTTACAGCTGCCCAGGGAACTAACTGAGGGCAGGAGTGGAACCTGACTCCTCAAATGGAGCCAAGCTGTATATGCTATGCCTCAGCTGTTTTGTCTATGACAATAATGAGCAGCTTCATTGGCCCCACCACCCACGCCAGACAGGTGAGAGGCCAGCTCAGCGCGGAGCACTTGAGCAGGCCGGGTACATTTATGGCCACCATGGTCCGCGCTCCTGAGGGAGCGAGGACAGATGTCTCTTTAGGCTAAACACTTCTAGTTCTGAACTTCTCTAAAACAGGGAGAGAGCTGGATCAGCTTAACTTCTAGAACTTCCAGATTTACAGTAGTGCCCAATATCTCCTCATCCCCCTTCAGAATGAAAGAAAAACAGTGTCATTTTTGAATAATACATTTAAAAAGAAAGAATTCTCAAATATTTTAGATAGCGATATTTTAATGTGTAGTGGGCTCTATTATAATGTTTATTTAAATATCATTCCCAATAACAATAGTCATGTAGAGAATAAAGATGTTTCAATTTGCCCAGCTTATAAACAATATATCCTGTTTATATTAAATGAAATAACTATACAAAGGTAGGCCCATGACACAACAGACAGTGCATTGGACTTTAAACAGCTATACAAGAGAATGGTCAACAAACATTTAAATGGCATGTTGGCTTGACAAACATGTATCTATCAAATATAAAGCGAAGTTTCTATTTTCTTTATAAATTAAGATATGGGCTAGAGACATGGGACAGCAGTTAAAGGCACTTGCCTGCAATATCTTCTGGTCTGGATTCTTTTCCCAGTACCCACATAAAGCCAGATAGTCAAAGTGGCGCATGCATCTGGAGTTGATTGCAATGGCAAGAGGACCTGGTGTGCCCATGCTGTCGTTCCTTTCTCTCTTTCTCCCTCTCTCTCTTATATAAATAAATTAAAAAGTTAAAATGAAGTTAAAGTATAATTAACCTAGAGAAAATAGCTCATATTTAAAGTGTAAAATTAGTGGCATTTTGACATATGCATATACCCAGAAAACCATCACCATGGTTGAAGTAGTAAATTTATCTCCACCCACAGAGTCCCTGAATCCTCCACAACCCAGCTCCTACATTCCTTCTCTACCTGTCCACAAAGTCCCTATACAGTCCTCCACAACCCACCAAATACTACCCATCACTCTAACCCTAACACTAAACCTACAACTAGCTGTACCATACACCGGACCCTAAAAGTAGCCCTAAACCTAACCCCAAACCATAACCCTAACCCAAGCTCAGCCCTGGCCCTAACCCTAACCCTAACCCTAACCCCAGCCCTAGCTCTAACCTGGACCCTAACTATAAACCCAAACCCTAACCCTAAACATAGACATAGCCCTTGCCCTAACAGTAACCATAACAATAGCCCTAACCCTAACCATAACCATTAACCTAACCCTAACTGTAACTTTAACCCTAAACATAATTTTTGGCCTAACCCTAACCCTAACCTTAACTCCAGCCCCAACCCTAACCAAAACCCTAATCCTAACTCTAACCCTATCCCTAGCCCTAACCCTAACCCTAACCCTAACTCTAACCCTCATCTAGCCCTAACTTCAATTATAAACCACTGCTAGCCCTAACTCTAACACTAAGTTCTAACCCTAACACTAACTGTAATATAGCACTAGCCCTAAACCTAACCCTAACACTAGCCCTAAACCTAGCCTTATCCCTAAACGTAACCCTAACCCTAACCCTAACCTTACCCCAAGTGCTAACCTTAACCCTAACCCAAACTCTAACTCTCATCCTTGCCCTAACCCTAACCCTAACCCTAACCCTAACCACAACCCTAACCCTAGCCCTAGCCCTAACACAAACCCTAACCCTAACCTTAGCTTTAATCCTAAAAATGACTCTAACCGTAACCATAACCATAACTATAACTCAAACACTAACCCTAACCCAGACCTGAGTTCTAACCCTAATGCTATCCTAACTCTAACCCTAAACATAGCCCTAACCCTAATGCGAACCTCCTAGCCCTATCCCTAGCAATAACTTTGCCCTAACCCTAGACTTAGCCCTAACCCTAACCCTAGACCTAACCCTAACCTTAATCATAACCATAACTCAAACCCTAAACCTAGCCCTAACCTTAACCCTAACCCCAACCTTAACCCTAGCCCTATCCCTACCCCTAACTCTAACCCTAACCCTAACCCTAACCCAAACACTAACCCTAATCCTAACCATAGTCCTAACCCTAACCCTAACCATAACATAGCACTAACCTTAACCATAGTCCTAACCTTAACACAAACCCAAATGCTAACCCTGCCCTTGTCCTAAACCTGACCTTAAACCTAGCTATGGCCCTAACACTAACCCTAACCCTAATGCAAACTCTAACCCTAAGCCTAACCTTGCCCTAACCTAAGCCCAAAACACTGACCGTAAACCTCACTCTAGTCCTAGCCCTGGTCCTAAACCTAACCATAGCAATATCCCTAACTCTAACCATAGCCCTAGCCTTAGTCCTAACCATTCCTCTAACTCTAAACCTAGCCCTAACCCTAACCCTATTACTAGCCTTACCATTAACCCTAAACCTAACCCTAACCCCACCACTATTACTAACCCTTACCTTAACCCTAACACTAACCCTAGCTGTAAACCTAACTCTAGCCCTAACCATAACCCTAACCCAAACTGTAACCCTAACCCTAGCCCTAAACCTAACCTTAAACCTACCTATAACCCTAGCACTAACCCTAACCCTAACCCTACACCCTAACCCTAGCCCTAAACCTAACCTTAAACCTACCTATAGCCCTAGCACTAACCCTAACCCTGCACCCTAACCCTAACCCTAGCCCTAACCCTGCACCCTAACCCTAACCCTAACCCTAGCCCTAACCCTGACCTCACCATAACCCTAATGCAAACTCTAACCCTAAACCTAACCTTGCCCTAACCCTAGCCCCAAACACTGAACCTAACCCTTACTTTAGCTCTAGCCTTGGCTCTAAACCTAACCATAGCAATATCCCTAACCCTAACCCTAGCCCTAACCCTATCACTATCCCTACAAATAACCCTGAGCCTAACCCTACCACTAGCACTATCACTGTGGTGGCTAGATTCAGGTGTCCCCCGTAAACTTAGATGTTCTGAATGTTAGGTTCCCAGCTGACAGAGATTTGGGAATTAGCACCTCTTGAAGGCAGTGTATTGCTGGGTGCAGGCTTATGGGTGTTATAGCCATTTTCCCCTTGCCAGTGTTTGACACACTCTCCTGTTCCTGTTGTCCACCTTATGTTGGCCAGGGGGTGATGTCCACCCTCTGCTCATGCCATCGTTTTCCCTGCCATTATGGAGCTTTCTCTTGAGTCTGTAAGACAAAATGAACCTTTTTTCCCACAAGTTGATCTTAGTCAAGTGCTTTCTGCCAGCAATGTGAACCTGAATGCAACAATCACTAACCCTTACTTTAACCCTAACCCTAACCCTAACTCTAGCTCAAACCCTCAATTTACCCTAACCCTAATCCTAGCCCTAGGCCTAACCCTAACCCCAACACTAGCACTATCACTAACACTTACCTTAACCCTAGACATAAACCGATTAGGCCTAACCCTAACCTTTAACCCTAGCCCTAAACCTAGTCCTAACCTTTAACCCTTGCCCTAAAACCTAACCCTAGCTGTAACCCTAGAATTAACCATAATCCTATCCCTAGGCTTAACCCTAACACTAATGCTAGCCCTAAACCTAACACTAACCCTAGCCCTACCTCTAGCCCTACCCCTAAGCCTTACCCTAACCTTAACCATAGGGTCACAACCAACAAGCTAGATGATCTGCATATGTACATTTCAAATTCTCTATCTGCTGAGTTATTTCCAAGCAATGTCTTGAACTTGTTAAGAATGGGGTAAGACTAGTCAAATTGTGTAAGTGTTGAAATAATAAGTACTATGTCCCCAGAAGCAAAACAAAATGGGACTGACATGAAAACTAAAATATTGGGAATTGAAAACAAATTTACATTGGGGAAAAACAAGCCAGTGAATCAGAAGAAACAATTAGAAATTATCTTTCTTAATTTTTTTACTTTATTTTTATTTATTTATTTGAGAGAGAGAGAGAAGGAGGCAGACAGAGAGAGAGAGAGAGAGAATGGGCATGCCAGGGCCTCCAGCCACTGCAAATAAATTCCAGACGCATGTGCCCCCTTGTGCATCTGGCTTACGTGGGTCCTGGGGAATCGAACCAAGGTCCTTTGGTTTTGCAGGCAAATACCTTAACTGCTAAGCCATCTCTCCAGCCCAGTTAGAAATTATCTAAAGTTAAAAAAAAGAAAGAAAGAAACTATGAAAAGTAGTAAAGAAAGAGAAAAGAAGCTGAGCTCTCCTAATCTGTGAGACAAGATCAAGTAGCCTACTACACATTCAGCTAGAGTCTTAGAAGAAGTAGAGAAAGAGGAAGATCGATCTATCTATCGATCAATCTATCTATATTTTGAAGAAATAAATGGCTGAACAATTTCCATATTAGATGAAAACTGTGAGCCCACAGACTCAAAATGTTTAACAAGCCCCATGAAACGCTGAAAAAGAAACAAGACAAACAATAAATTTCTGGAAAGAGATGATAACAAGAATTATGAAGGAATCCAGAGAAGATGTGTAATATAGACAGGAACAAATGTAAGAATGTTGGTAGCTACAAACTGTGCAGGTCAGAAATAATTGGCGAAAAATGAAAGTAAAACGCTCATTATATAGATATTTTGCCGAGAAAATACCTTTAAGAAGTGCAATAAGCTGTGCATGCTGGCTCACTCCTATAATCCCAGCACCTGGGAGGGTCACTGTGAGTTCTAGGCCAGCCTGGGCTACAAAGTGAGTTCCAGGTCAGCTGGGCCAGAGTGAGACGCTGCCTCAAACAAACAAAAACAACGACAATAAGCTGGGGGCATAGCTGCCCAGCATGTGCATGGCTTTGGGTTTCGTCTCCTGAACTGTGTGTGAGGGTGTGTGTGGATGGAACAAAACCCAGAAATGACAATAACGGTGAACTAGATTAAAAGTGTTAGAAACAAGTAAGAATCTCTATGGCAAAGAAACCAGACTACTGGAAGTGAGTCCTAGAGAGACACTTCGCATCTCAGCAGCCAGGACTCTGGAAACAGGAGGTGCCTGCCCTGGCAGTGTGCAGAAGACTGGGATCTTGTTGGCAAGGAGGTGGAAGGAGAAGGATTAGCAAGTGTGAAGGAAGTGGACTCTTTGCAATCCTTTTTTTCAGAGACAGCCAGCTAGGTACCCAGCTCCCCTGGAGTTATTGAAATAGCAGAAGGACCATCTCTGGACAGACTTCTTGGTGCTCAGTATGCAGAGTTGCTCCGAGCCAACCACTTCATTCCAGACTTCTTTATGTGCATCGAATCTGGGGAGAAGGGCTCAGTCTCCGGAAGGAGCAGTATCATTTCTGAAGGAGAGGCAGAGGTGAGGCCTGGCATGCTGGGTGCAGCTCCAGAGCAACAACAGGGGTTTCTGAAACCATTTGGAGTTGGAGCTGTTGAAATAAACTGTATAAGCAGACAGATAAAAGATTAACTTATATGACTGGAAAATGGAAGATACATTGAAGGAAATAGGTAAGGTCTCATACAACAGCAGAAGTGTGAAGTTTAGAAAACCATGGACACAAATCGGGGCTGGGGGAGCATAGAGGAATCATGTCAGAATGATGATGTCTCAGTGTTAGTGAGGTGGGGTTTTGATCTCTCAGGACCCATCCAGGTGAGGAAGGACTTGCATACACAAAAGGAGAAAACAGGGGAAGGGCTGTCAAGAATCCTCAGGACACAGTGGTCCCCAAGATGGAGCTGTGCTGGGAGAGCTTTAGCACTTATGTCTTGAGAAGACAAAGAAATCCGCATCTGGAAACACAGGAGGTTGGAGAGGGGCCTGTGGATACAGAATAGTTATCAAGGAGGGAACAACTGAAGCTACTGGATTAGAGGCAAAGAAGAGGCTGAACTCTGGGCGTGGAGGAGCCCTATCATATAGAATAAAAGTTAGATCTCAGGGGTGGAGAGATGGCTTAGCAGTTAAGGTATTTGCCTGCAAAGCAAAGGACCCAGGTTCAATTCTCTAGGACTCACATTAGCCAGATATACATGGGGGCACATGCACTCTTCCTCTTTCCCTCTGTCAAATAAATTATATATATATATATATATGTATATATATATATATATATATATATATATATATTTAGAAATGGTGAGACCTGCCCAGTACTGTGGTGCACACCTTAAAAAAAAATTAGATCTCAGAGATAGGTTAAGCTTGAAGGGATCAGAGCGGTGAGATTTCTTAACTTACAGCAGTAGATATTAGATATCTTAATTGGTCACAGAGAGATGTCAGGTCATGTTCAGAAAAATAATAAGTTGGCTATTTAAAAGGCTAATATGGCCCAACATGTTATTGGCTCTGGCCTGGTAACATTTATTTCTCCACAATCGCTGTAGTCCACTGTGAGGTTAACATGGTTAACCTGAGTGTGGCTTCTGGGAGCCTCAGAGTTTGGTTTTCCATTTGTCAAACATCACTTTGTCCCCTATGGCTAAAAGACTTTCTCTTAGACTCTGTTATAGATGATTTTGAACAGTCAAGGAGATGGGCAGCCCTTCAGGAGAGTGGTACCCATCAGAGTCGTTATGAAAGAAACTCCTAGATCAGGTTAAATCTATTAGCTATTCTGATCTGGTCATTATACATTTATTTTCAATTTTTGTATGTGACATGACATTTACAGGGGACACATGAGTATTGTATCTAAGGTTGAAAATAATAACATAGGTAGTAAGTAAATAAGGAATGTTGTTTGTAGCAGTAAGGAAGAAGAGTTAAGTGAAATTTCTGGAAATAAGAAGATTTGATTTAGGTAAGGTAGAGGTTGGAAGTATAAGAAACTAGTTCAAGTAAACATGGTAGAAATTAACTAATTTCGAATTTTAGTTATAAGTTTTAAAGTTTTTTTGAGAATTTAATATAGTAAGCTTAGTTTTTACTTACTGGATCAAAAGATCTTAGCTTTAATAAAAGTATGCTAGGCTGAGCCGGGCGTGGTGGCACATGCCTTTAATTCCTCGGCAAGCAGAGGTAGGAGGATGGCCATGAGTTCAAGGCCACCCTGAGAATACAGAGTGAATTCCAAGTCAGCCTAGACTAGAGTGAAACCTTACCTCGAAAAACCAAAACAAAACAAACAAACAAAAAAAAAAGGTGAGGCTGAAAAAGTTAAGTTTGATTGATTTTGATAATTTGTTATTATCAGTTGTTCATTTTACAAGCACAATTAGATTTTATCTAATTAAGCCTAGTTTCTACTAGAATAAGTTTATGACAAACAAGTTTTACCCAATGGAAAAACCTAAGAGTAGAACATTTAAGAAACACATTATTATAAACAGATGTTATAATCAAACAGAATAAAGGCCTTATCAAATGAAAACATAAGCTTAGCATTTGCATGTAACTTAATTATAAGTTTGAAGTATCTCCTTTAACACATTTTTTTTATTTATAAACCATTTTGTGAACATTAGTAAGAGTATAGGAATATCTATGGCATCTATTGTTGTAGCAGAGGCAGGCACTGTGTAAACATTTTAAGAGTAGAATTGTACTTATGAAAACTTGATTTTTATCTTAGAACTTTAACAGTATTTAATAATATACTCATGTTTTCGCTTTTGTTTAACTTTTAAATATATCTCAATCAGACAGTTAATAACCTTTTTACTATAATATAAATGTATCAGCACACATTATATATTCTATATCCATATTCAAGATGAGACTTCTTGTCAGAAGACAGTGGATTTTTTCCCTTTTAATGTAACCAGGGACAAAGGGAATTAAGTCTATATTTTAATGACCTCCAAGTCTAATGTCTGTCTTCTAAAAATGGAGAGAGACCCATGTTTTTAGAGATGGACATTGGGTTCAAATATGACTTCTTCAAGCTGAAGTGGGACAAAGAAAAGAAATGGGGGGGCGGGTCTCTACTCGTCATGACTTTTAGGCCTTGTAGAGCAATCAACAGGGACCCAGATAGGTGGAGTTAGCTATCGGACCCTCTGAGGTGGACTGATGGATCAGCAAAGGTCCAGAAGATCAGTACATCAGTCTTGTTCTTTTGGTTTTTATTTCACACTTAAAGCTTAAACAAACAGACAAAACTACTTAAAATATATCTTGATTTTGTTAATGACTCAGTTTTTTCCAGTAGCCAAAGCCTAACATAGTAGGAAACTTATGTATACTTGAATTTTAACTTTGATATGAGACATGGCAATATAATATAAATTTACCAGCTTATTATAAAGAGTTAAGTTTGCCGGGCGTGGTGGTACATGCCTTTAATCCCAGCACTCGGGAGGCAGAGGTAGGAGGATCGCCGTGAGTTCGAGGCCACCCTGAGACTCCATAGCGAATTCCAGGTCAGCCTGGGCTAGAGTGAGACCCTACCTCAAAAAAACAAAACAAAACAAAAAAAAGAACTGAGAGAAAATACAGAGAAGCAATCTTTTATGCTAACCCATGTTATCTTGACTGACTGAAAACATACTTTGCAATTGTAATTTTGATGGTCCCTTTCTGTATTTTTTATTACCATTTTATTTTATTTTATTATTATCATTGTTATTATAAATTTAAATTAGAAATATAGGCAAAACATATTAACATTTTTGTATTTTATTAGTAAGCCCAAATGAATCACTTCTTTAAAGGTTTAAGTCGTAATAAATGTTCAGAAGGGTTAGAGTTTGATATATAAACATGTCTGTGGTTGTAGTAAGCATGAACAAGTGTCTAAAGCCAAAAGTAGAGTAGTAAATTGTTTTGAATATATCACAAACTTGTTTTTAGCAATTTATCACCTTAAAATATATCTATGCACATCAGAACACTTAATGACAATAAGCTCTAGAACAAATACTGACCATAATTTAGTTATATATAAAAGACAAGCCTCATAAAGCATGGAACACATGACATGACATGGCTGGCCAGCACTAGACATGACAAAGAACATGAAACATGATTAGAGAGAGAAGTCCTTTTTCTTAAGATCTTAGCTATACTTCAAATTGGTGAGGACATGTCAATTTGATATTTTTAATTTTATATGTGTACTTGCTTGTGAGCTAATGTTCCCATATCAGTAATATGGACAATATATTTTTAAGTCAAATTGTTGTCCTGATTATTTTCTTTAAAGTGTAAAGAAATCTTAAAGATAGAGCAACAGCTGCTTATTCTTATTAGACTATGTGGGAGTGGCTTGTATGTCCTTTGAGAAGGCATGGAGTTGACTGACAGGTTCTGTTAACTTTATCTGGAGTCATAGAGAACAATTTATGTGGCCACTGTTTATGACTAGTAAATGAAGACCCACACAGGGGAGAATAGGATCCCTATATTACCATGTGGCAGAAAACATTAGGAAAATGTGACTGACATGAGAGTGGGAGGAGATGTCTGCAAGAGCTGGGGATGGGGTGGAGGGCAGGGAGGAGAGTTCTAGTCCTGCAGGCTCCACTACTGAACTGGAGGGGGGCGGGGGCTGCCAAGGCAGTGGTAGCTGCCGCAGAGGTGAATGGGGGAGACTGGAGGCAGGTGGGAGAGGTCCAAGGAAGGGAAAAGGAGGAAGTTATGTCCATTTTGGAGTCTTAGGTGTAGGCCAAGGCTAGACTTCAGTCTCTGAGACTGAAACTTTGCCTACACGATTTTCTGAGAGTTTTTTTTTTTCAGGTGTCCCCAGAAAATACTGACAGAAAAACATCTCCTAGGAGATGTATGTATTTCTGGTGACAGTACCACGTGATGTGAATCTCCCACAGTTGGAAGATTGGATGAGGACCCCTGGCGGGGTCTATGAAATCGAAGTCGCAGTCATGCAGCTGCATCCTGGGTAATGAATGCATGTCTTACTGAAAACTCCTTGGGTTGGGGTGGTGAATAACTAGTGTTGAATGTTGTTAAGAACTGACAGGGCCATTAACCATTCCAGTTTATGAAGTTATCGAAAAATTTGGAAGTCAAATGTGCTATTTTTAGGCCAGCGGGAATTATTATTTAATTATCTTTTGATCAGACTATATTGTAATAAAAAATAGGCATTTGGACTTTGTGTCTCCTTTTGGGCTGATGGTCTGGGCAGATTTTTGCCTAGAAGGCCCTGGACCTTTGTCCAGTGGAGAGGGTCTGGAAAGGAATGGGGTAGGCTCAGCTCTGAAAAGAAATCAGGAAGTAGGCAGTGGGATCCTGGACCCTACCCAAAGGGACCTGGTCCTAGTCACTAGTGTTGCCTGGAAGCAAAGCCCCAGCAAAAGGCAAAGAGGAAAGGGGAGGAGTGGAGCAGTCAGTTTTGGGGGTACCTCCTCCATCTCTAGTTTTATAATGGAGGCCCAAAGCAAACAGCTTTTTGGATCTAAGAGTTTATTAACATTGGCCAAGAGACAGGCCATAGCAGAAAGGCCAGTGAGCTTCTGGAAATCTGAGAACCCATGGAGGGTGGAAGCGCAGGACAGCACTCCCTGAGCACTTCTCTCTAGCCCGAGGCGCACAGGGCTACCTTCTGAAGACAAGACAAGACAAGGGAGACCGCTCTGTCTCTCCCAGGTATCTTAGGAGGATAGACAATGGACACTGACTCACCATTTACTTGGGCTAAAGGTGTTCTGGTGTTGGATGTCTAGTGGCTATGGTGAATGTCCTTTCCACAGCTGGAGCTCGGAAGGGGGGTAGAAAAGGAGCTTTTAGGTAGGCCAGTTACTCTCCAGAGCTGACAGAGATTTGTTCCAGCCACCTGTGAGTTTTGAGGGCCCATGGAAGAGTAGCCACGGCCTTGGCCTTGGTCTTGCAGTCCTACCCAGGGGAGTTGCAATTCTTATACAATTCACCAGAGAGAGAGAGAGAGAAAAGAAAGAAAGAAAGAAAGAAAGAAAGAAAGAAAGAAAGAAAGAAAGAAAGAAAGAAGTAGGGTGGATAACAGAAACTTCAAGGTTTAGATTTTAGCCTGGGACGACCTGCCGCCATCCTCATATCCCTGAGTTTGTTCAAGTTTGGCACCATATGTTGTTAGCAAAAGCTAGAAAGCCATCAGGGAAATTCGAATTAAAACTACTTTGAGATCCCATCTCACTCCTGTCAGAATGGCTATTTTCAAGCAAACAAATGACAATAAGTGCTGGCGAAGATGACGAAAAAGAAGAACCTTTCTACACTGTTGGTGGGAATGTAATATGGCACAGCCATTGTGGAAATCAGTGTGGAGATTCCTGAGAGAGATGAAAATAGACTTGCCATCTGACCCAGCTGTAGCACTCCTAGGCTTACGTTGCCCTGCAGTAGAGATACTTACACATCCATGTTTATTGTCATTCTATTCACAATAGCTAGGAAACGGAACCAGCCTAGGTGTCCCTCTACTGATGAGTGGATAATGAAAATGTGGTATGAGTTCTATTCAGCAGTAAAGACACATGAAATTATGAAATTTGCAGGGAAATCAATGGACTTGGAAAGGATTATACTTACTGAACAATTCAGGCCCAGAAAGCCAAGTGTCGCATGTTCTCTCTCATATGTGGATCCTAGCTACAAATGTTTGGACTTGTATGTGAGTTGGAATAAAACTCAGTAGCAGAGACCAGTAAGCGAGAGGTGGGATAAAAGGGGGGGAGGGGAGACTTAAGGGGATGGTATTGTATATATGTAAGTAGAAGAACAGATTACTGGGAATAGAAAGGCCTAAGTGAGACTAGGGGAAGAGATTGAATAAAGAAGGTGGGGGAAAGGTTAATCAAAATCTAAGAGGGTATGAATAAGTCATATGGAAACCAATGTGGGTTTCTTTGGTTTTTTTTTTTTGTTTGTTTGTTTGTTTGTTTTTCAAGGTAGGGTCTCACTCAAGCTCAGGCTGACCTAGAATTCACTATGTAGTCTCAGGCTGGCCTCAAACTCATAGCGATCCTCCTACCTCTGCCACCTGAGTGCTGGAATTAAAGGTGTGCACCACCACGCCCAGCTGTACTTTTTTTGAGAATGGCATACCCAAAAGCCGTAGATTGTTGCTAGAAAATTTTCAGTGGGGCTGAAGAGATAGCTTATTGGTTAAAGCACTTTCCTGTGAAGTCTAAGGACCCATGTTCTACTCTCCAGATCCCATGTTAGCCAGACACATAAAGGTGA
Organism: Dipus sagitta; assembly: GCA_036346955.1. Lineage (NCBI taxonomy): Eukaryota > Metazoa > Chordata > Mammalia > Rodentia > Dipodidae > Dipus > Dipus sagitta. Next base: position 5,118,252 of record CM070788.1, on the reverse strand, counting down.
GGCAAGTGTAAGATTGCACATGTCCACTCGGTGACACAAGCATCTGGAGTTTAAGTGGCTTGAGGCCCTGGCATGTCAATTCTCTCTCTTCTCTCTTCTCTCTCTCTCTCTCTCTCTCTCTCTCTCTCTCTGCCTTTCTCTCACTTGCTCTATCTAAAATTAAAAAAGAAAGAAAGAAAGAAAGAAAGAAAATTTTCAGTGCCAGAGATAGGATAACTTCCAGTGATTTGTTGGCCAAGGAAGTCCCTGATATCCCCCAAAACATTACAGGCCATTGCCGAGGCTCTTGGTTTCTCACAAGGAATAGATAGACCCTATTGCTAAAAACCTCACATGCTTGGGCTGCAAGGTCACTGAGAAATCCTGCTGAAGCTGAGCTGAAAACCTCTTCCATGTAGACCAGCTGACAGAAAGCTGGCAAAAGCTATGCTGTATGCAACTCCATGGGAGAGAGAGAAGTCACCAGTGGAGATAAACAATGGTGGTCACTGAAAGCCTTCAATTTGGCCAGCCAAGCTGAATGAGTCAACAGTGTAATGGTGGCATGTCTGTTATAGGGGAAACCAAGTGCTCTCTAATTGGACTGGAAGCCTACTCCATGCCTGATACTGAAAGCCTATGATGGGGGAAGTCATGAGCCCTAGGAGTGTACCATCTGCTGGTACCTGGCTACATGCATATATTATGTTCACTAAACTGCCCTGTAAGTACTTTCCTTAACATTCATACTCATATATTAATGCTACTCTCGCTTTTGGTTAGAGAAGCTTCTCTTTTCAGATGGCAGTGATCTCTGGAATGACTCAGAAGGCACCATAGTGTCAAGAAGAAGTGACAGAGGAGCACTCAGCACTGAAACATCTCTATCACACCTTCCAAGGCTCAGGGTCCATTGCGGAAGATGCGGAAGGCAGAAAGAATGTAAGAGCCAAAAGAAGGGTAGGACTCCTTACAATGTAATCTTCCAGACACAAAATAGCCTTGAAATTCATGACCTTACAGTACCTGATACTACCTACAGAAGACCATCATAATAGGAGGAAAAGATGATGACATCAAAATAAAAGAGAGACTCATTGAGGGGGGCAGGGAATATGATGGAGAGTGGAGTTGGGAAGGAGAAAGTGATGGGGGAGGTAATTACCATGATTTATTGTCTATGGTTATGGAAGTTGTCAGCTGCCTGCCCTAGCATTGGGCAGGGCTAGGGGTTTATATCAGAAGGCTGGGATCTTGTTGGCAGGGAGAGGGAGGGAGAAGGATTAGCAAGTGTGAGGGAAGTGAATACCTTTGCATTCCTTTCTTCTGAGATAGCCAGCTAGTTACCTGGCTCTCCTGGGTTTATGGAAACAGTGAAGGGGGGGGGGAGGGGAGGCAGTCTCTGGACTGAATTCTCTCCGCAGAAGTATAAATTCCTCACAGCCTCAATAGAGAGGCTTGCTAACTACTTCAGAAGGGAGGGGAGGAGAAGAAGGTAATTGTAAATGTTCACAATCTTGATTTTGATAGTGGATGTTTACACAGATAATTGTATTTTATGTACATTTTATAATAGGTTAACTAAATATCAATAATGATAAATTATTCATGGAAAGAAGGAAACCATTTTTTTCAGATAAACAAAAGCTGATAAGTTCATGATCCATTGACCTACATTGTAAGAAAATTTAAAGGAAGCTTTCCCCTGAGAAAAATGAAATGATATCTAGATGATTTAAAATTCAATAAAGTATTAATAAGTTCAGAAGAATCTACTATGTTGGCTACTTAAAACAACACACATGCATTGTAGTATATGAATAATGCTAAGGTATCTGGCAACAATCTCACCAAAGGCAGGCTGGGAGAGGTGGAGGCTCAATGTTGTAAGGTTCTTACGTTATATGTGAAGAGGCAGTTGTGGTGGTTTGATTCAGGCATCCCCCATAAAGTTAGGTGTTCTGAATGCTGGATTCCAGGTTGATGGAGGTTCGGGAATAAACACCTCCAGGAGGCAGTGTATTGCCAGCTCCCCCTTGCTAGTGTTTGGCACAGTCTCCTATTCCTGTTGTCCACCTTATGTTGGCCAGGGGGTGATGTCCACCCTCTGCCCATGCCATCATTTTCCCTGCCATCATGGAGTTTCCCCTTGAGCCTGTAAGCCAAAATAAACCTTCCCCCCGCCCAAAAGCTGCTCTTGGTCGGGTGATTTCTGCCAGCAATGTGAACCTGACTGCAACAGTAATGTTGGTACTGAGAGTGGGGTTGCTGCTAGACATCTGACTGTGTGACTTTGACCTTTTGGAGCTAATTTTCAAGAGGAATATGGAGGGATTTGAAACCTTGGTCTCAGAGATGCCTTGCGGTACTGTAAGTACAGATTGATGGACTATTCTGGTCAGAGTTGAAAGACCTGAATGCAGTAAGAACTATGGACTGTGAGGTTTGGCTTATGATGGTGAGAAAGAGTTCAGAAAAGACTTGAACTGGGCTAGAAGCAGTTTGTGTGAGAGGCTTGCTCTTATGCTCATGTCCTGAGAACTTGTGCAGGGTTGTATTGCATAGAAACAGATTGATGTGAGAAGAGGGATATGGCACAGAAAGAAATGTTTAGGCCAGACTGATGCCTATTCAGCTGCAATTGAGAGATTACAACCTTTGAGACTGGCCAGCTGACCTGCACTGAGGCAACAGGGAAAAGTAGACCCTTTTGAAGGGGCCTGAGTGCTCAAGGAGTGTCCTGTTCTTCAGAGTCTGCTTTATTACCCCCTAGATTAACAATTTGGCACCCTACCTGGTATTGTGGAGTTTAAGAAATGCAGGAAAGAGAGGGTCATTGAGTTTGCATTGAGTTTGGTTTGATTCAGGTGTTCCCCATAAACTTAGGTGTTATGAATGCCAGATTCCCAGCTGGTGGAGATTTGGGAATTAATACCTCCAGAAGGCAGTGTATTGTTGGTGGTGGGCTTATGGATATTATAACCAGCTCCCCCTTGCTAGTATTTGCACACTCTCGTATTCCTGTTCCACCTTATGTTGGCCAGGGGGTGATGTCCACCCTCTGCTCATGCCATCATTTTCCCTTGCCATCATGGAGCTTGCCCTCAAGCCTGTAAGCCAAAATAAACCCCTTTTTTTTTCCCCAAAGCTGCTCTGAGTCAGGTGATTTTTGCCAGCAATGTGAACCTGAGTGCAAAAGCGGTATATCAAAATGCAGTCACAATCATGCACTTAGTGATGGAAGTATGTTCTGCGAAATGCATCCTTAGGAAATGTTATCATGCATGAGTGTCACTGAGAGGGTTTTCACAAACCTAGACAATGTGTGCTAATCACCTGATCTTGCCTTTTGGTGTACTCAAGAGATCTGTTTGAGGGCTAGAGAGATGACTTAGTGGTTAAGACACTTGCCTACAAAGTGTAAGGACCCAGGTTCAATTCCCCAGAACCCACATAAGCCAGATGCACATGGTTGCACATGTGTCTGGAGTTTGTTTTCAGTGGCTAGAGGCCCTGGTGTGCCCATTTCACATCCCTTTCTTTCTCTTTAATAAATAAAAATAAAATTTCCCAAAAAAGAGATGTGGTACACACAAAATGCATGATACTACTGCTAGTGAACTGTGGCATACTGTTTTACAGTAAGATTTTTATAAGTAGAAGGAGTACACTAAAATAACAATCAAATCAGAGGCGAGTAAGGACACACCAGTGACAGAGTCACTTGTCATCATTGGGTACTCTGTGCTGTGCATACCTAAAGTGTAGAGCTTTCAGACCGTGGCAGGTACAGGAGTCTTGCTTACATTGTCAACTGACAGAGGAAGAATGCATTGTCCTATAATAAAAACTATCCTATGTGACAGGAACTTCTCAGCTCTGTGACCATCTGGGACCCTGTCACATGTGCCATCATCTCTGACCAAAATGATGATTAGTATTGCATAACCATAGGCTAAAGCTAAAAGGGGGAAACAACCAATATCTAGTGAACACTACGCAAAGAAAAGTTGGAATGCTATATTAATTTTCAGAACAAGGAATATTACCAGAGCTCATGAGGAATGTTTAATCATGATAAATAGGTTAGTTCAGCAATATGCCTCTTTGAGGTAACCTTCTGTTGCTGGGACAAAGTACCTGACCAAAAGCAGCTGATATAAGGAAAGTTTATTATTCTGGCTTACAGTCTCAAAGGAAAGCTTCATGATGGCAGGGGAAATAAAGCATGACATGGACAGAGGCTGGACATCACCTTGCCATAGCAGGTAGAAAACAGCAGCAGGAGACTGAGCCAAACACTGACAGGGAGGAGATGGCTATAACACTACTTAGTCCACGCCCAATAATATACTTCCTCTAGCAATGTTCCACCTCCTAAATTACCATCAGCTGAAGACCAAGCATTCAGAACACGTGAGTTTATGGGGAATATCTGATTCAAACCATGCCTAAAACCCCTAAAAGAGAATGACCCAGATAATATAGCTTCAAAATAGATAAACAAAGCCTAATGCCACTGAAGGAAAAAATAGATAAATATATTTATAGATGGTGGTAGTTTGAATAGATGGACCCCAATATATTCAGTGTTTTATTAGTTTGTAGTTTGCATCTGTAGCCACCTGGCTTGGGTGGTGTCACTGGGTGGATCTTAGGGTCCAGCACAAAGGTGTGGTGGTAGGTTTGAAATTCCAATCTAAAGATATGCCAAGTGTGCCTATCTAGAGTTCCTGAAGTGTGCTGTGTAGCTTTCATCTTCGGGCTTCTCTTTCTCTTTCTTCTTGGTCCTTTAAGAGGGGGCCAACTTCTTCTGCCATTATGTAACTTCCCCTGGATGTGTAAGCCTCAATAAATATCCCTTCCTCCATAATTATGCCTGGTCTGGAAGTTCATATCAGTGAACCTGAACCTGTCTGACACAGAAGTTGGTACCAGAATGTGGGGTGAGATAGACCTGACCATTGGATTTTGGTCTTTTGGAATCTTTGTTTTGGGGGAACAGTCATTGACTTGGTACTTTCATCTGAAGATGCCTTCTGGAGTGGTAAGCCAAGTTTTATGGACTATTCTGATGAGAGTTTGAGAATGCTAAGTGCAAACAGTATTGAACTTCGAGGCTTGGCTTATGAGCTTTCTAAGGGGAAGGAAAGACTGCAGAGGACTTTGTTGGAAATGGGATACTGATATAAGGGCTACATTCTGTTGCCCAGACCCAGAGAGTTTAATTAAGGTTAAAACTGTAATGGACTGATGTGCTTGGCTAAAGATATTGGACTGAAAGATTTAAGATTGTTAGTTGGAAATCCTCAAGCAAGTTAAAATTATAGGCACTGAGACTGGTTTTAGGTTACTGAAGCTGCTATTAGTACATTAGCAATCTGAAGGAAGATGGTCCAACTGCTTTACATTAAAACAGTGGAAAGGATGCCTGAGGAAAAACTATGATCGAAATGCAGACTCTTTGGGAAAGAGTGGAGTGGGGAAGGAACCTGACTTTCAAGGTAACAATTTATTTTTGGCCCTGAATTAAGAATAGAGTTGTGTCCCGCACACATGGTATTAGCTTTGGAAGCATGAAAAATACGTAGAATGCTTGTGAATTGCACACCATTCCAGGAGCTGCTGCTGAGATGCAGCATGAGGCAGGGCCTGATGCCCTGATAGACTGGAAGAGCCTTTGGAAGATGGACTGTGGTTTGCATGGAGACCTGAAGATTGTTTGGATATACTAAGACTGTGCAAGGGCTACCATGTAGTGCACTGTTGGCCTGGGATGGAAGTGTTCCCTGAATATTCTGCCCAGCTGGAGGGGGAGAATTGGAAAATCTGGAGACTGTCAGTGTCTGGTTATATTAGGCCTGAACTGTATAAGTTTGATGTTTGCTTGATGGTGGTTGAGTTTGCATTGTTCTAGTCTCTTCTTGCTATGCTTTGTGCCTACTGAAAATATTTATTCTATGCCTTTTTATGTTGAAAGTATGTAACTTGTTTGATTTTATAGAACTCACTGCTGAGAAACAATCTTAAGTCCCAGAGGAGACTTGGGACTTTGGAACTATCTTAAGTTGGTAAAGACTGTGGGGACCTTTGAAATTGGACTGAACACAATTTACAATGTGTGATAGTTATGAATCTATTTGGGGCCAGGGCAGAATGTTGTAGTTTGAATAAGTGGCCCCCAATATATTTAGTGTTTTATTAGTTTGTAGTTTGCATCTGGAGCCACCTGGCTGGAGGTGGTGTCACTGGGTGAATCTTAGGGTCCAGCACAAAGGTGTGATGGTGGGTTTGAGAATCCAATCTAAAGATATGCAAAGTGTGCCTATCTGGAGTTCCTGAAGTGTGCTGTGTGGCTTTTGGCTTGGGACTTCTCTTTCTCTTTCTGTTTGGTCCTTTAAGAGGGGGCCAACTTCTTCTACCATTATAGAGCTTCCCCTGGATGTATAAGACTGAATAAATATCCCTTCCTCCATAACTGTGTCTGGTCTGGAAGTTCATATCAGTGAACCTGAAGCTGTCTGCCACATAGATCTTTTAATATTATTCATTCAATATAAAAATAGAAAAGATGTAGAAGTCTTGAATAACAATCTTTTTGACATAACTTTATAGAATTAAAAAATATTTTTTATTTTTATTTATTTAGTTGAGAGAGAGGCGAGGGTGGGGGAGAGAATGGGCCTGCCAGGGCCTCCAGCCATGCTGCAAGTGAGCTCCAGACCATGACCCACCTTGTGCGTTGGCTTTACATGGGTCCTGGAGAATTGAAGCTTTACAGAATTATTTGTGTGTGTGTGTGTGTGTGTGTGTGTGTGTGTGTGTGTGCATGTGTATGATATATGTGTATACGGGCATGCATATACCCTGGCACACATATGAAGATCTCAGGGCAACTTTGGGGTGTTTGTCCTCTTCCTCCACCCTGCTTGAGATAAGGTCTCCCTCATTATTTTCTTTTTGCCTCTCGGCTTTATGTATTCAGTCTTTAGGATTATCATGGCTTTGCTTCCCATTGCTACAGGCCTTGGGATTACAGATACATGTGCCACTTTGCATCTGGCATTTATGTGGGAGTTGGAGAGTCAAATACAGTTAGCACCTTTAACTACTGAGCAATTACCCCAACCCTTAAAATACATTTAAAAAATTTTTTTTGAGGCAGGGTTTCAGTTTAGCCCAGGCTGGCCTAGAACTCACTCTGTAACCTTGGCTGGCTTCGAACTTACAGCAATCCTCCTACCTCAGCCTCCTGAGTGCTAGGATTAAGTGTGTGTGCCGTCATACTCAGCCTAGAATACTTTTTTTAAAAAAAATTATCTTATTTGAAAGAGAGGGAAAGAAATAGAGAGAGAGAGAGCACATGTGGGTGCATTAGGTCTTCTTGCTATTGCAAACAAGTTCTAGACACATGTGCCACTTTATACATCTGACTTTATGCAGATACTGGGGAATTAAACCTTGGCTGGAAAACTTTACAAGGAAGCATCTTTAACAGTTGAGCCATTTCCCCAGCCCTAGAATACTTTTTAATACCACAGAATTATCCAAACTTTTTTTATCAAGTACACATGGATCAAGAATGTAATTCATATTCTGACTTATTAAAATAAGCCTTGATGACTGTAAGCAGGCTGAGATTATGCACACTGTGCATCCTGATTCCAATATAACTAAATTGGAAATTAGCAATAGAAATATGGGTAATTACCAAATATTTTGAAATTAAATAAGACAATTTATAAATAGCCCATAGAGCAAAGGTACATCGCAAGAGAAGCTGGAAAATACTTCTAACTGAATAATCATGACAGCACAAAATTAGTGAGACTCTAAGCAGTCCTCTGAGATAAGCTTATAGCATCGATGCTCATATGTGACATGAAGAGTGATCTCCTATCTGTGACCTCAGCTACCATTACAAAGCATTAGAACTAGATCAAAATTGACTCTAAAATAAGAAGAAAATAGTAGAGAAAAGTGTAGAAATCAATGAAATAGATAGAAAATAATAGAGAAAAACTATGTAGCCAAAATATGGTTCTTTGGAAAGAGCCATAGATTGTGAAAACTTGCTGGGTATGGTGGTTTATACCTGAAATCCAAGCACCAGGAAGGCTGGGTGAGTGCACAGCAAGTTCAAGTCCAGATAGGGAGCCAGGACTATATAATGAGACCTGTGTCAAAAAAATTATTTTAAATAAAATTTTATCAACACTACTAGGAAAAAAAGATTCTTGGGGAGAGGTTAGCTCAGGATAACAGCATGTATTTAGCAAAGTCTGGTGTTCAATTCCCAGATCCATCTTCCACAAAAGACATAATTTACCAGGAATTAAATAAAGCAAGACCATAATTTAGATCTTACAAAATACCTTAGTAGACACAAAGTACCAAAGATAATAAAAAAAAAAAAAAGAAGAACTAGGAGCCAGGTGTGGTGCCTCACTCCTGTAACCCAGCACTTGGAAGGGTGAGGTAAGGGGACCTCTGTGAGTTCAAGGCAACCTGGCCTGCAGAGTGAGTTCCAGGACAGCCTTGGCTAAAATAAGACCCTGCTTCCAAAAACCTAGGTATAGATAGATAGATGATAGTCAGATAGATAGATAGATAGATAGATAGATAGATAGATAGATAGATAGATGATAAAAAGAAATAGGTAACCCAAATAATCTTATGTCTATTAATGAATTTAAATTTGTTATTAGAAACCTTCTGACCGCTGCAGATGTAGCTTCAGTGGTAGAGTGCTTGCCTAGCTTGCATGAAACCCTGGGTTCAACTCCCAGCATGAGATAAACAGGGTGTGGTGGCATGTACTTTTAACGCCAGCATACAGAAGGTGGAGGCAGGAGAAGTCATCAAATCATCTTCAGCTACATGGTTCAAGGTCAGCCTGAGCTCAATCAGACTCTGTCTCAAAATAAATAAATAAGTAAATAAATAAATAAATAAAGTTAAAGGAATAGGCTGTCTAAACCAATTTGCAAAGAAATATATCTGATGAGGAGTTGGGAAAATGGCTTAGCCATTAAGGTGTTTGCTTGAAATTCCTCAGCCACCCACAAAAGTCAGACTCAGAAAGAAAGTAAGAAGAGGCCCTGGCACACCTTTACACACACACATCCACACACATGAATAAGTATTTTTTTAAAGTCAGCTTTAAGGCCAGGCTATGACTGGCCAGAGCGTCAGAGGGCACATGTAATGAGGCCTCTCATATATTTTGGGCAGAAAGGCCATGAGTATGCAAACCTTGAAAAAGATGTCAGTTGGTTTCTTTTAAAAATTAAGCATATACTTAGACAACTTAGCAATTCCCTAAGTATTTAACCAAGATAAGTAAACATTTTTACCCATAGAAACATCTGTACACAATGCTCATGAGAGCTTCATACTCAATAGTCAAAATCTAGAAACAAACCAAATTCTGAATACAGTGCTTAGTGGAATATTCATACAATAGGCAGCTCTTCATCAACAAAATGGACACACCACTGGTAACTCAAGAACAGCAAGTGAATTGGAAAAACTTTATGCTTAGTGAAAAGACCCAGACACAAAGATGACATATTACATGATCCTAGGTAAGTCCAATTAAAGAAAGAAAAGCTACAGCTGTTTAATATTAAAGTTATTAAATATTAACATTAATATTATAAGAATATTAAAGTTATTAAACACAGCTGATATTCAAAATCCAATTATACAAACTTACAATTAGTAAGTAAATACTAGCTATGTTCAGGAATTTAGCAAACATTCCCAGATCTAAAAACTGGGATTTGTGAGTAAAGAGTAAGCAAAAGAGGACTCCCTGCCTTTTGCAGTTAGGTTAATTTAGCCTTTCTTCCTGTAGGACACTGTTGCTCATGAGGTGATTGTGAGTCCTTGCACAAGAACTTGGGGGGCATTTGGACTGATGGTTTCTTTCTGTTTGCTGAGTTCCTAGCGCTGGTTGGCTTTGGCAGGCGTGCTAAGGTGGACGGGAAAGTCCCACACTCCCTGCCCCAGTGACATCAGCAAAGCTGCTCAGAGCGAGGCACCCAGTTAGTCCAGCAGAGTCCACACTGTACTTCTTTATGCTGTCATGGGGCCCAGCACCACACAAGGAAACTGTTTTCTTATGAGCTCACACCATAGAATCACCTCCAGGGGCTACCACGAGGACAGCCGGCAAGACAGCCCTGGAAGAGGACGGTTCTTAGAAAGCGAACCTGGGTTCCCCTGGGTTTCACCGCCACTTGGGATTCTCACCCCAGGGCACATCAGTTTCCACTCAACACTCAGGCTCAGTGGTGGACAAAATTGTTTCCCTGGGTTCTTTGTAGCACAGCTGAGACAACCTGACATTTTCAGGAAGAATTTAACTAAATACTGAGGAAAAACAAAAAGGAAATGATACAGCACAAATGGTGAGCTTCCAAAATACTGTTTCCTTTCCTTTTCTTTTTTGTTGGGGGGGGGGGGGTTGGTTTTTCAAGGCAGGGTCTCACTCAGCTCAGGCTGACCTGGAATTCACTATGTAGTCTCAGGGTGGCCTCGAACTCATGGCTATTCTCCTACCTTTGCTTCCTGAGTGCTGGGATTAAAGGCGTGTGCCACCACCCCTGGCTTCCAAAATACTGTTTTTGATCCTAAGGTAACCACATGATGATCTTAAGAATAGTGGGATAATAATTGTTCAGCAGATATTCGTTCAGTACTCCTTTCTTTCTACAGTGGGTGAAATATTTATCCCTGCCCCATAGGTTGAGTTTGGCCACATGACTTTATTTGTCCAATAGCATGTTAGTGGGCATGATGTGGCTTGGCATTTGAAATGAGCACTGTGCCACAAGAATATGCCTTGAGTAGTGCTTCCCTTCAGCCTGGGTCTTAGCACAAGCGAAACAGAACTAAGCCAGTCTGAAGCTAGGAACTGAAAAATGTCAGCAGACCAAAGTGTATGGTAAGGCTGGCTGGGTGAACACTAGGTGCTGGGCTAACGCTTTTCTCAGAATTATGGTGGCCATTGCTGACTGACATAGACAGTGTGATGCGAGTGGGGCACGTACTGCCAGACAGCTTGGTGAAGGCCTCTGCGGAAGGGCAAGTTTACTACCCTACTCAGCAGAAAAAAATCTCTGTCTTCATGCCTACCAGTATAATGGCCAGCAGCCTCGCCATGGTATAAGCAGTGCAGTGGTGTGATAGTATAGGTGTGTACGTGTGACTTCTTAAGACTGTTTTCACTTGTGATCTGTTTTGCTCGAGAAATGTTTACATGACCCCAGGTACACAGACATATAAAACAGGTATACAAATAGAACATTTACTCATAATAAATAGCTCATAAAATAGCTCATAACGACATTCATTCCAAAGCTACTGACTTGTGCACATACACCTCTATCACTTACTAAATATAAAAGTACATTTGAGCCAGGCGTGGTGGTGCATACCTTTAATCCCAGCACTCGGGAGGCAGAGGTAGGAAGATCGCCGTGAGTTCGAGGCCACCCTGAGACTAAATAGTGAATTCCAGATCAGCCTGGGCTAGACTGAGACCCTACCTCAAAAAAAGAAAAAAGAAAAAAGAAAAAAGTACATTTGTATATCGATAAGTTAGATGTGCTTATTTAGTTTCACAGAAAGAATTTAATCTTGGGAACTGGGAATGTAGCTTAACTGATAGAGTACCTGTCCAGCATCTACAAAGCCCTAGTACCACATAAACTGGGCCAGGCATAGTGGCACAGGCCTGTAGTTCTGGCACTTGGGAAGTGGAGGCAAGAGTTTAAGAAGTTCAAGGTTATTTTCAGCTACATAAGTCATTTAAGCCCAGCATGGGCTATATGAGCCCCTACCTCAAAAAAATATATATATGTCTTGGCTGAATATTTGTCTGATACGTCATGATGTAAAGCATCTTTAACATCTTTCAGTTTATTTAATTTAGTTTTATGAGGTAGGGGCTTTCTTTAGTCCAGGCTGACCTGGAATTCACTATGTAGTCTCAGGGTGGCTTTGAACTCACCTACCTCTGCCTCCCCAGTGGTGGGATTAAAGGCGTGTGCCACCACGCCCAGCTTCAGTTTATTAAAAAATATTTATTTACTTATATGAGAGAGAGAATGTGGGGGGAGGCTCCAGGGCCTTTGCCACTGCAAATGAACTCCAGATGCAGGTACCACTTTGTGTATCTGGCTTTACGTGGGTACTGGGGACTGAACCCTAGACCATCAGACTTTGCAAGGAAGCACCTTTAATGGCTGAGCTATCTCTCCAGCCCCTTCAACATCTTTCAGAATTAATTGGAATTTTGATTTTATTAATTTCAGTGCATTTTGCATAAATATGTAGTACAAACTGGCAGAAGTATATTGAGAACCACTTTAGAAATTGTTGGAAATTCTGTCCTCATTCCAAGCCAAACTTTACTTACTGATTTTTTATAAAATTCAAGTCAGCAACTCAAACAGTAATTTTGAAAATCAAACATTCTAACACAATACAATAGAGACATGTTTGCCTGATGATTACATGCTGTGGAATGATGGAAAAATGGGAAAAGTATTTGTTTCCTGCAGTGATGAAAACAAGCGGCCATGTCATTTATGCTCTAAGAGCAGAAAGCTGTATATACAGGAGACAAAACCACTGCAGTTCATCAGTGCAGTCAGTCGTCGAATCTGAGCCTGTTCTTCTGGGCAGTGTGTACCTACACCGTGTAGTGTGATCGCGTGCTCAGTGCAGTCACACTGCGTGACATGAGTGCTGTCTGCGTCGCCACAGATTCATTGTACGTTTGAATTTTGAATTAATTCTTAGTAATTGTGCATTTATAAACATTTCACTATTGCTAAATTTTTGTGACCCCTCCCCCATTCAGTTACTTCAAACCAGTTTAAGAAGATGAGGGCCTGGAGAGATGGTTCCGTGCTTAAGTGTGCTTTGTGTGCAAGCATGAGAGCCTGAGGGGGGGCCTGTCACCACCAGAGTTTGAATCTCCAGAACCTTCATTAAACATCTGGGTGTGGCCACACACTCCTGTCACTCTAAAGACCCAAGAATCGCTGGAGCGTTTTTAAAAACACAGCAAGCTCCAGGATCAGCAAGAGCCTGCAGCTCAAACAAGAGCCGGTGGAAGAGCGACCGCAGGCAAATGCGCTCCACCACAGGCAAGAGTGTGAGGCTCTGTATGGACAAATGTGTGTGCATACACCACTCTCTCTCTCTCTAACACACACAAGCAAAAAAAAAAAAAAAAATACATATAAGAGGAAGCCTGGATACATAGCAAAGAAGAGACCATAAGTAATACACCCGAGAAGCCCATGGGTCCCCACGTGCCTCCAGCGTCTCTGATGCTCACCCTCCGTTCTTTGCAGAGGTATTGAGCTCATTTCTCTTCCCTGGCCTTCCCTGGCTGAATCAAGACCACTGCCAGCCACTCCCATAACTACTTTACCTTACTTGTATTAACATTTGTTTTCCATTCGTAGGCCGGAAGCTTGGGGGGCGGGGGGGGGATGAGCATGTTTCAAGTTGCTTTCACTCAAATTGCGCACTCAGAGCCCAGCATTGTGCCTGTACATAGAGCCCTTAAGAGACACCTGAGTAGACCAGGCCTGTGTCCCTCAGCCTCAGAGCTGCCCCTCTTTGTAATCATCTGAGTTCCTGGATTTTATTTCTGCTCTCCAGCATTCTTTATCCCACAGCTTATAAACTCCAAAGGTCCTGACCACAATTACAAAGTCCCTTCTGGGGACCCTAAGGTCATAAATGCAGGAATATAAATGGAATATTTTCTCAAAAATTATATATTACTATCTGCATCTTTTTTTAAAAAAATACTCTACTTCTGTTTACTTATTTATGAGAGAGAGAAAGAAGAAAGAAAGAAAGAAAGAAAGAAAGAAAGAAAGAAAGAATTAGAGAGAGAATGGGCATGCCAGGGCCTCTAACTACTGCAAAGGAACTCCAGACACATGTGCCACCATATGCATCTGGCTTATGTGGGTCCTGGGGAAATCTCCCCTGAGTCCCGAGGCTTCACAGGCAAGTGCTTTAACTGCTAAGCCGTCCCTCCAGCCCACTACCTGCATCTTGGCTGGGAAGGGCGCATCTCCCTCAGTGAATTAAAGGAGAGACTGAGGCACATGCTCACCCAGGTTTGCTCAGCTGGCTATTGGCGAGTGTCTGTACTGTTGGCAGCAAATTGGTTCTGTCCCTTTTTATTGCCATCGTGGGTCTATGCTGTTTCCCTCCTCTAACAATGACTTTGGCACCAAGTGCCACTGCTCTGGAGCCCCCGTTCCTTGTTAAGCCAGCCAGGCTTTTCAGGGACTGCGAGCGGACACGGAAGTTGGGCGCGGTCCACTGACCAGGTGTTTGGTAGCAGCTGCCACTCTCCTTCCTTTGTTTTCTCTGCCATCTCTGGTTTTAACCCTCATCTACAAGGCCACTTTGTCTGGGACAAGGAGATAATTTAGTCTCGTCTGTTTGGCAGCTCTCTGATGACCAGCTGAGCCTGATTACACAGTTTGTGTGTCTGTCCCAGGACAGATGTGGGCTGCTGTGCGGGAGGCCAAGGCGGCTACTGTGAGCAGCTCTTGGAAAAGTCGGGCTTCCCGCACCTCCCTGCGGCTCACCAGACTCAGCTTCCAAGGCTGCGCTGAGCCACAAAGCCACCTGCGCCCCCTTCCTCTCCCCAGCAGGGGGCCTCGAGGAGAGACTCCCCAGACCTCAGATCTGCCCCTTCCATAGGAGAGCCTTGAATTTCCCTCCCACAATCTCGAGAAAGGTCAATGACAAACACATACAGAAATTCTAGATGGAGGTTGAGTAAGCCACAGATCTTAAAACAAGCATTTAGAAGCTTGGTGCTGGGGAGGTGGCTCGGTGGGAGTAGCACTTTAGATCCCATAGCAGTGTCCATGCTGTCTGGGACGGTGTGTGTCTGTAATCTGTAACCCCAGCGCTTGGGAGGCAGAGACAGGTGGTCCCAGGGCAAGATGGCTAGCTAGAGGAGCCAATTCTGTTTTCTGGGTTCAGTAGAGGCCCTGTCTCAATAAATAAAGTGAGGGTACTAGAGGGAGATACCTGACATCAATCTCTGGCCTCCACCTGCGTCCACACACAACACACAATCATGCACAGTGCACAAAACCCACAGACACACAGTCACAAAGGAGAGCACAGACGTCTCACCTGGCCCCACAAGGTAACTAAAAGCACGGTGAGTCTGGCACTTTGACTTTCATTTTGTTTCTGTACTTTGGCTGAAGACACAGAAATAAGATAGTTCCCTTAACCTTTCCTGTAGAGTCCTCTTGAATTCCAAGAAGAGCAGAACATCTTAGGACCACCCCCCACACACACACCATGAAGACAATTATCCATGACCATGAGGATGAATGCTCAGTGGTTAATACACCAACATTGTGAATACTTACTGGGCCATCTTGTAGTGTGGACTATCTTGTAGGAGCAAAAATGAGACAATGATGGGTACGATAACAGGACTTTTCCAGGTCTGTTTGTTTATTTATTGATTGATTGGTTTTTCAAGTTAGGGTCTCACTCTAGTTCAGGTTGACCTGGAATTTACTATGGAGTCTCAGAGTGGCCTCGAACTTGTGGCGATCATCCTACCTCTGCCTCCCGAGTGCTGGGATTAAAGGTGTGCACCACCATGCCCAGCTTCCAGGTCTGTTTAATTATGAATTCCTTTGCCCTCTCTTCAAAGCTTAGATCTCTTGTTAGTACCTCTGGAAGATGGACTTGAAGTCTCTGGGCCACTTTGTTTCTAACCTTTTCCCAGTGTGACCACATTGAATAAGTCTCTTCTCTCTGCTTTCATTGTGTCTCTTTAAATGGCATACTGGGACTGGTGGCCAAGCCTAGCCTAATGGGACTGCTAGAGCCCAGGCTTTAATCTCGAAATCTCTGGTAAGACTCTGACCCCAGGAGTTCAGTGTGTGTAGAAACAGCCAAGCAGGAATTGTAACGATGGGGAACTAAGAAAAGAGACTATTTTTCTAAGAGAAGGTGTGGAGGGGAGTGGTTCTGGAAGACTTCACAAAGACCTCCGGCCATCCTGGTGGGTCATGAAGACAGTGAAATGTTGTATTATTCTATGTGACTGAGTAACACAGGCATGAAAACCCAAGGTGTACGAGGCAGAAAGAATGGCATATGTAACCCTGTTGGTGGCCTGGAGAGTGAGAAGTGATTGGAAGGGCCAGGAGGCTATGCTATGAGGGCCTTAGGGAAAGGCAGGAGTGGGAACATGTCTGGAGAGTTATGGACAGGCTGATATTTCAGACATCATGTGACAAGAGAGTCCATGGGGAGGCGGGTAGTTACACACATTAGCACCTGGGCTGATGAGGTGGCTCCCTTGGCAAAGCACTGGCCGGACAAGCATGAGGACCTGCGTTCAGATCCCCAGTACCATGTAAGTGCCAAGTAGGCATGTAGTCCACCTGTCAACCCAGCATTAGGGTGGCAGAGCTAGGGGATCCCCTGGGCTGGCTGCTAAATAGTCAAGCTGTAGGTTCAAATGAGAGACCCTGTCTTAATGAATGAGGTGGAGAGTGGTGGAGGACCATCACTCTCTGCCCTCCACATGCACCCACGTACACACGTGCTCCCACACACATATGCACACACACATGCAGGCATGCACACCACACACACTCGCAGGCAAAATCATCAGCATCTGTTTGAAGGTGGAATCATGGGACTGTAAGGCTCCTTCTATAAAATGACACTGGCGCTAGATTGTGAACTGTGGTCAAGTACAAAGCTGTGCTGTCACCCACTGAGCATTGACCGTGTGCGGATCCATTGGTGTTTGAAGAAAATGCCTGAAATGAGGGCCTAGGGCAAGTGGTTCAATTTGAAGTTGACCAGTAGTATTGGGAGGCAGAACTCTAAACTGAGGCCACGGGGGAAGACCATGGAGGATTCTGAGCATAGGGGACATTCAATTTGTTACCAGTAACCTATTTTGTGATCAAATAAGGAAAACAGAGGAAATAGCTCAGAACTTTCTAGATCAGCACTACAAATGAGTCAGAGATGGGCCACCATGGACAGGATTGTGTACGTCTTTCTGTCTCACACCACTGGGTTTTCATGTCCGTGTTACCCTGTTGCGCATTATAATAATCCCCCCCACTCTCCCCCTCACTCTGTTCAGGATCCACCAAGATGGCAGACAGCTCTTCTGCAAAGTCATCAGAAGGCTGCGAGTCCTTGCCACCAAGGCCAAGGCCAACTAGAAGTGGCTGAAGCCACTGGCACAGAGGCAGAGGATCTCCCGCGTGCCTGAAGGTGACTTTGGCTTATTATAATACTAAAGAACATACCACATTCCTGGGGGGAGACTTAAGAGGTAAGATGCATTTATGAGACATACAATGCCTGAAGTTGTATGTAGAGCTATATGTAATAGGTAGGGCTTGCAAGCAAAATCTTGCACTGTGCAAATGATCCCCAAAGCCCTTACAATGTGTCCGAGAAGCTCCATCCTTTGTATAACATTGCTTTGCTTTCTGCGCTACTAAACTCTTTTTCTCTACTTTAGCCTGCTTCCCCTCCTTTGTGTATATATGTCTAAATAGGCTATCTCTGCTTCTACCAGTATCCATGTCTCTGTCCAATTTTTTGTTCCTGAACACAAGGACCTGGAGTCCTCCTGGAGGTGGCCACTGGCCCCAGTATCGCTCAGTATCACCAGCACCCTCCACAGGAGCACGTGCAATCATAAACTCAGAGACTGAACTTAAATGCCCTTTGACTGTTTGCAGCTAAAGTTGGCAGCCTAGGAACAATCTCAAGCATTAGGTAGAAAACCCAAGACCATCATCCTGCTGTCCAAACACCTAACATGAGGCACATGCGTGCTTCCCAACATGCAGACAGAAAACCTGCTTGTGTCAACAGCCTCTGCCAGGATGCTTTCAAGATTCCTGCAGCAAGAGACACCTTTCCTCCATCCTGAAAGGGACCGTCTTGCATTCGCCATCCCAGGGCCTTCTGGCCTGTGTCTTCTTTGTTTTTTCTGACAACCTTTCCAAGCTCATGAGCCTTGGAATTTCATTCCTGCTCTTCCTGGGGTCTGCAAACCCCCCATAATGAGTTGCCATCTGCAGATTCATTTCTGTGTGGCTTCCCCCTCCCCCTTCAGAGAGGTGATAAAAATATTACATAGGACCAAAGCCAGCTCTGACCCTGCTGCACCCTGCTAGACGCTCCCTCTTGAGACAGGCTGCCTTTTATCACTGGCCTTTTGCTTGGCACTGTTTGTCCAGTCAGCAGTCATCTGCCTCCGTCCTCAGCTGCTGATCTGAACTGAATGTGGAGGTGAAAATGTGAGCTAGCCCAAGCTTTCCGAGGAAGTCCAAACCAATGTCTGTCTCTATTCATTGGAGACAATCTGGGTTAAAACTTAATGGCTTGTATTGAATATTGGCATCATTTGTGGTTGCCTGGGTAGCTAATTAAAAGGTTTATTTCTAGTAGGTCCTTTGGAATCTTGAGTTCATGGGTTAACAATCACTCAGAAAGAGTAAAGTTTGGAGGCTGGGGAGATGGCTCAGCAGTGAAGAGCACTTGCTACAAGTGTGAGGGTCTGAGAGGGCCTGAGATCACCCAAGTTCAAGTCCTCAGTACCCAAGTGCACAGCTGGGCATGACCACACAATGCCTATAAAACCCCTGCATGGGGGGGGGCACAGAGATGGGAGAATCACCAGAGCTTGCAAATAGTTAAGAAAACAAACAAACGCCTGCAGTTCCATGTTCTGAGTGAAACTCCATCCTAAGGAAATAGGTGGATGAGCAATAGAGGTAGGCCACCCTGTCGTCTCCTCTGGCCTCTGCTCTCCTCTGAGTATAACTGCACCTACACACACATATACCACATATACACACCACACACTATACACACATGTCACAGCACAATATACAAACCACACACTACACACAAAGATCACACTACACATACTATACACATACACCACACACCACCCCACACATATTCCACACACACTCAGACACACTACGTCACACATGCTACACATACACAGACCACACCACAAATCCTACAGTCTATACCACACATACTATACATACATAACACCACACATCACATATCATACTATACATACTACATACACACCAGAGACTATACCACAATACTATACACATACCCCACACCACACATACTACACACACACCACAAGTACACAGAAAAACAGCCACACTTTAAAAAAAAAAGTAACAGTTGTCATTGGTCTCCCCTTGGAAGGTCATCTGCACTGAAAAATTTAGCCATATTTTTTATATCACAACCAAACAAAAGAACTTGAAATAACAAGAGCTCCAAATTCTTGATATTTTTAACTCTATCACATGGGAAAAAAATATGGTGAATGTGAAAAGACTTACACTTTGCAGAATACTTGTACCTTTATTCACAGACATGTTATTTATATCCATAAGATATCATCATTTATATCCATAAGATATCATCATACCTGATAAAGGAGTGTCTAAAAGTAATGCATTTAAATGCAGTACATGCAGCATATTTCTTTATTCTTGTACTGCTTACTTCTGTGTGACATGGGCACATATTTTTTAATGTATTTCTAAAACCACCCATAAATGCAGTTTTGCTGGTTAGCAGTTTGCCTCATTGATATGGTGACATGGGTCCTCGGCCTGGCTCTCCTTGTATCTGGTACATCAGGTCTCAATGGCAGTGGAGTGGAAGCCGTCCCTTTGCTGTGTCCCTGAAGCCCAGGCTGTGTTTGTGTATGGGGAGAGTTAATGAGGACAGAATGGCTTTCTTCCCCCAGCTTCCCTTACCCCATCTGTTCAAACAAAAGGCTGAAAGGGAAAAAGAACGAGGCCCTGCTGGTCAAGGGGGGAGGAATAATAACACATATCCTTGGGCAACATTTCAGCACATGCAACCCTTTTATACTGAGCTTAAGCTTTTATTCAGACAAAAGGAAGTGGGGCCAATGGAGTTTTCATTTTTTTTATATATATATAAAAAAAAACCTACATTATGCCCAAAGGCTTAGGCTATACTTTTTTCTCCAATGACTACATTTGTAAGTCTAGATTGAAAAATGGAAGATACAAAAGGGAAAGAAGAAAGCAATTTGGTTGTAGTCAGAATCCGCTAAGTAACCCACCTGTGTAGGCAGTTGTTCAAGACTCATTTCCTTCACTTTGCAGGGCATTAGGATACAAATAATTCACATTATAGGAGAAGGACTAAAAGAAGGTATTTTCCTCATTTCCTAAGGAAAGTCCATGAAAATATCGTCATTTCCAGTGGTAGATAAGAAAATCAGTTACCTGTTATCATTCAAGTCAGGGGCATGGAAATGAGGACAGCATCCTAGAAGCTCAGTGACTGTCCCTGGGGAGGTTCACTGAGGTTCCCTGGCTCCTAGGGGTGACAGTTACAGTATCAGTGGCCACCCTTGTGAGACTGTGTCACAGCTGGCCAAGCTCTGCTACAGATTGCTGTCCATAAAACAGAAAGAAAGGTTTCCTGGGTGTGGCCCCACTACACTGAAGCCATTACATACTTTTATCATGGATAGAAAAATTAATTTTCTATAAAACAATTGATTTTTTATCTATATGACAAAACTTTTAAGTCAATCATTAACCATAACTATTTTGCTGTCACTGTACATACAGCCTTGTAATTTTTTGGAAAGTGTATAAAATAGACTCTCTTCTCTTGAGCTAAGTCTGATGCTAACACCTTTGTGACAAGGAACAAAAGAAGAAAGTCACAACTGGAGATTGTCAAGGAGTTAAGATGTTTGGGCTACTATATATTTGGGAAAGGAAAAGTTCATGTCCTTAGAATATTTCTAAAGGGTGATATAAAAGAAATGAAAGGGAAGACAAAAGCAAAAGTGTGAGCTTTAAGAAAAGTCATCATAGGGGTTGGTGGGATGGCTCAGTGGATAAAACACTTTCCACACAAGCATGTGTCATGTGGATCCCAAAGCCAATGTAATAGGAGGACACTGTGGAGCAATGGCTGTAACCCCAGTTCTCCTCTGGTCAGGTAGGAGGGAGAGAGCAGATACTCCCCTCAGAAGCCCATGGGCCCAGCTAGCTACCTGGTGAACACAGTGGTGGACAGACAGCAGAAGACCTACCTCAAAGAAGGTGCAAGGTGAGCACTGACACACCCTCCACACCCATGCCCAGAAGACCCTACGTCAAAAAAAGGTCAAGGTGAGGACCGACATGAGAAGCTGTCCTCTAACTTCCACACACAAGTGCACAGAAGACCTTACCTCAAGAAGGCCAAGGTGAGGACCGACATGAGAAGTTGTCCACTAATGTCCACACACATGTGCAGAAGACCCTACTTCAAAGAGACTTCAAGGAGAGAACCAACATGAGAAGTCGTCCTCTAACCTCCACACATGTGTGCAGAAGACCTACTTCAAAGAAGGTATAAGGTGAGGATCGACAAGAGAAGTTGTCCTTTAACCTCCACACACGTGCGCAGAAGACCCTACTTCAAAGGTTCAAGGCGAGGACCGACATGAGAGGTTGTCCTCTCACCTCCACACACGTGTGCCTGCTCTCCTCCACATGGACACGCACACATACACACATCCTATACACACATCAAAGCAAAAATAAAAGAAGAAAAGTATTGTTGGGCTCTCCTAGGAACTGGGAAGATTTATAAGGAAACACACCCGAGATTCAGGGTCAGAGTACAGCTCTTTCCACAGAAGGCCCATCAGCTACTTAAGCCAGGCGAGCCATCTCTTAAACCAGGACACATGGTCTCTGAAAGCAGAAGTTTCTGAGGGCTGAGGGGGCTTTGAAGTTCACTAACGTTTAGTATATCTTCACCATGTCAGTAGACTATTGTTGCAGTCAGGTTCACATTGCTGGTAGAAATCACCCAACCAAGAGCAATTTGTGGGGAAAATGAGGTTTATTTTGGCTTACAGGCTCGAGAAGAAGTTCCATGATGGCAGGGGAAAACGATGGCATGAGCAGAGGGTGGACATCACCCCCTGACCCACATAAAGTGGACAACAGGTACAGGAGAGTGTGCCAAACACTGGCAAGGGGAAACTGGCTACGACATCCATAAGCCCACCCCCAACAATACACTGCCTCAGTCGCGCGTTAATTCCCAAATCTCCATCAGCTGGGAACCTAGCATTCAGAATACCTAAGTTTATCAAACTACCACAAGTGTTTTCTCAGCAATGTTCCCATTCATGGCGATGTTGACCTTCAATTATGCACGCAAATGGAAGGAACAGCCTAAAGAGGCAAATAAGCAAAATATTTGCAGTGCCTTTTACTTGCAACACATCTCTCTGTCTCTGTTGCTCTCTCTATCTCTCTAATTTTATTTATTTTTATTTTTTTATGTGTATGGTGCTGCAAAGCAAACCCAGAGCCTTGTATATGCTAGGTGAGATATAATATCATATCATGTGCTTTAAAAATAATAAAAGCAAAACACCTCCTCCCCAACATTTCTACCCTCGTTATTTTTGCTTGGGCTAATTTTACAATGTGCTCTTACTCCCCTGGCACAAGGGCCTGTGTTGGCCCACAATGGAAAACACGCCTCTGATGGTCCACAGGGAGTGGAATCCACAGCACAATAACCAGCAAGCTGAATACACTTGCCTACACCACTTCCCTCCTTTATCCCCACAGGAAACCAGGAATATGAATCCATGAATCCACTGACTTTACAGAAGAGAGGAGATCACAGCTAGAAAAGAAAATTTGGGGCTGGAGGAATTGCTTTGTGGCTAGAGCACTTCTCTACAGTGCCTATGGACACTCAGGTTTGGATCCCCAGGACCCATATAAGCCAGATGCACAAGGTGGTACATGTGTCTGGCGTTCCTTTGCAGTGACTACAGTCCTGGCATGCCCACTCTCTCTCTCTGTCTCTTTCTCTGCTTGCAAATAAATTTAAAAAAACAAAGCCGGGGTGGTGGTGCATGCCTTTAATCCCAGCACTTGGGAGGCAGAGGTAGGAGGATTGCCATGAGTTCGAGGCCACCCTGAGACTACATAGTGAATTCCAGGTCAGCCTGAGCTAGAGTGAAACCTTAACTTGAAAAAAAAAAAAAAAGAAAAGAAAGAAAGAAAAGAAAATTTTGGTTAAAAGAATTGGATTTTAGTTTCGTTTTTTTTTTTTTTTTTTTTTTTTTAGGTAGGGTCTCACTCTAGCTCAGGCTGACCTGGAATTCACTGTGTAGTCTCAGGGTGGCCTCGAACTCATGGCGATCCTCCTACCTCTGCCTCCTGAGTGCTGGTACTAAAGGCGTGCGCCACCACGCCGTGCAGATAAGAACTGGATTTTTTCATGAATGTTCATCTCAAAACTATGGCATGCATGGCATAGCGTGGTGCAGTGTTCCTGGGGAGGGGAACAGAAGCTGCATATGTTGAAAAACAGCAGCTGGAAACGTCATCCTGTAGGTGATGCAGAAGGTGTGATGAATCCAGGGGTAAAGTTCTTGTCACGTAAACATGACAACCTGAGTTTGGATCCCCAGGACCGACATAAAGCCAGGTGTGGGGCTGCTGCCTGTAATCTCCACGCTGGTGAGGCAGAGACAGAAGGGTCCCTGGGGAGTGCTAGCTGGCTAGTCTAGCCAATCAATGTGACCTTGTATCCAAAATAAGGTGGAAACCAACTGAAGAAGACACCCAGTCTGGACCCCTGGCTTTCAAATACATACACAGGTGCACGTGTGCCCACTTACACATACATGTGCACACACATCACAAGGGAAACCTTGACAAGAGAAATTCCTCTTCTTATCTCTCTAGTGTTTAGTGCATGCACTGACTAGATGAATGCTGGGTATGTGTTGAGTACACTGCCACAGCCTCTGGTTCCTGGCACAGTTAGAAACACCATAGGATTTCCTAAGTGGCACACGTGACTTTTATCTTCATCAGAGCCTCTTTTGATCATATCTGAGTTTATATTAATGAGGTGACTTGGGATGAGACCTTAAGTAGTTTCAAGAGAAGGACTGGCCAGGCCAGAGGCACCAAGCTTATGATTAAAAAATTGGAATTTCCAACTAACATCTTCACCTCTAAGGAGGGCAGAGTGCCAGGCACTGAATCCAACCATAAGCCCAGGGATTCAGTCCATCATATCTATGTAGTGGAAGCCTGGATGAAAACTCTGGGTGCCAAGTTCAGGGAGCTCACTGGTCAGTAAAGAGACTGGTGGGCTGGGAGTGTGATGTCCCCTCCGCCTCAGGGGGGCAGCACTGAGTCCCCTGGAGCTGTGTCCCTTCCACTTGGTTGTTTAAGAGTGGAGGCATCTATAATTGTCAAAGGATCAAAGTATAATTTGAAGATCTTAATTCTAGAATTGTTTTCAACTCTAGAATGTGACAACACTTTGTAAGACAGAGTAAGTGTACCAGTGGGCTAAGCTGAATAGACTTGTTTTGTCCACAGAGAAGGACTGAAGAAAGCAGAAACTGAAGAAGAGAAAGAAGTTGGTCATGTCAATTACTTTCCTTGGGAAGCAAGGATAGGGAGGCAGTGTAATAGCAAAACAGCAGGTTGAAGGCCAGGCGTGGTGGTGCATGCTTGCAATCCCAGCACTGGGGAGGCTGAGGCAGGCAGATCACCACGAGCCCAAGGCCAGCCTGGTCTACACAGTGATTTCAAAATAGCCTGGGCTACAGAGTGAGATCCTGTCTCAAAAGAAACAAAGGAGAGAGAGAGAGAGGAGAAAGGGAGAAAGGGAAGGAGAAAGGAAAGAAAGGTAGCAGATTGGTTAACGTTAAGACCCAGTATGAATGTGTTTTAAGACGAAGTCTCGCTATGTAACCCAAGCTGACATTACCCTCACAATTCTCCTGCCTCAGCCTCTCACGTCCCGGGATTATAGCCACACACACTATGCCTGGCTAGGTTACCTTTTGTGTGTGAGGACTAACGCAAAGAGAGCTTTGTTATCATGTCAGTTGAAACTAGTCTGTTTGGGAAATTCACACTCTCTCCCTTTCCATGTATGCTGAAGATAAACTACTTATCTTCAGCTTAGTGACAACATGGTCTGTTGGGGATCTAGTTGGAGGTTTTATTCAAAACAGTGGTCTCCTGTAATTTTGATTTAGTATAATAAATCTCGCTGCAAGGATGGTGGTTTCACTGAATTCTGTAAGTTCTAGTGAGTGAAAGAACCTAAGTGTTGGCCTATGAAACCCCAAACTTAGAGTCAACTGGCCCAGAAGGGCTGAAATCCTGAGGCACCCATCAGTCAGGGTAGTCCTTACCCAGATCCCGACCTACTGACTTGGGGGATCTGGTGCTAACCTTCGGTAGGGTCAGAATTCTATGTCTTTGCCCTTACTTTGTGGGCTCTCCTCTAACTCTTGGTGGTGCCAGAACTGAATTACAAGATACTCAGACCTGCTGTTGGAACCTAGCATACCTGCGCAGGTCACAATATTATTGAGTTCCCAGCTGGTGCCAGAGCTGCTTTATGTTGATCTCCCAATTTAACCCTCATTTGACATGGAGGAAACTGAGGCACACAGGGGATCACTGCAGTATTATATGGCTGGAAAAACCGTGATTTGAACCTAAGATGATGTCTGACATCAGAACCCACGCTCTAAACCAGCACTCAATCAGTCTCCTGCTGTTCAGCCCAGCCTTTGTGATCCTGAAGCAGCTGTGGGGCAAGTACTGAGGACTGTGGGAGAAACTCTGTCTGAGACACTCCACCAAGAGGCTGTGATGCTCCCTGAAAACTGACATGACACCCCTGCCTTATCTCAACTCAGACAGTATGTGTGAAATTCCTCAGACGCAATCAGTCAATATTCATGACAGCCACAGAAGTTCATTCGTTCCTCACAAGGAAGACTTAGGTGCTGTTCCTGAATTGCTTTTGTTCAAGAGGGAAGAGCACACCGGTGGAGACAAACATTCCTTTCCTTTCTGCCTGGGGAGAGGGAATGTGGAAGAAAGTGCCCCTCACATGAGTGGACTTGACACACTCATACCCTTCTCACATCTCTTTGTATGTAAAGTATTTTCTATTTGGAAGCAGAGCAAGACTAGATTAATGGCAGGGCTAGTGACCTCTATCTGTAGTGGGCCTTGGCCTCTCATAAAAATACTTAATAGAGTTCTTTCCCTTTAATTGCATGCCACAATCTTTGGGGGCTTATCTATCTCTATGGATGCTGCAGGCATTAGCCTGCCTTTGTAACGTGGTTCTGCCTGAGTGTGGAATTAGCTGATGAGGCCAGGGGTCCCAAGGCAGCACACCATCTGGCCAGGGTCATGGGTGGCAGATTACCAATTAGGAAGCATGGCAGTAAGGATGTTGTGTGGCGAGGGTCCAGGAGTGGATGGTGGGTCAGCCATAGGAAGGGAACTGCTCTGGGTGTTGCAATAGACTAATGCACACATCTTTGCTCTCTGGGGACCCTGCATGAAATCTTAAATTTGGTCATTGGGAGCTTTCAGAGATGGAAAATTAAGTGACTTTATTAGCAGATGTGCATGTGCTTTGAGTAGAGTTTCTTTGACTTGTGAACATACGAGAACAAGAAATTTGGTGAGAAGGCAATTTTGGATTTAGTGAGTCAAAGGGGCCTAAGATTTTGCATAACTTAGGAGATGCCAATACTACTGAGTCATGGGCTACTCTGACACAAGACCTTATGATAGATCCCACTTGGGTTTCTGCTTCTCCTCTAGAAGGCCTCGCCTGCAACATCCACACCATTGCAACCTGGTTCCTATGGTCTTGCTCTCAGGAAATGTGGTCTTCCTGTATGTGAATTTTTGTGAATGATAAATAAGAAAGATCTGGTCCATATAGTTACTTGTTTTTTTTTCACTTATTTTTATAAAAGACACTTTTATTTATTATTTACTTGTGTGTGTGTATTTTATGGGCATGCCAGGGTCGCTTGCTACTGCAAATAAACTCTAGACACTTGCACTGCTTTTTGTGTCTGGTTGTACGTGGGTACTGGGGAATTGAACCTGGGCCAGCAGGCTTTGTAAACAAGTACCTTTAACCACTGAACTATCTCCCCAGTTCCTCAAGCTTCTCACTTAGTTTTTAATTATACAAGTAATATGTTTGGCGTATTTTACCCAACACAAACATCTTATCATTTAATCTGTGATATCTTCTTCATCTACCTCTAAAATAAGTCACTAGTATTTCCCACAACATTGACAATACATATTTTATCTATGTTCAATTTTAATAATTGTCTCCTAATGTCCTCCTAATGGCTAGCTTGTTTGAATCAAAATCTAAATTTTAGCCACACAATGCACTCTGTTGTCTTAAGTCTCTTACTCTCTAATAGCTCCTATTATTATTACTATAATTATTGTTACTATTATTATTGTTATTACTATTGCATTCAATTTATTTGTTGAAGAAACTGGATTGATTATTCACCCTGTGGAATTTCCTTCAGTCTTTATATGGTGTCATTTAGCACGTTCCTTTATCCCCTGCATCTCCTGTTAATGGATAGCTAAGTCCAAACACTTGATTAGACTCATTCTCCTTGTTTGAAATAATACTCTTGGGCTGGAGGGATTGCTTAACAGTTAAGGTGTTTGACTGAGAAGTCAAAGGACCCAGGTTTGACTCCCCAAGACCCACATAAGCCAGATGCACAAGGTTGCACATGCATCTGGAGTTCATTTGCAGTGGCTGAAGGCCCTGGCATGCCCATTCTCTCTATCTGCCTCTTTCTCTCCCTGCCTCTCTCTCTCTCCCTGCCTCTCTCTCTCTCTCCCTCTCTCTCTCTCTAATAAATAAAATAAAATAAAATTTTAAAAAGAAATAATACTTTTGCCAGTGGTTCTGTGAGCTTTCTGGCCTCACCATATGGGGAACATCATAACAGCCGGTGGTTCCATTTTTAGAGGGATTAGGTACATCACTGGACTCAGATGCCTGGATCTGAAAGCAATGACTTTTCACATGTAGCCTTGAAAGGATTCTGGGCACCTGTACTTACTTGCTGCCATGTCACTGTTCTCCTCCACTTTCTCTGCTTGCTGTGAAGTTTCCTCACGGCAGGATCATCTCTCAGTCAGAGCACTCAGCCCAGTACCTGGCACACAGCTGGAAGTCATAGTTGCAGATGAGTGGATTCTGCCCAACATCTCATGAGACCATTGAGTGCCTGGCATAGCTTACATTCTGTCTAGATGTGTCAAAGACCTTTAAAAACAACATCATCAACAACAAAATGCTTTATTATTGAGAATTTTCAGGTATGTATATAATGTATGCTGATCATAATCCACTCAGGATTTTAAAATCGAAGTCCTTCTATTAAATATGCCCCTATTGGACTCCAGATAGGCATTAGAAAGAAGACATTTTAGACATGGCTGGAGTTGGTAAGCACCGTGGTCCCATAGAGGAGAGACAGAGAGAAAAGGGGCAGTTCCCAATCCTGACTCCTGGACACAGCTCAGGATGAGGCAGACACTCACTGAGAGCCCAGGCAAGTGCCTGCTTTGGGAGCAATGTAACAGACATTCCAAGCCATGGCGGGTTTTGTATGGCTGTTGGGAAGTTGGGCTGAGGTTCCATTTTCAGAGTGGAGAGAACACTAGTGCCTGTACTGAATGAAGGTTTTCTTCCTTCTACGCTGAGGTGTGGAAAAGAGCTCGTTTGGAACTACTCCTCTCACTGGAATGGTAGGTGACCTGTGAACTTCTTCAGTACATTAGTGACTGAAGAAATGCAGTGCAAAAAGGGTGCAGAGTTGCTGGAACAGTCTAGCTTTTAAAACCCGAAGGGTTTACAACAGTATGCCCAGTAGGGGGAGCCCTTATGGTTGACTGACTGGGATGCTGCAATGAAGAGGAAATACTAGAAAAAGGTATTTGCGCTGGTTCGGGAAAATGTTCTCAAAACAAATATATAAGAGTAAAAAGGAATTGAAACCTTTCCAGGTTCCAGGGCCTAGAAAACTCACTTCCCTTCCCTGTTACCTCTGCCAAAATGAGTCTACCCACTAATTCCCAACTTTAAAAAATGGTTCTTAACTGGCAGGGGGCATTTAGCAATACCTGGAGACTTTTGGTGATCAGGACAGGGATAGGAGTGCCACATGCATCTAATGGGTACAGGACAGAACCCCTGCCAAATGTTTACAGTGTACAGGACAGTCCCAGTCTCCAGCAACAACATGAAATGTCAGTAGTACTGTGCTTAAGAAATCCTGCCTTAGGGCTGGAGAGATGGCTTAGTGGTTAAGCACTTGCCTGTGAAGCCTAAGGACCCCTGTTCGAGGCTCGACTCCCCAGGACCCACGTCACAGATGCACAAGAGGGGCGCACGCGTCTGGAGTGTGTTTGCAGTGGCTGGAGGCCCTGGCGCTCCCATTCTCTATCTATCTCTGTCTGCCTCTTTCTCTCTTTGTCTGTCTGCTACTCTCAAAATAAATAAATAATTAACAAAAGATTACTAACAACAACAAAAAAAAGAAATTCTGCCTTAAATCCAACTTTTGTACATCCGCTGATTATAGTCACATTGTATTCTGCAAACCCTCAGTTTCTAAAGCTTTCATCTTTCTTTTGTCTTTCATCTGATTTCTTAAAATCTCACGCTTGGGTTTCTTGGATTTGTATATCAGTGTTATCTGAGAAATAGCTCTGTTTTAGCCTTCAAAATTAGATGTCTTGGAAGTCTACACACCATCCCTATCCCAAGTACTTAAGTACTTATTTTCTCTCAACACCACTTCATTATAACCATCTCTTCTCAACATCTCTTCATCACCACCTCATCATCACCACCTCCTCATTACTATCTCCTCATCATCTCATTATCACCTCATAATCACCATCTCCTAATCAACACCTCCTTATTGCACCTTCTAATCACCATCTGCTCATCACAATCTCCTCACCACCATCTCCTTATCACCACCTACTTACCACCAAATCTTCTCCCCCATCTCCTCATGACCACCTCATCATCACCACCTCCTCATCAGCGTGTGCATATCATCACAAGCTAGTTGCCACCTCCTCATCACCATCTACTCACCACCATCTTCACATCATCATCTCTACATCACTATCACCTCATCAATCTGCTCCTCATTACCATCTTCTCACCACCATATCCTCATCACGACCTCCTCATCACCACATCCTCATCACCATCTCATTCTCACCATATCCTCATCAGTGTCTCCTCATCACCACCTACTTATCACTACCTCCACATCACCACCACTTCATCACCATCGCATCAATATCTTTTCATCACTCCCTCAAGATCACAACTTCCTCATCACCATTTCTTCACTACCATCATATCAGTATCTCCTCATCATCTCCTCTGCATCACCATCTGCTTATCACCATCTCCTCATCACCATCTAATCAACACCAACTCCACATTATTATCTACTCATCACCACTGCCTCATCATCATCTCATCATCACCATCTTCACATTATCACTTCCTCTTCACTACCTCCTCACCATCACCTCATCATCAACATCTTCTCATCACCATCTCCTCTCTGCTACCTCCTCACCACCATCTTGTTCTAATCACCACCTCCTCATAACCATCTCCTCATCACAAATTCCTTATCACTACAACCTCATCACCACCTCCTCATGACCATCTCCTCATCACCGCTTCCATATTATCACCTCTTCATCATGATCTCCTGATCTACTACTATCTTCTCATAGACATCTTAATCCCCGTCTCCTCATCACCATCTTATCACCCCATCCATCATCTCCTCATCAAAATCACCACATCAACACCTTCTATTCAACACTTTCTCATCACCATCTCCTTGTCACCATCGTCTCATCATCACCTTATCATGACCATCTCCTCATCACCACATGCACATTACCACCTTCTCATCACCACCTCATCATCACTGCCTCCTCATCTCACCTCTTCATCACCTCATTCTCATCACCCTGCCTCAACACCACATTCACATCACTACCTCTACAACACCACCTCCTCATTCCCACATCCTCAACACCACATTATTATCACTATCTTCTCCCCAATATCTCTTCATGATCATCTCATCAATATCTTCTCATCATCAGATCCACATCACCATAACTTCATCATCATCCTTTCATCATCTCCACATCACCACCTCCTCATTACCACCTTCTCAACACCACCTCCTCATCACCACCTCCTCCTGTCTTCTCATCACCATCACTTTGTCACCATATTCTAATCACCACCTCCTTGTAATCACTTCAATCTCATCACCTCATCACCATCTCCTCACACTTTGTTCTCATCATCACCTCTTCATAACCACCTTGATATCACTACAACCTCATCATTACCTCCTCATCACCCCTTCCTCATAATCACTTTCTCATAGCCATCTCCTCATTACCACATTCTCATTACCACCTCCTCAAGACCAACTAAATATTGCCACAACCTCGTCACCATCTTCTCATCACTATCTCCTTACGACCATGCCCTCACCATAAATTTCACATAATTACCTTCTCACCACCACCACCTCATCACAGTCTCCTCACTACCATCTCCTCATGGCCACCTCCCCATCAACAACTTCTTACTGTACCTCTTCATCACCATTTTCTCACCAGCATCTTATCACCACCTCCTCACCACCACCACCTATCACAATCTCCTTATTAGCCCCTCATCATGACCACCTCTTTGTAACTACCTCCATATAACCACAACCTCATCACCACCTCCTCATTACCACCTCTTCACCACCATCTCTTCATCACCACCTCCTTTTCACTACCTCCTCACCACCATCTCCTCACCAGAATCTCATCACTATCTCCTCATCAACACCTCACCATCTCCATACACAACATTGTTAATGTCATCTCCTCATCAGATGTCCTCATCACCATCTCACCACCACATTCTCCTCATCACAACCTCCTCATTACTGTTTCTACATCACCATCTCCTCACCACCATTTCCTTATCACCTTCTCATGACCATCTCCATGACATCTCATTGCCACCTACTCATAACTAACTCTGCATAGATAATTCTTCCACCTCATCCTCAACACCAGCTCCTCATCACAATGTTCCCATCACCATTTCCTTAAAATGATCTTATCACTTCATCTTCACCACCTCTTCAACACCACCTTCTCATCACCACCTCCTCATAACTGTCTCCTCATGACTGTCTCTTCATCACCTCATCCTCATGACCACATCCTCATCACCACCTTCTCATCACCATCTCCTAATAACCATCTCCTCATCACCACCTCCTCAAAACAATCTCACCACTGTCTCTTCATCACTGTCTCCTCATCACCATGTCCTCTTCACAGTGTCCCCATCATCACCTCCTTGTCACCATCTCCTTATCACCATCGCTTAATCACCACATCATTATCATGACCTTCTTATCACCATATCCTGACCACCATGTCCTCATGAGCATCTCCTAATCCCCATCTCCTCATCATCACCTCGTCATCATCATCTCCTCACCACAATCTACTCACCACCATCTACTCACCACCCTCTTCTCATCACCACCTCCTCCTCACCATCTCCTCATCATACATTCTCATTACCTCCTCATCACTAACTCCCAGTCAAAACTTCCTCATCGCCATCTCTATGACTATCTCCTCATCACCTCCTCATCACCACATCCTCATCGACATCTACTCACCACCTTCTTATCATCACCACCTCCTCATCACCAACTACTCATTACCATCTTATCACCATTTCCTCATCACCAACTCCTCATCACCTTCTCATCACTATCATTTCATCACCATCTTCCCATCACCACCTCCTCATCACCATTGCATCTTCACCATCTGCTCATAGCCATCTCCTCATCATCACTCATCACCATCTCCTCATAATCTCCTCATCACCACCTCATCACCATCTCCATATAACCATCTTTTCATCACCACACCCTCATCACCATCTCCACATCACTATCTCCTTATGACCCCCTCCTCATCAACACCTGTTCTTCACTACATACTCAGCACCACCTCGTCATCAACATCTCCTCACCAACATCTCTTCACCACCATCTACTCACCACCCTCTTCTCATCACTATCTCCTCATCACCATCTCCCTATAACCATCTCTTCACACCATCTCCTTATCACCACCTTCTCATCACCATCTCCACATAGCCATCTCCTCATCACCAACTTCTCCTCATCATCTTCACATCACCATTTCCTCATTACCACTTCCTCATCACCATCTGCTGATCACATCTCCTCATCACCACCTCCTCAATTCCATCTCCTCACCTTCTCATCATCATCTCCTCGTCACCATGTCCTCCTTACCTCCTCCTCATCGCCACCTACATATCACAACCTCCTCATCACTATTTGCTCATCACCATCTCCTCATCACAACCTCTTTATCACCATGTCCTCACAACCATCTCCTCACCACTATCTCTTCATCTCAAGCTCATCACCACCTCCTCTTCTTTATCTCCTTATCACCACCACCTTATCCCTATCTCCTCATCACCACCCTCCTCATCACCATCTCTTCATCATCACCTCATCATCACCACCTCCTCCTCATCACCATCTCCTCAACACCATGGACAAATGTTAGTGGGTTGCCTACTAGTCCTCAATCTTCAAAATAATTTTTGAATTACTATAGGAATTAACTCATTTCCTCAAAGTCAAACAAAAAAGAGAAGTACATGTGTTTATAGATTAGGAAGGGGTCCACTGTGGAATAATATAAATGGAAAAGAACTTCTGCAATAGCAATATCTAGTGCCAGGTCATTCAGCACACAAGAGATGGAAAGCCATCACCCATTGATGGTCAACACACTCAGCTCCACACACCCCCTCCCGGTGAGGTCTAAGATACTAGATGCCATGTTCTTTACCTTTTCTGTTTTTTTCCCTGTCACCTCTTAGAAGTATATACAGTTCAAATTCCCTATTGCCTCTGTGTGTGGATATCTACCCAATTATATTACTGTATGCCAAAATTTTGATTTTTATACTTATTTGAAGCCATGTTCCTTACCCCTTCAAGCTCTCACTTTCCCCACCTCTGCATTTTGTAATTTTACCAAAGAGATGTATTGTATGTGCTTAAAAGCCAGTTGCAGAATTGGGGGTTGAGAGAAGGGGGATTGGAAAGGGAGAGAAAAGGGATTATGACCAGGGTACATTGTCACTTTAAAAAATAAAAACAGTCACCACACAGCACCTGTGGCAGTTGGAATGTGAAATGTCCTCCATAGCCTCATCTGCCAGCCCTGAGAGTTGGAGCTGAGTTTCATGACAAAGTAGAGAACTATCCTTGCCCCACCTCTGTACAGGCCTCTGCAGCTGCCTTGAATGTGGTGACTTCAGGAAAGCAATGCTGCTTCTGGTTCAGCAGATTGACCAAGAAAACACACACAGGCGCGCGCACACACACACACACACACACACACACACACACACCAGAGTGGGGCTCACATAAACAAATAATACGAGTCCAGTGTCTCTTTGATAAAAAAAATTCCAAAATAAGGGTGGAAGAGAAACAAATCTGTCTAAAATCTATATAAATTGTCTAATTCTTTCTCTCTCTCCAGTTAAAATGTTCTAAGCATTCCATTTTCCAGTTATAGACCCCACTTTTAAAATTGTATATATTTTACATAGGTTATAGTTGTGTATCACTTCACTTCTGTTCCTTATTTTCCTGAGCGCCCTCTTCAGTAGGGTCCTTGGGGTTCACTGTGATGTAACTAGGGCCTCTGTCGGTGGTTTGTGGACTATGCCTCAGGATATCTCTACCCTTCTTGGTGGCTCTGACAATCTTCATGCCCCTCTTCCACAACAGTTCCTGAGCCTTGGTGGGTCAGTTTGCAGTTTCTTTTTAGTGTTGAGTTCTGTGTGTAGACCCTGCTCTTTATTGTTCTATGTGTCTATTCTAGAACATTTCCAAGATTGCAATTTATGTATATGTGTATATTCCACCCCCACTCTTAGACATACAACTCCTTATGACCTTGACCTTGGGATTTTAAAACCTATGTACCATTCCCTTAAAGGTCTCCTGACAATTATGACAAAGCTTTAAAGAGCTCAGGTTCAAGTTTCTTTAAGCTTCTCTTCACTCTAGCATGGAGCCTGGAAATGACTTCTTCCTAAGGAGAGAGTACTAGAAGGTTCACCTCCCTCTTCTCTATCTATCACTGGAATTTTTGCCTGATCCTAGTCAGGATCCTGGTCAAGTACGGCATGTGGAGTCTTGAAACAATCTTAGCAGCCTGCAATGGATACCGGAAATTGCCTCAAAGGCTCTCTTGACCTCCCTGTGTACTTTCTATAGTAAAACGTGCCTCCTGCCCTGCGAGGGGAAGTTCAACATTGCGTTTCCTAGCTTTTGCTTACAAAGGTTCTTGCGTGTAATTTGGGGTCTGCTGCTTACAGGCATAAGCAAAATTCAAGTATGGGAAGAGAGGTGGTGGTCATCTGCTTACTCCATTGGCTCTTATTGCTGATGAGGCCAAGGGCACAGCAGGGCACAGGAGGTGTAGATCCTTGCTTAGCTGATGTGGCAGTGTGTACCTGAGCTCAATAGTTCCTTCTAAAGACCCTGTGAAGAATCAGCTCCTCTGGTCCTTCCAATACCTTTGTACTTCCTCATCTCCTGTAATAAATTCCCTTGTGCTTAAAATAACCTGTTTTGTGTGAACCCTGACTCCTCTAAGGTCATAAACAATGAAGGAATTTTCCACTGATCTAGGCACAAGAGAGTAGGAGATAAAGCAGAGGAGGATAAGTCAGATGGGGCAGGGTATCTGCTGTTAAGATTGGGTTTGGGGTGGTGGAACCTCTGAAGATAGTTCAGTCAGTAAAGTGCCTGGTGTGCAAGCATAAGAACCTGAGTTTGGATTCCCAGTACCCATGTGAAAGCCAGGCATGATGGAGCATGTCTGTAATCTGAGTGCTGTGCAGGCAGAAACAGGGGTATCCTTGGGGATTGCTAGCTAGCTAGTCTAGCTCAAGGTTCAGTGAGAGACTCTCCCTCCAAAAAAAAGTAAGGTGTCAGAGAGAAGCCTCCACAACAAGAGTGGGTTTGCACACCAAAAATCTCTCAAATAACTTTGCATACCCCCTTTAACCCAAGCTTCTCTCACTCTTTGTTAGAGATTCAGTTTTATTTAACAGATAGCAGAGAAAACAGGAGAGCCAAGATCCATCAATAACACAAGATAGCTGTTGGTCTGCTTATGAAACTTACCACCTCTACCACATATGCTAGGGTCCAGGAGAAAGTGCAGAGGAAGCGGACACATGAACACTGCTCTTACTGTGCTCGTGACAGACATGATAATTAATCAAAAGCTATTAAATCAGGAATCCAGAGGCTACAAAGAACTCAACACTAAATCAGACTTCCATGCCTGCCATGGGTCAGGAAGCATGGTGGAAGAGGGGGTAGGAAGATTCTAAGAGCCACAGAGTGGGTAGTAGTAACCTGATATATGGTGCCCCCTGCGCTACCCCATTGGGACTGATTGAAGCCATCCTGACCCCACAGTGAATGCCATAACCCCACTGAGGAGGATCCCCAGGGTAACAGAAGCCAGGGCAAGGGGATATAAAAGTATATCCTATTATAATATACATAAAATAAAAAATTTTAAATAGCATTAAAAAGAAAGTGAAAAAAAGTTAGGTGTATAGCAACCAAGGAAGACAGCTGATGTCATCCTCAGGCCTTCACATGCACATGCACACGTGTATACACACACAAACAGGTGCATGCACATATATTACACATACACACACCAGAGGCTGTACTTGAGGAAGGCCTCAGTAAGGTTTTATAAATATGGACAAATGATGTGTTCTTTAAAAGTACTAGTTTAAGTGAAATCTTATTTGGAGAAAGTTCCTAGTGTCCAGACTTGAAGTTGAAAACCAGGGTGGGCTTAGACTGAATAATGAGAGGAACACCTACTAATTTTCCACTTCGATATGAAGAGGACATAAGAACCACTTATTAAATACATTTTCTGTTCTCTAAATGAGATGAGGAGGTGATAGAAGTGAGGAATAAAAATGCATAAAATTGGGCTAGAGAGGTGGTTAAGGCATTTGCCTGTGAAGCCTAAGGACCCATGTTTGACTATCCAGGTTCCATGTAAGCCAGACACAAGATAATGCAAGTGCACAAGGTTGCACATGTGCACTAGGGGGCGCATGCATCTGGAGTTCGATTAAGTGGCTGGAGGCCTTGGCGCACCAATTTTTTCTCTCTCATGTACTATCGCATAAGAAAAGGCCAGTCTGTTGGGCTTGCCCCCCAAAAGTAACTGTTGGGCTCTGAAAGGCCCAGGTGTGAGGCCTAGTGGAACTTCCTGAGCCTAGCTAAAGTTTGGCGACCTGTCTCTGGCCAGACGTGACTCAGCAAGACGCCTAATGGCTTCTTGCCTGCTACTTCCACATGGGAGTTAGAATTATCATTTCAATAGTCACAGTTTACTATTGGCCCTTACCTGTCCCCCCATCCTAGAATCCCTGCCTTCATCATCAACATTATATAGGCAACTGCTTGTAACAATAAAGCGAGTTCCTGCTTCGACAAGACTCCCGACTCAGTGTGGTTTTTCTCTGGTGGCCAGGAGAGGTCTGAGTCGTCGGACGCTCATCTCCTCCTCAACCCCTTGGGAGGAACCAGCAGGCCTGGTCCTTCCCTCAGCACTACCTGCCCCCGCGGCGGAGCCCGGCAAGTAACAACAACAAAAAAAGTATAAAATACTTTCAGTCAC
This sequence comes from Dipus sagitta, assembly GCA_036346955.1. Lineage (NCBI taxonomy): Eukaryota > Metazoa > Chordata > Mammalia > Rodentia > Dipodidae > Dipus > Dipus sagitta. The sequence goes on along the minus strand of CM070788.1, from coordinate 5,080,390 downwards.
ACCAGGCATGATGGTGCATGCCTTTAAAAATCCCAGCACTCTAGAGGCCGAAGTAGGAGGATCACCATGAGTTCAAGGCCACCCTGAGACTACATAGTGAATTCCAGGTCAGCCTTGGCTAGAGTGAGACCCTACCTTGAAAAAAAAAAACGCTTTCAGTCACTTTCAGTCACATAACGCCGAACGTGGGCTTTCTGGCAATAGATTATCCCTGTTGCTGAGAAGTTTGGTTTCCCTGTTGCATCATAGCATGTTGTTGGAATAGTGTATAACTTTGTATCACAGCAATGCATTTCATTTCTGGGGCTTGCGGTAGATACATTTGTGGTTCAGGTAAATTCTTTTTACAGTATCTGGAAATTGCCCAATTTTGACACAACTATCTGGCAAAAAACAAAACAAAAACAAAAAAAAAAAAACTGGAGGGATTGTAAGAGGACAAAAACTTTTGAAAAAGCTGAAAATAAAAAGGTGACGTGCTCTATTAGGCACCAAGGCAAGACCCAAAGCAAGGCCTACATGGCCACTGGAGAAAAGCACAGACCTCCACTCTGCATGACCCCCAGCATTCTTACCCTGCCCTCGGGGCAGAACCTACTCCAAGGAGGAACTGTCAAGTGCTGTGTACTTCCCCAAAGGTCCCTTCTGCTGGCACCCTGGGGTGAGATGTATGTCAGGGAGCCAAGATACCCTCAGGCTTAGTGAGTCGTTGGAGGGACTGCTAGTATTCAGCAGACCTGTTGTACTCACGGTCACAGATCAGTACTGTGAAAGGGATAACGATTTAGATCTGCCCGGGGAAAAGCCGCAATGGGCAAAGTCCAGAGCTGAGTGTGAGCTTCTAGGGGCCGCTCTTGGCAGAGCTACTCAAATGTGTTCCATTCTCTCAGTAGCCACATGTGAGAGCACATAGTAGGGAAGCCTAGTGACCAGGCAGATGATGGCCTGTCATCTGGGCATGCTACTTTTGTGACTGGCTTTAGCCACTGGGACTCCAGCCCACGGTATAAAAGCCATTATTCACCTAGGTCACATTCATGGTATGAACTGCCTGACCACCCGCTGCCTCCGTGGCCCAGGAGACGTGACCCCTCACGTGTACCATGAGAACAGCCCTCTTCCGCTGCAGCCAGAGCGAGCGGCGGTGCTTTCAGTGCCCCCGCCCCCAGAGCCTACACCGTGAAAACCACATTGCTTGAACATCAGGTTCTAGCTTCCTAGGGCTGTGTACATGAACTCAATACCAGTGAGTTTCCAAGGAGTGTCCGGGCTTTGGGCTGGGACTGCTGAGGTGCCCAGCTTCTTGGACTGAGCAGGTTCTCTCCCTCTCCACCAAGCAGATAGCCATCGTTGGGCTGCCCAGCTCCTATCATGGAAGCCAATCTAATAAGTTGGTTTATACAATATACACAGTTGGTTCTGTTCTAGAGAGTGATAAGACTACCATTTTATTTATTTATGTTACAATAATATCAAAATACTACATAGAAATTTTCTGTGTAGGTGATATGTACAGCTAAAAAATCAAATAGCACAAATGGGTATTTAGAATGAAATCCCATGAACCATTACCCCTCTACCCATGTCTCTCTAAGAAGCAACCACCTTTTCCTTCTTTCTGTGTTTAATTCTTACAGTCATAGGATTGTCTTCATTGGACGTTGCCTGCCAACTCCTGTTAAGGTGGATCATGCATTAGTTCTTCTTGCTTTTCCATTATAGTGGCAATAATATTGTTTCATTTATCTAGTTTTAGTGAAAGCATTCTTTGTTATTTTGTCAGTGTAGTTTCTGACTTTGTAAGAGTATTAAAGAGCTAGACTTCTTTCCACTTCTCTTCTTATGCTTTTCTTCCTCAAATACAATCAATGTACTTTTCTCTTCATAGTACCAAGATTGAAAATAGTCTGTGTTGTAACTGTTAGTAAGACCTCTATTTAGTTTATTCCAGAAACCAAAAACCAGTACACAGCATAAACTCGAATAAATGAAAAATATACATTCTTAACTAGGAAGATATCATTTATTTTTGGATTCAACTCTGGTAAGTTTCCAGGATCCAGTAATCACTATGAAAATATATACATTATGTTTTAAAAGTGTGTCTGCAAATATATATCCATAAAGCCTTTGTCCCCAGGCTGGCGGTACTGGGATGTACAGTGGACCTTAAAGAGCTAGAGCTTACTGGGAGGGCCTCTATCTCCCAGTTTCTCTCTGCTTCCTGGCATAAGAGCACCAGCTGGGACACACATCCTCATTCTGTATCACCATCTCAGGGGCCTCAAACCAATGAGATTGCCCAATTTTAAACTCCAGAATTCTAGTATCTCTGTAGCCCGCGTAGTCGTCTCGCCAGCAAGAACGCACGTGGACACCAGGATCCTTCTGCAGCAAGCGTTTATTCCAGTTAACAGATGAAGAGAGGAAAGACCCAGAGCCCCGAAATGGCGCCGCTTATATAGCCCCTAGGTGGCGTGTACTCTGCTGATTGGCTGCGCGCTCATATGACGCTCATATGACGCTCATATGCCCGGGCTGGGCAGTGACTTGGCGCGCTTTTGCCACTTGCACATGCGCTATTCTACTTGTTCACCAGGGCCGAGGCCGGATGTCAGCGCCATCTTGTAATGGCGGTCACCTCTCGGCTCTCTACATATCTCCAATTTCTTATCTTTATAAGCAGCCTATCTAGGGGCTATGGAGATGGCTCAGCAGTGTTTGCTTTCAAAGCCTGCCAGCCCAGGTTCAATTCTCCAGACACACACAGACATAAAGCCAGACACAAAAAGTGGCCCTGGTATGCCCTACACCCCCCCACACACATGTAAATAAAATAAGTAAGTATTTTTTTAAGTGTACAGCCTGTCTCTGGTATTACTTTTTTTTTTTTTTTCCGAGGTAGGGTCTTACTCTACCCCAGGCTGATCTGGAATTCACTATGTATTCTCAGGGTGGTCTAGAACTCACGGTGATCCTCCTTCCTCTGCCTCCTGAGTGCTAGGATTAAAGGTGTGCGCCACCACGCTCAACTTTAAAAAAAAATCATGAGTGGATGATAAATTGTGTAGAAACTTAAAATTTACAAGCTATTCAAAACTTGGAAGCACTGACTGTTCAGAAACTACACAGATGGATCATGAGTGGTAGTGGTGGTGAACAACACAGAGGGAGTATGGATACATCTAGACTGTTCTATCTGTTCCCCACGCCACCCATCTCCAAGGAAAGCCTGGCATTGATTAGAGATCAGATTAGATATTGGGCCAGGCTAATGCAGGTAGCAGATCCAGTGATGATGACCTGCCTATCAGTAGACGCTTCCACTGGGTTTGCAATTTTGATCTGAGCCCCAGACATCTGACGGATCTCATTGATTTTGGTGCCCTGACCCTGATGGTGCAGCCAATCAAATCGGTTGGAATAGTGAGCTCATGAGAAGGAGTCTGAGCAGATGCACACAAACCTACACCGAATCTGGTACTGCCATACGTCATGGGAAAAGGAGACTGCTGCATTGCCGACTGGCGCGGCTTGGTCACATCTGGCTGTCAGCACGCTGTCCTTGAATGGTTCAGGCCTCCAGAGGTGCCCCTCCCGGTCAGGGTGGAGGCACATGGACGGGTGGTAAGGGGAAAGCTCGTACTGTCGCTGCTTGTGCTGTACCTGTCATGCCCACCTGCAAAGATGACTGCAGAACGTGAGGGCTTGGGCTGGTACTGGATGGTCCCACCCTCCAGGGGGACCTGGGAGAGAGTCTCCAACATGCCCACGCAGATCTGTCTGACTGACACCCTCAATGATGGGTTGTGGGATACCAGCAATAGTGACAGCCTCTCAGTTGAGTTGGGGAGCATGGCCCCTGACACCTGGACCTGAGCCCCTGTACTCTCTAGTTCTTTGATATTGCAACTGCTTTTTCCAATGGGCAAGCTACGCTGACTAGCAGGAACCACCAACCTTAGAGTAACTGGGGAGGGGGGGGTCTACTGGCAGCTGTGCTACTGGTCATAGAGCTGCTAATGTCCTCTTCCAGTTTATCAATGATCATAGCGAAGGCTTTGAAGATGGCCTTAGTGGGTCTAGCCAAAGTGATAATTCTCTTCAGACAATTTCCTTTTGAGATACTGATGTGTGCACAACTCTCTTCACGCATCTTCTTAACTGATTCTCCTTTCTTTCAGATGATACCGCCAACTTCCTTCCCATGCAAAAGTAGCCCTATGGTGAGAGTGACATTTATACCTTCAATCACACCAGTGTCCATGTTGAGCAGAGTTATGGGGAGCTGGACGTTGAGTGGTCAAGTCTTTGGTCACTGGTGAAGGGATGAAAGGCAGAAACTGCAGGGGCAAAGTGACTGAGGGGGAAAGGGGAAGGGCAGAAAGGCAAGGGGGTCCTGTTGGTGGGCAGAGTAGGAGGGGTGGTGGAGGAGGAAGCACGCTGGGGCTGCGGGTGGTGGGCAGGAGAGGGCACAGGCTGCAGCACTGCTCTGGCTGCTGCCTCTGCTGGTCTGGGCCTGGGCCTGTTACTCTTAAGACTGGACTGGTTTTGCTTTTATGAAGGATAAGTAAGGTAAATTATTAGCTATTACACTCAGGTCACTGAGAACTGATATATTCAATATAGAAGAAAGGAGACAGACATGAAGTCAAAAAGAGGCAGCCAATAGCCCCAAGTCTTAAATTTGAGTTAGAAGTAAAGATTTAACCTGAAGGGAAAACAAACAAACAAACAAAAGTACTTCCTAGATCTTTACATTGAAAATAACTGGTGACCGTGGCCAGGTCAGTAGCAGTGAGATTCTCTTAGTAACAATGGCCAAGACGGTAGTAGCAAAGAGGCTGCAGGCTTTAAGAATCATTGTGCACTAAAAAGGATTAGAGTACTCCAGAGAAATGGCTAATTTTAGAACTGGGAAATAAAAACACACCTTTAATCCCAGCACTCAGGAAGCAGAGGTAGGAAGGAGTTCAAGGCCACCTGAGACTACATAGTGCATACTGAATTCCAGGTCAGCCTGGGCTAGAGGAAGACCCTATCTCAAAAAAATTTTTTCAAAAAATTAAGGAAGGAGGAAAAAATAAATGTACACAATGATTTGGGAACATCTTACCATATCAAAAGTCATGTCACAGGGACCTGGAAGCTAGCCTAGGAACTCTCACTGGCCAACGAAATAACAACTGCCATGGATGGAAACATGTCAATTACTATCAAACTCTACTTTTATAAACACATTAAAAATGTGTTAAGTGACTTGACCCTGTTACTTTGGGCCTATGGCAGAGCAGGACATAATTGGAGGACATGGTCCAAGAAGCAAAGAGAGAGAGAGAAAGGAGAGTCTCAGTATCCTAATATCTCCTTCAAGTAGAAACCCCCCCAGTAAGATAATTTCCTTCCTATAGTCCCCACCTCCTAAGGGATAGAGTTGAAACCTTACCCACAAGGTCCTGTGGGGGACATTTAAGATCTAAACTGTAGCCTATGCCAATCAATGTATAGAGTTTATTTGAAAACTATCATTTCAAGCTAAATACTGAGCTATTTATAGGTATGATAGAATAACTTAGACATATTTCCAAATAATACAGGAAGTGAGGAGAAGCAAGTGAGAAGATGTGAATAAAACTGGCTGCAAGCTGTGTCATGGGTTATAGGCATAAAAGGGTTCATTGTAGTATATGATGTTTTTGAATGTACTCCAAATTTTTTTTAATTAAAAGTGAAAACTAAACACATTTATAATGTAAATGCAAATATTGCTCACAGCAAAGTTATGTTTAATTATTTTTGTTGTTTTCCTTTTTGAACTGGGACTGTTTTTATAAGTTTCCTAAGTCCAGTAATTTCTTGTTCATATTTGAACTGGCTGCTTCATGTGTAAACTTTGACATCTTGTAAAGCTTGTATCTATCAAAGGACTGTTCCCCTCATGCTACTGAGAATTGAACAAGATTCTGGGGAAGTGTTCTGCCACTGAGCTAGGCTGTGTCCGCAGCCTGCTATTTACTTTGTTTTTGAGGTAGTGCCTAGCTAAATTGCTCAGACTGCCCTTGAACTCCACTCTATTGTCCAGGGAGACCTTGAACTTCCAGTCCTCCTACTTGGCCCTCTAAGTAACAGCTACTACAATCCTGCACCACATTTCAAATTTCTGTATCAGTCTTTCACTTTTATTTTCCTTTGAATTTCAAGTATATAGAATCCCTTTGGTAATCAGAAAGCTCTAACTGAATATTTTCTTTCTCGTCCAAACTGGACTACTTGTTTAATAGGTTGTTTGTGTAATTGTCACCCTGGAACTTTTTCTCCTTGCCTTTCTAACAACTAGAATGCACTTTATTTATTTATTTTTTAGTTTTCAAGGTAGGGTCTAGCTTTGGCCCTGGTTGACCTGGAATTCACTATGTCGTCTCAGGATGGCCTCTAACTCATGGTGATCTTCCTATCTCTGCCTCCCAAATGCTGGAAATAAAGGTGTTTGCCACCATGCCCAGCTTTAGAATGCACTTTTATTAAAACTTTCATACTATCCTGTTTTATTCCTTAAGCCTTTGTTTTTTCCTCAGTATGTACCAAAATGATTTATTAAGAAAAAGTGAGAGGTAAACTTCCTGAGGCCTTGCATATTTTTTAAAAGTTCTATTTTGTCTTCATATGTCAAGGACAGCTTGGCTGGGTATGAAATTCTAATTCAGAATTTTTTTTTTCACTCAAGCTTTTGAATGTGCTGCTTTCTTTTATTTTGGTATATGTTACTAATGCCATAACAAATCATGAAACCTCTTACAATTTTGTCCTGTTTTTGAGCAGGTAAGCTTTCCTAACAACACTTATTTCTCAATGTTTCTATCTTATTCTGAGTAATACAATTAAAAATGAAATAAAGATTACTAAGCACTTATATGTCAGGCATTGTTGCAGTTACTTTCTTGCTGCTGGACAAACACCTGGCTGGAGAAAGTGTCACTGTGGGTGGACCCTAAGGTCCACCCCTAAGGTTTGGGGGTGGGTCTGGAATTCCAGTCTAAAGATATGCAGAGTGCTTGAGCTCTGCCTAGAATTCCTGAAGTGTGCTTCCTTGTGGTAGCTTTTGGTTTTACTCTCTCTGTTTGGTCCTGTAAAAGGGGGCCAATTTCTTCTACCATATGGAACTTCCTCTGGATCTGTAAGCTTCAAATAAATGCTCTTCCTCCTTAACTGTGCCTGGTTTGGAGGTTCATCTCAATGATCTGAGGCTTTCTATTATAGTAATCAATGTATATCTGTTGAATTGAATTCAAATAACCAAACTGAATGGGGTGAGATGGATGAGATATGACATTTTACTCCATATCTTCTTCCCAACTATTTTCTCTTAATAATGATGTGACCTTTCTCCACTGTTCTTTATATGTCAGAGTAATTATCCTCCATGGATAATAGGTTCAATGATTTCATCAACATCTCTCTACCTTCCTATCAAGTTTCCATGTTAAATCCTCTAGAATAGTTTTCAAAGTTTTCCTTGATGTTCTTTCAGTTCACTGTTCAAACATTACTAGAGGGCTTGTTACACACATGGGTGCTGCTGACTATATGGTTAATAAATCAGATTTCCTGTCTCAGGAAGCTCATAACCTAGGAGAAAAGTCAGAAAAAGACAGACCAGCACAGTGGTGCAGTGGTATCTGCTATGATAAAATGCTGATGCAAGCAATAATGAGAGTGTGTTGAAGGCTCCTAGTTTTGGAGAGTCACATCATTGCATATTGGAACTGTAAGGCTGAACCTCAGAAGAGCAGAGGTGGGATGAAGCTTTGAAGCCGTCTTTACAATTACCTGTTCATTTTCTGAATCACCATTTCTTTTACTAATTTAATGACTTTTGAATGTAAGAAACTAAAACATGAGCCTTGGTCCCTTTTAGGCAGGCAACTTTAACCACTGAGCTATCTCCCCAGGCTCCTGGACCCTTTCATTCATGCAGAAAATCCATATATACCAGAGACACATTTTGATTTCATCTGTTTGATCTCAGAGAAATGGACAGCATGTTTGGAGGCCCTGTGAGTCCCCACTCAAACTTCAAGTTTCAGGCACCTGCTTTGTGATGAGAGAAAACATTGATGCGTTGTCACTTCTACTGTCCATGGACCTCTGCATCTTCTTCCGGAAGCTGGTTCTTTCATTTACCATTGCCTGTGACTCTTTCCCAGTTTAGACTCTTCCTTCTTTTATCCACACTATGATCTTAGCCAGACTGCACTGCTTCTCGTACAGACCATGTTTACCAATGAGAGAGAACACTGGGGAAGCAGCCTGTTCCAGCAGGCAGAGCCAAGGTGTCTGCATCTGTATTTCTAAGGTGGGCTGGGGAACGGAGAATACTGTAGAAATCAACAAGTTGCTGGGTTCCACTGTACTGGGCTAAGAAAGGCAGAATGTTGGGACAGAAGGGGTTCCAATGACACTTTCAACCTTAACCCATCTTGAGATAATTTCCTCTTTTATTATTATACTTACAATTTAAATATTTTGCATATTGAGTGTACCTTTCCTCGAAGGAGCTGGAGAATGTGTTTCTCCTTACTTGAATCCAGAGGTCATCTCTCAGTGCCACCAGCTCCTTGAGGGTCAAAGCGCCTAGAGATAGGCTGTTCAACAGAAGAATAAGCCTGATTTTTAAAAATCCCCTTGTTCTTTGTACTAGAAAATAATTTTAGCATCACATTCTGTCCATCTGGACATCATTAATATTGTCAACCACTCCCTTCAATAGCCTTTAATGTCTAAATAATTATTCCCTGTGGCCATAATCCTACATGATGTCACTCCCCTCCTGATTTGCATTTCATAGATAATAGACAGCTTGGGAATCACAGGAGTCTTTGTGAGCTGTTCTGAAAACCCAACACTTACTCCCACCATCACCTCAATCACATCATATCCCCTCCCCTAAATCTGTCATCAAACCACATAACCTTCCCCCACTCAATTACCCTTTTCCTTCTGTTACGCCATTGGCTCTGCCTGTCCTACACTCAGCACCCTGATGGATAACTGGATGATGTCTGATCGACATATTTCAGTGCTTTGCTTAATGTATCTATACTTGACTGGAGTTTTGACTTTTCTTTTGTTATGTGTGGTAACTTCTTCTCTCCCCCAGTTTATCAACTACTCTTCTGCTTTGTGGTCTCACGTGACTGCCCTCCTAGGCCAGCCTAGTGTCTGGGCCAAGGATAGGTTTCCTCAAAGGTTTCTTTTCATGGTTCCCTGTCACCCAGGCCTGTATATCATAAACGTTTTTCGTGAAGCCAGGCAAAAATGTCGCCAAAGTATGAAGTATTAACTAGTACTAGGAAGAGGGTTCAGCAGCTCAAGGCACTTGCTTGCAAAGCCTGCTGACCCCAGGGTTCCGTTCCCAAGCCACCCTCAGGAAGCCAGACTCAAAAAGAAGTGCAAATGTTTAGCCCTCATTTGTTCCTTTGCAATGGCTAGAGGCCCTGGCATGCCCACCCCCACACATACACACAAATAAATAAAAATTTTAATAAAGAGGGGATTATGATCAGAATACATTATATATATGAAGGCTGTCAATAAAATGTTAGAAAATTAATTAAATTAGATTTGAAAAAGAAATAGAAAGTTGGTTTTTAAATGTATTTGTTTTTAAAAGACTCTTTCTTCGCAGTTTTTTTCTTTAATTTTTATCCCATTCTTATTCAAATTTCCCTTTTGTTGTCATTTTAACAATGTTGTCATTCCTCTTTGCAGTTTTAGGTCTGTGTTTATGTGTCCATACTCTTTGTCTACTCAATACCAGCCATCAGGAGGCATACTTTAAAACCCAGATGTTTGATCATCTCACAGAAATAACAGCTGGGTAATGGAATTAATTTTTTCATTTCTTAGTTACTTATTCTTGACATCACAGGGACAGATTCCCCCTATCTACAATCCAGACAGGGCCCAGTACCTACTAGCAATTCTTTCCCCGTTCACACAGGGCAAACTATTTCTGTCAATCACTTCATTGTCAAAAGAGAAGATATGCGTCTCTTCTTGGCCCTGCAGTCCACCATCGCTGTGTGTCTAGTTCTTTCCTTCTGGAAAGAGCTAGGAGGGATTGACAATTTCTTCAGCCAGTCCCATCCCAGAGGCAGGGAGAAAGAACGCGGCCTGCAAAACCTGTGCTTTCTGCACCTGAAGAGTCTGCAGGATTTGACCAGAACTTGTTTATTAATAGAACCACTCTGGTCTGAGATCGTGTTTCCCTCATCTCGCCTCTAAGCTGGCTGAGGACGATTCATTATTCCTGCAGAGGCTCAGGCAATGAGGCCCTGCCAGGGGACCTTCCGTCCAGGGGTTTGCCCAGACGCCCCCTCCCCAGCAGAATAAGGGCTCGCCGCCGTCGCGGGGTGGAAGAGCAAGTCGCTGTGCAGGGCGGCGGCTGCCCACGCGTGAGGCTGAAGGCTAGTGGGGGATCCGGGAGTTCTTCCCAGATTGCTTGAGCCGATGGTCCTGGGGTGAGGGCGGGTCAGAGAGCCCCAGGTCCCAGTGAGGACGACAGCCAGCCGGCTGGGCTCCCGGCTCTCCTCCTGGCTGTGCGACCTCCCTCCCGTCCCACCCCCAAGGTCCCTTGCCCTCGATCCACCTTCCCTCCCACCCCAGGGTCCCTTCCCCTCCTGGCCCCTCCCACCCCCAGGTTCCTTCCCCTGGTCCCCCAGGTCCCTTCCCCTCCCACCCCCTCCCACCCCCAGGTCCCTTCCCTTCCCGCCCCCTCCCACCCCCAGGTCCCTTTCCCTGCTCCCCCCCCCCAGGTCCCTTCCCCTCCCGCCCCCTCCCAACCCCAGGTCCCTTCCCCTAGCCCCCCCCCCTCCTTCACTGTCTCCCCCCTCTCGCCTTCTCCCAGAGGAGGTGACAGACGGGCCTGTAATTTGGTTCCATTCGCTCGACTGGAGCAACACCTGCCCCCCTCCCCTGGGACGCGAGGGTCTCATCCCAAACCGTACGCGCAGCCAAAGACGAATCCGAGCGCACATGCAAATAGGACCAGGACCGGGAGCTGCAGCCTGGGGCTCGCGGGGCCCCGCTGGAGACGGAAAGCCGGCCACAGCTCTGGCTCAATTACTGAAGGCCACCCGAAACTCTCATTTTCAAGTTTTCACTTAAAAATAATGATGAGCGTCTCTTATAATGAGCAGTTTCTCCTTTTACTCACACCCCCTCACAGCGAACACCAGGCTGCTCCCACGGCCAAGTTCAGAAATAAAGCCAAGTGATCAGAGCTATGAGGGGTGTGTGGGGACTGATGTCCACAGCACAAAAGATGTGGGAACCCTGGGTGCTCATATTGGCAGAAGGTCTTTGGTGCCCACACGTTGATTCTCTAGAGAGAAGAGCATTCCTTTCTTTTTCCACTTAAGGGGCACTAACCACTAGACATCTCTGCATGGTCCCTAAAGGCTGTGTTGTCATTGGCAAAGAGACTCAGTCTGGCTTCTGGCTACGTGGGACCCATGGCAACAGGACAACAGGGCGCCTTCCATGGGCATAGCCAGGATCTCACTCACGGTGTACCTTCCTCACCCGGTCCACCTTCTCAAGTTTTTTTTCCTCTTCACATTAGAAGATAAGTCTAATGTACCAGGCCAAGTCCAGGCTAGAGCTCAGGCTGTTTCAGAGAAAATTTGTTCCAACTTTAAATACTATAGGTTTTTTGTTTGTTTTTCCACACAAGAAGGAAATATTTTTGTCATTTTTTAAACACGTATTCATTTGAAAGTGTGTATGTGTATGTGTACACCAGGGTCTCTTACCACTGCAAATGAAATGCCAGACACTTTACACTACATTTTGCACCAGGCTTTATGTGAGTAGATGGGGAACTGGACATGGCCAGCATGCTTTGCAAGCACCTTTAAACACTGAGCCATCTCCCCAGCCCCCATTTATTTTATTTTTGATTTTGATTTATTTATTTGATACAGAGAGAAGGAGAGAGGGAGAGAGAGAGAGAATGTGAGAATGGGTGTGCCAGGGCCTCTAGTCACCCCAAATGAACTCCAGATGCATGTGCCACCATGCACATCTGGCTTACATGGGACCTGGAGAATTGAGCCTGGGTCCTTAGGCTTTGCAGGCATGCACCTTCACCACTAAGCCATCTCTCTAGTTCCAATATACATATATATTATGGCATGTAAGCTTTCAATTTTGGGGTGTTTTTCTGTTTGTCTCACTTTACTCAGGCTGGCCTTGAACTCACAAGGATCCTTCTACCTCAGTGCTCAGTAGAGTGCTAGGATTAAAGGCTTGACCACCACATCTGCCTTAAGCTTTTGAATTTTATTGTTCTTCAAGTTCATTTTCCCATTCTAATCATTTCTAGCAAGGTAACCTTAGCCATGTCACCTAACTTCTGAGTCTTGGTGCCCTCATCTGTGATTTAGGAATCAGTACCTCCCATCTCCCATAGCTTTTAGAGAATCCAGACGGTCCTACTTGTGGACAAGCATAGGATTGGTGGGAAGGACTCCTAGGTGAGTCTCTGCCCCAAAGGTATGAGACTGTGGGTGAGGCTCTTAGCCACTGAGCATCAGTGGTCCCCTCTGAATTAGGAAGCTGAGGGACTCACAGAGATTGCCAGCTGCCAGTGACACTCAGGCCTCCACAGACTGTTGCTATTAGCGAGGGTCAGCAGGTCCTCTCCTCTAAGTCCCCAGAAAGCTTCCTCCTCCAGGTGACTTCCTGACCCCAGTGCCTCACCAATGCCTAGGAAAATCCACCTTCAGTGGATCTGATCATGTGTCTGTTTGAACACATTCCAGTGGTCTCTGATACTTTCTCCTTCACCCATGCTGCCCACTATTCACTGCCCCTACCCACCACAGGGCAGCTTTAGACTGTGGCAAGACCTTCTGTCCCTTCTGTGCTGAGATTCCCTTCTGGTGGGGCACCTATAATATGTATGAGAGAAAGTGTCAAAAGCAATGAGGACAAATCTAAGCAATAGGAGGACAACCTGAGAGAGGCTTCAAGGGGCTGGGGGCAAAGAATGACCAGGCAAGCTGGGTTCGACCCTCTGTGAAATTACTCTCCTAATGTGAATACTCACGGAGACCCACAAAATGTTAATTTGGTTTTGAGAGTGGTATTTTTGTCATGCTGAAGGAATAAAAAACAAGTTCTTATCTTGTAGAGATACTTGTTAAGGTTTTCTGGGGTGAAATGGTCCTGTGTTTAGGGTTTCTTTCAAAAAACAAATGGTTGGGCTGGAGAGATGGATTAGTGGTTAAGGTGCTTGCCTGCAAAGCCTAAGGATCCATGTTCCACTCTCCAGGTCCCATGTAAGCCAGATGCACAAGGTGACACAAGTGTGCAAGGTCGAACATGCACACAAGGTGGCGCACCCATCTGAAGTTTGATTACAGGGAATGGAGGCCCTAGTGCATCAAGTCTCTCTCTCTCTCTCTCTCCCTCCCTACCCCCTCTCTGTCTTACATAAAAAAAGACCAGTCCATTGGGCTTGTCTAAAAACAAAACAAATGGTTGTTTTAACTTACTATTATTAATATATAGTCATTTTCCTGAGGGCATACAGACCCTCTCCTTGAGCATTCTTTCACATTTGGATGAACACATCCTTCCTTAGTGGATAATGATCAAGTTCCCAGAAGTATTACACCTTTCAAGGAGAAGGACTTGGAGACACATTGCTGTCTGTTTGTTGTCTGTTATACAGAATTTATTGATGACTGAATCTGATGGAAATGAGTTTGTTTCAGAAATTTACTTTTCACTTATAAGCCTGGCATGCAGATTTGCCAAGTTTGAGGTTGTTTTATTCTAATCGCCAGAATTGTTTGTTTCCCAAATCACAAATCAGGCATGTGATCACTGATCATGCCAACTTTAAAAATCACTTTTAGTCTTCAAAGTGAAATTTCCTTGTCAAATTCTTTCATGTAATTAGTGGAGTTAGTGTATACTCGTATTAAGATTGAAATATACAAATACTTGATCACAGTGCTTTTTAAAAATATTTTATTTATATATTTGTAAGGAGAGAGAGAGAGAGAGTATGGGCACTCCAGGGCCTCCAGCCACTTCGAACGAACTCCAGATGCCTGCACCACTTTGTGCATCTGGTTTATGTGGGTACTGGGAAATGGAACCCAGGCCATTAGTCTTTGTAGGCAAACACCATAACCACTGTGCCTTCTCTCCAGCTGCATAGTGTTTTTTTTTTTTAATTTAGAGGGTTTTTTATCCTAAAAGAAATAATCACTGAAGATATTAAAAATGATCTTCAAGGGCTGGAGAAATGGCTTAGCGGTTAAGCGCTTGCCTGTGAAGCCTAAAGACCCCGGTTCGAGGCTCGGTTCCCCAGGACCCACGTTAGCCAGATGCGCAAGGGGGCGCACGGGTCTGGAGCTCGTTTGCAGTGGCTGGAGGCCCTGGCGTGCCCATTCTCTCTCTCTCTCTATCTGCCTCTTTCTCTCTCTGTCACTCTCAGATAAATAAATAAAAGTAACAAAAAAAAATTTTTTTAAATGATCTTCAAGGGCTAGGGAGATGGCTTAGTGGTTAAGGTACTGAACTGTGAAGCCTAAGGACTCATGTTTGACTCTCCAGGTCCCACATAAGCCACACACAGTGATGCAAGTGCTCAAGGTTGCACACGCATAGAAGGGATTGCAATCTTCAGGAGTTCGATTGCAGTGGCTGAATGCCCTGAAGTGCCCATTTTCTCTGTCTCTCTCCATCTGTCTCTCTCTCTTGCATTAAAAAAAGGCCAGTCTGTTGGGCTTGCCTCAAAAGAAAAAGTATATACTTTAAAACATACTTATTTTTGTTCTAAAGTGGATTCAATATGTTCATGATTTAATCAGCTGACAAAAAATTTTTTAAAAATCAGATGAAACATGTTTATTATTATTTATTCAACAATTAGGCATTTATAGTTTATTTTAATATTTATAGGCAGTAAAAAAATTAAAATCCAAAAGCAATAGTGGAAGAGAGAGAATAAGGATGTAAGTGAAATAAATATATTTACTAAAGGTGGATGCCGGGCATGCTGAAGCCATAATCCATTTTCCTAATCTCTTGGGTTTTGTAGATATGTTAGCATTTTCCATTTTTTGTGGTTTCTTGGAAAAGTCATACTGATTGAGTTTTTCTTACCTAGGCCCCATATAATTTCTATCCTGAACTAAGACAACCTCACCCTAGTAATGAAGCTCACCCAGACCACTGCTCACCTGCCACTCAGAGGAAATCTCTCCGCTCACTACTCACCTCTGAAGGAGTTCTTTTCATGACCCTGTGTCCTTCTGCAGGCTGACCTCAGTGACTTTCTTCTTGGGAGTCCATCCTGACTCTGGGTGATCCTAGAGACAATCCTCCTCACATCTGCTAATTATACCCTGTTTGTCACAATTCAAGCTTCTGAGAATTTCCTCTTCTTGATAGCTTTCTAGAATGATTGGCTAGGCAATGGAGAACTTCCCCGTGATTTGGAAATACTTAGCAAAATTAAACAGAAAATCCCAACAATTTCTCTGTCCATTTAAGGGGCTGAGGAGGTAAAGAATTTGCCTCAAAAGCATAAGGACATGAGTTCCAATCTCCAGCAATGATATAAAAGTGACAGCATGCACCTGCAATCCCAGTGCTGGAAAGGCAGAGAGAGAAAGAAGGACCCCTGGGGCTTGCTGGCCGGCTTGTTCAGATGCACTGGTGAGCTCCTGGTTCAGTAAGAGACCCTGTCTTGAGATCTAAGGTGGAAAATGACTGATGACCATACTCAACATTGACCTCAGGTCTCCACACACACACATATGCTCACACACATATGAACACACACACCTGCAAACATATGCATACAAAAGAATAATTTAGCTGTTAATTTCCATTTTTGAAAAGATCACTAACCACAGGAGCAAGCACAGTTAGTGCCACCAAGTTCTCAAAATGCAACAGGCACTTTCTAAGTGTTTGGCATGAATTAATTTTCCTAACACTGCTACTGACCAGATATCATATCACTTCTACTTAACAGGTGAGAAAACTGAGGGACAGAATTAAGGCATGTGTTCCAGGTCACAGCCCCTGTAGAGGGCTGGGATCTGCACGTAAGCATGTTTTACAAGCATGGGACATGTAGGACATGTACGCTCCCGCCTGCTCTGCTCTGCTCCCCTCAAAGCAGAGAAAACACAGAGGCTCGGCTTCCAGTACCTAGTGCAGTGAGAGTTCCAGAAATGCAAATAACTTCACATGTGCACATTTGCATTCTATGGTCCATTATTAACTTAAAATTTCCCTCAGAGGACAGAAATTTCTGCGTGGCCTTTTGTAGAACTCACACTGTGTCATAGGCAGATAAATACAATTGTCAGAGACTCCAAATCATTCATACACTCCTGGGTTAAAAGTGGTCTTAGTGGGCTGGAGAGATGGCTTAGTGGTTAAGTGCTTGCCTGTGAAGCCTAGGACCCGGGTTTGAGGCTCAATTCCCCAGGACCCATGTTAGCCAGATGCACAAGGAGGCGCACATGTCTGGAGTTTGTTTGCAGTGGCTGGAGGCCCTGGCACTCCCATATTCTCCCTCTCTCTCTCTCTCTCTCTCCCTGTCTCTCTTTCTCTCTCAAATAAATGAATAAAAATTTTTTAAATGTTACGAAAAAAAAAAAAAAAACACTGTTCTTAGCATCTCCCATACAACTTCCTTTGCAAGAATATAAAGGGCGAGTGACGCACACATTCCCTGAGCACTTGTCATGCTGCCCGGTTCTACATAAACTGCACGTTACCCCAGGGAAACTTAGCATCTGCATTGGAGTTTGGTACATATATTGTCCTGCCCTACACACTTGAAAACAGAGGCTTTTAGGAGATATAATGACATGTTCACTGTCCTATGTGTGGAGTAGGTATCAGGCAGTATTTGAACTTGACTCTACAGCCATAGGTCTGACACCCAGGGGTGAGAGAAACACTACATTTTGATATAATAATGTGGATATGTGGAGCTCAAGGAACAGAGAAGCTAATGTTTTCCAAATAAATTAAGAAAATACTACAGTGTTTCTGCTCAAATTAGATCATGTTGAAATAATTAGAATGTTCTGGATTAAAATGAGGTGGGAGGGAGTGCCACAAGCTACAGGGTAGTAAGTGCAGGGTACAAAGCGCCTGGTGTGCCTTGGGAGGTGAAGCCATCTGCATCTGGCAGCGAAGTACAGCCTTGGGGAGAGTAGCTGAAGACAGTGTTAGCACAGATCTAGAACAAGACTGTGAACAATTTCTGTGCCCAGAGCAAGATCCAAATCTCACTCTTTCCTCCTAAGTAGACACTGAGGAATTTTCAGGCAAGAGAAAGCCATGCTAATTTCAGAAGCTGGTCCTAGGGCCACGGAGAGAAAGGGCTAGAAGGTATCAAGGAGTGCTGTTGAGGGGTACGAGGAGCAAGACCTCCCCATTTAGTGGGGTACGGCAAGGCCAGAGACAGCACCAGGCTGGTGGCAGACTTCCCCCTAGCCTGTACACTCAAATATAAGCCTGTACTTTTCATCTTGCAAAGTAGAAAAGAGGCTGTCTTCCTTCAGGCTCACTTAGCCCCAAACTAGGGCATGCTTGGCTTGGCAAACAGTACAGCTCTCTTTGGGTTCTGCTCATCTGTCTTGTTGGTCCGGCAGCCTTGCTCACTGTGTCGCTTCTCTCCTTAGGTGCTGCATGACAGGAGTGTCCCCTTGCACCTGGATGGACCAAGGCCACGCAGGAGACAAAGGGCGAGTGTGCCCGTGACATGGCTACCCTGGTATCAACAAACAACTGTCGACTATGACGGGTAAAGACAGGCCTTTTGATAAAGTGACAAGCATGGCATTAGAGCCATGGGCAAATTATTTAATTGATCTATGTTTCAATTTCCTCATATGTTAAATGAAAACAATAAAAGAATTTACCTCATTGAGTGGTAAGAATTCCATCAGATAATGCATGCATGATCCTTCTCTCAATAAGCAAATGATATACACTCAGCACATGACTTACCATGATGCCACGACTACCATCACTACCAGTAGAAGCAGCAGTAGTGGTAGTAATCTACGAGAGAGCCCATCTTTGCCTGGGAAAAGGTATTGGCCACACATGTTTTCAAGCTGCCTAGGTGAGAAAATAGGCATGCAGAGGGGCCAGCCACAGGGGGCCTATGTAGATCACAGCACTGCTGAGGCTGCCTCTCTACTTCAGCATCACTATATGGAGACTCTGTTCTTGGATGAGGACCATTGTTCCTTGTTTCCTTCCTTTTCCATTCTGCCCCTCCTCATCCCTTGAGCTGAAGCAAAGCCCTTGCTCAGGTTGGACAGCAAAGCCCCTTGTGAGATTCTCCCCCAGAAGAGGAAAGATGATAGCCTCTGGATGACAAAGACCCCACCCAGCATACTTCCTTCCAGTTGTTTCACTGTACTCCCTCCCGCCCCTTTTTTTTCTCCCATCAAAGGTCTCTGGGTCTTAAGGTCCTCTGAGGTAGAGATCTGAGATGGAGTGTCTGCTCTGACTGGAGGCAGCTTTGAATAAACCTTTTTCCTTCCACCAACTCTTGCTTCCCAGGTTTTTGGTAGGACAACCAGCATGATGACTTCTGATTCTGGAGAGCCCTAAAGAAAGCCCCTGGCCTCAGGGTATTCCCTCCCATCCACAAGCCTCCCATTCTAGTCCAGTGGGGCTCTTCTCCACACCCCTTCTCTTCTCGGTCTGGCCCCTTCCTTTCCCACTCCAACCCACCATCCATGCTCTCCCCACATGATGTTCCCTTTGTCCTCTCCCTGAAAGGAAAAGAGTTTTTTACCAAGCACTTTTACCCCTTGCCCCACTGAAGTCTCTGGACAGTAGTAGAAATGGAGGGAATGGCATATCTAAGTGAAGAAACATTCATTCCAGGTGGCCTTGTCCACCCGGCCAGATGGGGTTAGCCTTTCCTGGGAGCAGCAATGCCCAGACAAGTTACTGTGCACACAGAAGATAAGCCAAACAACAGGAGGAACTCAAACTCTAGGTCTACATAGCAAAAGACCAAGCTGGTGAAGGACAGGGCTGGGCCAGGTGGGAAAGGTAGGTGCTGTGCTTTGGCTGCTTGCGTGGCATGAGCACTCAAGACACTCACGGGTACGAGAAGGAAAGCAAGTGGGAGCTGGCCAGGTAGAGCCTCATCTCTGCGTGGAGTTGACAACCTCCGAGAGGCCTTCTCCACAATCCAGTTCAACACTGCCCACCACTGCGCCTCCCGCTGCCTTCTTCTCTTCATAGCATCTAGCATTTATTTATTCATCCATTGCTAATGTCCGGTTCAACAACATACTGTCTAATTTAATGTCAAGTTTTAGTATCTACAACATTGTAGCACATAGTACGTCCTCAATAACTGATTTGCCAACATAAGAACAAATGATGACACCATCATTATTCAGAGAGCCCCCTCCACCACCACCACGGCTGAACGGTCACTGAATTCATGCTACCTTCGAAGGGTCACTCAGTTGCTGTCCGCTCAGAGAGCCACAGGTGCTATGCTTCTCTCTGGCCTTGTGAAGATCTTCTCCTGGGATCATGAGAAGCGATGCCGTCCTTTGTCCCACTCAAGGGCTAGCTAATTTTATCCCAAGGGGCAAATGACAGATGCCTCCTGGGTGTGAAGGGGGCGGTCAGTCAGAATTTAGACTCACTGTCAGAGGTCCGCAGAAGGGTTCTAAAGAAGTTGACTTCATTTCCTTAGCACAGAAGCAGGGCTAGCTAGAGAAGCACTGTGAAGACTGGAAGCTGTCACCTCTCCTCACTGCCTAGAGGTAACAGACCCACAAATACTGGATGTCACAGATAGCATGTGTCGTTGCAGGTGACAGAGTGAGCAGCCAAGACACTGACCACATAGGAGGCTAAGAAAGATATCAAACCCTTTCACAAAACTACACAAGAAATGCTTTCCTACCAAGCACTTCCAGAAAAAGAAGAGACTGAAGTCCTCCTTGTCAGGGATTATAAAGAACCAGGCAGCAAAGGAAAAAAGCACTGTGACCCCTCCCAGAAAGCCACAAGTCCACAGAATTGCCTTCCTGTATGGAAACCAGAGACCTGGGGTGTATGTAAAGGTGCATATGGAAACATGTTTTTCAGTTATTCATGTATTCCATTTGTAGAGTATTTCCTGTATCACCCACATAGGTTTGTGTAAATAAGACTCTTTCTACATCAATGTTGTTCCAGGGCCTTTTTGCTTTTGCAGGTGTCAAGCTTTGAATCTGTGTACTGATTAGAGTTCTGAGCAACATGCATCTTGTGCTGAGCAAGTGCAATGAGGGAGAGCTGTCATGCTAAGGGTCTTCTCATCTCATGTAGCCCAGGCTGGCCTTGAACTCACTATGTAGCCAAGGATGACCTTGATGCTCTTGCCATCGCCTCATGAGTACTGGGATTGCAAGCGTTTGGTACCACACCTGGCTGGCTTCTGTCATTATGGTTGCTATGCGAACTCATGCAGGTCACTTCTTTGTCCTTAGTTCTCCCAACTCTGATTGGAAGAGGTCGGGTTAGATGATTACTAAATTTTCCTTTAAAGCAAAGAAACCTATGTTTCACATAATGTTTTTACATAAATGCCATATTGCTTTTCCTCAGGAGGTAGTGGGATTGATAGACTGTTTAGCAAAGCATCAAATATTTCCATGTGTGAACAGACCTTGGTTTTGTTTTGTTTTACTAGTTCCCTTCTAAGGAACTGAGTCCATTAAGACATTTCATGCTCAGGCAGCATGCGCAATTTTTAGACAGATACTTAAAGGCGAGGACTTTATCTGATACCTTTATTTATATGCAAAACAGCGCACCATTCATGAGATATGAAAAACTCGTCAGATAGAAACCAGATTATATCTATTTTCACTACAAAATATTGCATTATATAAAGCAACAGAGACACAAAAAAACCCTGAAAAAGACTAAAATCTTTGGATAGCAGATGTGTTTTTTTTTTTCTTCCCTTGTCTCTAAAATACACTTCTTGTTTTAAGAGTTTCACAGCTGAGAACATGAAACATTTTCAGGTTATAGACTTTTCTTTTTGGTTGTCACAGAGGAAAGTAGTTCTGAAAATTCTTTTTCTTTTTTAGGAAAATAATGTAATTTCCTAAAATCGTCGCACACACAACATCACGCACACGCACACGCACACAAAGAAGCTACTCCCCTCATACACAGTCTGTGAAGTACTTTGCAGACATCACTACAGACAAGAATAACAGCACTTACTTTAAAAAACTATAATAGTGAAGTGCTCGCATTTGCTGACCTCACGACAAAAGAACCTTTCAAGAACAAACATCTTAATATATAAAATATGCTTACAAACAGGAGGAGTGGGGAATTTCTTATACAAGTGCAATATAATTAGAGTGAAAAGAAATACCACAGGATCATCTCAACAAACACTTAAAAAGTTAGACTCAATTATTCCACAGGAAAAAGTGTAAACACTTGACTATAAATAAATTGGCACAAAGTATCCAAAGTAAAATTATCACCACTCTGAAAAATAAATGTCTTGAAAAAAATACTCTACCCCATCTAACATAAATAAAAATAGGTTGTCTTTTTCTAACTGCACCTATGGGTCCACATGTTAAGGTCACAAATAGATGTTTTTTTGGATATATCAAGGGGCACTTTGCCTGAAACAGCAATCAGATATTAAATTTTCCATTTAAATATGGATTTCCTGTCTACCTCAGAGTCCTATCTTGGGATAAAAAATCTCACCAAGCTTAAAGTCCCCCATAGTTTATCTATTTATTCTCAATAAATAGACCTTTTAACCTTACCAAATATCCAGGGTTGGTTTCTTTTATTTGGATTTGAATATAATCTTTTTGACAATGGACTAAAGTTTCCTGATACACCTGTGTCTCACTCTCTAAGCTTCAGTCCTTAAATCCTCTTTTCCCTCCCCAAGATTTGGTGATTTGTCAATTTGGAAAATCCCAGATAGAGACATCTGAGCCCTCCGAGCTTGGGCCTCATTCTTTCAAAACACGCAGGTTTGTAGGAAATAAATATAGGAGAACTCAATCTCCATCGGGTTAAAGCAACAACCCTTACGGGGACCCTACACCTATGGGAGGCCCTGAGGCAGCTCAAGGTGGGTGCTTCCAGAAGGTTCTGCTGGTCTGGAAAATAGCCCCTGTGAGCCCAGAGCTCTCCAGTCAACCCCACCTCCCAGGGCCGGAAACCTCCAGGGCTGACCCGCTGACCGGAGAGAGCAGGTTGCGCGCCACGCCGGCTTCCAGGCGCTTCCCAGCGGCGGCCAGGCTGGCCCCGGCCCCCGGCCTCCCGCCGCGCGGCCGCCCTACACGTCCAGGACGTGGTTGAGATAGGAGATGTAGCAGATGGCCAGGCGCAGGATCTCGATCTTGGAGAGCTTCTTGTCCGGGGGCAGCGTGGGCAGCAGTTTGCGGAGCTCGGCGAAGGCCAGGTTGAAGGCCTCCACGCGGATGCGCTCGCGCGTGGCGTGGGCCGAGCGGTACTTGGCGGTGGCGCGCCGGCGGCGGCGCTTCTCCTCGCGGCTCAGCTGCGGCGGGTGCGGGTAGAGCCCCGCGCGGGCCCCGGCCTTGCCCGCGCCCTCCGCCTCCTCCACGGGCTCCAGGTCCGACACGCTGCCCAGCACCTTGGCGTCCGCGCCGCCCAGGGACTCCGGGTCCGAGTGCGCCGAGCTGGGGTGGTCCGAGTCGGCGGCTTGGTCCGGACTCAGCATCATTTTGGAGGCTGGCGGGGAGGGAGGCAGAAAGCCAGTCAGTAAGAGCATCATCTACTCCCGGCGGGCCCGCGCCCGCGCCCCGAGGGGCCGAGGCCGGTCTCGGGAGCCCCGCACCTCCCCACGGCCGAGCCGGCCACGGGGCCTCGGTCGCCTCGCCGGCCCGCAACCGGACAAGGCCGGCCTGTGGCCCCGGACCCGTGGAACGACCGTGGGCTGCGGGGCCGCACTGGGATTCGGGGTGGCCTGGGCCCGAGCCCGGGGCGCTGTGTGGTCCTTCCCAGACAAACGCTGCTGCCCGGAGGGATCAGGGTGGAGGCTTCAATGGAGGGGAGCGCTTCCCGCCCGAGGGCCGGGGCCGGGCAGCCGCGTGGATCTGCGCCCGGGCGCTCTCCCAACCCCCGAGCGTTGGCCGCGAGCCGGGGACAGGAAGGTTCCCGGGTCCCCCCTCGCGCCCCTTGGAAATGATTAAGAAATAACCGAGCAAATGTCTAGGCTCCTTTCAAAAGAAAATTGACTCCTAAGTCCCCGCACGCTCCCGGTGCACCATCTGTCACGCAGACAGCCACACACACTGGGGACCTGGGGACGTGGCGAGGTGGAAAACACAATGCCCGGCAGTCTGTCGACCACCTCCGGGGAAAGGCTGACCGCCGGGTCGTCCTGGAGGAGAGGCCCGGGAGGGACGGGAAGGGCCGGGCACGCGCGCGGGACGCCCGGGCGCAGGCTGCATCTCCGCCTCAAAGTTCGGGAGCTCCGGGGACCGAGCTCGGCCGCGCGTGGCTGTCCCCCCGAGGCCTGGCCCAGGCCTGGCGTCAACGCTAAGCTTTCCTCGGAAGATGCCCTCCTGGAGAAGCCCGGGCAGGAAGGGGACCGCGAAGATCCGCTGGGCTGGGGGACTGGGGCCCGTGGCAGGAGCCAGGCACCTGCAGGAGCTGCGCGCCTGGGCCGCGGCCGCAGGGGAGGACGAGCCGGCCGCGAACTCTCGGCCTGGGCCATCCAAGCCACGTTAGGCGCGGGAGAAGCCCCGCAGAGACGACACGCAGGAGGATACGCTCCTGGAGAAACAAAGCCAGGGGATGTGGGGTCGGGTCCCTGCAGCAACTTGCCTTTGGGTGAACTGGGCTCAAAAACAGCTTTCTGCGCAAGGAAAACAGGTCCTCCAACGCAAAATAATAAACGCTCCAAGTGCACTGCATGTGACTCCCTACAGGCTTTCCTCGGGCGCGCTCCTAAGTAAAACACAGCTGACAAGAAGGAGCAGAAATACATAGGCGAGAAGTAGAAAAGTACATCAAGTCACGGCATAGTTGTAGATCGGACAAAAAAGTTCTCGGTTTGCCCTGCGAGCATGGTAATTTCTCCTCCAGATATATATTTAAAATATGCAGAAATAGTATGTCTGCTGCACATTTTAGTTCTATAACTGTGGGCACAGATGCAGCTATAAATGCAATATGAATGAAGTTAGTTTCAAGCAAAACAAAAACAAAAACCCACAATGATTTAATGGAGTCTTACCTTGCAAAAGCCTTTTCGGTAATCCTTTCTCCAATCTTTTTGAGTTAAAATCCCAGGGAATAACGAGGGGAAATTCCGGAAAAGTTAAAAGCAGCAAATGTTTATTATATTCAAAACCGAGGAAGCTGTCATCGCGGACGCTCGCAGGCGAGCGATGAAATCTCAGGATCGGGATGATGTGATTGTTCACTTGGTAGATCAAAAATGCCTTTTCCTGTTAATTCTTCTTCAGCATTTCGGAAAATTCGTTGGTGATCTTTTTAAAACGAAGTGTTGAAGTCTGCTTTCCCTCCCCTCTCTTCTAGGGCTCTATAAATAACAAAAGAGATGCCGAGATAAACACAATCACATCAAAGGGCTGAGTCCTCCCCTGTCTAATAGCCGAATCATCAATAAGAAAGATGGTTAAGATAAGATTCAGCTCCTAGAGGACTCCTTCCCTTTCCTTAATCGCGCGGGCAGAAACTGGCAAGAGCAGGGCAGAGAGGCGATCTGCCTCATGAGGATTGTTTTTTTGTGTTTTTTTTTTTTCCCCCAGGATAAGTCTTTGTTCAGCCCATGTCTCCCCAGTTCCCAAGAACACAATACAGTAACTCGGGGCTAAGGTTGCCTCTTCCTGGTCCCTCATTTACTCGTATGATGTATAAACAGGCACCTATTTTCCAGTTTCAAGTCTTTGAAAGATGGGTTAAACCCCCTCACCCCCCCCTCCTCTTTTACCTTGTAGCACAATATACATAGTCAGTGGCTTGAAGATGCTTGGAGAAAGGTTGGTGAAAGTGAATGTCTCCTGTAGTGACAGTGACAGGGAAGCCGAGAAAGACGGGAGAGAATGGGAGAGAGAGCGGGGCAAAGCGGCAGGGCTGCGTGTGGCTTCTGGGCTCTCCTGGTGCCAATTGATTCAGCCTGGAGATGGTGGAAGAGATAAAGGCTTAAGAAGGGGGATGGAATTTTTCCCCCTAAATTGATATTTAATGGGAAATCCTATTGGACAGAAACCTGGGCATGAGTCACTTAATTGGACTTGACATCTGTCACAGTGTGGGAGTTTTCACAGCCCAAATATTTTAGCAGATCGGATTCCCACTGAATCAGTGCCATAAAACATAACAGTTGAAAGCAGTCCACGAGGGAAGCCATAGCATCTAAGCAGCATCTAGCCACAAGCACGATTTCTTATTTTCAGATTATTGATGCACCATTACATACAAGTGCACAATTTATTAAAATGGAAAATTCTTCTGGCATTTTATAAGGCCAGCATCTTTTGTTATTGTTTACAAATGGAAATATATGCTATATAAGAAACTAAAGTTAATATATTGTATTCAGATATGCAACAGCTAACACTTATCATCATTTACATTTCAAAACACACTTCCACCAGGCTTATGGAGTATATTGGTAGTTTTGAGATACCGTGCTTTGAGATTAACTTACTCATAGAAGACTTTTAAAAGCCTTTCTTAAACCCAGCGTGGTGGCACATGCCTTTAATCCCAGCACTTGGGAGGCAGAGGTAGGAGGATTGCTGTGAGTTCGAGGCCACCCTGAGAATACAGAGTTAATTCCAGGTCAGCCTGAGCAAGAGTGAGACCCTACCTTGAAAAACAAAACAAAACAAACAACAACAAAAAAAAAAGCCTTTCTTTACATTAAGTCATTGGTGGAGTTAGGAACAAAATCCAGGTAGTTGGGGACCACTTGATAAAGCAATTCTACTTTTCTGACTGTTTTTGTCTTCACTCACTCATTCATTCAATTCAAAATATGACATGCTCCATGTGCTGATTATTATGCTTCAGTCTTGCCCACCTTAACATGCAAATCATGTAGCTGTGTGGCAGGGCATTGTGCTAAGATGCAAACACATACTGGTCAGAGTATTCCAACACATACTGCTCTTGCCTTATACAACCTCCAGTCCTGAATTTGTGGATTTATGGATTAGTGGTCAAGATTACTCCTCACCTCCCCAATTCCTAGAGAAATATCTATGGAGGGGAGAAGAGCCTTGGCTTTCTCCCCTTTATCAATTTTCCTCTCCAAGGACGTTTTGTCATTAGGGCAGGGGTATGGAGCCACCCACCCTGAGAATGGTCCTCGTGGCTGCCACAATTGTCGTTGCCCATATTTTCTCAGGGAGAGGCCAGGAATAGAATGGGCAAGGTTGGGTGAGAAGGAGAGAGTCCAGCTAATAAGTGCCAGTGCAGCTCAAGGTTGGCCCTACTCAGCCCCAGAACTGAAGTGTACTTGAGATATATCAGGACACTTAGGTGGAGGCAGAAGCCAGCCTCACACAGGTGGCAATGGAAACAGGTGAGTGGATAAACACCCTGAGGAGAGGATGAAGACGAAGGGAGAAGGGAGGTTTCCCAGCCTGGCTATGAGCAGTCAACGTTAAACATAGACCAGACTAGAAGTGGGCACTCAGATGCCTGTGCCTCCTATTCTTCCCCCTCTAGCACTCTTATTAGCTGGCTGGTGCTATTAGACCCATACCCATGTGTTGAAAACACTTGTTAGGTTTAATCACCTGAGCCCTAGAAGGGGAACCTACCAGGTAAGAAGTGACCAGTGATTCTGGGAATGAGATAAGAAGATGCCCATATCAGGGCTGGCTTGACTCTGCTCTGGTGTGTATGAATCTGGACAAATTCTCTATTACTGATAACCTGTATATTCATAAACGAATACTTACATGAATAAGGCTGTGTGGAAACCCACTTATACCCATGCACAGCAGAACCTTATACTCAGCAGAACCGAGGCACACCATCATCCACACATCAGCATGGCTTCACACTTCCACACAGGCGTTCTCTCCTCCAGGAAAGTGCCCCTCCCCCACCACCTTTGCCTTTTCTGAGACAGCGCAGGCACAGATGGCCCCTCCTTCTGTGCGCCACCAGCACTCCTTTCACTCCTCCCTTGGAGACTACATAATGTGCACTGTGATTCTTGGTTTCCATATCTGTCTCTCCCACTAGGCCATGACATTTCCAAGAAAGATCTGTAGCTTATGTTCCTAGTTCTGGTTTCTGAGCTTAGTACATTGTATGTACTTGTTTGTGGGGAGCAAATTCCTACAGACAGAGGCTCCCAGGTAACAGAAACACCCGCACCCAAAGACACCCATCCTTCCATGTGGACCAGTTGCCTTTCCTGAAGCATAAGGAAAATAACCTTGCCTTTCTCCCTGCACCAGTTTGCTATGAGCTTTTGTGAATGTGCAAATATTTGATAAAATGCTAAGCACCATGCAAATTGAGATATGATAAGGTATAGGAGTAAAGTTAAATAATGGCAAAGCAATAAGGTGACGAGAAGTGTGATGAGAAAACCAGGCTTCACAAATGCTGGCTGTGAGTTGTTTAGCCTTTTGGGGCCTCAATTTTCTAATCTGTAAAATGAGAATAATGAAAGCATCATGATTTGTTATGTTATGTTATATCACATTTTTTTTTCCCAAAAGGGCCCAAGATAATACATGTAAAACACTTCAAGTAATGCCTAGAATTAGAGTACCACAAAGGTTGTGTATAAATAATGGATAATGTTAATAAAGTTGTTATTCAATATAAATACATATTCTGATATAGATTTTTCATGGAAACACAAACATATTCCACCAGATTGTGTATGTATGTGTGTATATGTGTGTGCCCATACTTGTGGTGGCTAACCTATAGTGTTATATCCAGGTGTCAGACAATAGGTATGGGAGAGGTGTGGGGGCATTTAACATGTCAATTCATTCATCATCATCAAAAAGCTATGAGATAGATTCTGTTGCTCTCATTTGCATATGGGGAAACTGAGACATGGAAAAATGGTGATATATTCAAGGTCACATAGTTAATAAATTATGAGGCCAAAATTTACATACACATGTTCTAACTGTAGACACTGTACTCTCAACCACTCTCAACTGTTTCTGTGGTCATGTGTCCTGCACAAATACCTCATGAAAGAATTATTTGCAGAATGAAATGCATATGCTGAAGAATCCATATACACAAAATATAAACTTGTCACCTTTTGAACTCAGGGCTGAGTAGTGAATCTAACTACCTTTCAGTATACCTTTAAATACTTACTGTACATCTAGTATTGCGCCAGATAAAACATAAATCTTTATAATTATTTAATTCTATTAGATAATTATTTCCCACTTAGATCTTAAACTTTGTACTCCATCAATAAAAGTTTTGATTATATACAGTATATGTATATTACCAATAAACTTTATATGTGTACCATATATGCTATATAATCATAAATACATAAAAGACATTTTGAAATAAAAAGCTAATAATATTTTGGAACAATTAATTTTATTTAACAGTACAAAGACCTATTCACAGTACAAGATGTTGGTGACATATATATTTTTAAGGGCAATAGTCTTTATTTTATTAAAGTCATTGTTTAACCCTTTGTGGGAATGTTATTGGAACTTAGTGATACTGCAGGGAAAGACACACTAGAAAAGCTCAAATGGTATCACCAAATGATGAGTGTGTGAGGTGAGAGATCAGTTAACTGGCTTGTGTTAAATACTCCACAATATTTACATTATCAAAACAAGATGTACACCATAAGTATATATAATTATTAGTAAATTAAAATAGTAATAAAAAGAAAAGCAACCCAAAAGTCCATCAACTGTGGAATGAATAAACAGAATGTGATAATTTATAACATGGAACATCATATGGCAGTAAAATAGAGCACAATCCTGATATGTGCAGCAACATCAATGAACCTCAAAAACACTGTGAGTGGGTCTGGAAAGATGGCTTAGGAGTCAAAGTACTTGCCTGCAAAGCCAAAGGACCCAGGTTTGATTCAACTACAGGTCTTTACTGTTCCCATAATTTTTCTTTTTCTGAGATATCATAAAAATAATCATATTCCATGTAAATGAATCTGGTTTTATTTGCTTGCTTAAACCTTTTATTAATTTTTTTTTGAGACAGTAGTTCACACTGGCCTGGAGCTTGCTATGTAGCCCAGGCAAAACTTGAACTCTTTCTTTAGCGTTCTGAGTGTTGAAATTAAAGTGTGAGCCACCCTACCCAGTTGATATATTTTTCTGGATAAAGTTTTTATATCCATGCATATTATCATATATATCAATGTCTACTATTTTTATTATTCCACAGTATTACCTTGCATAGTTGGAGCAAATTTTTTTAGCTAAAGTTTTTTTAAGAGTCATCCATTCATCAGCAACTTTTTCATTTTTATTGCTCATTAGCATTCTTTTATCTTTTTTAGAATTCTTCCTTTTACTGTGTCCAACTAAGTTTCTACTGAAAACACATTCCCTCGGCCTGAAGCACTTTCTTTAATGTTTACTAGAGATTAAGTCAATTGGAACTGCATTTTCTGCCTACTGTTTCTCTGACAGTGTCTTTGCTTTCATTCTTGAAAGACTTGTCCAGGTTATAGAATTCTAAGTTGACAGTTGCTTTCACTTTTTTTTTTTTTTTTTTTTTCAGCAAGCAAAAGGTGTCTCCCTTCCTTTTGGTTTAGATAGCTTCTGATGGAAAGTCTGCTCTAATTCTTATCATTGTTCCTTTGTATAAAGCATACTCGTCCTTCTCCTC
This sequence comes from Dipus sagitta, assembly GCA_036346955.1. Lineage (NCBI taxonomy): Eukaryota > Metazoa > Chordata > Mammalia > Rodentia > Dipodidae > Dipus > Dipus sagitta. The sequence goes on along the minus strand of CM070788.1, from coordinate 5,050,444 downwards.
ACGCACCTACTTGCAAAATTTTTATTTCAGATAAACCGAGGTTGTGTGTAAGGCTCGTGTAAGGTTTGTTGTCATTAGTTGACTTATGTCCTATTTGGGATTGTCTGAGCTTGGATCTATGATTTGTTGCCATTTGTTACTCTTGGAAAATTCTTGGCGATCATTTTTTCAAATATCTTTTTTGGCCCATTCTCTTATTCACAGACTCCAATTACATGTAAATTATCGGGTTTAATGCTGGCACAATTTCTTGGATGCTCTGTTTTAATTTTATCCTCTCCCTCTGGTTTTTGTTTGGGAAATTTCTAATAAAATTTCAAAAATATTTATTTTATTCTATTTTGGTTTCATGCAGCATGGCCTCTAACTCACTATGAAGCCTAGTATGAGTATGGTGGTTTGAAAGTAAATGGCCTCATAGCTTCAGGTATTTTTGATTATGCTTCCTATTTAGTCTCTAGCAGGCAAAAACCTGCTGGAGGAGGGGCAGATCTTGAGTCCAGCCATCAGTATGTTGGTGTTGGCTCTTGTCTCTCTGCTATAGATGTATGTTAAAGTAATCCAGCTTCTGCCGTGATGAAGCTTCCCCTAGAATGTGTCAGTTGAAATAAACTCTTTCCCCCCATAACCTGATTCTTGTTGGGTGCTTTGTCCCAGCAATGAGACAGTAACTGCAATGCCAAGGCTGGCCTTAAACTCCTAATCTTTCTGCTTCCATGTCCCCAGTGCTGGTATCACAAGTGTGGGCCACCATATTGGCTTCTATTAATGGATCTTTGAGTTAATTAATCCTTTCAGCTGTGCCCAGCCTATTGACAAAACATTGAAAGCATTTTTCATCTCTAATGTTTAGTGCTTCCATCCATCTTCTGTAATTCCTGTTTGTTTGTGCATGCTGCCTACCTTTTCTATTGCATCTTTTCATATATTAGATTTACTTATTATAAAGTTCCTTTCTGCTTGATTTGACATCTAGGAATCACTTGAGCTTGCTTCTAGTGTTTCTTGGTAATGGGTTGTGTCTGTGTATGTATATATGTGTGTGATATAATTTTTTGAGTGAATACCACACATTGCATGTAGAACAGTAGTATATTGGCCAGCTTTTCAACATTGCAATAAAATGAGGCAATTAACTTAGCAAGAGAAAATTTTTATCAATTTATTTATTGGTCTTGAGAATCAAACCCAAGGCCTTATGCGTCCCTATCACAAGAAACCATGCATTTCGCTTACAGTTTGAGAGGCTTGAAGTCCATGATCTGGTGAACTTGTTGCTTTAGCCTCTGGTCCTGGTGGAAGATGGCCACACATCAGAGCAGGAGCATGTATAAGAGTAAGTGGTCACATTTCAGAAAGGAGAAGAGAAAAAAGCTGCTGTGTTAAACAAGCGCATGTCACCAGTGCGAGAAGGACCTCTCATTAGGCCCCAAGATCAGGATATCAGTCACAATAAACCCCTGAGGTATACACAACCACACCATGGAAATGAGCATGGACCTTCCTGTGTAAGAGACAGTGTGGAGCATTAATCCAATGTAAGTCTGGAGTTTAATCGTGTTTGGGTTTTGATTTTATGGTTACCAACAATGTGATGCAGTTTTCAGACTCTTCTGTTGGCGTGGGTGGCCATGCCTAGCAGTCCATGGTCAGCTGCCTCCACTGCCTTGGGGCTGTACTGAGGCACAGTTTCATGGCCAGGAATGTGTGGAGCACTCTCACCTCATGGCTGCTGGGAAGGAGACAAAGGGAGCCAGCACTTGTGGTGGCACCTTATTCCTATGACTTTCCTCTCATTCGGGTCCCCAGCCTATTAGAAGGCACTGCTCATATTCAGGCAGGTCTTTCCCTCTCAATGGCTGTCCCAACATATCAGTCATTTCTGGACATGTTCTCTCAGATATGTCCGGAGGTGTGCCTTACTCATCTAGGCATCTCTCAACCCAAGAGAGTTAGTAATCAAGATGAACCATCACAGAAGAATGGACACGTGGTTTCTTCTGTTAGAAGGTGATCAGAGGTCTTAAAAACAATATTTACCCCAAACCAACACATTCAGAGTCCATTTCAGCTATATTTTTTTGTAAGAAAAATTCTTTTTCTTTGACAGTGAGACATTTGGCTCACATGATGCAGTAAAATTTACTTCTTTGCTCAATCCTAGAGTGATTTCAGAATTTCCAAGTCGCACCCCTGTGAAAAAATAGCTTATTAGACTGTGGCATCAACACAATTCATTCTTTGGTTTCATAGTGTCTGTGTGACCAATGATGTAGTTTGGATCTTGAATGGCTGCTAGGTCATCAGATTTATTTAATACAAGCTGTTAAAAGCTTAGCCCAGAGTGTTTTCAGAAGTGAGTGGAACCTATAAGAAGTGGGACCTCTAGTGTTTTTCTTTCTCTTTCTTTCTCTTCTTTCTGGGCCACAGAGTGTATGGTTTTGCTTCACCATACACTCCTGCTATGATGTGTGCCCTTGACACAGCCCAGAGCAAAAGGGCTAAATAATTCTGTCTCTCTATTCCTTTCTCAAAAATAAATAAATTTTGGGTTGGAGAGATGGCTTACCAGCAAAGCCAAAGGACCATGGTTCAATTCCCCAGGACCCATGTATGCCAGATGCACAAAGGGGCACGTGCATCTGGAGATCGTTTGCAGTAGCTAGAGGCCCTGGCATGCCCACTCACTTTGTCTGTCTGTCTCTTTCTCTCTCAAATAAATAAAAATAAATAAAATTTAAAAAATAAATTAATTAAAAAATTAAAAAAGATTATCATGATCATTTCTTATCAGTATTGTTTGTGCACATATATGTAGAGGGTTGTCATAAGTATACTTATTTTAACCATTGTTTTATCTTTTGTCCTTTTTGCATGTGCATGTATGTGTGTGATATGTGTGTACATATGTGTCTTTGTATTCATATATGTGGGTGAGGATATCATGTGTATATGCTGGTGTGTGTGTGTGTATAGATGATAAGTAAATGTTGGGTGTGTTCTTGAGTCATTCTCTACATTCATTATTGAGGCAGGGTATTTTGCTGAACCCATAGATCAAAGATTCAATTAGTCTGGCTAGACAGCATGCCCCAGGAATTCTCCTATCCCAGTCTCCTGTGTGCTGGGATTATAGGCTCATGCCATAATACCCAGTATTTTTACATAGGAGTTGGGGATCTGAACTCAGGTCCTCATGATTCATTAAGAAGTGCTTAACTGACTAAGCCATCTCATCAGCCCCATAACCACTGTTTTAAAGTAGTAAATTTTAATTTAAATATATATTATAGGTTTATGAAAACATACATATATACAATATGTATGTACATATATACCTACTGGTTAACCTCACTTTTATATTGAGAGGAAACAATTTAAATAAGCATATTATGAATATACAGTTATGACAGGAGCCAAAAGAAAAATAGCATGAAGGTGAAGAAACATGGAGGTCAAAGAAGCATGGACATGAAGAGCATGGAAGTCAAGAAGCATGGAGGTCAGGGAAGATTGAAGTCATGGACCATGAAGGACAAAGAAGCATGGAGGTCAAAGGGGCATGGAGTCAAGGAGCATGAGTCAAGACATGGAGTCAGGAATGAGTCAAGGGGTATGGAGTTAAGGAACATGGGTCAAGGAGCATGGTCAAAAGTGCAAGAGAGATGGAGTCAAGAATGGAGTCAAGGAACATGGAGTCAAGGAGCATGGAGTCAATGAGTATGGAGTCAGGGAATATGGAGTCATGGAGTATGGAGTCAAGGAGTATGAAGTCTAGTAGCAAGGACTCATGGAGTATGGACTCAAGGGACATGCTGTCAAGGAGCATGGAGTCAAGGAGTATGAAGGGCAAGGTCATGGAGGTCAAGGAGTATGGGTCAGGAGATGGAGTCAATGAGAGGATGGATCAAGGAGCATGGAGTCAAGGAGGATGGAATCAAGGAGCATGTAGTCAAGGAGTATGGAGTCATGGAGTATGTAGTAAAGCAGCATGGCATCAAGGAGTATGGAGTCATGGAGTATGTAGTAAAGCAGCATGGCATCAAGGAGTATGGAGTCATGAGTCAAGGAGTATGGAGTCATGGAGTATGGAGTCAAGGAGCATGGAGGTCAAGGAATATGGAGTCAAGAAGCATGGTGTCAAGGAGAATGGAGGTCATGGAATATGGAGTAAAGGAGTATGGAGTCAAGGAGCATGGAGTTGGAGTATGGAGTCCAGGATCATGGAGTATGGACTCAAGGGACATGGAGCCAAAGAGTATGGTGTCAAAGAGCATAGAGTCAAGGAGTATGGAGTTCAAGGTCATAGAGTCAAGGAGTATGTAGGTCAAGGTCATGGAGTCAAGGACCATGGAGTCAGGAGTTTGGAGATCAAGGAGCATGGAGGTCAAGGAGCATGGCATCAAGGAATATGGAGTCATGGAGTATGGAGTCAAAGAGCATGGAGTCAAGGAGAATGGAGGTCATGGAGTCAAGGAGCATGGAGTAAAGGAGTATGGAGGTCAAGGAACATGGATTCAAGGAGCATGGAGTCAAGGAACATGGATTCAAGGAGCATGGAGTCAAGGAGCTGGAGTAGGAGTAGGAGTCAGGACTGGATTCAGGAGTATGGAGTCAGGATGGATCAGGAGCATGGAGTCAGGAGATGGATAGGAGTGAGTCAGGAATGGAGTAGGAGTATGGAGTCAGAATGGATCATGAGTGGGTCATGGATATGGTCATGGAGTGAGTCAAGGAATGGATCATGAGTGGAGTCAAGGATGGAGTCATGGAGTAGGAGTCAGAGTATGGAGTCATGGAGTGTGGAGTCAGGAGTGTGGAGTCATGGAGTATGAGTCGGAGTGGAGTCATGGAGTATGGAGTCATGGAATGGAGTCATGGAGGAGTCATGGAGGTCATGGAGCATGGAAGTCATGGGTCATGGAGTCATGGAGTTGGAGTCATGGAGTTGGAGTCAGGAGCATGGAGTCATGGAGTGTGGAGTCAGGAGATGGAGTCATGGAGTATGACATGGAGTTGGAGTCATGGAGTATGGAGTATCATGGAGTCATGGAGCATGGAGTCATGGAGATGGAGTCATGGAGTATGGAGTCATGGAGATGGAGTCATGGAATGGAGTCATGGAGATGGAGTCAGGAGTCATGGAGTAGTGGAGTCATGAGTTGGAGCATGGAGAGGAGTCATGGAGTATGAGTCATGGAGTATGGAGTCATGGAGGTGGAGTCATGGATGTATGGAGTCAAGGAGCATGGAGTCATGAGTGGAGGTCATGGAGTATGGAGTCATGGAGTGGAGTCATGGAGTGGAGTCATGGAGCATGGAGTCATGAGAGTATGGAGTCAGGAGTGGGAGTCATGGAGTATGGAGTCATGGGAGTCAGTGGAGTCATGGAGTATGGAGTCATGGAGTGTGGAGTCATGGAGTATGGAGTCATGGAGTGTGGAGTCATGGAGTATGGAGTCATGGAGTATGGAGTCATGGAGTATGGAGTCATGGAGTATGGAGTCATGGAGTATGGAGTCATGGAGTCATGGAGTCATGGAGTATGGAGTCATGGAGTATGGAGTCAAGGGTGAGGGCAAGGAGCATGGAGTCATGGAGTATGGAGTCATGGAGTGTGGAGTCATGGAGTGTGGAGTCATGGAGCATGGAGTCATGGAGTGTGCAGTCATGGAGTATGGAGTCATGGAGCATGGAGTCATGGAGTATGGAGTCATGGAGTATGGAGTCATGGAGTGTGGAGTCAAGAGCATGGAGTCATGGAGAGTGGAGTGAAGGAGCATGGAGTCATGGAGTATGGAGTCATCGAGTGTGGAGTCATGGAGTACGGAGTCATGGAGTGTGGAGTCAAGGAGCATGGAGTCATGGAGTGTGGAGTCAAGGAGCGTGGAGTCATGGAGTACGGAGTCATGGAGTATGGAGTCATGGAGCATGGAGTCATGGAGTGTGGAGTCATGGAGTATGGAGTCATGGAGTGTGGAGTCAAGGAGCGTGGAGTCATGGAGTGTGGAGTCATGGAGTGTGGAGTCAAGGAGCGTGGAGTCATGGAGCGTGGAGTCAAGGAGCGTGGAGTCATGGAGTATGGAGTCATGGAGTGTGGAGTCATGGAGTGTGGAGTCATGGAGTGTGGAGTCAAGGAGCATGGAGTCATGGAGCATGGAGTCATGGAGTGTGGAGTCATGGAGCGTGGAGTCATGGAGTGTGGAGTCAAGGAGCATGGAGTCATGGAGTGTGGAGTCAAGGAGCGTGGAGTCATGGAGTACGGAGTCATGGAGTATGGAGTCATGGAGTGTGGAGTCAAGGAGCATGGAGTCATGGAGTATGAAGTCAAGGAGCATGGAGTCATGGAGTGTGGAGTCATGGAGCGTGGAGTCATGGAGTATGGAGTCAAGGAGCGTGGAGTCATGGAGTATGGAGTCATGGAGTGTGGATCATGGAGTGTGAGTCATGGAGTGTGGATCAGAGTGTGAGTCAGAGCGATGGAGTCATGGAGTATGGAGTCAGGAGATGGAGTCATGAGGTGGAGTCAGGGAGGTCATGAAGTCATGGAGTGTGGAGTCATGGAGTGATGGGAGTCATGGAGTATGGAGTCATGGAGTGTGGAGTCATGGAGTGTGGAGTCAAGGAGTGGAGTCATGGAGTTGAGTCATGGAGTCATGAGTATGAGTGGATCATGGAGTATGGAGTCATGGAGTGATGGAGTCATAGGGAGTCATGATGGAGTCATGGAGTTGTGGAGTAGTCAAGGAGCGTGGAGTCATGGAGCGTGGAGTCAAGGAGCGGGAGTCTGGAAGTATGGAGTGGGAGTCAAGGGGGACATGGGTGGGAGTCATGGAGTATGGAGTCATGGAGTATGGAGTCATGGAGTATGAGTCATGGTATGGAGTCATGGAGTGTGGAGTCAAGGAGTGTGGAGTCAAGGAGCATGGAGTCATGGAGTATGGAGTCATGGAGTATGGCGTCATGGAGTATGGAGTCATAGAGTATGGAGTCATGGAGTATGGAGTCAAGGAGTGTGGAGTCAAGGAGCGTGGAGTCAAGGAGTGTGGAGGCAAGGAGCATGGAGTCATGGAGTATGGAGTCATGGAGTGTGGAGTCATGGAGTGTGGAGTCATGGAGCATGGAGTCATGGAGTGTGGAGTCATGGAGTATGGAGTCATAGAGCATGGAGTCATGGAGTATGGAGTCATGGAGTATGGAGTCATGGAGTGTGGAGTCAAGGAGCATGGAGTCATGGAGCGTGGAGTCAAGGAGCATGGAGTCATGGAGTATGGAGTCATGGAGTGTGGAGTCATGGAGTGTGGAGTCATGGAGTGTGGAGTCAAGGAGCATGGAGTCATGGAGTATGAAGTCATGGAGTATGGAGTCATGGAGTGTGGAGTCAAGGAGCATGGAGTCATGGAGCGTGGAGTCAAGGAGCATGGAGTCATGGAGTATGGAGTCATGGAGTGTGGAGTCATGGAGTGTGGAGTCATGGAGTATGGAGTCATGGAGTGTGGAGTCATGGAGTATGGAGTCATGGAGTGTGGAGTCATGGAGTATGGAGTCATAGAGTATGGAGTCATGGAGTATGGAGTCAAGGAGTGTGGAGTCAAGGAGCGTGGAGTCATGGAGTATGGAGTCATGGAGTATGGAGTCATGGAGTATGGAGTCATGGAGTGTGGAGTCAAGGAGTCAAGGAGTATGTAGTCAAGGGATATTGAGTCAAGGAGCATGTAGTCAAGGAGTATGGAGGTCAAGGCGTATGGATTCAAGGAGTATGGAGGATAAGGAGCCTGGAGTCAAAGAGCATGGAGGTCACAAGGAAGACCACTGTCACCTGTTTGTGTTGATAGTCACAGTGCTACCTTACAGTGTTTCTTGGCAAGAATTCAACTTGATTCATTGATAAGGCGATTTTCTGATAATTACCAGTGTCTGCAGGTTATCTGAAGTTAGATAAGAAAGGGAGAAACGCAGCCATGTAAACTTAATTGCAATGTCACCATGAGTCCTCAAGAGACCAGAGACTCACAAGCCAACACCACAAACAGGAAGGAATGATAGTCTTACATGGTTGGATGTAGGGGAGAAGGAATAAAATAAAGTAATGGAAGAGGATTATAATCAAAATTCATTATGCACCTGTGTGAAAAATATTAATACAAGATTTTGTTTTAAAGCAGCTTCCTCCTTCCCCATGCTGATAGAAACACCCACTCAGATCTCACAAGGCAAGTCCAGCTTTCTCATTTCTTCTCTTGGTTGAGGTTTGTAGTTTTGGAAGCTATGGGAGGAGAAGAGAAATAAACAGCTGGCTACTAGATTGTATCCAAAAACGGAATTTAGATTTTTAAACCAGGACTGGTGCTTTTGGATAACAGGATTCTGGCAAGAAGGCAGACACTCTCAAAACTGAAGATGAATACATGCGGCAAACAGGTCCACGAAGGACTGGGAAGTGAAACTTGGGTGGGGACCAGCCACGCTGTGAGGACTGTGCAGGACACCGTCCTTGTGGTTTGAGTGCAGTGCCCCCGCAGGTTCATGTGTGTGAACACTTGGTTCCCAGCTGGTCGTGCTGCTTGGGAAGGTTGTGAAACCATTTTGAGGCGGAGCCTTGCTGGAGGAAGTGGGTCACTGGGGATCAGGTCTTCAGGTTACAGCCTAGTCCCACTTCCTGTTCAATGTGACCAGCTGGCCTCCTGCTGCCATGCCTTCCCAACCAGAATGGAAATATCCTCTCAAACTTCAAGCCAAAATAAACCGGTTTGTCTTCCTTCAGCTACTTTTTGTCAGGTATTTGGTCCCTGCAACAAGTAAAGTAATTAATACAACCTCCCGCCTGCCCTTGTGCTGTGTCCTCTGCTCTCTTGCCCTTGCTTCATGTCCAGGAAGCTGACCACATATGCCTGTGTCTTTTGGCTCTGGTACATTCTTTTTGGCTTGCTCCAATGAGAGCTAGCATGTAGAAACTCTCTGTGTTAAGACATAAGACCAGTCACATTTAGAGTACTTCGTTATTCAATCTGTCTCCCCACATCCTGCTCTCTCCTGTGGAAGCAAGAACTTTGATTACTGCTTCTCAAAGTCCAAGCTCTTCCTGCAAACTTCTAATTCTTGCAGTTATAGATGGAAGGGGATGGTGCATGGGGAAAAGTGCTTGGTGATTTTCTATACAATGGTGAAAGGGAAGAAATGGGCACCATGACAGTACCAGAAGCAGTGATATTTGTGGCTTTGAAAACTAAATGGCAATGGATGCATTTCAATGAGAAAATGGAACAAAACCCTTAATTCAGATGGCTGAGTATTTCCCAAGCAGAGAGGCTTGTGACGGAAGGGCAGTAGTTCAAAAGAAACAGGTGGTTCCAGGGATTCTGGTAGCCATGCTGATCAGGTTGCTTGTGTTAGCAACCAGGTATCTGAGGACGGACTCCTAGTAGAGAGCTAATGGCTGGGAGAGGAAAGGAGCCATAAACAGGCGTGGTTTTCTACAGCAGAGGCTCTCAGCCAGAGGTAATGTAACGTGTTTTGAGGTCTGGAGACATTTCTTATCGTGAGTGGTAGGAGTGCTTCTGGCAGTCAATTGGTGAAAGCCAAGGATATATGTGTTTATAAACATATATTTTTCACAGTACTTGACATGTAGGTAAGTTCTCAGCAGGTGTTTGTTCCTATGATGCTAGTTATATTGCCAGTAGAGACTCGGACATTGTTAAAACTACATTATGAGGGAAGAAGGACGTCTCAGAGGAGATGATGGGTTTCAGTTTAGATGGGTGTTTGTTCATTTGTGAGAATCTGCTGACCTCCACAGTTGTGACTTGGAACTGTTGTGTATGTTACTATCCAGTCAAAATTGAAGGTAAAACAGTGACTGAAAGTGTCATTCTGCTCCCTCTCAAAAACCGTAACATCCGGCAGGGCGCAGTGGCTCATGCCTTTAGTCCCAGCACTCAGGAGGCTGACCTAGGGGTATTGCCACGAACTCGAGGCCAGCCTGATCTACAGAGTGAGTTCCAGGTCAGCCTAGGCTAGAGTGCTTCAAAAACCAAAAAATAAAACTGAGCATGGTGGCGCATGTCTTTAGTCCCAGCACTCGAGAGGCAGAGGCAGGAGGATTGCAAGAGTTTCAAGGTCATCCTGAGACTACATAGTGAATTCCAGGTCAAACTGAGCTAGAGTGAGACCCTACCTCAAAAACAACAAACAGCAACAACAACAAAAAGACCAAAAAATAAACCATGACATCTAACACATTCTTTACATCCCTTGTTAGTAATGTGATCTCAGAAGATGGAGAAAGCAATGAAAGAAGTGGTGACTTCTGACCAAACTGAGGACCTGGACAGAAAAAGTAAATGAGCAAAGACTTCACATGCAAGCGGTGCTCAAGTCATCGTCTGTGAAGAGACCTCACAGACAGGGTCCATCTAGTAGTAATAATCTGTGAAGACACCTCACAGATAAGGGTCCATCTAGTAGTAATAGTCTGTGCTGAGACCTCACAGATAAGGGTACATCTAGTAGTAATAGTCTGTGAAGAGACCTCACAAATAACGGTCAATCTAGTAGTAATAATCTGTGAAGAGACCTCACAGATAAGGGTTCATCTAGTAGTAATAGTCTGTGAAGAGACCTCACAGATAAGGGTCCATCTAGTAGTAATAGTCTGTGAAGAGACCTCACAGATAGGGTCCATCTAGTAGTAATAATCTGTGAAGAGACCTCACAGATAAGGGTCCATCTAGTAGTAATAGTCTGTGCTGAGACCTCCACAGATAAGGGTTCATCTAGTAGTAATAGTCTGTGAAGAGACCTCACAGATAACGGTCAATCTAGTAATAATAATCTGTGAAGAGACCTCACAGATAAGGGTTCATCTAGTAGTAATAGTCTGTGAAGAGACCTCACAGATGAGGGTCCATCTAAGTAATAGTCTGTGAAGAGACCTCACAGATAAGGGTCCATCTAGTAGTAATAGTCTGTGAAGAGACCTCACAGATAAGGGTCCATCTAGTAGTAATAGTCTGTGAAGAGACCTCACAGATAAGGGCCCATCTAGTGGTAATAGTCTATGCTGAGACCTCACAGATAAGGGTCCATCTAGTAGTAATAGTCTGTGAAGAGACCTCACAGATAAGGGTCCATCTAGCAGTAACAGTCTGTGAAGAGACCTCACAGATAAGGGTCCATCTAGTAGTAACAGTCTGTGAAGAGACCTCCCAGATAAGGGTTGTTCTAGTAGTAATAGTCTGTGAAGAGACCTCACAGATAAGGGTTCATCTAGTAGTAACAGTCTCTGCTGAGACCTCACAGATAAGGGTTCATCTAAGTAATAGTCTGTGCTGAGACCTCACAGATAAGGGTCCATCTAGTAGTAACAGTCTGTGAAGAGACCTCACAGATAAGGGTCCATCTAGTAGTAACAGTCTGTGAAGAAACCTCACAGATAAGGGTCCATCTAGTAGTAACAGTCTGTGAAGAAACCTCCTAGATAAGGGTCCATCTAGTAGTAACAGTCTGTGAAGAGACCTCACAGATAAGGGTCCATCTAGTAGTAATAGTCTGTGAAGAGACCTCACAGATAAGGGTCCATCTAGTAGTAATAGTCTGTGAAGATACCTCACAGATAAGGGTCCATCTAGTAGTAATAGTCTGTGAAGAGACCTCACAGGTAAGGCTTCATCTAGTGGTAATAGTCTGTGAAGAGACCTTACAGATAAAGGTTCATCTAGTAGTAACAGTCTGTGAAGAGACCTCCCAGATAAGGGTTGTTCTAGTAGTAATAGTCTGTGAAGAGACCTCACAGATAAGGGTCCATCTAGTAGTAACAGTCTGTGAAGAAACCTCCTAGATAAGGGTCCATCTAGTAGTAACAGTCTGTGAAGAGACCTCACAGATAAGGGTCCATCTAGTAGTAATAGTCTGTGAAGAGACCTCACAGATAAGGGTCCATCTAGTAGTAATAGTCTGTGAAGATACCTCACAGATAAGGGTCCATCTAGTAGTAATAGTCTGTGAAGAGACCTCACAGGTAAGGCTTCATCTAGTGGTAATAGTCTGTGAAGAGACCTTACAGATAAAGGTTCATCTAGTAGTAACAGTCTGTGAAGAGACCTCACAGATAAGGGTCCATCTAGTAGTAACAGTCTGTGAAGAGACCTCACAGATAAGGGTCCATCTAGTAGTAATAGTCTGTGAAGAGACCTCACTGGTAAGGGTTCATCTAGTGGTAATAGTCTGTGAAGAGACCTCACGTGCAAGGGATCTTTGAGTAATTGTTTATGATGAGACCTCAAGTACAAGGGACCCTTACGTAATAGTCTGTGAAGAAAATGTTTGTCAATTTCCAACATTTAACCTAGCTAGATTTGATGAAAACAAAGTCCAAAAAGCATGGAGAAAAAAAAAATAGCTGTGAGTGCATAGTTTAAATTCCAAAATAGAAGGTGACTTAAGGTGGCTTGGCAGGCCTACAACTAGAATTCCAAGTCTTCAGACATAAACTGTTATGACCAAGGAGAAAAGGTAATAGCACGTATGGGTACAGGTCAATGAATTCAGAAAGAGAACCCATGATTATTTTGGTTCTTTTTTTCTTTAATTTTTTGTTTGTTTATTTATTTGAGAGTGACAGAGAGAAGGAGGGAGAGAGAGAGAGAGAATGGGTGTGCCAGAGCTTCCAGCCTCTGTAAATGAACTCCAGATGCATGTGCCCCCTTGTGCATCTGGCTAACTTGGGTCCTGGGGAATTGAGCCTCGAACCGGGGTCCTTAGGCTTCACAGGCAAGCGCTTAACCACTAAGCCATCTCTCCAGCCCCATTTTGGTTCTTTAAAAGCTCCACATAGGGTGTGGAGGAATATGGAGGTGACTCAGTGGATAAAGTGCTTGATGTGTAAGCATGAGGAACCAAGTTCAGATCCCCAGTACCCATGTAAAATGCCAGCAAATGCCTATAATCTCAGCACTGTGGAGGTGGAGACAGATGTATCACTGGGGTTTGCTTGCTAACTAGTCTCGCTGAATGGGTGAGCTCTAGGTTCAGTGAAAGACCTTGTCTCAAATAATACAGTAGAGAGTGACTGAGGACACTTGACATTAACCTCTGACCTCCACACACGCACTCACACACAGGCATCCACATGCATACAAAGACACATATGAACATGCATATGCACACACGTGCACACCATACACACATACACATACCCAAAACAGACATCAACATGGGGGAAAGAAGAACTAGCTGGGGCTAGCTCAAAGGATGATGCAAATGGGTGCGTCTATTACACCTACAGAGCAGAGGGCAGAAGGAAGGCAGCTTAGGAATCATGGCGAAGACAATCTGCAAAGGCTTTTTAGGTATGTTTGGAGCTGGAAGAAGTACAAAGTAACATATGGTCATTGCTCAATTTTGTGCAAACAGCAGCAAAAAAACAAGCAGAACAACGTACTTCATAATTTTCTTAAATCTTCCCTGTATCAAGGAAAATGCTCTTCAAATGGTAATGGACAGCGTGACCCTGGCAGGAAAGGATTTGAGCACTAGCCAATTGCATAAGGCCCCTGACTCACTTGAAATGGGCTCAAAGCTGCTGGCTGGACAGAAGATGCACAGTTGGGTTTGGGAAACTCTAGGGACATAAATCCTAAGGTGAATGACAGGGAGATTCATGCTGAAAGACTTCAGAAGGAGCAAAGGGCTTAGTTCTCAGAGATTACCACCAAGGAAGCTTGATGGTGGACCCTGGGAAGATTCTAGGGTGGTTTAATTAACTGATAATCATTTGTACTGAGTTATATTACATGTACTACTAGTACTTTCCTCTAGGGGAAAATATTCCTAGCAGTACTTCCGGTAAACCTAAATTGGGCATCCTTTGGGCTCAATAGATAGTGGAAAGAGAGGACTTGAAAGCTGAGGTGAACCCCAAAGAAGAGCATTGCACTGTGGAAGGTAACACTTCCTCCAATACCCAGTCTGATTTCTAATGACAAAGTTCAAAGTTCTAACATTGCCCCCCCCACACACACACACAATGAAAATTTCTATTACCTTGGAATTTTCCAGGTTATTGCCTACTTATTTTATCACATCTGTTAATATGTTCATTTGCTAGGGCATGATGAGAATCTATTTACTCAAAAGACTGTTGCCAGGGTACCTAAGTGCTTTAATCAAATCATGAAATAAATCTATGCCTCACAACTGAATAGCAAATATTTTCCTGTTTATCTTTTGTGTACAACCTCAAACTGCTGGTGGAAGAGGGCCATGATATTTATAAGGTTACCCTTATAAAGAACCCTTTCTGCAGAAAAACTGTTGTTTGTTAGGTTAGGGGGAGAATGATGGATTATTTTTCAATCCTTTAAAAAATGTTCTTTAATGTTGACATAAAATTCTTTGAAAAACGAGCATTTTTTTAAAGGATTACAAAAAGATTTCATCTGGAAAACCAAAATATTTTGGAGAGTTCCTAGCCATGTTGTTCCCAGGGATGGCAACAACAAACAAGCATCAAAAACTGCCAGTTTGAGCTGGAGGGATGGCTTAGTGGTGAAGGCGTTTGCCTGCAAAGCCAAAGGACCCAGGTTCGATTCCCCAGGACCCACGTTAGCCAGATGCACAAGGGGGTGCACGTGTCTGGAGTTCGTTTGCAGTGTTTGGAAGCCCTGGCACGCCCATTCTTTTTCTCTCTCTCCCCCCTTTCTCTGTCAAATAATAAATAAAATAAATAAAAATAAAATATTAAAAACTGCCAGTTTGACAGTTTCAACATATCAAAGGATTTCTGGGTAGATAACTTAGGTGAATAATTAAACATGTCAGTTATTATGTAGAAAAATGTACACATCACTAATTAAAATTGCATTTTTTTCATCTGATTGTTCCAGTGCCTAGTAGAGAAAGCCTCAAAAAAAAAAAAAAAAAAAAAAAAACACAAAAAACAGCTAGCCCAAGGACATTTCAAGCCCAGCATTTATGCCATTGCCGTAGTATACATGAAAACAATATGAACGCTCAGGTTGACCACCAGACATGAGCTGGTTTGTGTCTTCCTTCTGAAGGGTTCTGAGTGGCTAAGGTTACCTTCTACTCATGTGGAAGACGTGGTTGAGCTTTGGAGAACCAGAAGGGACTGACCAGTAGACATCCCGTGACCAGACATAAGAACAATTGGTGGAAGCAGACATTCAGCATTGTGTTCTGACCCTCGGTGTCCTCATATGTGAAATAGGAGCGTATGTGTAAGGTCTCTGGAAATGAGGTTGTGGGAAAAACTGATTCAATGGCCTGAAACATACGTCATGTTGTCCCTCAGCACAATAAGGTTCTAAGCTTTCAGAGACATTCTACAAGCATGGATGAAAATGTTTATGTGTTCACAGATGAGAGGGAGAATGGAATGGGTGCAGAAAAGGATTTAAAAAAATAAAGCAAGTTGACAGCCAATCATTGGTAAGACATTGCATGGGAGTTCAGGGAAAGCATGATGGGATTTGGTATGATTATAAAACAGATGGACCAAAGTCTTTGAAATTTAATGGAAAAATGCTCTGACTTCTTTTCATATGCACATCCATATTTTAAATCTCATAACTGAAATCTAAATACACTCTTCATTTGTAGCTGGTCAGCTAAGGGAAAATTGTAGGATGGTCCGCAGCAAGGAGGAGACTATGGCTTGCATCTGATAAGTGCCTATTTATATGTACTGAGCTCGCTCTGGGGTATTCTTAGGGTATAATTTCATAGCAGAGTTAACATCTTCACATAAAATATGACAACAGGCTTTACAATGCTCATCTGAGATGAAACTGCAGCCTTCTATAATGAGCAAGTGGGGCCCAGGAGGCAGAATGGATTGAGCTGCACCAAGACCTGTCACATTCGGTCACAGGCCCAGGGAGGGGAGGGAAGAAAAACAGGCAGAGGTGACAGGACATATTGCAGGTTCTCTGAGGCACCCAGCAGCCTGCTTTGGGAAGAAGAGTTGAGGCCACTTCCACATCCTAGGGACTATTTCCTCCCTTCTCTCTGCATCCATCGCTGGGACGCTTCAGGTGTAAAGGACTCTCCGACTCTCCGTTGACTCTCATCATGGTCTGATGATGAGTTACCTCCGTGCCCATTGATCTTCCATTGGCCAGGACTCTGAACACTCCCGCACCCTGCGCCACCTGCCCTTGGCTCTGTGGTTAATGATTGATGAAAGAAATCTTAATGCCCCAGGGGGTCCCCACTTAAAGGACCCACCAGAGTAAATATTTTAAGTGGACCCCTTTGAAATGAAAATAGTCACAGCAGTGCTAAGCTCTTTGGCTCTGGGGACTCGGCTTCTACTCTCGTGAAGGCTGCAGAGAGGTGGCAGGCCGGCACTGCTTGGGGAGCATGTCTGAACTTTCCAGGCTCATTCTGAGTGCTGAATGAGTTGATCTCACTTCAAAAGCAAAATTATTTTGTTTACAGCCTGCAGCCCCTGGATTTCCATGTAGTAAATTTTCTTTAAGGGGTTCGGTCCTGGAATCTGAGCACAAATGAGAGACAAGTGTGTATTAGCATATTCAGCTGAATAAGAATGCTATTACTTGGTTCCTCTACACCTATACTCTCATAGCAAGTCAGTATTTCCCATTCTCCCCTTTCTGGCCATTTTAGACCATTTTTTACATGACATTTTATTTTATTTTTTAAGGAAAGAGAGAGAGAGAGAGAATGGTTTCTAGCCACTGCAAATGAACTCCAGATGCATGCACCACTTTGTGCATCTGGCTTTACATGGGTACTGAGGAATCGAATGTGGGTCGTTAAGCTTTGCAGGCAGGTTCCTTAAGTGCTGAGCCATCTCTGAAGCCCCTACAAATTACTTTAAGAGTCCTCTGCTACCTGCCTGAGACGAAGGCCAGATAGGCAAGTGCAGACCCCTAGCTTTACTGCATTAGCTCAGGCAACTTTGAATTATAACTTCACTCTCTTGGCTACGTCCCTCCCTGGCGACCCCCACCCCTGCCATGAGCAGGATCAGAACAGCCTCGCCCCTCAAAGACCTTGAAGGACCAGAGGCCGCCTTCACTGCCCCCTCTGAGCACGTAGGCTGAGTCATGTGACATGGAATTCTCTCCCTCCTCCAGAAACTCATGAAAGGGGACCACCTCGCGTTGTTCTTCAGATTTCTAGAGCCACTTCTCCACCTGTCCTGCTCTCTTTGGGGCTTCGGTCCCCACCAGGCCCAGCTGGTAGCATGGTGCTATAACTCTCCTCCTAAAGCTTTAGTTCTAAAAGGACAATGATGTCCGCTGCTGCCCCTCTCTTGTCTCTGGGGCAAGACAGCACCAGTCATGAAAGAAAGAGAAAATTTTTGAATTTCTAATCAAACCTCAGATCTTTGAGACCTCATATATTTCTACTTCCAGTACCACACTTCTTCCCCTTTGCCCACTCCGGGTGGGCAGAAGGGGGAGCCTCAGATGAGATTAAACCACTTAGGATGCAAGACAGTGCGGGAATGAAGACTTGACTCAGCCAGCCTCAAATGTTACATTTTTATGCTATGTCCAATTTCCACTGAAGCCAAGGCTGATCTGTAGCTCAGTGGTAAGGCGCTTGCCTGCTCCGCTGCACGTGAGGCCCGCAGCTCCAGCCCAGCCCTGCAAAGCAACAGGCAAGCAGTCTGGTCTGCCGGTAGGCACTCTCGGGTATACAGGAGAATCTCTGCTCTTTCTCTTCAGAATTGTTTCAGTTCACTGGTCCCTCGTGTGTTAAGTAATTTCCAATGTATCTTAGACATTTAAAATATCATGGGATTAGGAAGATGCTCAGTGGTTAAAGACACTTGCCTGCAGAGCCTTCTGGCCAGGGTTCAATTCCCCATTACACATGTAAAGCCAGATGCACAAAGTGGCAATGCATCTGGAGTTCACTGCAGTAGCAAAAGACCCTGACACACCCATTCTCTCTCTCTCATCAAATAAATACATAAAAATATTTTTTAAAATAAAATATGTGCTGGGCGTGGCAGCGCACGCCTTTAATCCCAGCTCTTGGGAGGCAGAGGTAGGAGGATTGCCATGAGTTCGAGGCCACGCTGAGAATACAGAATGAATTCCAGGTCAGCCTGGGTTAGGGTGACAGCCTACCTGAAAAAACCAAAAAAAAAAAAAAAAAAAAAAAAGCTATGAAATTCTGAGTACTATTTAAGTCTTGTTTAAAAAGAAAGGGGGGCTGGAGAGATGGCTTAGCGGTTAAACTCTTGCCTATGAAGCCTAAGGACCCTGGTTCGAGGCTCAATTCCCCAGGACCCATGTTAGCCAGATGCACAAGGGGGCGCTTGCATGTGTTTGGAGTTCATTTGCAGTGGCTGGAGGCACTGGCACACCCATTCTCTCTCTCTCTCTCTATCTTTCTCTGCCTCTTTCTCTCTCTGTGTGTCACTCTCAAATAAATAAATAAAAATGAACAAAAAAATTTTAAAATAAAGAATTGCTGTGAGTTCAAGGCCTTTCTAAGACTACTACACAGTTAATTCCAGGTTGTCCTGGGCTAGAGAAAAAAAAAAGGACTGGAAAGATGGCTTAACGGTTAAGGCACTTGCCTGCAAAGGCTAACGACCCAAGTTCAAGTTCCCAGTACCCAATAAAGCCAGATGCACAAAGTGGTGCATGTATCTAGAGTTTGCAATGGCTGGAGGCCCTGGAACATCCATTCTCTCTGTCTTTCTCCTCTCTCTCTTTTTCTCTCTCTAGCTTTCTCTCTGCTTACCAATAAATAAATAATAAAATATTTTTTGAAAGATTTGACTTTAAAAATATTAGGCAATCCAGTTAAGTTTAGACTCTATATCCTGGTCCACTTTCAAAGCATTCGTGATGTTTTTCTGGTCTGCCCTGCTGGTATGCCACCAGTGGCCAGTCTGAGAGCTGGACAATGGTCTATCACAGTTCAGCATTCAGGATCATGACAGGGCTCCTGCAGGTAATTTGAAAGCATCCCTCTGTCTAGCCCGCTCCTAACCAGGACTCCCCACTCTGCCCTATAGTCTGTGGATCCTACTGCTTCCCCTTCCGGGCAGTCTGGTTAGAAAACCAAGGCTTTGCTGGACATGGTGGCCCATGCCTTTAATCGCAGCACTAGGGAGGCAGAGATAGGAGGATCACCAAGAGTTCGAGGTCACCCTGAGAATACATAGTAAATTCCAGGTCAGCCTGGGCTAAAATGAAACCCTACCTCACAAAAACAAAAGAGAAAACCAAGGCTTTTTGCTGCCACTGGGGGTCTACTGTACTGGTGATGGACCAGAGGGACAGCAGGGGTCTGTCCTCAGTGACCCCTCAGAACCTTGGAAGTGAGAAGGAACAATTCATGGCTGGTGCGTTCCTGGAGTAGGGATGGAAAGCCAGAGGACTGGCGCCCCTGGAGTCCTCCCTGCAGAGACACTGGCTTTCTTGGGGATTGTTTTGCTGTGTCCATTTGTTTTGAGCAGGCTCAAGCACCTATGTGAGATAGATGAGAGGCAAAAGAAAGATTTTAAATCCTTAGAGAAGTCACCACCAGCTCACCTCTGTGTCCAGGTATCCTTGCCCTCTCTGTCTGCTTTTGTCCACTTCTCAGAGACTTCTGCTAGCTTCATCACGTGCTTTCATCCAGGGGCTCACGTAGCTGGCAGGAGAGGCAAGGTGCAGGGTGCTTACTCTGTTCTGCCTAGAACCCAAAGTCCATGCAAATTTCTATGAATGCCTGGGAATAAAAGAAAATGCTTAATATATCTTTTTGGCAACTGCAGATTTTGAATTCCAAGGTCAACATACGTCTGAAAAAAGTTAGCCTTTCTTCTTCAGCTAAGGGTCTAGAGATAGTAAGTGTACTTTTTGCTTTAATCACCGATGCTGAAGGGCCATCCTGCTATGACCAGTGGCTCAGACAACCTGGGATGAGAAAAAAAGGGAAAGACTTCATAGTGTGGGCTCAGCCACCATCTAACTGCATGACTCTGGAAGGTTCTTTCATAACTCAGAGCTCTGTCAGTTAAACAAGTGACAAGGACTGGGATCCCTACATTATCATACAACCACCCTGATCCCTGTCAAGCTCTGATCCACCACCTCAGAGGCTTCAGCATGTAGATTTGTAATTACTCACATATATGAAGTGGTCATGTGACTTGCTTTGGCCAACAAAACGTGAGATGTGATGTGCCATGCCTGAGAGCTAAACCTTTAAGACTAGTGCACACATCATCCACAGTGCCTCCCTTGCTCCATCAATCAGCAATAGTCAAAATAATGGAACTCCGTGGCTAGATCCTGCAGTGAGAAGATATGGAGTAGAGTCCTCAGCACATGGCTTTGTAGGTAAGCAGCAGAATTCCCTACTTGCCCTCCACAACAGCTCTATCCCGGATTAAAATTCCATACATCCTAGGGCATGTCATTGGGCTCTTCATTCTGTTACATGGAGGAGTTTGCCCTTTCATTAGGAGCACATGACTCACTATAGCTGCTTACAAGTCCCATGTCTGTGACACTAAATCCCTCTTTTGTATATTTATTTAGACACCTTGGGTAATCTCCAACCCTTTATTCTTCCACATAACTGCGAAAAATCTGTCTTTTGACTTCCATGATATTTGTTGAGTTCTTTTAACCAGGAATTGCTTTAAATCTGTGGATCAATGTTGTGAGAAAGCACCTTTGGTTCACTGAGGCTTCCCAGCTATCGATGCATCTTTCCATTTATTTGGGTCGTATTTATTGTCTCATAAAATTTTATAATTTTTTTCATAGAAGTATTGCAGCTATTTCAGTCACTTTATTGCTAGGTGCCTATGTGTGTGTGTGTGAGAGAGAGAGTGTGTGTGTATGAGTATGTGTATGAGAGTTTGAGTGTGCATGAGAATGTGTGAGTGTGTGTGCATGAGTGTGTGAGAGTGTATGTGTGAGAGTGTGAATCTGTGTATGACACAGAGAGAGTATGTGTGAGAGAGAAGATGGGGGGGAAGATGTGAATGTTACTTCTTTTAAAAATTATTAATACAATCTTAAAAACTAGATAATTCTACTTCTTAATTGCCACTGTACTAAAAATGCAACTGACTCAGAAAAAGTATCCAGGTTCAAATAGTGGTCAGATAGCAAGGACTTATTCAGTATTTGTTTTTTGTTGCTTTTGAGGTAGGGTCTCACTTTAGCTCAGGCTGACCTGGAATTCACTGTGTCGTCTCAGGGTGGCCTTGAACTCTGGGCAATCCTCCTACCTCTGTCTCCTGAGTGCTGGGATGAAAGGCGTGCGCCACCACACCCGGCTTTACTCAGTATTTTTAATTTTTTGTTTATTTTTATTTATTTATTTGAGAGCGACAGACAGAGAAAGGCAGAGAGAGAAAGAAAGAGAATGGGCACGCCAGGGCCTCCAGCCACTGCAAACGAACTCCAGACGCGTGCGCCCCCTTGTGCATCTGGCTAACGTGGGTCCTGGAGAATCGAGCGGCAAACCGGGGTCCTTAGGCTTCACAGGCCAGCGCTTAACCGCTAGACCATCTCTCCAGCCCTACTCAGTATTTTTAGTTGCTGTTTACTGAGCTTATGCTCTGGGTTGGCTGCAGCACTCTGCTTACAGACAGCTTCCTCCTCATTTGCAATGCAGCCCTGTGAGTTTGAATAAGTCCAAGGCGAGAGCAGCAAGGCGCATAGAGGTGAAGCACACAGCTGCCGCGTGGGAGCAGAGGAGTCAGCGGCCATCTAAACCTAGAACTCCATGGAGAGCCGTTTTGGCAGTGACGTCACTCTCCTTTGCTGTAAGGGGCAACAATAACAAAACAAACACTGTGTTACCACTTCTGCATTTGCTACTTTGCAGACTCCCTGGTTTCCTGATTCCTTATGCGGTGGTGTCTTCATATGGTTTCCAACAACCGTTTGTAGCAGCTGCAGATCACCGAGTCTCTGAGTCTCATCGCTACCTATCTGTC
The DNA here is from genome assembly GCA_036346955.1 of Dipus sagitta. Lineage (NCBI taxonomy): Eukaryota > Metazoa > Chordata > Mammalia > Rodentia > Dipodidae > Dipus > Dipus sagitta. Next base: position 5,028,489 of record CM070788.1, on the reverse strand, counting down.
TGACAGACCAGCCATTGCTTCCTCGCTGGCTGCAGCCTCCCCACACTGCCTCTATCTCAGTAATAATTAAGAGGGGTTAAGGAGAGGGTTGTAACTCCCATGAACCAATTTCTCCTCAAAGAGACAATTGTTCTGCTTTGTTTATTTTTATGTGGCCTTGCTGATCATGTGTTAAATGCGGCACACGCCACTCAGGCAGCTTCGTGATTAGCAAGGGAATGCTTGTATTTGTGAGTTACTATGTCTTACACCCCAAAACTACATAGCAGAAGAAGCCAAGGTCACAGAAGAGTTCAATCCTTATTTAATAATCAACCAGATTATAGCAGATAAATAATCATTCCTTGAGGTTTGCACTGCAGAGCAATTTTACAGAGCCTATCTAACCAATCTTCCTAAAACACTAGGATGTGAACTGCCCAGAAGCTACCATGCCCATTTCATAAATGAAGATGAGATGCAGAAGAAATGACGTGTCTAAGGTCACAGTTCAGTGGAGAAGGGCTGCAGTTGGCTCTCTAGGGACTGACTTTCAGCATAATGTTTTCTTCCTCTCTTCACATTTCTTCCCTAGTAAATTCTGCCATCCAAGTCCCCAGGGAAAGGCACACCTTGGTCCTTTCTGCTCAGGTTTCTTGCTCTAAAAAGGGCTCCTTTCCTACCAAAGCAGAGAAGCACTGAGCTTGCAGCAGCCAGGACCACAGGACTCCAAAGTCCATTGGCTCTCCCCTTGTTTAAGTGCAGATTCCTACTTAACAAGTGTGATTTGAACCCAGAACCTGGCTGTTCCCTAAAACCACGATGCTTGTCATTGCATGCTGGAAGAGGAAGGTTACGTTCAGGACCCACTGACCTTCTGGAAGAGGAGTTGTTCCTGAATGGTGAGAGCCTCCGTCATAAGGCACAGAAGACCCGAGGTGTGGAACATGTTCCCTTTGGTGGAAACCCTTGGCAGTATAGGTCAGTTGCCCAAGAAGCTAGAGTTCTTAGTCAGGAATTCCAGCTTTCTCTTGGGGCAGGATTCCATGAAGATGTGCACTTCCTTTCACTGTTTTTCTGTGTACATGCATGTGTTTTATTATTTAATGAGAGCCCAGTGTACAGTTTTGTATGTTTTTCAACATGCTTTGAGCATTTAGGTCTTGAATTTTATTTTTCAAAAACGGACTCTACAGGCTGGAGATGTTAGTTGGTAGAGTGCTTGCCTAGCATGTGCAAAGCCTAGGTTTGGTACCCAGTACTACATAAACTTGGCATGATGCACTCGTTACTTTCTCATTGCTGGGACAAAACAGCTCACAAGATGTAACTTAAGGAAGGAAAGGTTTACTTCAGTTTACAGTCTGAGGTGACAGTCCATCCCAGTGAGACGAGGAAGGCATGGTGGCAGGAGCCCCAGGCAGCTGCTCACGTTCAGACCACGCAGCTGCTCAGCCAGCTCTCTCCTTTCTAGAATCCAGACCAGGACCCCAGCCCAGGAAACAGTGCCACCCACAGTTAAAATGGGTCTTCCCACTCACAGACCCACCCAGAGGCTATTTTCCTAGATGATTTTAGGTCCCATTAAGTTAACTATCAGTATAAACCATCCCAGTGGTATAAGCCTGTAATCCCAACACTTGGATAGTAAAGGCAGGAAAGTCAGAGACTCTGTGTCAAAAAACAAAAGCAAAAGCAGAGAAAAAAACTGTGTTTTTGTTGTTGTTTGTTTCGAGGTAGTGTCTTGCTCTAGCCTTGGTTGACCTGGAATTTGCTATGTAGTCTCAGGGTAGCCTCGAACTCACAGCGATCCACATACCTCTGCCTCCTGAGTGCTGGGATTAAAGGCGTGTGCCACCACACCTGGGTCCTGTATTTTAAAGGCTAAAAAATATTCCATCATTTCAATAGATAATAGTTTATTCAATAAACTGCATATAATTGTCATTTAGGAAGTTTCCCCTTTTAAAAATATTTTTGTGCATAAAATAACTTCACATTTCTTGTTCTTTTAGGATAGATTCACACACCACAGAAAAGAACATTTTTAAGGCATTTGATTAAAAGATTCCATAACTCAAAAAAAAAAAAATCTGGCCTGGAGAGATGGCTCAGCTGTTAAGGCGCTTGCCTACAAAGCCTAAGGACCCAGTTTGATTCCCCAGTACCCACATAAAGCCAGATGCACAAAGTCGTGAATGCACCCTGGAGTCTGTTTGTAGCAGCTGGAGGCCTGGCACGCCTATTCTCTCTGTCTTCTCTCTATCTCTCTTTGCTTGCAAAAAAATAAATAATTAAAAAAATTCCATAACTTCATTCTAAGAAGACTGTATCACCTAACAACTCAATCCATAGGGAAGAGAAAATTGCTTATCTTACAAGATTTCCAGTGCAATTATTTGTTTTCTCAAGCTCTTTATTAGTTCAATAGATTTTTTTGTGTTTTTTTGACTCTTTGAGTTAGGGTCTCGCTCTAGCCCAGGGCTGACCATGCTAGGATCAAAGGCATGTGTCACCATGCCTGGCTATTTCAACTGATTTTTAAGTGACATCTCAAGGATATTTTGCTTGAATATTTGAACATTATTAACATTGTTTCCAGTTTGCTAGTTATTTAGATTGCATTTGCTGACCTTATATAAATCCTTTTCTAAAATAGGTACAGCAAATGCTTTCTATCTGATTTTTAAAAATAATACTGTATTGATTTAAAAAAATGTTTTTTCAGCCGGGCATGGTGGCACACACCTTTAATCCCAGCACTCGGGAGGCAGAGGTAGGAGGATCGCCAAAAGTTCAAGGCCACCCTGAGACTATAAAGTGAATTCCAGGTCGGCCTGGACTAGAGTGAGATCCTACCTCAGAAAAAAAAAAAAAAGAAAAGAAAATTTTTCTTTTCATTTTTTTGTGTTTGCTTGTTCTCCTTGCATGGGTTCCAGTTTCTTTCACACCCCTCTAACACTTTGTGCCTATAATTGCTTTAAATTTACTTTTTGTATGTATGATATGTATGTGGATAAGTGGATGCATGTGCATGTATTTGTGAAGGCCAAAGGACAACTTCAAGTATAACCCTCAGAAATGCCATCCATCTCTTAAAAAATATTTTTGATCGCCGTGAGTTCGAGGCCACCCTGAGACTCCATAGTGAATTCCAGGTCAGCCTGAGCTAGAGTGAGACCTTACCTCGAAAAACCAATATATATATATATATATATTTGAGTCATGGTTTCTTACTGGCTTGGAACCCACCAATTAAGCTAGGCTTTTATTTATTTACTTGCAAGCACAGAGAAAGAGAGAGAGAGAGAGAATGGGCATACCAGGGCCTCCAGCCATGGCAAATGAACTCCAGATGCATGTGCCACTTTGTACATCTGGCTTTACCCATGTAAATTGAACTCAGGTCGTTAAGCATTACAGGCAAGTGCCCTGTACTGATTGTTTTTTGATATTGTTGTTGTCGTCGTTGTTGTTGTTTTTAGTTTTTCGAAGTAGGGTTTCACTTTAGCTCAGGCTGACCTGGAATTCTCTATGTAGTTTCAGGGTGGCCTCAAACTCATGGTGATCCTCCTACCTCTGCCTCCCGAGTGCTAGGATTCAAGGCGTGTGCCACCACACCCGGCCTGATTGTTTTTAATTAACTTAGCTTTCTTCTTTTTAGTGTATGTGTGCATGTGTTTGTGTATGAGTGCATGTGTGTTGTGGTATGTATGTGGAGGTCAGAGGATGACCTTGAGATGTTGCACTTGAGAGGCTGAGGGAGGAGGTCTGCCATGACTTTGAGGCCAGCCTGGGCTATGTAGAAAGAGTCAGACCAGCCAGGGCTATACAAGGCCCTGACTAAAAACAAAACAACAAAATCCCTCCTATATGTCTTTTGTTTTCCCCTTTATTTCATTCTTGGTTCAAAAAGAAAACATTGATGGAGGCATAGTAAGTTCAGTGAATCTTAACAATATAATTCCATGAGTTTTGGTTGAACTAATGCTTCAAACAAAACATAAAAATCTTCCCATGGTCTGGAAAAACAGTTCTGATTTTGGTACTCACTGAGCAGTCTTATCTGCCTTGAACTTCATAGTTGGATGTTTAAGTGCATATTCTTTTGTTTCCGGCTACTTTCAATCTGCTATGAAATATGAGGCGATTCATTCATGTTTGTTCCTTGTCATTGCTGCTGAGTGGATTCCAGCACCTTTGTTGGACAGATGGTCACTTCTACATTCATTTGTCTTGACACCTTTTTCAAAGATCATTTCTTGGGCTTAGCAGTTCAGGTGCTTGCCTCCTAAGGACTCGTGTTTGACTCTCCAGATTCCACGTAAGCCGGATGCACAAGGTGATACAAGGTCGCACATGAGCACAAGATAGTAATATGTCTGGAGTTCGATTGCAGTGGCTGGAGGCCCTGGGGTGCCAATCTTTCTCTCTCATAAAAAAATACGAAAAAAGATCATTTTCTTGTAATTGTGGGTTTTCTCTGCTCCATTTGTCTTATCTATTGTGCTAGTCAGCTCTTCATTGCTAGGGAAAAAGACTCCACCAAAATGCCTCTTAAGAAAAGGAAGAGTTTATTCTGAGGTTACAGTTTTGAGGGGAAGTCATGGTGGGGAACACATGGAAGAAGCAGAAAATTGGCTTAACATTGTCCCATCAGCAGGGAGGAAGTGATAAGAGGTGAATCCTGAATGCTCAGCTACCTTCCTTCCTTCTCCTGGAGTTCAGAACCCAGCCCAAAATTAGGGTGGGTCTTCCCACCTCAACTTTCTAATCCAGAATAAAACCTCATAGCCATGACCAGAAGTTTGCTTCAATGGTGATTCTCAATCTTGACAAGAGATTAGTCATCCCACCTATCTTTACACTAACAAAATTATATCTTGGAAATAATTATTGCTAACATATAAAAGGCAAGATACAAGACCAAAACAATCTTAATTTTTTTTAATTAAGGTAATACTTAAAATCAGGTCATGAAAGTTCTTCAATTACTGTATATTTCTCAACTCATCAATTTCCTTAAAAAAGAAACTGCTAGGACTGGAGAGATGGCTTAGCAGTTAAGTCGCTTGCCTGCAAAGCCAAAGGATCCCTGTTGGATTCTCCAGTACCCACGTAAGCCAGATGCACAAGGGGACACATGTGTCTGGAGTTTGTTTGCAGTAGCTGGAGGCCCTGGTATGCACATTCTCTCTCTCTGTCTGCCTCTTTATCTCTCATAAATAAATAAATAAATAAATAAATAACTTTAAAACAAAGAAACAAACAAAATCACTTAATTCTGGGTGTTATGGTGCACATCTTTAATCCCAGAATTCAGGAGGCAGAGGGAGGAGGATCTCTGTGAGTTTAAGGCTACCTGGAGACTACATAGTGAAGTCTAGGTCTGCTTGGGCTAGAGTGAGACCTTACCTTGAAAAACAAACAAAAGAAAGAAGAAAGAAAGAAAGAAAGAAAGAAAGAAAGAAAGAAAGAAAGAAAGAAAGGAAGGAAAGGAAAGGAAGGAAGGAAGGAAGGAAGGAAGGAAGGAAGAAAGAAGCTGCCAGAAGTTTAATTAAAACTATATTTTATATAAAGGCCAATTTTGTGAAAATAAAATGCTGATTCTACCACCCATATAGCTGGTAGCTGTCTCCATTTATGAGTTCTTAATTTCTCTCAGCAATACTTTATAGTTAAAAAATATTTTTATTTGCAAGTAGAGAGAAAAACAATGAGAGAGAGAGAGAGAGAGAGAGAGTGAGGAAATGGGCATGCCAGCACCTCTAGCCACTGCAAACAAACTCTAGATGCATGTGCCACTTTGTGCAATGGCTTTATGTGAATACTGGGGAATTGAACTTGAGCCATAAAGCTTTGTAAGCATATGCCTTTAACTGATGAGCCATCTCTCCAGCCCCATATTTGGAGATAGGAATTCACTCTAACCCAGGCTGACCTGAAATTTACCATGTAGTCTCAGGGTAGCCTAGAACTCACAGTAATGCTCCTACCTCTGCCTCCCAAGTGCTGGAATTAGAGGCATGCAACATCACACCCAGTTTATTTTATAGTTTTAACTGTAGAAATTCGATATGCCTTTAGGAAATTGAGTTTTAATTTTTTTTTCTGTTGGTTATATATAAATAGAACAATTTTTCTCTGTTAACTTTATATCAAACTTTGCTAGATTTACTTATTAGAGTTGATAAGATTTAAGGAGTAAATTCCTTTGAATTTTCTAAATATGAAATTATGTCTTTGTAAATGAAGATGACTGCTTCTACTTTGCCAGTCCTTATGATTTTATGTCTTTTTTTGGTCTGGTGTCATGATGTCAAGTTCAATGGCGAAAAGAAGCATGGGCATGGATACCCTGACGTTGTTTCTGATCTTGCAGGGGTAGTGCTCCACATTGTACTATTAATTATGATGGTAGCATCTCTTGCTTATAGACGTCTCTCATCAGACTGAGAATGTTTCGTCTTGTTGCAGTCACTTTTGTGTTGCTGGGACAAACACCCAACCAGAAACAGCTTATGGAAGGAAAGGGTTTATTTCCGGCTTATAGAAACCAGAGAAAACACTTCACGGTGGAAGAAGCTGGCTCACTTCCAGAGATTCAAAGTGGAGTGACATCACCAAATATCCAACAAATAATCAGAAATTCCTGATTCTGTGAGGTAATGCATTCAAACTACCACACATCCTATTCCTATGTTGCCAAGAGCTTCTATGTGGGATTGCATGGAAGTTGGTCAGAGTGTTTTCCTGGATCTACTGAAATGTGCATGCTTTTCTCCCTTCTTCCATTGGTGGGGTGAGTTACATTGAATATTTTTCTCATCTTTTAACCAGTGCTACACTTTCAGTGAAAGGCTCCACTTGGTCATGGTATGTTGTACTGTTTATATATTGGCAGATTTGTTTGATAGGATTCAAATCAAAGGATTTCCACATTCTGCTCATGAAGAGCATTGGTCCATGCTTTTCTCAAGGTGTATCGCTCAGGTGCTAGCCACTTTCTAGAAAAGGTAGAGAAGGGGTTCCCCTTTCCCTTCTGTAGGAGATGAAGGATGGTACTACTATTACTTCCCTAAGTGTTTGGTACAACTTAACCATTAAAGCCATCTAACCTCAGCAAAAGAGTTCTTCACCAAGAGAATTTCATTGTGAATTCCACATCCTGTATGTTCAGTTATGTATTGAGTCTTTTGTCAGGTTGCTTTAATTCATTGTTTAATTTGGGTTTGCTTTGGTTTTGGTGTGTTGGATTGTATGTGTGTATATGTGCTTGTGTGTGTGTGTGTGTACATGCTAGTGCACATACATGTGGGTGTGTGTGCCAGCATGTAAAGGCCAGAGGTCAATGTCCAGTGTTTTCATCAATTGATCTTAATTTACAAACAATATTGGAAACTTTAATATATGAACATGGTGTAATTTGGTGGTGTTCCCATCACATTATTCTCTTTTTCTCCTTCTCCCTGACCCCCCATTCCACTGTTCCACCTTATTTTTGACACAAGATCTCTCACTAAACCTGGAGCTCACTGATTTTGCTAGACTAGTTGGCCAGCAAGCCCCAGGGATCCTCATGTCTCAGTTTCCTCAATACTGGGATTATGGATGTGAACTGCCATGCTTGGCTTTTTGCATAGGTGCTAGGGATCTGAACTCAGGTCCTCATGCTTGTGTGGCAAGCACTTCACTGACTCAGTCATCTCCCCAACTCTCTCTTTTAAAAAATATTTTATTTTTATTTATTTGACAGAGAAAGAAGAAGAGAGAGGGGGGGGGGAATGAGCATGCCAGGGCCTTCAGCCACTGCAAACGAATTCCACATGCTTGCACCCCCTTGTGCATCTGGCTAACATGGGTTCTGGAGAATCAAACCTGGGTCCTATGGCTTTGCAGGCAAACATCTTAACCACTAAACCGTCCCTCCAGCCCTCCCCTCCCCCCCGCCCGAATCTTTTTCAGGAATAGTCCTGTTTCATAAGGGATTTACCCACTTAATTTACATTGTCAAAGATACTGTTAAGAAGTTCTTTATAGTATCCCATCATTATTATTTAATTTCTGTAAATTTTATTCCTCACATTGGTATTTTACATTTTCTCTTTAGTTTTTTACTTAGTGTAACTAAGAGATTATCAATGTTAGTGATTTTCTTTAAAAATCATTATTTTGCCATGTTGGCTTCCTCTGTCATCTGTCAGCTTTCCATTTCATTGATTTTTCACTCTTGTCTTCATTGTCTCCTTCATTTGCTCTAGGCTTACTTTATATCTTTTATTTCTAGCTTTTTAACATGGGAGCTTAGGTCTTAATTCAGTCCTTTCTCATTTCCTAATATGAGCACTTAAATCTCTAGATCTTAATCTTAGTGACACTTTAGTTGTCTTATAATTCATTAAAAAAATTTGTACTTTTCTCTGCGATTTCTTTTTTGGAAGTATATGGCTTAATTTACAAATTGTTTTGCTTATTTTTATTTATTTGAGAGTGACAGAGAGAGAGGAAGAGGCAGAGAGAGAGAGGGAGAGAGAGAGAGAGAATGGGCACGCCAGAGCCTCCAGCCACTGTAAACGAACTCCAGACGCATGCGCCCCCTTGTGCATCTGGCTTACGTGGGTCCTGGGGATTTGAGCCTCGAACCGGAGTCCTTAGGCTTCACAGGCAAGTGCTTAACTGCTAAGCCATCTCTTCAGCCCCAATTTACAAATATTTTAATAACATCTTCTAGACAAGAGCTTCTTGAACTTTTTCAACTTGTGACCACTTTTTCTTGAGAAATTTTTCTGTGATTTAGGAATATATACTGGGTTATGCAATTACTGATAATAAATCAAAAAACATTTTAAACAATTGTTTGATATGTACATAATTTTTACCAATTATTAAAGGTAAATCAAAACACAATGAGATGAATGTGATTTTTTTAACACAATACAACCCAAATATAATTTGATGCACACTGAGGAATGATTTTATTTTTTAAAAAGATTTATTTTTATTTATTTATTAGAGACAGAGAGAGTGAGTGAGTGAGAGAGAGAGAGTAAGAATGGGCACACCAGGGCCTCTAACCACTGCAATCGAACTCCAGACACATGTGCCACCACGTGCATCTGGCTTATGTGGGACCTGGCGGATTGAATCTGGGTCCTTAGACTTCGCAGGCAAGCACCTTAACCACTAAACCATCTCTCCAGCCCCAATTAGAAGTTTAAAAAAATTTATTTATTTATTTTCAAACAGAGAGAAAGAGAGTGAGCATGCTAGGGCCTCCAATTGCTGCAAACAAACTCCATATGCTTTGTGTGGTTTTATGTGGGTACTGGGGAATCAAACCCGGGTTGTTAGGCTTTGCAGGCAAGCACCTTAAATGCTGAGCCATATCTCCAGCCCCACTTCAGAAGTTTAATGAGCTAACAAATAGGAAAAGAGGGATGCATAACCAGAAAATTCTGATGAGACAATGGGTATAATCAGAGAAGGAAAGGGAGAGAGAGACATTAATGTCAGCTAACACCTTTTGGCATATGCCACTTAGTAAGCATGGTGCAAAAGACTGCCTCAACCATTATACCCACCTTACAGCTGAGAAAATTAAGGCTTAGAGAGGTTAATTGACTTGTTCAAAATCATATAGTTAAATCTAAGTAAGCAAGGATTTGAACCCAAATAGTATACCTTTTGATATTTGTGAGAAAATTCTGAGGAGTGTTACCCTTATTCACTTGGATTTGTCACATTGCACACCTGGGCCTGATAGGTAGGGAGGGGCCTTGTGCAAAGATTGTGCTATATTTCCAGAAGCAGAGTCAGCAGGAGATGGCTTCCTATCCCTGTACACAGAATATTGTCAAAATCCAACAAGGGAGGGAGCAGCTACTTAGAAGGGTAAGCAGGAAGCTGAAGTGTGGGAAGAGTTCATGGAGATGAGAGAGGGGTAGGAAAAGACAGTGACAAACAGAACCAGGTGGGGACAAGACCAAAGCAGAAACCAGATGGCAATAACTGAGCACCTGTATGCAACCTTGACCATGTGCCAGGACTGTGTATGTGGTATGTTTGAAGCCATTATATCATGAGACATTGACAATCACTCCATGAGGTAGTTACTATTGCCGCCTCTTACAGCATGGGATCTAGTGGCATGCATGCATGTAGAATTCTGAGGTCTTAAATGTTGTTTCTCTCCAGTGGTGGCTGGATGCAGGCTCTGAGGATGGGAAGTGGGGGTAAGGGGAGGTCAAGCACCCAATGACTGGAACAGACTGAAGGTGATAAGACCCAAATTAGTGTATTTAGACAGCTGATGCTGCTCCCAGGGCCAATAAAATGCTCTCAAACTTTTAAGGCAAAAAAGAGAGAGAGAGTGAGAGAGCATTTTTAGTGATACTTGGCACAAAACCAAAAAAAAAAAAATCCATTTGTTCAGATCAGGATTATTATTGGGACAGTAACAGATATCAGAAAGAAAAAATTCTTTCAACATTTATATTCCTTCCATTTCAAGGAAAATGGTTCAAACAGTAAAAGGTAAGGTTTTCATGGACATGGGTGGAAGTCTAAGGCAAAGAGGATCTAGGTGAGCGGCTGGGGTTCAGGGGCCTGAACCCCAGTACATTCCAGTACTATGCTGTCATCTTTGAGGGGCTGAGGCTTTGGAGATAGATGTCAAAGTCTAGCCACAGAAAAAGGGAACATTCAGATCTTTAAATAAAGGTCAGGCAATTGGATATCTTTTGCCTGATGAACTGGACATTGTTTCCAGGTGTGAGGCAAGGAGTCAGCATGCTGTCTGGTTCACACTTCCTTCTCAGACTTGCTGGACTGGTTTCCAGGTAGTATGTAGACATGGTGGGTCTCATTGCAGTATTGACTTGGACAGATAACACCTTGTACCTGGAGATGAGCGCCACCCATGGACAAGGGCGAGAGGCAGCCAAGTCAGGCCGGCGAGCACTTGATTGGCTGCAGAGTGCTCATTAATGGATTGATGACCATCTCTGGAAAAGGTCTCTCACACGGCAGCCTTCTGGTATCCGTCTTGCCTTGTTAAGCATTTTTATTAATGTCTTGGATGAAGACATTGATAGCCCAGTGATAAAATCTGTTGATGACACAGAGCTGGAAAGAACAGCTAATACATCGGACAGCAGAATAGCCAGGCTAGAAAAGATTTGACAGAGCCAGACAGTGGACCAGATCTAACAAGATTGCATGTGGTTAAAATAAACAAGCAAATAAGAAGGAATAAGTAGCAGACGGGACAGATGCGGCTTGATAGTGGCTTGTGTGAAAACAACAGAGATGTTTCACTGATTACAAGTTCAGAACAAGTCACTAGTGCATGGTGAGCTTGAAGTGCCATGGAAGTGGAGGGCAGAATACAAGGATGCCCAAGACCCTTTCCTTCTCCAAGACAATGTCCAAGGGGACAGCTAGAAGGGGTGCTATAACCCCTGTCCTCCTATGCATAACAAGTTTTGGAATTTCAGTGAGGTATATTTAGGCTCCCACAAGCCTGGAGTAATAACTAGAGCACTCTGACAGTGGACTGGGACGTTCCCTGTGCTGGGCTAGGTCGCCTCCAGCACAGGCAGACTCAAAACTTGTTAGGAGCAAACACTGGACCAGGTGAGTTTGGGGTTCCCACACACTGTGCTTTGAGGCTTCTAGACAGATCTGGATTGTAGAGTCTGGGAACTCTTAGGCACAAGGGAAATTATTTTTTTACAAATTAATTTATTGATTGACATTTTCACACATGTGTTAAATGCTATTATATTCCCCCACCATTATCCTCACATGTCCTCCCCAGTCCTCCTCCCCAGCGAGCACTTCCACTTTCCAGTCGTGTAAGGGAAGGGGGCGCAGGTTGTGTGTGCTTTGTGTGTATGGGCCTCTGAGTTAAATTAGGGTTGCTGCCTTGAGTCTGGGTGGAGGGTTATTTACCAGAACATGAGCAACTTGCCGGTGGCTACATCACAGAAGAAAATGTCTCCCTCTTTCCCAGCAACCATTAACTTCCCATTGGCAGTTCCTCAGAGAGGACCTCAGGAGGCCCTCCTCATCTATGACCATCTGTTGACAGGCTCAATCTTGTGCAGTTACAGGGAAGTGTTTTTTTTTAAAAAAAAAAACTATTATTTTATTTTATTATTTATTTGACAGAGAAAGAGGGAGAGAGAGAGAGAGAGAGAGAGAGAGAGAGAGAGAGAGAATGGGTGCACCAGGGCCTCCAGCCATTGCAAACTAACTCCAGATGCATGCACCGCTTGTGCATCTGGCTAACGTGAGTCCTGGGGAATCAAATATGGGTCCTTTGGCTTTGCGGGCAAACCTTAACACCTTAGCCATCCCTCCGGCCGGGAAGCGATTTTTAATGTATTATGTTTTACTTGTACTGCTTAGGCATTTTTTGTTGTTGTTTTGAGGTAGGGTCTCACTCTGGCTCAGGCTGACCTGGAATTTACTATGTAGTCTCAGGGTGGTCTTGAATTCACTGCGATCTCCCTACCTCTGCCTCCTTCCTGCGTGCTGGGACTAAAGGCGTGCGCCACCATGCCCAGCTCCTGCTCAGGGATTTTTGAAGTACGTGCCATTCTCTACTCACACAAAAGCTCTAAACGGCTATCTCAGACCCACTGTGGATGGGTTAAAGTGGCCAATACAGAAACATACCAGCACATCTCTCCTTCACTACGGTGTTTGAACCAGCACGCCTCTCCCTCATGGTGGCATCTGTGTGCTCTGCCACCTTATCGGGTGCCACTTGTCAGGGTTTTATATGCAGGTGACAACATTTCACTCCATCTTCCTCATCCCAGAGCTGGCCTTGCTAAGTTGTTGTGGTCTGATGTGAGAATAATGTACTAGGAAGTTTGAGAATTGTAAGTAGAAATTGGACAAGTAATTTCAGCTCCAGAAGCTGAGGACATAGTGAGCCAGTAACTTCCATGTTCTACAATTCATGGGCTTTGGTTGATCCATTTTGTTTGGTTAGAGACCTCTTCTTTCCCCTTCCAAAATTCTGAAGTTTATTTTTTTTTAATCTTTGCCTTAGATAATTACGATTTGTGGATGTGTTGCCCCATATATAAAATATTATTAAGTTATAGTCTCCCATACTAAGGAAAGAACCACAACTGGCAGCAAGGTGGGCATTCTGTTGTATACCCAGCTGGCAAATCCGCCTGCACAGCTCCCATCCCTTCCCCCAGGGTGGAGGAAGGAGGTGCTGCCTGCAGTGTGGAGACCGCACCGGCGCTGTAAGTAAATATGCCTGGGACAGCATGCAAGGTCTCAGGCTGCTGTCACATTCTGCAAGGAAGCCCACACCATCTTAATCATGCCTACCAGGGAAGAAATCCTCTTTTCTCTCTTTTTCCCTGAGACACATTTCCTCATATCATTTAAACATATTAAGTCACTGTTGGTACGCAGAGTGGGCATCGTGTTAGCATGAGATCTAATCAGAGCGCGTCTGCAGGTCTCCCAAGGCTTTATTCTTTTTGTCTCTTTCCCCTGTTTTCTTGTTAGACTGAAGAGCCTTTTCTGACATCCTCATTTGTTCTGCTGTGTAATAGCATGAGAGCTTTCAGAGCTGTCGACATCTGCTCCACTCTGGAGAGCTGCAGAACCAAGCCAGCAGAGCAATCATAATTATGCCCAAATGGACTGAAAGGGATGCAGGAGCTGAAAAGGAAGACGAGAGAAAATGCAGCTCCATCCTGAAGGAGAGAGAGAATGAGAGCTATGTGCGTGCACATGCGCTGAGGTCCCACCCTTGGGTGTGCACTGTGGGCATACCATTTTCCTGAGAGCAATAGACTATTAATCAAGCTCAGAATTTTCCAGATTCCCAATATCTGCTCCTTCCCTCATGAAGGCCATCCTCAGTTTGGGTGCTGCATGTGAAACCGCACACATGGTGGTGGTGGTCTTCAGGACATGGGGAAAGGGCTCCTTTCTCTTCCACTCCCTACCTGTGTAGGAAGACTGCAGAGGTGTTTTCTTTCCTGAATACTACTTTCTGGGGATAGATTATGCTTGTTGGAAAGATGTCTTCCTCATTGTCAAGATCTTAGTTATTACATAACTAGTCTAATGATCTTGTACCAATATTAAAAACAGCAACCAGCTGAGCTGGAACCTTCCTCCCTGTTGGCTAGCGTCACAGTGCTGGCAAGGGCTCTGCAGGCTATTGGGAGAGAAAAGTCAACAACAGTCTTAACTGGAGGTGAACCCTGTGAGCTACGCAAACAACCAGCCAGGAAAGATATGCCCACTAGTACAACAGTTGCATGACTATTAGGAGGGTAACCAAGTGCTCTATGATTTGGATTTGAGGTCTGCTCCACAGGAGTGAATTCATGCCTGGTACTGAAAATCCAGTCAAAAGCCTATGTCTGGAAAGGCCATAAGTGTTAGGTGTGAAGCTACTACTGTTGTTTGGCTAAATGTTATGTCCATCAGCTTGCCCTCTAAATATTTATGTTTGTACCCATAGATTGGTGCTACTCTTACCTTTGGCCAGAGAAGTTTCTTTTTACAGATGGAAGTCACTACTTGGGAGATTCAGAACTCAACGGAGTGCTGAGAATAAGTGACTGTTGAGTGCTTAGCATTAATTGAAACATGTTGTCATGCTCTCCAGGGCTCAGAGAACATTGTGGAAGAGAAGGCAGAAAGAATGTAAGAGCTAGAGCAAGAGGAGGAGTGTTTTGAAACTCTTTGGGACACAAAGTAGCTGTTGGATTCCTGACCACACAGCAGCTGTCTTTATCTACAAGAAACCTGCACAGTGTTGGCCATCACCAATCTATCATGAATAGAAGAGGGGAAGAAGATATAAAACAGAAGAAGAAGGGGTCCAGGGGAAGGGATGTGGTGGGGAGGGGTAAAACAAGGTAAGGGAGGGAATTATGATCAAAATACACTATGTACATGTATGAAAACTGTCAATAAAAATAGCAGCTAGCATCAATTGAATGCTTACTGTAGGACAGGCACTGTGTAACTCTTTTGTGCACATTATCATTCATCCTTTAAGAACTCTACAACATAGGGATTTCTATTATTCACACTTGCAGATGAAAAATTTAAAACTGGGCATATTCCCGGGGGCCCTGCTGGTATGTTATGAGAGCTTGCTTTCTCCAGGCTGCGGTTAGATAAGAACAAAAGAACTGGCCCTGTCCTTCCTCTGTGGTTCTTCAGCAAACAGTATGGGTGCTCAGTGACATATTTACATTTTCCAGGAAACAACTGGTCAATTCAATGGAAAGAACAGAAACAAAGCAAGCCTACAACCACCAAACCAGAGCCCAGTCTTTCCCATTGGGCTAAGAGATTATTTTACAGGAACTAGGACTCCTACTGAGGCACCTGTCTTGAGGTCAGTCAAGGCCCATGGCAAGTTGTGGCCCTGCTGGAGTCTCAATCCTGGAGGCCAACATATGGAGAGTGGCCTGGCCTCAGTGAAGGTGGGAGGGGGATGAGGCTCAGCATAGAGAATTCTTCCTGCCTGCCTCTCCCCCTCACCCATCCTGATTCCTGCCTTAGCCTCACCTCAGAGCTTAAAATACAGGGCTCTTTCAACATCCCTGACTTCTCTTTAGGATCTCTCTCTCTCTCTCTCTCTGTTCAGTGTGTATGTGAATGCGGTATGCATGCATGTGTGTATGTATACAGTTTGCATGTGTATAGGCGCATGCCTATGTGTTGGGGGGGAGTGCATGAATGTGTGGAGGCCAGAGGTCAATGTTGGGTGTCATCCTCAACTGCTATTCACCTTGTTCTTTGAGATAGGGTCAGCTAGCCTAGCTAGCCAGTAAGCCCAGTATATCAAGGCAGGAACATGTGGAAATGGGCCCTGTTCACCTCACTGGAGCCAAGAAACAGAGAGAGTAGGAGAAATTGGGATTTCAATATCTTCTTTTTTTTCCAAGGTAGAGTCTCTCTCTAGCTCAGGCTAACCTGGAATTCACTATGCTATGTAGTCTCAGGGTGGCCTTGAACTCATGGCGATCCTCCTACCTCTGCCTCCCGAGTGCCACGCCCGGCTTCAATATCTTCTTGAAGAGCAAAGCCCCAAAGAGCTAACTTACTTTCACTAGACCCCACCTTCTAAAGGTTCCACCCCACGCATTAGTTCTACATGCTTTCAAGATCCACCCTGGAGCAGTGTCCATGGCATTTTAATTGTCACCCTTCATGGGAAGAGGGAGAAGCCTTCTGGCATCTACTTACACACTGAATGTTGGAACTGTGTAAAGACAGACAAAGACAGAGATATTTTCCCAGGGGTCATACTTGTGCCTTAAGACTCAGGAATATTTTCATGCGAGTGCTTTGCAAAGTTCATATATAGCACTCTACAGTTTTAAGGAGGAAAAGGGAAAAACAGACTGATCTAAGAAATTAATAACTTCAGAGTGAAAATCAAGTTAGAAAAAAAAAAAAAAGCAAGCAGTGATTACCCTTGGGAGAGAGAAAAAAAGAAAAGAAAAAACTCCTAGAGCTAAAGAGGGGGAAAAGTGTGCATCGCCACGTCTGTCAGCAGCTGTGCAGCTGAAAGTCACCCAAGGGGAAGCGCACACAGCCGGCGAGATGGAAGCTGCCAGAGATCCAGGAGAGAGCCAGGGCCGATCTGGGCTCAAGATAAAACTGGAGCACACCTGGGACCCAGAACAGTCCCTCACACGACCAAGCGTCGGCAGGCAAGGGCCCACCTTGGTCTAGAATTAGCATTCATTAACATTGGTGGTCACGCCACACTGCCACATGGTAGCCCACGGGGCCACAAGGAGTCCACGGGTGACAGGCTCGCAGCCAGCCACGCTTGCATTGCAGCATACCCCGTGATCACTGTGGGCGTCGCTTCCTTACTGCAGTAAAATGCGGTCCTTCTCGTAAAAGTTGCTCATCAGACATCATCCAAAAACCGTAATGACAATTAAGGAATCCTAGGGTGTTGGAAAAGTCGTTGTTTGTCCATTTTCTGAGGAAAGCAGGAACAATGTAGCCTGAGGAAGGGAGATGTCTGAGATCCTTCAAGGCGTAGAGGAAGGCCTCTGTTATTCTTATGGAGAGGTGGACTGAAGGGAGGAAACGCGAGCGCTAAGAGCGATCCTCGCTGCCAAAGCACTGCCTGCCTCAAGTCCACCCAGATCAGCGCGTTTGCATATGGCAGCTCTGCAGGGACTGATGCTCTTGATTTAATTAATAGTTTGTTTGTTTGCATAATTTTCCTCAGGAAGGACCATTAGCACTTCAAAAGGGTCTTCAGAGTATCCTCTGTAAAGCAGACTAAATACAAACCTAGTTTATCACTTCTGTCAGCTTTAACACACACCACTCTGATGTGGGAGCCTTTCCCAGCGAGGCCCCTGGTAAATCCATAGCAAGCAACCTGGGGGAAGTTAAGGCAAGTCCAGTCTGTGAACTAGTGATGTTGAAAAGCCAAAATAATTCCTAGGATTGAATGTTTCTTATTCAAAAATATCTGAAGAAAGTGCTAGAAACCTGTGCTTACCTTTTCTCCCTTCCCTTACTATTTAAAACCTGTTGTTAAAGGGAGGCAACTTGGGAGATGGCTCAGTGGTCACCCTGACAGGCATCAGGACCTCAGTTCAGAGATCCAGCACCGATGTACAAGCTAGCTGTGGAGGCACCGCTGTGATCCCAGCACTGGGGAGGCAGACAGGAGTCTCCTGGGTTGAGCGGCCACTTAGTCCAAGTGACTAGGTGAGCTCTTGTTTCAGTGAGAGACCCAGTCTCAAAAAACAAGGTGGAAACTAAGAACAATTGGTGAAAGAAGCAAGGGTCCTGTTTTCTTGGTGAACCGGGTACCAGCACAAGGGATAAGGAGATCAACACAGAGAAAAATCAACTCCTACCAAATCAGAGATCCAGAGATCCAGAGGCCCCCAACACCTCATCAGTGAAGCAGACCAAAAATGAACCCAACATGGCTCAGGGAAATTTTGCTGAAGAGGGGGCGGAAAGAACGTCAGAGCCACATGTTGGGTCATGGCATGCAGACATCTATCCTACCCATAACTGTGGGCTGACTCCAGAATGCATGACCCATATACCTCAACAAGGAAGGGCCAAGGGGAGGGGGTAGGTAATGAATGAGCCTAATAATGGTACCAAATTGACTGTATTCGCTGAGTACAAAACTAATTAATAAAAATAAACAAGGTGGAGAGCAATGAGGAAGACCCCAACACTGACTTCTAACGTCCGCATGCACGAGCTCACACATGTGCCCACAAACACATGCATGCACACCATGTACACAAACACATGCAACAAACAAACAAAACCTCTGTGGGAAACCTGTCAGACTGATTGTACTTTTCTTTGCACCTCAAGGGTACACTTTGAAAAAACAGCTTCATGGCTGAAGATGTGGCTCAGCTGGTACAGCTTGCAAGTCAAAGGTCATGAGTTCAGTATCCCATCACTAAAAAAAGAAAGGTTTTAAGAATATGCTAATTTGCATAACACTTCAGTGACAGAAAGGGAGGTGCTGAGGGAAGAAGGGGGGGCGAGATGGTGGTGTTTTTGAGCAAGCTTCCTACTTAGTCCCTAGCTGGTGACGTCTTTGGGAGGTGGAACTTTGCTGTAGAAGGTGCACAGCTGGGGTGAAACTTGGGGCTCAGGAGTCCGACCCTACTGTGTCTTGAGAGCCATAATGGCTTGCCATTGTCTCTGCGTGGATGTGTGATGAAATGGGCCAGCTTGAAGGCCATGGTGAAGCTTCCCCTCAAAACCGTACACCTGAAATAATCCTTCCCTCTTGTACGCTGCTTTTGGTTGGGTGCTTTGTCCCAGCAACGAGAAGCTTAACTGCTACACGAGGGAAGATGATTTTATCTAAAGTCACATACCCCATTTCTGCCCCACCTCGCAAAATAGATGAAAGTGTCTAATTTTCTTCAGCTCTTGGGAGCTGCCTGAGGAAGAACATGGGCAGGTGAAGCAGGGCACCCAAGGTGCAAGTTAAATCAAACTTAGGTGGGGCTGTAGGTCAGTGCAGAGCTGAGACTTGGGTCCATCCTCAGTACTGCAAAAATAGCAACAAACCTAAACACCCTGTGGTGACCCACCACACAGGTCTCTTGTGGGACTGGGAAAGGTAATGAAAGTAGACTCAGGAAATCCCTCCTGCTTTTTCTTTTCTTTCTTTCTT
Organism: Dipus sagitta; assembly: GCA_036346955.1. NCBI lineage: Eukaryota > Metazoa > Chordata > Mammalia > Rodentia > Dipodidae > Dipus > Dipus sagitta. Next base: position 5,009,309 of record CM070788.1, on the reverse strand, counting down.
TTCTTTTTTCGAGGCAGGGTCTCACTTTATCCCAGGCTGACCTATTCACTCTGTAGTCTCAGGGTGGCCTTGAGCTCACAGCAATACTCCTACCTCTGCCTCCCTGGTGCTGGGATTAAAGGTGTGCGCCACCACGCCCGGCTCTCCTGCATTTCCATGGCCACTTTGGCAGCCAAGGCCTGTGGGCTATTTTCAATTATGATAGAAATTCTTTGGGTTTAAAAATTATATACTTAATTACTGCAAGTATTGCATGAAACCTTGTTTCCTGAGGAAGAAGATTCTGAACATGCTATAAAATTCTTTTTTATGGTCATCAATTGGAAGGATAAGGTCTTAAGACATGAGAACTGGCGAAATAGGCTCAGAAATGAAGAAAGTATCATGAGGCAACTGGAATTGCCTCTGGAGTGGAAGGCAATTATGACCCACTTCATACCCAGTGCTCCTTTCCACTTCTTCCCATCAGGACTCTGAAGAACGGGCACCCCTTCTCCCCAAGCAAGCTCATAGTCCTCCATAGAATCTTCTCACACTTGCTTCCCACAAGACTACCAAGGGTTGGGACTGCTTTAGTCACCTCAGTCCTTTTGCAAGGGATTGGTTCGGAAATGGTCATGTGATATCTCAGGCCAGTGAGGCAGACAGAAAAGGTTTTCTAGAGTATCTGGGGAAATGTTTCTTGTTCTTCAGAGACTACCACAGGGAAAGTCCCTCTGGACTACTACCATTCCTGGATGTGAGGTCCACTGTTCTAGCTGCCCCCTAGCCTAGGATGAAGCTGTGGCGGGAAGAGAGTAAGGCCAAGAGAACCACCAGGAATGGAGGTAGCTCCCACCAGCCTCTGCTCACCTCTTGACTATCTCTGGACTTGGGTTTAGGGAGCCATTTGTCATGTTATCTTGTAAACCCATTTGAGCTTCCTGTTGCTTGCACACAAAATAACCTTGACTACAAGTTGTTAATAACTAAAAACTTGCAAGTCATATTACTAATGAAGATGAAAAAACTGCCTAAATGAAGAGTGTAACACCGACTTGTGGGTAAAGAAGTGAGATTCTGGATTTCAATATAGCTAGGAGCACTTCTGCCCTGTAGGTGATGAAGGTGTGACAAGATTGTACACTGCATCTAAGATGCCACTGTCACTCAGGATAATTTGAGAACAGTCGAGTAACATGAACTGTCAGAAACAACTGTCCAGGTGGCCATACTCAGACTTGCCAATTGATGGGATTTAGAGCAACCTTGGCAATACACTCTGAGTGTGTCTGTGAAGGCTTTCCAGAGAGCTTTAACTGAGCAGGGAAGACCCACTGTGGATGTGGCCACACTAGCCAATGGGCTGAGGTCCCGGATGGAATAAAAAGGAGCAAGAGAGCTGAGCAGCAACATCCATGTCTCTGCTTACTTTTAAAAAAATTTTATTTATTTATTTGAGAGTGACAGACAGAGAGAGAAAGAGGCAGGTAGATAGATAGAGAATGGGTACGCCAGGGCCTCTGACCACTGCAAACGAACCCCAGATGCATGTGCCCCCTTGTGCATCTGGCTTACATGGGTCCTGGGGAATCAAGCCTTGAATGGGGGTCCTTAGGCTTCACAGGCAAGTGTTTGACTGCTAAACCATCTCTCCAGCCCCCACGTCTCTGCTTGAGAAGGGATTGAATGTGACCAATCTCCTCACACACCTGCCACCATTCCCTCCCCACCAAGATGGACTGCAGCCTCAAACGGTGAGCCTTTGCTGTCTACCCGCCCGCCTTTACCACGCTCTGTAACCATCACCCCCCAGTTGAATGGATTTTTTTGCCAATCAACAGGAGATTTAATTAATTATTCTATTTATTTATGTGGTGTTAGAGCCCAAACCCAAGGTCTTGCACATGCTAGACAGTTTCTCAAGTTGCCAGAATTACAGGCACGTGACACTACGTCTCTGGAGGTGAGCTTACCCTGCAACCAAAGCCTTGGTGCCCCTCAGTTTTACGGGAGAAGCACTGCAGAGGCATTTACTCCCTTGCCGTATTTGCAAAGCTTGCTAAGGTTGGTTGTTTTGATGACAATAGATCAGGTCACTCTCTTCTCCCCAGGCTTCCCACAGCAGTGGCATCAGAATGGCTGCAGGCGTTTCATGTGCCAACCAAGCAAGTGGAGCTGCGGACACATTAGTCTGGACCCATAGGATATATTTATGAGCTTTCCAGTCATTTGTACGTATAAGTATTTCTATTCATCCACTCATAGGAATGGCTTTCAGGAAGATTCCAAAGCTCACGGTGGAAACTCACTTGGTGTTATAACATGAAGTGGCAGGTCTACCGATTTATCAGAATGGATAAATATTTCTAAGACCCTGATGGAAGAAAAGCAAGGTTTGAAAAGGATGAGACTAGAAGTTAGCAGATGGAATTTTTTTTCCAATCAACTGTAACAGAAGATTTAATTAATTATGCTATTTATTTATGTGGTGTTAGAACCCAAGCCTGGGGTCTTGCACATGCTAGACAATTTCTCAGGTGCCAGGATTACAGGCACGTGCCACTATGCCAGACTTGCCTTTTTCTTTGAAAACAGTCTCTAAAATGATGAGCGTTAGATGCCAAAAGCATAACTTATTAAGATTAAAAGATCCTGGATCCAGCTCTGCCTTTTCTCATTCCAACCTGGATCGATTAAGTCACTGCTTAGATTTTAGAACCCACGCTACACACACTGAAACACAAAACTACAATTTCTACAGTAGATAGAATGAGCGATGATAGAGTTTTTGTCATGTTCTCGATCTTTCCTTTCGGTAGCAGGGATGCTGACACCAGCCAGGGTTTTGGTGCTAACCTGTGTGTATGTGCACGTTGGGAATGGAAGACAGGTAAGCACAGAGCCATGGGGATCTCAGCCTGTCTTGGTCTGGGCTGAACTAACAAAATACCACAAGCTCTTTGGATGATAAACAACATAAATGTGTTGCTTACAGAAGTCCAAGGTCAGGTGAGCAGCAGCCTCTGCACTACTGAGGGCCAACCTTGTTCACAGGTGGGCACTGCCTTCTCTGTGTCTTCACATGGAGAAAGGGAGAAGAGCGTTCACCATATTTCATGAGTGAAGAGTCGTATCACCCCACACGCATCCCCAAACCATCTCCTTGGGCATGAGGTCTTTCCTATAAGAATTGTGGGGAGACATAAATTTAACCATAGCGCTGGTCTCTAAGTAATAGAGAAATTATTAAGTTTGAACTTGCAGTTCTTGATTTTAAAACTCAGTCACAACACCTAAAATATTTTGTGTCCATGAGCATGTTAACCTTGCCTTCTAAATTTGCAAACATAGCCTTTTTTAGTGTTTGTGAAATGAAATGCTACTTCAAAATGGCATGAAACTATATCAAGTGACTAGGGCTATTTTCAAGAGGAAGCATGATCAATAAAATGTTATTACTTTCTTCTGAGATACGTGTGAGGCAAGGCTTCAGCTGATACAAAGAAGGCAACTTTGTTCTAAACCTAAACACCCATGCATTTCTTCTTACAATGCCAGTGAATCTGTACAGACTCTGTGGGTTATGTTTCATCATTTTGTTTTATTCTAAAGGTAATACCAAATACGGCGATGGCATAGATGTGCAATTTACAACTGGAGAAATGAGAATGACCACTCTTTATTTAGTTATTTATTTTTGTTTAATTTAATTTATTTATTTGAGAGTGACAGACAGAGAGAGAAAGAGGCATATATATAGAGAGAATGGGCATGCCAGGGCCTCCAGCCGCTGCAAACGAACTCCATACGTGTGTACCCCCTTGTGCATCTGGCTAATGTGGGTCCTGGGCAATGGAGCCTCGAACCAGGGCCCTTAGGCTTCATAGGCAAGTGCCTAACCGCTAAGCCATCTCTCCAGCCCAAGAATGACCACTTTTGATCATCAAGCACAATGTAGAGAACCAGGTGCTATTTCCTCTCTCAGGGTGGCAACAATTTAAAATGAGAATGTCAAAATAATAATAATAATAATAATAATAATAATAAAATGAGAATGTCCACGTTGGCCACTAGGGAAAGCACATTCACAACATTGGACAGTTGGAGCTCAAGTTGGCACGCTATTTTGAGGCCAATTTAAACAGTACACGCCCTTCCCCCAGTCCCCTGTAGGCTCACTCTATGACCTAGTAATAAAACTCCTATTACCTTAAAAAAAAACGAACTCTAGGGCTGGAGAGATGGCTTAGCAATTAAGGTACTTGCCTACGCAGTGTAAGGACCCAGGTTTGATTCTCCAGGTCCCGCGTAAGCCAGATGAATAAGGTGGTGCATGTATCTGAAGTTCATTTGCAGTGGCTAGAGGTCCTGGTGTGCCCATTCAATCTCTCTCTCTCTCTCTCTGTCTCTTTCTCCCTCTCTCTCTGTCTCAAATAAAGAAAATGAACTCCAAAAACATGTACAATGACTTTCATGTCAACTTTATTCATAATAGCCTAAATGTCTGTCCAAATAAAATTAATCAGGCTGGAGAGATGGCTTAGCAGTTAAAGTGCTTGCTGGTGAAACCTAAGAACCCAGGTTTTACTCTCCAGATCTCATATTAGCCAGACACACAAAGGTGAGGCAAGCACAAGATTGTACATGCCCACTAGCTGGCGTAAGCACCTGGAGTTTGATTGCAGTGGCTGAGGCCCTGGCACACCAATTCTCTCTCTCTCTCTCTCTCAAATTAAAAAGAATTAATCAACAGCTTATGCTATATTCTAAAAATAGAATATTCCAATTATTGAAAAGAACGAACTACTCTAAAGCTGGGCGTCATGGTGCATGCCTTTAATCCCAGCACTCAGGAGGCAGAGGTAGGAGGATTGCCATGAGTTTGAGGCCACCCTGAGTCTACATAGCGAATTCCAGATCAGCCTGAGCTAGAGTGAGACCCTACCTTGAAAAACCAAAAAAAAAAAAAAAAAAAAAACTGCTCTAGACACCATAGCAGAAAGAATCTGACAGACATTATGATGAGGAAACAAATTCATGATCAAAAGGACACACTGTATGACTCCATTTATTAGTCCAAGAACACAGGTGGATGCTGTCTAGGAAGAGCATAAACATCCTGCGGTACTGCAGACGCTTCATGTATTGATCTGGGTGATGGTTATTATATGCGTGCATTCATGTGGATATGGAACTCAATTGTTCCAAGATTTAGTTACTGTATTATATGGATGTTATATCTCAACTTAAAAGTTTTAAGAAAACATACTCTTTGACTTAATAATAATGCTTTCATCCTAGGGAAAAGTTAGAGTTTGAGAAAGTTTACGTGCACGATTGCCATAGCATTATTTATAGTGTAGCAGCAATCTGGAAATAAAGATCAATAATAAGGAAGTTATTAAATATTATGATACATTCAGAAAGTTGAAGAAGCCAGGCATGGTGGCTCATACCTTTAATCCCAGCATTTGAGAGGCAGAGGTAGGAGGGGCTCAAGGCCAGCCTGAGACTACATAGTGAATTCCAGGTCAGCCTGGGCTAGAGTGGGATCCTACCTCAAAAGCCAAAAACTAAACAACAAAACAAAACAAAAACAAAAAGTTGAATATTGTATCTTCATTAAATAAGATGAAATACAGTGATTAAAAATAGAAAAATGCTCATGCCGCAATGTTGAAAAGAGTAGGTTAGGGCTGGAGAGATGGCTTAGTGGTTAAGCGCTTGCCTGTGAAGCCTAAGGACCCCGGTTTGAGGCTCAACTCCCCAGGACCCACGTTAGCCAGATGCACAAGGGGGCGCACGCATCTGGAGTTCGTTTGCAGTGGCTGCAGGCCCTGGCGCGTCCATTCTCTCTGTGTCTCTCTCTCTGCCTCTCTCTCGCTCTGTCTGTCGCTCTCAAATAAATAAATAAATAAAATAAACAACAAAAAAATTTAAAAAACAAGAGTAGGTTAGCCAATAATATTTGAGATGCAGTGCTGAATTTGGTTAAGACAGCAGGGATGTCTGTGTACAAACAGCATGGGGTGCTGCACTGGGACAGTCCACATGCTTACAGTGCCATGCTCTACCTGCCTAATGGGGAGACAGGCAGCTTGTCTTTCCTCTCTCATTTCAGACAGTGACTCACATCGCAAAGCTGTCAGAACCGCTAACACTATGGTCCTGCAGGGTGCAGGCGCTATCTATTCTCTTCTCGCCTTGGTCTCTGTGGACCTGGCTACCGCTTCTTCCTTTAAGGAGTGACTTGAACACTGGGGACGGTGCCACATCCATGTGTCTTAAAGGTCTCCTCTGCTCGGATTGGGGACGTTCATTCTGAGAGCCAGGGCGTGGAGGCACCGGGTTCCAGCTGTCACTGAGAGCCACAAGGTCGAGTTCTGAGTGTGTCCTTCAGAGAAAGCAAAAGGCCCGGGTTTTGTGCCTTTATTTTATTTTTGTTGTTGTGGTTGTTCTGTCATAGTATCAGAAAGTTAGGAGGTGGCCGATCCTTTATCTGACTTGCTTCCTGCCATTCACTACAGAGCCCATCGCGTGGGTGCGTCCGCTTCTCTCCTGGTGTCTCCGCTGCCCGCGCTCCTCCATTTCTGGGTGTCTCCACTCTCCTAAGGTTTCCCTTTCCAGAGCTGCTCTCTGCCCTTCTCCCTGAGCCAACCCACCCCCGCCTGCTCTCCCTTCTCCCTCCTTCCTTCCCTTTCTCTGCCTCTTGAGACAGGTCTAGTGGCCTGGTTGCCATCTGCTGCCTTTTTTTTTATGAGGTTGAGATCAGATGGCATCTAATCGATCGTCGTGGTCTCCATGGTTACCAGGGTGACAGAGTACTTGGGAGAGACACATTCTCCAGCCTGGGGCTGTCAGGCCATTCCTGAGAGGGGAAAGAAAAGAAAGCCTCTTCCATCATATTTACACATTTACATCTTTCCATTGCCACATAACAGATCCTGCGGATGCTTTACATAGCTGCCCAGGGGCGCGAGGCCGTGGAAGGCAGAATGTTTTGTTTTGTCTTGTTTTTTTCTTTTTTTCTATTAAGAAAACACACAAGGACAGAAGATTTTTTTATTTTAAATCTCAGAATCCACCCTCTCCCCCCAGCCACCCACCTACCCACACACACACACAAACACACAGATCATTCCCTTTTTTCTGGCCTTGTTTAATGTTTTCGAATTAATGTGCTCATTCTAATGGGTTGTCATTTTTCCAATAAATCACAGTGTAATTCTAAAACTGACAATTGACAAGTATTTACTTCAGGGAAAAAAAAATCTACTCAAAAAAAAATGAGCAATACTTTAACCTTTGATTATGACCAAAGGTAATGCTGAAGTAGTTGTTCTTTGGGTGAGAATTATTTAGAATTCAGGAAGTCATTTTTCTCATGAAGAGCACCTACATATGATGAAATGTAATCAAAATGAACCCTACCTTTTTTTGTTGGGGACAGACATCATGTACCTCAGGCTGGTCTCAAACTCACTATGTAGCTGAGGAAACTCCTCATCCTCCTGACTCTTCTTCCTAAATTCTGTGATGACAGGCATGCGCCTCCACACCCCGCTCACAATGACCTCTCTTCTTAATGCACAACGTTCCTGGGCTCAGTTAGGGTTTTAACACCTAGGGCCTTGCTAGTTTGGCAGAAATATACCCAGGCCTTGTCATAATGGTTGTAATATCATAATTAGCCCAAGTCTAGTTGAGCCAGACATAAGTGAGGATGACCTTGGTGTTGAAGATAGACAGCCAGCAGAACAAAGGTTTGATATCTGGAGTAACCCTCAAAGCAGGAAAACAATTAATCCTCATACTATTAAATAAAGTTAAAGCTGCAACAGGAATACTGTCCTTGGCTTCTTTCCGTGCATTTGATAGTGGGCACAGATTTTGGAGGATACGGGTGGCTTTGTTATGTTTATAACACCTATTGGAAATTCTGCTCTTCTTTCAACTTCCTGGAGAAAGCCAAACTTGAAACTATGGCCCAGGAATGGATATACTTACGAACGAGTAACATTTGTCCTTTAAAGAAAGAAGGTAAGGCCACAGGATGGGGAGTGCTTCCTCCTTCCCTCCTGTCTCTGATTTCCCCTCTGGCCTTTGGCTTCAGCTTCTGGACAGTATCTTAGCAAGATTCAGATAGACTCGTCTGCAGTGCCTCTGGCTGTTGAGCAAATATCACAGTGATATTTGAAATAGAAATGATGCCATCAATTGGAGGAGAGACTTTAATATAAAGGGAAAATAATTTATCATGGACATGGACCCTCTTACTCATTTTCCACCTCTGATCCTTGCCAACACCTGCTTCTCTACCATTCTTCCAAACCCCAACCCAACCTCCACCTTACTCCTTGCTGGTCTTCATGGTGGGATGACCAGGGAGAGTCTTACTGAAGGCCTACCTCTCTGGAACAGCATTCCCCCGACTCCCCATCCCAGGGAGCTGACCCCCTCAAAGTTCTTTCTCCATAGCCTTCTCGCTGAGGACATGCCAGTATTGCCATGTGTAAGTGAGGCGCATGCATGTCACTCATTTACACTGTAAGCTCCATAGGGTGGGGACTACCCTGTATTTCTGGGACCTCCCCTTACTGTGCTGCCAGATGACACTCACTAAATGTTTGCTGCAGTACTAGACATTAGTGCCTGAATGGGCAGGGCAGCTAGCTTTCTGTTTTGTTTTGTTTTGTCTTGCTTTAGTTTGGCCTAGACAGCCTCTCCCTAAGTAGCCCAGCTGGCCTCAGACTCACAAGCTTTTGCCTCAGCTTCCTGAGTGGCTTTCCTTTCTGAGACCTAGGACCACGTTCTGCTGTCAGCATCTCTTCGGCAGCCAGGCTTTGGTTCTGTCACCAGGAGCCTTCCTTCCCTGCTTGTCTGCTACTCTTGTGCACAAGCATGCTTTCTGAGAAGGTGGGTTCCACCTTGGAATGAAATGAGTCGTTTGCTCCCATCAGGACAACTGCCACAGCATGGTGTCAACTCACGCTTGCCTTCTGCAAATTGAGTTTGTCAGTACCCAGCCACACAGCTGAGTGAAATGTTGTGTGATGCAGGCTGTCTCCTGGGAGAGAGAAACTGGCATAAACCACATCCTAATGGGATCCAGAAACAAAGAAGCGTGAATGAAGTGTTAATTGCATTCATAAAGACATTAACAAAGGAATTAAAATGGCAGAAGCTTCCGTCCCCCACTCAGAATTCATAGGACAATGTTACCCAAAGAGTGTTTTAACAATAAGCATGGAAGCTTATTGCCTGCCTACTGCAGAGAAAACTCCCAATAAACACTAACTTCTCAAAAGAACATTTCAAATCCTTCATCTTGAGTGTATTAACCAGCAGTCATTTTAATCCATCTCACCTCCAGTTCTCTTCTTGCTTTTGTATGATTTAAGTTTCCAAAGAACCACTAGGCCTTTTTGACACTGCTTCATTAACTGTAAGGCTGTCTGTTAAGGCTTTGAACCTAATCAATCCTATAGTTCCTACTAGAGCAGAATGTTCATTATTTGGGAGATTTCATTTATTTTTGAAGCAAAATGACAAGACCTGGGGCCCATTTTACAGTCCCTCTTGAATCTCCTTGAGATAATCTGCAATGGGGGGTGACTTGGGACTCTTTCTCCTGTCCTTATCAAAGTCCACAGCTGCTGACAGCAAGACTAAGCTGGAAAAAGGTCAGAAAGCCGGGTTGGTGAAAGACGCACCACTAGATGAATACTGCGCTTCTTAATGAAGTCGAGGTATGGCTTTGGGGCGTTTGATGAGTCTTCCTGTTGCATTCAGTTTCACTTTCAAGACCGTACCTCTAATGTCAGCCACCACTCCGTGTCTGTATGCAACTGGTGACCAGGGGACTAGAACTCTCTGGCCTCAGTCAGTGGCTGGAATCTCCACCTGTGACACACTGGGAGTTCAGTACGAGCTTTGCTCACAAGGGTGTTTTTGTGTGATTCTCACAGACAATCTGAGATGCACAGAGCAGATATTCCTACCCTTGTTCTGCAGCCGAGAAAAAGGACACTCCAAGACATTAAGGAAAGGCTAGGGTTAGGATTCAGGTATCCCGATGGTCTCCCTGCTCTTGCTACCACACTGGAGTGTAGTTCTCCCAGGATCCCATTTGATTCTTACAAGAATCCTGTGAAGGAAGACAGGTTGTATAAACAAGCAGGTCAAATTTCCTGGAGCCTTGTTAATGAGCCCAGGGGAGCTGGTACTCTCTTGCCCACCCATAGAATCTCGTTGGCCAGCAAGGTTACCTAAGCCACCATGGTTTGCAGTCGTTTCTAAGTCTATCCTTTTCGTGGATGTGGCACCAGCCAGATGTGAGAAATTTAAAAACAACAGAATTCCGGTGGGTTGGATGAGTCCTGGTTCGTGAGTACAGATCAGGCCGTGAGGGAAGGGCACAGAGACAGTACTGGGGGCTCGGGAGAGTTCTCTCAGCCTTCAGAATAGACAGACAGGGTCTCTGGTGGCTGCTGACTCTGCTGGGGACATTTTCTCTCAGCCTCTAATATGCTAAACATGGGGATATTATAAAGCCTAAAATAAAGCTTTCTGAACCATATCTGTTTTGTATTATTGTACTCCACCACATATATGACATATATTTACATATATATGAAGCCAAGCATTCAAGAGCAGATTGTCTTTGTTTCTCATTAGAACATAGCAGTCATATACTTAATTATGTCATTTTCAATTTTAACATTGGTGTAGGCATATTACCAACTTGTTCAGCTGTGTTTACAAAGATTATTTTTAAGAAATTTAGAGATTATTAATATTTGAAACCATTTTGTATTTTAATAATCTTGTGTCTTTTTGTTATTGTTTTGTTTTGTTTTTGTTTTTGTTTTTGAGGTAGGGTTTCACTCTAGCCCAGGCTGACCTGGAATTCACTTTGTAGTCCCAGTATGGCCTCGAACTCATGGTGATCCTCCTACCTCTGCCTCCCAAATGCTGGGATTAAAGGTGTGCCACCACGCCTGGCTTGTCTTTGTTTTTTTGAGACAGGGTTTCCTGTAGCACTGGCTGGCCTAGAACTGACCATGTAGAAAAGGATGATTTTGAACTTTTGATCCTCCTGAGTGCTGGGATCCAGGCCCATGGGCCACCATGCTTGGCTCTATATTTTATGTCTTGATTAGGTCCTTTGTGTTGCTTCTAAGGTTAAAAACTGGCAACGTTAAAGACTTAATTTTAGATGTGGGATGCAAAGATGCAGAATAACTGGAAAAGGTGGACAGTCGGTTACCTATTTATAAATTCAAATGACTGACTTTAAAGCCTCACATCTCCATGGGCAGCAGAAGGGCTTGATGTTTTCCTGTGACCCTCCTGGACATCACTCATCTCGGCCCTCAGCCTGATGACTGAGGACACGGAGGAATCCCACTGTCAGTATCCACTGCTATCCAGAACACCAGTGTCACCACCTCCTACAGTTCTCAAGCGAATGTATTTTCAGCTTGATGTTTGGATATTGAAGAGACACAGCCTGAGATGCTACTGAATACTGGGGACAAAAAAGCTTCAGGCTTTCATTCATTCTATTTATGTTAAACTTGGGAGAATTAGCTGGTGTTCCTCAGTCACAACTGTGTCATTGTCCCAGAGTGATCGTTGATGCTTTTCCATTCTTAGGAAGCTAATGTACTTCTGCTCTCTTGTCTCCTCTAGGACCTTCTTCTAGGATATCTGGAACCCAATGTATTGTGTTCTTCTTAGGTAAGAACCAGCCATTCTTGACTATTTAAATTAAAATTAAATTGAATTAAAGATCCACTTGAACATTTTAAGTGCCCTATAGCCACATGTAACTAACTAGTACCTACTGTTTTGGGCAGTACAGATTTCTAGAACATCTTTGTTGCCATGGACAGAGCTACTCTAGAGCAAATGACTGGAACTCACCCATGCCACAGAAGTGTACCCTACATCCAACCTTAGAGCTATTTATAAAGCAACACATAGAGTTTCAGTGACTCTGCGGCCACCCTGATGGAGCCTGGCATGAAGGGATGGAGGGATGTCTGAAGCCTTTTTCTTCAGAGTGTGAACTGGTTCTGAGTGTCAGCAAAAGCAGAGCTCAGAGTGTGAACTGGTTCTGTGTGCCATAGCAAACGCAGAGCCAAGTCTCTGGAGAAAGGGCAGGTGCACATGAGCCATTTCCATTTTCCAGTCCTGCAACTTCCAGTCCAGTCCAGACCTGCCGCCAAGACATGCTTGTGCAGAAGCCCAAAGTGAGGCACATTTTGGATTCATTTTCTGGCCATTATTTCTTTGCAAAACCTATCTTGTGCCTCCGATGAAGGATTTCTTTCTTCTTGCCATGAATTTCAATGATTCTGAACCTAACAATGTTTTCTACCAGCCATGACATTTAGCATCAGCATAGATGGAGAGAAATACAGCTTGAGATAATCCAGGATTGTACCAGAGACTGGGAGATTTGGTGCAGGGCTCCTAGACTGGATATTACCAGGTGAATGTCATGGGGTCACTATCATTGACACTCATCCAGGGAAAATGTCATGCAGACTGCAGAAAGGTCTTTTCCAAAGAGGAAAAGGTGGGAATTTTCTCCAGTCATTTGCTACTTTAAACTTGTACAAATTGACAAGCAGTGAAGTCAGCAATGCTACCCCATTCTCCAGGGTGTCACAATTTCAGGTTACTCCTGTGTATGTGAAGAGTGAGCCGGAATAATTTTACAAGATGGTACAAAGTCATTTGTGGCTGAGCCCATAAGATAAGCAGTTCTCTTACTTTTTATCACTTTTATTCTTCAGGGTTGGCTTATTGGACCATTTTATTTTCTCAATAGACTGTAAATCCCTTGAAACTGATTTACACACGTACTTGGATCCTATCACCACCTGGTACAGTAGGAGGTGCTGAGTGCTTTGATTCAACCTCATAAATAAATACTCATCAAACACATTAAGGAATAAATAAGAACCCCAGTAACAAATGTGTCCATACTGAAATATGAAAACTTTCAACTTATATCTTAGAAAATGGGGGAAGAAAGAGATGGAAAATCTGAGGGAAAAAAACAGACTATGAGCTGATGGAAAGGTTTCATTCAAATCTTCTTTGAATCTCTTTGGGATATGGTGTTTGGAAGAACTATGTGTTTCATTTGCTGGAACCAAAGTTCCCAAAAGGGGTGCCTCCAGTTTCTTGTCTCTTTTCAGCACCTTCCTGATGCCCTTCTAAGATATAAGGAACTCCAAGTATTGTATTATTTTTAAAAATATATTACTTATTTATTTACAAGAGAGAGAGATTGAGAATGGAAACACCAGGGCCTCTAGCCACTATAAACGAACTGCAGATACATGCACCCTTGTGCATCTGGCTTAGGTGGGTACTGGGAATTGAACCTGGGTCCTTAGGCTTTGCAGTGCCTTAACTGCTAAGCCATCTCTTCAAGTCCTATTGAATTATTTGTACTGTATTGTTTTGGACCATCAGCCAAATGGGATGGTGACAGAGCTGACACTAAACATGATCAACACAGCTGAGCTCTAGTCTGTGCACCTTTTACAAACAATGCAAACAAGTCCTTAAAGTAAAGTGGCCACAGGAAAATGTGCTGATGCGCCCTCTCCTTGAATCTGGATCCAGCCAGGTTTCAGTGCTGCCAAGAAAACTGAACTTTAGGGATATGTGAAACGTTGCAAAAGTGAGTTTGAAAGTACTTTTGTGACCTCTTGGAGGTTCGAAGGATGTTGGCAACCTATTTAGCATGCACACCTTGTGATGTGACTTTCTAGGTGTGTGTCTTTAAATCGCAGCCATTCACTTTTGTTCCAGTTCCAACCTGTTTTCTGGTATCTCTCCTGCCGAAGTGGTTTCCATTAGAGCTGGGGATGGGTTGGTACAGAGCTCTCGCACCATGCTTGCCAACATGGGAATTGGTTTTCAACACTGCTGCTTTTCATCCAAAAAGGAAAAAAAAAAAAATCCCCCCTTCCTGGCCCTTGAGTCAGAAGAGATTATTCTCAGACAAGCATTTAGTTGATTTTTAATGTCAAAGAAACTTAATTTGCAAACTCGTTAGAAACTCTTTAGTAAAAAGCAGCCTAGTAAAACAGATGATTAATATTGGTAAGCTCCTCATTTGCATATTAATTAGTCTCCTTACTCAGCTAATTAAAACAGTCCTGTCTGTTGGCAGATTTCTTTTCTAAAGTGCTCCCTTCATTTCTACTTATAAGCACTTATTCTAACTAACGTAAGGTTGGGTGGGGGTTTCTGTGCTAACTGTACTCGTTTTCTATCTGTGATGCTTAGGGTGATGCCTCAGGGTCTCTCAACAGCCATCCTGCTGGCCTGAGTCACTAGCCCCAGTTATGTGTGTGCTCATCCGGGTCTGGGGGAGAGAAAAAGAAGTTGGGTGAGGCAGTGGCTGATCTCATTAAAGAGACACATAATAAAGGCATGAAGCCGGAGTTAGTGTTTACTTCCTTTAAGTTTGCTCTAGAAATGTACCTCTCCAATATATGCATACAAATCCCTTTGTGGGTGGGCTCTGGGGATAAGCCCAGGGCCTCACAACACAAAATGCCTGACGAAGCTCAGTTTAAGGGAGTGTTTCTGTCAGCTTATCGTTCTGGGTCACTGTCCATCACAGCAGGGAAGGTATGGCTGCAAGAGCTTGAGGCAGCTGCTCACATTAGGTCCACAATGAGGAAGCAGAACACAGCTATGAATACAGCTTCTCAGCCAGCTCCCTTCACTTTATCCAGCTCAGGACCTTGCTCCATGCAATGGTTCTGCCAGCCATTAAGGTGGGTCTTCTCGCCTTTATTAACCTAATCAAGATAATCTCTCACAGACATTAACCTAAACCACATAACCCCTCAGGTGATTCTAGGTCCTGTCAAGTAACAGTGAATATCAACCATTACACTTAGCTACTCTAATTGCTTATCTTACTTTTCCATTTTTAGTAAAGAACTAGTGGTTCAAGAATAAAGTAATCTTTCAGAAAATTATGCTTACAGAAAGCCTGGTTGTTCATTCTGTAAGAAGACACTCTTAGAAGCTGATAGAATGCTTGTCCAGCATGCTCAAGACCCTGGGTTCAAGTCCCAGTACCAAACTAGCATCCAACTCTTGCTAGTGACAATGTATTTCCACTATAGGCTAAACAAGCACAAGTAAGCAATCCGTAAGTACTTATAGACATAAACAACCTTTGAACATAGAGTTCTCAGCTAAGATCAGGAGAAATTCATTAGTGCCAGTGACTGAGCAACATTAGCTAAACTGCTGATCACAGAACCACAGAACCAGGAATAAATGTCTGCATGAGGTGTGCAAGGGGAGGTGACTAATAAGAGAACAGAAGAAGGAATGGGTCCCCAGTAGGGAATCTCAGAAGCTTGATATAAATCTTGTAACCTGACACCACAGAGTAATAGTCCCGCCCCTGTGACTGGTTCCTCTTCCCAGGACTGAACTTGGTCGTTCCGGAGTGCTCTTAATTTGCGTGCGTGCCTGGCGGCTTGTGCCTTTGACAGCTGAGGTACAATGGAGGTAGGAGGATCATCACTGAGTTTGAGGCCAGCCTAGAAGTAGAGTTCCAGGTCGGACACTCTGCCTTGAAAGACCAAAACAACAACAAAAGGAATCCCTTGTTTGCATGTCTGAGACTGTACAACTGGAAATTACGTGCTCGGTCACTAACGCTGACCACTCCAAACCACACAGTGGCCAGTCAGGACCACCCTTGTTCACGTGGCATGAATGAGTGCCAGGTAACTGCTAACTTCTCCAAGGTGGAGACTCACATGCTTCAGGCAGCACTCTAGTTATTGCCCAGCCCCTTGCAACGTGCTCAATAAATTATTGTTCCTCCTCCATTGTAAGAGGTGAATTCATTTGTCACACACCAGTACCTGTCCTGTGTCCATGCATGAAAAAATGTGCTGTGACATCCCTCCCCAGACTGAGTTAGGTCCTGACGCATGCTCACCACAGCTTCTCTTGTTCATCCCGATTGCACGCATGTCCATAGCAGGGTCTCTGTCCTGTTTGCCATCATATCCCTCAGCACTTAGCATAGTGCGTGTGGCATTGTAGTGCTAGCTAACTTAAGTGATAGCTGAATAAATAAGCAGGTCAGTCAATCCATGATAAACAAGTAAAACATGCATTTCAATTACCTATTACTCCATGAGGCCCCCAAACCTATAGTCCAAAGTCAATAATTAACTACTTTCCATGGTTCTGTGAGTTGTCTGAAGAGCTCTGTTGTCTCACCGGGGATCATTCATGGTGCCATGTTCACTTGAGGCCTCTCAGGGGGTGAGCAGGGTTGAGACCATGGGTTATCCTTTCTCTCCATTACGTCTTTTGCCCTCAGGTCGGCTCCTAGGACTTCCTAAGTGGTGGTAGCAGTGTTCCAATGTGCAAGCCTATTTCAGGTTTACTGACCAAGGAAAACTACATGGCCAAGCCCAGGATCAAGGTGCTGGTAGATGGCACAGGGCATGACTCTTAGGGAGACCCTGAGTGTCACGAACCACATGTCTAAACCTTAAAGGAGCCATACTGAAGGCAAATGAGTGAGTACGCAACGAACCCAGGAGCCTGCAAGGCCAGCCAGCTCCTCAAGTATCCACCTGCTTTATATGTCTCACTGGGGACAAAACAACTGTTGGGTATTTTCCTCCCAGGGCTATAGTTTTGCATTCTGATTGCCTCAGGTTGGTAGTGTTGATGGGAAACAACACTTTATTTCTGTTTTAAGTAAAACTTAAAGTATAGACATGATTTTAAAATATATAGGTTTTGTTTGAGGGAAAAGCATATTGTCCTTTAAAAGCCTGCATCAGCCTTACATGTGAACTATATGCCAGCTAGAATGAATAAGGAGAGAAACTGTAGATCTGAGCAATTAATTATTAAGCACCTAGCAGCCAAATATAGCACCTGTAGGTGCAGAGGCGGCTCCCAGGAGAAGGCGGAAACGAAGTGCTGAGCGGTCACACTGAGAAGCGTGGGGCGCGCACAGGGCCAAGGCTTTCTGCTTGACGGGCCTCGGTAAAAGGAAAGGTATGGATCTAAGGAGAGAAGAATTTAAAATCCTTGGGAAATCTCTTCAAAAGCCAAGCATGAAAAAAGATAGGTGATGATGGGCGCCAGTGAGAAGGGCGAAAGATGGGGGGATATTTAACATGAGTAGTGGGAGCTCTGAGTGTGCACACCAAGCAAGCCCAGGCCTGGCACACGGCAGGCACCCAAAGTAGCTACCTGAGGATAGGTGGAGGGATGTGGGGGGGAGGTAGCAGTATCCCTCCAAGGGCATATCCAAGTGACCTAAGTTATTCCCAACAGGCCATACCTGCTAATGGTGCCACCCCTCCTAAGAGTGTCACAGGCTGAGGAGCATGCTCGGAAAGCCTGAGCCTCTATAGGACATAAAAAAAAAATCCAAACTAAAACAGACTCCTTAGGCCCAACTACTAAAAGAGGACATACCAGTTAAAGGTGCATTTGTTTTAAATAGAAGTGTAGCGATACATTGAAAATGGAGATAGGGGCTGCGGCTCAGGGGTTTAGCAGTTACATTGCACGGGCAAAGTCTAGAATTCAGTCCCGAGCATTGCAAAAATATTAAGAGGTGACTGAAAGCTCTGTAGTGTAAACCATGGGAAGTTTGAGGAAGGCAATCCTTAGGCCATTTTGAGCCACCACTGCTGCTTGGCATTGTCTTGCCTCTTGGTGCCAGACGGCTGCCAAAGGCAAAGACCCGGGACAGAGGAGAACCTATGTGAGCTCCAGCAGTTTCTGGCCTGGAGTTCCTTGGGGCAGCACCAAGTATCAAACACTATGCTGGTGCCAGTGCTGGTCAGGACGTGCCCAGTTCAGCCTCGCAACCCATGTTCCCACCTGCGGGAATCTGAGCGGTGGCCATCATTTCCTCGCTTCCATCTACTCACGGTCAATTTCTTTCTTTCTTTTTTTTTTCTTTTTTTGCTTTTTCAAGGCAGGGTCTCACTGTAGCCCAGGCTGACCTGGAATTTACTATGTAGTCTCAGGCTGGCCTTGAACTCAAGGCGATCCTCCTACCTCTGCCTACCAAGTGCTGGGATTAAAGGCGTGCACCACCACACCCAGCTACGGTCAATTTCTGACTCTCCTTCTCCAGCCTTCCCAATGAGTCAGCGAGCTATTGTTAACTCTAGGGTATGTCTTTCCTCTTTCCTCTGATTATATCAACAAGAATTGATTTGTTTGTAGCTAGGAAATACGATTCTAATATGATGATTTAATTGGTTTATTAAAAATTCTCTCTTTCTCCCTCTCTCTCTTTTTTCATTTTTGGTGTTTACAATGATGTTCAAAGGACAGTGTAGAATAAATTTTTGCTAGTATGTCAAATTATCTTTACCAAGTCTCTACTCAGTTTATTTTAATGTCTATCTCTCAGTAAAATTCAGGCCATATAAGTCCTGCATTTTGCTCAGAGAAAGGGGCACAGTGTCTCACAAGGAGCATTTGCTGAGCTCTTTTTTTTATTTTTTTCTTCATTTTTTATTTATTTATTTGATAGCAACAGACACAGAGAAAGAGGCAGATAGAGAGAGAGAGGGGATGGGTGCGCCAGGGCTTCCAGCCACTGCAAACAGAACTCCAGATGCGTGTGCCCCCTTGTGCATCTGGCTAACGTGGGTCCTGGGGAATCGAGCCTCGAACCGGGGTTCTTAGGCTTCACAGGCAAGCGCTTAACCGCTAAACCATCTCTCCAGCCCATTTGCTGAGTTCTTAATGTGAGCCAGGCACTAACACAAGTCCTCCAGTGTGGATTAAATTCTCACTGTTATCTGTGTTTTAAGGATACGTGCCCCTGTGCAGAGAACAGTCACCTATAGCGCAAGCAGCGAATGACCCAGGCTACCCCAGTGCAAAGGCCTTGCCAGCTTAATATCTTCACTTACTTAGCTATCAGAAACGAAGGCCATGGTGGCGCTCCACAGCGCCCGCGCAGCGCCACTCAGTGACCATGGAGGTTGGTATCAAAGGCATTGATCTTGGAGTCCATCCAGAGGGTTTTCCTCTGGAAGGCCATGAAGACATCAATCATTTCTTAATGTAGAGGCAGGTCAACGGCCCAAGCGCTGAGATTACCTTTAAAGTCTGGCTCGAGGCAATGAACTCAGTTTAACCAAGCTGCACCTGCCCTGCCCTGGGCTCATTTACCATACTTGTCTACCCACAGGTCTCCCTGAGAGAAGGTGCCCACTTCCCTCCAGGCCCTGCACCTGAAGCAGACATGTTTACACTAATTGCCATAACTGAATGGGCAGTGGACATCTTGCTCGAAGGCCATCAATTTAGACTGACCTGTGGTTTAGGCAGCCTGTCTTGGAGAGCTGGGCTACAGATATAGCTTGCATCCTAATTAGGGATCAGGAAATGAGAACTAGCAGAGGTTACCCATGAAGCTGAGGGTGAAGAGATGGATGCTCAGACGTCAAACTGAGTCTAGTCCCATGAAAGCTTGTGTAATGTGTACAGGTAGTATATGCTTTGTGAAATAGAAGATAGGGCACAGGAGCTCACTGGACAGGTCAAGGCCAATAGACGAACCAGATTCTAAGGGCAAAACTTGATTATTTCCAGCTCAGACTCAGGCTTTTATAACTTTTCTGTTCTGCTCTGTGATAAATACAGAATTGAGAGCATTTTTCATTCTATAAGATGAAGAACAGAAGTGCTAATTTTTTTCACAATTTCATGACCACCCATTAAAAGTGACAGTGTACTTCCACACACATACACACTAGTTTGTATATGCGTGTGCACATATGCGCACACGGTTCTCATTCAAAAGCTGTCTCTCCTAAGTCTAAAGTATTCCAAATACATACAATGGATCCTACAACTAAAATGCCAGGCAGGAGGTTTGAGTGGGAAAAACAGAGTGGGCGGCTGTCTGGCTGTTGTTTGGCTAACGTCTCCCACAGTTCCCCTCCAGGAATCCCTGTAGACGACAGCAGTGCTAGCTAGCCGTCTGATGCAGACAGGGAGGGTGGCTCTCCTTCTCTGCTCCAGGACAACGACCCTGGGACAGCAGAGGAGCTGATGGAGGTTCTGGGGATGGTTTGACCTGAAGCTATAGAGACAGACCCCTGGCTCCTCCCCCTTTTCATCTCCTCCTCTGAGCTATCACTTTATCTTGCCTGGCATAACACAGATCACGGGGTAGGAGAAAAAGAACTGTGGTACAGTGTCAGTCCCTGGACTATGAAGATGGGCTTCCCAGGCTCGAACCTTGTTTGTTCCACTTACAAATAGATTGGTTTCTCTGAATGGCAGTTTCCTCATCCATCACAGGTACGTGACATTACTAGTGTCTACCTGTAGGACAAAGTGAATGAGTTCACTGAGTTATTACTTGCAAAGAATCCGGGATAGTGCTTCGTTCATAGTGTCCTGTCATAAGTGTTTGCTAAGTCACTAAACCAGATTCTTCCAAGGAAATACTGTCTCCATGAAAGAACAGCCTGGTTGCTGGTTAAAAAGCTGGAAAAAGGTGACCCATGCTTTTTGTGGTAGGGATGCATTTTTCCTTACAGGAAATTCCCTTTTCTAATTAGCCTCTACCAGGGCACCAAATATTCTAAAGTAAGAGAGTGCTTCAAGTTAGAGGTACCTTGCTTTTAGGAATAAGGAAACTAAATGTACCATTTAGTAGAGGTTCTTTAACTAGAAATTTAGAGCATGGAAATCAGCAGAAACTAACAGAATGGAAGATTTTGAGGTACTCAGGCTAAACACACCACACACATACACACACACACACACACACACACACACACACACAGAGCTGAATCCCAGCTCTGAAACTTGTAACTATTTCACATCTGGAAGGTACCCCCCTCCAAGAACCTCAGCGTCTGCAAAATGTGGATGTCTGTGCCTGCCTCCCAGGGAGGCCCTAAGGATGAACTAGGATAACTTGGTATCTATGGGAGCCACACAGCATGCACTTAAGAACTCCATAAATGTTTAAATTTTGTGATGGTTTATATTGACTGTTAACTTGAAAGGGCCTAGAGTCACTGTGGTGATGTGAATGTAAGATGATTCCCGCAGCTTCCTGGTGTTTGTGATTAAACCTCATTCTCAGCTCCCAGCCGGTTGAGCTTTGGGAGGTGGAGCTTTGCTGAAGGAGGTGTGTCACTGGGGCATTGAAGTTTATTAATCCAGTCCTACTGGGTGTTCATAACCAGTCCACTTTCACTGTTTCCTCCTTGCTTGTGTGGAGATCTTTGGGAGTGATCCCAGCTTCAGTCCCTAGGTAAATAAACTCCTCTCTTCCATTCTCATTGGTGTTGGAGTAATCATTCCAGAGAATTTCCTGCTACATCTCAAGAGGCCCCAGCAAGATTGTCCTTTGCCAAAATCCTCATTGGTCAAGGCAGGGCGGGGGGGGGCAACAGAGAATTTCCCAACAGCTAAATGCACCCTCCCCTCTGATGGTCCAGGGCCTCATACATCCCTGGCACCCAGGAGAGTGGGTTTGGGGAAAGTCCCATTCAGAGGGAGCCTAGACCCCAAATGGGAAGGGCCTTATTATGTTACCCTCACCACTCCCTCAGCTCTTAAAGTTGCAGGTGTCAAGCCATGGATGGATTCATGATTCCCACAGGAAGTCCGGCTCCTGTGTAGACCAGAACTGGATATAGACAGCATACCCTAAGAATGCTTTGTGCTAAGATCTCCAGGGGGAAAAAACCAAGATGCAGAGCAGACTCCAGCCCCTGATGATCACCACAATGCTGGGCTTGATACTGACAGTGCCCCCAGCGTCAACTGACTCGAGCTTACCCCTAAGAATTACACTTACCTAAGTTCCTGGTGGGGGGCATGGTCTGGCTCCAAGATCAGACAAATTACCCCCCCCCCCACCCGCTGACTTTTGCTGAAGGCACAAAAGATACTAGAATAGGAATGAATAACCAAAGTTTAACTAACAACCCCAAAAGGATTTGTTCAGGTCATAGGAGGAGCCCAATGTGTGGGAAATGAAAGGGCTGTACTAGGGTAATTAAAGGTTCTGTGCCCCCTAATAGCACATACTTTACCTTTCCCAAAGGTATTTAAACCTGCTCCCCAGGAGAAAATTGCAGCCTAGTGTTCCTGACCCCTGATTTGGATGTGCTCCTGGGAAACGAGGGCCAACAATACTTGCACCCCTTCAGGTCAAGGAGAAAGAGGACCCTCTGCTGTTACCAGCCCTGCTAGGAATAGCCCTGACAGGAACCATAGCCACTAGTGCTGCTGCAATAGGAGTCCAAAAAGTTCTGCTCAGACCAAGGAGGACTTAACTATTGTTCAAGAGCATAGTCACTCTTCAGAATCAAATGGACTCACTGGCATCCATGGTCCTCCAAAACCGTAGGGGGCTAGGCTTGATTACTGCTAAAAAGGGGGATATATGTATGTTTCTAAATGAGGAATGCTGTTTTTTCTCTAACCAATCAGGAGTGGTGTCTGAAAATGCTAAAACGTTACTAGAAAGAATTAAGGCAAGAAGTATGAGTGAAGGCCAATGGAGCACAATGTGAACTACATGGGAACCCTGGCTGGCTCCTTTAGTGGGGCCCCTTATAATGATAATGTTGGGACTTCTATTAGGACCATGCATCCTAAATGCCCTATCTACGTTCATCTGAACTAGAATGGAAGCAATAAAGCTACGGGTGATACATCAGGAGTACCAACCAATCTCTTCAAGATAAGATAGTAAGCTATTATGAAGGTGAAGAGGAGGGAATGATGGAGAAAAGGCCCTTGCTAAGTGCTGAGTTATTGTATGTGCTGATTGTTGCCAAACCCAACCTCTTCTTGCTCAATGGAGCAAAAAGTCCCAGACAAGCACCCCCCCCCCCCACTGTGACCGGCCCACAAGCAGTCAGAGAGAAAATGGTTAAGACAAAATAGAGATTGTGGGCTGGACATGGTGGCATACGCCTTTAATCCCAGCACTTGGGAGGCAGAAGTAGGAGTATCGCCATGAATTCAAGGCCATCCTTAAGACTACATAGTGAATTCCAGGTCAGCCTGAGCTGCAGTGAAAGCCTACCTAGAAAGAACAAAAAAAAAAAAAAATAGAGATTGCCCATGGCAACCTTACCAAGTAGCAGACTGCCATGGAACTGCATAGCTAATTGCCACATATACATTTGTACAACCCCCACTTGCTTGCATGATGCCCTCCCTACTGCTATGGAATTCACCTGGCTGCTAGTGCAGGTTGAGCTTGGGGCTGGAATATCTTCAAGAGTGATCCCAGCTTCCATTCCTGAGTAAATAAACTCCTCTCTTCTGTTCTCATGGGTGTTGGAGTAATCATTCCAGAGAAGTTCCTGCTACAGGAGGATGAGTTGAAATGTTTCCCTTTGAAGAAGAAAAGGTGTGCAACAGGGGGAGGAGGGGCATTCAGGAAAGGTGGGAACAGGTGGACCATGAAAACGGGCTTACTGCAGAGAGCACGGTACAGAAGGCAGGCCTCCAATGACAGGAAGCATGGCAAAGGTGCAGGCCTCAGATCACAGGGAGTTCAGTGGTTGCCATGGGTATCACACATATCTGTGTTCAAATCCAGCTCTGACTGTTCCCACTTACAGGATCCCCAGTGGTAGCATCTTCTATGAGGAGTAGATAGCCTTGTTGTCACATTCATTGGTAACACATAGCAGGCACTTACACTTCTGTGTAAAGTAGATTGCACTGTTGTCAGATTCAATGTGTTAATACATAGGAGGCACTTAAAAGTCTGCCCAGCATACTGTGATACTTGACCAATACTGGGCAAGGTCAAGCACATCCTCACATCTACCTTCTTCCTTTCTTCCTGCATTTCTCAAACTGGAGGATAGAGTTGACCAAATTCTACTTACTACAAACATTGATGTGATGGATATCTTTACACTTTAAAAAATATTTTATTTTTATTTATTTTCAAGGAGAGAGAGAGAATGGGTACACCACGGCCTCCAGCCACTGTAAATGAACTCCAGGTGCGTGTGCCACTTTGTGCATCTGGCTTTCTGTGGGTACTGGGGAATTGGAACCAGGTTGTTTGGCTTTGAAGGTAAGCTCTTTAACCACTGAGCAAGCTTGTCAGCCCCAATCTTTACACTTTTACTTATTATACATCCACTGAGTCCATAACATGTGCTAGGCAATGTTTGTTTTCAATCCTGGGCGACAGTTTACTGGAGACACATGGGATAATTTCAGCAAAGGCTGGCTCCCTGTTCAGGAACTCACACCTGTGCCAGTATGCTGGTGTGCCCATGTCTTTGTCCACATTCAGCATTACCAGACATTTTCACTTTGGGCAATCTGGTGAAAAGTATATCTTAACTTTCAGTTCTGTGGAAAGCGATGCTGAACATATCTTTATGTACTTGTAGCTATTCGGATGTCCTCTTCTGAGAGTCGCCTATGGGGCTGTTTTCCCTGTCTTTCTACTAGATTTCATGTCTTTTAATCCCAGTTTTGGATATCTAAATTTGAATCTTGGATACTTTAGATATATTTCTCTTGCTAGTGTTGGATATTGGAAATTATCTTCTCTGAATGTAGCTCCTTTGTTGAGTTTTTCTTTATGGAGTAGAAATCTTGTATTGTACTAAAGGTACCAAACTCAGCCAACTTCTGACTAGATTATAATAACCTCCATGCAGGTAATCTGGTAGAAAAAGAAATACATGTTTTTGGGACATAAGCTTTATCTGAATTTCAACTGTTTTTATATACAGTGTGTAGCATTAAATAAAATTATGATTAAAAAATCAAGGAAGAGAAATACTATGGAGCAATCAAAGACCTGATTGAGAGAAGATCCAAGTGGTCTTGGATTAGGCAAGGATCTAAATAGCAATGAGAAATATGCGGAAAGGTGTATCTGGAAAGGATGATAAGAAACATGAGGGATTGATTTCTACAGGAGGTATGAAGATCACAGGAAACAGTTAAAAGGTGATACATGCTTGGGTGGGACTGTAGCACAGTGGAAGAGCACTTGACTAACTTGCAAGAGACTCTCTGTTTGCTCCTTAACATAAGAGTTTTAAGTGACACATTGATTTTCATTCTTCTAGCTGTGTCCCTAAATTATTAAAATTTTCCTTAATTGTTAATTTTTTATGATGACCTTTCTGTGTGAGTGCATGACATTTTGGCCAGTTCATCCATCTCTCACTTCTTTGTCATTGCCAAGGCTGAGCCTGAAGAGTGAGTGAAGTTGACCCTCTTGTCAAGGATAAGAGATCTTCTCTTCCATGCCTTAACTATGATCACCTTGTCAGGGATAGGAAATCTTGTCTCCCATGCCTTACCTATGCTCTTCAAGTAGTGAACGGCTTGATGGAAGTGGCCTTTAGTGCCCATGCCAAGAAATCATCATAGCTTTAGCTAAGTGGAGAAATCTACCCAGTTTCATGAAAAAGATTAACAATTTTTGTCTAAATAGAAATAGTTTTTGCTCCAGTGCCACAAAGTAAAATACTTCCTAAATTTACAGTAATGTTATCATTGGAAAATTATAAAACAAGAGAAGTTCACCATCCAATGATTTTTCTACATCTGGAAAGAGACATGTTTTATTTTTTTAACTTAAAAAATTATTTACTTGAGAGAAAGAGAGAGAGAGAAAGACAAAGACACAGAGAGAGAGACAGACAGAGAATGGGCACACCAGGGCCTCCAGCCACTGCAAACGAACTCCAGATGCATGTGCCACCTGGGCATCTGGCTTATGTGGGTCCCGGAGAATCAAACCTGGGTCCTTTGGCTTTGCAGGCAAACACCTTAACCACTAAGCCATCTCTCCAGTCTGAGACATGTTTTCTTAACAGCATTGAAATAGATGAGGGGAGGTCCACCTCTGGAGACCTGGGGTGCTGGGTAAGTGTTAAGCACTGTAAAAATCTATTAAAATCACTATTAGTATTAATGAAAACTTCCTTAAGTTCTTATGGTAAGCACTCCTCCTGATGTTCATTTTCCTCTAAATAAGCAAAGGTTTTGGAGTTTGGGACAACATCTCTCCTTAACTGGTAGCTGTTGGACTGTGCCTTGCTGTTGTGGATGCCTAGAGCAAGAGGACCATGAATCACACACCCAGCCAGGTCACTCCCATACCAACCAGCCATTGGAACACTCACCCAGGCCTCGAGGAAGCTGCACAAAGGTCACAGCTGCTTGCTCCAGCTTCTGACCCCACTGGCTCCACTTGCTTGAGATGTTTTTATCACAGCCTTAGAAAACGCGAAAGGACCCTACAACCACTTCCATTAGGTCAGAGGTAGAGCACTTCACATGATGACCTAGCAGGCTCTGCACCTGGTGGCAAAGGGACAAGGCTGTGACTGATGCAAACACAAACCTCCCTTTTCACAACTTCAGCTGTGGTTGGTGAGAACACCCCTTCCCGAGTTGTATAAGCTGGCTGTTTGGCTCAGTCGGTGAGCCAGATGGGAGACATCCTCTTGTGAGGCCTTCCCATAAGAAGCCCAAATAGTCTTTTCTTGCCTACCTCAGGGGTGTGGTCTGAGCTGGTGACTGGAAGAAAAAAGAGGTGGGGTCAGCAGGGCCATGGCAAAGGCAACACAGCAGCTGCCACAGCAGAGTAGCTGGCTGCCAAGCTGCAGAGAGGGTCAGGCTGCTAAGTACAGGACTGCAAAGAAGCTGCAGTCCCCGCCTCCGAAGGTCACTGACGACAGGAGGCAGCTGAGCAGTTGTAGGGAGCAAGCAGGGCCAGAACACCCGGGGATGGAGGAAGCAGAGAGGAGCTGAGGCTGAAGGACAAAAAGCTGGAATGAGTCAGAGAAGAGGAATTTCAGGCATCTGTCCCCAGAAGAACTCCAAACAGTCACCAAGCCTTAAGAGGTAAGGGACATTACTGGCCCACAAAGCTGCAACACTGATTGCTGGCATGGGCTGCGGAATCTCCATACCTAGACCCATGGAGAAGCTGCAACTGCTCACTGTTGTTGAAGGCCAAGGGGTACAAAAGCCACCAAATGCCAGCACTTGAAGAGCTTCTTGACTACACAGCACCCACAGCTTGGTAACAATGTCAAATATTATTTATGCCAATAACAACATGTTCTGGAATACTCAAGTTTACATCAGAGAACTTAGTATTTACTAAGTTACTTTTGCCATTGCTGTGACAAAATGCCTGTGACAAAAATAAATAAATAAATAAACTTAAGGAAGGAAGAATTTACATGGGTTCAATGTCTAAGGGGCTACAGTTCATGATAGTAGGGTCATGGCAGCGGGAGCACAAGGTGAGCAGACACATTGTGCCCAGAGTCAGGAAGCAAAGATGAAGCCTGGTACTTAGCTAGCATCCCCATTTTTCTTTTTATTTATTCTGGGGCCCCAGACCATTGTGTGGTGCCACCCAAGTAAGAATGGCTCTCCTTTTCCCTGTCAAACTCTTTGAAAACACCCTCATAGATATGCCCAGAAGTGTATCTTTAAGTGCTTCCAAATCCAGCCAAGTACACAGTCAAGGATAACCACCACACTGAACTTGGTTCTACTGTAAGTTTTGCATGGCCCAAACTTCCCTTCATTTATTTACTTATAGTTTTAACACCTTCAGCAAACACTTTAGTTATTCCAGCTTTAAGATAGGAATTATTTGGGACATAAGGAAAGGTTCAGGAAGGAAATGGAAGACTGAACATTAGCCACTTCTGCTCTATTGTGCCCCAATCAGCAGAATTGGGACTGTGGTAGCATTACCCTGAGAGACCTTTCCTAGGACTGTGGAGTCATTACCCTGAGGTACCTTTCCCAGGACCAGGGAGTCATTACCCTGAGGTACCTTTCCCAGGACCAGGGAGTCATTACCCTGAGGTACCTTTCCCAGGACCATGGAGTCATTACCCTGAGGGACCTTTCCCAGGACCAGGGAGTCATTACCCTGAGGCACCTTTCCCAGGACCATGGAGTCATTACCCTGAGGTACCTTTCCCAGGACTGTGGAGTCATTACCCTGAGGTACCTTTCCCAGGACCATGGAGTCATTACCCTGAGGCACCTTTCCCAGGACCATGGAGTCATTACCCTGAGGTACCTTTCCCAGGACTGTGGAGTCATTACCCTGAGGGACCTTTCCCAGGACTGTGGAGTCATTACCCTGAGGGACCTTTCCCAGGACCAGGGAGTCATTACCCTGAGGTACCTTTCCCAGGACCATGGAGACATTACCCTGAGGTACCTTTCCCAGGACCAGGGAGTCATTACCCTGAGGGACCTTTCCCAGGACCAGGGAGTCATCACCCTGAGGTACCTTTCCTGGGACTGTGGAGTCATTACACTGAGGTACCTTTTCAGGACTGTGAAGATATTACAGACATTTTGTGCAGGAGAAACATATCTTGGCACAAAGGTACCTCAGTTTAATTCTCCACCCTTCTGGGAAAGGTACCTGGCTCAAGTCTCCCTGGGAAAGGACTCCATGTGAGCATTGACTGATAGAGAACAATGTGTTCTACTGAAAGCTATAGTGGAGAACATTTATGTGGTGAGACAAGTGCAAGGTTGCATATACCCACTAGGTGGCACAAACATCTGGCGTTCAATTGCAGTCGCTGAGGCCCTGGCACCAAATTCTCTCTTCTCTCTCTGTCTCTCTCAAATAAAATATATATAAAAAAAAGAATGGGCAGAAGAAACAAAGAGTGGGACATCTGACTTTCTGCTCTGACCACCACAGGTAAGTGCATCCACCAAAGACAAGTGCATGTAATTCCTCAGAAGTGCATACACATGCATACACCACAACACACACCATATTAAACACACACACGCAATAATGAAATTGTCATTTGCAGGAAAAAGGATGGATCTAAGGACATCAGGTTAAGTGTCATAAAACTAGTGATAGAAAGACATGCATTCTCTCATTTGTAGAAACAACACAAAACAGAAAACTCTGAAGTGGAAGAGTAGGGAATGGAAAGATTAGGAGGGGGGTTAAAGGGGAAGGGTAAAAGAGAGTAAAAGAGAAGTGGACATGACCAAGTACAAAATGTGCAAATATGGATATGTCACAGTGAAACCCACTAATTTGCACAATTAATGTGTATAAAAATGTAAAACAGTGGCATTTGTGTTGTAAAGGTGAGTGGAGGGAATATCCCACCCTGAGGGACAGATGGAGTGAGAACTCAAGGGGTTCAAGGAGCAGAAACAAGACTATCTGGTGGATCATGGTGAGAGGAGTGGGGCATGGCATGTGATGAAGAGAGAGACAGGCCGGGGACAGGTGGTCTGGAGACTAGAAGGCAAGGGCAGACATCTCTGCCCCCTTTCTCCTAATGAGCGTCTTGAAGCACCAGGCCCTGGAGAGCCAGTAAGTAGCTAAGAAACGTGCTAGCGATGGGGCTTCCCAGCAGAGATGAACATCTTTGATAAAAGCTTTACCTGGCTACCTTCTGCCTCTAGGAAGGACCTGACCCCATGGTGAGTTGAAGCTTCGCTGGGGGCTGGAGAGATGGCTTAGCAGTTAAGCGCTTCCCTGTGAAGCCTAAGGACCCTGGTTTGAGGCTCGATTCCCCAGGACCCATGTTAGACAGATGCACAAGGGGGCACACGCGTCTGGAGTTCGTTTGCAGTGATGGAGGCCCTGGAGCGCCCATTCTCTCTCTCTCTCTCCATCTTTCTCTCTGTGTCTGTAACTCTCAAATAAATAAAAATAAATAAACAAAAAATTCAAAGCTTCTCTGGAACCATTCTCTGGACTCCTTCATCCCACCTGCCTTCTTCGTAGCAGATAGATGTGTCAGAAGCGCTGACTATGGAGAGGAGGTGAGCCCAGGATCTTCTCTCATGAGCACAGTTATAGCAAAGTGCTGAGGTAAAATGACGGGGAACAAAGGAGAGCACATCACAGTATGTCCCAGACTGATCTAGCAAAGGGATGAAGGTTTCAGGGAAGAGGTGGCCCTTAGGCAGGGGATGGAAGAATGAACAGGAGTTGGCAGGTTGGTGAACAAGCTGACTAGATGGAGAAGGGTGTTGGGGGGGATGTCTGTGGAGACCACACACTAGAGCAGAAGGAAATGCTGAGCACTGCACCTGGGGCAAACAGAGGCACAGTGGGGATGGAGGGCAGAGGCCTCTGGGGTGACTTAGCTGGATAGTGCATGGGGCTTTTGTTTGGGGCCTGTTAAGTGGCTTTGAACTCTAAGAGAAGCTGTGAATAGGTTACAAGTAGAAGAATGATAGGATCAAGTTTGAATTTCAAAAATATCATTTATGTTCTGGTAATGAGAATTGGATTGGAGGTAAACAGGAGTGGAGTGAGGCAGCCTTGAGGAGAGTGAAATCCAGGCAAGAGACAATGTGGCTTGGAAGGGGAGGATGGCAATAGAAATTCCTAATTTCAGGACCTACTACCTAATTTTTTCCTAGTTTAAACTATCCCTTGGGAACTTTAATGGGACATGAGATCATTAAAATGAAAAAGAGAAATATCCATTAGGAGGAAATATTAAACTTCAAAAGCTCGCTGGAATTATCTGTGAATCTGTGGCAGCTATGCCAGGTTTTGGTCAAAGTCAGCAATGCAGGTTGACAGAGAGAGGCTGGATCTTCTTATTTAGTTTGGTGTAGGTCTCAAGTGCAGTCAGGCTCACGTTGCTGGCAGAAAATACCTGACCAAGAGCAGCTTGTGGGAAAAAGGCTTTATTTTGTATTATAGACTCGAGGGGAAGCTCCATGATGGCAGGGGGAATGACCAGGTGGACAACAGCAACAGGAAGGTGTGCTGAACAGTGGCAAGAGGAAGCTGGTTTTAACACCCATCGGCCTGCCCTCAGCAATACACTGCCTCCAGGAGGGTTTAATTCGCAAATCGCTAACAGCTGGGGATATGGCATTCAGAATACCTAAGTTTATGGGGGATACCTGAATCAAACCACCACAGTGCCCTTTATAAATACTATATTACAGATATTATATTACAGATCTTAATGGTAAAGCTAAATTCCCACATTTGAAATTTTCTATAATGTCCCCTTTTCTGAGTTTGTTCACATGGTTGAGAGCTCTTAGGATCCATGTCACTTTACTTCCTAAAATGTGACTATGGGTTGATGAGCATTCCTAATCCCCAATTCAAAATCAGAGGGCTCCAAAATCCAAAACATTTTGAGCATTGGCATAAGACTACTAGTGGAAAATTCTATACCTGACCTCCAAGTGATAGGTTGGTCCAAAAAGAGGATAGAATAAAAATAAAATTGTCAACAGGCTATGTGTATAAGATCTATGAAACACAAATGAATTTCATGTCTAGTTTTGGGTCTCATCCCTAAGACATCTCTGCATATACACGCAAATATCCCAGAATCTGAAAAAAAAAATCTGAAATACTTTTAGTCCTAAGTATTTCAGATATAGAATATCTGTACTAAGCTTAAATTTTTAAATTTGAAGTGACTAGAGATATTTCTGCATAGAATCTTTAACTGAAAGCTCATTTATTTCTACACCTCCTCATGCCAGTACGGGAATTAGAGATCATGGTTATAGCTTTTCCCTAGTTGAAGGAAAATAGAAACGTGGGTCTCAGTTGAATGCATCAAGCTGTCATGCTCATATCTGGTGCCAGCTGGTCACCTGTTGGCAGGGCCAGCAGAGAGCCCCGGGAATAAATCCATCCTGCCCTTCTACACCCATCATCAAACAGACAGCCTCTGTCAGAACGTCTTCTCCCTGTGCAAGCCACTTCATTACACAGAAAACCTCTCTGCTTAAGTGATGTTTAGTTATCAGCTTGCATCTTAATATCTAGCTAATTAAAAACTAAATTAACACTGAGCCAATATATTTCCATTATATGTTTTAAGAGACACCCATCTCCTTGTAACAAACCATGTTTTTTTCTGCCTTTGGCTTGGCCTCACAAACATGTACAGCTGAAAAGAACCAAAAGAGGAAAAAAAAAAAATAAATGCAACTGATGTACTTCCGGGGCTGGAGAGATGGCTTAGTGGCTAAGGTGCTTGCCTGTGAAGCCTAAGGACCTAGGTTTGATTCCCCAGTACCCTCATAAACCAGTTGCACAAGCTGGCACATGTGTCTGGAGTTTGTTTGCAGTGGTTAGAGTCCCTGGAACACCCATTCTCTCTATCTGCCTTTGTTCCTCTCTCTCAAATATAGAAAAAATAAAATATTTTTAAAACACGATGCACTTCAAATATCTCTACTCGTTTATTCTATGCCACAGATTTTTTTTTTCCTAAAAAGCATATCTTCCTGATTTTCCTTCACCTACCTTCTTTTGTCTTTCTTTCTTTCTTTTTGTTTGTTTTTCAAGGTAGGGGTCTCACTCTAGCTCAGGTAGACTTGGAATTCACTGTGTAGTCTCAGGGGGACCTTGAACTCACAGCAATCCTCTTACCTCTGCCTCACAAGTGTTGAGATTAAAGATGTGCACCACCACACCTGGCTTCAAAATTGTCTCCTCCATGGGAGGAAGGTAGGGAGGAAGAGGAGAGCTAATCACCAGGACACTGTAGTGGCAAATACTACATCACTAGTGCTGTGTGAAGCCTTTCCCTGAGGAGACATAAGCAAACATCTGCTCCCCGCAGATAGGCACCAACAACAGAACAAAGTGTGACTCCACCAGTCAACTTGATGACCTGGGGTTACTTACGGAGAGTGGGTGACACCAGCATGGATGATGACCTCCCAGAGCCCCCTTCAGTTAACCTTCCACACATACCCAGCATGGTCTCAAGATCATGAGACCATGGCACAGCTAGGGGAGAATTCCATACAGCTGGTTGGGAGGTGCAAGAGGGAGTTGCCAGGATCTCAGGTGACCCCTCCTGTTATAAGGGAGCACCACCAGGCCCAATCTCGAGGTCCTCTTGCTAGTAGTGACAGCATGCATCAGTTACCTTCTCAATACTGCGACCAAATACTAGACAAAAATCAGTTTGAAGGAGGGTTTATTTCCACTTGCAATTTGAGGTTGCAGTCCTTGATGGCAAGGAAGGCACGGTGACAGGGACTTGAAGAAGCTGGCCACGTTCATCCCAGTGAGAAAGCTGGAGTGATGAATGCTGGTATTCAACCAGCATCTCCTTTTTCTTTTTAATTAAAAAAAAAGTGATTCAAGCTGGGCTTGGTGGCACACGCCTTTAATCCCAGCACTTGGGAGGCAGAGGTAGGAGGATTGAGAGTTCGAGGCCACCCTGAGACATACTGAATTCCAGGTCAGCCTGGGACACAGTGAAACCCTACCTTGAAAAACCAAAAAAAAAAAAAAAAAAAAAAAAAAAAAAAAAAAAAAAAAAAATCATTTATTTGAGAGAGAGGGAGGGAAAGAGTTAAGAGGCAGATAGAGAGAATGGCCATGCCAGGACCTCCAGCCACTGCAAACAAACTCCAGATGCATGTACCACTTTGGGCGCCTGGCTTACATGGGTTTTGGGGAATCGAACCCAGGTGCTTAGGCTTCACAGGCATGCACCTCAACCATTAAACCCTCTCTTCAGCCCTCCTTTCTTTCTTTCTTTTTTTTTTTTTTTCTGAGGTAGGGCCTTACTCTCTCCCAGGCTGATCTGGAATTCATTGCGTAGTCTCAGGGTGGCCTCGAACTCACAGCGATCCTCCTGCCTCTGCCTCCCGAGTGCTGGGATCAAAGGCGTGCGCCACCACGCCCAGCTTCAGCCCTCCTTTCTTTATAGTTCAGGACCCCAGCTCATCGTGGAATGATGCCACTCACAGTTGAGGGTCTACCTCAACCCATCAAGGCAATCACTCACGGGCATGCCCAGGTCCTACAAGTTGACAATCAATATAAACCATTGTAGATGGTTTGGTTAGGATGAAGCTGGCCTCAGCTATTGTGCCTGGAGGTCAGCACTCTACAACAATTAAGAGTACATTGAACACAGATGTTGAGAATACATTAACAGCCCAGCCAAAAGACATTGTCCATCATCATGTGCAATTTAGGGATTATCTCCAAAGGAACTGTTTACTGCTTTGTCTGCAAAATGTGTTGTGAGAATAAAGCAGAGCAGACATCACCAAAGAAAGCAACAAACACAATTCCGTTCTTTGGCCTCAAAGACAACAGGTGAGAACTGTGCATGAGTCTGTGACTGCACTCACACTGTTGACAGTGTGCATGTTCCACTGGGGTTTCTGGCTAGGGAAACCTAGAGGCAGCTTCATTCAGCCCAAGTCCGAACCATTAAAATCATTGTGGATCTGGGGAAACAATGATCCTCTTAACAAGTGCAATCAATGTACAAGTGTGCTACAAAGATAACGTGGTATATTAACTATTCCACATAAGAAAAAGTGGCTCACAGAGAAGAACCTGTATCTGAAAGTGGTCTTTTTTTTTCTTCATTTTTTATTTATTTATTTGAGAGCGACAGACACAGAGAAAGAGGGAGATAGAGAGGGAATGGGCGCGCCAGGGCTTCCAGCCACTGCAAATGGAACTCCAGATGCGTGCGCCCCCTTGTGCATCTGGCTAATGTGGGTCCTGGGGAATCAAGCCTCGAACCGCGGTCCTTAGGCTTCACAGGCAAGCGCTTAACCGCCAAGCCATCTCTCCAGCCCTGAAAGTGGTCTTTTGGTAACCTGGAGAAATACAAACTTTTAACAAAAACATTTGTGTGTGTGTGTGTGTGTGTGTGTGTGTGTGTGTGTGTGTGTGTGTGTAGCATGTGCTAGGGTCTCTTGCGGCTGCAAATGAATGCCCATCCAGCTTTACATGGGTAGCTGGGGAACTGAACCCAGGTTGGCAGGCTTTGTAAGTAAGTACCTTTAACTGCTGAGTCATCTCCCCAGACTCATTTTTTTCTTTCTTCTTTTTCTTTTTTGGTTTCTCGAGGTAGGATCTCGCTCTAGCCCAGGCTGACCTAGAATTCACTATGTGGTCTCAGGGTGGACTTGAACTCATGGTGATCCTCCTACTTCTACCTCCCAGTGCTGGGATTAAAGGAGTGTGCCACCACACCTGCCTAAAAGACACAAATTTCTGAGAAGTACTTTCACATACTGTGTGACTCTTGATATGTCCCCCTAGCCATTAAGCATCTTAGTTAACCTCCTTTAGCCTTACCATTTTTACATAATGTGAGTGAGGTTAGACTATGACTTCTAAATATTATTATATTCACAAAGTGTTGGTGTGTCTGTCCTATATCCTGTTTGGTTTTTTTTTTTTCAACCTATGCCTTTTACTAGATTTATGAAAAGGTTCAAGGATTAAGAAAAGGTGGAGAAGACTCTTGGCCATGGCAGCTAATCTCTAGACTGGAAAATGACATGGAGACGATCCAGTCTTCCGCCAGAACAGACTAGTCATAGGAGGATTTGATTTACTCTGTTTGGATGAGAGTAAGACACACTTCTTATGTAAATGAAGACGGATAAAGATGATGAGCTTGTATTGTTTTAAATGTAATATGATCTTTGGCTCCAACAGCTGTATGGCAGTAAATTGATTAATTTGGTTCTGAGAATTGTGCAAATTCTCTGTGAATTTGTGCATTAATATAACTTTCCACTAAATGACTTTCACCAGAGGGAGAAAAACTTTGGCTGCATTCTTCTAAGGCAGATAGCTCTGGGGAAAAGAGATGCCACTCAAAACAGGCTTAATGGACACCCCCTTTATGATCTACTTGGTTCACATGGCTGTCTTGATTTGGGGTTGATGTCATGATCACATAATAATGTGTGGAATTTTACCTTTTTATATTTTATTTATTTATTTGAGAGCAACAGACACAGAGAGAAAGGCAGAGATAGAGAATGGGTGCACCAGGGCCTCCAGCCACTGCAAAGAAACTCCAGATGCGTGCGCCCCCTTGTGCATCTGGCTAATGTGGTTCCTGGGGAATCAGGCCTCAAACCGGGGTCCTTAGGCTCCACAGGCAAGCGCTTAACTGCTAAGCCATCTCTCCAGCCCAAATTTTACCTTCTTCTTGCTCTCATCCCACCCATCCTACCAACCAAGTAGGAAAGGTCCTCTGAGGGAATGAGTGCCACAAGGAAAGCATTTTACCTGGTTTAACACTATTCTTAACACTGAACTGTACCCCATACAGAGTAGGTGCTCAGCAACCCTTTGTGGAATTAATCCTAATACTTAAGAATTTCACAATACTTGAGGAGTTGTAAGGCCTCCTGTGTGAGCCTTGAGTAGACCAAGTGTACCAAATTTCATTCTCCAAAATCTACTGAGCTTCCTATTTTCTGAAAGCAAGATAAACTACTGTTCTTGATTTAGAAAGCCCAGCAGGGTTCAGGTTGTCCATATTTGGGTTATTATCATCCTTGTGCAATACTCCACCTACTGAACTGGTTCATGGAAGTCCAGTAAGCATGCATATTTTAATACTGGGAAACTGTGAGGCATTTGTTCCTAGGGCAAATTTCATCCATCCTACTGAATCATAGCTTCAATTTATTGACTCCATGAACACAACAAATTCATCATTTCAGTCTCTTTCCCCTAGTTATAGAATTCTCCTGTGTAAGAAACAGCAGTAGCAGCAACAATAACAAAACCAGCAATAACCCCACTGACATTTTCATTAAAGATGGGCACTCAGGGATGGATTTGCTGAATTGAATGAATGCCCTATTATCCAAGCTCAGTGCTCTGGACAATATGTAAAATTAGACTCTTAGCAAGCAAAACACTCTTACTAAGTTCCAGCATAATTAATGGATAATTTCCCCCATATTTTATCTCTCTTCCTTAACCTCCTGGATTTCAGACCCAGCTCTGCTTATACTGTGCCTTCACTGGTAAGACTTGAAACATGGAAATGGTCAATTTGTCATAGCAAATTTGACCCCATTCTAATCTGTTTTTCACCTACTTAGCAAAATTTTTTCAATAGAAATTTTTGCTTCAAGATGCCAGAAGACAGAGAAATATCTATCTCACTGCTAATCTCATTTTCCTTTTGCATGTTTCCCTTTGTGTTCTTGCTCCTTCCTCCCTACCTGAAAAGACTCCTGGATCTCTTGTGACCTGTTTATTCCTATCATATTTTCCCTGTGTGTCAATTTAATATCTATACAAGTGTTTGTTCTTTGGCTATCTTTATCAAAGTACCTTACTATGACATAGTCAAAATAAAGTGTTATCTCTGCATGAATGAAGGCTTTTTGCTGAAGAGAAATGTTCTTCAGATTAAAAAAAAAAAAAAGCGCTACCTCTGGGCACATGTAGGCTGGTGTAAGAACACTGGTTTCTAAGGGTCTGAAGGAGTACTTAACATACATGAAATCTATTATCTCACACACCGGATTTCAGTGGCCATCTGGGACACCAAATTACCAATGAAACAAAAGACATGACAGTGGCTCGATGCACAGGTTTTACAATTTAAAAAAAAGAACATGATTGATTACATTTGCTTCCAAGTTTCATGTAATTTACCAAAGTTAATCTTTTTCTTTTCTCTCATCTACCAAAGGCCGTGTATTTGATAGACACTCTATCCAAATATTATTTGACATTTTATTATATTAAGGAAACAGATATGTATTACTCCTGTGTTATAAGACATAGGTACTACAAAATTGTAGTAAAGGCATAAAGAGAAGAAAAAAATGAGGAAAAAAAGGTCAGTTGGAGAAAATATGCTATCAAAATGGAACTGTTAGCTGAAAACCACAGATGCAATACCTTGAATCTCAGGAGAGCTTTAATTAGTCTGGCTCTTCCTTGAGCGCATGCTCAGAAGCTCTGGTGCTTACAGTAAATTAGGGCAAGGAAACCCAGCAGGGGCCTGGCTGGGTTAAGGGGGAAGGGCAGGAATCTTAAAGGGGCAATGGTCATTTAAAAGAGCAATGTCTTTCAGCCTAACCATGCCTGGCAAAGGTCCCCAAAACCTTCTCTACAGATCTACTCCATTGTTTAGTTCTTTAGCTTAGTCTGGCTGTCATGACTAAACATGGAGTTATTTCTGATTTTTCCCTAAATGCATTTGCAAATGCAATTACTATCAATTTTTATTGTTTTCACTTTAAATTAGACTTTATTTCGCCATATCTCTTGCCATTCTTCTGCAAAAGCTCTCACAGGGTCTTGTTTGGTCTCAACTGGTGTGTAGTGCATTTTCCATTTTCACTGCTGCAAAGCATCTCACGTGAATCACATCAAGCTAGAGCACGCTCACAGTGGTCCCCATCACTTGTAGGCCAGGGACCAACTCCTGAGCTTGGCCTGTCTACTCTCCATGGGCCCCAGAGATCACATTGCAGACACACTACCCATGTGACATTTTCTGTCCTCACAATGGCCACTGGTTCTGACATACATGTCCCAACAAATGTGATTAAATATGTAATATATGTAGAATAGGTTGGGGCCAACTTAAGGAGTAGAATGGCATAGTCCAACTTCTACTTAGTCACATAAAATATTAATTTTAATTATTTTTTCACTTAAGCACATAATGTCAAAGAAAATAACTTCAGTTAAAAATGTGACTCTTTTCAAAGCAGAATGAATCCTTGTCAAAAGTTTTACTCAACTCAATATCTGAAGAAAGAACTAG
The DNA here is from genome assembly GCA_036346955.1 of Dipus sagitta. Lineage (NCBI taxonomy): Eukaryota > Metazoa > Chordata > Mammalia > Rodentia > Dipodidae > Dipus > Dipus sagitta. The sequence goes on along the minus strand of CM070788.1, from coordinate 4,970,697 downwards.
TAGAAGTAAAAATGCTTCTAAGAACATTTGGAGAAATGGTTGTACACAGAAAAAAAGAATGTTAGATGATATTGTTAGAGTAATGTAGCAGACAGCTTCAGGTTCGCTGAGATGAACTTCCAGACCAGACACAGTTATGGAGGAAGGGATATTTACTGAAGCTTACAGATCCAGGGGAAGTTCCATAAATGGCAGAAGTAGCTGGCCTGCCTTCACAGGCCCAAGCAGAGAGAGAAGTATAAGCCTAAAGCCAAAATCCACAGCACACTTCAGGAACTCCAGCTAGGCACACTTTGCATATCTTTAGATTGAAATCTGAAACCCACCACCACACCTTAAGATACACCCAGTGACACTGCCTCCAGCCAGGTGGCTGAAGATGCAAACTACAAATAAACAACTGAATATATTGGGGGACATCTATTCTATTCAAACCACCACATTCTGCCCCTGATCCCCAACAGATTTATAACCATCACACACCGTAAACTGTACTCAGTTCAATTTCAAAGGTCCCCACAGTCTTGACCAATTTAAGAGATTAGGACCTGTAAAATCAAACAAGTTAAACATTTCTAACACATAAAGGCACAGAGTAAACATTTTCAACTGGTATTGTTGTGCCAACACCCCTGACCAGGAGCCAAGACCCCCGGTCACCCAGGAGTCACCCAGAGAACTGCAACAGAAGCTGAGACACTCCAATGTAAAAGCAACAGGTTTCTTTATTGCAAGCCTAGGCCTGGGCTACACAGTCCGGCACAGTGGTAGTGAGGGAGAGAACCCCTTTCTTTTGGGGGAAGGGGTTCATATAGGAATTCTAACAAACAAGTAGGGGATAGATACATGATTGGTTGATTTAAACAGTTCTGATTGGCTTGGGGTTTTGGCGGGCAAAGTTGGGGGCAGGAGCTAGAGTTGGGGGCAGGAGCTAGGGGCACTCCAGGCAGATGAGGTAATCTCCATTGTGATCGGCTAAGCAAGCAGAGGTCGGAGGTCGGAGGCCCCCAGCAGTGGAGGGTTTCTGGAATGTCCTTGAAGTGGACATTGCTCAGAAACTTTAGGGGGAAAGGCAGCAATTGAGCAAACAAGCAAAGTTTACAGAAGCAAAGGTCAGCACATTAGCCGGCTAGTTCTCTATCAAAGTCAGGCCTGGGCCTTTTTACTTAAAATGACTATAGTTGGTCTCTCAGTATAAGGCATAGCAAGGAGAGACTTAAACAATGCAAACTCAACTACCATCAAACAAACATCAAACTTTGGCAGTTCAAGTTCAATGTAACCAGAGACTGACAGTCTCCAGATTTTCCAATTCTGCCCCTCCAGCTGGGCAGAGTAGCCAGGGAACACTTCCATCTCAGGCCAACAGTGTGCTCTATGGTAGTGCTTGCATAGTCCTGGTATATCCAAAACATCTTGAGGTCTTCATGCAAACCACGGTCCATCTTCCAAAGGCTCTTTCAGCCTATCGAGGCATCATGCCCTGCCTCATGCTGCGTCTCAGCAGCAGCTCCTAGAACTGTGTGCAATTCATGACCACTCCTCACATTTTCCAAAGGCTCTTTCAGCCTATCAAGGCATCAGGTCCTACCTCATGCAGCATCTCAGTGGCAGCTCCTGGAAGCATGTGCAATTCACGACCACTCCTCGCATTTTTCATGGTTCTGAAACCAATACCAGTTGTGCAGGACACAGCCATATTCTTAATTCAGAGACGAAACAAATCATAGCATTGAAAAGCAGGTTCCTTCTCCAGTCAATTCTTTCCAAAAGTGTTTGCATTTCTATGATAGTCTTCCCTCAGGCATCCTTTCCATGGTAAAGCAATTGGACCATCTTCCTTTAAGACTGCTAATGTGTTTGACAATAGAAGATTCAGTAACCTACAACCAGTCTCAGTGCCTATAATTTTAATTTGCTTGAGGTTTTCCAGCTTAAAATCTTAAATCTTTCAGTCCAATATCTTCACCCAAGCACATCAGTCCATTACAAATTTAACCTTGATCAGACTCTCTGGGCCTGGGCAGCAGGATGTAGCCAGCCCTTATGCCAGTAGCCCAGTTCCAACAAAGTCCTCTGCAGTCTTTCCTTCCCCTTAGAAAGCTCATAAGCCAAGCCTCGAAGCTCAGTGCTGTCTGTACTTAGCATTATCAGACTCTCATCAGAATAGTCCATAAAATTTGGCTTACCACTCCAGAAGACATCTTCAGTTGCAAGCACCAAGTCCATGCCTATTCGTCCAAAACAAAGGTTCCAAAAGATCAATATCCACATGGTCAGGTTCATCTCACCCAACTCCCGGTACCAAGTTCTGTAGCAAACAGCTTCAGGTTCGCTGAGATGAACTTTCAGACCAGATACAGTTATGGAGGAAGGGATATTTACTGAAGCTTACAGATCCAGGGGAAGTTCCATAAATGGCAGAAGTAGCTGGCCTGCCTTCACAGGCCCAAGCAGAGAGAGAAGTATAAGCCTAAAGCCAAAATCCACAGCACACTTCAGGAACTCCAGCTAGGCACACTTTGCATATCTTTAGATTGAAATCTGAAACCCACCACCACACCTTAAGATACACCCAGTGACACTGCCTCCAGCCAGGTGGCTGAAGATGCAAACTACAAACAAATAAACTGCTGAATATATTGGGGGACATCTATTCTATTCAAACCACCACAAGTAGATATAAAATGAGTTTATAGTCTAGGGGGAAATGAACTCATACATTATCTTTCCTATTGAATGCTTCATTTACATCCCTAGCCCTCCATAATTTCTGAATGGACCTATAACTTCACAGTATCTGGGCTCTTTTTAATAATATACATCAAAGTCAAAGACAAGAAATCTGAGACTAGCATGTTCGACAGTACTTCATGACTTCTTATTTTCTTATCTTTTCCAAGTTAAAAATAATTATTCTTGCTAATGGAAAAACTTCCTAATTGTCATAATCACAATATCACATAAATCTTTCACACAAGCGCTTTGGGAGCAGATAGTCTCTTTTTGAATCACCATATTGGTAAATTTTCTGGTTGCTGTGACAAGAGCAACTTAAGGAAAAGAAGGCTTATTTTGGCTCACAGTTTGAGTATTCAGTCCATGTCAGCAGGAGTATGTGGCAGTATGACATCATCTCCATAGTCAGCAAGCTGATGCTCAGCTCACGTCTCCTTTTTATCTGGTCTGGGACCTCAGCTAATGGGATTGTGCCCATTCAGGGAATGTGGGAAGACACACCTCATTAAAATCTCTCTTGGAATACGTTAGGCTTTTTTTCTCTCATTTTTTTTTATGAGACAGTGAGTGAGGAAGGGGGGGGGCAGAGAGAAAGAATTGGTGTTCCAGGACCTCTAGCCACTGCAATCAAACTCCAGATGTGTGTGCCACCTTGGGTGCATGTGTGACCTTGTGTTTCTGGCTTATGTGGGTTCTGGGGAGTCGAACCTGGGTCCTTAGGCTTCACAGGTAAGCACCTTAACCACTAAATCATCTCTCTAGCCTGGAGTACCCTAGTTTAAATAATTCAACAGACAACCAGAAAGTAAAAAGAAACACAACATAAGATGATGGGAATAATTTCAGTTATATTATTCACAATAAATATGAAGGGATTTACTTACCTATTAAAAGACAGAGGCTATAAAACTGGATTTTTAAAAAGTCTTTTCTTTTATAAGCATGCATAGAAAATATCTGAACAGGTGAAAATAAAAAGATGCCATACGAGCCGGGTGTGGTGGCGCACGCCTTTAATCCCAGCACTTGGGAGGCAGAGATAGGTGGATCACTATGAGTTCAAGGCCACCCTGAGACTACATAGTGAGTTCCAGGTCAGCCTGTACTAGAGTGACACCCTACCTCGAAAAATCAAAAAGAAAGGAAATTCATTTATAAGCCGGGCATGGTGGCGCACACCTTTAATCCCAGCACTCGGGAGGCAGAGGTAGGAGGATCACCATGAGTTCAAGGCCACCCTGAGACTACACAGTGAATTCCAGGTCAGCCTGGGCTAGAGTGACACCCTACCTTGAAAAACCAAAAAAAAAAAAAAAAAAAAAATGCCATACGAGGGCTAGGGAGATAGCTCAGGGGTTAAAGATGCTTGCTTGCAAAAAGATTCCGTAAGAATCAAGATTACAAGGAAATACTAATAACAATAAGGTGATGTAGCCAAATAAATACTAGATAAAATAAAAATGAGGACAAAAAGTATTAGAAAACATTAATTTCATCATTAGAAAACTGGTAACTCAATTAGTACTCTTATGAACTTACAGACATAAAAAAGAACTTAAAAACAAAAATGATAATTTTGGAGGTTCTTGATACCTTCATTAAAAACTAACAGATGAAGTCACACATGATGGCAGACATCTTTAATCCCAGCACTTGGGAGGCAGAGGTAGGAGGATTGCTGAGTTGGAGGCCAGTTTGGGACTACAAAGTAAGATCCAGGTCAGCCTGAGATAGAGTGAGACCTTACCTCAAAAAACTAAAAACAAGCAAACAAAAAAACCTGACATATACTCTTAGGAAATTTTCAGTAATAATACAGATAACTTTAATAAATTAACAAGCATGGTCTAATAGATTATAGAGAATATTGTACCCAATAAATGGAAACTATGTATTATTTTCAAGATGGTGTTCAAAGCCAAAGGACCCTGGTTCAATTCCCCAGGACCCACACACAAAGTGGCGCATGCATCTGGAGTTCATTTGCAGTGGCTGGAGGCCCTGGTGCGCTCATTCTCCTCCCACCCCCCCCATATGTTTATCTGCTTTCCTCTATATCTCTCAAACAAATAAATAAAAGTTTTAAAAAAGATTAAATTGCAATGTGATAAAGTACTTTTTTTAAAAAAAATTATTTTATTTATTTATTTGAAGGCAACAGACAGAATGAGAGAGAGAGCGAATGTGCATGCCAGGGTTTCCAGCCACTGAAAACGAACTGTAGATGTGTTCACCCCCTTGTGCATCTGGCTTACATGAGTCCTGGGAAGTCGAGCCTTGAACTGAGGTCCTTAGGCTTCACAGGCAAGTGCTTAACTGCTAAGCCATCCCTCCAGCCCATGATAAAGTACCTTTGAAAAGTACTGAATAACAAAACTTATGAGACAGAGAAAGCAGTACTGAGATAAAATTGCATAATCTTCAATATAACTACTGTTCAAAAAAGAAAATTGAAGCCAGGTGTCACAGGCTTGTAATCCTAGCACTCTGTAAGGCTGAGGCAGGAGGATCAGGAGTTTAAGGCCAGCCTTGGTTACAAAACTAAGTAAAATAAGGAAGAATTTTTATAATCCATGAACTATATATTATATTTTAATATGCATAATATATTTTACATTTCTTTGTAGGAAGAAATACTAAAAAAAATCGCAAAACAAAAATGTTATTTAAAAAATAATTTACTGACCTTGAGAGAGGGCTTAGGGATTAAGGCACTTGCCTGGAAAGCCAAAGGATCCAGGTTTGATTTTCCAGAACCCACGTAAGCCAGGTGCACATGGTGGCGTATGTATCTGGAGTTCATTTGCAGTGGCTAGAGGCCCTGGCACACCCATTCTCTCTGTCTCTCTCTCAAATGAGTAAATAAAAAAATATTAAAAATTAATAATGTAGACAAACCTGTGCAGAATAAAAAGTGAACAATATTAAGAATAAAAACTAGGATGTAAATACAGCCAGAGCACGATTTTTTTAAACCATAAGAAAGCAAAATGGACAAATTTACTCCCCAACTAATAGTAAATAAAATTTGAAATATTTTTAGAAAAAAATGTGATTCCATAAAAAAGTAAAGCTATACAACCCCTCCCTCCTTCCTCCTCCCACCTCTCTCTCCTAGAGCACTTCCCCTCAAAGAGAGCTAAATCCACGGGCTGGGGAGATGGCACTTACTTGCAAGGTCTGCCAGCACAGGTTCAATTCCCTAGTTACCCATGTCAAGCCAGGTGGGCATTCTTTGCAGTAACAAGAGACCCTGGTGAGCCCTCTCCCCACTTGCAAATAAATAAATAAGATTCTACAAAAGAAAACTAAATCCAGAGGCTAAAGGAGAGTTTTAGTAAATACTTCCAACCCATGTGATGAGACCACTATACTCTTATCATTTCCAATCCACTAACATTCCACTATCTTGAACATTCCTTTAATTGCTAAAATAATTAGGTAAGTGACCAGTAAAGAATAACAACCAATATAATCTACAATAGACATCATAATTAACATAAACTTTAGAAGCGTAATAAGGGCAAGGATACTCTCTGGTCACCATTTATTGTGTTTTTTGACAGTTTTATGCATCATGTATTTTGATCATACTTGCACAGACACACCCATCTTCTCTTGTTCCTCTCCCACTCTTGCTGGACTCACTGAATATCATCAGGGTTGCTTGCATGAGCATGGGTGAGGGATTATATACTGGACTAAAAATGTTTCCCCATTCCCACTAATATCCAATAGCTCCTCAGAGATGGATGGAGCCTCATGAGCCCCACCCCCATGCATGATGGAGGGCTGACTGGCCCAATCTTGTGCAGGTTTTGTGCACCCGCTGTGAGCTCATGAGTGCATTGGCCTACTGATGTCAAGTTCCATAGCACTCCTCCCCACCCTCTGGGTCTTCTTACATTCCTTCTGCCCACTCTTCCACAAAATTCCGAGTCTTGGAGGGGTGACGTAGATGTCCCATTAAGGCTATGTGCTCAATAGTCACTCTCAGCACTTTGTCTGGTCACCATTTCTATTCATTATTATATTGGGAGGCAAGGTCAGAGGGAAGAGCTACTTCTTCCTGAAGAGAGGAATCAAGTCCTCTGGTCCTTGGTAGGGCCTGTTAATCACTCACCTAGTCAAGAGGCCACTCCTCACCTTCAGACAAGCTAAAGAGGTGGGAGGAGTGATTCTCCCCTTGAGGTAATGCACCATGCCCCCAGGAAGCCCCTCCTTGGAGCTGGTGCTCAGACTTTCATCAGAGTCGGCCAGGATTTTCTTGTTCGTAAACTCAAAAGGCATAACTTACTTTCCTGTTTCCGTCTCTTGGCATTCCAGGGGAAGCACGAAGCATGCTTGCCCTGATACTGTGGGGTTTTTCCACCTTTATATTCCCAGCCTCGAGTACCTGATCTGGCAACCTCCTCTCTCCCTCTCTTTTGGTGAACCCTCCCACTCTCTCGGAAGCCTTTTTCTGTTTTTCTTAACTTCTCCTCACCTTCTTGTCCACATTTCTTAATATCTCTTTGGCAAGGAACACAAATTCGGGAGCTTTAGTCACTCAAGTCCAGCCCACAGAAAGCCTCCCCATTGCTCTCAAAAGTCGTTTTGATGCTGTTAAAAACAGTGAACAAAACCAGTCTTAGGAGGATGGAAGGGAGTAAGGCAGGCCAGGCCTCCGGGATTCCTCAGCCAGCGCTGCAGCCCAGCAGACATGGCCCTCGTGCCTACGTGTGTAATCGGGGCATCTCCCGGCCGGCGATCCTCGGCACAGCGAGTGTGTGCGCTCAGCCCCGGCACCGGGAGGCGAGGGACGGAGGCCGGGCCTGCGGGTCGCGGCCGGGCGCGTGGCGGCCCCTCCCCGCCAGCCTCCATCAGCCTCCCGCGCCGCGCCGCGCCCACTTCCTCTCGCCGCCGCCCGCCCGCCCGCCCGCAGATCGCCGCGCAGCCGCTTCCCGAAACTTCTCGTGCTCGGCGGCAGGAAGCGGGGGCCCGGGGCCCGGGGCGCGGCGCGCACCGCGGGCGCATCCAGGGCCCGGAGCCCGGGCGGACCACAGGCCGCTCCGCCTGCGCCGGCCTCCGCCTGGGCCGCGCCCGCGCCCGCCATGGACGTGGAAGAGGCGTTCCAGGCGGTGGGCGAGATGGGCATCTACCAGATGTACCTGTGCCTCCTGCTGGCCGTGCTGCTGCAGGTGAGTCCCCGCCGCCCCCGCCGCCCCCGCGGCCTCTCCCGGCCGGGCGCAGGCCGGGCTCCGCTCGTGTCTAGGTGTGGCGGGCGCCGCGCGGTGGTCCAGGGCCGGGAGCCTGTCCAGGGCCACCCGATCTCCCGCCCTGTCACCTGGGGTACTGGAGGGAGTGTGGGCCGGGAGAGCTGGCCAGTAAGAGGTGCAAAATTGCATTACCTGGAATTCGCTGCAAAAATGAAAAGGAATCGTTCGTTACTCTAACTTGTGGCGTTTGTCACCTTGCTATCTATGACAGAGCTCAGATACCCCTTCCCCCCAGCACCGAGGGACACACAAAAGGTCAGATCTAGGGAAGGCTCCTGAGCATCTGCTCACCTTCCAGGTCTGGGTGGGAAGGGGCTTCCTACTCCAGTGGCTTTCAGTGCAAAGGGATATATTTGTTTCTGCTGTAAGTTTTGCTGGATGAGACCCTAGGTCAGCTTTACGTTGGTTTTAAAAGCCCAATAATCTACAATGTGTCTTACCAAGTGGAATCCCTTCATTGCATAGAATTCTCAGGACATACTATTACACTCCATCTTAAAAATGTTGGTTCTGGGACTGGAGAGGTGGCTTAGCAGTTAAGGCGCTTGCCTGCAAAGCCAAAGGACCCAGGTTCCACTCCCCAGGAACCACATAAGTCAGATGCACAAGGGGGCTCATACGTCTGGAGTTTGTTTGCAGTGGCTGGAGGCCCTGGTACGCCCATTCTCTTGCTCTTCCCCCCCCCCCCCCCCCCCCGCCTATTTCTGTCTCTCTCTCAAATAAATAAATAAAAATAAAAAATATTTTTTAAAATGTTGGTTCTTGGCTTTACACGGTTGTAACCTCTGGAGGCGGAAGCAAGAGTGGACAGACCAGCCTGGGCTACATGGCAAATTCCAGGCCAACATGAGCTACCTAGAGAGATCCTGTCAACCACCACCACCAACAACAATCCCAGAGAATGGGATGTAGGTTAGCAATAGAAGGAATACTTGAATAGCATGTGCTGGGCCCTAAGTTTCATCTCCAGTAGGGGGCAGAGGATGTGTTCCAAGCTCCCTGCTCTCTGGAGGCTTGCATTCTAGAAGTGGGGAGAGGGAGGCAGTAAGCCAGTAGTTAAGGTGTGATGATGGAAGTTCAGGGAGATGGTGCCCGAACAATCACCAACCCACACTTAAGCCTTGATGTGACGCCTCCACAGGATGTGGAGAGGAGTGGGAAGGTAGAGGTGACTCTTCTGTTGAAGTGAGGAGGGAGTATACAAGATGACTTCTTCATTTCTTTTCCACTAAAACCTTAGAAAGTTCAGCTGATTTTATCACCAGCCAGAAAAATGGTTCTGGTGCTGACATAGGAAAAGCCGTTGTTTCTCTTAGCAAAACAGGTTTACTCCGCAGTCTTCTGCTCTTTTAAGCTTGTCTTTTAGGGTTAAATGCACTTGTTCTGTAGAAGAAAACGTTATGCAGAAGGACGTGGAAGTATTAATATCAAGAAAATGGAATTACAACTATGATATCTGTTATTCATTTATAATGGATTTTCTTTGAGAACATTTTTTTTCTTTCCTTCTGACTTCTTTCTTTCTTTCTTTTTTGAGGTAGGATCTCACTTTAGCCCAGGCTGATCTGGAATTAGTGTCAGGCTGGCCTCAACTCACAGCAATCCTCCTACCTCAGCCTCCTGAGTGCTGGGATTAAAGGAGTTCACCACCATTCCTGGGTCTTTGAGAATATTCTTATTCTAATCAAGAATTCCAGGAATGCACTCCCTCTCTGAGCCACCCCTCCTCTCCTGCCTCCTGTCTCTATTGCTACCCTCCACTTTCATGTTATTGTCTTACTTGACTAGCCAGGTTCCAGTCAACTTGGATTAAATCTGTCCTGAGTATGATACTAAAAGTTCTAGGTCAAGATCTGTTGCTTCTTTTTCTTTTCTTATTTTTATTTGTGTGTGTGCGCGCTCATGCATGCACTGCACAGAGCATTACACCTCTGTCTCTCTCTCTTATTTATGGTTGACCTGGTTCATTGTATTTGCTACCAGAGAGTTCCAAGGCTATGACCTTGATTGCTCACTAAATCTTGATTGATATAGGTCAACACCATGCAAAACCAGATCTTGGAGTGTTCCTGGCAAAGAGTGACTGTTGATCTTGTAGGTGTGGACTAGGGAGGAGCCTGGGAGCTACACCTTTACCAGCGGAGCGATCCAGGCGGAGTGAGGCACTTCTAGCTAACCAGCACACTGGCATGTATGCTGCAAGAGGTAGGGTCACCCGGAGCTGTCCTGCCTGGGAGACACTTCTGAGCCCTGTGGTTAGAGATGATCTGGACTAAGAGAACTTAGGGGTGAAGTGAGAATGCTGGGGAGACCTTTGTCTCCCAGATGAGCTCTTTCATGGGAGAGGAGTCTTTCCCCAATAAAGGAAAATCAGACACTTTTTGCAAAATTGGCTTAAGTAGAAGGAAGTTGATAATTATGAACTCTTACCATCAGAAAACTCTTCTTACCAGGGCCCAAGGAAGTTGCGAGCAATTGCGCAGGAACCTTGCAGGGAGGAGGAGCTGTTGCTTCAGCCTTTCTGCATCTGTGGCTCCATAGTGGCCAGCCGCAGCTAGCGTACAACAGCAGCGGACGGAGATGGAACCTTCCAGAGCCACGTTTACATGTTCCCTCTCATGACTGTGGCTGTCCTTTAAGTATATCCAAGTTCAAAGTAAGTGGACAAAAACACATTCCAAAGCTAACTCTGAAGGTTCTAGGTTAGCTGCTTAGGAGAATTAGTGAGACCTTGGTGCTGATCACCAAAAGTTGCCTCCCTGTCCAGTTTCCTTGCTAGGAGACTTATCTCGAGCTCCCAGCAAACACCATTTTGAATCTCCATAGTGGTCAGCTTTCATATACGTAAAAAATAAGATGTGAATGCTCTGGTGAGATATGTTGTTTTAAAGTACATAAATAAAAAGTTCCAGGAAAAAAGATTGCCCGTGCAAAAATAGTAGACATGAGTTGAGCAATATAATTTAGAGTTAGAAAAGCTCTTACCTCCAAATTACACTTGCCTTCCCTGGGGTCAGGGTTGTTTGTGGTATTTACATATGAGTAACTGACTACTTAGTTTATTTCTGTTTCTTTCCTTGTGTTGCTCTAGCATTGATGTCATGGCCACTAATTTGCATTTGTGCATGTGTATACTGTTTGTCAGCCTATCTGGAGGAGGCAGCATGGAATAAGATTCTTTCTTCTTCTCCGTGCTTTAAGACAAGAATGGTCCCTACTTCTTTGTTCTAAGCCAGAGGCTCTAGTCCTTTCATTTTCCATGACATCACGAATGCTAGGTTGTAGCCTAATTTGCACAGAATTTAAACCTCCACTAGCCAAGAGGAACAATGGTAACTTGTAACAAGCCTTAGTCTCAGCAGCAGAGGTGTGGGCCGTACTGTGCGCCTCATTGTGAGGTGTGTTCTTCTGCTGCTCAGGGATCCATCATGTTTATGTAAACCTTTAACAACCTCAACCTTCTTTCTCAGATCCTAGAACTACCTATGTATTAATGTAATCCATGCAACAAACATCTTTTTGTAGCATTTTATAAACTGGAATGAGGAAACAGGCATTTCACAGAAGAGATTGCCATAGTCAACACATGGAAAAAAATGTGTCTTCAGTGGCCATTCAGGACAGGCATATCGAAATAATGATGAAATACTATTTCACAATTATTATGTTAGCCAGCATTAAAAAGCTTAACACTGATGAAAATGAGAAGTGGGAAATATCCGGGTTAGAGGAAAATTGGATGTTCTTAAGTAAAATTAAGATCCAGCTTTGCTGGGCATGGTGGTGCAACCTTTAATCCCAGCACTTGGGAGGCAGAGGTAGGAGGATCACTGCGAGTTGGAGGCCACCCTGAGACTACATAGTGAATTCCACATCAGCCTGGACTAGAGTGAAACCCTACCTCAAAAAACAAAAACAACAATAAAACAATAAAACAACAATAACAGAAAACAAAACTCTAGCTTTGAGCTTCTGTATTTATTACCACACTGCTTTTATTAACAAATATTAGAAACCACCTAAATGACTTCTAGAATGGGACTAGATAAAATATGAGATAAGTATAATAGAATAAAACGATTAAAGTGAATGAACTAGATCTGTATAAAAATCTATGGAATGAATCTCTAAAACACAATGTTAAGAGAAAAGAAGCAGAGTGATAAAGCATAAATGTTGGTATTAATAAAATATTATATCATCGTAATACAAATTATAAAAATCTATTTATATGAGAGTGAGTGAAAGAAAGAGGTAGAGAGAGAGAGAGAGAGAGAGACAGAGAGAGAGAGAGAGACAGAGAGAGAGAAAGAGAGAGAGAAAGAGAGAGACAAAGGCAGAAGAAGGAAGAAAAGAAGGGAGGGAGGGCACTCCAGGGCCTCTCGTCACTGCAAATGAACTCCAGATGCATGTGCCACCTTGTGCATCTGGCTTATGTGGGTACTGGGGAATTGAACCTGAGTCCTTAGGCTTCACAGGCAAGTATCTTAACCACTAAGCCATCTCTCCAGCCCCTTAATATAAAATTTAAATGTCCAAACAGTACTATATTTTGCTTATGAATGTATGTGATCAATTTAAAAGCATAGGCATGTGGAGTAGATGCCGTGGGACTGGATACTTCTTGGGAAGGAAGAGAAGTAGGTTGTGGGTAGATTACAAAGATTACATCTGGATCTGTAATACGTATTTTAAAGCCTAAAGAGGATATGGTAAACTTTGATCATTTGTTTACTGTGATAGTTGGTTTATGAGTGTATTCATTTTGCTTTTCTAACTAAAAACTGATGAAGACAAGAAGATATGAATATCTTGGGGAGGATTCTATACTTTGCTTTATGAAAATATTGACTCATGGCCTAGAGGGATGGCTTAGCGGTTAAGGCATTTGCCTGAAAAGCTAAAGGACCCAGGTTCAATTCCCCAGATCCCACGTTAGCTAGATGCACAAGGGGATATACGTGTCTGGAGTTTATCTGTAGTGGCTGGAGGCCCTGGCATCCCCATTCTCTCTCCCCGCCCTTTCTCTGTCAAATAAATAAAAATAAAATATTTTAAAATATTGACTCATTACTTTTGGTTATTTGTTTAATGAGCTGTGTGTGAGTTGTGGTCATCTAATACAGGTAGAGAGTTTTATGCAAAGTTAATTAAACTTCCCAACTTGCCTTCTGTCCCTGCCATATCTGTCACCGTGTCCTTCCCTCCACAGGCGTTCATAGGAAGACTCTTGATGAGATGTGGTGAGAGGATAGCTCAGTTTTCTAAGCTTGCTGGCATAAGCAAGAGGCCAGCGTCATAGCAGAAACATCAATGAAGATCCTGATATATTGCAGTCTAGGACCAGCACCACTGGGGCTCAAGCCATGATGAGAACCTGTGACTTCTAGCAAGAGCTTCCCTATGGTGACTCCAAAGCATTTGACCATTCACCTTGGTTCTTTCTCTACTGGTTTAAACAAGTTTTCTGCTGTTCCTGCCCTCACAGTCAGTTCCCCTGCTGTCAGACAAGGGCCTGGAGCAGTTTTGGGCCTCTGGAGAGTTGACAGTGAATTGGGAACTCTTTGCCTAGTGTTCCTTAACTCAGTATAGGGTAGGGCCCTGCAAGTGGGAGAAACAAAAGCCACTCTTGCCCCAGTACAGCCTCAGGAACAGTGGTTGTCTTTGGGCTGGTACTGCCCCCTGGTGTAACACAAATAAAGCTACAAATCCTTTAGGCCTCAGGCTCCCTGGGAGGCTGTGGAGCACAAGGGGCTTCCAGAAGGTATGAGAGATCCCCTGTGAGCCTGGGACCTCTCAAGAAGTATGGTGTGGTTTGGAAAGCTGCAAGCCTAATGCTTCCACAACCTGCCTGGCATGGCCACCCACAGTTGTGTGACATGTCCCTTGACAGATGGTATTACCTTCCAAGAAGGCACAAAAGAAGCTATTAAAGCCATGAGACAGCAGTGTGACCAGGGCAGAAGGAGCACTGGGCTTGATGATGTGTCACTCTGTTGCAGGGTGGCTGAGCAGACGGGCAAATGAGCCTTCTGTCTATGCTGTGCACTGGAAATGACTGGATCATGAAAGCTTGGTTTGCAAATACAAACTTTAAAAAGAAATTCTTTGACATTCACTCCTCTGTTTGATTCAAGTGAATGTATGAGTTTAGCACAGACTGAAAGAATCAGTGAGTCAAATGATTATCCCTTTGATGAATCCTGATTGAGATTTCTTAAATGCCCAGTGCTCAATAAAGATAGGCATAATTAGTACGCCTTGAAGTTTTAAAATATTAGATTGGTTCCACAGCACTACTAGATGCTGTGTTAGAACAAAGAGGTGGTCAAGCCCACAGCTTGGTAATGTCTCTGGCTTCCTTCACCTAAGGCTCAAACAAATCAGTGTGTGTGTTTATGATACTCATACAATATGCTACAGAAAGAATTTAGTGATTATAGAAAAAAGAGGGAAAGTATAGAAAAGAAAATAGGAAACAAAATCCCAGGGCTTCTCTGACCTGAAGTAAAACATGTCATATTTTGGTGTGTAGCCTTAGAGACATTTTATTATATAAATATGAAAATATCTCTTTTGAGAAAATGTGTGTTATCACCTCCTTTTATCTATGACCAATGTTTTAAAAATATTTTATTATTTATTTCTTTGAGAGAGGGAGAGAGAGAGAGAAAGAGAAAGAGAGAATGGGTACACCAGGGCTCATGGCCACTGCAAAGAACTCCAGATTCATGAGCCACCTTGTGCATCTGACTTACGTGGGTACTGGGGAATTGAACCTGGCTTGTTAGTCTTCACAGGTAAGCACCTTAACTGCTAAGCCAGCTCTCCAGCCCATATGACAATGTTTTTAGTGCTTTGCTTTGTTCACAGGTAAACACCTTGTATTTTTAATAACTATAGCAGAGTACTCCACCTCACAGCTGTATCATAATTTTTTCACATTTATTATATTTATTTGAGAGAGTGAGAAAGAGCCAGATAGAGAGAAAGAAAATGGGCATGCCAGGGCCTCTAGCCACTGCAAACTCCAGATGCATGTACTACTTTGTGCATCTGGTGTACATGGGTCCTGGGGAATTGAAGCAGGGTCCTTTGGCTTTGCAGGCAAGCGCCTTAACTGTTACGCCATCTCTCCAGCCCCTGTATCATAATTTTAATGACTGTAACACAGTACTCCACTATCGGGCTGTGACTTTCAATATTTATTTCTCTTTTGTTGTACATATTTGCTTTCTCTTTTTCGTGGTCAGACCCTGGGGCCAGCCGTCCTTTGATCTGGATTCACTGCTCCCCTGCTGATTGATTCTACCTTTCTCAAGCCCAAACTCATGACCCTTCTTTTCTCAGGCTCCCTGATGCTTGTTGTCCTCATTTCATAGGTAAAGGCTGTTTGTTATAATCTTTCTAAATCCTTTCCTTTTATCTCAGAATTTTTCTTGATTTTCACCTAGAACATTTCTCCATAGAGAACTTTCTCATCTGTCAAAGCCCATGTTCAAAAAGAAGTCATGTGTCTACCTCTTTCCAGGAATTCCTCTCATCTCTGTTCTTGCTTCCACATCCTCTACCACTTGTTTCTAATTCTACCTCTTGATTCATTCTCTGACGTCCCCAAAATAGCCTACATGGTAGAGTAGGTGGTGTATGGAAATTGTATTAAATAGCATTAATTCACAAAGTGAGAGGTTAGTCCTTTTTTCACCTCTTCAATTCTTGTATTTAAGGAGAAAGTCTCATTTGGTGTTAGCACTTGTCGAAAAATTTGCAAGTATTTCTGTTTTAGCAGAGGACATTCAAAGTGAACATGATGTAATAGCATTATTTTTTCTTTGTAGTTACTGTTCATTAAATTACTAAACACTTTCAAATGGAAAAATACAGAGAGTAATGGCACAAATACACATGTACTCACTTTCAGATTTAATAAAAGCCAATATTTTTCTAGAGTTGCTTAAGGGCATATCAGTTGTAGTTCAGTGGGGAGAAGTAGGAAGCCAAACCCCTGAGATGGAGATATGAGTGTGCACTTGTATGCATGTGCCTGAGCATGTGCTCCTGTTTGTGTGTGACTACGTATGTAACTGATGGATGGTGTGTTGTGGAGACCTGACCACACACTGTTGTGGGAGTTAGTGCAGCAGCCCCTTCAGGGCTGTTTTCTCGCGTGTGGTGGTGAGTGTCAGATTCTGCCGTGCAGGCTGTTGGGAAGGGAAAATACGATCGGAAGCCCATCAGAACTACCTTCAGTCCGTGTCAGTCTTGCTGCCTTCACCTTTGAACCCGATGTGCTTCGTCAGAGACTTAAACGTTTATCTGGCCAGAGTCACAGCAGCTGAACGTGGGTGCAGAGGAGGGAGGAGCAGTTGCAGGCTCAGCAGCTGTGCCATGCTGAGGGGCCAGCCCATACAGGACAGTGTGTGAGCGCGCCCCCGCTCCGGCGCGCTGAGCCCGCACACAGCAAAGATACTCCTGCACTTTCACTCCCTCCCCAGATCTCACCTGCAAGTACCTCCTGGAACCTACCTTAGATGAGAACAGTCTGGTAGCCGGCCATGGCTGCTCATGCCTGCAGTCCCAGAGGATTCCTGTGAGTTTAGGGCCATCCAGGGCTACAGAGTAAGTTCCAGGTCAGCGTGGGCAAGAGTGAAACCCTGCCTGACCTCCTCCCCCCAGTAAACTTGGCTTTGTGACAACATGCTTATCTTTAATAGTTCATCTGGCAGGTGATAGTTGTATTGATATAAAATCATACTATTATGCTATTTATTTGAGTTAGAAAGTTGGAGTTAGTTTGAAAGAAGACTAGTAAATAATAGCAGAGCATGGACATCCAAAACTCCTGCAGAAATACTCAGATGAGCTGAGCTAGTACCATACTGTTACACAAAACTGCAAAATATATGATGTGTACTCTCCTGAACCCTGACTGGACTATTACTTTTGCCAAGATTTCTGTTCCCCAAGTTTTGTTTTGACTGACTTCCCAGCCGACTTTCAGAATTTTATTCAAGGATCATATTCACAACATTTCCCTGAGGTGTGTAGGTGGGCTTCCCATCTTTTTTTGTGCTCTGGTAAACCTTTCCTCTACTATAGCTCAGGTGGCTTGTCACTGTCTGCCTTCTGTATAGTTTTAGATGTATTTGTTGTTCTCTTTTGAGAGCTTGCGCCCTAAAGAAGGAAAGTACTACCTGTGTTTGTGATCACCCATGTTGCAGAATACAACGTGTGGCAAAGTGTTAGTGCTTGCTAAAATTAAAAATAAATGAACAAATGAAATGATGGCAAAGAGGGCTTGTCATATGATTATGTTCCCATTTTATTTGAACGAGAGAAATTGATACAGGGAAAATAATTTGTCCAGAGTTGAAATTAGTAATGGTAGCAGAAGTCATGTGCCGGACTTCCTAGTTTTGAATTCATACTTGTGTCACACCATTCTTTACGGTAGCAATTTAAAAACACATCTGCTATGTCATTGTGTACATACTGGTATGTTAAAGGTTTTGGGAGGATATAGAAATATGGTTTCTTACTTATAAGACATGACAGGTCATTAGGATTTCATCTCTGTGAGTTCAAGGCCAATCTGAGCTACGTACTGAGTTCTAGGTCATTCTGAGCTAGAGTGAGATTTCTGCCTCAATACACACACACACCACTCACAACAACAAAATAACTTTCTGCAGCATTTAGAGAGAGAACTGAGCTCAAGCTAAACTTTGAAGCTTGGGTTTAAAGAGAAATGGGAAGGCCATTTCAGATGGAAAACGACATTGAAGACTATGGAAGAAAGACTAACCCATTCTTTGCTACAGAGAGTGGGGCCCAGGCAGTAGCATTGCCAGAGCTAGTGGGGCTCAGTCTCCACCCCTGGCCCATGAAAGCAGACTCTGCCTGTTAGTTTATGAAGCATCGGTGCTGTAGGCACAGTGCTGTACAGTTTGCTATTGACTGGAGAAGCATCCCATTGACCCTCAGAAAGACTAGTTAGATGTGAATGAGTTAGGAAAAGATGAGTTATAGATGTGCCATTAACACACAATCTTACTGGAAGAAAACGTGGGGTTTCTAGAGGTATGACTAGAGCTAGAGTTCAGACTCAGGGTCAAGATCCATATACTGTTAGAACATTGTAAGCCATACTTAGGGAATCGGGTTGTCAGTGCAGAAGGCTCAAGTGTGGAATCATTAGCTGGATTGTAGGTGAACCATCCTTTATCCATTAATAAGTTGTGAACAAAAAGTTTCCTTGAGACTGATTTGGTGGTGTATTATGGGTGGATTGGGATTGGAGAAGATGCACCAGCCATTCATTGTGTGAATTCCAAATATTAATACCCCTCCCCACATAGATCCTACCAGTCAGTCACTCCCTGGGCACATGTTCTTGCCTTTATGATTAGGGTCTTGTCACACCATGCTTTTGGTTCAGTCATTTACATAACTGAGTCCTAATTCCATCAAAGACTAATATAATGACAGCAATAAAATTGTTCTTGATTTTTGTCCTTTTTATTTCCCCTGAAAATAGCTCTGCCCTCCAAGTTAGGTGGCTTCCATTCTCAGCCTAGTTTTCTCAGCAAAAGTAGAAATGTAACACTGACGCATTATAGGAAGACATGAATGGTTTTAATTGCTCCGCATCTTGTTTTTCCTACTTAGAAAATAACCATCGTACATAACTGTGACTTCACAGTGCGAGGTTCTGTGATGAGATAATGCATGGTAACTCTTCTGGTTTCCTGAGAAGCGTTATGAAAGTTCATAATGGTGTTAATATAAAAACCTTCACTTTTTGAGACTTAAAATTTCAACCCCCATGTGCATTGGTGCCATTTTTCCAATTATAATTACTTTAAAAGGGAGGGGGACCTAGCCATCTGTGACACTGTTTTTCTTCCCTAGAGGTAGCACCAGAGGAGATAATGATTCATTTGAGATGCTGTTAGTCCCACTTGTAGGGAGAAGGGGTGGTGGTTTCTTGTTGTGGCTTTAAGGCCCATCTGCTGATAGGTGCAGTGTCATTAGACAGAACTATGTGGGTGAGTATGTGCATGGTAATAGTGGAATGATAGTAAAGAAAAGAATGAAAGAATGTTTTCAGTCTCTGGGACACAGAACAGGATGTGTGAGCTCTGTGAATTATAATAGCCAGAAATGGCCAGCAGGAAACCTATTCCGTGCTCTGCGTGCTGCTGGTGGTGCATCCCCATGGCTGCTCACGTGGTGGTGTAACCTGGGTATGCCCCTCTTCTGTGAAAGACCTAACCTTAGTGCGGCTCTGGACTTGAAGCATTGCCTCTTTCATAGTGCCCAGCATAACATTCGTCACACAGCGTTGTTGCTGCCTGTCCACGCTATTTCCTTACGAATTGCAACACTGAGCATAAAAATGGGTTTTGAGGTTTTATTCAGGCTGAGTGTTACTACAAAACAATGGCCCTGTGTGTTCTGATGAGGACCTTGGATGTGTGTGTGTACGTGTGCATGCATGTGTGCGTACACACACACACACAAATACACGTACATTTGCACTTGTTTACCAAGTGGGCCAGGGAGACGGTGTGAATAGTGGGAGGAGGGCAGGGAAGATAAGAAAGGTGGACCATGCTTCCTCTGCCTGCAGACTGCTAGGCTTGACACTGGCTCATACTAAGTGGTTTCCATCGTTTCCTACCCTATGCATAAAGGAGTTGAACAGCACCAATTCATTCTTGGACTACTTTCTCCAAATTAAAGGGATTACCTTTTAATGTTGGCCTTCATTCACACCTGAAATTCCTTCATGTAGCACACTCTTTACAGCTTGTTGTTCCGTGGAGAAAGTGGCATTCATGAAGAAGTCTCAGTTTAGAACATGTCCCCTTTTACCTAGATTGTTGCTTGTCCTACAACAGTCGAGATAAGGATACAAAGTGTTAATATATTCAAAAGGAACGTAGATGAGGGCTGGCACACGGTTAGCATTATGAAGGCATTCATGTTCCTTCCTAGTCAGTCAGTCATTCCCTTATTGAGTATGCAGGCCCTGGGTTATTTACTTTGAAAGCCCAAAGATGAATCAGATATAACAATATGCAGTGAAGGAAAGTCTAGTTGGTGCTTGGGGGAGGTCAGAAATAGGAGAGAATTTGTCAGGGGATGGAAGGAAGACAGCACCCCAAGTCGCATCTTAGAGAAGGGAAAAATCAGACGTCCCTGGGAGGAGAGGGTGTCTTCCCAGGGAAGGAATGGAATGTACCAAAGTAGAAAAGAGCACGTTTAGTGAGAAAACATGGTGAGGTTATCTTGCCTGATGGAAGACAGTGCTGTGAGTCATCTCCTGTGTTTCTTTGGCCCATATTTTTCATTTCTTTATACCCATCAATTAAATTTCAGCAGATTGTAATCAGAGGGGGCAGTGCCTAAATGGATGAAAGTGGCTTTGTAATTATAGCTACTGCTAGATGTGTAATCTGTTTGTTCTGGTAATTATTAAGGCTTTTACATTTATAAGCTGACTGCCTCCTCTTCTAACACGCATGCAGACAGAGGCCTGGGAGCACCTACATCTAGGAGCACTCTTTCCTTCTCACGTCTCGTAATAAATGGCCCCACAAGCTAACCTGTGGCAGCTTTGCCCATCTCCAGAGAGACCCTCAACCAATTGACTCAAACTAGATTGGGGCTACCATGTGTTTTCTTGGCCTTAGAGGTGGAACCCACATCCTGGATTTATGTGAGCATTCTGTTAGGATGCACACAATGCCATGACTTGTCTTCTCTTTCCTCATCCACTACAACAAATGACTCTGCCTTTCACTTTTAACGTATCCACCAAGCTGGATACTAATCCTACCCTACAGAAGGAGCCTGGCTGAGGCTGTGTGGACTGGAGAGGACCCTTCCGCAGGTCTCTCCACCTTCATGTTCCTCAGTCAGCTTGTCCTGCTAGTGGTCTCATGACCGTATGCTGCAGAAAGATCACTTGTTTTATGCTTTTTAGATGCTGAATCTGTTTAAAGATATTTTAAGACATCAAGGCCGGGTGTGGTGGTGCACACCTTTAATCCCAGCACCTGGGAGGCAGAGGTAGGAGAATTGCTGTGAATTTGAGGCCACCCTGAGACTCCATAGTGAATTCTAGGTCAGCCTGGACTAGCACAAGACCCTACATCAAAGAAACAAAAACAAAACAAGTTATTTTAAGATATCAAGTTCAGAGTTAATAGGAATCATTTCTTAAGTGCAATTATCTTACACTGGAACAGACTGTGGTTTTTTAAATAAGTGTTAAGCTTGGAATATCATCCAACGATGAGACCTAATATAACTGAAAAATCCATAGCATACAAAGGCTGCCTGGGGCTCAACAGCTTATTAACCCAATTGTGAGTAGCTAGTGAATCTAGTGCCATCAGTGACAAATGGCATATATAATCAATAAATGTTTCTTGAATGAATGGGTGCTATATTTTTTTTCTTTGTTGAGGACAATTATGGTTCGATTAAACCAAGATTAAATATAGCTAAAGGTGGTAAAAATGGCATGGAGTTTTGAACTGTTTAAATCTTATGAGTCAGATGCCATGTTTGAAAATATCTACGCATATATATATTATGCTTACCTGATTTAACAAAGCAAGTACACACACACACATGTGTGTGTGTGTGTGTGTATATATATATATATATATATATATATATATATATATATGCACTCAACCATGACACAAGTGTCTTTCTTAGATCATGAGTCCTCAGCCAAGATACTTCTGGCTGCTTATTACTGAGCTGAAAAAAAAATGATGCTAAGAAGGAAATAACTGGAATGTTAGTCTTTTAAATTAGAGCCAACGGCAGTGTGGCTCCTGCCCTCAGTGTTGAACCATTTAGGCAGAGCTCTCGGCATCACATACATGCCAGATGAGGAAGAAAACCCTCCAAAGAAGCACAGAGGGCTCTGTGAGCGCCTGCTGTGGCCTTGTCGCCTAGCGGGGGAAGCCTCTGCTCATGGCTTTCCCCTTGGCTTCTGATGTGGCTCGTTCCACAAGAAAAGAAACAGATCTCTATACTATCTTTCATCTATCTACCTGCCTACCTATCATCTATCTATCATCCCTCATTTTCTTTCTCCTTCCTTCCCTTCTCCTTTTTGTTTTGCTTGAGGCAGGCTCTTAGGCAGTCCAGGTTGACTTGAACTTGCTGTATAGCTTGCTGAGCATGATCTTGAATTTTATTGCCTCTATATGCCACATGCTGGGATTACAGGCATGAGCCACCACATCCCATCTATGTGGTACTGGGCTTGAACCCAGGACACTCGCCACGCTAGGCAAGCACTCCACCAGTTGAGCCGCATCTCTAGCCCAAGAATAAGATCTTTCGCGGTTTGCCACATACATGAGTTTTCCACATGGAGGCGTCTACAGCATCTGACTTGGTGTGTTTGTTCTTTCAGCTCTACGTGGCCACAGAGGCCATCCTCATTGCACTGGTTGGGGCCACGCCGTCTTATCACTGGGACCTGGCTGAACAACTCCTGCCCAACCAGAGCCACAGCAACCAGTCAGCTGGCCGAGAGCAGGCCTTGGGGGACTGGCTCCTGACCGCCAACAGCAGCGAGGCCCGCAAGCACGTGCACTTCAGCGGCAGCCTCACCTCCATCGCCTCCGAGGTAGTGCGTGGGCTGCGCCGCCCCGGGCACTGGTCCTCTTCATTCAGGTGGAAACACTGGCTGGTCTTGACGATGTTGAGTTCCACCACATCTTCAAGGCGTTAAGGTGCCAAAGGATAGCACCTGATGAAAACACATTAGTTTTCCTTTATACTGTATGTGGGAGAAGTGTGAATCTTACCCAGCTAGCTAGGTGGTATAAGATACAAGCTCCAAAGAAAGCTCATCTTGAATATAGTGTCCTTTAAAGAGTGAATGCAAACTTCATCGCTGTCACCACTGCAAATGCTTGCAAAGTTCAGCAAAGGAAGTGCAGTGGCCTGGCTATAACTGCCATTATTCTTTTAAAAATTTTATTTGTTTATTGGAAAAAGACAGAGATAGAAAGAGGTAAACAGAGAGAGAGAGAGAGAGAGAGAGAGAGAGAGAAAGAAAGAGAGAGAGAGATAGGAGGGGGGAATAAATATGGACAAGCCAGGGCCTCTTGGCACTGCAGACAAATTCCAGGTGCATGCACCACTTTGTGTATCTGGCTTTATGTGGGAACTGGGGAAATGAACCCAGGCCATCAGGCTTTGTAGACAGGCACCGTTAACCACTGATCCATCTTTTCAGCTCCATTGCTCATTTTTGAAACCCTCCCATGTGCAGTCATGGGGCATCCTGACTGCATGGGCTTAAGCACAAATAGAACCATTGGTGTGGACAGGGAGTCTGACTCTGAAGGGATTTCTGGCCAAGGAGAAAGGTCCTTCAGAGCCAACCAGAGATAAAGAAACTGAGAGTTGAAGTCTCCTGAAGAGAAGCCTCAGGACAGGAGAGGCAAGAAGACAGGTGCTGACCATTACAAATGTTGAAATACTCCTGTTTTCTTTGCCCGCTTGTCATGGCTGCCATGTGCCAGTTACCAACCTGGCTGCCTTTGGACTGTGTGATCCAATTAATGCCCAGAGCAGTAGGGGCCTTGGGATCCTTGCCAGTGGCCCATTTTGATGGCCATGTTGATCAGCTGATCAGCACCCCTCCCATCCTTTGGCCACTGCCCTGTAGGGAAGCCAGAGTACCTGCCAGCTGCCCTGCTGTCACCACCAGTGCAGGCCTGGAAACCACCCTCCTCTGTGCCCATGTGTGTGTGTGTGTGTGTGCGTGTGTGTGTGTGTGTGCGTGTGTGTGTGTGTACCTATCAGCACCCTGATGCCACCCAGCCTTACCTATCACTAGATCTATTTTCTGATCATTGCCTTTTGCATGATTCATACTAAAGACAGAGGAGACATGCTGAGCGCTGCTTGGCTTGGCTTTTCCTTAGAAGTCCCCCATCGTTAGGGATAATTGCTAGATTACTTCCCAAGCACAAAGCCATTTCCAGCAAGAGCCCAGTCATGTCACTGCCCACTCACAAACCTCCAGTCATTCTCCCGCTGCAGTCAGGGCACAGTGACTTCACAACTAGTCGGGGTGTCCTTTATTAGCCCTGCTACCCCTTCCCAGAAGCATTCAGTGTCCCACAGGTGCTCTGAGCTCTCAAGCTGTCCCTGTGACCTGAGGCAGGGAAGCCATCCCCAGTCACCCTACCCTCTGCCTATGGTGTCCTCACCCCCCTGCCAAGGCACACTTTTAGCATTAACACCCCTGGAAATCTCCCCAGCCAACTCCCCAAAAGAAAATCTTCATGAGGGTACTGGGGAATTGAACTTGGGCCAGAAGGCTTTGCAAGCAAATGCCTTTAGCCACTGAGCCATCTCCCCAGCCACCTTTTAAATTTTTAGTGAAAGTTTTTACTTTGAAATGACTATAGATTTAAACACAGTTGCCAGAAATAATGCAAAGGAATTCTATGTGCCTTTTACCAAGCCTCCCTAACAGTAACATGTTATAAAACCTTATGAAAATATCTGCGCTGAGACTCTGACATTGTTATGGCGACAACACAAAATAGGTCTTCTCCCTCCCCCCCAAAGATTCTCTTATGGGCCTTGCAGGGCCGTGTCACTCCCTTCCATCCCTTACCCACTTCTTAATCCTTCCATTAACGTGTTCTCTCCCATCATTCACCCTAAGCCTAACCCTTCTAAGTATTAACGTGCTCTTTTCTGTTGGTCACCCTGTGTGGTAGTCAGTTTCACATTACTGGGATGAACCTCCAGACCAAACGCAGTTTAGAAGGAAGGGAATTTATTTGAAGCTTACAGCTCCAGGGGAAGTTTCATAACAGTGGAAGACGCTGCCCCCTTTATACAGATCCACAGGGAGAGAAAAGCAGCCACCACCAACAGAAGCAAGCACTCTCCAGGAACCCCAGGCAGAACTCAAGCACTTTGCATATCTTAGGCAGGAATTCAGATCTACCCCCAAATACACCTTAGGGCTGGACGCTAGAATCTGCCCACCGTGATGTCCTCTAGCTAGGCAGCTGGAGATTTAAATTACAAGCTTTAATAAACTCAGGAGTCTATTGTGGGACATCCATTCCAACTACCACAGATCCTGAGTGGCCATAGCTGCAGATGGGCAGGATCATCGGAAGTTCACTAGGGCTTGTTCCTGCTGACGTGAGGTCTCCTGGAGCTCGTTCAAGTTGTCTGGAGTGCTCCTGACTTGAGCAAAGCCTCCTGAAGCAGAAGGTGTGACTTCAGCGTCAGTCTTGGTTACAGTATCTTTTACAGCCGCAGTGGAATTTCCTTGAAACAACCGTGGGGTGTTCTAAGCAGCTGGGCTGCATGTCAGGCCAGGTGGCAAAGTGGCTGTTTCGTTGACAGTACCCTGCTTAAGGGTAAGGTCTGCTAGCACAGTCCCTAAATAGCTTAGCTTATTTGAAAGAAAAATAAACATTAAAGAGTGCTTACAGTAAAACCTGCCATGATACTAACATTCCTAATAGTACTTAACTCTCTGACAGATATCCTTTATGGAGGGCTGGTCCTTTTGTGGGTATGATCTGTGTCTGCTTCTTTTAATTTCTGAAATGCCAGCCTCTCCAGCACCCAGGCTTGCATAGATAAGGTTACAAGAAACCAGGGAACTTGCCACCGTGTCACTCTGTGGTCCCCAGTCTGGCCTCTACCTTCCAGAGTTGTCTTATGTTTGCTTTATGAATAATGTTTAGTAGTACTTAGTGGGAGAAAAAAGAAAAGTATGTTTACTTTGTCCTCCCAAAAGTAGGCATCTTCTACGTCTTGTTTTGTTTTTTTTTCCTTTGAGTACTTCAATGACTTTTTATTTATTTGAGAGAGAGAAAAATACAGAAATAGGCAGATAGACAGGGAGAGAGAGGGAGAGAGAGAGAGATAGAGAATGAGAATGAGAATGGGGACGCCAGGGCCTCCAGCCATTGCAACTGAACTCCAGATGCATGTGCCCCCTTGTGCATCTGGCTTACATGGGTCCTGGGGAGTTGAACTTGGGTCCTTTGGATTTTCAGGCAAGCGCCTTAACTGCTAAGCCATCTCTCCAGCCCTTCAATGACTTTTTATTGTAGGCTAGGGGTGCTTAATGATAGAACACTTGGATAGCTTGCACAAGGACCTGGGTTCATTTCCAGTTATCCCCCACCCAAGATTTTTGACATAACAAAATACCCCAAGTTATCTTGTATTTTCTGCCCTGACTGTGTCATCAGTCACTTCTTTGGGAATCTCTGGTTTCATTTAGTGTGGGTGAGATCTATAAGTCTCTTCTCCAACAAATCCATTAAGGAGAGTGAGTCTCAAGCCAAAGTCTGCTACACATGTAATCACTTACTGACTTGTTATTACCATCAAAGAAGCTCACCTCCTACAGGCTTGAGAATCCTAGCTTTGGTCCCTGGGTATTATGAATACTGTTTCCATAATAGTCACAAGAAAGAAATGCCAAGTGTCCATTGGCAGGGAAGGTGCTGATACCATCCATTCCATGTCCCCACCCCTCCCAGTGTTGGGCATATGGAAGCTTTCAGACTTCAGATAGGACGAGATCAAAGTGGGTAGACAGAATGTAGAGCGCACTGGTCCCAGAAGTGCATGTAAGGTCAGGAATGCCACTGATACACTGAGCTTGTTCATGTATCACAAGCGCTTTGCATTGCACCAGTAGTTGCTCCCTACTTTTTCTGTGTCACTGGGGATTGAACCAAGGCTCTATATCCCAGCGCCTTTTTACTTTTTATTTTGAGACAGAACTAAGTGGCCCAGGCTATCTTTGAACTCACTCAGTAGTCCAGTTGGGTCTTGAACTTGTCATCCTGTTGTTGCCTCAGCCTTCTGCATAGCTGAGATGACAGGCCTGTGCAAACAGGCCCAGTTGCCCGTCTGTTACATTCATCATTGCTTGTCAACAGGCCACCATTCTCATAAAGCCTTAGCCAAGTGTCCATTGTTGATGGAGACAGTGGGTACAGAAACCCCCCTGGACATGGGCTTTCTGAAGAGAAGGCAGCCGACCCCTGCTGAACAGCGCAGGCTTGCTTAGAGGGCTCAGGTGACAGCTACGAGGCAGTGACATTTGTGTGGCTTGGTGCTTGATACTTCCAATTAGTTAACATGGCAATACTGCCTCAGTGCAGCAGGCATGCCACTGATCGAAATGGAATTGAATGAAATTAACATTAAAGAAATCAGGAATGTGAAACCCCTTTTAGATATCACTGGAAGGGATACCATGATTGACCAGGGGTCATTGAGCAACTACTGCTGGCCCCATATCAGAATGGGTTCCATAGAAGGAAAGAGCCGTTCAACCCCACACGGAGACAGCAGGACTGAGACACCTGTCCCATCTTGTTCCTGTGTTGATGCCCTGGAGAAACAGTAAACAGTGCCCAGTGGGAGACTGAGGCTGGAGAGAAGGGAGTTAGTTACACAGTGGGAGCCCAGAGAGCTGCCTCCACCAAGATAGAATTGGTAGATGCAGGAGATAAGGAATTAAGAGCTTTCCAGCAAGTGCTGACCATCTTCAGAAAGGAAATAAAGGGCTAGGCAGGCCTCACTTCTGTACATGACATACGGCTGGATGTTTTCCTTCCTACTACCTGCATATTGTCCCCCTGGGGAGTGTGTGTGAGTCACAGTCTTTCTCACCATCTGTCTCTTAGTGTGTGTCTGTGTTGGCTCCTTCCCTCCCCTCCTTATTTCTCTTCCTACCTCTGTCATTTTGTCTTTGTCTCTTTCTATCTGTCCTCACATCTCCCCATCATAGCCTCTCTCCGTTTCTTTTCCCGTCTTCATGTGTCTCTCTCACCAACTCTGACTTGCCTGTGTCTCTCTTCCCCTTGCTGACATTTCTGCCTGTCTTTGCATGCCCGTGTCTGCCTCGCCCTCTCCCTCCCACTTCTGTGCTATGCAGCTGTCCTTTGCTCATTGTCACCCGTAAGCCTCTGCTGAGACACTCACACCCGATATGTGTGCTCTCCATCGTGACTACAGCTGTATAAACACTTTCTTGCCATGCATAGAGGCACATGTTATGTTCCCATTTAGCAGGGTGTCAGGGGTCCACCTTCAGAGGATGCTGGCTACATGTCCTGCACGTGCAAACCTACTTGAGGGCAGTAGAGGCCTGATTATTCTGTTCAGCTTCACCTGTCAAGCCCAGGTAAATGTGCCTGTTTCCTCATACTAGTCAAGGATAAAACAAGGTGTGAATCACTTATGCAAATAGTGAGCCGTGGTCTCCTGCAGGTGTATTCAGGACTGTGTGTGGGGGGGGCCGCCCCTGCCTGCAGTTGGGCGATGTCAGCCCCTCCCAAAGACCTCCAGGGAATGCTGTGCCCATGATTCCGGACAAATTTTTGAACCAGCTGCTTCATGCCAAGTGGGTTTACGATCTTTGTACAAGTGGCTGTGGCCTGTCTGCCTGGTTCATGAAATAGTAGAGATGGCATCACTGGCCACCACTGGGACAAAACTCCTCAACCCCATAGGCTCCTCAACTGTTGCAAGACCTTCTATACTTTCCCCCATCTGGTAGATGGGAAGATAAGTTTCTGCAGGCTTTTGTGTGTGGAGAAGAGAGTCACGAGGCAGACTGCTATGGGCGCCTTGTAGTGTTGGTGGGTCACAGAGGCTGCCTGTCAGAGGCATTCCACAGGTGTCGCCAGTAGCCCTTCCTCTTCCTCCTAAGCAGGTACAGTGACAGAAAGTGGTGAGTGGAAGTATGGAAGGGCATGTTGTAAGCATGGTGGGAATCAAGGTGACCACAGGGAGACAGCATATGGGCCGCACAGATCAGGCTGAAGGCTGAGTGAAATAAATACCTTCCCAGCTGCCAGCCACCTGCTTGAGAGTGCCCATGGCAGAGTGAATCGAAGGAAGAGGGAAACATGGGAATGGTGTGGGTATTGTGGCTTTCCCATTAAAACAAGAGCAGAGCTCAGAGTGACTCCGTGTCCCCAGCTAGTAGAGGGAGAAGCCTGTTCAGCTGACTCCCGAGGCCCTGGTCCTTTGGTGCAGGGCAAGCAGGCAGGGAGGCAGCCTACCTATGAATGGTGTCATACTCTTTCCTTCTCTAAAGGAGCTCTTTGTTCCAGACACGAGGCTTGCTGGCTATATGTCCTGTGCATGTAAACCTTCTTGAGGACAGTGGAGGTCTGATTGTTCTGCTCAGCCTTAACTATCAAGCCCAGGAAAATGTGTCTGTTTCCTGATACTAGTCTAAGGAGCGATGGATAGAACAAGTGATGGGTACTCCCAGCACGGGGTATACATATACTGACCATGGGGATGAGGACACACAAGGCACAGTGCATGCATATGCCAAATAAAAGAGGACCTCAGGAAAACCAAGTCATTCCATATTAAAAATGGAAAGCAGAGAGGTCCTGCTAGGTCTTCCTGAATCTACCCCAAAAGATGAGGTGTGGCATTGGCATTGCTGCTGGGTGAGAGAGCCACTGTGCTCCAGGCACAAAGAACGTTGAGGAATGGGGCACTTGTGAATTTCATCTTGATGTACCTGTGTGTGTGGGTGTGTCTTATTATGTAGCCCAAGGCTGTCTTCAAACTCCCAATCCTCCTGCCTCAGCCCCTGCCCTGCTGCACCCCCATGGTGGGATTGTCCATCACTTCTAAGCATTAATTCCATTTCAGCCACCTCAGTAATTTTTCAGTTCTGATTTTCACAGTGGTGATATTGAAGCAATCTGTGGTATGTGGACAATGTAAAACTATAAAAATTGAAGTTAAGACACAAGTTACTTTATCTGTCACATGAAATTCCTGCAGTCAGCACGACAGCATTCACAGAGTTCTGTAGTCCAGAATACTGTGTTATAATCCATACTTTATCATTCCCCCTACCATCTTCTTAATTTTGGCCAGCCTTGCTGAACTTTTTAAATGGAGGGTTTTGGGAAGGCTGAATAAAAGATTATGTGGTTAACATGGTATTTAATGCAAAAAATCGTCCTCTAATCTAGGAGTCTTTGACTATTCTACAATGAACTAATAGCCATTGGGGTGAATTTATGTAGCAAATTGATGTCTGCTGTATTCAAATTATTCCCTGAGCTCTGACTCATACAGAAAGCACCAAATATCACGGAGACACACAATTATCATGCTTAATTAATGTTTGCAACCAAAAAGTGTAAGGTTGGAATGTTTAATATCATTGTGGATATTGAAGAGCTAAAATTGACTGACTATTATCTTGAGATTAATATATTTTTCCTCAAGCCAGACCCTGGGGTCAAAAGACAGAACATTAAAACTATTTGAAAAATTCACTGCAATTAATTGCTGTAGGGGCTAATTTTTTTTTAATGTCTTGCTTCCTTACGCCTGTGCCACTGATTGTTATCGCCTGCGCACTTCACCCATTAAGTGGTAATTCAGAGTGACAACTACATTGAAATGAAGCAAGTTAGTTAATCACCATGAAACTGTTCCCAAAATACCCTGTCCAAGTACTCCCTAATCACCTGAGGCCTCTGATCGCCTGATTTTCTCCTGAAGTGAGATTTTTCTGCACAAAGCTGTAAATAATTTTCATGGGAGGGTGGGGGAGGACTGCTCTTTAGTTGGAATTGTCATCCATGCCCATTGTGTGGTTGTGTAGAGCCTTCAAGGTCATGCTCTGGGCTGTTGAGGAAGCTGCAGCTTTGAACTACCACAAGCTGGGACACTGAGCTATAGCAGTGGTCATATGACTTGATTCCCCCAAAGTGTGACTTGACACAAGGAGTTTGATCAGTGGGCATAGGCCAGTCTGCTGGCCCATTTTGGTGGGCACGCCAGGGAAGCTGCTTTTGTCTTCCTCTGCCCTTTGACCAGGTTGGCTGTGTCCTGAATAGCCACAGGGTCTGCCCCTATTTCTGGGAATGTTGAGGAAGCACTAGTGAATTACTCCAGAACAAGTCCATACAGAAGAGACTCTATAGTCAGGTGAAGGCTTAGGTGGTGCTCTGACTTGTGGAGCCCCTGCCTGGTTTACAGGTTTGTTGATACACTGTGTACCATCCATGGCACCTTTCTCATCCTCGCATCTCTTGGTGGAGATATTTGTGAACCGTTTAAAATGCTTTCAGAGGCTAATGACAAAATCAAACTATTGTAGATGTCAGATTGGCTACAGGAGGAATGAAAACCCCTAGGCTTCTGAATCTTCCTCGCACTTCTTTTCATAAGAATGGCATGCACTGGTTCTGAAACAAAGAGGCCCAGTTAGCTATGGCCCTGCAGATTTGTAAGCCCCAAGGTAGTGCCTGAAGTAGTGATGTCAAGACAGCATTTGTGACAGGCATAGTAGAGCACACTCCTATAATTCCAACAACCAGAGGACAGAGGCAGCAGGATTTCTTTAAGTTCAAGGTCTGCCAGGGTATGTAGTAAGAGCCTGTCTCAAAAAAAAAAAAATTACTGTTGGTTGTGAAGATGCCTATATGACTATAACATTCACTGTTACATAAATGATTCAGTGAGGGAGTGTTTAATTAGTGTTGGCGTGTACTGTGAGATTAGCAAGTGTGATACAGATGAGCCCTTAGGAGGTACGCAGCATTACAGGGGAGACACAAGTGAGCACATAGTTCAGTGTGTATCATACTGGAAACCAAAGTACGGGGATGGCACAGCTAGGAGAGACAGACAGCTCTGCTGAGGCAAGTCAGGCCAGACCAGTACTGCGGAAGTGTGTTGTAGGGGATGGTTGAGGGTTCAGGAGGGTATGAGGTAGGGTGGGGAGACAAGGGCTCTGCATGCCCAAAGCGTAGTCAGTTCCCTACAAGTGACAGGCTTCCTGCCAAAACAGAGCAGAAATGCTTTCTTTTTAATAACCTTGCCCTTACAGGCACTCCTGCATTCTCCATACATGTATGGTGCAGATTCATCACCTGTTCTTGGCCAAAGCAAAATGGGCAAGAAAGGGACAAGTCTCTGAGGGGAAGGAAATGACCTAGGGCTTAATGTGAACAACTTGTGACTAACTGGTGTTGCTCCTTCCGTAAGTCTGAGTCTAGAGTATCTCTCAGTTGTTGTTCTATGAAATGTCACCACCCACTAGGAGAATAAAGCACAAAAGAAAAGGCAGTTGAGGTGACAGAGAAAGCGGAAGCTGTGGCAGTGAGAGGTGAGGCTACGCGTGTCATCCTTCTCAGAGCTGGCATGAGAGGTCACTCTAGCTCCTGGCCTCTAGTTGCCACGATCACCTGAGGCGCATGCGTCGTGATGTGCCTGCTGGTACCATTGGGCAGAGTAAGGTGGCTCGGCGATATGCACTGTAGGAGAAAGACACCTGGGGGCTGATGCCTTGTGGGGACACCAGGATGTCACACAGGCCATAGTTCAGTGACACAGTACAGTTTTTTTGTTTGTTTGTTTGTTTGATTTAGGGTCTCACTCTAGCCCAGCTGACCTGGAACTTGTTCTGTAGCTAAGGTTGGCCTCAAACTCATGGCGATCCTCCTACCTCAGCCTTCTGAGTGCTAGGATTATAGGTGTGAGCTGCCACACCTAACACAAGTACAATTAAAAATCAGAAACTTTATTAGGTCTTTGTATTTAAAACACGCACACACACATACACATTGTGGAATGAGACACATCCTGAGAGACAAGACCAGCCAAATATGAAAAACTACAATGAAACTACTGTGGATATTGACTTTAAAACACAGCATTCTTGGGCTGGAGAGATGGCTTAGCAGTTAAGCCATTTGCCTGCAAAGCCTAAGGACCCATGTTCAACTCTCCAGGTCCCACGTAAGCCAGATGCACAAGGTGACACTAGCACGCAAGGTCACACATGCATATGTGGTGGTGCACATGTCTGGAGTTCAGCTGCATTGGCTGGAGGCTCTGGAAGGCAATTTTCTTTCTCTCACACTCACTCATTAAAAAAAAAAACTGGGATGGAGAGATGGCTTAGTGGTTAAGGCGCTTGCCTGTGAAGCCTAAGGACCCAGGTTCAATTGTCCAGGTCCTACGTAAGCCAGATGCACAATGGTGGCACATGCATCTGGAGTTCGTCTGCAGTGGCTAGAGGCCCTGGCTTGCCCATTCTGTCTTTCCCTTTCTCTGTCTGTAATAAATAAATAAATAAAAATAAAATCTGAAAAAAAAAGAAAACACAGCATTCTCTTCTCGCACACATTCATCTTAGCCCTCTGATTCCCAAACACAAGGCCACAGAACTCCCCTGTAGTGTTGGACGCGCATCCCACCTGCTCGCCCTTTTCCTTCCTTTCTAGCAACACCAATCTGTCCCTCTAGGCACAGGCCACTTGTTCCTAAAGTCCCTTCTAGTACTCAGCTAGCTTTTCCCAAAGTTTCCTGAATGGATCGCATGCCAAGGGTTAAAAGTAATGTCTTTCTCTAGTACATTGCTGTAAAGGGTCGCTGCGGGCACAGGAGGAGAGGAGCGTGAGGAAGTTGGTTGGCTAATTATCTGACTGAAGTGTGGCAGCCTGCCTATTGATGTATCTTTGATACCTAGATTTTTCATTACTTAGCTACAAATTTTGCTTTTAGGATTACATCCAACTATGCCGTCCATCTTAAAGAAATAGTTCAGTTTTTCAGATGGTCATATTTCTGCCATCTCAGAGAAATGATTGATCCAACCTGATGTTTTCATAAAGCTTAACGATTGACAAGTTCCCAAGATGCTGAAGACACATTCTGGGACTTCCTTTAAAACGTGCCTCCAAACTTCACTCCAGCTGTGGTGAATGTAACCCATACTAGTGGTGTGGCTAATTTATTTATGGACGACAGACCGCCCTTCTGAACACACAGTCTCCATGCCTAGCTTGACTCACCCTCTTCTCAGAGCTCCCATTCTGATCAGGCCGATCTGGCTCACTAATGCCTTCAGCTCCAGCCCCTGCTCTGCAGCCAGGGTGGCTCTTCCTGTCACATGCCCATGCTTCATCCCTTAAGACACACTAGTTATTCTCAGCCTCTACAGACTCCAGAGACTTAACAGGAGACCTCGCAGTGCTTCAGTGACACCCAGGCAAGAACAGTGCTGTCTCCATTGTCCACCGCCCCTCACACTCACCTGCCTTCTCTCCTCTCCCTCTCCCTTACCCTCCCCCTCCCTCTCCTCTCTGGCTTGGGGAGCTCTGCCGGCCACCTGGTGCTTGGCTCACACCTGCCCTGGCCAGATTTATGTTCTTTTCATCTTCATAGCAGAGCAGCTGATCCTAGTTTTGCCCGCCTTGTGCCTGACTTCCTTTCCAGAAGTTTTCTGGAGATGAATGAATGTTTAGTAATATCTGTGTTTTTTCATGTTTATTCTATTTATTAGAGAGGGATATGGAGAATGGGTATGCCAGGGCCTCTGGCCACTGCAAAAAACTCCAGACGCATGCACCACGTTGTGCACCTGGCTTATGTGTGTCCTGGGGAATCAAACCTAGGGACCTAGGCTGCATAGGCAAGCTCCTTCAGTGCTAAGCCATCTCCCCAGCCCCAACATCTGTGTTTTTAATGGTAGGACCCTCCAGGCCATTTTGAAAATAGGATATAATAAATACCTCATGAACTCAATTTGGTGACTGTGGTGAGCATATGAATAAAAATTGGTTATAAAATGAAAATAGATTTAGAAAGGTCAGTATTTCCTTTTCTATTAATGTAGATGGGAAGAAACATGGGCATTTTGCTTTTTTAATCTGCAAGTGATTTTTCAGTTGAGAATGAATTAGTATGAAAAGAACAGTCATTCTATAACTTTAGAATTTAGCCCACCATTAACAAAAAATAATGAGTTTAGTACTGTCTAGCCAATGAAGGTTTGAATGAATAAAAAGTTTTTATTTCTTTTTTTTCAAACTTTTATTAACAACTTCCATGTTTATAAAAAATATCCCATGGTAATACCCTCCCTCCCCCAACTTTCCCCTTTGAAACTCCATTCTCCATCATATCCCCTCCCCATCTCAATCAGTCTCTTTTATTTTGATGTCATGATCTTTTCCTCCTCTTATGATGGTCTTGTGTAGGTAGTGTCAGGCACTGTTGAGGTCATGGATATCCAGGCCATTTTGTGTCTGGAGGGAGCACGTTGTAAGGAATCCTACCCTTCCTTTGGCTCTTAACATTCTTTCTGCCACCTCTACCGCATTAGACCGTAATCCTTGGAAGGTGTGATAGAGATATTGCAGTACTGAGCACTTCTTTCCAGCACAATGATACCTTCTGAGTTGTCTGATTTCTTTTTTTAAAAAAAAATTGAAAGACTTATGAAAATGCTTCTTAGGAATGTCAGAGACAACATATTTAGATATATTAGCTTAACTTCTCTCATTCTGGTGATATCTTGATTTGGATTTTATCCTGATTCTTCATATCAACCAAAGAGACAAGAAGTGAGCTAGCAACCGAGTCCAGTCCCTCCAGAACTAGGTTCTTCCTATGAGACAGGAGACGCTGATGCATTGTCCTTCTTGCCACAGGACTACTGTCTTATTGCATCTTGTGTGAGTCTTGACAAAGTAAGATCCTTTAGATCACATGTAAGTGATATTTGAACATTTCCAATTGAAAACAAAGCAAGACATTCAAACCGGAATCTCACATGGTGAAGGGTGGGGGCTGTGGAAATCCAGTTGTCAGCACATTGTCCTAAGTCACTGATTGACCATCCCTGCACCAGCACCCCTCCCCCAGTCCATCAAGATCCATCAGGAGATCACTGGATTCCAGCTAAACTCCTCTAATTTGCTCTTTAGAATCCAGTTTTCAATTTTTCTCTTAGTTTTTACTGCAGGAGGACTAGGGAGATGTATTAGCCTAACCAGCATTGACTTGAAGAATTACCAGAAATGACTTTGACACTTGAAACTGGCAGCCTGGGAATAAGAATTTGGAATTTTCTGGTTAAACATCCTTTGCACATTTCTTCCTAAAATGACTATCCAAGTTGACAGCTATCCAGTGGCTGGAAGGATGCTATTGTAGCCTTTTTGATTGACATGAGAGATTCTGAAAATATCATCAACAGAAAAGCTGATTGTGGAGTGACCAAATCAGTCATTTCTTCCTGGTGAAGCACAATAGAGGTCAGTGTAAGCCTAAATATCTTGTCTCAATAAACAGACAAGCAAATATTGAAGTGCAGAATAATCAAGGCTAAAGTTGCAGGCTAGATTTTAAAAGCACAAAAACATACACATGAACCTGAAAAGCATAAAAACAAGTGTTTGAATTTCAAGGTCAGTTGTACTTCAATTTGGTCTTGTTTACCAGCCATTGCAAGAGAAGGAATCACTATCCCTGACGACAGTGACCTTTCCTCTCTAGGATAACCTGGTAGCTATTGTTGATTCATTTTTTGCTCTAAGAAAATGTCACTGAAGGCATTCCTTGTGAGGAATAATTTCCACAGAACTATCAATCTATTTAAAATAAATTAATCTTTCACAATGCAAAATTTTTCCTTCAAATGCCAGAGCTCATTATATCTCCTTTATATGAAATTCTAAAATATATTATGCCCTTTCTCTCACAGACTCATAAAGCTGCTTATCAAGATATTTATCAATTCAGAGCTGGGCATGGTGGCACACACCTTTAATCCCAGAGGTAGGAGGATCGCCATGAGTTCAAGGCCATCCTGAGAATGAAGAGTGAATTCCAGGTCAGACTGAGCTAGAGTGAGACTCTACTTCAAAAAAAAAAAAAAAAAAAAAAAAAAAAAAAAAAAAAAACGTTATTTATCAATTCAAATTGGAAATACCGGGGAGAGAGAAAAGTTAGGCGTGCTTTTTGGGCCTAATGACTGGTTGTCAAAGCAAGGGGAAGGAATGCCCTACAAGTGGAGAAAGGAACCAAGAAAGGAACCGTCTAACTCGCTCTCAGTGAGAAGGGTTACCGTACACCTGCATCACTGGCTCTGGGGAAGCGGCCTGGAAAGCGGGGTAACATCTTATTCTCTGAGGGTACTTCTGTGACATCCCGGCCCATGATCACTAGCTCATCACTAGGCAGGACGGCAGGTGGTAGCAAGTGAAGGTGATGGCTTTCTCTTTAAGTTCCACATTGTCCTAACCTTTTATTATGGTAAATATAGGTGATATAAAGCCTGCATTTTCATAGTTTAGTGTGTAATTCAGTGGCATGAAGTATATTCACATTATTCTGCAGCTGTCGCCACTGTCCATCGCCAGAAAATGTTCATCTTTCTAAATGGAAACTGTTCCTATTAAACAATGACTCCCTGTTCCTCCTCCTCCAGCCCCCATAACCACTGTACTCTGTGTGTCTCTGACGCTCACTCTTGCACGACAGTGGAATCAGGTGTATGTGTCCTTTTTTTTTATACATGGCATTTTGTACCTCTAAGCTGCAGCATGAAGGAGAACTTCTGTCCCTTTTGAAGGTGAATACTACTCCAGTGCGTTGTGTGTGGACAGCACGTTTTGTTTAGCCATTCACCTAACAGATTGGCAGGTTCCGTTCCCCTCCACTGTTATAACTAACGTGCCTATTAACATAGGTGTGCATGTTCATGCAGTCAGCCCTTGTGGATCTATATGCAGAAGTGGAATTGCAGGAACATACGATGTTCTGTTTTAATATTTTGAGGGAAGCACTCAGGAATTTTAAACACCATGATTCATGGATGGTTCCATATGTGCCCTGTGATATCTGATCAGAGGAATGGAAAGGAATGAAACAGCTTCCTCCTCTCAGATGCCACAGAGCCGGGCATGGTGGCACACACCTTTAATCCCAGCACTTGGGAGGCAGAGGTAGGAGGATCACTGTGAGTTTGAGGCCACCCTGAGACTACACAGTGAATTCCAGGTCAGCCTGGATTACAGTGAAACTCTACCTCAAAAAAAAAAATAAAAAAAGCCAGGCAGACTGGGGTGTAGCCTAGTGGTAGAAGGCTTGTCTAGCACACATGAGGGCCTAAGTTCAATTCCCAGTATAGCCAAGGCCACTTTGGGCTTGGGAAATAAAGCTGAGGTGGTAGAGTGCTGAGACGCTCTAGGAGTGATTCCTGGTACAATGCATTAATCCTGTGTGACACACACCTTGTAATCCCAGCACCAGGCAGGTGCTAGAGGCAGCAAGAGCAGGAGTTCAAAGTCATCTTTGGATACCTAGTGAACTCAAGGCCAGCCTGAACGACATGGAACCCTGTTTCATAAAACAATATGTGTATATAGGCTTAGGACAATGACATGCTCAACAGTTATATACATAATCAACACTTGCACACTGCATTCAGTTCCATGATAGCAAATGTGTGTCTTCACCGTAATGACCATGGTTTGGTATTTCTGCAGACATGGTCTTTCTGGATATTCTCTGAGATCAATATTCTACCAAATTCTCATCACTAGTGGGTATGCTGTGGAGAAATACCAGCATATAAGGTTTTGTTGTGCATTAGGCTTTTAAATTTTTTTAAAAAAATATTTTATTTCTTTGAGAGAAAGAAAGAGATAGGTAGAGAGAGAGAAGGAGAGAGTGGCAAACCAGGGCTTCTAGCCACTGCAAACTCCAAATGCATGCTCCACCTTGTGCATCTGGCTTTACATGGGTACTGGGGAATCGAACCTGGGTCCTTTGGCTTTGCCAGCAAGTGCCTTAACTGCTAAGCTATCTCTCCAGCTCTACATGAGGTTTTTAAATAATTGTACGTGTGCATTGTTTCCTGTGAACTAAATGTCCCACTTTTTTTTTTCCCCAGTGGTTTTTAATTGCCAGCAGATCATACAAAGTCAGCCTGGCCAGCTCCTTCTTCTTCAGCGGTGTGTTTGTCGGCGTGATCTCTTTTGGTCAGCTTTCAGATCGCTTCGGGAGGAAAAGAGTCTACCTTACAGGTAACCTAGAGTGTCTGTGCACTGAGTGAGAGGATTTACTTCCTTAAGACTGTGATAACGAGGAGGTTATTTTCTGAACATTCTGAAGGAATTAGCAGCTAGACACAGGAGTCATTTTCATTACACTGGCAAGAGACCATGCTGCAGCTAGCGCTGATTCTGATCCAGTGGTTTTCAGTAACTAGATTCTCGTGTTATTTGTATGTGTGTATGTGTGTGCACGTGTGTGTGACAGTGTTTTTTATAACCCTCAAATTGCAATTTATGCCCTGTTTCTAAGGAGAGCAGTGGAAGATTGAGACAGTCTTCCGATCCATTTCCTTGTATCTCTCTGTGTTGATTCATTTCAAACGAGCTCTATAAGACTTGGCAGAGCTCTCTTGGCAAACCAATATGAACAAGGATTTTCAATTTCTGGCATTATTATGAATAACTGAAAACCATGTGTGATTGACAGGAGTTGTAAAACAAAGAAAGTAAGCCTTAGTTTTCTCCTTCATAGTTCTCAAAACAAACTATTAAGGGGAAAACATAGCTCAGGAAATATAAGCTCACCAAGGTTTATTTTACAAACTAATGAATATAGTTTATTATTTTTCTCAAATGCTATTTGCCTCTGGATATTGAATATTGTTCCTCTCTTTCTAGGTTTTGCTCTTGACATCTTATTTGCTATTGCAAATGGATTTTCTCCCACATATGAGTTCTTTGCAATAACTCGCTTTTTGGTGGGCATGATGAATGGAGGGATGTCCCTGGTGGCCTTTGTCTTGCTAAATGAATGTGTGGGCACCGCCTACTGGGCACTCGCAGGTACTGCTTAAATCTATGCAACTCTGGGTGTGGTGAATGGTTCTGGAAAGCTTCGCTGGGGACCAGCTTAACCCTAAAGTCAGAAAACATGTTTTGACTTGAGGCATTTCATCCATCTACAGGTTGAATATAGATCACTTATCAAATGCTAAAGACCAGAAGGATATCAGATTTTTCTGCATCAAGTAGTATCTTAGAAATGTGACCCAACTCTAAACAAAACATTTCATATACATACACCTTCCATTTCGTACACGTCTTATACACATAGCCTGAAGGTGAAGCTCTGCAGTGTAACTAGCGTGCATGTATGTAGGTGTGAACCATCACACCCCAGATCCTGTGTTGCCTGCTTGTCGGATCCGGTCAGCTCTGAGGACACTGCAGAGTTTGGAGCATTTGGGTTTGGGGTTTTCACATTAGAGATGCTGTATTAGATTGGCTTTTCTGAGTGTGGTTTTTGTGACATCAAGTGAATCATTTCGTTCATAGTCCTTAGTAGAAAGTCTCCTCAGGGCCACCTCACAGTGGCTGAGCTTGCCACCCACCTGATGGCCTGTCTGCAGATTGTGGGGACTGTCCACTTCCTCGGGATGGCATTAGCCACTTTTTTACCTCAAAGTGGGAAGCAGTGCAGAGACAGGAAATGCTGGAAACCCCTTTCCTGAGCCTTCTTCCTGAATTCTGTTAAGTCCTTATCTCATGTCTTTTCTCATTTCTACTGTCTTCTTCAATCAGTAGATGGCATCATGTAGCATTTCTTTACTGGTGCTACATTTCTAGTTTGAGGCCGTATTCTGTATTATTTTCAACAATTCCATCATCCTCTCAAGACCCACACATAAAGTAAAAAGAATTATTTTAAAAGGTTATTTGACTGAAAATATTGTCTTGGAAAAGTACCCGTGTCTAAAATTCTACCTTTTAGATTTCTGGTGCATAATAACTGTTTTTTTTTTTAATTCAGTTGATATTCTTGTACTGATATGGGTAGCAAGATGGCCTTGTGAACAATAAAAATGTATGCAGGGGCTAGTTAAAGGTACATACTTGCCGGGCGTGGTGGCACACGCCTTTAATCCCAGCACTTGGGAGGCAGAGGTAGGAGGATCGCCGTGAGTTCGAGGCCACCCTGAGACTCCATAGTGAATTCCAGGTCAGCCTAGGCTAGAGTGAGACCCTACCTCAAAAAACTAAAAAAAAAAAAGGTACATACTTGCAAATCCTGCCAGCCCAGGTTCAATTCCTCAGCGACTTATGGAAAGCCAGACAGGCATTTAGTTACAGAGGCAAGAGACTCCCAACTTACCCATACACACATGTGCATGTGTGCACATGCACATAAAAATGTAAACGTGTCTGAGTGATGCTGTATATAAGAGAGGACTACTGTCTCTTTAGGACTAATATACCGAGAAGAAGCCAGTGAGGTAGATTAAACAGAGGAGCAATAGAGGCTGAGGGTTAGTGTAGGAGGCTGTACAGTTGGTTATGGGAACCCAGACAAGGAACAGATGTGGAAGAGAAAGAAGATATATTTGAGATGGATTTTGGGGGTGCTTTGACATGCAAAAGGATCAGGAGAGATAGAGAGAGGAAAAGGACTAAGGGAGACATTTGTGTCAGAAAATTGAATGGATAATTGATGACCTTTACACAGTGAAGTCAAAACTATACCACTTTCTGACTTGTTGCCATCTAGCTAAGTGCTAATGGAGAGGAATAGGATGCTTGAAGTTTAATAAAAAATAAGTAGAAGCCAGGCATCGTAGCACATGTCTATAATCCTAGTCCTTGGGAGACAGAGGTAGGAGAATCACTGTGAGTTTGAGGCCAGCCTGGGACTATAGAGTTCCAGGTTAGCCCAGAGTAGTAAGACCCTACCTCAAAAAAAAAAAAAAAAAGGTAGAAAACAAATTCTAAAAATAAGGATAAAGGGCTGGAAAGATGACTTAGCAGTTAAGGCATTTGCCTGAAAAGCCAAAGGACCCAGGTTTGATTCCCCAGGCTTCACCTAAGCCAGGTACTCAAGGTGGTGCATGCGTCTGGAGTTCATTTGTGGTGGCTGACGGCCCTGGCACACCCATTCTCTATCTGCCTCTTACTCTCTCCCTGCTTCCCTCTCTCTCTCAAATAAATCAAATAAATAAAAATAAGCATAAATGCCCTAAAGTATAACCAGTATAAACTGTGTGTGGTACTTCAGATTTATTGCATATAAAAATGGTGATGTGACATGCTTAAAATGTTTGAGCCAGGTAGCTTAGATCCTCGTCACCACCATGGCTCCATGCTGTCCCCCTCTGCTGGGACCTATGTCTATGGGAAGTCATTATAGTATTAAATCACTAGACAAGATCCTTGTCCACCAAATTCACTTGACACCAGTTCTCACTGCTTGTGACAGGCTCAACTCTAAGAGTCTCTGTAGAGAGGGAAATCAGCTGCTTAACACCACATGTTCACAGAGCCAGGCCTAGGAGATGCCTGACACCAGGAAGTCAGACTTCCCCTGCTTAGCTAGCAGGAGACTCAGCAGCTCCAAGTGTATATTTTACAATTATGAGTAAGAGTTCTGATTTGAGAGAGGCAGAGACAGGGGACTCCTCAGACATGTTGGTAGCTTGTTTAGCTGAACCAATAAGCTCTAGCTTCAAGCTGGGTGTGGTGGCGCATGCCTTTAACCCAGCCCTCAGGAGGCAGAGGTAGGAGGACCACCATGAGTTTGAGGCACTCTGAGAATACAGAGCCTGGACTAGAGTGAGACCCTACCTCAAAAAAACAACAAAAACAAAACAAAAAGCCAAAATAA
The DNA here is from genome assembly GCA_036346955.1 of Dipus sagitta. Taxonomy (NCBI): domain Eukaryota; kingdom Metazoa; phylum Chordata; class Mammalia; order Rodentia; family Dipodidae; genus Dipus; species Dipus sagitta. The sequence goes on along the minus strand of CM070788.1, from coordinate 4,928,158 downwards.
AATAAGTTCCAGGTTCAAAAAGAGACCTTATCTAAAAAAACAACGTGGAAAGAGACTGAGGAAGGTAACTGATGTTGACCTCTGTCCTCCACATGCACACATACATGTGCCACACACATATGATTAAAAAGCCCATGCAGGCGGGGAGGGGGGTTGCTCAGTGGTTAAAGGTGCTTTCTTGCAAAGCCTGACAGCACAGATTTGATTTCCCATTACCCTCGTAAAGCCAGACACACAAAGTGTCACATGCGTCTGGAGTTCGTTTGCAGTGGCAGGAGACCCTGGTGCACTCATACTCTCTCTAAATAAATAAATAAAATAGTTTTAAAAGCCCATTGCATACACACATGGAAACATACCACACATTAAAAAAAAACACATAATAAGTGAAAAGAGCTCTCTTCCAGTGAGGGAAACTGGTTGGCAGCCCTATCCAAATTACTAAGATGAGGAAAGATGGGCTTAGTTCTTGGACAGCATAAGGTTGAGGGCTTCTTGGGATTAGAGAGTAAGGTAGAAAATAGTCTGAAATGGACACTCACAACCAGAGGTTTCCAAGTGCCCCCCCTTCCCTTCCCTCCCTATACCTCTTTCCCACCCTTCTTTCATCTCCCTAGTCAGTCTTCCTTCACTCTGTCCCTCTCACCTTTGCTCTCTTTCTTTCAGTTAATAGATAAGGGTATGAACCCAGATCACCCAAATCACAATAGGACATTTGGGTGTGCCAGTGTTGCTCGCTCCCTGCTTCCTGATCTGCCCAGATGGAGCACATCTTCTCACACTCACACTGCTGAGTCCTTTCCACCGTGATGGACTGTAGCCCTCTCTACCCATAAGCCAAAAGAAATCCTTCTCCACCAAAGTTGCTTCGTTCTATCCCAGCAAGGAGAAAAGTGACTACTAGACACAACTCACAATTGTGTAACATATACTGTTTCATCAGAAACTAATAAAAACAGTGTTTTCAGGCAGGTGTGACTATTTCTGCTTCACCAATGAGAAGACTGGAGTTGAGAGATAGTTATTGATTTGCCTAAGTTCACACAGTAGTATATGGTAGAACTAGGCTTGAATATGATGCCTCTGAAACCAACCCATCCTCAGGGCTGTCTTTGTTGTGGGGGAGGCACTCCGTCCTCTGGGCTGTCTTCGTTGTGGGGGGTGGCACTCTGTCCTCTGGGCTGTCTTCGTTGTGGGGGGTGGCACTCCGTCCTCTGGGCTGTCTTCGTTGTGAGGGGTGGCACTCCGTCCTCTGGGCTGTCTTGTCTGCATTATGATAGGCAGATGCTGAGTGCACAGTGCCCAACGTTTCTGAGCAGTGCCAGGAAAGCATTGCTTTTCAAAATCAGATGCTGTTTGATGCACTGTAATAATATGTAATAGCTATAGATTGTCTTTGAATTTGCAGGGAAATCACACTGTCCCTATTACCTTGGTCATTGTGTCATGGGCTCTGAGTATACCTAATATGCTATCCTATACACACATGTCACTTTGGCTTCTTTTCCTAGCTAGGGCAAACAGTATACAGGTCATCATTTTTTTGTTGTTGTTTTTCTTATACAAGTTGTTGCAGTCAGGTTCACATTGCTGGCAGAAATCACCCAACCAAGAGCAGCTTGTGGGAAAAAGGGTTTCTTTTTGCTTATAGACTCAAGGGAAAGCTCCATTATGGCAGGGGAAAACAATGGATAGGGACACCTGAATCAAATCATCACACAAGTGTAAGCTATAGACAGTGATCAAGGAAAACATGTCTCAAGAGATCATTGTAGAAAGTTTTTACAATAAGGGCTGGAGAGATGGCTTAGCGGTTAAGCGCTTGCCTGTGAAGCCTAAGGACCTCAGTTCGAGGCTTGGTTCCCCAGGACCCACGTTAGCCAGATGCACAAGGGGTTGCTCGTGTCTGGAGTTCGTTTGCAGTGGCTGGAGGCCCTGGCACGCCCATTCTCTCTCTCTATCTGTCTCTTTCTCTCTGTGTGTCTGTTGCTCTCAAATAAGTAAATAAACAAAAAAATTTAAAAAATAAAGTTTTTACAATAAAACCAACAAAGATCTTCCACAATAACTGCTTTTCTATTGAAGGGAGACCGGAGGTAGGAAAGGTACAAAATGCAGGCCCTCCATTCAGACAGACCTGCTACAGGTCCTGGCCTTGCCACATTCAGGGCTCTGTCCTTACCTGTTCCTAACCTCTGAGCCATTTCATCACTGTAGCATGTGGTTAATAATGGTACCTGCTTCATAGAACACTGCACACTAAACCAGCATGCTCAGTAAATAGTTCAATAACCTACGAACAGTGACAGCAGCAGTTATAGAAAGTATGTCAGAAGTATAGAATTTGCTCGAATATTTGGCAACCAGTGCATTTAATTCCCATCTTAATACTTTTTTTTTTTTTTTTTTAGAGAGACAGAGGAAAGAAAAAATTGGTGTGCCAGGGCCCCAGCCACTGAAATTGAACTCCAGACACTTGCACCATCTAGTGGGCATGTGTGATCTTGCACTTGCTTCATCTTTGTGCATCTGGCTTGCATGGGATCTGGAGAGTAGAACATGAGGCCTTAGGCCTCACAGGCAAGTGCCTTAACTGCTAAGCCATTTCTCCAGCCCTTAATACTTATTTAAAAAATCATAGGATTCCTTGCAATTCCATGGTTAATATTTCTCCATCAGTGTGCTGACAAACAGAACTGTTGTTCTACTCGGCTGAGGCAGACAAGAAATACATAAATGGTAAATGTTGGACCTCGGATGTGATCTATTAAGTAGGGAAGGGTGATGGGGAGGGAATGGGTTATGATTTAAGGTAAGGATTTCAAGGACAGCTTCTGCTAAGGAGTAAGACCCAGTACTACACTTAACTGCATGGCCTAAAAACCATGTCCCCACATGGCAGATTATTTCCTAGCCTGCACCCCAGGTTCAAGTAGCTATCAGCACAACACAGTAGCAGTTACATTCTTGTTGTTGGGACAAAACACCCAAGCAGAAACAGACTGTGGGAAGGAAGGGCTGATTTCAGGTTTCTTGTTTCAAGAGGAAGCTACATCATGGAGAGAAAAGCATGGCAAAGCAGAGGTGGAAAATCCCATCTTGCCACATCCACTGGCAGGAAGCAGTGAGAGAGTGAGCTAGCTCTGGCATGGGGGGCTTGGGTATCACAACCCAAGACTTACCCAAAGAGACATATCTCCTCCAGTAAGACTCTACCTCCCAATTTGCCACCAGCTTGGAGTTAAGTGTGAGGCTGCATGGGACATTTCACATTTGAACTGCCACAAACACACAGTGCAGAAGGCATCTGGCTTTTTTGTCCACATGTGATATGTGTTTTCCGGCTGTGTCTTCTCACCCCGCTGTTGGACTTTTCTCTTCTGTTCTTCCTCTCACACTCCAGGATAGGGCTGATGTCTAAAATCAGCTCCTGTGATTTGAGGTTGGAAATGGTGCTTCCAGTGCATTTCTCCAGTGACCGTTTTCTTCTTCCTGCATTAGGATCGATTGGTGGCCTCTTCTTTGCTGTTGGCATCGCCCAGTACGCCCTGCTAGGGTACTTCATCCGCTCCTGGAGAACCCTTGCACTTCTGGTTAACCTGCAGGGAACAGTGGTCTTTCTCTTATCTTTGTAAGTAGTTTTTTCCCTTGAATTTTTAAAATTATTAATTGATTGATTGATTTGCAAGAGATAGAGAAAAAGAGGCAGATATAGAGAGAAAAATAATGGACATTCTAGGGCCTTTAGTTACTGCAAACAGCATTGCCTCCATGTGTATCTGGCTTACATGGGTCCTGGGGAATCAAAACAGGGTCCTTTGGCTTTGCAGTCAAACGTCTTAACCACTAAGCCATCTCTCCAGGCTCCTTGAAATTTTTAGTCAGTAAACAGAAGGGATATCTTGAGAGGATGCAAGTCAGTGAGTGGCATCATTCCCTCTCAGGAGCATGCCTGCAGTGACTTCTACACTCTGTAAGTGCTTATATGCTTGGCAGCTGCTAGCAAGAGAGATGCTGGTTAATTAATTCAGAATGCAGGTATCCCTTGCTTAAGTAACCTGTCAGTTGACATTTTAACCTTCCAATCATTGGACATTTCTTTTTCTTTTACTTTTCTTTCTTTCTGGTTTTTCAAAGTAGGTTCTTACTCTATCCTGGCTGACCTGGAGTTCACTCTGTAGCCTCAGGGTGGCCTTGAACTCATGGCAATCCTCCTACCTCTACCTCCTGAATGCTAGGATTAAAGATGTGCACCATCACGTCTGGCTAACCATTTCTTTTCTTTTTAAGATATCAGGCTTAAGTGTCTCTAGGCTGAGTGAGGCCATGGACTAGGTGTTGAGTGAGGAAGAATATGGTGGAGATAAGTATACATGGTGACCAGGTAGTGAAAACTGTCCGTCATGCTTGAGTCTCATTTCAAAGCCTGTAATGTGGAATCTGGAAGAGTCTCAGGTCCAGGAGACAGCCTTAGAGTGCAGGACTCAGAGAAGTCCAAAGTTGATGGCCTAGCCAGGGTGGGTTCTGTAGATAACTGCCAAAGTGTCACCACATGGTGGTGAGCATCCAACCTCAGCTCACTCCTACGTCAGCTTCCAGTGTCCAACGGAAGGCTTTTCCTTTCTAAGATAGCAGACTTCTTCTGGTGATAATCACTAAAATCTTTGGCATAAACAAATTTTAGCCCATAATACCAGCTTTCTTCTGTGTCACACAGTGAGACAGACCTGCCACAATATGTTTATTCAGATCTCTATGTGATTTAATAACTTTTAATTCAAGATCCAAACTGAGATTTGATGGGAACTGACCTGAAATTTGTTTCTATGGTATCTTTGAAAGCAAGAGAATTGTTAGGCGCAGAATCAAATATAGTACAATCATTACAGTGAAGCTTCATTAAAAACGTCATTAAAAGTATTGGGCTATGGGAAGTGAGGTAACAGTATTAGAAGAGAGGCCAACAAAGCCAGCATGGTGGTACACACCTTTAATTCCAGCAATCAGGAAGCAGAGGTAGGAGGATCGCCATGAGTTTGAGACTACCCTGAGACTACATAGTGAATTCCAGGTCAGCCTGGCCTATAGTGAGACCCTACCTCAAAAAACAAAAACCAAGAAAAAAAAAAAAAAGAAAGAAAAAGAGAGGTGAACAGTGCTTTCTTGCTCCTGTGCTGTGAACTCATGACAGTAATAAGTAAGTGTTTTATACACTGCTAGTCATGTAAATACTAATGAATAAATGAGTTTACTTTTCAAATATATAGTAAGATAGCCCTTCTCCATCGAGCCTGGTTCTCATCTCTCCTTGGTAGCAGGACTACTACAGAACAAGCCATTCTGCTCTTCTTTCTCTGGGTGTAGCCTGAGTTAGTCACTGGCTTAGTGCTAGTGAGGATGCTTCCCCACCAGGAAGTGAGTTCGGATCACACACAATCAGATGCAAAGGAAAAAGACACATGCAATTTAAGTGTACACTCACGCCGTTAAGCCTTAAGACAAGGCTTTCCAAAGCCAGTCCTCAGCCCTGTGTCCTAAGTCCTTTGTTCAGACCCACTAAGCTATGTGTTGTTCCCAGTATGCACTGTGTGCTTTTCTGCTTCCTTCAACTCCCAACTGCTCATCAGCTGCCAAGATTGCTCAGGTGTCGTCCACCTCAGCTCTTCCTGACCACACCTCTGCTACAAGTCATGCTTTTCTGAATCACGTAGCATATCATCTGGACCCTTTGAATAGCCCTTGCATATCTACCTCATGCTGGATCCATCTCTCTTTCTAAACTGGGAGCCTCAGACACCAGCTTGTTTTTCAGTTCATAATTTTTTTCTGCCGCACTGAAACTCAGGGACTTCCACATAGTAGATCTTTCACATCATGGACAGAGGTTGAAACAAGAACATTTGTAATAGCTGGGTGTGGTGGCACACACCTTTAATCCCAACACTGGAGAGACAGAAATAGGAGGATTGCTGTGAGTTTGAGTCCAGGCTGGGACTACAAAGTGAGTTCCAGGTCAGCCTGGGCTAGAGTAAGATTCTACCTCAAAATAATAATAACAAAAACAACAACATTTGTGATCACTTTCAGGATTAACTACCATCAATATTATTTTAGAGGATATCCTGTTTATTTATCTGAAACATTTCAACTAGGTTAAATAAAAATGCCTTCTTTTCAGCTGAGCATTGTGGCACATGCTTGCGATTCCCTTCTTGGGAGGCAGATTGTAGCATTGGCATTTGCACTGCTGAACAAAAGCCCTCACTAGAAGCAGCTTATGGAATGAAAGACTTTCTTTCCAGCTTGCAGTTTTGAGGGGAAGTTCCTATATGGTAAGGAATGCTTGCAGGAGCAAGACAGTGTCACCCCTTGTCACATCAGCAGGGTGGAAGTAGAAGATCAAGCAGAGCTGAGATACAACATCTCAAGACTGTCACACCTTGTCATCAGCGGGGCGGAAGCAGATGATCAAGCAGAGCTGAATACAACATGTCAAGACAGTGTCACACCTTGTCATCAGCAGGGCGGAAGCAGATGATCAAGCAGAGCTGAATACAACATATCAAGACCGGGTCACACCTTGTCACATCAGCAGGGAGGAAGTAGAAGGTCAAGCAGAGCTGAATACAACATGTCAAGACAGTGTCACACCTTGTCATCAGCACGGCGGAAGCAGATGATCAAGCAGAGCTGAATACAACATCTCAAGGCAGTGTCACACCTTGTCATCAGCGGGGCGGAAGCAGATGATCAAGCAGAGCTGAATACAACATCTCAAGGCAGTGTCACACCTTGTCATCAGCGGGGCGGAAGCAGATGATCAAGCAGAGCTGAATACAACATCTCAAGACAGTGTCACACCTTGTCATCAGCGGGGCGGAAGCAGAAGATCAAGCAGAGCTGAATACAACATCTCAAGACAGTGTCACACCTTGTCATCAGCGGGGCGGAAGCAGAAGATCAAGCAGAGCTGAATACAACATCTCAAGACAGTGTCACACCTTGTCATCAGCGGGGCGGAAGCAGAAGATCAAGCAGAGCTGAATACAACATCTCAAGACAGTGTCACACCTTGTCATCAGCGGGGCGGAAGCAGATGATCAAGCAGAGCTGAATACAACATCTCAAGACAGTGTCACACCTTGTCATCAGCGGGGCGGAAGCAGAAGATCAAGCAGAGCTGAATACAACATCTCAAGACAGTGTCACACCTTGTCATCAGCGGGGCGGAAGCAGATGATCAAGCAGAGCTGAGTACAACATCTCAAGACAGTGTCACACCTTGTCATCAGCGGGGCGGAAGCAGAAGATCAAGCAGAGCTGAGTACAACATCTCAAGACAGTGTCACACCTTGTCATCAGCGGGGCAGAAGCAGAAGATCAAGCAGAGCTGAGTACAACATCTCAAGACAGTGTCACACCTTGTCATCAGCAGGGCGGAAGCAGAAGATCAAGCAGAGCTGAATACAACATCTCAAGGCCCGTCCCCAGCAACATTCCTCCTCCAGCAAGGATCCACCTCCCAACTGCCCCACCACCTTCTTATGAGGCTTAATTATAAACAGATGAGGCTATGGGGAACATACTACATTCAAGCCACCACACTGAAGTAGGAGGATTACAAGTTCAAGGCCAGCTCCTCTATACTAATTATATAATGAACAGTGAGACCTTATTTAAATGTTTTTGAGCAGAAGGAACATTGTTAAATGAGCATTTTTGCTTCCAGAGGTTACCGTAGGCATAGGTAATCATGCTGCCTAATAGAGGGCACCATCATGTTCAAAGACCTGCTTTTATACCAGGGTATAGTGGCTCCTGCTTTTAATCCCAGCACTTGGGAGGCTGAGGTAGAACAACCACTATGAGTTAAAGCCAGCCTGGACTAGAATGAGACAATACCTCAAAACAACAAAAAGATCTGCTTTTGCTTTAAAACAAAACAACAACAACAAATTTCCTGTCTTGTACATACAGTGTGCATGTGTTGGAGCTCACACGCCAAAGGCTGCCCACTGCAAGTAAGTGATCCTTGGCAGATGTAGCAGACAGTTCAATGAGATGAACTTCTAGACCAGGCACAGTTATGGAGGAAGGGATATTTATTGAAGCTTACAGATCTAGGGGAAGTTCCATCATGGCAGAAGAAGCTGGCCTGCCTTCACAGGCCCAAGCAGAGAGAGAGAAGCACAAGCCAAAAAGCCAAAAGCTACAAAGCACACTTCAGGAACTCCAGCTAGGCACACTTTGCATATCTTTAGATTGAAATCTCAAATCCACCACCACACCTTAAGATCCACACAATGGCACTGACTCCAGCCAGGTGGCTGCAGATGCAAACTACAAACAAACAACTGAATATATTGGGGGCCATCTATTCTATTCAAACCACCACATTCCGCCCCTGGCCCCCAATAGATTTATAACCATCACACATTGTAAATTGTACTCAGTTCAGTTTCAAAGGTCCCCACAGGCTTGACCAACTTAAGATATGAAGACCTGTAAAATCAAACAAGTTAAACATTTCTAACATATAAAGACACAGAGCAAACATTTTCAACTGGTATAAGGCATAGCAAGGAGAGACTAAAACAATGCAAACTCAACCACCATCAAACAAACATTAAACTTCTGCAGTTCAAGTTCAATATATCCAGAGACTAACAGTCTATAGACTTTCCAATTCTGCCCCTCCAGCTGGGCAGAGTAGCCAGAGAACACTTCCATCCCAGGCCAACAATGCGCTCTATGGTAGCCCTTGCACAGTCCTGGTATATCCAAAACATCTTCAGGTCTTCATGCAAACCACGGTCCATCTTCCAAAGGCTCTTTCAGCCTATCAGGACATCATGCCCTGCCTCATGCTGCATCTCAGCAGCAGCTCCTGGAACTGTGTGCAATTCATGACCACTGCTCGCATTTTCCAAAGGCTCTTTCAGCCTATCAGGGCATCAGGCCCTACCTCATGCCACATCTCAGTGGCAGCTCCTGGAAGCATGTGCAATTCATGACCACTCCTCACATTTTTCATGCTTCTGAAACCACTACCAGGTATGCAGGACACAGCCATATTCTTAATTCACAGACAAAATAAATCATAACCTTGAAAAGCAGTTTCCTTCTCCAGTCAACTATTTCCAAAAGTGTTTGCATTTCTATGATAGTCTTTCCTCAGGCATCCTTTCCATGGTAAAGCAATTGGAACATCTTCCTTAAGATTGCTAATGTGTTTGACAATAGCAGATTCAGTAACCTAAAACCAGTCTCAGTGCCTATAATTTTAACTTGCTTGAGGTTTTCCAGTTTAAAATCTTAAATCTGCCAGTCCAATATCTCTACCTAAGCACATCAGTCCATTACAGATTTTACCTTGATCAACTCTCTGGGCCTGGGCAGCAGGATGCAGCCAGCCCTTATGCCAGTAGCCCAGTTCCAACAAAGTCCTCTGCAGTCTTTCCTTCCCCTTAGAAAGCTCATAAGCCAAGCCTCGAAGGTCAATGCTGCCTGCACTTAGCATTCTCAGACTCTCATCAGAATAGTCCATAAAACTTGGCTTACCACTCCAGACGACATCTTCAGTTGCAAGCACCAACTCCATGCCTATTCCTCCAAAACAAAGGTTCCAAAAGATCAACATCCACATGGTTGGGTTCATCTCACCCCACTCCTGGTACCAAATTCTGTAGCAGACAGTTTCAGGTTCACTGAGATGAACTTCCAGACCAGGCACAGTTATGGAGGAAGCGATATTTATTGAAGCTTACAGATCCAGGAGAAGTTCCATAATGGCAGAAGAAGCTGGCCTGCCTTCACAGGCCCAAGCAGAGAGAGAGAAGCACAAGCCAAAACGCTAAAAGCCACACAGCACACTTCAGGAACTCCAGCTAGGCACACTTGGCATATCCTTAGATTGAAATCTCAAATCCACCACCACACCTTAAGATCCACACAATGGCACTGACTCCAGCCAGGTGGCTGCAGATGCAAACTACAAACAAACAACTGAATATATTGGGGGCCATCTATTCTATTCAAACCACCACAGCAGAAGTGAGCTGCTGCCCCTCAACATGCAGAGAAATACGACTTCCTGAGTTTGAGTAATCAAGAGAAACCTTTTCCATCTAGAAACAGTTTAATGAGCTTAGAGTTAAATTTCCCAAACCTAAGTGCCTCTGAAATATCATCTTTAAAATTGTTTATAAGTTTTAAAGTGATTTTTTTTGTTTCTTGTAAGCAATTCTGAGAATGTGAAGAGGCTCAAGAGGAGTAGGTGACTGACATTACCAAAGTCAATCACCGTTAGTAGTTTGTTATGTTTCCTGCGGATTCTTTTTTTGTCTTTTTTTTTTTTTGATGTATTGTGATTTATTGGGCAAATACAAAGTTTAGGCTTTTGCAGTTTTCATTTTGAAGCAAAACCAAAGAAATTATAAACCAAGTACATATATCTTCTTTTAAATAGAAACATAAATTAGTTTTAACTACCAGGCACTTTAAATATAAATGCAAGATGGTGTTTTAGAAATATAACTATACAGTTATACTTTGAAATCCCTCCTGAAATGTTTTTATAAACAGAAAGTTAAAAGCACAGAAATCACACTTCTAAACAGAGAATATCCTTTAAAAACAAACACAAAGCCTGGGCATGGTGGCACATGCCTTTAATCCCAGCACTTGGGAGGTAGAGGTAGGAGAATTGTTGTGAGTTCGAGACCACCCTGAGACTCTATAGTGAATTCCAGGCCAGCCTGGACTAGAGTGAAACCCTACCTTGAAAAAACAAAAAACAAACACACATTAAACAAGACCTCAACTCAAATCCCACATGACAGCTCCATGATTAAAGTACTAGTATACAGAATATTTTATGAAATTTACATATTTGATTAAAGTATAAACATTTAATAAAATGACTACAACAGCACACAATAGATAATCATAATGGAAAATATATGTCAGGAAAATAATAAATTCTAGACTTAAAATTTTACTTTACAACAAGGCACTTAACACATTGAAACAAGTACAGTAAATTTCCAAAAGAATGCAACTGGCTACCTCTCAAACCATGAAAATATCTTTCTTTTGTGAATATACTATGACTTAACCATACATTTTTGCAGCATTAACATTGCATAGGAGGTAAATTAAATAATGAATTCCAACTTGGCAACTAGATTAGCTTATAGTTTCTTCTTTTTTCTTATAAAGGACAGTTTTAATTAATTCTCCAATGACCCACTTTTGTTATTTATGATTCATTTAGAACATAGTATAGTGAGATTAACAGGTAATAAAGTAAACCAGAATGTATGAGGTATCTATCTGTATAAAAACTTATCTTTGGGTACCTTTGACAAGAGTTTCAATATATTGGATATCCCAGACAAGAGCACTTTTTCATAATCCTGTGGATTCTTTTTCACTCCTTCTAATCCTGCTCAGTTTTAACTGACTTTCATATACATTATCTACATAATCAGGGCAAGTATCTTTTAGTTCTTTTCAGTGACAGTGAAACTGGACCAGGTGGCTATACACAGTAGTTCTATGTGCATTGGGCCAATCAATCCAGTTAATTGGCAGATTGCTTCCAACAGAACACTGTTTGTGTCATTATTTACTTGTCTGTCAGTAACAATGACAGTGAGGAAATGAGTAGTGGATTTCCCAAGATGATGAAGACTTTGTTCTTGCTTTTGTTGACATTCTAATGTGCATGAATATTCTCTTTCTCAGTAGTCAGAAACTCCTGTGAAAATTCCCATGCTGTGTTTCCAGCATCTTTCCTCTAGACACCTGTTACACTGCTCTGTGTAAGTGGAAATGCTCAATAAGTGGTTATTGTTGACTACTGGGCTTCCAAATCCTGTAGTGTTTTCACTGTCCTTACTGAAAGACATGGTTCCTTGACCAGCTAATTTTATCCATCAAAATTTCCTTTTAGGCAGATAGTGTAAGATTAGATTTCTTTTGAAGAAAGTGTATCATTGTGGTATGGTTTTATCTTTGAAAAGTTCATGAAAAAATATATGCAGAACAGTGAAGATGCAAAAATAAACAAAAGCTACATAATATATACATTTTGAAATTGTGTGATGATAACTGTGGCAAAGTAATTATTCAACACTCTATGACTGTAGAAACAATGGATGTTTTATAGCTAGAAGTTCTCCTGTAAATGACTTTTATTCGTTAAGACCCTGATGGACCAGGAAATGTCCTCAGGGCATACTAATAATGTTGGCTGACTTGATGACTTGAAGCAGTGAAAATTTAGAAGTGGGTAAGGGCATGACTGTTTCATCTGTATAGTCTTAAAATAATCTCTCCCTCCTCAGTAACATGTCTCATGTTACAAACACTTTTAACAATTTTTTGTTTAATTAGATAGTAAATATTTCTGTCCTAATGTCAGCCTTTTTCAGAACTTAAAACCCCCACTGGCCGAGCGTGGTGGTAGATCCCTGTAATCTCAGCATTTTTGAGGCAAGAAGGTCTTGAGTTTTAGGCCAGTCTGAGCTACACAGCAAAACTTTGTCTCAAAAAAAAAATAATAAAACATTGTCACTACTATATTATTCTGATGACATCTGGCCGAGATTTAAACTGTGTCTGACCTATGCTTTGTGGAGAATATGCATCATTCATGACATGCCATTTACGTAAATAAATGTAAACTGTACCTTTTTTTAACCAGTTTTAAAAACATGTTCTTAAGCACTTACCTGTGAAGCCAAAGGACCCCAGTTCGAGGCTTGATTCCCCAGGACCCATGTAAGGCAAATGCACAAGGAGGCGCATGCATCTGGAGTTCTTTTGCAGTGGCTGGAGGCCCTGGTGCACCCATTCTCTCTCTCTCTCTCCCTCTCCTTCTCCCTCCCTCTCTCTCTCTCTCTCTCTCTCTCTCTCTCTCTGCCTCTTTCTCTCTCTGTCTGTCACTCTCAAATAAAAACAAAACAAAACAAAACAAAACAAATTAGAAAAATATATGTTCATGGGCTGGGCGTGGTGGCACATGTCTTTAATCCCAGAACTAGGGATGCAGAGGCAGGAGGATTGCTGTGACTCCGAGGCCACCCTGAGACTACATAGTTAATTCCAGGTCAGCCTGGGCCAGAGTGAGACTCTATCTCGAAAAACAAAAACAAAAACAAAAACAAAAACAAAAACAAAAACAAAAAAAACAAGAGTCCTTTCTCTCTTCCTCTCTCATATGGCACTGGGAAAGTCAAACTTTCGGCCTAAGACAGAGCTAGCTGTGGTGAGGGAATCCATTCCTGAGGGGTGCCGGTCTCCCCGCTGCACATGCACCTGTTTGAATATACAGCCTTTAATGACATCTCTTTCAGATACATTCCTGAATCACCTCGTTGGTTATACTCCCAGGGTCGACTGAGTGAGGCCGAAGAGGCACTGTACCTCATTGCCAGGAGGAACCGCAAGCTCAGGTGCACGTTCTCACTATCACATCCGGCCAACCGGAGCTCCAAGGAGACAGGAAGTTTCCTGGATCTCTTCCGGTACCGAGTCCTCTTGGGACACACCCTGATCCTGATGTTCATCTGGTAATTCGGTATTTTGTGACCTTAAATTCAGGGTGCGAAAGGGCTCAGTAATCTCTTCCTTCTTCAGGGTTGTAGGAATATTTACCTCCTGTTAGCATGAAGTTATTTTCACAAAAGCAAGGTCCCTGTCCCTCCACCTGCTGCACACACTCCTGCTCTCTCAGGCAGAAGGTGATGGTGCCTCCGTGGCAGGATTTCAGAATTTGAGTAAGTAGACATTAGAAACACATCTTTATTCATGAAGTATTTAACAGAAACATTTAAGACCTCGTTCGCAAAAACAGATGGCAAGTGAGCAAACAAGTATACCAGAATCTAAAGAGTTTCTGAACAAGACTTCAAAAAGAGCTGCCTGTGGGCTGGAGAGATGGCTTAGCGGTTAAGCACTTGCCTGTGAAGCCTAAGGACCCCGGATCGAAGCTCGATTCCCCAGGACCCACGTTAGCCAGATGCACAAGGGGGCGCACGCGTCTGGAGTTTGTTTGCAGTGGCTGGAAGCCCTGGCATGCCCATTCTCTCTCTCTCTATCTGCCTCTTTCTCTCTCTCTCTGTCACTCTCAAATAAATAAATTATAAAAAAGAAATAGCTGCCTGTGGTTTTGAAATCAAGCAGTTCCATAGCACAGTTCAGTTACACCCTCTGTGCCACACTGTCCGTGGCACTCACTCAGCTCACTAACTAACTCACTGAGGTGAGCGAAAGCTTTTCCCTTGTGCTGATGGGATCCTAGCAGTTTGAGGTGATGGACCCCGGCCACAGACCAGATCAGTGCATGAAATGTGAGCAGTCTCAGCCTGGATTCCTATTGCTTGGCATATTCTTCCATGTCTCCCCGTCCTCCAGGATTCGTGTAAGGTGCATTTGGTGTCCCCAGATAGCACCATTTAGTGAAGCTGTAGGAAGGAAGAAGTGATGTGCACATGCAGTTTGTGTGTGTTTTAGTTTTAATACTGTCCATTTCACGAAAATGCCATGGCTGTCACTTGCCCAGTACTGTGTACAATCATCACAATGCTGGCCTAAGGGTGATTGTGCTGTTTATATAGATTTTCATAGGAGGGAAAAGGAAGGTGACTATGAGAACAATTTTTTTATTTTATGGGATTATTTAGATACCTAAAAACAGGCAAAATATTAGAATACACACAGCCCATTGTTCTTTAATTCTTATGCTAATATTGGAACAATGTCTGCTTAAGTATTTTTAAAATTTTTTTATTGAAAACCTCCATACCTGTGTTACAAGGGCACAATGTATCCTTATCATAGTCCCCTCCAACACCCTCCTTTGTCCTTCCTCCTGGTTTAGCTCTCCACTAAACACCTTTATTCCAACTATTCCCTCTTCTATTTTATTTTATTTTATTTTATTTTATTTCTTTATTTCCCTCTTCTATTTTAATATCATTTTTGCCCTATACGAGAGCAGTCTTAACATGTAAAGCTGAAAGCAGCAGTAGCTTGATAATAAGAACTGAGGCGATAACTTTCTGTATCGTGATGCTGTTTTCCTACCCATCTACTGACTGCCACCTGCATGGTCACAGGCCACTTCTCGCCAGCTGCTGCCTTCTGCCACAGAGCATATATGCACAGGTGCCTGAATGTTGAGCAAAGTCTACAAGCTTGGGACATGGAGGTTAAGAGATCCTCTACAAACCAAACCCAGGAGCACATCATACAGCTATGATCTGAGGTTCTCACCAAGTAAAAGTGATCGCTTACAGACTATGTTCAGGAACATAATGTCCTGTCATACTTGGAGTGTGTGTGTCACGTAGCAGAGTGTCAGTTAAGCCCCTTGGCTTGGAGGAGGCACCTGCTTGTGGAGAGTTACTTGCTGTTTTTATTTTTGCTTGAATTTTCAGTTTTCATCCAGGCATATTAACCTCCAGGTTCTGATTTTTAAAAGGTACAAAATGAGAGTTCAGGACCAGAGAGCTTAGCCCTGTTTATTTTGTTTCGTATACAGCCAAGGAGCTCATCTCAAAAGAACCTCTTCCCTGAGGCTCAGAGTGTTACAACATGTCATAATTGTCAGTGTCATTCCACATGTTTCATTCTTTTTTTTTTTTTTTTTTTTTTTTTTTTTTTTTTTTTTTGGTTTTTCGAGGTAGGGTCTCACTCTAGCCCAGGCTGACCTGGAATTCACTATGGAGTCTCAGGGTGGCCTCGAACTCACGGCGATCCTCCTACCTCTGCCTCCCGAGTGCTGGGATTAAAGGTGTGCGCCACCACGCCCGGCTACATGTTTCATTCTTTTGACAATGCTATAAAATTCTGAAACCTTTTCTATGGCTACGCCATAGAAGAAAACTAACTTCAGAGTAAAGTTATATCACTTTGTTTAACATCTGTTCCTTTTGTTATTTCCCACAAAAGTGCCTCTTAAAATATTTTGTTCATACCCTAAATATATGGTTAAATATTATACAAGCCTTTTAAACTTTGTTTCAGATATTTAAAGAATATTGAAATGATTTTAATAGCTTTAATAGTGGATACTAGTGACGAATTCTGGCATGAAGGCACCTTGCGTAGCAGAGGCCAGCTATGGGGACAGTGCAGCCTCCCGTGCCTCTTGCTGTCCTGTTCTCTCGCCACCACTGCTAACTAAATTCCCCTGTTGACCTGAATGGGCTTTGTCTGTTTTCTTTTTGACAGTTTCCATACTTACAGATAATAAACCACGATAATTCCCTCCTCTCTCCTGCTTTCCCCTCCCTCTCTCCATTAGTCTCTCTTATTTATTTATTTCAAGATAGGGTCTCACTCTAGCCCAGGCTGGCCTTCGAACTCATAACGATCCTCCTACCCCAGCCTCCCGAGTGCTGAGATTAAAGGCATGCACCACCATGCCCGGCTAGTCTTTCTTATTTTGATGTCATCATCTTTTCCTCCTATTATGAGGGTCTTGTGAAGGCAGTGCTACGCACTGTGAGGTCATGAATATCAAGGCCAATTTGTATCTGAATGATTGTATTGTAAGGAGTCCTACCCTTCCTTTGGCTCTTACATTCCTTCCGTCACCTCTTCTGCAATGGTCCCTGAGCCTTGGAAGGTGTGATAGAGATGTTTCAGTGCTGAGCACTCCTCTGTCACATTTTAGCGCTATGGTGCCTTTTGGGTCATCCCAGAGGTCACCACCATCTGAAAAGAGAGGCTTTGACTATTCTTGCCCTGACTCACAGCTATCCCACCCAACTTGGTCTACATAGGTGTGTTTGCATGGTCAGAATTTTTATGTTAAATGTGGACTAGATCCACACACTTGTGCGTGCACATACGCGCATGCACACGCACGCACATACGCGCGCGCACACACACACACACAAAAACATTAGGTAAGAGCAAGGCCTGTTCTGCAGGTGGAAAGCATTTTAAAAACTAGTTTTAAAATCTGCATGATTTGAATTGGTTTGGCCTTATGTGTGTATGCAAGGTACCTAGGGGACAGGGAAAGCAGAAACTGTCACCTTGCGTCCTTCCTGTGGTGATCAGCTGTAGCACTGCTCATGCACTTCAGCGTCCAAGGGGCAGCTCTTCCCTACCGGGGAGCAGCGGGCAGCAGTCGCCTCGCTGCTAGTACTGGGAGTCCTGCTGCCTCCCTTCTCCACGCGTCGCCATAGCCTACTTCTTCGTGGTACAGGGCATTGAACCCAGGGCCTCACACATGCAGACCAAGGGCTCCACTGCTCTGCCACTGAGCTATACCCTCAGCCCACCATCGTCTGTTCTTAACAGCCCCAAACACTTGGTCACTGCTGTGTTTTAATGGAGAGAGGAATCAAGCTTTCTCTTCCCCATTTGATTCTAACACAGACACTGCTCCCCAAGCTTTGTCTAAGGAAATTGAAAGGGACACAAATGAGTACCTCTTTAACAGGCACTGGCCACACCGAATTGCAAAAAACATTGATATGTCTTGAGTAGGAATTTCTGCTTTACCATACACCTTGCAGTAGGTCCAGCTCCGGAGTTTGTATAGCTACTTGCTCTAGTTTCTAACACTGCAGCTGACTGGTCCGGTTACTTCCTTCACTCTGGCCTGCAGCTTCAGGTTGGCACTCTGGTGGCCCGAGCTCCTTGGCTTTTGGTTTCCCACAGCAGGACATGGCGTGTATCTCACACAGTGCCGAGGCTGGGAGGTTCTCACTCATGTGGATTTCAGAAAGGGTGTGCAGAAATACATTCATTTCTTCTTAAGGGCCTCTTTCCCCAGCAGGCCCTAGAACTTCTAGAGGTGCGGGCTCTGCTGTGCCCCTGGCCCGTTCTTCTCTGCTCTGGGCTCTGTAGCATGTGTTCCTGCTCAGTGTGGGGTGTGGTGCCAGCCTTGGCTGGGAAGTGGCTGGATCATAGGGATTGGATACAACTAGGCATTTGGGGCCTGCAGCTGACTCTTCAGGGGATCCAGTCACATCCCAGCCACACTTGCTGGCCAGCCCACTGGCAGTTTCTTCATGGGACACTTTCTCCATGGGAGACTGCCAGTCTTTCAGATACGATCACAGGGCTGGAGGCCCTTGCTTTGTAAATTGTTGGATTCAATAAAGCAAGAATAGAGCCATTGTTTTCTCTTCAGCGCACAAATGCTTAAGGAGGCAGGGACAATGTCTTTCCTCCTTCAGGGACTGGCCATCCATTTCCTTTGTCTAGTATGTACATATGAATCGCTACCACACCCCATTATGTTTTGGTTTTTAACAGGATAGGAGCTTAGTGGGAGCTGCATGGCTTACAGCAGATTGTACTATACTGAACTGGTGCTATTTTAATCTCTCCTGAAAATGATTTTGCATTTTTTCTATGGTCCTATCTCTTACCTCCTTGTCTTTTGACCCTCCCACTCCCCAACTGTAGGTTTGTGTGCAGTCTGGTGTACTATGGCCTCACCCTGAGTGCGGGGGACTTAGGAGGAAGTATTTATGCCAACCTGGCCCTGTCCGGCCTTATAGAGATTCCATCTTACCCTCTCTGCATCTACCTCATCAACCAAACATGGTGAGTATGGATCAGAACGAGGCCCGTCACGGAGGATACGTGTACATGCCGAAAGAGTCTGTTCTTGGGCAGTAGGCAGTGGTTACTTCTTGCCATGGCGATTACAGTTTCTTTCAGGCCATAGTCAGCTAATTTCAGTTTTTACTGTAGTACTTCCTGAGTTTCACGAGTAGGAGTGTTTACGTAGACTTTAACCCAGTGTTAAAGGCGTTACCATCTGAGGCTTATTGAATAGTCTCATATATAAACTGTTTGCTCTCACTGATTGGGTTATAAGCTCCATGTAGATGAAATCCTACAAACTTGACAATTAGTATTTAGAAGTTTCTAAAAGCAGAAAGACAAAGTAAAATAAAACTGCCTAACAGGACAAAAAGGACTTTTCTTACCTCCTAAGGCCTGCTGTGTGGAGGGGAAGAGGACATCTGCTTTTGCTACTCATGAGCAGGAAGCACAGTTCACGGAACCCCACCCCCTCATTTTTTTTAAAATTTGGAAGTGAAAGGAAAGAGGCAAGGGGGTGGGTAGTGGAGAGAATGGGCATGCCAGGGCCTTTAGCCACTGCAATTGAACTCCAGATACATGCACCATCTTGTCCGCATGTGTGACCTTGCTTGTTTATGTCACCTGGAGCGTCTGGCTTACTTGGGATCTGGAGAGTCGAACATGGGTCCTTAGGCTTGGCAGGCAAGTGTCTTAACTGCTAAGCCATCTCTGCAGCCCCATCTTCTCGTTTTTAAAAATTTGAACTGGGTTTAATTATGGTGCTTTGAAGGTTTTTTTTTTGTTGTTGTTGTTGTTTCCTTTCCCCATCTCCTCTTGTGCCTTCCCCATGACTTAACCTGTTTTCTCCTTTCATGTTACACTTCTTGTCACCTATTCTTCTCTCCCATGGTCTCCAATCTGCAATCACAGCCCATACTCTGCCTTGCACTCCCTTATTTACATACATACATACTGTATTTACATACACACACACACAATTAAGATCCACATATAAGAGAGAACATATGACTTTTGTCTTCCTGGACTTAGATTACCTCACTCAGTATAATTTTTTCCAGTTCTATCCATTTTCCAGCAAATTTTATAACTTCATTTTCCTTACAGTTGAGTAAAACTCCATTGTGTGTATTACCACATTTTCATGATTCCATCATCATTTGATTCCGTTTCCATAGAGCAGCAGTGTACTAGGTTTTAAAAATCACTTGTTTTCAGTTGCCTTGTGCTGTTGTCATTCTATCCCAAACTAGGCCCACTTTAGCATGGTGGATCTTGCTGCTGCCAGCCTGCTTCAGCCGAGCCCTTCCCTATCGGGACTTGGCAGTGGTTGAGCCCGAGTTGACTCCTGGGCTAGTGCCCGTGGATCATGTTCGTCATGATCCCAGGCCCAGGTCAGCCTTCATCCTCGGGTCTCGCCCAGCGTCCCACTGTGCCACGTGCTGTTCCTTTGCTGCTACAACTTCCCTTGGTGGTCACTTACAGTGTCACCGGGAGCTAGCTGTAAGGGCAGCCTCTGTTTCCATCTCCAGGGCCAGCCCTCCCAGGGTACATATCGCTTGAAAGGCATTCCATACTGGCTGTTAAATTAAGCAAGAAGATCTGGAAGAGAAGATTCTAGACCTTTCTTGTCTCCCAGCAACCATTGCCTAGAGGCAGGGCTGGAGTCTGGAGCAGAGGAAAGGATCAAGCTGACTTTAGTGCCTGTCTAGCCTTGTGTTAGTTTTATGACCTCTGTAAGTTCCTCATTAAGCTTCCATTCATCCTCATCCTCAGAGCAGGGATCAGAGTTCCCCTAACCAGTTGTTATCAGAAGTACAAGTGCGGGCTGGAGAGATGGCTTAGCAGTTAAGCGCTTGCCTGTGAAGCCTAAGGACCCTGGTTCGAGGCTCGATTCCCCAGGACCCATGTTAGCCAGATGCACAAGGGGGCGCACGCATCTGGAGTTCGATTACAGAGGCTGGAAGCTCTGGCGTGCCCATTCTCTCTCTCTCTCTCTCTCTCTCTCTCTCCCTCCTTCTCTCTGTCACTCTCAAATAAATAAACAAAAAAATTAAAAAAAAAAAGAAGTACAAGTGCTGTTTTAGCTGCTAGCCAAGTACCTGGCATGTTGCTGGCCCCTGGCAAACTGAGATTGATTATCAATGTTAATAGCTTCCTCTTAATCTAGAGCTCTTATTTGAAAGTCACTCTGGGACTGGGGAGAAGGATCAGCCATTACAGTTGCTCACTTGCAAAGCCTGACATCATGGGTTCCATTCCCCTATCCCCACATAAAATTGGAACACAAAGTGGCACATGCATCTGGAATTTGTTGGCGATGGCAAAAGACCCTAGCATGCCCATTCTCTCTTTCATCTCTATGCTTGCAAAGAAATTTTTAAAAAACCACATTTGTGAAAAACAAAATAAAACAACAACAATAAATGAAAGTCATTTTGAAGTGTATACTACATTTTACTTAATTCAAAACCACTAACAAAAATTTTTTTTCCTATTTGTATTTCTAAGAGAGAGAATTTTTAAAAACCATGTTGAAAACTTTCAACTCCATAAGATTCAGGAAACCAGGGAATGGACCAGTTAGAAGCTGCATTCTCTGTGTCATTTTCCTTCTCTGGAAGACTGAGGATGAAGCAATGCAGGCTTCTGGGCTTGTTGTTTGGGGTTAAGTTAATTGGTAGGACACATTTCAAACAGTGTCTGGAACAGAGTACACACTCCTAGAACCGGAATCACTCCACGTTCTTTCCGGGGCACATAATCTAACCCTGCCACCCGGTGCGCTTCTCTTTTGATGCTGGTGATTTTATATCTGATCCCTCTCCTGACCAGCACATTTGCTACTCACGCCTTAAGAGAAATGAAACTGAGGCCATTTTAAATAGCAAAGTTGGGAGGAAGGCGCAGATGAATTTATAAGATTCTTAACAGACATCTATAATTTATTTCTATTTAGGTTTGGCCGGAAGCGGACATTAGCAGCATTTCTGTGCCTAGGAGGACTGTCTTGTCTTATTGTGATGTTTCTTCCTGAAAAGAAAGGTATGCTTTTCAAATTTCTCTGCGGGTTTTGAACAGCACTTCTATTACAATGACTGTCAATGTAGTAGAGAGATTACCATATGCCATGCTTCATTTCTGTGATTGCATATTATTTAGCAATTGTATGGGGGACAATAGGCCAGATTCCTCCCATTCTCTGGGTGAATAATGTGCTTGGAGGTGCACTATTAATTCTTTCAGCCTATTAAGCTACCATCTGGGGTGGCTGGGATGCAGCACTGGTGATGTTAGTTTATTTGATGATGGGGAAAGCCAAGGCTGGTTAGTTCTGCACAGAAAGAAGCTCCATCCCAGGCTGCAAATGGCACTCCACATTCCAGCCAATCCCCAAACTGAAGACACTGGTTCTCAGAGGGGGCTTTGGCACCCCTCAGTACCTCCATCTGTGCTCCCAGGGGACCCCAGTAATAATAACAGCAACATGAGTATAATCTTCTGTTGATCACAATGAACGGTCATTGTAAAGTAGATAAAGCATCTTTAGGAAGCATTGGGATCTTTGCTTTGCTATGCAAACAGCTTCAAAAGGTGTCCCTTGGGCTGGAGAAGTGGCTTAGTGGTTAAGGCACTTGCCTCCAAAGCCAAAGAACTTCGATTGGATTCCCCAGTAGCCATGTAAGCCAGATGCACAAGGGGGCACATGTGTCTGGAGTTCATTTGCAGTGGCTGAAAGCCCTGACGTGCCCATTCTCTCTCCCTCTCTCTCTCTCTCTCTCTCTCTCTCTCTCTGCCTCTTTCCTTCTCTCAAAATAAATAAAATAAAATATTTTTTTAAAAAGGTGTCCCTTAGGCATCCTCACCTGATCTGCTTATCACCTGGAAATTCTGTAGAACCAGATGTGCGTGTCTGCATCCCAACACTGAGGCAGTGGCATCCTAAGCTTGAGGCCAACCTACTAGCAAGTTGGAGGCCAGCCCAGGCTAGAGTGAGACATTGTGTCAGCAAACCAAAAAGAAAAGAAAAGAAGAAGGGAACAGAGGGGAGGGAAGGGGAGAGAGAAAAGAGAACAGGAGAGGAGGGAGGAAATTCTACATGTTGATACACAGATACTGCAGGGTTTCAACTTTTGTTCTTGTTTATACTTGCACACCAAAGGCATGCCAGTTACTACATTAGGAACTGTGGCTTGAGTAGTGGTTTTGAACAAGGAGTGGGTCTTAACAACCATATGTTGCAGGGGCATGTGGTCTAACAAAAATTCTCTGCTGGAGAGCTGGGGGGGGGTGTGCTTTGGGAGTTTGTATTCCAAGTGAGCATCATGAGGAGACGGTTTGACATAGTTTTGACAATTTCTTGTACATGTGAAGGACTCATGTCTCACTCAAGCATGCTGTGTGTAAAGTGCCCCTTGGGCTAAGTGTCTGCTCCAAGATGCTGGCAAGGCTGCCTGTTCTTGCTTTGTGACCCTCCAGTGTACTTACTTTGCAGTCAGTCGCCAGCTGAAGTTCAGTGTCTCGAAACAGGAAACTATTCTCTAACTTCACTGGAGATTTAGCCCAGATTATAGCAAGCCCATGGAGATTTGCACTGAATCATGTAAAATGAAGAATCAGTAAGTTTGCTTATTTCTTGTCCTCTCTAAGCAAACTGGCATCTCTGCCAGTGCCAGCCCCTTGTGCTTGTCTAAGGCAATAGATAATGGGCTTCCAATTGTTGGAGCTTTATGCCTAGCAGGGTTTGCTCTGTTTAGGCACATCAGGGATTCAGTTGTTCTTTGCTCACCAAAGACCAGCATTTTGTGTATCGTATTGTATCACTTCCTAGAGAGAAACTTTCATTATTACTGTGAACAGACCAGTATCTCTGGAAGCCAAGGCATTTGATGGCCTGCCTTCCTCCTAGTTCTAAACACTCCAGGTACCTCCTCCCCTACCCCCTAACACTGGGACACTGCACATGGCCCTTTCTTAAAATCATCTCATTATAAGTAACAAAACAAAAATCCAAGGTGAATGAAGATGTCTGGCCTTCTACCCAGATCAGCCAGACCCTCCCTCTTCATTTCCATCTGTTCTAAGAGCAGCTGGAACCTTGGTTGATTGTGCCCCTTGGTGGACACTGAGTGAGACACAACCAAGCACAGTGTTTTCCACACACGGCGGAGGCGCCTCAGGAGTGGACCTCTGTTATACTTAGAGAAAGGGGAAAGCCTGTCTACCCTTAAAGATTTCCTGGGAAAGAAGTTGGTAATGTACTTTAGTTAAATGCTCTCTATTTTTAATAACCATTACTGCTAGAATGATCCTTTTCTATTATCGTTGAGCCCATTCCCTTTAATTTGATTCATCACTGGAGATGGAGAACAGATGGTCACCTTTTTTTTTTGTTTTGCATAATCCCTTCTATACTTTCAGAGTCTTTCAGCCATTCCTGAATCTTATCTTCTTTGAAGTAAAAAAAAAAAAATTATCCTTTAAACTATGTGTACTCACTGTTTAAAATATTTTGTTTGTTTTCTTATTAAATTTGTTTTTGTCAGTTTTAAGATACATACTATGAAAGTTCTGATAAATACATATTAAGAAAAGACCTAGCCATTTGAAAAATTCTCTTCTTGTCTCCAGTGAACTTAGAAATCACTCATTTCCCCACTACTGCTTCTACTCACTTCCCTCATTTTTCCCCACCAAATACACTTGCATTCTCTCCTTTTTGCCAACTCGGGTGCCCATGTACCTACTGACTTCTTTTTACCATCTACATATGATTCTGGTTTTTTTTTTTTTTTTGTATATGAGGCATTTGTGGATATTGTGGGTATATCTCTAGGAGACACAGACAGTAAACTAAAAAATAGATTGGTATCTTGAAGCCTGTAATTTATAAGTTAACCATCCCTGATCCAAAATTCAGAAACAATCCAAATTTTTGAAATGCTCCAAAACCTGAACATTTTGAGCACTGACATTAAACTGACTTGATGCCCCTGATGGAAAATTCCAGACTTGACCTCATGTGATATACTGCAGTCACAACACAATGACACTAAATGTACTTTACAAAGTACCTTCAGATCATGTGCATGAGACAGATGTAGCTCATAAATGAATTTTCTCCTGAGACTTGAGCTCCATCCCCCAAATATTTCATTATCGTGTGGAAATATTCCAGAATAAAACAAAATTCCAAGCATTTCAGATAAAGGACGTTCATCTGTGTTAGATGGGAATTTCCTAGCCACTCTATCTTGCTTATGGTTGGCCTCCTAGTAAATGTTCTCCTCTGACAGTGATGTGAGCAGGTGGCATTGCATCTATATCTATCAAACAGACTGGTCTTTAGGTATGTACTTGATCTGTACTCTTGCTAGAGGACCCTATGTTCTCCTCTAGGAGTGATGGTAGCAGTTGGTGTTGCATCTGTATTTATTATACAGACCAGTCTCTAGACATCTGCTTAATATCTACACTTGCTTGGAAGACCCTAAGCTTGCAATACTGGTTGCCAGTTTTTGAGTTCTGACTGTGTGTTGGATTCTCTTTATGTGCAGGAGGTCATGCAATCTAATGAGGGAAATTATTGAGCCAAAACCTAAAGGACAATGCTGTGTGAGAACTGACTAGTGCTATGGGAACTTGAACTTTAGGCTGTGTTCAAGTGGATACCAGCTATCTTTTTAAACAACTATAAAACCAGACATAATATATCCAGATACTGGTCGGCAGGCTGCATAGGACAGTGAGAAGGCAGCTAACCACAGTGAATTCTAGGAGGGTCCTCAGTCAGGGTCTCCAAGCTACAGGGCAGAGAGGGGAGTGTAATTCCTGGCATCTTTACTGAATTGAGGAATAGATATTAAGGTTGAGGAGACCCAGGTGGCTGGAATTTGCTGGAGAAAAATACTGGAGAGAAGTAAGTTGTACTGAGGAAGGCCTCCAGGGTTCTGCTGAGGAATCCACTGTGACTGCAGCTTCTTAACCTGTGTGTGCAGGAGAGGAAGCTACCAAACTCAAGGGGAGGATCACCAGAGAGGAGAGGGGAGGATTACCAGGCAGGACAGGAGTGAGGAGCATCACCAGAGAGAAGAGAGGAGGATCACCAAAGAGGGGAGAGGGAAGGATCACCAGATGGGAGCAGGGAGAACCACAAGAGAGGAGAGGAGAAGATCACCAGGCGGGAATGGGAGGATTGCCACAGAGGAGTGGAGAGAATCACCAGACGGGAGTGGGGAAGACCATTAGACAAAAAGAAAAGACCACCAGACAAGAGCAGGCAGAACCATCCTAGGAACTTAGGACCAAGAATGTTTCCTGAGCTCTTTAGTCAAGCACTAAACATGACATAGAGACCTCCTGAGCCAAATTGGTCCTAGACAAGAGGCCAGTCTCTAGTTGCCCTAAAAGTGCTTAAAAACAAAATACAGGATTGAGTGATTCTGAATAATTTAACTGCCCCACAGAACAAAGTCCAAACAATATTTAAAAGATGGCTCAGAAGTTAAAGACCCCTGCTTGTGAAAGAAGGCAGTAAGTTCCAGCATGCTGCATGCCCTTCACAGGTGGCCTTCAGTCAGAGTCACCACACATGCAGACAATCAGGAAATCACTTCTCCCCATGCAAGGAGAAACCCCACCAGAAATGGCACAGATGATGGAGTGAGAGGGGAGCATTAGACAGTAGTTACAGACCTCATCCATGTGGCAAAGAAGGCAGAAGAGCCAAGACAACCTGCGTGGAGTCTGGAGATGAGACACAGATCCAGAGTGCAAACACAGTGAAAGTTACAGTAGAGCAGACACTGAAGACAAGACCAGTGCGCTCATAGACACAACAAGAGAAACCATTCAGAAGGATGTTTTAAATAATCGAATAAAGTCTAACAAAACACAGTGAGTGATGGAACAATATCTAGTGGCCTGATGTGTACCTGGGGTCTTAGGAAGAGGGGTAAAGAAAAATATCTGCAAAAACAATGACCAGAACTTTACGGATTTGGTAAAGCTCTATGTGCATGATTAAAAAGTGGCCAGTTTGGACTGGAGAAATGGATTAGTGGTTAAGGTACTTGCCTGCAAAGCCAGAGGACCTAGGTTCAGTTTCCCCAGGACCCACGTAAGTTAGTGTACAAGGTGGCACATGCATCTGGAATTTGTTTGTAGTGGCTAGAGACCCTGGTACATCCTTTCTCTCTCTCCCCCCCCCCCTCTTCCTCCCTCTCTCTCTCTCTCTCTCTCTCTCTGCCTCTCTCTCAAATAAATAAAATTTAAAAAAATTAAGTGGCCAGTTTAAAAGGCTATGGTGATAAATTCTGGCATTCTCAAATGTAATTTATTTTTGTTGATTCCCATCACCCCTCTCATCCCCAATCTTCCTATTCCCCCAACATTCCCCCGTACCTAAATATCTATATGCTAACTTTAAAAAGTTATTGCCCAATCAAAAGTATGCATATAGAGAAAAGATCCATTAGATTTCACATTGGATTATTAACAGAGGTTACCTTGAAGGAAATGAGAGGTAAGTTTTCTATCTATGTTTCTTCTACCTTTTGCTGAAACAAAACATTTGCCCAAACCAAAAAATAAAGGCTATAATAATCCCAAATGTGTATGCCTCTTACAATAAAACTCAGAGAACATGCAACAAACCTCTACAGTGCTGCAAACAGAACAAGGCCAAGCTCATTTGCCCCTTTGTTATCTCAGTGACTGACTTGTTACCCCACTTAGTGACTGACTGAGTTGTTATGTCACTGAGGGACTGACTGATTTGTTACCCCACTCAGTGACTGACTGATTTGTTACCCCACTCAGTGACTGACTGATTGTTACCTCACTCAGTGACTGACTGATTGTTACCTCACTCAGGGACTGACTGATTGTTACCTCACTCAGTGACTGACTGATTTGTTACCCCACTCAGTGACTGACTGATAGTTACCTCACTTAGGTACTGATTTGTTACCCCACTCAGGGACTGACTGATTTATTACCTCACTCAGTGACTGACTGATTGTTACCTCACTCAGGGACTGACTGATTTATTACCCCACTCAGTGACTGACTGATTGTTACCTCACTCAGGGACTGACTGATTGTTACCTCACTCAGTGACTGACTGATTTGTTACCCCACTCAGTGACTGACTGATTGTTACCTCACTCAGTGACTGACTGATTTGTTACCCCACTCAGTGACTGACTGTTACCTCACTCAGTGACTGACTGATTGTTACCTCACTCAGTGACTGACTGATTTGTTACCCCACTCAGTGACTGACTGATTGTTACCTCACTCAGGGACTGACTGATTGTTACCTCACTCAGGGACTGACTGATTGTTACCTCACTCAGGGACTGACTGATTTATTACCCCACTCAGTGACTGACTGATAGTTACCTCACTTAGGTACTGATTTGTTACCCCACTCAGGGACTGACTGATTTATTACCTCATTCAGTGACTGACTGATTGTTACCTCACTCAGGGACTGACTGATTGTTACCTCACTCAGTGACTGACTGATTTATTACCTCACTCAGTGACTGACTGATTGTTCCCTCACTCAGTGACTGACTGATTTGTTACCCCACTCAGGGACTGACTGATTTGTTACCCCACTCAGTGACTGACTGATAGTTACCTCACTTAGGTACTGATTTGTTACCCCACTCAGGGACTGACTGATTTATTACCTCACTCAGTGACTGACTGATTGTTACCTCACTCAGTGACTGACTGATTGTTACCTCACTCAGTGACTGACTGATTTGTTACCCCACTCAGTGACTGACTGATTGTTACCTCACTCAGGGACTGACTGATTGTTACCTCACTCAGGGACTGACTGATTGTTACCTCACTCAGGGACTGACTGATTTATTACCCCACTCAGTGACTGACTGATAGTTACCTCACTTAGGTACTGATTTGTTACCCCACTCAGGGACTGACTGATTTATTACCCCACTCAGTGACTGACTGATTGTTACCTCACTCAGGGACTGACTGATTGTTATCCCACTCAGTGACTGACTGATAGTTATCTCACTTAGGTACTGATTGTTATCCCACTCAGGGACTGACTGATTTATTACCTCACTCCGTGACTGACTGATTGTTACCTCACTCAGTGGCTGACTGATTGTTATCTCACTCAGGGACTGACTGATTTATTACCTCACTCAGTGACTGACTGATTTGTTACCCCACTCAGGGACTGACTGATTGCTACCCCACTCAGTGACTGACTGATTGTTACCTCACTCAGGGACTGACTGATTTATTACCCCACTCAGTGACTGACTGATTGTTACCTCACTCAGGGACTGACTGATTGTTACCTCACTCAGTGACTGACTGATTTGTTACCCCACTCAGTGACTGACTGATTGTTACCTCACTCAGTGACTGACTGATTTGTTACCCCACTCAGTGACTGACTGATTGTTACCTCACTCAGGGACTGACTGATTGTTACCTCACTCAGTGACTGATGACTGTGATGAACCTCACTCAGTGGACTGGAAGGATTTGTTACCCCACTCAAGTGACTGATTGTTACCTCACTCAGGGACTGACTGATTGTTACCTCACTCAGGGACTGACCTGATTGTTACTCACTCAGGGACTGACTGATTTATTACCCCACTCAGTGACTGACTGATAGTTACCTCACTTAGGTACTGATTTGTTACCCCACTCAGGGACTGACTGATTTATTACCTCACTCAGGGACTGACTGATTTATTACCCCACTCAGTGACTGACTGATTGTTACCTCACTCAGGGACTGACTGATTTGTTACCCCACTCAGTGACTGACTGTTACCTCACTCAGTGACTGACTGATTGTTACCTCACTCAGTGACTGACTGATTTGTTACCCCACTCAGTGACTGACTGATTGTTACCTCACTCAGGGACTGACTGATTGTTACCTCACTCAGGGACTGACTGATTGTTACCTCACTCAGGGACTGACTGATTTATTACCCCACTCAGTGACTGACTGATAGTTACCTCACTTAGGTACTGATTTGTTACCCCACTCAGGGACTGACTGATTTATTACCTCACTCAGGGACTGACTGATTTATTACCCCACTCAGTGACTGACTGATTGTTACCTCACTCAGGGACTGACTGATTGTTACCTCACTCAGGGACTGACTGATTGTTCCCTCACTCAGTGACTGACTGATTTATTACCCCACTCAGTGACTGACTGATAGTTACCTCACTTAGGTACTGATTTGTTACCCCACTCAGGGACTGACTGATTTATTACCTCATTCAGTGACTGACTGATTGTTACCTCACTCAGGGACTGACTGATTGTTACCTCACTCAGTGACTGACTGATTTATTACCTCACTCAGTGACTGACTGATTGTTCCCTCACTCAGTGACTGACTGATTTGTTACCCCACTCAGGGACTGACTGATTGTTACCTCACTCAGAGACTGACTGATTTGTTACCCCACTCAGTGACTGACTGATAGTTACCTCACTTAGGTACTGATTTGTTACCCCACTCAGGGACTGACTGATTTATTACCTCACTCAGTGACTGACTGATTGTTACCTCACTCAGTGACTGACTGATTGTTACCTCACTCAGTGACTGACTGATTTGTTACCCCACTCAGTGACTGACTGATTGTTACCTCACTCAGGGACTGACTGATTTATTACCTCACTCAGTGACTGACTGATTGTTACCTCACTCAGGGACTGACTGATTGTTATCTCACTCAGTGACTGACTGATTGTTACCTCACTCAGAGACTGACTGATTTGTTACCCCACTCAGTGGCTGACTGATTGTTATCTCACTCAGGGACTGACTGATTTGTTACCCCACTCAGTGGCTGACTGATTGTTATCTCACTCAGGGACTGACTGATTTGTTACCCCACTCAGTGGCTGACTGATTGTTATCTCACTCAGGGACTGACTGTTTTGTTACCTCACTCAGGGACTGACTGATTGTTACCTCACTCAGTGACTGACTGATTTGTTACCTCACTCAGAGACTGACTGATTTGTTACCCCATTCAGGAACTGACTGATTGTTACCTCACTCAGTGACTGACTGATTTGTTACCCCTTTCAGTGACTGACTACTGATTTGTTACGCCACTCAGTGATGACTGATTTGTTACCCCACTCAGTGATGACTGATTTGTTACCCCACTCAGTGATGACTGACAAGACAGATCATGGAACCCTGCTCAGGCAGCACAGCCCAATTCATCTACAGAGCACCAATGCTGCAGTGACTCCCACTTGCTCTGCCACAGATTCTGGGCTAGAAAATGTAAATAAGAAATTTTAGAAGATTGAAAACTTATAAACTAAGTTGTTTGACTAGAGTGGAATTAATCTAGAAATTAGTAACAGAAAGACCTGGAAAATCCTCAGACATTTGAATATGAAACAATAATCTTCTAAAAATACACAGGACACAAAACTCCCCAAAACTTATAAAATATTTTAGTTGAACAGTAATTAAAATATATAGTATCAAGAGTTATGAGCCGGGTGTGGTGGCACATGCCTTTAATCCCAGAACTTGGGAGGTAGACATAAGAGGATCACTGTGAGTTTGAGGCTACCCTGAGACTACATAGTGAATTCCAGGTCAGCCTGAACTAGATAGAGTGAGACCCAACCTCAGCAAAAAAAAAAAAAAAAAAAAAAAAAAATATGGAGTGCAGATAAGGCAAGACTCAGATGAAAATTTATATAATTTTTAAAAAATCATAGAATTTTAAGATAATAGAAGGCAGGTTTTTAAAGGAAGGCTACATCAAACACAAGGTGTGGTGATTTGATTCAGGTTCCCCCATAAACTTAGGTGGTCTGAATGCTAGGTCCCCAGCTGATGGCAATTTGGGAATAAAAGCCTCCTGGAGGCAATGTATTGTTGAGGGCAGGCTTATGAGTATTATAAACCAGCTTCCTCTTGCCAGTGTTGGACATATTCTCCTGTTGCTGTTGTCCACCTGATATTGGCCAGAAGGTGATGTCTACCCTCTGCTCATGCCATCATTTTCCCCTGCCATCATGGAACTTCCTCTCAAGTCTTTAAGCCAAAATAAACCTTTTTCTTCCCCACAAATTGCTTTTGGTCAGGTGTTTTCTGCTAGCAATGCACACCTGACTATAGCAGCAAAGTTGGTACTAAGAAGTGGCACCATTACTGCTAGACGCATGAGTGTGTAGCTTTTGGCCTTTTGGAGCTGATTTTTTATGTATATATAATGAACAACTTTCATGATTGTAAACAATATCCCATGGTAATTCCCTACCCCCCCCTACTTTCCCCTTTGAAACTCCACTCTCCATCATCTCCCCTCCCTCTCTCAATCAGTCTCTCTTTTATTTTGATGTCATCATCTTTTCCTTGGAGCTGATTTTTGAGGAAAGAATGTAGAAGAATTTGAAATCTTGGCCTAAGAGATGCCTTGCAGTGCTGTAAGTACAGCTTGATGGACTATTCCGGTCAGAGTTGAAAGACATGAATGCAGTAAGAACCATGGACTGTAAGGTTTGGCTTATGAGAGTGAGAAAGAGCTTTTCCTGGACTGGGATAGAAGCAGTTTGTGTGGGAGGTTTGCTGTTATGCCCATGTCCTGAGAACCTATGCAGGGTTGCATTGTATAGAAATGGACTGATGTGATCAATGGGATATGGCACAGAAAAAAAATGAGGTCTTTGGGCTGAAACTGCTGCCCATTCAGCTACAATTGTTTGAGAGATTACACCCATTGAGATTGTGCATGCTCGACTACATTGGGGCAACAGGAAGAATGCAGACTCTTTGGGGTCTGCATACTGAAGGTATGTCCCATTCTTCAAAGTCTGCTACATTCCCCCCCTGGATTAACAAGTTGGCAGTCCACCTGGTACTGTGGAGCATAGGAAATGTAAGAAAGAGGGGGTCATTGAATTTCCAACATAGGCTTGTATTTTGGAAATGACCATGGGCAGTGTGAAGCAGGCTTGTTAGATTACCTGCATGGAGACCCCAGTGGAGCCATGAGGATGAACCGTGGTTGCAGTGGAAACCCAGTGAAGATGCCAGGACTATGAGATGTCTGCCAAAGAGAGCTGCTGGCACTAGATGAAGTTTTCCAGGACTGTGAGTAGCCTAGCTGGAGGGGTGGAACTGGAACTCCAGAGAGTTGTTGCTGGTTAGAATTATCAGACTTAAAGACTTGTCACTGACTAGAATTGTTGGACTTGTAGGTACAGAGTTTGATGTTTACCCTGTTTAAATCTTGTATTAGTTGAATATTTCTTTGCTACACCCAATACCATCTTTTTCAGTGTGAATGTTTATTCTGTGCCATTATGGATTTTTTTGGTTGTGTTTTGGTATTATGGCCCAGTTAAAAAAATCTTACACTATGGGAATGTTTGAATGTCATTGGGATTGATTAAAACTATGGGGACTTTTAAAGTTGGACTGAATGCATTGCATTTTATATCATGGATGGTTATCAGTTTATGAGGGCCGAGGGTAGAATGTGGTGATTTGATTCAGGTGTCCCCTATAAACTTAGGTGTTCTGAATGCTAGGTCCCCAGCTGATGGCAATTTGGGAATTAAAGCTTCCTGGAGGTGGTATATTGTTGGGGGCGGGCTTATGGGTGTTATAACCAGCTTCCTCTTGCCAGTGTTGGGCATACTCTCCTGTTGCTGTTGTCTGCTTGGTGTTGGCCAGGAGGTGATGTCCACCCTCTGCTCATGCCATCATTTTCCCCTGCCATCATGGAGCCTCTCCTCAAGTCTGTGAGCCAGAATCAACCTTTTTTCCCACAAGTTGTTCTTGGTCGGGTGTTTTCTGCCAACAATGTGAACCTGACTGTAACACAAGGCAAGAAGTAAATGAAAATATGAAATATAAGAGAGAAACAAAATATAGTGGAACAAAAACAGAAAAAAAAGATATAAATACAAGACATAAATGCCTGTTAAGAACAATAAAATTAATTAACCTCCTTCTAAGCTAATAAGAAAGAGAGAAAACACTGATTACTGTGTCAGAAATCAAAGCAGGAACATCACTAAAGAGCCTTTAGGCATTAGTATGAGAATATTGGGGATATTTTTATGTTAGTAAATTTAGAATAGGCAAAATAGGTAATTCCTTTAGAAAAATTAGGAATGCTTATGCAAAAGTAGATAACCTTAATAGCTCCATGTCTGCTAGAGAACTTGAATTTGCGTTAAAATTCCCACAAAGAGAAGGTCATGTCCTTCTGGCTTTCATGGTAAATCCTCTGATACCAATTCTACATGACTTGCCAGAACATCACAGAGGAAGAACTACTCTGTCAGCTGAGTTTATGAGACCAGCCATTCCCCTGAGGCCTAAGCTAAGCAACAGCATGACAAGACCAGGAAAATACTGACCAGCATCATTCTGTGGGGACATAGATGCTAGAGCCACAGACGGGATCTTAGCAAGTTGAATCCAGCACAGCGTAAGAGGGGAAAGGCCCTGTAACGAGGAAGGCTCGTCCCGCCAGCAGAGGCCAATCGGTGCCATTTACCATATTTGATATTAGAACTCCACACAGCAGAAAAGTCACACGATCATTCCATACAAGCAGAAAAAGCACTTGTCAGAATTCAGCTCTCATTCATTATCAAACGGTTTGCAGTAGGAGGTGAGGGAATTTTCTTACCTGACAGAGATTCAAGGGAAGCCCTGTAATCAATACCTTTACTAGTGAAAGAATAGCTTTTCCTTAAGATCAAGGTATCTATCCTCCCGTTCTGCAGAACACTGTAAAGAAAATAGCAAGAAATGCAGTAAGGCAAGGAGAAGAAATTAAAGAGACCCAAGTTGAGACAGAAGTAAAACCGTACACTCCAGATCCCATGTAAACAAGTAAGCACGGCCATGCATGCCTGTAACCCCCAGACCTGCTAGGAAGGAGAGACCCCAAATCTAACTGATGCAGCCCCAGAAGCTCTGGAAACAGTGAAAGTAGCGACTTCAGCTCAAAACCAGAGCAGGTGGAAGAGTAGTGGAGCACGACACCGCCATCCCCCGCGGCCCACCACAGGCAGGCGACCCCCCCAGCGAGGCAAGTGTGTTGGCATGTTGTAAGGGCACATTCACGTGCACACACCACACACTGTTGTACACACACCACCCATGCACACACAAGCTAACCAGTAAGACAAAAATGTATATAGTACTTACAAGCACTAACATCTTTCCCCAGATATCCCAGCAGGAGAGGAGAATGCAGCCCCACGTGGGTGAGATGCCTGACCACTGTTTGACACCACCATGTAGATGTAGATGAGGATTCATGCTTAGTCATGCAGGAAAGGTGAAACCTATTTTATTTAATTTTTTTTTTATTTCTTGATTTTTCAAGGTAGGGTCTCCCTCTAGCCCAGACTGGCCTGGAATTCACTATATAGTCTCAGGGTGGCCTTGAACTCACAGCTATCCTCTTACCTCTGCCTCCCAAGTGCTGGGATTAAAGACGTTCACCACTACGCCCGGCCACCTATTTTATTTTTGAATGAAGCATATGATATGTCTTCCTTCCTAGAAGTTGAGAAAACATGAACACAAATTCTTTTCATCACATTGATCCCTATTGAGTTCCTCTACTTCTTAGTTCCACAGATATTTAGTGAATAGTGTGTCCTGTCCTATGAGAGATGCTGTGAGGGAAACAAGACACCACACTTAGCTGGGAGTGCTTTGAAATATATTCTGTGCAAAAAGATGAAAAGTGAATAATCACAGAGAACATCTGAGGTGGGCCAGTCGAGTAAATGGTAAGCTGGGTTAGGCTGTCTCACTGGCGGTATAAGGGGAAAACAGTTTGTATGAGCCACATGGTCCCAAAGAAGGAGACAGGAGCTTTCTGTGTGGAATAAATGCCGAGGACAGGGAAAGGACCTGTGAGTAGGACACTGCTGTGGCCTTCAGGAAGAGGAGCTTCAGGACAGGAAGGTATGAAAAGCCAGCACACAGGGAGGTACCGAGAAAATAGAAATGGTAGTGTTCTGGGAAGGGAGCAAGCACAGCCTGGCCCGAGAAACATCTTCTCGGGAGGAGAAATTTGCTGGTTTGAAGGTAGAGGCACGTGGACTGCAAAGAGGACAGGTTCAGCGGCTCAGTTTGTTCGACAGGTAACAAGCTCAGAGAGCGTAATGTTCATAAAGGACAGAACCGCAGGGTAATTGATAGCATTTTGGTATGTAAATAAACTGGCATTGATTATATTTTTTCATTAGATTAAGAATATGAAATATGGCACACCTTTAATCCCAGCACTGGGGAGGCAGATGTAGGTGAATTGCTGAGAGTTCGAGGCCAGCCTGAGACTCCATAGTGAATTCCAGGTCAGCCTGAGCTAGAATAAGACCCTAGCAAAAAAAAAAAAAAAAAAGAATATGAAATATGGGCTGGAGAGACAGCTTAGTGGTTAAGGCACTTGCCTGCGAAGCCTAAAGACCCAGGTTTGATTCTCCAAAACCCACATAAGCCAGATGTATATGGTAGCATATGTATCTAGAGTTCATTTGCAGTGGCTAGAGGCCTTGGCATGCTCTTTCTCTGTCTTTTTCTCTCTCCCCCTCTAATGAATAAAATTTTTAAAAAATATATATGAAATATAATTACTGATTAGTAATCTTAAGTAAGTACTAATAAATAAGAAGTTGGGAGGGGGAAGGATTATAAGTTTTCAATCTATCATCTTTTGTTTACTAAAGAACATTAATGTCACCAGGCATGGTGGTGGCCGCACACCTTTAATCTCACCACTTGGGAGGCAGAGGTAGGAGGATTGTATGAGTTCAAGGCCACCCTGAAACTACATAATGAACTCCAGGTCACCCTACCTCAAAAAACAAACAAACAAAAAAATTAATGTCTTATCTTTTGTCAATATTTTAACAAGATGATTATTTACCTTCTCAATGGAATACTGCCATTTTTTAGATGTTAAATGTCTCCCAAAACACCTGTGTGCTAAAGGCTTGGTCTCCAAACCCAGGATACTATTGGGAGGTGGTGTAACTCTTAGGGGGGTAAGGTCTAATGGAAGGAAGTCATGTGCCTGGGGACTTGTACTTGAAGGGAATATTGGGGTCCTGGCCCTCCTTTTCCTCTCTTGCTTCCTGGCCACCTTCGCCATAAGCCCAAAGCAACAGGGCCAGCCAGTCATGGTGAGACCTTCACACCTCTGAACCAAAATCAGCCTTCTCCTTTGCAGATGGCCTGAGGTACTCTTCACAGTGAAGGAAAGCCTGCAAATGCCACCATCGTGGTACGAGAGAGAACTGCAGATAGACAGTCCTGGGACTCTCTCCTGCCTGTGTCCGTTAGGGAAGGCCCTACCCACCAATCTTACCCACCGAGGGAGAGCTCAGGAAGAAGGGGTGATGTCTGTGCTCTGCCGTGCAGTTTCAGGGGGCCTCTCAGGAATGAGCAGCTCACTCAAGGACTGCCAGTGTGTCCAATCACAGGGAAAGAGAGTCACGACACAGAAAATACTGTGTGTGGGGAGGAGGGGTGGCTAAACCCTCTTTGAACGGTATCCTACCTCGTTGCTATTTGAGATCAACATGAATGTCTCTTGCTCTTCACAGTGACATGTATCACTTATAGGACTTGTGCTGACAGGTGTTGCCCTGTCTTCCTCAGACACAGGTGTGTTTGCCGTGGTGAACAGCCATTCCTTGTCCCTGCTGGGGAAGCTGACAATCAGTGCTGCCTTTAATATTGTTTATATCTACACCTCAGAGCTATACCCAACCATCATCAGGTATGGATCTAACGCTGGTGAGTCCCTCTCATGCCTCCTGGGCTTTGTTGACTGCGCCTGCACGAGCACAGGTGGCCTCGCTGGCCTCTGCATCCTCAGTCAGCACAAGCCAGCAGTCGCAGCAGGCAGTGGCTGAGCAGAGCCTGTCTGGAGACAGCCGTCTGTCTGTGTGGCTGAGTACCCTTGTGCCAAATATAGAGTGCTGTACCTGGAGGTAGCCCATCACCCAAACAGGGCCATGAGTAGATTTCATTTATTCAGTCACCCATTCAGTATTAGGTACATAACACACAAGGTCCCTTTCCTCACAAAATATACAGATTTATTTTTATTTTTATTTTTTCTCAATTTTTATTAACATTTACCATGATTATAAAAAATATCCCATAGTAATACCCTCCCTCCTCCCACTTTCCCCTTTGAAATTCCATTCTCCATCATATCCCCTCCCCATCTCAATCAGTCTCTCTTTTATTTTGATGTCATGATCTTTTCCTCCTCATATGATGGTCTTGTGTAGGTAGTGTCAGGCACTATGAGGACATGGATATCCAGGCCATTTTAGGAAGCACGTTGTAAGGAGTCCTACCCTTCCTTTGGCTCTTACATTCTTTCCACCACCTCTTCCGCATTAGACCCTGAGCCTTAGAAGGTGTGATTGAGATGTTACTCAGTACTCATCACTTCTTTCTAGCACTATGATACCTTCTGAGTCATCCCAAGGTCACTGCCATCTAAAAAGAGAAGATTCTCTACCCAAAGTGAGAGTAGCATTAATATAAGGGTATGAATATTAAGAGAAGTGCTTACTGGGCAGTTTGATAAGCATAGTATATACATTTATCCAGACATCAGCAGATGTTACACCCCTAGGGCTCATGACTACCCCTGTTTTAACTTTTCAGTATCAGGGATGTATTTCCTCCCATGGAGCGGGCCTCCAGTCCAATTGGAGGGCAGTTGGTTTCCACCATGGTAGATGTGCCACTATTGCACCCATTGGCTCATTTGGCCTGGGTGGCCAATTATAAGGCTTTCAGTGTCCACTGCTGAGTTTCTTCACTGGTGGTATCTCTTTCTCCCATTGAACTACATTTAGAATGGCTTCTTCCAGCTTTCTGTCAGCTGGTCTACATGGAGGACGTTATCAGCTCAGTTCCAGCAGGATTTCTCAGTGGCTTTGCAGCCCAAGTATGTGGAGTATTCAGCAATAGGGTCTATTCCTGGTGGGAAACCAAGGGTCTCGGCAATGGCCTATAATGTTTTGGGGGCATCAGGGACCTCCCTGGCCAACAACTCACTGGAAGGTATCCCATCCCTGGCACTGAAAATTTTCTAGCAACGATCTATGGCACCTGAGTGTTCCATTGTCCAAAACCAGAGGATTTCATATGATTTATTTATATCCTCTTAGATTTTGATTAGTCCTCCCTCCACCTTTCCTTTACTCAATCTCTTCCCCTGACCTCACTTTGGGCCTTTTCACCCCTGTTAATCTATTCTACTTACATATATACAATACTAACCTGTTAAGTACCCTCCTCCTTTCTTTCTCTTCCCTTTATATCTCTTTTTTAGCTTACTCTGCTACTGACTTTTTTCCTTCTCACACAGAAGCCCAGTCATCTGTAGCTAGGATCCACATATGAGAGAGAACATGCAGCGCTTGGCTTTCTGGACCTGGGTTACCTCACTTAGTATAATCCTTTCCAGATCCATCCATTTTCCTGCAAATTTCCTAACTTCATCTTTCTTTACCGCTGAGTAGAACTCCATTGTATAAATGTGCCATATGTTCATTATCCACTCATCAGTTGAGGGACATCTTGGCTGGTTCCATTTCCCAGCTATTATGAATTGAGTGGCAATAAAGATGGTTGAGCACATATTTCTAAGGAAATGAGATGAGTCCTTAGGATATATGCCTAGGAGTGCTCTAGCTGGGTCATAAGGTAGATCAATTTTTAGCTGTCTTAGGAACCTCCACACTGGTTTCCACAATGGCTGGAGCAGACTGCATTCCCACCAACAGTGTAGAAGGGTTCCTCTTTTTCCACATCCCTGCCAGCATTTATGATCATTTGTTTTCATGATGGTAGCCAATCTGACAGGAGTGAGATGGAATCTCAATATAGCTTTAATCTGCATTTCCCTGATGACTAGGGATGTAGAACTTTTTTTTAGATGCTCATATGCCATCCGTATTTCTTCTTTTGAGAACCCTCTATTTAGCTCCATAGCCCATTTTTTAATTGCCTTGTTTGATTTCTTATTATTTAACTTTTTGAGTTCTTTGTATATCCTAGATATTAATCCTCTATCAGATATATAGCTGGCAAAGATTTTTTCCCATTCTGTAGGTTGCCTCTTTGCTTTATTCACAGTGTCCTTTGCAGTACAAAATCTTTGTAATTTCGTGAGGTCCTAGTAGTTAATCTGTGGTTTTATTTTCTGAGAAATTGGGGTTATATTCAGAAAGTCTTTGCCAAGACCAATATGTTGAAGGGTTTCATGTACTTTTTCCTCTAGCAGTTTTAGAGTTTCAGGTCTGATGTTAAGGTCTTTAATCCATTTGGACTTAATTCTTGTGCATGGAGAGAGAGAAAAATCTATTTTCATCCTTCTACAGATACATATCCAGTTTTCCCAGCACCATTTGCTGAAGAGGCTGTCTTTTTTCCAATGAGTATTTTTGGCATTTTTATCAAATATCAGGTGGCTATAGCTACCTGGACTTATATCTGGGTCTTCTATTCTGTTCCATTGATCTACATGTCTGCTTTTGTGCCAGTACCATGCTGTTTTTGTTACTATGGCTCTGTAATATAGGTTAAAATGAGGTATGGTGATACCACCAGCCTTATATTTGTTACTCAGTATTATTTTAGATATTTGAGGTTTTTTGTGATTCCAAATGAATTTTTGGATTGTTTTTTCTATTTCCGTGAAGAATGCCTTTGGAATTTTGATGGTGATTGCATTAAATGTGTAGATTGCTTTTGGTAAGATTGCCATTTTCACAATATTGATTCTTCCAATCCAGGAACAAGGGATGTTTTTCCATTTCCTAGTGTCTTCTGCAATTTCTCGCTTGAGTGTTTTATAGTTTTCATTGTAGAAATCCTTTACTTCCTTGGTTAGGTTTATTCCAAGGTACTTTATTTTCTTTGATGCAATTGTGAATGGGAGTGATTCTCTGATTTCATCCTCTGTGTGTTTGTTCTTAGCATATAGGAAGGCTACTGATTTCTGTGTATTTATTTTGTATCCTGCTACATGGCTGTAGGTGTTTATCAGCTCTAACAGTTTGCTGGTAGAGTCTTTAGGGTTCTTTATATATAGAATCATGTCATCTGCAAATAATGATAACTTGATTTCTTCCTTTCCAATTTGTATCCCTTTTATATGCGGCTCTTGCCTTATTGTTATAGCTAAGACTTCCAGTACTATATTAAATAAAAGTGAGGACAGTGGACCTGGACCCCCTTGTCTTGTTCCTGATTTTAGTGGAAAAGCTTCCAGTTTTTCCCTGTTTAGTAATATGTTGGCTGTAGGCTTGTCATAAATAGCCTCTATATATTGAGATATGTTCCTTCTATTCCCAGTCTCTGTAGGACTTTTATCATGAAGGGATGTTGGATTTTGTCAAACGTTTTCTCTGCGTCTAATGAGATGATCATGTGATTTTTGTCCTTCAGTCCATTTATATAATGTATTACATTTATCGATTTGGGTATGTTGAACCATCCCTGCATCTCTGGGATAAATCCTCCTTTATCAGGTCAGGGTGAATGATCTTTCTGATATATTCTTGTATTCTGTTTGCCAATATGTTGTTGAGAATTTTTGCATCTATGTTCATGAGGCAGGTTGGTCCATAATTTTCTTTTTTTGTTCTATCTTTGCCTGGTTTTGGTGTCAGGGAGATGCTGGCTTCATAGAAGGAGTTTGGTAGGATTCCTTCTTTTTCTATTTTATGGAAAAGCTTAAGAAGCAATGGTGTTAGTTCTTCCCTGAAGGTCTAGTAAAATTCAGCCGTGAATCCATCTGGGCCTGGATTTTTTTTAGTTGGGACATTTTTGATAACTGTTAGGATCTCCATGCTTGTTATAGGTCTATTTATGTGATTAATCTCATCTTGATTTAAATTAGGTAGGTCATATAAATCAAGGAAATCATCCATTTCTTTCAGATTTTCATACTTTGTGGAGTATGTGTTTTTATATTATGTCCCTATGATTTTTTAAAATTTCTCTGGCATTTGTTGTGATGTTACCTTTTTCATCTCTAATTTTATTAATTTGTGTCTCTTCTCTCTTTCTTTTGGTCAGATTTGCTAAGGCTTATCAATTTTGTTTATCCTTTCAAAGAACCAACTCTTTGTTTCATTGATTCGTTGGATTTTTTTTTTTTTTTTTTTTTGGTTTCTATTTCATTAATTTCTGCCCTAATCTTTATTATTTCTTCCCGTCTACTGATTTTTGGTCTGCCTTGTTCTTCTTTTTCCAAGGCTTTAAGGTGAAGCATTAGGTCGTTTACTTGCAACCTTTCTAATTTCTTAATATAGGCACTTAAAGCTATAAATTTACCTCTTAGGACTGCCTTCATTGTGTCCCAGAGATTTTGGTATGTTGTGTTCTCATTATCATTTGACTCTATGAATTTTTTGATTTCCTCATTGACCCATTCATCATTTAGTAGTGTTTTTGTGTATGCTCTATAGCTTTTCTTGCTATTGATTTGTAGTTTGATTCCATTGTGGTCAGATAAAATGCAAGGAATTATTTCAGTTTTCCTGTATTTGTTAAGATTTGCTTTGTGTCCTAATATATGGTCTATTTTAGAGAATGTTCAATGTGCTGCTGAAAAGAATGTATATTTTGCAGCATTTGGATGAAATGTCCTGTATCTATTTGTTAGGTCCATTCCTTCTATGACCTCATTTAGTCCAGATGCCTCTCTGTTTATTTTTTCCCAGGATGACCTGTCAATTGATGAGAGTGGGATGTTAAAGTCACCCACTCCCACTGTGTTTAGTGTTATCTGTGACCTTAGTTCTAATAGTGTTTGTTTGATGAATTTGGGGGCCCCAATGTTAGGTGCATATATGTTTAGTATTGTAATGTCCTCCTGTTGTAGTGTGCCTTTAATCAATGTAATGTGGCCTTCCTTATCTTTCTTAACTAATGTTGGACTGAAGTCTACCTTGTCAGATATTAGGATAGCAACCCCTGCTTGTTTTCTAGGTCCATTTGCTTGAAACACTGTTTTCCAACCTTTCACCCTAAGATAGTGTCCATCCTTTGTTGAAAGGTGGGTTTCTTGGAGGCAACAAATTGAAGGATCCTGCTTTTTAACCCAGTCTGCAAACCTATGTCTTTTGGTTGGGGCATTGAAGCCATTGATATTAAGAGATATTATTGAAAGGTGTGTATTCGTTTTTGCCATTTTTTGTAGTTCTTCTGGTTTTACCTTTGCTCTCTTGTGTTAACTAGTATTTGAGTATTGTTTGTTTTTTCCTGGTTCCTTATATGTGTACTTTTCTTTTTCTTCAGCATGGAGGATTCTTTCAAGTATTTTCTGTAGAGCTTGTTTTGTCTTCAAATACTTCTTTAGCTTGCTTTTGTCATGGAATGTCCTTATTTCTCCATCTATTTGAATGGATAGCTTTGCAGGATAAAGTAACCTTGGTTGACAGTTGTTATCTTTCAGAACTTGGAATACATCACTCCACGCCCTTCTGGCTTTTAAAGTTTGTGTTGAGTAATCTGCTGTAATCCTAATAGGCTTGCCTTTGTAGGTAACTTGATTTTTCTCTCTGATTGATTTTAATATTTTTTCTTTGGTTTGTGTGTTTGGTAGTTTGATTATAATATGGCGAGGAGAGGTTCTTTCCTGATTTTGTCTGGCTGGGGTTCTAAAGGCTTCCTGTATCTACACTGTCATCTCTTTCCCAATTTGGGGGAAGTTTTCTTCTATGATTTTGTTGAAGATGCCTACTATGCCTTTGGAGTGAAATTCTTCTCCTTCTACTATGCCCTGAATTCTTATGTTCAAACATCTTTCCATAGTGTCCCGAATATCTTGAAATTCCCATTCATACTTTTCTATTAGTTTGTCTTTCTCTTTGTTGGACTGTATTTGATCTGCCACCTGGTCTTCTAGTTTAGATATTCTGTCCTCTCCTTCATCCATTCTACTGGTGAGATTTTCTACAGAGTTTTTTATTTCATTAACTGTGTTCTTCATTACTAGTAATTCTGACTGGTTTTTCTTTATTATTTCTATTTCCTTATTTATGTCTAGTATTGACCTCTTTATGTCATTAAATTGGTGTCCTGTGTTTTCTTTGATTTCATCTTTCTTTCCTTTGATTTCTTCTTTGACTTCTTTGTACATATTTATAATCATTCTTTTGAAATCTTTCTCAGGCATTTCCTCTAACTTGTTCTCACTGGAGGTCATTTCTGATGCCTTAATACTTTTTGGTGGATTTATATTGTCTTGATTTTTGGTGTTTCTTGTGTTATAATGTATATATTTTTGCATCCTGGATTATTTAATGATTGGATTTTTTAGTTAGCTGGGTATTATTAGATGTATCAATCAATTTGATGTTATATATCTTCACGGCAGGAGCTTAAGGCGCTAGGTGTGGCTAAAAGACTCTCAGAGTATCTACAAAAGTGACCCTAGGTGTTGGGGTGCCTGCTATGAGAGTATTCAAATAGGCTGAGTAGAACCAAATACAGATAGTTTCTAAAATTTAACTAAACAGTGTACACTTTCAATGAAAAACAGCACAGAGTATTTATCCAAGAGTAGGTATTAAGACAACCAGATCCTCTGTCTGTCCCTTAGGCTGTGTGGTGCCTCACCCACTCCCTTAATCCTGATAACAAGGAAGTTAAGATATCTGGTTTGTAGAGGGTTCCAAGTCAGCTTGTGACTAGGTGAGACCCTTCCCTAATGTATAAAAGAAGAGGAAACAAGGCCACTATAAATCAAGAAGCAACAAATAACAAACCCAAAATACAGCTTATTTAAGAATGGCAAATCTGACCATCCATCAGATTTAACATATAATTTATCCTGATAAGGAAGGTACAATTAGCACTTCTGGTTCAGGCCTATATACCAGGTTTATTAGGCAGATACTGACCTGGTGTAATCCCAGTTACTTTTGGGGATAATTTTGGTCTCAGTTATGCTGCTCCTGCTTGGGTCCCGCTGTCGGTTCAAGTTGGCGTGGCTGGGTCCCTGGACTGCTGCCCTGTTTGCTGGAGCTGAGCACTGTTGGTGGGGGAGGGAAGGCTGCCGATGCTGCTCTAGTTCTCTGTTCCATGTGTTCTTCTACCTTGTGATCTGCTCCTCCGTTGTTCACTGCCGTTCTCCCTTCACGTTTCTTGAGTTTGCGGAGAGCTTCAGTGTGAGTGGAAAATCCCCTCGCCTGCTTTTCCTGCGGCTCAAGCCGAGCCTGGCGGCTGGCTGGCGCGGCCACCACTGTCCAGCGTGCAGACTCACCGGAGCTGCTTCTGCCGGCCTGTGTGGGCTCTGGATGCTGTGG
This sequence comes from Dipus sagitta, assembly GCA_036346955.1. Taxonomy (NCBI): domain Eukaryota; kingdom Metazoa; phylum Chordata; class Mammalia; order Rodentia; family Dipodidae; genus Dipus; species Dipus sagitta. Next base: position 4,883,187 of record CM070788.1, on the reverse strand, counting down.
ATCTCTCCTACTTCTCCGCTGCCATTTCAATTTCCTATACACCTCACTTTTTAGTAAAACTGTGTATTTTGCTGGGTTTTTTTTTTTTTTTTTTTGGCTTTTTACCCCCTAGGCTGCTTTGGCATGGTACCTACGCTGCCATCTTAACTGGAAGTTCCCAAAATATACAGATTTTTAAAGATCATTTCGTGTCTGATATTGTGGTGCATGCCTATAATCATAGCACTTTGGGAGGTGGAGGCAGGAAGTCATCCTCAGCTACACAGCAAGTTCAAGGCCAGCCTAGGCTGCAATACACCCTGATCAAAAATAAATAAATAAATAAATAAATCATACCAAACAAAACCATCATTTCAGGGCTGGAGAAATGACTTAGTAGTTAAAGTGCTTGTCTGCAAAGCCTAAGGACCCAGGTTTGATTCCCCAGTACCCATGTAAGCCAGATGCACACAGTGGCACATGCTTCTGGAGTTTGTTTGCAGTAGCTAGAGGCTCTGGTGCGCCCATTCTCTCTCTCTCTCAAATAAATAAGCCAAGCATGGTGGCACACGCCTTTAATCCCAGAACTTGGGAGGCAGAGGTAGGCGGATCACTGTGAGTTTGAGGCCACCTTGGGACTACAGAGTAAATTCCAGGTCAGTGTGGGTTAGAGTGAAACCCTACTCAAAAAAGCAAAATAAATAAAGTAGATTTTAAAAATTATTTCATATGGTAATAAGTGAATATTAAATTTAATTAGTTGATAAAGTGATTTTGATGAATAGGGCATGCTTATACCACAAAAAAATACATTTGACCCTAAATTTCCTCTCATAAAATAAGTCTGAAAACAAAAACAAACAAACCCGAGCTTTAAGGGTGGGGCTGAAGTGTAAGCTTTGCATCTCCATCACATGGACTGGGCACACACTCTCTGCCTGCCCTTCCCTGATCTTTTGGGTGAGCTTTCCTCAAGAGATCTTTTTCCCCTTAGCCATGTAAGAAACTTAAGGGTGCTTTCTACCTATTGACCTAAAATCTCTTTTCCAAGTAACAGACCAGATTGCCATTGTCTCCTCATTACCTGATTGTCCCTAGAGCCTCCTTTGTCTGCCTGTTGGTGGTCAGAGTCGGGGCATGTGAGCCAAATGCAGACACTTTTGAGAGTCAGTGTGGACACCTACCCCTGGGCTGAGATAGAGTGCTGCATGGCCATCCTGTCTAGAAACGTTATCATTCCCTCACTCACTCCCACCTCTTTTATGTCTACTCATCCCACAGAGGTCATGCTCTGGCTAATGATAATGTATGCACAGCCATTTCCTATTTACACATGTGTGTTTTTAATAATTAGTTGCCTTTACCTAAATGTAGACTATTCGAATCATAAGGCACTGCTGTCTGTGGCAGTGTTAACTGATAGGAGAACTAAAATGCAGGTTAGGCGATGTATTAAAATGCCTGTTCCTGCATCATCCTAATTAGACACCCTGTCTACCATAATAGTTATCATCTTCATGTAGCTATTTCAGTTAATTAAAATTGAATCTACAAATCAGTTCCTACTGGACGTAGAGGCTCACATCTATAACCCCAGAACTTGGGAGATAGAAACAGGACACATTGAAGCCAGCCTGGTCTATATGGAAAGTTCCAAGCCAGCTGGGTTACGTAGCAAGACATTGCTTCAAACATTTCTTTATCCTCATATACACAATTCAAGTACTTGGTAGCTTCATGTGTCTGGTATCCTCCGTACAGGATGGTGTCAGTGCAGAACATGTCCAGCCTCATAGAAGTTTCTAGTAGGCAGCACTGGTCTGTAGGATCCCATGCTTCCACTGTGGAATAGACTATTCGGGACTCATTTTGTGCTTCACCACCCCCCTCCAGGATCTTTTAAATTGTCCCCTTGGAATTTACTGATTTTGTTTTATTGACTTACTTATTTGCTTTTTCTTCTGCTTTTCAGGAATGTTGGGCTTGGAGCTTGTTCCATGTTCTCTCGAGTCGGGGGGATCATTGCTCCCTTTGTCCCCTCACTGGTTGGTTTGTACCTCCTTGTTTTGTTCCTTGGTTTGGAAGTTTCTTGTGCTTTTACGTAGAAAAGGGTAATAAACAGGCATCAAGTAAGAGTAGCAGACAAGAGTGTGAATCTTGTGTCTTTTACACACAGAACCCGGTACTGTCAGGGTGGGTAGATGGCGCACGTTTGCCCTGATGGATCTGATTGTTTGTTTGTACTCACTGGAGGGTCAGCTGTCTCCATTCATAAGCTTCTAGTGTGTGATGACTGTATGCTAAGCACTTCATGTGTTTAACTGCAAGCAACTCTTGTAATAGCTGTATAAAGTGAGCCTTGTTGTCATCCCTTTTATAAAGATGAAAAGTGCTACAGAGACAGGAAGTGTCTCCCCAAAGGCACACGCTTGGAGAAGGAAATTGAAGGAGAAACATGGTCTGTTCACTTTTTTTTTTTTTTTTTTTTTTTTTTTTTTTGCTATTTTCTAAATTTTGTCATCCAAACAAGGGATGGTGGGGGACTAAATGACACTCTAAAATCCTCCAAATGTTAAAGTTCTTTGAAAGATCCCAGGAACCTAAGCAGGTCTCTCCTTGGTCTTGTTAGGTAGAAGATGAACATGAGTGGTATTGCTTGAAAAACGGGTCCGAGAAGGCGGCCCAAGCCTTGCGTGTGCACACAGCCTCTCACTCTTTGTAAAACCCTGAGCCCAGCTTTCCTGATAAAGCTTCAATTTAAAAAATAACAGAATGTCTTAACCAACAGTCTGTCATGAGATCATGGGACCTTGGGCAATTGTAAAAAGGAGTCAGATATGAAATAACCAAGAAATATCTTAGTGTGTCTCCTGTTGTGGGGGGGGGGGCGGTTAGAATGGTCCTTTGTGGTTAAATGTCCTCAAAGCTGCAGGTAGATTGTTCCGTCTAGACCAGAAAAGAAGGTGCCAGGGCATTCCCCACACAAGCACACTGACAAAGGGTCTACATTCTCAGAAGTCTTTGGCTACATTACAGTGTCATTTACATAGTGGTTCTTATACTCACATCCATGACCTGTTCTGGAATTGTGGGAAAAATACCCTAAGAAAGGATATCTGATCCACCAGAATTTGAGAAAAAAGGTCACACCACCCCATGAATATTATTATATTAATATCATATATTATAGTATTATGAGGTCACACACCTCATAAATATTAATTTAAAAACTGTAAAATCCATAACACAAAACCCACAGTGCTGCTTTCCCAGCTAGGGTAGCCCCAGGCTCTTTTTTCGAGTGCTTGCTTTGCTACGTAAACTTCTGCTTAAACTGTCTGTGTCTGCTGAATTTCCCCTTTAAGAAAATAACCACAAGACCCTCCCTGCCCATACAGCATGACTTGTGACTTTCTAGCCAGGACTTGTTGAAAGGTGATGAGATTTGGTATGGGGCTTGTGGACTGTTCTGGTAGACAATGTGTTCATTACTCCAGCTGCTCAATTCACCACTTCGTAGCATGGATGTCTCTGGAGTGCTGCTGTGGTCTTTTGAATTTTTGGAGTTATGTCACTTCCATTTTCTGAGCTTCTTTCCATGTTGTCTGCTCAGTTTCAGGTCACAATAAGTCCGTTCTGGTTTGCTCCATGTGTTATTCAGCACTGTGTGACATTAAGTGTATATTTCTAAACAGACATTGGATGGCTGTCTTGGAACATGATATCCAACACTCTGTTGTCCTGGGAGGCAGACAGTGCTGTGTTCGCTTTACTTCAGCGGTACCCCAGGGCAGGGCGAGTGTTTGCACATAGGGCTAAGGTGACAGATCCCCACTACTGCCTCGCCTGCTATCCTGTGCGCTCCCTTTTTCCCTCCCACAGGCTTCCCTTCTTGGTCATGGTTTCATTTTAAAAGCACTCAGGAGGCTGAGGTAGGAGGATCGCTGTGAATTTGAGGCCAATCTGAGACTACATAGTGAATTCCAGGTCAACCTGGGCTACAGCAGGGCCCTACCTTGAAAAATCGAAAAGAAAAAAAAAACCTTTACAGGGGAAATCCTAATTAGTCTAATTTGGAAACCCAGACTAAAAGATCATAAAACCTCACACCTTTTGTACAAAAAGACCAGAATGTCATCAGCTCTGATGGGCCCCAACCAACTGTTTCTTGGATCATCTCTAAACCTGTTTGTATTGAAAGAAAACATTAACTTTCCCTAACTGCTGAGTCTATGAAGCACTTGCTTGTATAGCCATCTTACTCTTAAGTGCTTTACAAGACGTATGTAAATGGGGAGGGCTGTTCTTCGTAGAGTGTTTACCTCTTCAGTCTGGGGCCTCTCAGCTGTGGTGTTCAGACAGTGGGCTTGTTGGACTGATTCCACAACTGAGAACTGCAAAGTTCATTGTCAGCTAATAATTTGGGGTGCCTCTCATGTGAAGAGAATGTGGAGATGGCAATGTTCCAAGCTTCTTCCTTGGAATGGAGCCCAGTGGGCGAGAGCTCCAGTGAACTCTGGTCCTGGGGGCCTGCCTGGCTATCCACTGGCCAGGCTCCCCCGAGATGGTCCGCCTGATTTACCCCAGCCCGTGCGTGCATGCCTGAGGAACTCTGTGACTGCTCAGGGTCATTCTCTTTGAGTGAAGCAGACATGGTCTATGGAAAAGTCTAGTAGGACAGCACTAACTGAAAGCAAACGTGTCAGTTCTTAGTCATAAGACTACAAATGTCATCTTCTAAGGAAACTGACACAGGTTTGTTTTCATTCTCCTCCCTGACCCCACAGAAGTATGTGCAATGGTCTCTGCCCTTCATCGTGTTTGGAACCACTGGCCTGACTTCTGGCCTTCTGAGTTTGTTATTGCCAGAAACTCTGAACAGCCCTTTGCTGGAGACGTTTTCTGACCTTCAGGTCTACTCGTACCGAAGGCTGGGGGAGGAAGCCTTGTCTCTGCAGACCTTGGATCCGCCACAGGTATGGAGATGCCTGTTTTAATTATTCCCATCTTCCATTTGGATGAGGATAGTTTTGAGGTTTAAAAAAAATAATATTTGGGTTAAAAATAGAAATAGAAAACAAGGTTGGAATCTAAGAGCAGCTGATTTGTAGGAAAATAAAGATGGTTAATGATTCACTAGCCCCAGAACATTTTAGGGACTATTCCTTAGGGGGAAAAAATGCCACAAAAATGTATTTGTCAGGTGAAAACCTGGGTGGTAATTCTCGTTTTAGGAATAACATGACATCATTTTACTACCTCTGCCCCTTTGCCATTGCAGCCCGAGGACCAGATGAGCACTTTAGGGAGTGAGAGTGAGGAAGAGGAGTTTTATGATGCCAATGAAGAGACTCACATGATCAAGTGAAGAGCCCGTCTCCCTCTCAGTAGCCAAGGAGTGTGGCTCGTGCCTTAAACTGGAACACGCACAGGAGGGACTCAGCATGGACCTATACTTTCCAGGCCCAGAGAAAGTTGGAAAAGAGATTCCAACAGAGGGACCATCTCTGCATCAAGGGAGTCATTGTTCCTTTGTCCAGAATTGAAATTCACCTCACTACCATGACCTCTGGTCACATTCCGGAGGGCTGACTGGTGTCTCAGTGTCATCATGTGGCCTGCCTTCCTCGCCGTCTCTGAGTGGATATGTGAAACATCTTACCACTTTACTATGATTAGCTCAGCCCTGCTTAAGATTTCATGTAGAAATCTTTCATCTGCCCCCGTCACCTGCTTCTCCTCACCAGGAATCTTCTGGTGCCGGCTGATGTGTCCTGATGCCCTACAACTTGGCCTCAGCCCGCTCTCAGCTTGTGCCATTGGCCCAGAGATGATTGACCAGTAAAAGCCAAATGCTGGAAAGCAGTCAGCTGGGGCCCGAGGAGTGAGTGGCCTGGTCACTCCCTTTCACACGCGCATTGTGTGATTTCTTTAGTTACCACCAGAAAGCTCTTCCAGAAAAATGCCCTTGTGGGATTTTAGTAGCAGCAGTAGCCTCAAAATCATGCACAGCAAACAGCAAAGCTCTGTAATATGGAGGGCAGTTCTCAAGTGACATGTTCTGCCTTGGAAGCTTTGAAAAAATGCAGTTTTAAATAAGGGAATGAAGAAGATTGTCTTTCACAATTTTTGTTTTCAATGTGCAGTGAGAGATTTGAACATTTAAGAACTCAAACTCTTTTCACCCACGGTTACTTGTCTAGTCAGAAGGCACAGTAATTTCAAGGAAATGTAACTTTTATTAAGTGCTTTCAGTGGTTTTCAAATGAATCAAAAATCATATATAATTTCCTAAAACCCTGTGTTGCAAAATACCCATTTTTCATGAAACTTGAATACTACTCTACCAGGAGTGTGAACCGGAAGTCCACATGCTGGGATGGCTCTAGTTCATATCCCTAACCAAGGAAATGTCTGTGTTCAGAATTTCCATGTCTGGTAATCTCTCAGCAGTAGGGAGTGCACAGGGACAAAGGGAGCGTGTGGCTGTGGCTGCTTCTAGCAATCTTAGGGGCATGCCTCCCAGTTGGCTCCAGACAGGCCCCTGGTACCCCTCATGCTTGCTTCTTGGCTCCCAGTATTCACATCTGTCTTTGTATTTGTTAAAACATTTTTTTCTTTATGTTTGTGATTATGTCTTGGGTTCTTGTAAACAGGAACCATCTCCACTACCACCTGTGCTCCCTGCTGTGCCCAGAACCCTGTGCCCCAACACCGTGAGCACGTGTTTCTAGCTTTCAGGGAGATTGTAGAGCTCTCCCCAGTATCATCGTTGCCAGGCAGGTTTGACCCACACCCCCAAATATGGAGTCCTTCTTTGCTTTCTTAGAAAATTGCCCACCATTGAAAAAGAAAGAATAAAAGGACTTACAGAGACTCCTAGCTCATGTAAAATGGTCAAGTATTTAAAATAAAGCAATGAAATAATGTATGGAGAGTTTGTGGTTGGTTGAAGTTATCTTTGCTTCCTATGAAGACAGCTGGGGGTCCCTCTTCTCTGTTAGCACAGCAGTTCTTGCTGCTTCTGGCTAAGTGAGTAAGGGACCGCTAAAAAGAAAGGGGGGAGAGATACACAGATTGAGTTACATGTTTTCATTTAACTGATTTTTAAAATGATTTTGTGTGTAGTATGTGGTGTGTTGGTATGCTAGAGGAAGATGTCGGCTATCCTCCATCACTGTTCTGCCTTATTTCACCGAGACAGTTCCTCACTGAACCTAGAGATGGCTGTTTTCCAGTTAGACTAGCTGAGTAAGGAACCCCAGCATTGCTCGTGTCTCTGCTGCCCTCAGGGGCTGGGGCTACAGGTATGTGTGCCCACATCAGGTTTATGTTTGTGCTGGGACTGAGCTGAGATCCTCATGCCTGCACAACTAGTAATATTACCCACTCAGTCATCTCCACAGGCCCCAGTTATGTGTTGTTGACTAAGGTTGGGGTGGCTGTCAGATGCTCTTTTCAGATTTATTTGTAATTTTTGCTTCTTTCTGGGTAGTCCTTTAGCAAAGTTTAATGATTATTTCTGCTGCCTTCACAAAACAGACTTTTTCCACAAAAACAGGTTGTAGCCAGGCGTGGTGGTGCACGTCTTTAATCCCAGCACTCGGGAGGCAGAGGTAGGAGGATTGATGTGAGTTCGAGGCCACCCTGAGACTCCATAGTGAATTCCAGGTCAGCCTGGGCTAGAGTGAGACCCTACCTCAAAAAAGCAAACAAACAAAAAAACCAGATTTTATTTCCCATGATAATTATTAACAAAATTTGATGGTAAAATTGTATGTATGTGCATCAATTAAATTACTAGAAAACTCTTTTGAGGGGGCTTTGAAGCAGGGTCTCACTCTATCCCAGGATGAAATGAAACTCACTCTGTAGCCCAGGCTGGTGGCTGGTCTTGAACTCATGGTAAACCTCCAATCTCAGCCTATTAAAGGCATGTATCACCATACTTGGCTGCGAAAACTCTTAATTAATTGGTAATATATTTTTTGTGTGACTGACTTTTTAAAAAAACCATCCTGTCTTAATTTTTAAACTTTATTCAATGCTTGTTTTGGTATTTTTTTTTCTTCTTTAAAAGTGACAAGAGGGCTGGAGAGATGGCTTAGCAGTTAAGCACTTGCCTGTGAAGCCTAAGGACCCCGGTTCGAGGCTCGATTCCCCAGGACTCACGTTAGCCAGATGCACAAAGGGGCGCATGCATCTGGAGTTCGTTTGCAGTGGCTGGAAGCCCTGGACACTCATTCTCTCTCTCTCTCTTGCTCGCTCGCTCGCTAATAAATAAAAGTGACAAGAAGCTGGGCATGGTGGTACACTCCTTTAATCAGCATTTGGGAGGCAGAGGTAGGAGGATCACTATGAGTTCAAGGCCAGTCTGGGACTACAGAGTGAGTTTCTGGTCAGCCTAGGCTAGAGAGAAACCCTACCTTGAAAACAAACAAACCAAATGACAACAGGGCTGGAAAGCAGGCTCAGCCATTAAGTCACTTGCCTGAAAAATGTAACAACTTAAGTTTGATTCTCCGGTACCCATGTAAAGCCAAATACACAAAGTGGCACATGCATCTGGAGTTCATTGGCAGCAGCTAGAGGCCCTGGTACATCCATGCTCGTTTGCTCGCTCGTGCTCTCTCTCTCCCTCTCTCTGCTTGCAAATAAATTTTAAAAAAATTTTTTTAAGTGACAACGGCTAGAGAGATGGCTTAGCAGTTTGCCTGTGAAGCCTAAGGACCCAGGTTAGATTCCCCAGTACCCAAGTATGCCAGATGCGCAAGGTGGCACACGCGTCTGGAGTTTGTTTGCAGTGGGTATAGGCCCTGGTATGCCCATTCTCTCCATTTGCCTTTCTCTCTCTAATAAATAAAATATTTTTTAGAAAGAGACAAGAAAAATGTAACACATAATAGAAATCCCAAGGTTTTCGGTCTTTAGATCCATAGGTCTTATTAATGGCTTGTCCAGAATCTCCACACTGCCTGGTATGTTGGACGAAATCATCTTGGAGTTTCTTGAATCTGTGAGTTAAAACCATGGCCCTGAGCTATGAACATGGCTCAGTGGATAAAGCGCTCACTGCACAAGCGTGAATCCCTGAGTCTGGCTCCCAGAACCCATGTAAAGCTGGACACGTGGTGCTGCCATCCATCCCAATGCACCTAGGACAAGAAGGGAGACTTCAGAATTGCCCAGAAGCCCCAGGCCAGTGAGCCTGACAGACACAGCAGTGAAAGAAAGAGTCCCTGGCTAGAACAAGGTAGAAGGCAAGGACTGACACCAGAAATTGTGATCTGACCACACATGCCAGGGCACCGTGTACACACACACACACACACACACACACACACATTCACACCAAACAAAAGCAAAAGACCTGGCCCTTTGAAAAGCCAGTACTTGTCTTTTGACTGCATTTAAACAAGATAGGCTTTCTTTAATATTTAAAGATGAGCTGATCCGGATGTGGTGGCACATGCCTTTAATTCCAGCACTCAGGAGGCAGAGGTAGGAGGATTGCCATGAGTTCAAGGCCACCCTGAGACTACATAGTGAATTCCAGGTCAGCTGGGACTAGAGTGAAACAATACCTGGAAAAAAAAATAATATATATACATATTTAAAGATGAGCAAATTAACAAAAAAATATGACAAAAACTAAATTTTTTAGAATACTACTTAATTGCCTATGACCTGAGCTGGTGACTTTATGGCAGTCATTAATGAAGACAGTTAGTAAATATCACATATATACTAAAGTAGTTGTCACTGACGACACCAGAATTAAAATCAACTTTTCAGTAGGACTTAATTCTTCATACAAATATTTGATCACTGGCCCATAAATTGCCAAGGCAGCTAGAAAAGACTAATTTTTTTCAAACTAAACAAGATGTAGGCATGGGCAACCCCTCTCAGGACCCCTCCCTGTTGCAGGGAGTTGTTACATCACTTTTGCTTCTCAATAACACCTTTCTTGCTTGCCCTTTCAAACCATGCAGTCATTTTGGCTTCTTGTGAATCCAGCAAAGGATCACAACCCAGCCTCTGCCTTTGTTCTTGAAGAATGTGTCAGGATGTGCATCTGACAAATCCAGAGCCTGCTAGGAATCATGAGTATTTGTGGGACAGCAGCTAGAACAAAATTAGGGAGATGTGGCCATAAATAAGTAGGAAAACATTGCCAGAGAAGAAAATATAGTATAGTACACCAGAGGAGAAAGACCTTATGACCACTTATATAGTTAGAAAAAGACTGAGAAAGCCGGGCGTGGTGGCGCATGCCTTTAATCCCAGCACTCGGGAGGCAGAGGTAGGAGGATCACCGTGAGTTCGAGGCCACCCTGAGACTCCATAGTGAATTCCAGGTCAGCCTGGGCTAGAGTGAGACCCTGCCTCGAAAAACCAAAAAAAAAAAAAAGAAGAAGACTGAGAAAATTCAGTCCTCATTCAAAATAAGTTAGGAACACATTAAGAATCAATAAAGGATATTACACAATAGATGCAATGACTTCTTGTACCTCCTGGTACCACCCTTGAGATGTTCTTGATCCTGATCCAAAATAATAGATGGTTTTCTATATTCACTCTTCCCCACTTGAAATGTACAGATATAGATAAACTATAAAACATAATGTGATGTGGGCTGGAGAGATTGCTCAGTGGTTAAGGCACTTGCCTGCAAAGCCTAATGACCTGGGTTCGATTCCACCAGTACCCATGTAAAGCCAGATGCTCAAAGTGGCACACACATCTGGAGTTCATTTGCAGTGGCTGGAGGCCCTGGTGTGCCCATTCTTTGTCTCTTTTCTCTCTGCTGCAAAATAAATAATTAAAAAAACATAAGATGTATAGAACTTTCATGAAGGTATACCTTTTGCTGGGTACATTTTGTTTTATTTAAAAAAATTTTCACGTGTGTGTGTGTGTGTGTGTGTGTGTGTTGTGCAGGTGTGCCAGAATCACTTCTGCTGCAAGTGAATTCTAGATGCTTGTGCCTCTTTGTGCCTGGCTTTACATGAGTGATTAGGAATTGAACCCAGACCAGCAGGTTTTGCAAGCAAACACCTTTAACCACTGAGCTCTTCCTCGCCTCTGTTTCATTTTTAAATGTCATTTGTGGCTCACTACCTCAGTTTCATGGTTCATTAGTAGGTTGCGCCCCATAGTTTGAAATCCACTCTGTCTTGAGTTGCAGAAGCTTGAAGGCTGAAGCTACGGCCTGCCCAAGTTTTCTTGGAGCAGCTTAGCTTCAACCAGTGAGACAGACAAGATGTAGATAGTGGAAGGAGGTAGAGACCTGCCTCTTACTGCTGAGGTTCACAGTAGAGCCATTTAGTTTCTCTGGGGCAGTACTAGCATAGATATTGATAGTGTTGGGCAATAGTAATATCTTTGTATGTATTTTATTTATTTATTTGCAAGCAGAAAGAGAGAGAGAGCAAAAGAATGGGTACACCAGGGCCACTAGCCACTGCAAATGAACTCCAGATGCATGTACCTGTATGTGTGGGTACTGGGGAATCAAAGCCAGGTCGTTAGACTTTGCAGGCAATCAACTTAACTGCTGAGCCACCTCGCCAGCCCTTAATTAATACCTTTTTTAATATACATATGTATATTTAATTTATTTGAGGGAGACAAATAAGAGAATGGGCACGCCAGGGCCTCTAGCCAATGAAACCAAACTCCAGATGCATATGCCATCTTGTGCATCTGGCTTTACTTGGGTACTGGGGAATCAAACCCAGTCCTTAGGTTTTGCAGGCGAACTCCTTAAGTACTGAGCCATCTCTCCAGCCCTTAATATCTTAACACGATATTTTAAACACAAAACCTGAAATGATTCCAGTATTCACACAGGAAAGCAACAATCCAAAAATAGTTAACCATCTTGAAAAAGAAGAGCGACCACAAGGAGCTAGACGTCCAGGATATGAAGATGCACGAAGCTGTGACTGTGATCAGCAAGAGAGGAGAGGAACCTGAGGGAGACCCCGGAAAAGAGCAAGTCCAGAGGACAGCTTGATGTTTGAGAAGATGGCAAACCAGTGGGAAAAGTTAGTTATTGACATGGGAGTGATTGGTATTTCCAAATCAAAGAAAACAAAATTGGGTCCGCATCATGACAAAAACTTACAAACAAGTTGAAAACCTAAATGAACTCTTCAAATCATTACAACATAATATAGAATATTGCTGGGACTGCATGGCTTTCTCAGATAAGAAGTGAAGAATCACAAATCATGGCAAATAGGTGACTATGTCTGAATTTAAAGCAACTTTATGACTAAATGTACTGCATAGTTTAAAAAAAGATATACAGGGGTTGGAGAGATGGCTTAGCAGTTAAATTGCTTGCCAGCAAAGCCAAAGGACCCAGGTTCAATTCCCTAGGACCCATGTAAGCCAGATCCATGAGGTGGCACATGCATCTGGAGTTTGTTTCCAGAGGCTAGAAGCCCTGGTGTGCCTATTCTTTCTCTCTATCAAATAAATAAATAAATAAAATATTTAATAAAGAAAAAAGAAATACATTAGGAAAACAAATTTTAGCATCTATAAGGAAAAATTAATAAAGCATATAAGGAATTCCTGCAAATCAGGAAAAAAGCAATAGGAAAATGTTTAATATGATTAGATAATTCATAAATGAAAAGACGCTATACTTTGTGAGAGGATCAGGGAAGTGCAAATTCAAAAATGTTAAGATTTTATTTAAAACCCATTAGTGCCGGGCGTGGTGGCACATGCCTTTAATCCCAGTACTCGGAAGGCAGAGGTAAGAGGATCACCGTGAGTTCGAGGCCACCCTGAAAATGCAGAGTGAATTCCAGGTGAGCCTGAGCTAGAGTGTGAGACCCTACCTCGAAAAACCAAATAAATAAATAAATAAATCCCATTAGTTTGAGGAAAATGGGTCAGACTATCAAATGTTGAAACTCTGAAAAAGGAATTTACTGACATCCTGATAAAAGTATAAATGTATTCATCAACTAGTTACGAACAAGTCAGGTTGAAAATGTACGTATCCTATAATTCAGAAAATTTATACTTACGTAGACATCTTTGAGCAGTTTTTGAAATGTTATACTTTAATCCATTATAAAAGTGTTTCTCACAGTGACACACAACACACACATACATATATGCAGATATAAAGTAAACTTTTACATTTACCAGTATGTAGGCAGAGGAGCAAGCAGGTTAGAGGAAGCCTACCTAGGAAGTGTGAGGTTCAGTTTCCTGCAGCAGTACCAGCCTGAGGAATGGAAAGACAGCACTGCAGGTCACTTAAAAGCCAGTGAGTATCTGTCACCTCAGAAGAGTAGGGTTTTAGAACTGCAGAAGCTATGCTTCCTGGTGACAATATGCCATGTCCTGTTTTACTATTACTTTTATTTATTTTTATTTATTTGACAGAGAAAAAGGGAGGGAAAGAGAAAGGGCGCACCAGGGCCCCCAGCCATTGCAAATGGACTCTAGACGCATGTGCCCCCTTATGCATCTGGCTAATGTGGGTCCTGGGGAATTGAACCTGGGTCCTTCGGCTCTGCAGGCAAATGCCTTAAACACTAAGCCGTCCCTCCAGCTCCTATTGTAGATACTTGTTTACCACACCTATAGGATATTGGCTTTCCTGTTTGCTACTGCAGATGGCATGCCTCCTTTGTGCAGCTGGATCAAGGTATGTGTAAAACAAGAGAGAGGACGCCAGGGGTGTCCGACCTTTGGACACTGAAACATGATGTGCTGGGCCCATTCACAGCTATCCTGGGACACGTGCCTTCACAGGAAAACAAGTGCAAGAAAGACCAGTGGTTAGGAAATGCCTGTCAAACCAACTTTTCCACGAAGATTAGTCCCAAGGGTCTTGCTAGTTCTTGTAAGTAACCAGGTAGTGTGTTAGTTTCCCATTGCTGCTGAAAGGAGGTTATTACATTTATTTTGGATGCACAGATTTATTCTATGATGGTTTTGGAGATCAGAATACAAAATGAAGGTGTGAGCAGGGCTGCTTTCTACATTTTCCAGAGAAAAATTCATTCCTTTCCTCTTTCAGCTTCCAGAGACTATACCATTCCTTAGTCCCAGTGACATCACTCCTCTCTGCTAGGTTAATCACATTACCTTTTACTTGCTCTCATCTCCTGCCTCCCTCATAGATAAACCCTTGGGATTCTGTCAGCCCATCCAGATAATTTAGGCTAATCTGCCCATCTTAAGGTCCTTACCCTAAGTACTTTTTGCAATAAGAGAGAACCTTCTGAGGTTCTGGGGAGTGGAATGTGGAGAGTCACGTCTTAAAAGTATGTGTTACTGAGGCACCAAGTAGACAGGGTCTTGTGGGGTCACCAATGTATACTATAAATTCAATGGAATGATTTAGTTGTCTGGAGAAGCCAGAACAGACTATGAGTCAGAGCCCCGAGTCTGCCTAGAGGCAGATAATACATTATTGATCCTCTCTACCCTGTGGCTAAGCCTGAGACGCCCCCTTCACTGAGCACTATTGTAGCTTATTGTTTGAAAGAATAATCGGTTTGGGCTGGGGAGATGGCTCAGTGGTTAAGGCACTTGTCTGAGAAGCCTAACAACCCAGGTTCGATTCCCCAGTACCCACATAAAGGCAGATGCACAAAGGGGCACATGAGTCTGGAGTTCGTTTGCAGCTGCTACAAGCCCTGGCCTGCCCGTTCCCTGCCCCACCTTGCAAATAAATAAATAAATAAATAAAATCTTTTAAAAAAAGAAAAGAATAAGCTGTTGGTATCTAATGTGTCTTGAAGTCTGAGTTTTATTTGTTACTGTACTTTTTTGCTTTCTTTTGTTGGTGCTGGAATTGAACCCCCAGCCAGGCTAAGCAAGCACTCTGCCGCCCAGTCACACCACCCAGCCCCTGTGCTTGCACCTCAGTTGCTAGCAGTTGCCTGGTCAAGGTCAGTTTTGTCATGACTTATATTTTTGTTCTATTCTCCACAACCAGCCTGTTCTTTTCCATAATAGAACTACCATGTAGCTTACATGATGATGTCTTCCTTGCTAGGCCATATGCTCGATGAAGATAGCATGCATCTTTCTTTTTTTCCTGCCATGTTCTAGAGCATCAGCCTGAGTTAGACAGATTTTCAGGTATTTTTGAAGGATTGTGTGAGTCCCTCACTATCCTTTCCAATGAGCTCTATTGCTGCATTGATCTCAAAGGCAAGCATAAAATAACATAAACTTGGAGATGCTATCAGTTTGGTTCCAGGAATTTGAGGATTAATACAGGGAAAAAAAATCACCAGTGTTAAATCAGTGCTTAGATCCCCTATTTGCACTGGGTATAATGGTACACACCTATAGTCTCAGCACTCAGGAGGCTGAGGTAGGAGGATCTCCATGAGTTCAAGGCCAGCCTGAATTACATAGTGAGTTCCAGGCTCAGCCAGGGCTAGGTGAGACACTGTTTAAAAATAAATAAATAAATAAATAAATAAATAAATAAAAATAAATAAATAAATAAAAATTAAAAAGAAAAGATTTTCCATTTGTTTGGTTTCAAAAGCTGCCTCTCATAGGTTAACTAAGACATAGGTCATTTCCGACTTGTTAGAGAAATGAGTACATACCTGGAAATAACTGGAAACAAAGCCTAAGTGGGCATGGGACAAGCTGGTTACTTGAATTTATTTCTCCATCTGACGGCACCCCCGGCATTTATTCATTAGTAAGTAAGCTCCAAACCATGCCTGATATCAGGAAATGCCCCCAAGTGCCGCTTAGGTGTTGTTGAATTCCGGAGCTATTAACCCAGCAACGTCACAGCGGAGATGCAGAGGCAGACTCCCATCAGTCTACTGGGCGGGGAGCGGCCTGATAAGGAGGGGGCTGATAAGGAGATGGCAAGGTGAAAAGTGAGGGCTGGGGGCTACTAGGAAAGCTGGAGGGGAGATGTCATTAAATGTCTTTGGTCACGTGGAATAAGGTATTAAGAGCCAGCAAGCAGAGGGATAGAATCAGTGGTAAGTTTAGCAAACAAATGTGTCACAAGATGATACCCACATGAGACATGAAGGGACAGCCTAGGACTTGTCTATTTTGTTTCCTTTTAAAGCATTTCAACCCATGTCACAGAGCTGAAGCTTAAGCTTTATTAGATGAAGAGGAGGACGGAGATGTCATCACTACCATGCAAAAGGTGCCAAACACCCTGCACCTTGTTAAAGAGGTGCCATGGACCTCACAGTGCCCACTTGACCTACACAAGACTTTCCTAATAGGAGGGGAAAATGATGACAGCAAAATCGAAGAGAGGCTGGTTGGAAAGAAGGGATTCAATGGAAGGTGAATTTGGGAGGGGGAAATGGGGGTAGTGGGAGGGAATTATGATGGTTTGTTGTTTGTCTTTATGAAAGTTGTCAGTAAAAAGTGAAAAAGGAAGAGCGGCCAGGGTCTGTCACAGCGTGCTCGTAGCTCTGTTGTGCAGGTTTGGAATCCCTGCTCTGTTGGTGAAACAGTGAGCCTGGGAAACATTAACTTTCTCAGCTCCCAGCTGGGGAGTAACGGCGCTGTCTAGATGGCCGGCTCCTGTGAAAGACAGAGAGGGCCGCGCTCTCAGACTGCCCACAATGGCCCCCTCCTCCCTGCCTCGCAGGACAAGAGGCGACTGAGCAGACCAGACCCTGGTGGGACTCTTATCGAGCCAGGCTCTGACCTCCGCACCAGGCTCCTTCTAGAGGCAGAACATCTCAGAATTGTGACTGGTTAAGGATTCCCACCCCCCACCCCACCCCCATTTTTTTTTAAAGAAACATGGTGATATTTTTTTCTTCAGAATTAAATCAGTAGAAGACATTTGCCATTCAATCTGGATTAACTGAGAAGCTGGTCAGGATTCGCTCCCTCCGTTAACCAACTGTGTCCAGGTAGGACCTCACGGAGACCATGGTAACCTTCTTCATATCTTTGGGGTGCTTAGAGCTTGCTTATATTTGCTTTGGGGAAATGATTAAGTACATTCAAGAGATCAAGAAATCTTCCCTGAAGGCTAGAGAGATGGCTTAGCGGTTAAGCGCTTGCCTGTGAAGCCTAAGGACCCCGGTTCGAGGCTCAATTCCCCAGGACCCACGTTAGCCAGATGCACAAGGGGGCACATGCGTCTGGAGTTCGTTTACAGAAGCTGGAAGCTCTGGTGCGCCCATTCTCTCTCTCTCTCTCTCTCTCTCTCTCTGCCTCCTTCTCTCTGTCGCTCTCAAATAAATAAATAAACAAACAAACAAACAAATTAAAAAAAACAAAAGAAATCTTCCCTGAGTGTCAGGCATTGTGGTGGGCCCGGGACAGTTAAAGATTAGTGACGTGGCTGTCTGAAGCTGCAAGCCTTCCCAGAGTTTGACCTTAATAGAATATGTGGGTTAGGGAGTGGGGAAGATTACCAAAGTATTTGAAATACCTCAAAGGTGACAATGAACAGCCTCAGATATCCAAGTTTGGGCAACTGGTTAATCACAAATGTGTTTGGTTTCAAGGAAGAATTTCTTGAGAAATGAGATCCCAGACAAAGATTTCTCCTGTAGCTTCAAAGTTTGTGTCACATAACTGCTAAGCTCTCCTCTCTCCTGTACTTTACGGCGGCGAGTAAAGCGCCTGCTGTGGGAGAAGGGTTAGAACATTTCCTCCGAAACATCTCCCCTTATCAGTGAGCCGCATAGCACAGCCTGGGGCAGACAAGCAGGCGTGCCCAATGCCATCAGTGTTTCTTCTACATTCCTCATTAATTTGATACTCAATAACCTTTGGCGTTGGAGTAGTATGAAATATTCCAAAAAGGCATTTTAATTACTTTCTGATATCTTCACAACTGATAAGGTATAACTATTGGTTTTTGAGTCAAGGAAATATTCTCATTTTCCTCATCGGTGGTATCAACCATTAATAACCTGTTTTGAGGAATACTAAATAATCTTGTTTATAAAAGTCTCAACGACCATGTAATAGGGCTTCAATAAATTATAATTATTACATTAGGATCTGTCACAGTTTAAAAATGGTTTTAATGCATATATTTTTTAAAGTAGTGGGAAATTTTTGTTGTTGCTGATTTTGGTTTGGGCTAAGCTAGTGGTCCACATTTGCAGTCCCAGCTTCTTGACATGCTGAGGCAGGATGATCAGTTAAGTTCAGCAGCTGGAAGCCAACCTGGGCAACATAGTGAGACTCCATCTAAACAAAAATAAAGGGGCTAGGGGTGTAAGTGGGTGACAGAGCCTATACTTTGAAGCCCTGGGTTTAATCTTCAGCACCAAGAAACCCACCAGTTTTAAGACTTTTTTTAAAGTTACCTCTTATAGTACTATACTTCCAAATAAATTCCAAAATGAAGTTGTGAAATATTTCACATACCGGTATTTTTGCATGGTCCACTTCTTTTACTAACAGTGTAACTGTTTATGAGATCATTTACCCCTTCTTTATTGTCCTTAAAGACCTGTCATCTTCTCTAGAGGAATGTCTGTGCGCTGCCTTGCCCCTGAGGGGAATCTGACTTCTCCTCCCACTTTCTGAAGAATCCAGGGTGTGGGCAGGAGACTCTAGCCTCCCGGTGGGAGGACTGGAAGGTTTATACAAAAACCGCTTCCACGGCCCCTGGACAGCGGACCTTCTCTTTTGCCTTTGGAAGCAGGTTGAAGGGGTAAGTGTGGTCAGCGGGCACTGGGGACTGTGCGTGTGTTTTAGTGCACGTGCACTCACGCAGGCCTCAGCAAGGCCTCTCCATGCCCTGCTCCAGAGGGAAACACCCTTGAGGATTCTTTCTGGCTACATGTGTGTTCAGGGGAAAATGATGTCTGCTGTTTAAATTATGGTAACCCAGTGGAGCCCTAGGCAAATTAACAGGAAGCAAATTCTTTTACATGTCATAATAAGCCACTTTTAAGGCTGATGGACAGGTGTCACTGGATAAAGGACAAAAGTACGTTACCAGGCTACAACGACTAGCTGTGTACTCTCCCTGAGCAAGCTCAATACCATCAGCTTAGAATACGGAGTTTTGTACTTTGTATATTATTTCTTTTCTTTCTTATACAGGTAATTGTTGATTGCAAAAAGAAAATAATATTGGACTGTAGACAAAAAGCTAACATGGAAAAAAATCAGCCAGACATGGCAGGACACACCTGTAATCCCACCGCTGGAGAGGCTGAGGCAGGCAGATGCTGCCTGGCCCTGGGGTACTTAGTTTAGGCCCTCACGTGCTGCCTAGGGTGACTAAATGCACCCCTCCCACCGAGGCAGGCACTCACTCCTAACTTTTCTCCATCTGTGGTGGTGCCTGTGACATTTTTCACTTGTCAATGGGTCAGAACATTTTCTGGTATTAAATACCTTTCTCTACTAGTTTTCAAGGCAGGAGTCTTATGACAGGGCAGTGTTGAGGGTTAACCAGTGTTCAACTGTTACGCACTGAGCCTCAGTCCACTTTTCCACAGTGTACATGAGGCACAGAGAGCATACCTCCCATTGTCCCTTCACTTTGCTTTTAAAATGCATGCTTACTAGGTCAACGAACACAAGTTTTAAATTTTATTTTTGTTTTTTTTTTTTTTTGAGTCAATTTTCTTCATTAATTTTCTTCTAGGACAACATTTACTTCATTCAGATTTTAAACTGATTTTCATAAGGTTTTACAGAGTAACCTCTCCATAATTGTGTCTCTGTCTTTCTGATCCCTGTTTGTGTATTGTTGTTTTCCTATTTGTATTTGATCAGAGCAGTGTAAGTGTCTTTTGGGTCTCTGTTGTTTTTAATTGTTTGGATTTCCAAGTAGTTGGAATTATTTGGGACATCATCATTCTTTCTGTTTTGCTCTTTTTTTTTTATTTTTATTTTGCTGTTATTGACATGGGAAGTACAATTTCGTTTTGGAATATTTAAGGCTATACTTGTCGTGATTTTGTTTCCCAGTTTTTATGAGCACTTGAGAAGAATGCCCATATCTCTTTTTTGCTTGTTTGCTTGTTGTGAAGCAGGGTCTCACTCTAGCTTAGTCTGACCTGGAACTCACAGTATTCCTCCTGCTTTAGCATACCAAGTGCTGGGACTCCTGCATCTCTGTTTTAATACTTTTCTGCTTATTTACTCTGCTGAGGACTGAAGGGGGTATGCGGAAAGCTCTTGGGACAGCTGTGTTCCTGTAAACTTTCTTCTAGCAATTTTTGCTCACAGTGTTAGTAATGGTATACAAATGTTCATGCAAGACTATCACATCTTTGTGATCTCTTAAAAGCAGTAGAAAACCGAAATTATTTTGTTGCATTTGAGGGGCTCTGAGACAGCTGAGCTCATGGAGGTTTTGGACATTCTGGGCTCAGTCTTCTGCTCTCATTTCCTTTGCTTGTTTCTTCCTTTTGTCTGGCTTTGGCTTTTAGTTTTCTGAGATAGAATCTCACTCTGTAGCCTAGGCTAACCTCGAACTCACCATACAGTTCAGGCTGGTCTTAAACTCAGAGCAGTCCTTCTGCCTCAGCCTTCCAAGGATTGGGATCATGGGCCTGAGCTGCTGTGCCAGGCTGCTCCTCTGGTTCCTGACTCGGTGCTTCGCAACCTTGGTGTAGCCTGTGTTTTCTGCCTTCTCTTATGGTGCTCTTAAAATATTGAGTTAAAATATGTATAGCATAAAATTTACCATTTCTGCTGGGCGTGGTGGCGCATGCCTTTGATTCCAGCACTCAGGAGGCCAAGGTAGGAGGATCGCTGTGCTGTTCAAGGGCGCCCTGAGACTACATAGTGAATTTCAGGTGGGCCTGGCCTAGAGTGAGACCCTACCTCAAAAAAAACAAAACAACAACAACAACAAAATTACCATTTCTTCTGGGCATGGTGGCATGTGCCTTGAATCCTAGGGGAGGTAGAAGTAGGCAGATTACGCCGGGCGTGGTGACCTTTAATCCCAGCACTGGGGAGGCAGAGGTAGGAGGATCACCATGAGTTCGAGGCCACCCTGAGACTCCATAGTGAATTCCAGGTCAGCCTGGGCTAGAGTGAGACCCTACCTCAAAAAACCAAAAAAAAAAAAAAAAGAAGAAGAAGAAGTAGGCGGATTTCTGTGAGTTCGAGGCCACCCTGAGACCACATACCACATAGTGAATTCCAGGTCAGCCTGGGCTAGAGAACAAGACACCCTACCTTGAAAAATAAACAACAACAACAACAAAAATTACCATTTCTTTTATTTTTTTGTTTATTTCTAGGTAGGGTCCTACTCTAGTCCAGGCTAATCTGGAATTCACCCAGGCTTACCTTGAACTCACAAATCCTCATACTTTGGCCTCCTGAGTACTAGAATTAAAGGTGTATGCCACCATGCCAGATCAAAATTAGTCATTTCAAGCAAACAGTTTTGTAGTATTAAATACATTGACACTGTTGTGAAACCCTCATCACCGTCAATCTCCAGAAACTGCATCTTTCCAAACTACCAGAGAGTCTCCGTCCTCCCTCCTACAGCCCTGGGGAGCTGCTGCTGTACCTTACAGCTAGCTTGACAGCTCCAGGTACCTGCACAAGTGAAATCATACAGTATTTGACCTTTCATGACTGGTTTATTCCACTTAGTGTAGTATCTTCAAGGTTGTAGCATATGTAAGGATTTTCTTTCTTTTAAAAAAGATTTTTATTGGGCTGGAGGGATGGCTTAGCGGTTAAGGTATTTGCCTGCAGAGCCAAAGGACCCTGGTTCGATTCCCCAGGACTCACGTAAGCCAGATGCACAAGGTGGCTCATGTGTCTGGAGTTCCTTTGCAGTGGCTGGAGGCCCTGGTTGCACCCATTCTCTGTCTTTCTTCTCTCTCTCTTTCTCTCTCTCTCTCTCTCTCCTCTCAAATAATTAAAAAAAAAAAATACTTTAAAAGCCAGTCGTGGTGGCACACACCTTTAATCCCAGCACCTGGGAGGCAGAGGTCAGAGGCCAGCCTGAGAATACAGAGTGAATTTCAGGTCAGCCTGTGCTAGGGCAAGACCCTACCTCAAAAAAAAAAAAAAAAAAAAAACAAGGCTGGAGAGTTGGCTTAGCGGTTAAGTGCTTGCCTATGAAGCCTAAGGACCCCGGTTTGAGGCTCGATTCTCCATGACCCACATAAGCCAGATGCACAAGGTGGCACATGCATCTGGAGTTTGTTTACAGTGGCTGGAGGCCCTGGTGCACCCATTCTCTCTCTCTCTCTCTGCTTCTTTCTCTCTCTGTCGCTCTCAAATAAATAAATAAAAATAATAATAAAACTTAAAAAATAAAAATTTTAAAAAATATATTTTTATTATTTACTTGCAAGCACAGAGAGAGAGAGAATGAGCATGGTAGGGCCTCTAGCTACTTCAAACAAATTAAAGATGCATGTGCCACTTTGTGCATCTGGCTTTATGTGGATAATGGGGAATCAAACTCAGGCCATCAAACTTGGCCAGCAAGTACCTTTAACTACTGGGCCATCCCTCCAGCCTACTTTCCCTCTTTTTCAAACTCCATAATATTCTGTTTTATGTTTATATTACATTTTTAAAAAATATTTTTATGTTTATTTTATTTAATTTATTATAGATATATAGAGAGAAACAGAGAGAGAGAATGGGCATGCCAGGGCCTCTAGCCACTACAAATTAACTCCAGACATGTGCCCACCATGCGCATCTGGCCTTATGTGGGACCTGGAGAATTGAACCTGGGTCCTTAGGCTTCAAAGGTAATCTTTTTAACTGCTAAGCCATCTCTCCAGCCCTTATATCACATTTTATATTTTATTTTTATTTATTCCAGCCCTTATATCACATTTTATATTTTATTTTTATTTATTCATTTGAGAGAGAGAGAGAAAAAGGACGAGAGAGGGGTCCTGGGGAATTGAACCTGGGTCCTTTAGCTCTGCAGGTAAGTGCCTTAACCTCTAAGCTATCTCTCCAGCCCTATATCACATTTTTTTAACTTGTTCAACTGTTGATATGAATGGGTGCTTCCACCTTTTGGCTATTGTCAGTAATGCTACCATAAATGCATATGGTTGTACAGGTATCTGCTTGAGCCCCTCCTTTGATTTCTGTTGAGTACATGGCCGGGAGGGGGATGGCTAGATTCGACGGTAAGTCTGTCCAGTGTGGGGGGGAGACTTGCCATGCTAGTTTCACAGTGGCTGTACCGCTCTGCCTCCCACCAGTAGCGCACAAGTGCTCCAGCTGTTCCAACCTCACCCGCAGCTGCTGTCGTCTCAGGTTTTAGTGATCACTTCCCGATGGATTTGAGGTAGGGCTGACTGTGGTCTGATGTGTCTTTCCCCACTGAACAGTCATGCTGTTCTCACATGCTTACTGGTCGCTTATCTGTCTTCTTTGGAGAAATATCTTTTCTAGTATTTTACCCATATTTAAGTTAGGTTTTGTTGTTATTGTTATCCTTTTTATATTCTGTATGCTAATCCCCTATCAGATTTATGATTTGCACATGTTATCTCCCATTTGTTCACTTATCTTTTCACTTTCTTTTATAAAAATATTTTATTTATTTATTTATTTGAGAGAGCCAAGGCCTCTAGCCACTACAAACTTCAGACACATGTGCCACTTTATGCATCTGGCTTTTGTGGGTCCTGAGGAATCAAACCTGGGTCCTTAGGCTTTGCAGGCAAGCACCTTAACCTCTAAGCCATCTCTCCAGCCCTCATTTCACTTTCTTTTTTTATTATTTTATTTATTTGACAGAGAGAGAAAGGCAGATATAAAGAGGGAGAGAGAGGAAGAATGGGTGCACCAGGTCTCCAGCCACTGCAAACAGACTCCAGAAATGTGCCACCTTGTGCATCAAGCTTATGTGGGTCCTGGGGAATTGAACTTGAGTCCTTAGGCTTCACAGGCAAGTGCCTTAACCACCAAGCCATCTCTCCAGGCCCCTGATTTCACTTTCTTGACAGTATCCTTTGATGCACAAGATGTAAATTTTGATATTCAACTTTATCTATTTTTTTGTCTGTAATTTTGGCATCATATCCAAACCCATGAAACTTTTCTCCTGTTTTCTGCTATGATTTTTATGGTCAAAATGTTGACATTTGGTTCTTCTGCACATTTCAAATTTTGTATATGGTATAAAGTAAAGATCCAACTGCAATTTTTTGCAAGTGAATATTCAGCTTTCCCCAGCACGAATTTGAGGAGAATTTTAGGATGTCTAGGTAATTCTATGCTTTCTAAAACCTCCACGTGTGTCTGAAACCACGCTGCCCCTCCCCAATTTGTCAATGTGTCTGATTGTCATCATGATGTGTTAACATAGAGCAGTCTGAGGCCAGCTAAGTTTTGACCCCCTTTTACTTCTTTTTTCTCGGTTCTGCATGCTTGTAGAACTCTTTGCTTGTCATTTAAAGATAAATCAGATAATCTGATGATAACTCCATTTGTGTTGAGATACCATATACAGCTTTTGGCTCTGTGGATTCACCATCTCTTCACAGAGGAAAGCTTCCTTTTCTTACTTATCTACTTACTGATTCTGTCCTAGTAATTAGTGTAACTTTTTACATGTTGCATTTCTGTTTCTCTCTCTCTCTCTCTTTCTGAGGTAAGGTTTCACTCTAGCCCAGGCTGACCTGGAATTCACTCTGTAGTCTCAGGCTGACCTTGAAGTCATGGCGATCCTCCTACCTCTGCCTCCCAAGTGATGTGACTACAGGTTCTTATTAATTCTTTTTCTTGCCAACTGTAGGATTGCTGTCTGTGGGGCTTTCTGTCATCCAGGCATTTCCAACTGGGCAGCTTTGGAGACAGGTGCCCACAGTCAGAAGTAGAGAGAGAAGCACCTGGCCTCTGGCTGGGTCCCAGCCTCTCTTTCCGTGAGTGAGTGATTACTGACGGCGCTGGGCAGAGCTGATGTCATACTAACCCACTGTAACACTCCAGCCTCGCTTCATTAAGGGAATTGGCTCTCAGTCTTCCAGTTTGTATCCATTTGCAGTTCTTGACATTTTGGTGGCATCTGCCCTTAGTTTTAATGTCAATGAAAACCAAAGCACACACTGGTCATTTCAGGTGGATTGGGGGCAGGGCAAAGGGAAGAGTTTGATATCTAAATGGATGTTGTCATTTGATTTGAATCTATGACCATTCAATGGCAGCTGTAATACCACTATCTTGACATTTTTCTGCCATCGTACAGATTTGTGTCTAGATGTCGATATTATCATATTTTTACATCCCAGCCAAAAACCCGCCAGCAACTCTTCTTACCTCCAGCATAAAGTTCCCAAGCACTGTATGTTCCTCCCAGTGGTTTCCCAGAGGCTGCTGACCCCAGCATCTGAAATCTTCCCATACCCACTGGCCACCAGCAAGTGCTAACTTCCAGATTCTTGCCTGCCTCATGCTTTATTCATTTTTTTTTCTTTTCCAGAATATTTATTGACACCCACTTTGTGCTAGGCATTGTGCTGGACTCTAGGAAAACAAAACTCTTTCTGGTATAATCTACTTTCAAGGGTCTTCTAAGACTAGTTGAGACAGACAAGTGTACCAAGATTTTTTAAAAGAATATGTCTATTTACTTATTGGTGGGAGGGAAAGAGAGAGAGAAAGAAACATGGAGAGTGAGAGAATATGTGTGTGTGGGGGTGAGTCAGAGTCTTCTGCCAATGCAAATGAAATCCAGACACATGTGCCACTTTGTGCATCTGGTTACGTAGGTAATCGAATCAAGATCATCAGGTTTTGCAAGCAAGTGTCTTTAACTGCTGAGCCATCTCTTCAGCCCAAGTGCACCAACTTTTGCAAGGCTGTTTTGGTCACTGCTATCACCTAGGTTAGTAGCAAACATATAGAGACTATTTTAAGAAAGTTGTCCTCCATTTGAATTACTAGTCACATGTAATTCATATACCATAAAATCCAATCTTTGAAAGTATATGATTTGATTTTTTTCCCTTTTTAGCATATTCAGCAGTTTATAGTGCTTTCTGTCTCTCTCTCTCTCTCTCTCTCTTTCTCTCTCTCCCTCTCCCTCTCTTTTAGGTAGGGTCTCATTCTAGCCCAGGCTGACCTGGAACTCTGTACTCCCAGGCTGGCCTTGAACTCATGACAATCCTTCTACTTCAGCCCCTCAGGTGCTAGGATTAAAAATGTATACCATCACTCTAGGCTCATATTCATGTGTTTAAGCAGGTTTCACCACTTACTAATTCCAGAATGTTTTTATCATCACCTTCCCAAAATACTTTGCACCCACTTGCCCCCAGGCCAAAGCAAATATTAATCTGTTTTCTTTTTTTAAAACACATATTTTATTTATTTATTTATTTGAGAGAAAGAAAGAGGCAGAGAGAGAGAGAGAGAGAGAGAATGGGCATACCAGGGCCTCCAGCCACTGCAGACGAACTCCAGACACATGCACCCCCTTGTGCATCTGGCTTACATGGGTCCTGGAGAGTCGAACCGGGATCCTTTGGCTTTGCAGGCAAATGACTTAACTGCTAAGCCACCTCTCCAGCCCACTAATCTGTTTGCAATCATTTGCTTATTGCATACATTTTAAATGGTATCGCATATGTGGCCTTTGTGTCATTCCTGCCATAGCATGTACCATTACTTTACCCCCTCCCATTGATAAGTCCACTATGTAGACATACTACAATTTCTTTACTTATCAGTTGGAGAATATGTAGTTATCTCCACCTTAGCTATTATGAAGGATGTTTCTGGAGCCATCCTGAACATGTTTCTGTAAGGACAGATGTTCTCTGAGCTGCCTCCTGCCAAATTCACGTTTTAAAAGGTTAGTCACTAAGATGGTGGGCCGCTGAGGGTGGTTAGGTCCTGAGGGCAGAACCTTCATGCAAAGAATTATTGCCCTTATTTTTCAAAAAAAGATCCAGTAGCATACTCTTGCCTGTCTTACCATGTGAGGACACAGTGGCCAGACAACATCCATGTATGAACCAGGAGGCAGGCTCTCATTAGACACCAATCTGCCCAACCTTTTCATTTTTGACTTTCTCACCTTCAGAACTGTGAAAGACAAAATCCCATTGCTTAGAAGCCACCCTGTCTATGATGTTATTACAGCATCCCAAACTAGCTGAGACGATACACTTTCCTTTCCCTTGAACACACAGGATAGTAGCTGCTGTTTAACATTTGAAAACTGTTTTGCAATGTGGCTGCACTATTCTTACATTTCCATCAGCACTGCAGGAGAGTTCTCATTTCTGCAAGGCTCCATTACTGTCTTCTCTCTCTCTTTATGACTGACATCCTGGTGGGTAGAAGCGACAGCGCATAGTGTTTGATGTGCATTGTCCTAATGGTTATGGAGCATCTTGGCATATCTGTGTGTCTTCTTGCTTCAAATGTGCATTCAGATAATCTTGCTATCTTTGATACTACTCATCTTTTAAATTACTGGGTCGTGCATGTGTATGTGTGTGTACATTTGTGTAGAGGCCAGAGGACAATGCTTGGCTCTTCTTTAGTGACTGTCCATCTGATTGCTTGAGACAGTGTCTCTCACTGAGCCTGGAGTCTACCAATTTGGATGGACTAGCTCGCCAGTGAGCACCAGGGATATGTCTGTCTCTGCCTCGCAGCGCTGGGGTTAGAGGCGAGCATCACCACACCCACTTTTTACATGGACACTGGGCATCTGGACTGAGGTCCTCACACTTGTGAGCAAACACTTAACCCATTGAGCCGTCTCTCCAGCCTGTGTTGACTCTTCTGAGTTCTTTATATACCGTGTCTTCCAAATTCTACCAGAAATGTGGTTTGTAAGTATTTTTCCCATTGTATGGGACATTTTTGTATTTTTTTTTTGTTTATGTGCACATGTGTGTGTGT
Source organism: Dipus sagitta (assembly GCA_036346955.1). Lineage (NCBI taxonomy): Eukaryota > Metazoa > Chordata > Mammalia > Rodentia > Dipodidae > Dipus > Dipus sagitta. The sequence goes on along the minus strand of CM070788.1, from coordinate 4,855,368 downwards.
ATGTGTGTGTGTGTGTGTATGTGTGTGTGTGAGAGAGAGAGAGATATGCATGTATATATGCTGGGTGGGGCTTTCTTACCTGAAGTGGAACATGGGACATCTAGCCCCATTGCTTTTCTCTCTGGTCTTGTTTTGAGCTGAGTCTCTATTTATTTATTTGTTTATTTATTTACTAATTCCACAGTTTGCAGGACTGGGGTTACAGGCACACATGGCCATGCTCAGCTATTTTATGTGGGCTCTGGGGATTTGAACCCAGGTAGTCTCAGGCCCCCTTAGGCCCTCATGCTTACACAGAAAGTGCATGTAACCACTGAGCAATCTTTCCAGCTCTGTGTGGGTTCTTTTTCATATATTCATGCTTTTCAAAGCACAATAAAATTTTATTTTTCTGAAGCCTAACTTATCTTTCTCATGACTTAGGTGTCATATGTTAACCAGCTCTCAGGATGCTAGAAAGACCTGTACAGCCTGTTGGAAGAGAAGTTATTAATGGTCATAAGCAGCAGTAGGCCCTGCAAGTTTTACAGCTGGTCATCCAGGCCAACTGGTGCAATAGTGGCATGTCCGTTATGGGGAAAAGCAACTGTTCTCTGGTTGGACTTAAGGCTTGCTCCACAGGAGGGAATTCTTGCCTGCTACTGAAAACTTAATTAAAAGCTGGGTAGGTCATAAGCCCTAGAAGGAAACTACTATTGTTGTTTAGCTAAATAGATATATTATACTCACCAAACTACCCTTTAAATACTTATGTTTATGCCCATATATTAATACTGCTCTTACTTTTGGTTAGGGAAGCTTTTCTTTTCAGATAGCGGTGACCACTAAAGTGACTCAAGATTCACCAAAGTGCTGAGAAGTGGAGTGTTCAGCACTAAGTGAGACATCTCTAGCACAGCCTCCAAGGCTCAGGGGCCATTGTGCAAGGGTTGGCAGAAAGAATGTCAGAGCAAAAGGAAAGGGAGAGTGCTTAAAATATTGTCATCCAAGCCGGTTGTGGTGACACACACCTTTAATCCCAGCACTCAGGAGGCAGAGGTAGGAGGATTGCCATGAGTTCGAGGCCACCCTGAGTCTACATAGTGAATTCCAGGACAGCCTGGACTAGAGTGAGACCCTACCTTGAAAAACCAAAAAAAAATTGTCTTCCAGACAAAGTGGCCATGGTATTCATGACCTCACAGAGGTTGACACTGCCTACATAAGATCTGCATAAGAGGGAAAAATGATGACATCAAAATAGAAGCGAGACTAGTTGGAAAGAAGAAGGGATTCAATGGAAGGGGGATTTGGGACGGAGGAAAGGGAGGGCGCTTGGAGGAGATTACGATCATAGAAGTTGTCAACAAAAAGTTTTTAAAATAAGTAGGCAGCAGGGAAGAAGCTTGCTGTTCAGTTAAAGCTTGATTTCTCAGTGTCCTGCAGCCTAACAATATGGAGTGTCTTCAGCAACAGGGTCTTACCATCTACTTCTGGTGGACAAGCAAGAGCCTTGGCAATAGCCTGTATTGTTTTGGCAGCCTCGGGGATCTCCCTGACTAACAACTCACTGGAAGGCATCCCACCCCAAGAAGATTTTCTTCATTACCAGGAACAATAAGTTCCCCAGCTACTGCCAAGAGACTTGCATATTGGGGCCTATCTTTAACAACAGTCAGGCAGTTGACTGTTCTGCCTCAGCTTCACCTCCTGCTTGTGCAGAGCCACAAGTCAGTAGAAGTGAGAGCTAGAACCTCCCGAGGTCTTTTTTGAATGCTATACAGCCCAGTGCATGGGCACAGCCCGTACCAGACATGGTTGTCCACATTTCCAGAAATAGGTAGCTTGTCAAAGTCCCTGTGGACATCTCTCTCCATAGCTTTTCCTTTTAACATCCTGGTTAATATATTAATGTCATAGTGTTCATTTGTTCAGGCAGCCATAAGCTGAAACAATTACTTATAATTGTTTAGCAAAAGGGCTGTTTGTAGCTGGGTTCAGTGAGACAGCTGAAGTCTAGGTCTCACAGGGAAGACTGACTCACCAGGTGAAGTACTCGCAGGTCTCTGGGATGACGCTCTGAAGGTGCTCTGGCCTTTTTGTGTCCCCTGTGCTTGCTAGGATACTGGCTTTTCACCACGAGCATTGCACAAGGCTGCCACAGAGCTGCAGAATGAAATCTGGGACACGTATAAACACCACAGAGCTCATCCTTCTAACCCAAAGTCAGCTATTTTTCTTGAATAAATGCCCCTCAGATAGTGGAAAGTCCTTAATTTCCTGATTAAATAAATAGATTCTGTCATTTTGCCAATGTTCTAATTTATTTATTTATTTTTAGTTTTCACAGTGTGATTAAGTTGTTTTTCCTATTGGTGTATGTAAGGACATTTTCTTATAAGAATACAATGTACTTTCTTTTTCTTTCTTTCTTTTTTTTTTTTTTTTTTTCTGAGGTAGGGCTCTCACTCTAGCCCCAGGCTGACCTGGAATTCTCTCTGTAGTCTCAGGGTGGCCTTGAACTCACAATGATCCTCCTACCTCTGCCTCCCGAGTGCTGGGATTAAAGACGTGCACCACCACACTGGGCTACAGTGTACTTTAAACACACCCAGCCTCACTCCTCTCCCTTCTTCCTCAGAACCCCTATTAGTCCATTTTCTTCCCCTAGACAGTTCCACTTCTACTTTCATGCCATGTGATCCTCTATGATTATATGCATCTATATAAAATCTAGGAAAAGCAAGTGAGAGCAAACATGAGCTGTTTGTCTTTCTGAGTCTAGGGATTTGCAAAGGTCTTTGCCACTGACATCAGTGGTCTCCATGTTTTGAGCCTGTTCCATCTTCCTGGAACTTCTTTCCCTTCCCAAGCTATCTCATTAATCTTTCCACCTTCCGTGACTCAATCTAAATACTTTCTCAGTGACGTTTTTAGCTAATATGTCAGCCAATATTTATTTTCCTCATACTTATTATCACCCTGTCTTACAATTCAGTCTCTGTGTCCTGCTTGCCATTAAAGAACTCTTTCTGCGCCATGCATTTGCAACTCTTCAATGTGGTGCTAAGTACAATGTAAAGGGCTATTGGTGTCCCACAGCTTAGCTTAAATACCCACAGCTACCCTGAGAGACTTGACTTATGGCTTCAAAGGGGAAAATGTAAACTCTATTTATGAAGAAAATAAAAACGAGTTATTGGAGACATCAGATAAACTGTTTATATATGCTTCTGTCTGTCTGACCTATGGTCTTTCTTGGAGCACTGGGCTCTTACCCAGCTTTGGGTTATAAATTATATCAAGAATTACTGTGTTCACAGTTTGTGGAAGAAAAGCTATGTAATTCCTTAGTAATGTCAGCCATGTCTGTGTCATCTCCTTTAACCTGAAATAGTTATAATATATGTATTGGCCATGGAAGTTTCTAGAAGTGGTTAATCAAAAGGAGTTATGTGAACTATACATGTGGTTGGCCTGCTTGCTGCACCCTTCCTTTCCTTTTGGATAGGGCCTTGGATGATATATGTGCTGCCCCATGTCATTCAGTATCACCTTTTATCTTAGGTCATTTTAGTCTCATTAATGACTGAGGTAGAAGCTGAGCTAAGAAGCCAAGGATTTGTGTAATTGTGCTCTTAACTGGACATTAAAGAGAAAAATGGAATCTGAGCAGTCCTTGGTACCAAGAGCCCTGGAGCCCTTGGGCCCTCCAGTGCTCTCCAGTGTGGCAAGAACTCACCAAGAGACAGATCAGTCAGTATTTGAAATAAAGCCACATGAGCTGAGGGTACAGACTTGCCTCTTCTGACTGATACTGTGCTGGTTGCTTATAAGTAATGGGGTTGTTATAGTGATAGGGGAAAATTGAGAAGCAGCTGTGAGAAGCAATGCATTGTGGAAGAAGGAATCTTAACCCGTACATCATTTGTTAGTAGGACTTTATTAATAGCCTTTCATCAACTAGGGCTTGAAATGTCATGTTGCCCTTCCCAATGCTAGAGTACAATGTGGAGTCAGTAAAAGTATCAACAGTTCAGCAAATCAGGCCTATGTTTAGCTACTCTATGCTCTGACACCCCCCTCCGAAAACTGGTCAGGTACTGAGACAGAGACTTGGTAACAAAAAATATTTTAGACTTTTTATAATAAGTTTAGGACCCAAAGCCAGTTGTAAAACAGCTATTTCAATTGGTGCCAGTGATTAGCCATTGTGCCCCCACTGGTTACTTTTATGTGCAGTTTAATAATAAAGACTAAATGATGTTTAGGCATCAGGCTTCCTTTATCTCCTTTCTGTTCTTTCCTCTGTTGTCTTCTGTCGGATGGGCCAAGCTTGATCACTTTCATTGAAAGAGTATGGCTCAGATGCCCAAATTTATTTTCTTTACATTGAGTGTTGGTGATAAACTCTCACAAACCTGTGCTAAAAACTCCATTTTCCTTGGCCCTCAATTTCCTCATTCACGCTTCAACAACAAACATTGTGGTTTTTCAGTGATGAAACCAAGAAGTGGGGCCTGAGCGGTTTTTTTTTTTCTGGGATGCCTCTGATGTTCATTTGGGGAGATTTTATCTTTCTTGGGAAGGACATAGCACTATTTCCAAAGTAGCCTTTGTTCATTATTTTAGCTTCTTGAAGTCCCAGAGGGAGCCTGAAAGCAAGCTTACTTCTGGTAATCTGGCAATCAATGTAACAAAATATTTGAAACTAGATAATTCATACATAAAAGAGTTATATTTCATTTATAGTCTGGCGGTCCAAAAACATAATGTTGGTCTCATCTGTACCTTATTCTCTAGTGAGGAATCTGTGGCAAATGGCATTATGACAAGAGTCCAGTGAGAGGGCGAGATCACAAGGTGATGGGGAGGACCAGGCTCGTTCTTCTACAAGAACCCTCTCTTGAGAACCCAGGATGCCAGGAGAGTGACATCAACACATCTGAGGACAGGGTTCCCAGTGACCGAGTAACCTCCCAGTAGGCTCCACCTCTTCAAAGTCCCACGCCTCCTCTCAACATCACTTCACATGAACCTTGAAGGAGGACACCCTCCTCTTTCCTATACCGTAGTGCATGCCTAAGTCAGGAGCTCTGACTATCACGGGTATCAGGACGCTTATTTACAGAGTATTTGCTAAGCCTTCTGAAGAAAAAGAAATGATAAAGGGAAAAGGGTGAAGTGGGGTGGCGGTGGTCGTAACCAGCTTCCTGTGAGCACAGGATTAGAACGCCTGAGTAGAGAGGGGAGATACAGCTATCCTCAACTGTTGCCGGATGTTGAAAGAGTAGCAGAAACCTGTCCCCGAAAAGTAAGATTCGCAGGGCTGAGGATGTGGCTCAGTGGTATAATGCTGGCCTAGCATGTGCAAGGCCCTGGCTTTGACCCTCAGTACTACCCACTCACAGAAGTGAAGAGAGACACAGGTCCTTAGAAGACACTGGCTGAAAGGCTGCAGTCCCTGAATGGGACAATTGATTGCGTAGTCAAGGGTGGAGCTACAAAGATGGCTCTGCCTGGGGAGCTCTTCCACAGGAGAGTGTTGTCTGTTGTCTTGTCAGGCAGACAAGAAACACCACACGCCTGGTGGAGTGAAGCCAAGGCCATTTTCTCTCCGATCTGGAGGTTAGAACTCCACGACCACGGCGCTGTGAGCTGGTTCCTCTGCGGCCGCGTGTCAGTGCAGGCACACCTGCGTGTCAGTGTCAGTGCAGGCACACCTGCGTGTCAGTGTCAGTGCAGGCACACCTGCGTGTCAGTGCAGGCACACCCGCGTGTCAGTGCAGGCACACCTGCGTGTCAGTGTCAGTGCAGGCACACCTGCGTGTCAGTGTCAGTGCAGGCACACCCGCGTGTCAGTGCAGGCACACCTGCGTGTCAGTGTCAGTGCAGGCACACCTGCGTGTCAGTGCAGGCACACCTGCGTGTCAGTGCATGCACACCTGCGTGTCAGTGTCAGTGCAGGCACACCCGCGTGTCAGTGCAGGCACACCCGCGTGTCAGTGCAGGCACACCTGCGTGTCAGTGTCAGTGCAGGCACACCTGCGTGTCAGTGTCAGTGCAGGCACACCTGCGTGTCAGTGCAGGCACACCTGCGTGTCAGTGCAGGCACACCTGCTGGTTCCCCTTCATCTGCTGGAATGACGCCAGTGCAGCTGGACTGGGCTCTCCCCTGACGCCCTCCTTTAACTTTCATCACCTCTTTCATGTGACTGTCACCAAATACAGTTCTCTTCTGGAGTCCTGGATTTTGAAACTTTACTTCAAACAAGAGGAGATCATAAAGTACCTTTGGGAGGAGAAGGGAGAAATGCACAGGAGGGGCACTGCCATTTATTCAGAACAAATGACCTTTTAATGTAGTCACAAGAGCAATCATCAAAGAAAGTGAAACCCGGATGCAGGTTGTGTCATAATCTTTATCCCAATTTAGATTTCTCTCAGTGCAATGGGAGACAGCAAACACAGCAGTGGGTGCATGACAGAAGGGCAAGAGATAAAACAAACTAGGTCCTCAGCCATCCAGTCAACCAGAGTTCATACTGAAGGTCCTGGTAGGTGAGACATAACCCAGCCATCAGAGTGTCCTGGGAGGTGAGAGACATAACCCAGCCATCAGAGTGTCCTGGGAGGTGAGAGACATAACCCAGCCATCAGAGTGTCCTGGGAGGTGAGAGACATAACCCAGCCATCAGAGTGTCCTGGGAGGTGAGAGACATAACCCAGCCATCAGTGTGTCCTGGGAGGTGAGAGACATAACCCAGCCATCAGAGTGTCCTGGGAGGTGAGAGACATAACCCAGCCATCAGAGTGTCCTGGGAGGTGAGAGACATAACCCAGCCATCAGAGTGTCCTGGGAGGTGAGAGACATAACCCAGCCATCAGTGTGTCCTGGGAGGTGAGAGACATAACCCAGCCATCAGAGTGTCCTGGGAGGTGAGAGACATAACCCAGCCATCAGAGTTTCCTGGGAGGTGAGAGACATAACCCAGCCATCAGAGTTTCCTGGGAGGTGAGAGACATAACCCAGCCATCAGAGTGTCCTGGGAGGTGAGAGACATAACCCAGCCATCAGAGTGTCCTGGGAGGTGAGAGACATAACCCAGCCATCAGAGTTTCCTGGGAGGTGAGAGACATAACCCAGCCATCAGAGTGTCCTGGGAGGTGAGAGACATAACCCAGCCATCAGAGTTTCCTGGGAGGTGAGAGACATAACCCAGCCATCAGAGTGTCCTGGGAGGTGAGAGACATACCCAGCCATCAGAGTGTCCTGGGAGGTGAGAGACATAACCCAGCCATCAGAGTTTCCTGGGAGGTGAGAGACATAACCCAGCCATCAGAGTTTCCTGGGAGGTGAGAGACATAACCCAGCCATCAGAGTTTCCTGGGAGGTGAGAGACAACCCAGCCATCAGAGTTTCCTAGGAGGTGAGAGACATAACCCAGCCATCAGAGTTTCCTGGGAGGTGAGAGACATAACCCAGCCATCAGAGTTTCCTGGGAGGTGAGAGACATAACCCAGCCATCAGAGTTTCCTGGGAGGTGAGAGACATAACCCAGCCATCAGAGTTTCCTGGGAGGTGAGAGACATAACCCAGCCATCAGAGTTTCCTGGGAGGTGAGAGACAACCCAGCCATCAGAGTGTCCTAGGAGGTGAGAGACATAACCCAGCCATCAGAGTTTCCTGGGAGGTGAGAGACATAACCCAGCCATCAGAGTTTCCTGGGAGGTGAGAGACATAACCCAGCCATCAGAGTTTCCTGGGAGGTGAGAGACATAACCCAGCCATCAGAGTTTCCTGGGAGGTGAGAGACACAACCCAGCCATCAGAGTGTCCTGGGAGGTGAGAGACATAACCCAGCCATCAGAGTGTCCTGGGAGGTGAAAGACATAACCCAGTCATCAGAGTGTCCTGGGAGGTGAGAGACATAACCCAGCCATTAGAATGCACCCATCTCACTGAGGCACAAAGGAAGAATGTGTGATCAGTTTAGTACAGAAAAATGTGCTAAGTAATTACCAAAGTTTTTTTTTTTTTCTCCTGCCCCCTCCCTGTGGTGAAGAGCCTGGAATTTATGTAGCCCCAGCTAACTTCCAACTTAAAAATGTAAGACCTTCCTGTTTCAGCGTTCCAAGTGCTAGGAACACCCATGTACATCACCACACCCAACCGCTGGGCTTTCAGCGCGATGTCCCTGTGCTCAGTGCTGGGCAAGTCAATGGGAATTTACTAGTGAGCCAGACAAAGCAGTCCCTGACCACTGCTCCACTTTTGGACAGGAAAGGTTTTGGTCTATAGTGACATCATTTCCAACTATGATATGTGCTTTGGGAACAAAAGACAATATGACGAGACTGCCTGACTGACTGAAATAATGAATTCTGATTCATCCCAGAGGAATTTTGAGGAGCTGCTGGGTGAAGAATCAAAGGTGTATTGTGCCAGCAGAAGGCATTGTGTGTGCTTATGCCTTCACTGAAAAAACTGGCTTCTAAAAAGTGAGTAATAAGAAAGCTTTTCTGATATACAGATGATGCATGTATATGGAAGATGGTTGCATACAGAAAAGTTTTGTTTTTGTTTTTCTTTTTGCTTTTCGAGGTAGGGTCTCACGCTAGCTCAGGCTGATCTGGAATTTATTGTGTAGTCTCAGGATGGCCTCAAACTCTAGGCAATCCTCCCGCCTCTGCCTCCTGAGTGCTGGGATTAAAGATGTGCACCACCATGCCCAAATCAGGAAAGTATTTTTGATATTATCTGGAATTGGATCTTTCTTGAGATAACTACCATGAGAACATAGGCTGTTTTATGGTGAATAGCTTAAGTGTTTTTCTGTTTTCATTTCTTCCAATCCTCCTTGCCTCCTCTCTCTGTGGTCCCTTCTAATGACCCATTTATGGGTCATATCTCAATAAATATAAATAACCAGGTGTGCATATTTTAATACTTTTCCCATATTATATATAATATATGGCATATTTATACACATATAAATTATTTTATATAAATGTCTTTTATTTATTTATTTATGAGAGCGAGAAAGAAGCAGATCTATATATAGAGAAAATGGGCACACCAGGGCCTCTAGCCACTGCAAACTCCAGATGCGTTTGCCATCTTGTGCACCTGGCTTACATGGATACTGGGGAATCAAACCTGGATCCTTAGGCTTTGCAGACAAGCACCTTAACTGCGAAGCCATCTCTCCAGCCCTAAACATGGCTTATAGGTAACAATTTATAAATATATAAAAATGATTTAGGGGTCTTGGAATATAGTTCGGAAGTGAAGCAATTGCCTAGTGTGTGACTCCCAGTGTCTGACAACTAGTACTACAAAAATTAATATATAAAGAAATATGCATATAAATTGCATATTATAGCATGTACTTTATAGTATATATTTAGATATAAATATACACAGATACTCAGATTTTTAACATGTCATTTTTTTAAGGTTTAGAGACTTTATTAGATTAAGAGAAGAAAGTATAGAGAGCTTCTGCCATGTGGAATGCAGGAGGGGGTAGAGAGCCCACTAGGAATAGGGGTCCCCCCAACTCAGCAGAGCCAAGATAAAGGGGGCTTACCAGAGCAGGGACCTGGAAGTTCAGGAGAGGTGAAAGCCAACAAGAGACCATGCCCACCTGGTAAGCATCTATTTATAATCCTACTGTGGCAGGCTTTACCCTCAGACTCAGGTGAGTCTGAGAGAGAGCTGATGGGTAGATTCAGGAAGAGGCCAGCCATGATGCCAAGTTTAAGGCTGAGCTTAACCAACCAAAATTCCAGGATCAGATTCAAACCTTAATTTTAGGAAAGGGGAACTCTTCCTCAGAGAGGAACTCAGCTTGCTTATGGAAAAACAGAGCTGTGTAACTCCTTTAGAAGAGATAAGAAGAGGCCAAATTCTTCTGTGATCCCTAGCAAAGTGGAGACTACAAGGACAGACCCAAAGACATTTCTGCTTTTTACTTTTGGGGCCCAGTTACCCTAACTGCCTCAGTCTCCCTCTGAGGAAGTAACTGCCATTAGGGAATTGGTGAGGGGATGGATCTGGCTTCTTCAAGCTGAATGGATTGTCGGGTGTGGTGGAACTTTCTCCAGTGGAACTTTCTAAGGGACATGAAGGTGTATTGGTGAAGTGTAGGAAGACAATCCTTGGAGAAAAAATAAAAGCAAGGAGTTAAGGCAGAGTGTGCACACAGCAAACTGGGGGCTTTTAGGGTTTCCTTTCTGTAGACTTTTAGGCCTTGCAGAGTGATTGAAAGAACCCAGGTAGATGGAATGAGATTGTCTCAGGACCATGTGAGTGTGGGCTGACTGTAAATGAGCAGAGATAAGGTTAAAACAGCAATGGAATAAACAGAGTCCAAAAGTTAACAGAATACCTACTAGGGTTATAATAGGTATAATCTTTTTTCACCATGAAAGATCTGTTATCCACTCCCAGAACTGTTTACTGAATGCACAGTGTTGTCTGACATGATCTGAATCTGTTCCTGTAGGTTTTATAAAGCAGATAAGACATTAGCAGAAATATATATATATATATATTTTTTTTCCTCATAATAGCACATATTACCCTGGACTAAAGCCCTGTGATTTTGTATAATTGCCTTTTCCATCATTTGAACCTCAGAATTAAGATGGAAAATTCCCTTAGCTGTGTCATTTAAAGCCTTTCAGGTATATTTAGTGAATTTCTATGTGCCAGATAACATGTGCTAAGCCAATAGATGGAATAAAAACAGGCTAGATGATTATAACAGTAAAAAACACTCTTAGTCAATAGTTTTTTTTTTTGTTTTTTTTTTTTTTGTTTTTTTTGTTTTTCAAGGTAAGGTTTCACTCTAGCTCAGGCTGACCTGGAATTTACCATGGAATCTCAGGGTGGCCTTGAACTCATGGTGATCTTCCTACCCCTGCCTCCCAAGTGCTGGGGTTAAAGGCATGCACCACTACACCCAGCTTCAATAGATATTTTAATACAAGTAAATTGGCTGTGTACTTTAAAGTTTTTACTTGGTCCTGTAGCCAAGGAAATCCCAGAGTACACCTTCTAATCCATCCTTGGAGTAGCTAGGGCCAAAGGTTAGTGACACAGGGCTACTGGGTACCATTAGGGGCTGCCCAATGTACTACTGGCCCCAGGACTTACTCAGTAGCAAACATTCTGATGGTTGGAAGATAATGATGTAATGATGTTCTGGCATAAGTTAGAAGGGACCCATCATCATTCTCTGCATAAGGAAGCCTTTTGACATATCTTTTTTTGGGGGAGGGGGCAGGTTTCAAGGTAGGGTCTCTAGCTCAGGCTGACCTGGAATTCACTATGTAGTCTCAGGGTGGCCTTGAACTCATGGCGATCCTCCTACCCCTGCCTCCTGAGTGCTGGGACTAAAGGTGTGCACCACCATGCCTGGCTTTTTTTTTTAAACACTAGATTGCATTATAACCCCTTATTGTCATATTTAATAACTTATTATGGACATCCTTTCACGTTAATGACCAAATATCTAATTTAATGACCGGTATTCTAAACTGAGCCCCAAATATTAATTTGATTGGTTTGGGCTGGATGCTAATCACTATAATTTCAAATACTTCCCAGATGATTCTGTATATATAAATACATATCCAAAACTTTACTTTCTTTTTATTAATTTTCATCTTTTATTTTATTTATTTGACACAGAGAAAGAAAGAGGCAGAGAGAGAGAGAGGGAGAATGGGTGCACCAGGGCCTTCAGCCACTATGTTTAAACAAACTCCGGATGCATGCACCACCTTGAACATCTGGCTTACATGGGTCCTAGGGAATTGAACTTGGGTCCTTTGACTTCACAGGCAAGCACCTTAACCACTAAGCCATTTCAGGGAATTGAACTTGGGTCCTTTGACTTCACAGGCAAGCACCTTAACCACTAAGCCATTTCTTCAGCCCCAAACTTTACTTTCAATAGTTGCATAATATGATGGTCACTTTTTATTAAACTATTCCACCTTTGTTAGGCAACTCCTATGTCTCCATGATCAAGATGTTATAATGATTGCTATATATGTACATCTTTGTAATATAGTTTGTTGCTGATTGGTAAAGTAGAAAAAATAACTGTACTTATCTCATAGAATTGAAATTCAAAGTGAATTAGTATATGTATGATATTTAAAATATTCTCTAGCATATCAAATGTACTCCATATCTATTCTAGTTTAATACACATGCTACTTATATCTGGTCATTTATTTCTTTGGATTAGATTCCCAAGAGGGAATTATTGGAATGCAGACATCAGGTATTGCTGCATTAGGACACTTCATGCCTACTTTCTTGGTACCCACCTCTGTGTGCATTAGACCTCCTCTGCCATGCTTCCCTGCAGCAAGTACAGTTGGGATGTGCCATCAATACAAGGTGGCAGGTGCCCATCCATGTAGTCTCAGGGTGGCTTTGAACTCATGTGATCCTCCTACCTCTGCCTCCCAGGTGTTGGGATTAAAGGTGTGTGCCACCACGCCTGGCCAGATTTACTCATTTATCTTAATGTGCTCAATTGTCTGCTTTAAAGCATTAAAATCATTACTAGCATTTTAATAATCAATAGTGTTTCAGATTTAATAATGGACTGTTTCATTCACACAGGTACCTGTATTTCCCAATCAAATTACACAGTGAACATTGTCTGAGGAAATTGGTTATCAGATTATGTTCGTTAGGCAACTTCATTTAAAAATTGTGTTAGGGTAAAAATACTCTTTTCTTTGGTGCAAAGTCCTATGCGTTTTAATGAATGTCTAGATTCATAAAATCACCACTTAAGTCAGGTTGCAAAACCGAACTCCCACCAGCCCTTGAGAGGCACGCGCACCCACCTGCACCTCGAACCACCAATCTGTTACTGTAGTCTCTTTGAGAAAGCCAAAGAAATGAAACTAATACCTGTGAGATTGGTTCTGGCGTTCCTCATGAGTCTGTAAGCTTCTTCTAAATCACGTGTATCACTGGTTTTGTTTTCTGTGTTGTGCTCTGTGGGGCAGGTGAGCTGTATTTGATTATTCACTTGCCTTTTGAAGAGCAGCCGGTCTGCCTAGTTCATGGCTCTTACAGATGAAACTTGCATGCATATTGAGGTACAGGGTTTTGTATAAACCAAGGTTCTATCTCCTTAGGGTACATACTTAAGAGTGAGGTGGCTGGGGGTCATATAGTGTGTATATTTAATTTGTGAGAAATCACTGAATCATTCTCTAGAGAGGTTATAGCCTTTTACATTCCCATTAGAAATATATGGGAGTTCCAGTTGCTCTGGTCAGCATTCGGTATCGTATTGTTTTAGCCATTCAAATAAGTATGTAAGTAATGGTAACTTGGGATTTTTAATTAGCGTTTTCCTGGCCTGGGGAGCTGGTTCAGCAGTTAAGAGATTTCCTGTGCAAGCACCAGGGCATGAGGCAGACCCACGTAAACAGCTGGGCGTGGCCATCGTGATGCGGAGCAGAAATCCAGGATCACCAGGGTCAGGGCTCAAGGAAAAACCCAGTAACCTCTGGGATCCGTAACTTACGTTTCCCCAATGCCTAATGATGCTGACTGCCGTTCCATGTGTCTCTTTGCAATCCTCCCATCTTCTTTGCTGAGGTAGTTTTGAGTTTTTTTCCTTATTGTTGAATTCTAGACTTCTTATATTTTGCAGACAAGTTCCCTGTGGGGTATGCAGTTTCCAGGTATATACTCCAGCCTGGACTTTCCCCTTCTACCTCACATCAGCGTCTTTGGAAGAGCAGGAGTTTTTTCTTGGTCCATTTGTCACTTTTTTTAAAAAAAAGATTTATGTTTATTTTTATTTATTCACTAGAGAGAGAGGTGGGGGGAGGGAGAGTGAGAATGGGCATGCCAGGGCCTCTAGCCACTGCAAACGAACTCCAAATGCATGTGCCACCATGTGCATCTGACTTATGTGGGACCTGGAGAATCGAACTTGGGTCCTTAGGCTTCAGAGGCATGTGCCTTAACCGCTAAGCCATCTCTCCAGCCCCATTTGTTACTTTTATTTTAAGTGAATTTTATGGGTTTTTTTCCTTCTTTATTTCCTCTCTTGCCTTGTAGCCCAGGCTAGCTTCAAACTCTGGTCTATTCACCGTCCTTGGGCTTCTGAATGCTGGGATTACAGATGTGCATTGTTACAGCTAGCCGTGTACAATTTTATTTCTAAGTGTAACTCTGCTTAACCCATAGTCACATTTACACTATAGTTTTTTCTAAAACCCCTATTAGTTTACATTTTTTCCTTGAGAGCCATGATCCATGTTGAGTTTTTTTTCCCAATATTTTATTGATTTATTTACGAGAGAGGAAGAGACAGAGAGAAAGAGAGAATGGGTATGCCAGGATCTCTAGCCATTGCATACAAACTCCAGACACACGTGCCCCCTTGTGCATCTGGCTTACGTGGGTCCTGAGGAATCGAACCTGGGTCCTTAGGCTTGGCAGGCAAATGCCGTAACCGCTAAGCCATTTCCCCAGTCTCTAAGGTTATTTTTTAATAGTTATTTATTTATTTATTTGAGAGCTACAGACAGAGAGAGAAAGAGGCAGATAGAGAGAGAGAGTGGGTGTGCCGGGCCTCCAGCCACTGCAAATGAACTCCAGATGCATGCACCACCTTGTACATCTGGCTTATGTGGGTCTTGGGGAATCAAGCCTTGAACCGAGGTCCTTAGGCTTCACAGGCAAGCACTTAACTGCTAAACCATCTCTCCAGCCCCCCAAGTTTATTTTTATATAAGGTTTGATCTGTATGAAAAGGCTTACCTCCAGCAGGGCGTGGTGGCGCACTCAGAAGGCAGAGGTAGGAGGATCTCCATGAGTTTGAGGCCACCTTGAGACTACATAGTGAATTCCAGGTCAGCCTGAGCTAGAGTGAAACTCTACCTCAAAAAAGAAAAAAAAAAAAAAAAGGGCTGGAGAGATGGCTTAGCTTAAGCGCTTGCCTGGAAAGCCTAAGGACCCCGGTTCGAGGCCCGATTCCCCAGGACCCTACGTTAGCCAGATGCACAAGGGGGCTCATGCGTCTGGAGTTCATTTGCAGTGGCTGGAGGCCCTGGCACGCCCATACTCTCTCTCTCTCTCTCTCTCTCTCTCTCTCTCTCTCTCTGCCTCTCTCTCTGTCTGTCACTCTCAAATAAATAAATTAAAAATAAACAAAAAATATTTAAAAAAAAAAAGGAAAAGAAAAAAAGTTTACCTCTTTTCCTACAGATGGCCAGTTGTTTCATACCCTTAGTTTACAAGAATGGTTTCTTCAGTAAGTTTTATAATTTGTCAGAGGTCAAATGGCTGCATTTGCATAAATCTTTTACTGGACTTTCCACTTATCTCTGTCTGTATCTTGACTCTGGCTCTCTTTTGAGTAAGCAATCAGATAAATTTGTCATGCATCTTGAGCAATAGCAGGCAGGGTGGGGAAAGGGGCTTTCTGTGTGTGCCCAGGAGCTAGCAAATATTAGTTCCTCCAGACACCTGTTTCCTTGTCACCTCCTGACTCAGACGTCTCAGAAATGGAGGTGAATAGGTCAATAAAGTTACCAGTTAGTTTCACGGTATATTTAATGAATGAATCAAACTAGATGCCCACTTCCTGAAACGCCATTCGCATCCAAGCAGCTTTTCTAGAGGCTTCCACTGAAAACCAGCTTGCCTTACATGACTCAGGGAAAGGGGACGGCATTGCACCCTGACTTCAGGAAAAGTTTTAGATGAAAATACAACATTGTATTTTTTAAACAGGGCAGGGAGACAGGAACATGCAGACACCTTTAACTATTTGATTTGAAAATAAAGTGTCATCCAAACCCTGACAAGAGCTTGATTACAATGCCAAGTGTTTTCTGTTGAAAAGAAGTTTCTGGGTTGCCTTAGGGCCTGAGTACACTGAATGAGGAAGATGGGGAAGGAACATTTTAGTTCATAGGGTAGGGTGAATGGGTACATGGACAGAAGACTGAATTCTGGGAGTTCTGTCTTCCCCCTGTCCACACTGGGATGGTTTGATACACATGCCTGTTGGTACCTATGACATTGGTCGGGGGAAAGCTGGGGCTGGCAGCCTGGTCTTCCCTTCTTCCTCACCCATCTCAAGTTTGACGTGTAGGAGAGCCCTTGGTGTGAAGTAAACTTCTGTTTGCTTCTTTCGGAAGGGTACTGCTTTTTCTGGACACATGGGGATAATCACTGCAATCAGAAAATAGCATCATTTTATTGAAATGGCCAGATGCAGCCATGACTTTTATAAAGACATGTGGGTTTTGAGCTTCCAGGGCTCACATGAGTAGTCTAATTATTGGGTGGTTTCTCAGCATTCCTGACAGCATTAGGCTATGAATAGTGGCTTCCTTCAGGTGCAAACACATCTTATCCCTTTGCTTTGCTCTTTCTGAGCCAAAGTTAGCTTCCCCAAGGGAAACGTGTGCTCCCAAATGACCCCAGGGGAGCTGACTCAATAGTCACCACTTACTTTGCTCTACAATATGCCTGGTAGGAGGAGATTAGACTGGAATGAGAAAAGAGGCTACCCTGACTTACACATTTCATGCATGTTCGTTTCTTCACTGATTTAGTGAGCAACTATTGTGTGTCAAATTCCTTTTCCAACAAGGTAAATCTTGTCTCTCAAGAAACCTTCAGTAAGCTACAAGTAAACCAGAAAAATGTAGTGTGATTAAAAAGGGGGGGGGGTGGGGAGGCTTAGCAGTTAAGGCACTCAGGTTCGATTCCTTAGGACCCACATAAGCCAGATGCACAAGGTGTGTCTGGAGTGGGTTTGCAGTGGCTGGAGGCCCTGGAGCACTCATTCTCTCTCTCTCTCTCTTCCCCTCTCTGTCTCTCTCAAATAAATAAATAAATAAAACAAAATAAAATAAACTAGCTGGGCCGTGGTGGCACACCTTTAATCCCAGCACTCGGGAGGCAGAGGTAGGAGGATCCCTGTGAGTACAAGGCCACCCTGAGACTATAGTGAATTCTAGGTCAGCCTGGGTTAGAGTGAGACCCCCACCTCAAAAACAAAGCGAAAACAAAACAAACAAACAAAAAACCCGAAGGTGTTTAGGATTGGGGCCTCACAGCCATTATGTGGCGGCCTCCCTACTGAGCAGAGTCTCCAAGGACAGCCTTGGAAGTGTTGGCCCAGAAGAGGGGAGAGAGGAAGGGGGGATCCAAGCACAGAGCACCACCTCGGAGGGCACAGAGAAGATTTCTGGCTCTGTTGCAGTCAGCTTCACATTGCTGGCAGAAAGCACCCAACCAAGAGCAACTTTTGAGAAAACGGGGTTTACTTTGGCTTACAGACTCGAGAGGAAGCTCTATGATGACAGGGGAAGACAATGGCATGAGCGGAGGGTGGACATCACCCCCTGGCCAACATAAAGTGGACAACAGTAATGGGAGAGTGTGCCAAACACTGGCAAGAGGGAGCTGACTATAACACCCATGAGCCCGCCCCCACCAACATATGGCCTCTAGGAGGCGTTAATTCCCAAATCTCCGTCAGCTGGGAACCTAGCATTCTGAACACCTAAGTTTATGGGGACACCTGAATCAAAGCACCACAGGCTCCTGGGGTGAAGCACAGCTGTTCCCATGAACACGGTGCTGCTGGGAAAGAAGACAAGAAGCAAACAACCCAGCAACGAGAATGTCCTAGGTAGTCGTGCACATGTTCGTGAAGCCACCTGAGCTCTAGCTTTTTCCATTTCTACACTGTCCTGATTAATTTTATGATCTGCCTTGTCCATGTAGGCCTGTGAATTTGAGGTCCCTTGGCTCTGAAACTAGATGAAAGATCAAGTTTAAATTGCCTCAGTATCTGACCACCAGGTAAGACAGGAACATGACACACTTCACAAAAAGGGTCTTTTCTTCAGATTATGGAACTGAGATCCTTTTTTTAAAATTTTTTTTTTGTTGTTGTTGTTTGTTTTTGTTTTTCAAGGTAGGGTCTCACTCTAGCTCAGGCTGACCTGGAATTTACTATGTAATCTCAGGGTGGCCTCGAACTCATGGCCATCCTCCTACCTCTGCCTCCCAAGTGCTGGGATTAAAGGTGTGTGCCACCACACCTGGCTCAAGATCCTATTTTCTGCCATGTCCTATGCTAAACTCTTTTACATAAGACCTTTCTTAAAAGAAGATGGTAACTTAAGTGATCACTGGCATATGTATGCAACAATTTGTAATTTGTTTAAATATTTTTATTTATTTATTTGCAAGCAGAGAGATAGAGAGAGAATGGGTAAGCCAGGGCCTCCAGCTGCTGCAAACAAACTCCAGATGCATGAGCCTCTTTGTGCATCTGGCTTTACATGGATACTGGGGATTCGAACCCAGGTCCTTAGGCTTTACAGGCAAGTGCCTTAACTGCTGAGCCATCTCTCCAACCCCACAATTTGTAATGTTTACAAATATTTTATTTATTTATTATTATTTATTTGAGAAAAAGGCAGAGAGGGAGACAGAGAGAGAATAAGAGAGAGAGAGAATGGGTGCAAGAGGACCTCTAGCCACTGCAAACAAGCTCCAGATGCGTGCGCCACCTTGGCTTTCTGCAGGTTCTGGGGAATTGAATCTGGCGCCTTAGGCTTTGTAGGTAAGTGCCTTACACTTGCACTTACACTACTGAGAAATATTGCAAGCCCTTAATTTGTGATTTATTAATATTTTATTTCTTATAGAGGAGTGGACACATGGACAGATGGAAACATAGTCTCGCTTCCATCAAACAGCTAAACAGCTACCACCAAACTGGGATCACTTGTTTGTTTTAGCTTTTCAATTTTTTTTGTTTTTATTTTTTGGTTTTTTGAGGTAGGGTTTCACTCTAGCCCAGGCTGACCTGGAATTCACCATGGAGTCTCAGGGTGGCCTCGAACTCACAGTGATCTTCCTTCCTCTACCTCCCAGTGCTGGGATTAAAGGTGTGTGCCACCACGCCCGGCAACTTTTTGAGACAGGATTTCACATGCAGCCTGGGCTAGCCTGGAACTCACAGCAATCCTTCTGCCTCAGCTTCTTAAGTGCTAGGATTACAGATGGGAGCCGCCAAGGCAGGCCTGGGATCTTTACTCTTATTGTTTTGTTTTGTTTATTTATTTATTTATTTTAGTTTCTCGAGGTAGGGTCTTGCTCTAGCTCAGGCTGACCTGGAATTCACTATGTAGTCTTAGGCTAGCCTCAAATTCACAGCAATCCTCCTACCTCTGCCTCTTGAGTGCTGGGATTCAAGGCATGCGTCACCACGCCCTGCAGTTGTTTTATTCTTGAGACAGAGCTTGTTCTGGCCCAGGCTAGCCTTGAACAATGTAACCCAGGATGACTTATAATTTATAATCTTCTTGCTTTTACCTCCTAAATTCTGAGATTGCAAGCTCATGCTACCATGCCCAATTCTGTGAAGTGCTGGGGATCAAATCCAGGGCCCTGCACATGTCAGACAAGTACTCTACCAACTGAGCTACATCACTAGCCCTGTATTCTATACTGTTTTGTAGTAGAATGTCACTAATTTTTATTTGATATAGAGAGAATGTGGCAGATATATAGAAAGAATGGGCACACCAGGGCCTCCAGCCTCTGCAAATGAACTTCAGATGCATGCGCCCCTTGTGCATCTGGCTTACATGGCACCTGGGGAATCAAACCTGGGTCCTTTGGCTTCATAGACAAGTACCTTAACTGCGAAGCCATCTCTCCAGCCCCAAGAATGCCACTAATTTTAATGAAATCAAATTGACATTTACTGAGGATCATCTGTGTTAGATCCTAGGCTGTACTGGAAGTGGCCAGCAGACACGGCCTCTGCCTCACCTTGTTCCCAATCGTTGGCTTAGTCACCCACTTTCTGGTGTTCTGAGCTGAGTCGCTCTTAGATCAAGGAATTCTGACATTAACAAATTTGCCTATTCAGGATGTTATTTGGACCAAGCCAATCTTTTTCCTTCTTGACATGAAAATTTCAGCCACTAAGGAAATGGGTAAATGCATTTCTGCTAGTGAGCCTGGGCCAGCATGACCTCCCATCAACTCTTGGTGGTGGTTGGCTTCCATATGATTGTGAATACCTTGTTAATCTGAATTTAAAAAGCAAGTCTTTCATCCTCTCCATTGAAATTGGGCTGAAGCAGGTTCCAGTTTTATATTTGCATTGAATGTAAGTCATGAGAAATGAGGACATTTGTTTCCTGAGGGAGGAGAACCTGAGGTAACTCTGGGTCTCTCTCCAAGGCTAGCACAGTGCCTCAGGCCCAAGCTTACTCACAAATCCTTGTTACTCCATTACCCAAATAGCCAGAGACTTGTACCTACCAGGAAAGCTTGCCTTCACCAACCTGTCTAGTGGAGCTCAATGTGTATCTTGGAACTGCCCTAGGTTGTAGAACCTTTGCTCATAAGGAACTAAGTTGTAGTAACACAAGAGACCTATTTTCTGGATACGCACCCAGGTGAAACCAGACTGTGGCTAGCTGCCTGAGCACGCGGGGCTTTTTCTCATCTCCCCGGCTCCTCAGTGGCTCAATCCTTTGCTTTTCTTGCTCACATCTGACTAGTGTCTTTGGGCCTTATGGCAAGAGAATATTCTACATATAGCATCTTTAACCAGGTGCAATAAGTGATCTAGGGCAGACACAGTCCAGGGAGACCTTGATTTATAAGGAAAGCCCCTACCAAAGGGAGTAGACTCTGAGCTCATGGTTCCAGTGAAAGCAGAAGTAAGGACATAAACAAGAGCATACAGGGAAATCACAATTTTTGCAAAGCTGAAAATGACATGTAGAGATAATTCTGAAAGACAGGTTCAGAGGGAGAAGTTCTTGTTTCATTTGTGATAAACTGATACAGTATCTGGGCATGATGACTAGGCGTAAGAGAAACCAGAAGAAGAAGATTCTGGAAACTTTGAGAGCATATGACATAAAAGAAGGGAATTCTGGGGGCTGGAGAGATTGCTTAGTGGTTAAGGCATATGTCTGTGAAGCCCAAGTACCTAGGTTCGATTCTTCAGGTCCACGTAAGCCAGATGCACAATGGTGGCACATGTGTCTGGAGTTTGTTTGCAGTGGCTAGATGTCCTGGCATACCCATTCTCTCTCTCTCTCTTTGCTTCTCTCTGTCTCCAATAAATAAATAAATAAGAATAAAATATATTTTTTAAAAGCGCCAGGTGTGGTGGCGCATGCCTTTAATCCCAGCACTCAGGAGGCAGAGGTAGGAGGATTGCCATGAGTTCGAGGCCAGCCTGGGACTACATAGCGAATTACAGGTCAGTTTGAGCTAGAGTGAGACCCTACCTCAGAAAACAAAAAAAAAAAAAAAAAAAAAAAGGAATTCTGATTACAGAGAGAAGAAAGTGGAAAAACCAGGCACTTTGGAGGGAGGCTTACTGGCTCGTCACTGGAAAGACTGTAGCTTTTCAATATTGGTAACAGACTGTGGAATGGTAGATGCTGTCTGGAAAAGGTAGACAGAGGTGGTGGGTGGGGCTCCAGTGTGCTTTCACCCGACGGCCTATCATGGAGGATATGCAAATGTGGGGACAGAGGGAGAGAGTGGTAAGGCTGAGGGCTGTTGTCTTTGGAAGAGCACTTAGGAGGTTGGATTGGGAAGAGCTGGCCTGGACGCTTTGATATGTGCTGAGCTCCAGCCCTGCTGTCATTTCTTCAGCCCATATCTCATAGCCGACTGCACTACTTACCAGCTTTGGACGATAGCTCCATTGTGATTTTTTTTTTTTTTTTTTTGGTAGTAAAACTAGCCCCAGCCAGTCAGACTGGGAGCTTACTGCCTGAGCTGTTTTCCAACGTGCATTTTACTGGCAAAACCAGACATGCCCTCAGCTCTTAAAGGGCCTGTTTACATTGACTTTATTTTTTAATGCCAGCCTTCAAGTGGGAAGAGGGAGATCACAGTCTGAGGTCACAGGTGAGCAGCAGGAGTATGTCCCCCCCCCCTCCGTCACTGTGTGTGTGCTCTGTGTGTAAACCTGCTCTGTGTGCATATGTGTATCTGTGCGTACATCTGTGCGTGAATCTGCCTCTGTGTACACATGTGCCTGTGTGTGCCTGGAAGTGAGCCTGCTTGTGTATCCACATGGGTCTATATATTCACCTATGCATGTGCCTACTTCCGTATACACATGTGTCTGTGAGTGAGCCTGCTTCTCTGTACACATGTGTCTGTATATACCTGTGAGTAAGCCTAACTCTGTGTGAACATGTGTTTGTGTACATGCTTTTTCTGATGCCCACCCTGGTCCCAGATTTGACTGACAAGACCTGACCATTTGTGTGGGGCCAAACTCTGAGTCTCGGGCTTGTTGTTTGAAACCTTCTTTGTGTTTATTGTAAAGAAGGTAAATCGAGTGTGGGATTTTCTGGATTGGAGGGCAGGGTATATTTACTATCAACAGAAAAAGGACATGGAGATATAAAGGAAATGAGCTCCAAAATGCATCTAGTGTCAAGACAACAACATAAGAAAGAGGGGAGAAGTCAATTTCAGAGAGAGAAATGCTAAGAATTTGGGTGGGAAATAAAACTTCTGGTAAAACTGCCAGTCAGCAGAACTAAGAGATCGTTTCTGGGTGGATTCATTCATCTTTATCAGTTTTCCTTTTAAATCTTTCTTGGATTTCTTCAAAGATGACTGACAGGAGCTCACAAGTTGGAAAGGAGAACTTGAGTGAAGCTTCGGGAAGAGGCCCAGTCTCTGGTCCATGTCCACAGTTCCAGCGAAGCTTCATGCAGAGAGTGATGTTGTTGGGGAAACTGCCTACAAGTCTCGTCTTCCATCGTGAAAAAAGCCCCAAAGTCGCAGCTCTCCTGGGGATTGGCAAGGAGACCATGAAGTCCCTTACTGAAGGAGACTTAGATGACTGCCTGCTAAGTAAGGTAAGGGCACGTGCCTCTGCCACACACTGTCTCCTCACCAGACTACTGGCACTGCTCAGATGGGTTCCCTGGCTTCTGAAGATACATCAGCTGCTCCAGGAGCCAAGGACTGCTCCCCACAATGCACTGAGTCCCGTAGCTCAGTCCTGTCTCCAAGGGCAGGGTCCAGAAGTGTGCTGGCTACTGGGATAGGACTTCACTGTCCTTGTGCTGGAGCCTCAGATTTCCTCCCCATTAAACGAGGGTGGTGACACTATGTTTGAATGGGGTCATTGGGAAAGAACCAGCCAGGCATGGGTGCAGTGGCATACGCCTGTGCTCCTGGCACTGAGCAGGTGGAGGTGGAAGTACCAGCGATATATCAAGTTCAAGGCCAGGCTGCTTTAGAAAGAGAGAAAGCAGAAAAAGATCACATGAACCTAAGCCAAATATTTTTAAAGCTGTGGAACTGCTAAATTTCAAACACATTATTTCATTTTTAGCAGATATTAAGAAGCAGCCTCCCCAGTGTGGTAGTGCACGCCTTTAATCCCAGCACTCAGGAGGCAGAGGTAGGAACATCACTGTGAGTTTGAGGCCACCCTGAGACTTCATAGTGAACTACAGGTCAGCCTGAGCTAGAGTGAGATCCTACCTCAAAAATCAAAAACAAAAGAAGCAACTTAACTTCCTCTCTATATAATCCTAGTTGCTTACAGTTTTAGAATTTGAAGGAAATTTAAGAATTATCTAATCTAATATTTTTCACTTGCATATTGTTAACTTTTTAAAAAAATTATTTTGGTTTTTCAAGGTAGTGATTCACTCTAGTCCAGGCTGACCTGGAATTTACTGTGTAGTCTCAGGGTAGCCTTGAGCACACTGTGATCCTCCTACCTCTCCCTCCCAAGTGCTGGGATTAAAGGCATGCACCACCATGCCTGACTATTGTTAACATTTAAACCACCGGCTTTTAGCTAAGAGGAAGGGGCCAATCTCCATTCTGTATATGTTTATAGTGCAGGACACAAAGATCACTATCACAGAGATAAGTGACTGTACTTCTTAGGCAAAAACATTTGGGGGACACAAGTAGGAAAGTCTATATTATTAAAATTATAGTTAAAATAATTTCCTTTTGGAGGACTGAACAGAAAGGGTGCTGGATGGCATCTTCCCAGGGTCCTGTCTTTTCTGTAAGAAAAATCTCTGAGCTGGGTGTGGTGGTGCAAACAAAGGAACCTCTGAAGGTTTTTTTTGTTTTGTTTTGTTTTGTTTTGTTTTGTTTTGTTTTGTTTTTCAAGGTAGGGTCTCACTCTGGCTCAGGCTGACCTGGAATTCACTATGTAGTCTCAGCGTGGCCTCGAACTCATGGCGATCCTCCTACCTCAGCCTCCCGAGTGCTGGGATTAAAGGCGTGTTAGCTTGCCCTTCATGCACAGCAGGAGAGCTTCTCAGCGTCCCAGGCGCAACCCAGCCTGTGCTCGTGCTGTGTTTGGTCTGCAGAACATTTTCTAAAATTTTCAAAAACTCTTACAAACATTTCAAAACAGTGGAATTTTATATGGAAGTTTAGATTCCTCTCTTCTCTGCAGATGACAAGAATCGGAACACCTGGCAAGCACAAGCCCCTATTTCTGACCTGGAATGGACAGGTTCTTGCTGCTAGAGCGTGTGCCGGCCAGTCCTCAGGAGGCTGCCTGTCCCCTCAGCACTGCCCTCTTGTGCGACTTGTCCCTTGGAGGTGGCCAAGTCTCTACTTCTGCCCCACAAGGAACTGCTCCCTGAGCAGGTCTCAGCCCCAGCTCCTCCTCTCATATGTATCCTTCACACTCAGCCCAGAGTCCGCTGTCTCAATATTCCCCTGATACCCCAGCACAAGACATTTTTACCCTTTTAGGGATGACATTATAATAATTACTATAACTGCTGCCATTTTCAGGCAATCCATTGTATATCAGTTCCTGATGCTTTCCCTATTATTACTTTGGCTGGTGATTTAAGTCTTGTATCGCTTTTCCTCTTTTTGTGTGTGTGCATGCAGGTGCATGTGCATATATATGTGTGTGGAGGCCAGAGTTTGATGCCAGCTCTCTTACTCCATCATCCTCTACCTTATCCTTTGAGGCAGGTTCTTTCACTGAACCTAGAGCTCACCAGTTTGGTGGACTAGCCCCAAGCTCCCCAGCACCAGGATTACAGACACACACCTACACGTCCAGCATTTATATGGGTGCTACAGATCGGAACTCAGGTCCCCATGCTTGTGAGCCACCTCCCAAACCCCATGTATGATTTTATTCTTCACAAGCTTTTGGGGCGAGGGAAGAATAGTATCTTGGATATCTTTCTTTTCTTTGACATCCACAGAGTATGTTGCATATATGGTGTCAGAAATGTCTTCAGGGTTCACGAAAGATAAGGCAAGACTCCTACAGAAGGTGCTGGCAGGTGGGGGTACAACAACACCTCCTTGAATCTAACTATCAACCATGTGATGTGCATATTGCCTCCATGGTTACAGAAGGAGGGAGAAAGAAGCCTTGGGATGAACTCCTTTGCCCACCCCATAGCTATAGAGGGCGACAGGTGCTGAGGCTTCACTCCAGAGACCCCTACTGTTTGCTCTGCTAAAGCTTTCTGTATCTCCGCAAATGTACATTGACTCAAACCCTTTGTATCAAGCTCTACGTGGTGGTTTGTGGGGAGCTGCAGGCCTGTGATATGACCTGCCAAATGCAGGAAAAGTTCCATGTGAGTATCAAGGATGACCTGGCCCCAGCTACAGATTTTGCACCTAACTGCAGAGGGAGGAGGAGGAGGTCTATGTGCAGATGGGCAGGGTGCTCAGGTTAGCCCACGGCAGACCCAGGCTGCAGTGTAGGTCCCGGCTGTGTTCTGGAGAAAGCAAGGCCATTAGCTCTGATGGGAAAGGGTTCCCAAAAGAGGAATGGGGATAAAGGATGGGGGATGTGTGCCATTGTACTAAATGCGGAAGCAGAAGAAAGGTCTTGGTGAAGGAAGCCCGATTCATTCTCAGTTACCCTTTCTTTTTGGAGGTGGGACAGGGCCAGAAGGGGCAAACATGGTCTTCAGAATGAGATCCTGCCCACCTGTAACTAAGTAGTAGCTGCTTTAATTTCCGAAGCCTCAATTTCTTCATCTTTAAAATAGTACAGGAGGGGGCTGGAGAGATTGCTTAGTGGTTAAGGGACTTGCCTGTGAAGCCTAAGGACCCAGGTTCAATCCCCTAGTACCCACCTAAGCCAGATGCACCAGGTAGTGCATGCGTCTAGAGTTGTTTTTCATTAGCTAGAGGCCCCATGCACCATTCTCTCTCTCTTTGCCTCTTTCTGTCTTTCTCACTCAAATAAATAAATAATGAAATATTTTTAAAATGGTACAGGAAGCTCCAAGAGCTGCCCTTAAGAGAGCCTGGTACCCGGGAAGCACTCAGCAACCTTAGTCCCAAGGCGCATTTGGGAGCTGCCGGTACCGGCCCAGGAGTTCCACTCTCGGAATTAGTCTGAACAGACAGCAGTGTGATGGAGAAAGGCCCGCTGTCTCCTCCATGTTTACCACTGAATTCAGTCTGCATTCTCTTTAGAGTAGCTCCTGGAAAACAGACAGGGTCTGTTTGTTCTATTTTAACCACTTTCTGGATTTAAAGCAATTCTAGAATAAAACGCCTGACTTCCCATTGTCTCATAGAAAGTTCACAGACGTTTTTCCTGTGCGCCTTCATCCTGGGTGATGCTCACACAGACCACCTGCCCTGGGTGTGGCCAGGCCCACATGACATTCCTGGCGTGCCTCTCCACCACTCTCAAGGAAGCATGTACCCCGGGAATGAGCAACAGTGGTGTTATTACAGGGAACAATCTTGAATTCTCGATAATTTATATTTGAAACAGTAAATTATTCACAAACTTGGGCTATTAATAGTAGCCAGTGACTTGTAGGATAACAAAAGGTAAGATAACTGTGGTCAAGAAGGAGGGAAAGGAGCCTAGGAAGGGGTGTGCACATGTGTGCGGGCACGTATGCGCGCCTGGGGAGAGGGCGGCCCACGCACAGTGATGATCCCACGGCCCGGCTGCTGGGTTCAGTCCAACAGGAGGACTGGACCAGATGCCCTAGGAAAGGCCAGCCTCATTAAGTGCAGTTGGTTTTTGCCTTTTCTCTGCCTCAGCTACAAATGCAGTCTTTTCTTTGAAGAATGAGCTTTGATCCTCTGTCTTAATCCGCAGAGGAGGGGAGTGAAACTTGGGCAGGTTGCTAAAATCAAATTTGGATTGAATTATGCTTCGAGTTCACTTTCTTAAATTATTCTATTTCCCCCTTATTTATCTTAGAGCTTTTCTTTCCCTGAAATAAATGTGATAAGACTGCGTCATGGTCATGACTGTGGTCTTGCTGGCTTCCTTACATTTGAGGGCAATAAAGGGATTCTGGGATTGGGCTTGGAGGGGTCTCTACTTCTGCTGCAGTGTCTTTGACCAGAACTGCTTTCTGGAAGCCTCCTTAGGCTCCACTGTCTTGCTTTTCCTTACTCACTGGAGTAGCTTTGTGCTCTGTTTCTCTGTGTTCCATCAGAGTAAGTGGAGAGTGACAGCCAGGGGATTCTAACTTGGGGTTGTAGCAGGGGCGTAACAGGAGGGTCGGGGTCTGTGCCTGGGAACCCCCAGTACAAAGCATTTTGGGGGCTGCTAATTGCTTAGCACCCTGGACAGTAAGAACCTGTCACAGCATGTGTGACTGTCACCTAGCGAGAACTGCCACCCAGCTCCTGAAGCTCAGGCGCTGTGAGGACAGACTTATTTGAAGCAGGGCTCTGTCTTCCCTCAGCTCTGGTCTATGCCCACACCACCGTTTGGGCCCTGCTCGTGGGATGCCAGCACAGTTGGTCATACCCTCATAAATAGAGGCTTTGAACTCATTATTTCATGAGTCCTGGGCCCAAATTGAGGGCCTTTTTTGGTTTGTTTGTTTTTTTAGAAGCAATAAAAATTTCTTTTTACCAAAAAGGTATTTACAGATAAATTCAAGCTCTACATTCACCATCAATGTAATTACATGAGATCATTCAAAGCCCTAGGACCTTTTTAAGTTCAGAAAGGAGATAAAGGGTATGATTATGCACAGTGCTTCTGAACTTGAGGGTGTGGCAGAGGGGAGGGAAAAGCTTGGAGAACCTGGATATTTGGCCTAGTTCTACTTCTAGCTTCCAGTGTGACATTAGGATATCAGGAGAGCCACCCATTCCTCTGGCCCTCTCTGCAGTGAAAGGATTTCAGAAATCCCTTCCAATCCTGAGACCCTAGCAGAAGGATGGAGAAGAATCCTGTTTTTGTTTCCATATGCTTCTGTAATCTGACTTTCACATCTGCGAATCAAAACAGATCAAGGCGGGTGTGGTGGTGCACACCTTTAATCCCAGCACTCGGGAGGCAGGGGTAGGAGGATCGCCATGAGTTCGAGGCCATCCTGAGAATACAGAATGACTTCCAGGTCAGCCTGGGCTACAGTGAGACCCTACCTCAAAAAAACCAAAAAAAAAAAAAGATCATACAGATGAGCTAAGCTCTTGGATAATGAGGACGTGGTCATAGCACCCTCCAGGATGCGTGTGGTCTTGTTCTGCCTTGTACGAAGTCCACTGCACAGTGAGGGCACATGGTTAGAAGAACTTCACAGTGAGCTTCTTGCCACTGAGCTGCTTGGCAGGTGTGCTGTGTGCAGGCTCTTCTCTCTCTCTCTTGCTCGTTCTCTCTCTCTCTTGCTCGCTTTCTCCATCACTCACACACACTCACACACTCTTGCTAGCTTGGTAGTGTTAATACAGCAATGAATCTCCTTAGTTTATTAACTCAGGAAACAAAATGCAAATGTATGTGTGTCGCCATTGTGTTATTCACATTCAAGTCCTATGGAACCACAAGAATGGACCTGGGTCTTGGGAAGTCTGGGAAATTTGGCTTCTGAGAAGGTAATTACTCAGTAATACTACCTCCTAACCTAACCTCTGGCCGTGATGCGTTATGTGGTTAGAACATCTTGTAGTACTATTGTTTTTTCTTTTCAAATTTTTTTATTAACATCTTGCAGTACTTTTATCTTGTGTCGCTTATTACTATCTTGTATTACTATTTCCCACTGGACCTGAGTAGTGGACACTAGTCCCTGAACTTGTAGAATGCTCTGTCATCTTCCAAACCAGCTGAATCCACACCCTCTTCAGGTTGGAAAAGGCAGCCACTGCCTTGCTTCTCTTCTCTCCAGCTCCTGCCCAGCAAACCCCAGTCTCAGTGCCTCCCCTGCTCCTGGAGGACTGAGCAGTGATGGGCACTGGGGTGTAAGTGAGCCCACTGTACCGTACAGCCTCAGGAACTCGCCCAGCACGTTGGCCGTCTCTATGTCCTCATCCTTGGGAAGCTGAACAGTCGAGCTCCTTGACAGTCCTGCCTGCCGCCTTTCCAGCTGCCCTTCAACAAATTGTAGAAAAGACTAGGCAGGAAGGCTCTCCAATTCCTACCATGCCCTCCCTTTCCCCATCTCCACACCATTTTCTTTCCTTTTCTGACCCACAGGAGTGTGGGGGGTGCGAATTCCTCACATGGCCTTTGGGACTTGCATGACTCCCTCCTGGGAAATCCCTCCTTCGTGCTTTACTCATTGTGGTCGCTTCCTTCTCCTCACATGCTTCGTCAGCATCCACACATGCCCAAGCCCGCCCCAAGTGTCATTCTGAGAAACCCTGTTGCTGCCCCTGCTGTTTTATCTTTTTCCATTTGCTTCCACAGTCAGGCTTCCAAGAGTGTGCCCCCCCCCCCCCCCAGCTCGTTCCTGGTTACTCATCATCCTGGTCTGCCTGGGGAACTCCATAGACTTGTTTTCCTTTCTTTTCGGGATCTCTCATCTCACCGCCCTACTGTGCTCCAACGACCGTGAGAACCATTTCAGTCCTCTCCCATGAACCTCCTGCCTGTACACAAACTAGACTCTCTGAAACAGTGTTGTGCTTTACTCTTCCTAGCTAACTCCTTACAGAGTGGACAGTGTCTCTTTTCTTGGCACCCACAACAGCCTATGCACACCTTTCCCTGGTACCAGATTATAGCAATTTTTTTTGAGGTAGGGTCTTACTCTAGCTCAGGCTGATCTGGTACTCACTATGTAGTCTCAGGGTGGCCTCAAACTCATGGCGATCCACCTACCTCTGAGAGAGAGAGAGAGAATGGGTGCACCAGGGCCTCTAACCACTGCAAATGAACTCCAGATACATACGCCCCCTTGTGCATCTGCCTTATATGGGTCTTGGGGAATGGAGCCTCAAACTGGGGTCCTTAGGCTTCACAGGCAAGTGCTTAACCACTAAGCCATCTCTCCAGCCCAGTACACATGGACTTTGAAATGGCCATTTCACATATGTGATATGTTTCCGATGAGACGCTGCAGGGGTAGGGAACTCATACTTCCTGTACTGTGTGCCATGTAGATGTCTGGAAGGCATTAGCTTGTTTTTCAAAGGCATGAAAATGGCACGGGGGTCTGTGCACGTACAGTAGTTCTCAGACTCAGATCAGGGCTCCTATCGCACCCTACCCTTCCCCATGATCACATCCCCACACCAGTGTTCTGTCTCTTTTAATTTCCCCACTAGTGCATGGCTATGTCTGTCTTATTCATTGCTGCCACACAGCATGTAACACTGCCCAGCACAGAGCAGGTGTTAAATGTTTATTGCTGGGGTGATTCTATATGGGTTATATAACATGTATGCAAATAGGTAGGTACTCCTTTTTTTTTTTTTTTGGTTTTGGTTTTCTGATTTTCTGAGGTAGGGTCTCACTCTAGCTCAGGCTGACCTGGAATTCACTATGTAGTCTCAGGATGGCCTCGAACTCATGGTGATCCACCTACCTCTGCCTCCCAAGTGCTGGGATTAAAGGCGTGCACCACCATGCCTAGCATGTATTCCCTTTTGTATTCTAGTCTGTTTTGGAATGGCTTGTTGGTTGTTGGAAATTATGAGCTCTCAGCTGACTGGATGACTTAACTTAGGAAACAGAAATGTCTTAGATTTGGACTTTCATTTTCTTGCTGTTCTATAGAAATAGATATTATACCAAACCTTACAGAAGAGAAAGATTCACTGATGAGCTGATTTATATTCTGATGGAACAAACATTACTCAAAATTAGCTGCTTACTGAAGGAGAGCTGTCAGTCAGCTGGGCCCTCCCAAGTCCCCTCCATTACAGAAGAAAATTTCACACTCTCGTCTCTTCTTTTGTTTGTATTGTTGGGTCTCTCCCGGAATTCATTGAAAGTTCTTTTGTGTTTCCCACAAATGTCCAGTTTCCTAAACCTTGGTTATCAAATTGGTGGCTGGTTTCCTATGGAATTTCCAGGTCTTAGTGACTCACAAAGTAGTCAGAAGAACATAGGAGCACAGCTTTTCTCCAAGTCTAGAAAGAAAGGGTGGGGTGGGTACAGATGTAATGGACCGTCGTCCACGATGGCTGAAGTGCGAAACGACCTGCTGGTGTTCACACGCAGTAAACTCTGAAGTCTACTGACCCGGGAGCAGCTGGCATCACAGCGCCCTGCCTCACACTGGAGCACAGACCCACTCCCCTTCCCAGTGATCTCCTACCACTTTCCCCAAGCTCCAGGCGCACAGATCCTTGCTGGCCACCAAACACTGTGAAGCAGGTTCGTGATAGAGGGCCTCTGAGTCCCTTTCTTGAGCTGTCTTCATGGCTCACTCAAATGCCATCTTCCCTGGCCACCCCATCTGAAATAGTAGAACCCTTTTTCAAACCTGATATTATATTATGCACACACATTCACCACATTCACATATATTCTCTCTCTGCTCTCAGCCACAAGAACAGTATCTTTGACTCACTTGCTCTTGATTTTTTATTGTTTTGGTTTTTCAAGGTTGAGTCTCTCTCTCGTCCAGGCTGACCTGGAATTAACTATATAGTCTCAGGGTGGCCTTGAACTCATGGAGATCATGAGTGCTGGAACTAAAGGCATGCACCACCACAACCAGCTTGATCTTGATTTTTGCTTGAAACAGGGCATCATGCAGCCTAGACTGGGCTTCAAGTCAATATGTAGCAGAAACTGGTCTTAAACACCTGGTCTTCCTACCTCTACTTTCCACGTGCTCAGATTACAGGCATGTGCCACCATGCCTAGCTTCTGCTGTTATCTTGGTCACTGTTGTATCCAGCACCCGTGTTGGCACCAGCTGCCTAATAGATGCTAGGTAAATACTGAACAGATGCACCTGTTTCAAGAGGACCATGAGGCCACGAGGCACTTGATCTTGTCTTGGTCACCATCACGGTCAGACCTAATCTCAACTTCTCTGGAGTCTTGGGAAACAGAATTTTTTTCCTCCTGAACTTGAGTCAGACCCCATTGCTCCCTTGCCTTGTTGTTTATGCCAGTGCTTAGGCCCCACACACGAAATAACCGCTTATTGATCCCACACACTCAGGTGGACTTGAGGCACCAACAGATCTCACAGGCTGTGGAAGAGGTGCAGAAAGTTGTCCATTGTTTGACAACAGAAATCAGCCACCAGGACGTTCGATTCCAAGCTGTGCTTTCCTCTAACACGTACAATGGGAGCATTAAGGTA
The DNA here is from genome assembly GCA_036346955.1 of Dipus sagitta. Lineage (NCBI taxonomy): Eukaryota > Metazoa > Chordata > Mammalia > Rodentia > Dipodidae > Dipus > Dipus sagitta. Next base: position 4,822,803 of record CM070788.1, on the reverse strand, counting down.
AGCAGGCCTTGCTGTCTCTAAGAGCCCCCCACACTGGGATGGGTGGGACTCAGCGTGTGAGTGACCAGCTTCATACTCACCATCTGCACTCACATAGGTGCTTTTCAGTGACCCCTCCCCAACATTTCTAGGTGATAGAAATGAGATTAGAGAAGCCAAGGGTTGATCAAGTCCTTCTGGGCATGAAAACCAGAACTCATTCCAAGGGTTCTGATTCCAAAATGTGTTTTACCTAGTGGCCAAAGTTCAATTAAGCATATAGTCATTAAGCACCAACTTCATAAACTAGGGACTTGGCAAAAAGAAATGAGGGCATTGATAGGAAAATAGTTGAAAGTGATGTCTCTGGTTATAAGTGGGGGAAAGAAGGTAGATGAGGCAGCCTTTAGGAACTGTAGGAGTGATGTCACAGTCCCTCTCTCCGAAGAAGGATCCCATTGAGACTAAGGCACCAGGGCCAGTGCCTGATACCCCACACTGGCATTTGTGCAGCACCATGAGTTCAGAACCATCCTGCCCTCGTGATCCACTCAGATCTGCTAGTGACCCTGTGAAAAGGACTGTATTCTTGTTCTTTCCTTGTTTTGGTTTTTCGAGGTAAGGTTTCACTGTAGCTCAGGCTGACCTGAAATTCACTATGTAGTCTCAGGGTGGCCTTGAACTCATGGTGATCCTCCTACCTCTGCCTTCCGAGTGCTGGCATTAAAGGCATGAGCCACTATGCCTGGTTAGGACTGTATTCTTGTCTCCACCTAAGGACAGGGGAAGCTAGATTCTCTGTCATTCTGGATCCTCACCATTCTGTATCTCACACTTTCTGGTTCCAAGTCAGAACTTCCTTCTTTCATCTTGTTTTATATGTGTATGTATCCATGGTCTGGTTTTCACACTAGTCTATATGGATTTCAGGACCAACCATGTTTCTTGATTGCTTTGTTCCTAACACACTGCTTGGTAAACTCAGCCTGTGGCAAATGAATGTATGGATGAGCAAAAGAATGAGCATGCAAGCCAAGAGCCGTGCCTGGCCCAGGCCGTCTCAAGGTTGGTGGACCCATGTTCCACCACAAAATTCAATTGCTTTTAGATTTTGAGACAGTCAGAGCTCAGAAAATTCAATCCAGGATGAAAATTATAAAACTAGGCTGGACTCTGGCATGCTGAAATACTACCGGTCCACCTCTTCCTCCCCAAGCCAGCCTAAGTTATACAAACATAGCCCAGTGAGCAGGGCTTAAACATTCTACATTACTTTCACCTGCCTGTATGAAGGAAGGTTTCTTCTGTGGTCCCATTTAAAACTCAAACCTCTAAAGAGATTTTGTGTTGTTGTGCTGTGCATATTAAGCCTTAAAATAATGCAGCACACAAAATGACTCTAATGCTACTTGGACTAAATCCAGCAAGTTCTTATTAAGCCCGATCTATATGACTGGCAATGTGCTAGTTGTACTTTTGCCTTCACAATGCAAGTAGATTCAAATAATATGTAAACTGTGAGTTCTGTAGTTAAGATTTCTCCCCCTTTTAAAATCAGTCACCTTTCTATAGACACCAGAACTCATGTGGACCCATCATCTAAAACATCAAATCTTGTTCTCTGAAAGCGAGGCAGGATCGGTAGGAGTTGCTGTGAATGCTCACGTCCGAACCCCGGCCAGGGCGAGAGTTCCCGGGCTCTCTGCATGGTAACGAGGCACAGTGGGCGCCCCGTGGCACAGCCGAGCACGGGGTCCCTGTGGCTGCTTTGCACTGATGACCAGCTCATTCTGTCCTTTGGATTGTTGTTCTCCTGCCTGTTTTTACCCCTGGACACTGTTTAGCTGGTTCCTGGAGGGAGGGAGTGGGAGGACTCTGATGGCTTTTTCCCATTAAACATAGAATCATCTCAAAGGCTCACACTGTCTAAACAAATGGACTTTCATTTTCCCTTGGATTTTCTAAGGGTTAGTCATTGATACTGACCATGGATCACCAGTACAGGCAAAAAAAAAAAAAAAAAAAAAGGCTGGCATTTTAGAAAATTATGTCACCTCCTCTTTCATCCATTCCCAACTTTTATTCATCGAGAAGTCTCACCCACTCCAGGTCATTCATTCTTGGTTGGAAAATAATCACTGAACAAGCTGCCAAAAGAATGAAGCTCAAATTCTGACTTTCTGCTTGCTGGTTGAGAGACTGGAAGAGGTCTCTGGACCCCTCTGAGCCTCTGTTCCCTCACTGGCAAAATGGCCAGAAAGCCATTTCAGTGGCTGATGCAAAGATCAGATGAGCAGGTGCTTGAAAACCACCCTGCTCTGTGTGTAGAGACCAACGAGCGCTTGCTCCTCCCCCTCCCTCTTCTCCAGAAGACGCTAAGTCCCCACCAGAGCACCAGGATTTCTCCACTCTTTTAACTTGTGAGGTGATGAGCCTAAAACCTCAGTGAGTTAATCTGCCCACTATAGCTTCATAATGGGTTAGTGGCAAAACAAAAATGTACTTCTCTTGTAATGCTCAGGTCTCATTTCTGGTCAACCTCGTCACATTGCTGAAGGTTGCATGGTTACCTAACGTGCCTGGCTGGACATGTCTTAGCTCGTGGACTTACCACCCCCGCCCCCAATCTATGAACTCGTGCTCATTTCTCTCCTTCCCTCACCGCAGGTTTTGGCCCCCGGCCAGTTCGTTGTCACAGTCCCGCTGAAAGGCCTGGCGGGGTACAGAGAGGCCAGGGAGCAGCGCTGGCGATACTACACCCTGAAGGGCACCAGGCTCTCCTGCCCCTTGCGGGACCCTGAGGGCCTGCAGCAGTGGCTGGAGGCAGAGCAGTTCCTAAAGACCCTATGGCAATGGCATGAGGCTGATGTGAACATCGAGGGGGACATTGTGCCCGCCAAGGTCCTGGAGGTATTCCGGAAGTTGGTGGAAAACGCCATCAGAACCTGTCACCTCTCAGGTGAGCTGTGCAGGAAAAGGTGCAAGTGACACTTTTTTCTTTTTTTTTGAATTTCTCCCTTTGCACTAAAAACCTCTGTTGGATGTGACTAGAGACTATTATTGTATGCCTTTTATACCAGTGAAATCCCCATGGTAGGAACTAGCTCTTCCCTTCTGGTTAGAATTCATGAATTCATACTCACAAAATACTCCTAGTGCTATAGGCACATTACTGTCCTGGCAGGCTGATGTCAGGCTGTGGGTTTTACACCCTCCCCAGACCTCAGCGTTCTTGTTTAAAACAGCAAGTTATTCCTAAGCCCCAGGTCTTTGTCACGGGCACATTGCTGCAGCAGCACACTGCATTTGACTACAGGACCCAGGATGTGGAGATGTCCCATTTGGAAACGTTAAACCTGTGCTAGAACATAAAATCCCGCAGTCCTAAAGAGTAACTAAGCTTGACCACTGCAGCTGTCAAGTGTGACATATGCACATACGGAAAGAGCCAACTTCCTTAATTGTAAGAGAGTATCTATAAACCAGTAAGAACCAAAGCTGGGTGTGGTGGCGCACACCTTTAATCCCAGCACTCGGGAGGCAGAGGTAGGAGGATCGCTGTGAGTTCAAGGCCACCCTGAGACTACATAGTGAGTTCCAGGTCAGCCTGAGCTAGAATGAGACTGCCTCAGGGAAAAAACAAAACAAACAAAAAAAAAGAACCAAAATGAGGGCTGGGGAGATGGCTCAATAGTTTAAGGTACTTCCTTGAAGAGCCTGCCAGCCCAGGTTTAATTCCCAGTACCCATGTAAAGCCAGATGTGCAGTGTGGCACATGTATACATGCATCTGGAGTTCATTGCAGCAGGAAGAGGTTCTGTCAAACCCATAATCACACACACACACACACACACACACACACACACACACACTTTCTCTATCACTTGCTCACTCTAAATAGATAATATTTTTGAAAAAGAGCCCATATGAGCTGACCAATAGAAATAATGACCGGCAAAACCAAAACAACCAGAATCATGAGAAAAGAATATAAAGAGTATTAGTGTTCAGTAAAAATAAGAGAAAGAACATTGCATCTACTGTGTGGCTGTCAGGAAATCCATGTTAAAATACCTACCTGATTTCCAGACACGGTGGTGAATGCCTGTAATCCCAGTACTAGGGAGGCTGAGGTGGGAGCATGGTTGAGCGTTTGAGACCAACCTGGGCCACACAGTGAGTTCAAAGCCACACTGAGCTACATACTGAGATCCTGCCGCACAAACAAAATGCCTCGCAGATCAAGGCTGGAGAAGTATGCTCTTGCTCGGTTTGAGGTGTGCTTGGTGAGACACAGGCATCATTAGCTGTCGTTCTCGAAGTGAAGATCAATGCATTGTAAAGGCAAATTACACATTATTTCTATAGTGTGCTTACTTGACAATTCAATGATTGTAGTTCTATAAATAAACATTTGCAAATACACAAAGAAATATGCCCCAGGAGAGCCTTTGCCATGGGTTTTATAATAGTAACTAAGTAGCCAGACGTGGTGGCGCACGCCTGTAATCCCAGCACTCAGGAGGCAGAGGTAGGAGGATTGCTGTGAGTTTGAGGCCACCCTGAGACTTCATAGTGAATTCCAGGTCAGCCTGGGCTAAAGTGAGACCCTACCTCAAAAAGCCAAAAAAAAAAAAAAATAGTAACTAAGTAGAAAAACATCTAAATGTTTGCCCAGGAAAATTGGCTAGTGGGTTATGCTGCCTCTGACTGGTAGACTGCCATGCCCTCTACAGAAGTGAGGAACATTCACACAGGCTATGAAAAATGCATGGGCCAGAATACTTGGAGTGCTGAAAAACTCAGGATCCCAGTTGTTTAGAAAAAAAAGGATTTTTTTTATTAGTTATGGACATACTCAGTATGTAAACAGGCACTTGTTGGTATCATCCTTACCTTCATCCCTGCTTCCCCTAAAGGGAGCCTCCTTGTTGGGGATGCCCATTATCCCGAGGGGTTTGTGGGTTGTGCATTGTGGGGGTAGCTATCATTTATGGGGAAGAGGCAATGTCTCATGTCCCAACTTGTGGCTCTAACAATCTTTCTGCCCCTCTTCTATGAAATTCCCTGAGCCATGTTGGGTTTGTTTTAGGTCTACTTCAATGATTGGCTCTTAGGAGCCTCTGGCTCTCTGGTTTGGTAGCAGTTAAGTGTCCTCAGTATCTATCTCCTTCAACCTTGTATATCACAGAGAAAGCAGCACTCTTGCTCATTTCCCCAATTTCTCTATGGTTACAGCTGGGGCCCTGGTGAAGTGTGATGGACTGATTCTCTCCTCAGGTCCCATTTGAAAAAGAGAAGCAGATTCTCCAATGGAGAGTGCAGTCAGCACCAGATAAATAGGATAACCACTGTTAGTTTAAAGAGAATTTAATGGGCATAGGCCCTCTTGTAGTCCAAGATTGGTGGAATCTTGATATTGGAGAGTGAACTCATTATCTGGATATGATTCTGACTTGTTTCCTAGTTCCAGATATGGGTTCCTTTCCAGTGAGTGGATATGTTAGCCAATTCAAGAGCAGTTGGTTACCCACTATGGCTGTGTGCCACTATTACACTTGTATGAGCATCAAGTCAGGTTGTTTGCTTCTGAGTAGCTTAGACCTTGAATTTCTCTGACAGATGTTAGCCACTTTCCCCCAGTAGCTCATGTAGCACCTTCTAGCACTAGATGGGTTGTCTGGGGACTGTCTGTCTTTCAGATTCCAGCCATGTCTCTCCATGTTCCATACTGATAGCATGTGGTGTCTTTAGCAGTAGGGTCTTACCATTAACCTCTGGTGGGTAATCAAGTGCTCTGACAGAAGTTTGTCTTCTTTTGTGAACCTTGTGTGTCTCTCTGATCAACAGCTCATTGTGGGTGTTAACTGCATCTTGGTACTGGGAGGTATAGGCCAGTGCCAAGGGAAAAGAAAGAAGAAAGAGAAAGAAAATATATTAAAAAAAGAAAACAGGAGAAAATTAAGGTTAGACTTTATCTCACCCTCTCCAGGGCTCTTCACTTCACGTGTTCCCTCTAAGGTCCTGATGAGGGTTCAACCTAGAAAAAGATATGTTTATGAATGCATTTTGTGGTCTAAACAGAATGGCCCTACAAGTCCTCATCTTGGCTACAACTCACGTTTCATGGAGTGTTAGAAGACAGAAGATATTTGCATGGATTATTTAATTCTCATAACAATTCTGTAGAGTAATAATTATTTTGTATACCTATGTTTCAGAAGAAAAAAAAACAGAGAGAAATTAAATAGTTCAGCTAAAGGTCACACACCATAGATACTGAGCAAGCCGCAATATCAGGGTGTGGGCTACACAGGCTGGCTCCATATTCTCTCACATTGGACATGATTACTAGTGAAAGTAGGAATAAGAGAGTCGGGCAGGGTCAAGTCATCGAGGTGCTCTTAGTCAAGGTCAACGATGCTAAATGCCAGTCCGTGTCTTGCTCCTGTCTGAGCAAATCCAATGACGTGCACACAAACTGTCAGCCACTTATTACATCCAGCCAGGGAGAGCAATGCTTTCCTCTGGGCAGCCCCACACAATTGATGAGCTTCTATTTTCTCCTAAGCAAGGAAAAATACAATAATAGATCCAGATTCATGACACTTTTCCATCTCTGTAACCAAGTCCAACAAACAAAAACAACTGGGTGTTTTGAAAGAAGGGGAGAAAATTAGAAGTGAGAGCAGTCTGGCTTGTGAGCAGGAAGTCCCATGATGAGGGTCGGGGAGAGCTTCTTAGGGCTCCCGTGAGTCTTTTCCACAGTGGCTGGGCCATGTTTTGAAAGGCTTATGATAATAAACACATATGAGGTTGGGCTGTTCTGTGGATGGATGATAGAGCTAAATACCACCTAGGAGATTGAGATAGAAAACAAACAGCTTAGCAGAATGTTACTGGAAGCATATGAATGAAAGAGGGGACCAAAGCTATCTTTGAACAATGTCAGAACATCTGATTAAACAGTGAAAAAATGGCACTGCCCTTCTCCATGCCTGCCTTACAAACCTGAAAACCAATGTGTAGGTGTTTGGGTGGAAGAAAGGACATAAAAGAATGGTTAGGGTTCTGCTTGCAGTAACAGATATGTTTCTGTCTCATTTTATTCTAAGACTTTTATTACATTGAGCATCTGAAAAGAATCTGTTAACTTCAATGGAAGCTATTGGGCTGGGGTTTAGCTCGGTGGCAGCGCACAGGTTGGCATGTGTGCGGCCCTGGATTCATTCTCCAGCAGCACACGGACAGCAAAATAACAGACCTTTAAGGCTTTGGAGGAATGGGAAGGGAGAGGAAAGATTCACCAACAATGAGCTTTCCTAGGATGCCCTGACTGTGAACGATTGGCCAACAGTTGTCTGGCTTGGCTGGAAATTCCCCCACTTGGTGTGCTGCCCACCAGCTGCAAGCAAGAAGCTGCCCAGAGCAACTGCTCCCAGAAGCCTCCTGTGCTGCTTGCACAGAGCAAGGCTTCCTTCTTCCTCTTCTCAATTGTCTCTCTGGTCATTTTTCATCAGGCAAGGTCAACATACTACCAATCCGCTCTGCTGTATGGGTTGCCATGGAAACATCCACCGGCCCGGTAGAGATAGAGCTGGCCCCCACCGTGGAGATCTCCACTGCCTGGTCCGAGAAAGCTCAGTGGCCTCGGTGTCTGAAGCGCTGGCCTGCCCCCGAGAGAGTGGAGTGCATCAAGGTATGGGTGACTCAGCCCTGGCTCAGCCAGCAGGACGCTAACAGGGTCTCCAATAGCCCCAAGGAGCTTGAAAGCTCAGGGTTCCCTAGGTGTGCGGGGCATGGGTGCTAGCCCGGCGCAGCATTACTGCAAGCTTGTCACAAGTGCAGAGCCTCACCCTGAGCCTGCTGAATGACTCCAGGGGGCAGGGCCGCTCAGCCTGGGCTAATAATGTTCAGCAGGTTCCCAGGGCCCCTGCGCACAGACGAAAGCAGAGTGGGGCTGCAGTAGAGGAAGCAGCTTGAGTCACCCCTGAGAAATGCACTGAACGCACCCATGATATTTTGTATCCCCCCCCCCAGTGTTTTTTGGGTCTCCTTTCTTTGCTTTTGGCATCCACAGACGAGTGAGACTCTTCAGTCTGTCTTTCTGCTCCTGGCTTTTTTCACTTAGCACATTGTCCTCGCGTTCCCGGATGACAGGCACAGTCTCTTAGGGCTGAATAGTAGTCTATTTCACAGACTTGCTGCGTGCTGCAGGCCATGACTCCCCCAAGCCAATCAGCAGCTCTCTACTTCAGCCTCCTTTGTCTTTTCCATTTTCCCCAATGCTGCTCTCTCCTCCAGTCATTTGGGTTCAGCCTGGTGGCCCGCTCCAGCCACCACTGGCAGCTGAGCTTCTCCCAGGCCGAGCAGGTGCTGTTCCGGCAGCTGGATGAGGATGGGGGCTGCCGCAGACAGAGCTTTCAGGTCCTGAGGCAGCTGAAGGAGGATGTGTGGTGTCCTGGGAGGAGGCCAGTCATCACCTCTCACCATCTGCAGGTGAGTGTGGGCACAGTGGTGGGGAGTGAGGGGCAGCTGTGAACAGTCTGTGTGGCCTCTGTGGAGCTGCTCAGACCTCCGCAGAAGAGGGCAGTGTGGGTGGTGGATTCAGGAGGAGTCTGAGGGGTTCATTCCATAGATTTCCTCATTGCGTGCATTTCCACTCATTATGGACATATATATATAGGCACTAGGGTTGTGCCACTCAATTGTCAAGGGACACAGAGATTCTGACTCTTTCCCATTCTACTTCATTTCCTTTTCTTCTCTACCTTTCCCTCTTTCCTCTTCTTTTTTGATATCAGTGATCATTGAATTTTTTTAAAATAACACATTTTATACACATTACAACACATGGCATAAGTGAGATATGTGATGATTTGAACATCTAGAATGGGTGTGGTAAGCCAGGGTGATGAGTAATTTCTTCTTAAGCATTTATCCCCTCTATGTGTTGGACTCTTTGAGCTCTTCTCTTAGTTATTTTGAAGCATAGATTGTTGTAAACAATTTCCTGTGCTCTGGAGAATTTGAATTTATCTTCCTGTCCAAGTTTTATTACCAGCATCCAGCCTTCCTATGCCCCTTCTCCCTCACTCCTCACTAACCTCTAATAATTACTATTCTCCCTCTCTACATGTCTGGACTCCACTGTATTAGTATCATGTTCACGTGAGGCTATGTAGCATTTGTCCTTCTCTTTCTGGATTATTTTACTCAACATAATTTCCTCTACATTTCTTGTGTCAGATTTTCATTCATTTTTTTGTTTTTTGTTTTCCAAGGTAGGGTTTCACTCTAGTCCAGACTGACCTGGAATTCGCTATGTATTCTTAGGGTGGCCTTGAACTCATGGCAATCCTCCTACCTCTGCCTCCCGAGTGCGAGTGCTGGGATTAAAGGTGTGTGCCACCACGCCCAGCAGATTTTCATTCATTTAAAAAAAATAGTTTTAAAAATACTTTTATTAACTAGAGAGAGAGAGAGAGAGAGAGAGAGAGAAAGGATTACCAGGCCCTGTTACTACTGCAAACAAACTCCAGACACATGCACCACCTTGTGGATATGGCTTTACATGGGGACTAGGGAATGGAACCTAGGCAGGCGAGCTTTGCAAGCAAGCACCCTGACCACTGAGCCATCTCCCCAGATGGTTTTGACCAGCATTTCCCTGATGACCACCCTGCATTTATTATGTACTTATTGGCCATTTGTACGTTGTCTTTTGAAAAATGTCTGTTCTGATCATTTCTCCATTTTGTTTATTGGTTGATTTATTCTTTTGCTATTGAGTTTTGTACATGTTCTGAATATCAGCTCTTCGTTGGGTGTGCCCTGTGCTAGCTCCGAGTTGGTCATTTCCTGTGCTGTGTAGAAGCTTCCGGGTTGGAGGTCATCCCAGTTGTCTGTTTACTGTTGTTGCCTGTACTTTTCGGAGGTGTACAAAAAATCTTCACCTACATTGATGTGAAGTGTTTCTCCTGTTTTCTTTTAGTAGTTCTATAGTTTCAGATGCTACACTTATGTCATTGATCCATTTGGAGTTGACTTTGTACATATGAGAGGTATTATTTGATATATGCACATATACATACATGTACATATATGCATACATGTATATCCAGTTTTCCCAGGTCCACTTAATTAAACATATTGTCCACTCTCAAAATCTTTTTAAAACAATTGTTTGTATTTTTGATTAGCATGTATCATTGTACATATTAATAGGGTTCAGTGTGGTTTTTCACAGGTGCACTCAGCACCCGCTCATCACAGTCAGCCTCCCCTTGCCCAGACCTCCCATGCCCTTCCCGTTGTCGTCATCATCACCCCATCCATGTACACTTCTCTCTCGGTGGCCACATGGGAGAATGAGCACGCGGTTCTTAGTGTTCTGTGTCTGGCTTATTGAGGTCAAAGCAATGCCCTCCAGTTCCCTCCATTTTGTAATAGAGGCAGATTTCATTCTTATTTATAGCTAAGCAACACTCCACTGTGTGTTTGTGCCCCATTCTCTCTATCCATTCTGCTATTGAGGATATCTAGGCTGCTTCCATCAGTGTTGAAAGGCTAGAAATGAAGGCTGTGACCAAACCTTACTGAGAATGTTAAGAGTTGTACTTTTTGTTATCAACCAGTGGGTAGAACTGTAGTATTTAGAAGAAGAAAGAAAACAAGGGGGACTTGTAATTTAAGGGTCACGTTGACAGCACCAAGGATGGTGACAGTTGGATAGGGACTATTATGGGCACAGACTGGCCGGACAGTTGACACAGAGGTCCAGGTGGGGTCTGCCCGCAGGGGGAGGATGGTGGGAGTGGAGAAGAAGCTAAGAGCAGGGCTGAGGACACAGCAGCAAGAGGACAGCAGAGCTTGGCTGTGGCTGGAGAAGAATGAGTCCCAGGGCAGCGGCTTTCGCAACTGGCTGCATTAGCAACTATGGAAGCAGAGACTGTTTGTGAGGGAAGGCTGTCAGTGAGCTCAGTCTGGACATGTTGAAACAGGTAACTTCCCAATATCTAAGACATAGGTAAACAGGTCAGAGCAAAACTCTCGGCTGCAGAAAATGACTGGCAAGTCCTCCATCTTAGTGAAAAAACAAAAAAAAAAACCACAAAAAAACAAACAAACCGAAAGCCTCAGCAGAGGAGGAGCAGGGAGCTGGGGACCAGTGCACAGTAGGGGAAGGACAGAAAGGGGACCTCCAGGACTCCAGTCACAGGCAGGTATGGGAGGAGGTGCCGAGGAGTAGCTGTGATGCCAAGGGAAGCTGGGAGAGCTTGGTTCTGGAAGCCAACCAGAAGCGGAGGCGGGGTGGGCACAGAGCGCGTGCTGAGGGCGGAGGCGAGGCGGGGCTGAAGCGGGCCTGGCGTTCAGGCTTGTTGCACTGAAGGGAGCAGCTTTTAGGATGAGTGGCTTATATTGGAGTAGATTGAGACAGGGTACGAACGGGAGGAGACAAAATGAGACAAAGCGTGCCTGGATTGTAGAATCGGGGGTGGGGGGTGTGTGTGGTGCAGAATTGCATGGACTAGGCTGAGAGGCTTCTGGGGGAGAGGATAGTCTGTGTATGTGTGGTTCCTGGGAGGCAGGGTAACAGGCCTGAGGAGTCGCCCCAGCAGGAGTGGTGCATACAGAGAGTGCCACACAGGTGGGTAAGGACCCAGGCAAGACCTCTGCCTGGAGCAGGGTGTGGCTTACTTGGAGACCCATAAGGATGTCAGAGGGCAGTAAGTGAAAAACCAACAGAGGGCGCGAGCTGCGCTGGCCCAGCCGAGGCTGGGGTCAGGCGTCCCTGGGGGACCTTGCTCTCCCAGCGTGCCCTGATCCTTCCCTGGGAGGCCATGCGTCGTCAGCCGGCTCTCCGTCCGTCCCTCTCTTCGCAGACCGTGCTCTTCTGGACCTGCGAGAAGTACCCCGGCCTCAGGGACTGGCAGGACTTGCGCAGAGCGCTCCTGCGCCTGGTGCGCAAGCTGCACAAGTGCGTGAGCCAGCACTTCCTCAAACACTATTTCGTCCCCAAGAGCAACCTCTTCCAGTCGGCCAACGCCAGCGAGCTGGACTCGGTGGCCCAGAGACTGGCCTTCTTCCTCAAGAACCCCCAGGTCAGCCTGCCGTGAGGCCGGCCCGCCTGTCAGCACTGCCCCTGGCCTCGATCTCATTCTCACCGTGCTAGGCAGGTGCCCTGAGTCCACCCAGGAGAGAGGCGGCGAATGGCAGAGGACATAATTAACCAGTGGTTCACCTGAGAAGCAGGACCCCCCACCGAGATGAGATGCCCCACGCACGCATTCGCCCTCTCACCTCTCCTGGGAAGGCCTCGTTTCCTGCAGCTCTGAACTCGCTGTCCTTGCTCGCTCGGGCTCTGCTCCGCTGAAGGGAAGAGTGGAGACGGCCCCAGGCAGGCCCGACATTAACCTGCTGCCCAGGAGTGGCCTGGACTAGGATGGTTCCATTTGCAGAGTGGGGTGTGAATGTGCGGCCCTGGGAGCCAGCCAGACTGCCATCGGTGGCCCTGTGCTGGGCCTTTGCAAGGGGAAGGCGTTGCAACACCACCAAGTGCTTGGAGCTGGTGTAGCAGCTGCTGTCGGCACCCTGCCCCACACCTCAGGTGCATGGAGCAGTCTGGCCTGGGGAGCTGGCATGCCTGCAGAGCCTACAGCCCTCCAGCCTCCCAGTGGTGGGCCCGTGGTCCATGGTCCTGCACTCCCCCGTGGCTCCTCTGTGTGGAGATACCGCCTTGATGGCACATTATGTCCAGGAGGAGCGCACAGCTTAAACTCCATCTGACACCAGTCACCACCCTCTACTAAAGGAACAAACTCTGCCATGACCTTGGTGTCGCCCACCTCACAATGCATTCTTTTGCTCACTCTGTTTTAGTTCACCTACTTGCTTACCTTGCATACCTCCTAGGCACGGAGAATCCAGCAAAGAGCAAGGTGGGCTCACCGGACAGGGAAAGACAAGACACGAGCAACAGATCCCTGAACAGTCATCACAGATTGAGCAATTGCTCTGATGGAAACCATGTGGAAATAGTCACAGAAAGATCTCCAAATGTGCAGGCTGCAGGAGGGGAGGACAGGTGACCACAGGCAGGCTCAGAGGGGTGGCATGAGTTTCATCCCTCGGCTGTGCAAAGCCGGGAAGGCATCGGTGTTATGTCCTAGGATCGAGGTGTGGTGTGTGTCCTCTGCCTCAGCAGAGGGGCCTCATGGTCTCCCTTGCATTTCAAATTGTTGTGCTGGTAACAGCATCAGGAGGGCCTCGTGGTCACACAGTTGGCAGGGCACTGAGGCCCTTGCCATGACCAACACAAATTACCATGCATTCTAGAAGTTGTGGGTGAGACTATTGGCTTCTGGTGTTTATTGAATGATTCTCAACTCAACGGGATCCTTTATGACTTTTGAACATTTTCTCTATTACCTGTGCAACAAAGCAAAATTTCTAAAAAGCATGATCCACTGATATTTTTTTAAATTTGTGGTAGTAAAGATTGAACCCAGGGCAAGTGTACTTTCCCTGAGATGTAGCCCCAGCCTTCTCTCTACTATTTATTTGAGACCAGATCTCACTAAGTTGTCCAGACTTCTTTGAACCCACAATCCTCCTGCCTCAGCTCTCCAAGAAGCTAGGATTATAGGTATGTACCAGTGACTCTGATTTTGTTTTGATGAAAATTAAAATTATTATTTTTTCAAAAGTACTGTAACCTGTGGGGAACCACAGGTCATCACATAGAAATCCCGTTTTAGCTGGTTGTAAACCAGTCTTACTAAATGTAGACCGATTCTGTGATGTTGGGAACAGAAAACGATGAGCATTAAATCATCAGATGTGTGTCCTGACGGTCATACTTCTGGGTCATGGGAAGGATCATCATGTTTGAGAAGGTGACAGTGGTCACGTGCTTCTGTTGTCTTTGTAAGGTGCTAGGAGGTGTTCAAACTGCTTTGTAGTCCTGTATGAAAAAAAATGGCTGTGCCATTATTTTAAAATGTGTAGAGGGGGTGGGGTTGACATGCTCCAGTCTGATCCTCATTCCCAGTTAGAGCTGAGCTTGATGGAGGAGACTCTTCCCAGAGTGTTCCTATGTTTAACCAGCAGAGAGCAGTGGGAGACCACAGATGAGAGGCACCAGGTCGGCCTGGGCCTCAGTCCTCGAGCCCAGCAGATGTCACCCCTCTCAAAAGCTACACCTGGCTTCTTCAAAACAGGTGGATTTCAGCTGCTGTTACGTTATTGGCCTTTTATGGCAATTTCAGAAATTTCATTCCTGTAGCTGAAAGCTGAGATCTGAAGAGGGGCCTTCCAGAGACAGCAGAGCCTGGGCAGCCCAGTGGTCAGCACAGAAAAGCCTGACCACAGCACGCCTTTGCCCTGGCCAGCTTCATTCTTAATTCTCCACATTACCTTTTCTATCTTTTCCCACTGGCGGGTTTTCAGCAAGGGCTGCGTGAGCAGCTCAGCACTGAGGCTGTGTGAGCACACAGGAGTAACGGGTTGCTGGGCCTCTCTGACTCCCCACTTCCCTCTTTCTGTGTTAGGAATTGTGGCCCTCCCCCAGGTGATGTGTTGATGCCCTTAATCCCCATGGTCTCGAAGGTGATTAAGATAAAATGCGTCTGTGGGGTGGGACCCTAATCCAATCTGACTGTTATCCTCTTAAAAGGGGTGTTCTACCTTGTGACAGGCACCAGACAAGCCAAGGAGAGACCACAGTGGAAGCCTGCCTTGTCTACTCTTTGACCTTGAACTTGTGACCCCCAGATCATTGAGAAAATAAATGTTTTTTAAAGCCACCTAGACTGTGCTCTTTTGTTTTGGCAGCCCTAGCAAATGAATACAGCCTTAAGTAAACATTCTTAGTCCATCACTTTGATAAAAGCCATAAAGGGGACAAGTGGATGTGGGAACCTTAGGATGGTTTGTAACAGGGTGCTAAGGGCCCAGGAAAGCCCTTGAATGCCAAACTCTAAGTTTGTTTCTAATTTTAATCAAAGAACTGAATAAAAAAGAAGACTGAGAAGGATAATTATTAAATGATTATATTTATTGAGGGAAGTAGAGCCAAGGAAAGACACCCACGTAGCTAGAGATCCCACGTGGAGGGCCTGGAAAAAGGCATGGAAAGAAAGAAAAGAAAGTTCAAGGAGCTCCTGCCATGTGGGGAGCTGGAGAGGGTAAAGGAGCCCATGTGGAGAGTAAGGTCTGGGGGCCCTCCCTGCTGGGCCTGGGCCAGGGCCCAGCCTGAGCAGTCCCAGGCCCAGCGAGGGGAAAAAAACTCATCCACAGCTGGAAGTTCCTAAGTGATCAGAGAGGGAGAGCCTGCCCTCCCCTTGCAAAGGTATTTATGACCTAATGGGGGTGGGCTGTCTTCTGGCACAGGTGAACCAGAGGGCCAGCTGGTTGGTTAGGACTAGGAGCTGTTTCAGGAAGAGGCTAGCCCTGGCACCAAGTTCGGTGGGGGGGGGGGGGGGGGCTGACCTTGACCAACCACCGTGTTTAAATCCTATGAAAGACCTGCCTCCCAGGAGAGGTCCTGATTGTGGATAAACAGGTCTAGGGAACTAGGCAAGAGATAAAAAGTCAGATCATCTTTGATTTCTAGCAAGTGCAAACTTTCCTGCACTTTTCATCTTCAGGGGTCCAGTCTGTACCCCCACTCTCAGGTTCTTAGTACGAGATAACTGTTGTGAAAACATTTGGCATTGAGGAAATCACTCCTTATGGTCATTTGCCCAACTCTGCTATTCCTGACAATGACATGATCCCATATGTGCATTCCTTTCATAAGGAAAATAGAAACAACTCGAGGTAGCAGTGAGAATGTAGCTGGGGGTAAGGGTTTGCCTAGCATGCACGAGGCCCTGCGTTCAATCCTCAGGACAGACAATGGGGAACGTTCTACAAGTCTATTTTCCTCCCTATCCCTGTTGTTTAAAGGGAAGAAATATCTCTCCTGAAAGTTCAGTTTCCCCCCCTGCTAGAGACCTGAAGGCTCCCAACCAATCTTCCTTCACTCCACTTCCTGCTGTGGTGAGCCCGCCTCTCTTCTCCCTTCTGCTGTTCAGCTTCCTGACCTTTGCATGGGTCTCCGTCCCTCACCTCTTGCCTATCCTCTTTTAAGTTTTGAGAGTCCATGAATTGTTTTTAACCTCATTATTGTAATTGTGTTTCTATGAACATTCTTTTTTTAAAAAAAATTATTCATTCATTTATTTGAAAGAGAGAAAGAGAAAGAAGCAGATGGGGGGGGGGGGAGAAAATGGGCACGTCAGGCACTGTAGATGAACTCCAGATGCTTGTGCCACCTTCTGCATCTGGCTCATGTGGTTTCTGGGGAATTGAACCTGGGTCCTTAGGTTCACAGGCAAGCATTTTAACTGCTAAGCCATTTCTCCAGCCCTCTATGAACATTCTTATATATAATTTTTAATGCATACAGCCTTTAAGATAGACTAAAACTCAGGTTCACAGGATATATGCATGTTTATATATTTTCCAAAGAGACTGTACTTTATAAATGATGCATTTCAGTGTAGGTGAATTCTTAAACTCTTTTCCCACTACAGTGAAGCACATTTAGCATTCTTTTAAAGAAACCTCTTCACCCCCTTTTAAAAGTATTTTATTTATTTATTTGAGAGAGAGATTGAAAGAGGGAGAGAATGGGCACCAGGGCCTCCAGCCACTGCAAATGAACTCCAGATGCATGCGCCACATTGATCATCTGCTTATGTGGGTCCTGGGGAATAGAACCTGGGTCCTTAGACTTTGCAGGCAAGCACCTTAAGTGCTAAGCCATTTCTCTAGCCCTCTTCTCCCTTTTTGGAGACAGGATCTCACTTTTGTAGCCCAGGCTAACTTCAAACTCATGGTAGTCCTTTTGCCCCAGCCTCCTGAGTACTAAAATTACATGTGTATGCCACCACACCTGGTTGAAGGTTCCATACTGCTTCCTAGAACCTCACAATTGTGCTGCACACTATTACTGTTGCTGCTGTGTTCCAATAGTATTGGAATTATCTCATATTGGAAACTTCAATGACTCACCTAAAAAACTAGCTAAGCTTTGTGTTTTCTGTCTGAAGGTTTGAAGCAATTCATTTTTTTAAGAAATAAAGGATATTTGGGTTTGCTAACTCTTTTTGAGAATACATTAATTTGTATTGTACTAGGATCTGTGTTTTCAAACTTAATAATGTAAAAATTGTTCTAATATCTAATTGTAGCAGTTACCTTTTTGTTGCTGGGACAAAACATCTGACTAGAAGAAGCTTATGGAAGAAAAGGGTTTATTTTGATTTGCAGGGTTGGTTTTTTGTTTTGTTTTGTTTTGTTTTTTTCTTGATTTTTTTTTTTTTTTTTTTTTTGAGGTAGGGTCTTGCTCTAGGCCAGGCTGACTTGGAATTCACTATGTAGTCTCAGGCTGGCCTCACACTCATAGCAGTCCTCCTACTTCTGCTTCCCAAGTGCTGGGATTAATGGCGTGTGCCACCACACCTCGCTCAACTTACAGTTTTGAGGATAAGTTTCATTGTGACAGGGATTTGGCAAGAACAGACAAGAGAGTGTCACATCTTGTCACATCATCTTGGAGGAAGCAGAAAGAGTGAGCTAGGTAGCACCAGCAAGGGGGATTAGACAATAAAAACCCAAGGCCTATTCCCATGAAGCACCTCCTCTATCAAGGCTCCACCTCTTAAAGAGTCCACCAGCTGGGGACTAGATATGAGGCCTAATCACAAACGCATGAGGTTATGGGGATATTTTACATGGAAAATACCACACTAGTTATATCAGTTTGACTGCATCTGTCCTCATCTTTATCAATTTGCTAGAAATTTTTCAAAGAATAATTGTTGGTATATTAAATTGTGTTGTATGTTCTGTTTCATTAATTTACGCTCATACCTTTGTTTTTACTCTATGCTTTCTTTAAGTTTATTCTTTTTATTGATGACTTCCATAATTATAGACAATAAACCATGATAATTCCTTCCATCCCCCACTTTCCTCCTTACATATCCACCCTCCATCATATCCCTTCCCCCTCCCAATTAATCTTTTTATTTTGATGTCATCATCTTTTTCTCCTAGTATGAGGTTCTTGTGTAGGTAGTACCAGGCACTGCAAAGTCATGGATATCCAGGGTGTTTTCTGTCTGAAAGAGTGCATTGTAAGCAGTCCTACCCTTCCTTTGGCTCTTACATTCTTTCCACCACTTCTTCTGCAATGGACCCTGAGCCTTGGAAGGTGTGATAGAGATATTTCAGTGCTGAGCACTCCTCTGCCCCTTCTTCACAGCACTATGGTGGGTGCCTTTTGAGTCATTCCAGTGGTCACCACCATCTGAAAAGAGAAGCTTCTCTAACCAAAAGTGAGAGTAGCATTACTATATCGGTATGAACATTGTGAAAAGTACTTACAGGGCAGTTAGGTGATCATAATATATACATTTATCTAAACAACAGCAGGTGTTACTCCTCTAGGCCTAATGACCTCCCCCTTCATAGGCTTTTGACTAGGTTTTCAGAACCAGATATTTATTCCCTCCCATGGATCAGGCCTTCAGTCCAATTAGAGAGTGACTGGTTTCCCCAATAACAGACATACCACTACTGCACCAGTTGGCACATTTGGCCTGGCTGCAATCTTAAGGCATGCAATGTCCACTGTTGTTTATCACCATTGATGACTTCTCTCTCTCTCTCATAGGGCTTCATGCAGCACAGCTTTTTCCAGCTTTCTATCAGCTGATCCACAGGGAGGGGTTTTTAGCTTAATTTCTCTATGACCTGCAGCCTAAACATATGGAGTCTTCAGCAATAGGGTCTTTACCATCTATTTCTGGTGGGAAACCAAGAGCCTTGGCAATGGTCTGTAATGTTTGGGGGCATAGGAACCTCCCTGGGCAACAACTCACTGGAAGGTATCCCATCCCTGGCACTGAAAATTTTCTAGTAATAATCTATGGCTTCTGGGTGAGCCATTATCCAAAGAAGTAGGTTTTCATATGGTTTGTTCAGGATTATTCATAAGTAATAAATTAGTTGCTAAGCTCAAATTCTCAGCCTTTCTTCTTTTCTATTTAGTGAAATTCCATAGATTTGAAAAAATTGTATTTCCATGTTTCTTCATTCAGTTCTATTTATTTTCTCATTTCTACAATGATTTCCTCTTTGACTCATCAAGTGCATTGAAGTTTTAAAAACATTATTGTTTACAAATTTTGGGTTTCTTGGTTCTATTTTCATTATGAATACATAGGACCCCATCATTCTACCCTCTATCTCCTTCAACTTTTCTTTCAAATTCATGTCTTTGGGGGTTTTTTTTTGTGTGTGTGTGTTTTCAAATTTATATCTTGCTATCTCATAGAACTGCATTCTGATAATTTTTGCATTTATTTTCCAACCCACTAATTTTCTCTTCATCTGCATCTAATCCAATGTTTGATGTCCACTAAATATTAAGTCTAATGTTTCAGTTCTCATTTTAGGGTATCTATGCCTATTCTTTAAATTGACTTGTTTTGATCATGTTTTCATAAAGCTTTTATTTTTATGTATTTAAAAATAAAAATAATTTTATTCCATGTATGAACATCACTGAGGAGTGGCTTCCATTGCCTGTTGTTTTTGATGATAATAATAGTGCTTGTTTCCTAGTGGGCTTGGTTAATTTTTAATGTGAACTGTTTATTTTCCCCTTACACTTCATCTGTGGGATTTCTTTGAGGTCTGAATTGAAGTTGAGCTATGTAAAAAGGATTTACTTTTAATTCTGTCTGTTATGCAACAGCACTGCCAACCCAAGACCACTTAAATTACATTTGATATTTGTGGCTTTTCTGGCCAATAGGTAGCCAAATATGGACAGAAATCATTTGAGGCCATCTTGTGGTATACATCCTGAGTGGATGTATATATTATTTTCCTCCAGTCAGTGCCAAGATGAAGGTATGTAGGTCTTCTTCTTCAGAGCGTCTTTGTTCTCCTGTTCTCTGAAAGTGTGGCCTTTTGAACCCAAATTCTTGCAGGAGAATCCTGCTAGATTTCTCTCTCATGAACGCCATAGACATTCTGTGTTCCTAGACCCTGCTCTGCTGATGACAGGCCCCCATCACTTGGTTTCAGTAAACCCTGAGGACCAAAGCCAGCTGGACAGGTGATGGGTTTGGCTTCATTTTAAAAGCCTTCATTTCCTTCCACCTCAGGAATGCAGTTTGAAAGGTTTTGGAATCAATATGTTGGACCTGTCAGATTGGGGGACATGCCAAAGTCCTAATCTTCTCTTCTCCTGTCTACAGTAGGCTGACACAAACCAGTCCAAAAGTTCCCATTGTTTTCCAAGGATAGTTTTTCTCACCTCTACCCCAGACTGCCCTGCTGGGCTGTGCAGATCCAGTCCTGCCACTTCCACCACAGACTTCCCTACATGGGAACAAGTGTTCTCATTGCAACTTATACATAAAGTCATGGTGGCCTCCCCCTCTCCCTCTGATCCTTCAAGTAGCTTTTCATCACCTAATTCAGGACTCTTAACCATGGCCCATAAGGCCCACATGGTCTGCTCCTGCCATGTGCTCTTCTCTTGCCCACAGCCACTCCCCCTTACTTCATTCCACAACACTGTGCACCGAGCTCGTTCCTGCACCAGCCTGTTTTACCTTTCCTAGGCTCACAAATCCTTTGTCCCATATGTGGATATGACCCATTCCTCCCTAACACAGGAGGATCCCAACTTCTCTGTTAGTTTCCCCATAGCAGTTGGCTTGGCATATAAACACAGTCAAGAGGAGCTTGTTTTGTTTTGTTCACTACTGTATCCTGCACTTGGAACCATGCCATAGCAGACATTTGCTAAATGAAGTCAGATGAAGGAATGATTTTGCTAATATACATTAAATGGAGAGATGAATGAAGAAATGATTTTTGCTCCGGGACATTATCTACTTTGTGGACGCGTCTGGACTTACTTGACCTCAAATCCTGTGATGGTAAGGCCAGGCTATTTATCAAGTAACATTTTGAGAGTTTGAAGAATCACAGTAAGAAAGAATAATGACCTCTAGTTCCAGCAGCGTTGTTTCCCAGAAGAGCCTGGCTCGTGTCTCTGTGCGGAGCCCCACATAGCCGATCTGAGAAGGCACACTCACGCTGCAGGGAGCCAGCACTGCGTCTCCACTCGCCACAGCCCTGCCAGCTGTGTGTGTGCGTGTGCATGCATGTGTGTGTTGCATACGACTAGCTTCATGGGGATCCAGGGCGTGTTGTGTGGGCATCGTGAACACACACACTTCACACTATCGTGTCAAAAGGAGCTTGCGCTTTCATCCTGCCTTCCTGCCATGTGTGGGGCAGGCAGCAGTGGTCTTGGCAGAAGCTCTTTGTCCCTTTTCTTTGTCTCTGAATCCACACCATTTCATTTCCTCTCATTCAACAGCGTTGCTGGAGGAGTGACTTTCCTTTGTGAGATTATATCTTGTGTTCTCAGACTGTAACTTACAACTCTCCCGTCAGGACCCCACCCATGGGTGCTTGGATACAAAGAAACATGAGAACAAGGGCTGTGTGTGAGAGTCTACCACTGTAAGTGAACTGAACGCCTCCACAACCTACACTGTGGCTTGCTTACAGTGTAGGGTGCAGACTTCTTCCCACCTGAGGGATATGAGGATCCTCTCCGAGGTAGCCAACACTTGGGGGTGCCTGAGAGATACCCAGATTGGGAAGGGAAGTTTGGGGTCCTAGCTAGCCTCTTGGATGCTTTCTTCTTCGTGCCAGCCCTAAGGGGGGATGTTTCTCCTCTCATCTTGCTCTTTTTCTCTCCTGCCTCTTTCCAAGATGTTCTTTGTCCGTCCCTCCCCCCCTCCCCCCCCCCCCCCCCCCCCGCCCACGAGATACAAGGGCATCAGGAAAGCTGACTGTCCGTGACCTTCTGTGACTCCTGTCCTGGTGACTAGGACACGAGCTCCTTCCTGAAGCAGAACGGAGCAGCAGGAGAGAGGAGATGAGCGCTGCCCAAGTTCTGCTCGGGGTGGGCCTTGGCAAACCCCTGCTGGCTGAGGACCACTCTGGTGTCTGCGTCACCGCCTGCACCGCGGCCTAGCGGCAGCAGGGGGCGCTAGCGGCTGCTCTGCGGCGGACCACGAGGAACTCCGACCCCGCCGGGAAATTCCGCTTACTGAGAGCAAGCTGCGACACAGCGGACCTCTTGGGGCGCTGCCGCCTTGCCCACGCCAGCTCTCGCGAGGTGGAGGAGGCAGACAACGCCCATCGCCGGGCTGTGCACCCCGGGGTGACCTTGCCGCCTACCCAGAGCCCTAAAAAACTACCGTGATCCACCGGTTCCCGCCCTCCCCCGTCTCCATGGCGTGCGGGAAGGCACGGTCTCCACCCAGATCAGGCTCCTGGACCACGGCCACGCGCGTACTGCTGCCCCGGGGCGCTCTGCCCCCTTGCCCGCGCCATCAGCCGGCTGCAGGGAGGAAAAGAAGTGGCGTGGTCTTTTGGACACCTCCTCCTTAGATGCACACTGCCCCTACCAAAGCCCAAGGAGAGTGCCAGCTCCTCAGACAGGTGGGCGAGAATGGGTGGGTGGCAAGAATATCCCCAGAGAGGACAGACCAGGACACCAAGACTGACAGACACTGGTTATGTGCCCGGCCTGTTTCTTCAGTGCTTCCTGTAAGTTTCATTTAAAACTTCAAAAGTCCTTTGAGATAGGTAGGTAGGCATCATCAATACATTTTTCCCTTGAACATTTGAAGGTCACACAAAAAAGAACTCGCCCCGTGTCACCAGCCTGAT